>CM060175.1:26667261-28152261 GCA_030549775.1 Tamarix chinensis
TTTATGCAGAGTTGATGTACCCATACTTGAGCTATAGAGTTATTTCAGGTTTGATTTGCAAATAATTGAGTTGTAGAGTTTTTCAAGTTTGTTTCTTCTATTCATCTTGTTTACTTTAGATTTATTTTTCTATATTGGATTATATAGCAGATATTGGTGATTTCGTATGTTACATTGTATGTATTTATGATCGACATAATCAACTGAAATATTGAGTTATATAAGATCTTTATTAAATTTAACCAAAAGTTCCTGCCATGATATTATGCTTTTATATTCTACAAGATTGAGTTTTGTTCTTTTCATAATAGAAGTGGATTGGATAGTAGCAATGGGTGAAAATCCATATTTGGAATTTTTTTATTACTTTGATCTTCATATACTTTATTTCATCTTAATTTTATTGTTTGTGATAGATTCATATGTTTTATTATATAGGCATTTTAAATGATGAAAAAGATTCTTCTCCTCCCTTAAAATTGAATGATATTGATAGCAAGTTATTCACTCCCAAATCAATCCCCCCCACATCTCTCGGTGAAACAATAAAAGAATGGATACCCTATTGTTCACTAGAAATAGCCACTATTGTAGGAATGAGATTTGAATCATTAGATGACGGTATTAAGTTCTGCAAGAATTATGCCTATACTTGTGGTTTTAGTGTCCATTTTTCTAGTGAAAAGAGAATTATGAGTAATGTTGTCATACAAAAATATCTTGATTATAATAAGGAAGGATTTAGGCCATCGAGAAATATGTCATGACCATGGTAGTGGTTAAGGTGTTTCTAGAAGAAGAGTAGTTAATAGAGCGAGTTGTAGAGTTATAATATGTCTTAAGCACAACATTAAAGGGTTTTATGAGGTTTTAATTTTTTTATGAAGGATATAATCACCTTCTAACTACCCCTAGTGTTAGATAATTCCTAAAAAAGGGGAGAAGTTTGATTATCATGCATAAGAAGTTCATTATCGATAATGTTAGGTTGAACATTAGGGTATCTAAATTATTTTGGTTATTCAAGGAACATATGAGAGGGTATGAGAATGTAGGTGCTTTATTATAGGATTTTAAGAACCATTATAAGGATGTGAAGTGTTACATCAAGGATTCTACTTTTGATATGTTTTTGGAAATCTTTCGTAAGAAGAGGCAGAATCAGAGTGGATATTATTTTGATTATATGGTCGATGATAGTGGAGTCCTTGTTTTTGATTTTTTGGCCGATCCTATATCTAGGAAGAATTAATTTCTATTTGTTTATATGATTTCATTTTATTATACTTATGGCACAAATAAGTGTAATTTGATTTCTGCACCATTTACTAGGGTTGATCACCACAAAAAGTGTATCACGTTTGGAGTAGGATTAATAGGTCGTGAAAATATTAAGCCATTTTAGTGATTATTTGAGATATTCTTGAGGGCTACAAGGAATATTGATCCTTATTGTATAATAACAATGAAAATTTTCATAGAGAAGGTTTTCAAGAACACTTAACATAGATTCTGCATGTGGAAAATTATGAATAAATAACTTGAAAAAATTGGTCCTTTAATTCGGGACTCTTATTTCATAAATAAGTTATTTGCATGTGTGTAGAGTCTACAACTTGAACGTGAGGAGTTTTTGTGTAAGTGGATAGGGATAATTATTGAGTTTGGTTTGGAGGGACATGAATGGCTTGCTCATATGTTTTATATAAAGAACTTATGGATACCTACATATTTGAGAGACTTGTTTGTGGGAGAGCTCCTAAGAATAACTTTAAGATCATAAAGTGATAATAGACTTTTTACAAATTTCAAAAATAACCATTCTACTTTAGTTTATTTTTGTATGCACTATGAGATTGCATTAGATGGACAAAGGCATAAAAAATTGGAGCTAAATAAGGTATCAAACATATTATATCCTGAACTTAAGATTCCCCTTAAATTGGAGAAGCATGCATCTGAGGTTTATACCCATACTATATTTTTGAGTTCCAAATTGAGATTTTAACTCCTTCATTTTCATACGGACTTGATGATTTTATAAGGAAATGTGATTTAGAGATTGATGTGATACATAAACTTGGTATGTCAAATTATAAGAGTAATTTTTGATTGGTATACAATACAATAAACCAATATATTAAATGATCTTGTAAGTTGTTTCAGAGATGTGGGATTCCATATAGGCATATACTTTGGGTTTTGAAAGGAAAAGAAATATACCATATTCCTACTCAATTGGTAGTGAATTGGTGGAATAAAAATTCCCTAATTAAAAAAGCCAATCAATAACCTAAAAGAGAGCTATGTTCTAAAGGTGATGATATGAAGTCTATTTTGAGAAGGTTATGATCTTAAATGGTTGAATGTGTGAGATTGGTTGAAGGGAAACAAAAAGGTATCCATGAATTTATAAGAGTTCTTGAATATTTTAAGAAGGAATAGAGTGACAAGAATAGTAGTGATAAGCATCCAATCAAATCACATATCTTTAAATCCTTAATTAAGATAAGTGGTTTGAGTGAATTTACTATTCAAGTCCCACATAAATCTAAAAACATAGGAAGTGGAAATAGGATCAAAGGGACAAAAGAAAAAGCAATTGAGCAACAAAAGAAGATGACAAGGAAGTGCAAGGTATGTGGTGAGTATGCGGGCCATGATGGTCGGAATTATCCTACAAAATCAAAATTGAAATCAAAGGTAAAACTCATAATTCTACTTATTGATCTCAACTTGTAATATTTTTTAATTTATATGTTTAAATTGCAACTAATGTAAATTTTTTTATATAGCAATGACAAAGTTTGGAATGAAAGATGGGATTTGGATGTCAATTTTTTTAAGTTCATGAAGGGTATTAGTCCTTGATGCTTTTCAGTGTAGTTTATATGATTGTGAGAAGTTGATTTTTGAAGATCTATAAGGGGCAACTCAAGGAGTTGTGACACTTTCGAATCATGGAGGATTTTTTTTCTGTAATATTATATAATTAAATAAATTTATATTTCATAAGTATGTTTTATTTTTGTTGGAGTATGCATGTCTTTTGATGGAAACTAGTCTTTAGGGTTTAGGGTTGGAGTGTTTAGAGGGTTGAGGGTTTAGGGCTTTAAGAGGTTGTTGTTTAATGTTTAATAAGTTTATGGTTTATGGTTTGGGTTTTAGACGGTTTAGGGTTTATGGTTTAGAGGGTTTAGATTTTAGGGTTTATATGGTTTAGGGTTTAGAGGGCTTAGTGCTTAAAGGGTTTATGATTTAGGATTTAGAGGGTTTAGGGTTTTTGGTCAGGGGTTATGGGTTAGGGGTTAGGGATTAGAGGGTATAGGGTTTAGTGTTTAGGGTTTAGGGGGTTAAGGGTTTAGAGGGTTTAGTTTTTAGGGGTCAAAGTTTATGGTTTAGAGGTTTTAGGGTTTAGCTATCGAGTTTAGATATAGGTTTGTATTAGTTCTTTTGTTTGATATTTTTTAAATCTTGATTGTTACTCAAATATTAATCTATCGGATAAAAATTGTTCTTATATTTATATGTTAATAAAGGTTTCTATTGTAATTTGTCCTGTCACTATTCTTAAGTGGTTATTGTTCCTTGTTGGTACTGATTCCATCTCAAACCACCCTCTTCAGTTCATATACTATTAACTATTCTTTTCAATTTCATCAATAATCCAAGCATTATAAAAAATAGTTTTTGTGGGTTGCCTCTTGGAATCAAATCAAAATGAAAGGAAAAAAAAAAATTGGTGAAAGCAACAAATTAAAGAAAAGAACTTGATAAGTTACAACTTTACAATGAACGATGACCTAAGCTTAGTTAATAATTCAATTTAGGCATTTTGAACCACATGTTGTAATTGAACCACTCTTTTTTATGTAATCTAGCTTGTTGATTAGCTTGATATATTTATTCTTATTTTTGGTTTTAAATGGAGTTCTCATTTGATTTAATATAGTATGAGTTAGGTTCTAAAGAGAAATTGAATTAAAATAAGAATAGAATGTTGGAATACTATGCGTAGTAATAGAAATGACAAAGTAAATATATTGAATGAATGAAATTTATGAAAAATACTTATCAAAAACGTTGTTGTACTACAAATATAATTGCTTCCTTGAAATGAATTACAGCCAGACCTCTAGAGTATTTCTATATATTGATGTGACCCTAAGGTTAATACAATGACCTTCCCATCTTATACAATCAAGATTCAAGAGTAAAAAAATTATAGAAATTTACTCATGTAAGCTTAAAAAATAGAGAGTATTAGATAAAAGGGTGCTCGAGGTTTTTATTTTTTTTCATGTGAAACTGTTGCAAATTTTGAAATTATATAGCACACAAACGTGTCCAACCACAACCACCAATACAACATTTGAAATTATATAGCACACAAATATGTCCAACCACAACCACTAATCCCTATAGAACCGATTGACTCTCAATCGTAAATGAAAACTTCAAAAAAGTAAATAAGGAATAGGAATCGTAAAGACCTAGTAAAAAGAAAAGAAAAAACATAATAAAATTTTTAATAAAAAGAATGTTGGGTTCGGATCAACATATCTAGAATGGTATATAATTTGAGAAAAATTCTTCCTTTCCACTAATGTGGGATAAGGAAGAGCCCATGCAACAAAGAAACATTATACATTTTGCCATTTTTCAACACTAAAAACTAGTACTTTGCATCATGGGATAGATTAAATGAAGGGTTATGATTACACTAATTAATAGAGAAATTAAAAGTCCTCTGGTGAAAACCCTTGTACTCTAATTCGTTTGACAGTGAGTTACGGGAACATTGAAAATGTATCGTTTTGCATTCCTGAAACATTTCTAGGGACATAATTGAATATGGTACATTTTTATATATATAAAAAAAACTAAAATGATGTTATTTTAGAATGTAAAATAAAATATTTGTGCCTATGACAAATATCTTGTCACTATCAATAGTAGTACTATCTTTTCTAATCAAATAAAATATGATTACTATATTTTATTTTATTAAACAACAGTAGGAGTAGTCAAATCTTAAATCATTATATCACTTATGTTTTTTGTAGATTTTTTTTATGACCTCATTTTAAAAAGTTAAAATTTGCTATTTTTTTAATTTATTTTAGTGTGTATAACATGTAGGTGCAATTTAGTTTCGAAGGCTTTTTAGAGAAAGCTCACCTAACCCTTTTTTTATTTATAAAAACCTTTTATTTATTTATTTATATCCTTTTGTGTCTTCAAAATTAAATTCATGAAAAAGGTTTAACATTTTTTTTCCAATAATTGATCAAAGGCTCCACAAGTAGTCAAAAATAGAATAAAACAAGAGAGAAACACCTTTGACTAGCAATCATGTGTTGTTACCCTTAAGAATAAATAGAAAAGGCAAGAAAATAAAATAATATGGCTAACACCCATCCAAGTTTTTAAAGGCACCTATAATTTGAAAACATTTGTCTCTAAGACGCGCTCTTCATTGACGTCAACTAGAGATAAGTTAGTGTTTCTTTGTTAGGCTTGGGTATTTTAGATAATATCACCGACAATATAGGTGAGATATGGACAAAACGTTTAGCTAGCTAAATGTAGATAGCTTAGAACATGACCTCAGGTCATAAAGAAGAAGGTAATAGGAACACTCATCGGTCATTTTAAAAAGTTCCAAAAATATTTTCCATCCAATATCATAATTAATATTAAAATTATTTTATTAATATTTTATTAAAAAATTATTAATAATTAAAATGAATTAATATAGATAATAATTTTAATTTTTTTATTTTTATTTTTAATTTTAGTAAATTTAATATATTTTAAATATATATAATTTTTTTAATATTTTCTATCATTTCCTTTTTTTAAATATAAAAAAAGATGATATTTCTATAGTTTTTTCTTTCTTTATTTTTTTCATTTTCGTCCCTACCAACACTGCCATTTGATAACTCATTTCTCACAATTCATCATTTATCTCTGGTCTCTCTCTCTAAATACTTCTCCAGCATTTGGCGACTTGTGAACGGTGATGTACGGAGATAGCAGTTAGGTACCTTCCCCCATTTTGAAGACGTTACTGCTTTTGAAATTTTTTTTGATAACAAAATTTATATTTAAATTATTTAATTAATTTTTTATTAAAAAAATTTCAATAATTAAAATTAACTAATATAAATAATAATTTTAGAATTTTTTTTTTATTTTTCTCTCTTAATTTTAGCAAATTTAATCTATTTTAAGATATATATATTATACATATAATTTTTTTTAAACATTTCTAACCGTTTTCTTTTCTTAAATTTATAAAACATAATATTTTTACTTTTCCTTCCATCTCCCCTCCCGTATCCATCTGCTTTCGGTCCGAGTGCAACGCGCTGCATGTGAATACAGCCATTTACGTCAAAGAGAAAGCTTCGGCCACACCAAAAAGTGGCCAATTTGTTGGTGTTGACGGAGAGGGCTGGATCCCTTTTATGCGTTTAGAGAGCCAAATATTAATGAAAGAAAATAAGAACACTGTTGTCAGTTACAGCATGTCGACAGTCCCGTTTGTAAGCATGATCTAATTGATGAGTGTTAACTTATACCTATTTTTTCATTTTACTTTGTCATTTAGCCAATTTTGATTTAGGGATAATAATTTGCCAGTCGGTTTGGGGTCTGTCGTGAAGAAAGTTGGAGGAAGAATTTGGGGTTTAAGCTTGGGAATAGGACTGGAGCTCTCTCGTGAAGAAGGTTGGAGGAAGAATTTGGGGTTTAAGTTTGGGAATGGGACGGAGATGGATTTAGGGCCTCCATCCTTAAATTTATTTTGAATAAATTATAAAATCTACAATTTTTATATAAAATATAAATTAAAAGTATATTATAAAAAAATAGAATCAAATATCGATGGTAGAATCAGAGAAAGGATTAGGTTTTAAGAACGATGATAGAGTTGGATTTTAAGGTCAAACAATAAATCCATGATAGAGTGGGATATAAGGATTTGATCTTTATAGAAATTAGGTTGGAGATTCCCGGATGAAAAAAAATTAGAGATTAGAATGGACTTTGAAATTATTTTTCTTATTTAATTCGGAGATAGGTTTTGATTTCGACTCTCTAGCTATTAACATGCAACTTAATCAGACAATAAATATCAGATAAATATTAAGATTCTAAAACAAATGAAATAATTAAGCAATGTTGATTAAAACCTAAAGTCAAATAAATTTCAAATCCTAAAATAAATTGTTTAAACCCCTAGATGCCGGTGAATTTAAACTTAACCAAAAAAGAAAAATGAACTCAACCATTCCTTCATCTACCAACCCAAAACATCAAATAAATCTAAAATCCTAAAATGAATAGACTAAACTCTTAGATCTCTTAAGCTTAAAAACAAATTAAGAATGAGCTTAATAATATTTTAATCAACAAACGCTAAATAATAGATAAAACTTTAAACCTTTAAATAACTAGAATAAAACCTTAAACCCATATTAGCTTAAATATAGTCCCAAATTAAAAATAAAATTACCCAAAAAATAAAAATTAACTTAACTAGAATTTAATTCACAAATGCTAAACATTTGATAAATCTAAATATTCTAAAATAAATCAAATAAACCCCATGGCTTAGGTGAGCTTAAAGTTAATCATGAAATGCAAATGAACTCCACCATAGTTTATAAATGTATTAAACACAACTTGATCTACAAACACTAAATATCAGACAATTCTAAAACCCAGAAATAAATGAAATAAACCTTTGGACTCAAATGAACTTAAATTTAACCGTGGATTAAAAAAGAACATACAAAATATAGAAAAAATTAAACTTAAACATGTGTAAAAAAATTTGAATTTAATCACAGCTAATCTACAAATGCCAAATGCCCTATAAATCCAAAAACCTTCCAATAAATATAATAAACCTTTAAACCCTAAGGAGATTAAGCCTACCATAGATAAAAAGACAATGAACTCAACATTTGATTACAAATAAACTTACTACTCTCTAATATACAAATGAGATACATAAGATAAATCTAAAACCCCCAAAACAAATGGAGAAGATCCATAGGCCCACATGAGCTTAAATTGGACCACAAATGAAAAGTGAACTTAAATTAATATGAAAAAACAAAGAAAAAAATAATTAAACCAAAGAAGGAAAAAAAGGATAAACATTTGATAAATCTAAACCCTATAACAAACGGAATAAATCCTTAGACCCAAGTAAGCATACACCTAACCACATATATGTCTTTAGCAAAATTAGTAATTAGTTAATGTCATTATTATTAATATGTTATTATTTTATCAAAAAATTAGTCTTAGAATAAACTAGTAAATAATATTATTTTTAGTATGAGGGAATCTAATATTTAGTTTTTTCCTCATATAGGTGATACCTGTCAAAGTCCTAAGGAGGCGTAGGAGCATGCTCTAAGACTGGTGGCGTTTTAGGTAAGGGTGTAACTAAGGCCTTATGTGTATTATGTATATTACATACCTTTGATGCCTTGTATAATGTCGTGGTGTGTATCATGTGCTATTAGTGGAATATTTTATGTATGGAGTAGCTTGGAGTTAAAGTATGCTTATGTGTCTTTTTACTGTATATGTTGACATATATATGTTGTGAAATATTATGAAATGTGAAGCAATGTGTTATGACCCTTTAAGACATGCATATGAGGATGTTTAATGTGGTTTGGTGGGGTGGAAAGGATGAAAAAGGAAAATGAGGAAGTAAGTTGACCAAAGGGAAATAAATTGACCAAGGGATGTGAGTTGACCTAATTATTTTAATGATACATGAATCGATGAATAAAAAGGGGATTTTAAATAAAATAAAAGAGTGGGAGAATCTATGGTTGTGCATGAGAGAATCTATGGCTTTGAATGGGAAAATCTAGGTTTCGTATGGGAGAATCTAATCTATGGTATTGCATGGGAGAATCTAATATATGGTTATGTATGGGGTAAATCAAATCTAGGGTTTTGTATGGATGGATCTAGGGTTTGCATGGGAGAATATATGTACATATGGAAGAATCTAGGGTTTCACGTGGGAGTTTTAGGGTTTGAATGAAAAAAGTTTAAAGGGTTGCATGGGATGTGTAAAGTCTATATGGGGGTGAATTTTATATATGAAAAAGTTGACTTGGGATAAAATGAAAGTAATGGAAGAGTTTTTTAGTTGGTTGGAGGCTTTGGGTGAAAAATAGTACGTAGGATATTATAAGGGTACATAGGAGGCTGAGATAGGGTTTAGGGGAAAACCCCTGATTTGAGGAGGTGGTAAAAAGGAGAAATAAATGAGGGTGAGTGGAGTACGAGAGGATGATGAAAATGATAAAGTAAGGATGAGTATGATGGGCATGGAAAAATGAAAAGTGGAATGTGGGAAATGGAAGGGTGACATGTGGACATGAGGAAGCTAGGGTTTGTTGTGGCCAGTTAGTATTTGGTGTGGTTACCTAGGGTTTTGTGACCACACGTGTGCTTGAGGAGTAAGGCATAATGATGAGAGTTGAATCTAAAGGTTGTGATGTGTGGAGTGTTAAAAATGATTTGGGTTATGTGAAGTGGAGTGGGATGGGCTACAAAGGTCTAAATTAGGGTTTCGGGATAAAACCCTAGAGTGAGGTGTTGAGTGGACTTGGAAGAGTAAGGTAGTGGGCCCTAACCCATATACTGAAGAGTTGGACTTCTAGCGTGATATAGGTTATGGAGGAAAGGATTTTGGGGCAAGTTAGGAGGTGCAGGAATATGATGATATATATCGGGTCAATTGGAGGATAAGCGTAGGGAGAGTGAGTCATCCATGTCTAAGGTGAAACTTCTGAATAAGACACTGTAAGACTTTAATTATATAAAGTGGAAGACTGTTGAGCCAGGCCCAGATCAGTCCACCAGCGAATAATAGTGGTCAGGCGCATTATGCCTATATGTTTTCAGTCTACCGGCTATAATGGTGAGGGATTCTATGCTCAACAAACCAAACATAATTGTGATAAGACATGGGGAAGACATTAAGTACTTATAGTGAAACACCATGAGAGTCGAGGCTAGACCGGTCAACCGGTAATAATAGTAGTTAGGAGCCTTATGCCCTGTATGTTTCCAGTCCACCGGCAATAATTGTGGCCAGGAGCTTTATGTTGTGTATATTTTTGGTCCACTGGTAATAATAGTGGTCAGGAACTTTGTGCCCTATATATATCCGGTCCACCGGCTATAATAGTGGGGTTCCCATACTCGCATAGACTTGATAAAGAGCATGGTGTGGAATGAGTATCCATAAGAGATTAATTAAGTACGTAATCTGGGCTATAAATGGACTTTGATTATTTTTCTCTAAAGTGATCGTATGTTGTTTTTATTATTATCCAGTTTGAATTGTATGCTTATATGTGTTGGCCTTAGTGCACAATAACCTTTCTCAGTACATAGCATACTAATCACCCTTTTTATGGGTGCTGCTCATTCCCACGAGCAAGAGGCCCTTCTGACTTTGTGTAGGTGGGTGATGTCTATTTTGATGCCATTAATGTCCATAAGGCATCAGGCAAGGCTGAGTGTTGATCATGGACTGTTCGATGATCGGAGTGGCATGGTTGGTTTCTCTTCCTATGATATTTTATTCCTTTATGTCATTTATCATATGTATTGAATTTTCTAGTTTCAAACTTTAATGTTTGAAGACATTATTCCATTTGAGGAATTTTGATTTCGTACTCTAATTTCTATTTTATGATTGATTGTAAACTTTTATGCATACTCTGATTTCTATGTTATGATCTTTCTAGTTCTTTTTATGAACTCTCGGTTTAAGTTTGAAAATAATCTTTTTTAGCATTAGTACTTAGTACTAGAACGGTCAGAGTAAATCGGTCTAGTACTAAGTGTTGTGGTAACATCCCCAGAATTCATGGGCTTTAATTTAAGTGCTTCCGTTTTAAAAAAAAATAGTAAATTTTGGGGTGTTACAAGAATAATATAAAAATCATCACATTAGTAGAAGAAAATTAAAAGGGTAAAGTTTTATTAAAAAACATAATAAATACTTATTAATGCTAACTATTTTTATACCTAAAAAATTAGTAACATTTGGTTATAATATGCAGCAAGTCTCATGCTGCATGCAAAAAAATAGAGGGAGATACGAGAGCGGGTGAGGGTGGAAGATGGTGGATGAGAGGAAGGTAAAAGGTCTCGGTAATGGGGCATTTATGGCCTAGGTTAAGGACTTGTGGAGGGGGAGAAACGGTGGTGGTTGGGTGCAAGAGAGATGGTAGAGTGTAGGTGATGGTCAGGGGGTCAGAGATTGGTGGTTCAGGGCGGTAGAGATGGTGGTGGTAAGGCTAGAAAGGTAGGGTAAAGGAAGGGAGGAGAAGGAGAAGGAAGGAAAAAGAATACAAGAAAGGAGGGGAAGTAGTGGATATCTTGGTCGGTTGAGGTAAGGGGTTGGTAGAGGAGGTTTCAAGGGGTTGAGGGGTGGTTATGGCAACAACCAAAGAGGGGACACGGCGACGCATGGTGATGGTGCAATGTGGTGGTTGAGAAGGGGAAGAAAAGAGAAAGGAAGGAAAAGGTGGTTGTGGGGGGCAAGTGGTTGTTGTTGGATAGTGTAGGGAGGTAGTAAGGGAGGCCAAGGGGTTGGTGTGGTGGTCAGTTGGGTGGTAGCGGTTAAGGTGGCGACACAAAAATAGGGGAGATAGGAAGAGAAGGAAAGATAGAAAAGAGAGGTTCTACAAGGGGAAAGAAAGAAATCAACGAAGAAGAATAGAGTAGAGCAGAAGGAAATAAGAAGAAGAAAAGGAAGAGGGAAAGGAGGACAGGCATGGGTCGAGTAGGGTGGCTGTAGGGGGTCGGGAAGATGGCGGGGAAGGGTATGACGAAAAGGGAAAGGAAAGGGCATGTGAGGAGGTTGTGCAGGGTCAAAAATGGAAGGGAAAAGAACGGGGAAGAGAGGGAGAGAGCAGGGTTGCAATGGGAGGATTATAAGGGATTGGTTGCAGGCATGGGAGGCGTTTGGTTTGATGAATGAAGAAGGGAGGAGAAGGGAACAAGAAGAAGAAAGAAAAGAGGGTAGGACGACCAGGTGGGGGAGAAAGAAGTAGAGTGGGTCAGCCTACGTGCAAGGGAGGACGAGGAAGGAAGAGGTTGTTAGGCTGGTCCAACTAGGGGAGGAAAGAAGAAGAAAAGAAGAAAGAGAGGCACTAGGCTAGACGATAAGGCAAGGAGAGAAAGGGCTAATAGCCCAATGAGGGAAGAGGCAGGTGGGGCAATCCAAAGGAAGAAGAAAGGAAGGAAAATGAGAAAAGAGGAAAAAGGAGAAAGAAAAAAAAAGGAAAAGGAAAAAGTGGAAAATAAAAATAAAATAATTTTTAGAATAAGGTTATTTAATTATTTAGATGGATAAATTAATTTATTTAAAATTTTTAGATATTAATTTAAGAGGAAAATTTTAGTAAAATATAGGTTTGGAAAAATATTTAAAGAAAATGAATTTGATAAAATAATGAAATATCTATTTTAATTTATTAAATAATCATATCCATTTTTATAAACCAAAAGTCCACAAAATAATTAATTAATAATTTAAAAGTTAAATTATTTAAAATGAGGATTAATTATTAAATTTTAGGTTTTAAAATTATGGGGTATTATATACAATGGCTAAGCCAAGATTAAAATTCCATAATGTCCTTATGTAAAATATCACTCTTAACTAATATCAATACATTGTGCTTAAATATAAAATTTTACATAATTTTACAATAGTATTCGTCGAGTTTTCATACTTTAAAAGTGATCTACAATAACATGAATGCTAATAGAATTAAGTACACTTATCTCTATAAATGTTACTAAACAATCTTGAAGCCATTGATCACACATTTTATTCCTTGATACAATCATTATGAAATTCATCACAGAAAATACCCGTTTAACGCTTGTAGTTGCTACTAACAAAATCAAATCCAATTCCACAAGCTTATAGATGAAAGGATATGTCTTATGCTTTTTGGTTTGCACTAATTTTCCTTAAATATCAACAAGGCCTTTCAAACTATGAAACCTGCTATTTGATCAAATTATTTAATATAATTCTCAAGTTGATTGTCTAACACAAAAACATTAACATTAGAAGAAAATCATTAGGGTAAAAAGTGGTCAATGTAATTAAAGATTTCTTTTTAAAAGCTTCAAATTATAATGAAGGATGAAAACACGCAACACAACTCATTAATTCAGTGCTCGCGCACGTCAATCCTACAATTAAGCTCCTTTAGCTGTAAGTCTATTACACTATAGAGACAATCATATTTATAATGATGTAGATTCGTAACCACTAGAGATTGGTATGTTGATCTCTTCCCTTTAACATACTACTTATTTATGTTAGGCACATCAATATCTCTCTTGTTACAAAATAAAACAACTTCATTCAAAATTATTTCCCATCCATCATCTCTCATCTCTTGCAAACCCTCCTTAGCAATTTTAACAAGTGCTAAGGCATTCAAAATGTCTTGATCATTCTTTTATAATGCCTGAGATAAACCACCTGTAACTCCCATAACATTTATAATCAAATGTAACATGCAAAATAAGTCAAAAGTTTGTAATCCATATAATAAGAATGTAGCATCCCTATTTTTATCAAATGTCCTATCAGCTTTCAAGTT
The DNA here is from genome assembly GCA_030549775.1 of Tamarix chinensis. Taxonomy (NCBI): domain Eukaryota; kingdom Viridiplantae; phylum Streptophyta; class Magnoliopsida; order Caryophyllales; family Tamaricaceae; genus Tamarix; species Tamarix chinensis. The sequence goes on from CM060175.1 coordinate 26,680,953, forward strand.
TTCAAGTACCTTGATTACAGGAGAAAATAAATTTTTGAGACTCAAAAATATCCTCAAATGAGAACCCCAATGAGTATTACCAACCCTCATAAGAATAGATTCTTGGTTCAATCCCTGACCAGATTCTATATAACCTTCTTCTAATGCATTTGCTATGTAAATAACTTGTTTTTCTCAAAGAGAATCTTGACGCTTATTCGAGGATCCAATAACATTCAAAACCCATGTAATATTTCTAAGAAAAAAACTAACATCATTACGACATTTTAACCCCACAATAAGAGCCAATTAAAGTTGATGAGCAAAATAATGAACATAATAGGCATAATTATATTCATTCTAAATCAATATCTTCAAACCACCAAATTCACCTTGCATATTACTAGCTCCATCGTACCCTTTTCCTTGTACTTTTGATAAACATAATCCATATTGACTCAACATTGATTCAAGTGCAGATTTAAGTGATAAAATTAGTTGTATCTTTGACATGTACAATCCCAACAAACATTTCCATAACAAACCCCTATCATCAACATAACACAAAACAACATCCATTTGTTCTTTCTTTGCTACGTCTCCTACTTCATCCACTAATATTCCACATAAATCACCTCCAATTTTATTAAATATCTCAATAATTATTTCATATGCAAATGCATAACTAATATCCTTTAGATTCGTAGTAGCTATTTTTAGGCTGCATGAAAAGTATCGTTGCATCCTAAATTAAGACATTAAAAATTTAATAAATTAACTAAATAATTTAATAAAATTTAATTGATAATATAATTTTATCAAAAACTAATTAATAAATTAAACAATTTAATCTATAAATCTATAAAAAAATGATTGCTACATTCTAATTTCTATAAAATAATTCTGATTTCTACCAAATTAATTAGGATTTCTATATTAATAATGTAAATTAGGATTTTTGTAAAATAAAAAAATATAATCAATTAATAAGATAAATATAAATAAATTAACTACATTTTGATTTCACAAATTTATGACTAACAATTTAACTAACTAAAAATTAAGTAAAATCTTACCTTCCTCACTTTTGAAAATTTATCTTGAAGTTGGTTGTGTTGTTCTTCTTCTTGCCTTCAACCTTCCTCGGGTAGAATCTTGTAGACTTGTACATATTAAATCAGCAAGTAGTAGCTAACATTCACATGCATAACTGTAGGGTCGGACCCAGGCAGGGCGGAAATTGGATGAAGTATAAGAAGGTAAGAATCTGACTACTGACTGGACAATTGGATCAAAAGACTAGAAAAGGAAGGAATGCGATTGATGGACTTCAGCATGAACAACAATGGTCTCCAACAATAGTGGTGGACTCAAGTCGCACGGTGGAAGCCAGAAGGTTGAGGGCAGTGGCAGAGCAGATCTGTGCTGGCGTGGTCTTGTTTCCTTGACCTTGAAGGAGGGAGACAAAGGGGCTGACCGATGGGTAAGGGTTTAGGGGAAAAAATTCAAAACAACGTCATTTTAATTATAGAAAATAATTCAATAGGAATTGATCATGAGATTCAATCCTGAGAACTTGGAGTTGAAATATGGGGGACCTCACTTACCTAACTATTCATCTATTACAATATTTTAATATTATGTCCTATATATATATATATATATATATATATATACTATTCAATGCCTAACAAACAAACACATTTACTACCTTACTGCTAGGGCTCCGTGGTGTCCCGGGACACCATGTAAAAGCTCTGGCTCCGCCTCTATTTACACATACTATATATTTAAGATAGCTAATTATTTTACTAATTTTCAAAATTCTTGAAACCAAATTGAATACATAAACCAAAATTTGAGAATCGATAATCTTCAAAACTTTAGGGAAAGTGTAGTTCAAACCTCTTTAAGAAAAGGCATAATTTATGCTCATGTAATCCAACTCTCTCCATCAAAACCCACTTTATAAAAATAATTAAAACCTTAAATCGAATTCAAAAGTAGAAAAAAAATTGTCAGTAGTCTTGTAGGTCAAAACATAGACAAAAACCTCTAGTTTAATATAAACATGGTAAGTTATGCAATTATAATAAACAAAAAGTTGACATAAACTAAGTAAAAATTGTTTTGGAAAGATTAAAAGAGGTTTGAGAATATAGAAAGTCCATGAAGTGACACCCACTACTAAAAGCATTTTAAAACCAATTGTGCATTAATTACCATCAAATTCAAAAGGAATTTAAAGGGGAGGTATAAATAAGTATAAAGTAGGGATGAGTTTGTTATGTCAAAAGTACAAACGATCAAGCAAAAGGTTCTTTAGCAAAGCTCATTTTCTATGAATCATTTTCCTTAAAATTTAGCAAATCATATTGTTTCCGATGTTAGAAAAAGCTCTTGTAACATTAGCGTAGCCAAAACATCAAGATATTAGTAATTATAAAGAATCTAAGATACCTTTAAAGCACTAAAAAAATGTACAAAAGTAAGTATTGATAACACCTTTCATAAGCTAACTCATAACTCAAGACTTACCAAGCATTTTTAAATAATGCCTTATGCCCAAAATGTGTACAAGTAATTTAAGGCAAAAATCATTTCAATATCAATTTGATAATACGAAATTTTTTTCTCAAAGCCAATTCACAAAGAAATACATATATTCCATTGATTCAACCAGTACCAAACAGGGCCTTAGGCCCTTTCCTAGAAAAACCATGTATCATATCATCCATACAATGTACTTTATATTTCTACCAAGAAAAATCCATTTTATAAGTAATTTTAATAATTTTAAGATACTAATATTATATGTGAACACACTAAAACAATATGACTATAAGTAATTGTATAATCAAGTCAAGATTCATCATATAACACATTAGTAATTATGAGAAACCTTGGTTTTGATTATAAGGTGGGAAAATCCACTTTACACTCACCTAAATTATATAATTCAACATCTTATGTGAAGTGTGATAAAATAATGTCCCTATACCATATTTTGCATTGTTGATTCACTAGTCACTCAATTACCTAAACTATCCTTTTTAATCTATGGTCCTTATTTTTCCTTTTTCATTTGATTGTAGTAGAATGAAAAATTATTTTATTGTGATCCTTAAGCACAACCACTTCCAATACTAACTTATGAAATCATAGGATTAGTTCTCACACTAGCTTCATATTATTCTTCTACACCAACTTATCTTTGAGTTTTAAGAGGCCCGGGGATAATCACTCAATGAAAAACCTTTAAATACCATTAAGGAAAGCTCTCAACCTTTGTTTTTTCTCTTCCCAAAAATTTTGACAAATCTTTGTTGATTCCAAACTTTTAGGCCAAAATCATAGTTTGCATGTTTGTCTTGAACATTCTCCCTAATATTCCAAAGGTACCCCATTTTTGCATTCAAGCTAGGGATTTGTGAGCCATGAAACCTTGAATCTAAAATTCCTAGGACCCGACCTCATAGCGTCTCATTTAAGTTCGAGCATAATAAGGTCCTCATGACTATGTATAAGGTCAATGACACAACCCTCCAAAAAAAATGTCAAGCCACTCTTGATTAGCCACCACCCAGTCAATATGTGAGCTAATAAATTATCCTCCAACTTTTCCTCTCCAAGTGAACCTAGGTCCCACAAACCCCATGTCTTCAAGTTAGCATTAATGTAGGAAACTGTTATAAAGAACACACCTAGATAACTAGCGAGCACTCCCTCCTCTTCTTTCCATGAGTGAAGTAACGCCATTAAAATATCCTCCAATGACCCATGAAAACCAAATATCCTCTATTATAGATAAGATGTCCTCTTAGAACTCCTCTAAGTGGAAATAGAGGTGAAACATACACCTCAGTAAAGAGAAAGGGAGAGAATTATAAATTTGGATTTCCATGACATATCACCAATAATAGTAACATCTATCTTATTGTCCCTACAAAGTAGCTAACCACCTCTAGAAAATACAAAAGCATAAACTCTCTGATTTTAATCAAAACTAAGCTTCCTAATGACAATCTCTACTCTATCACCACTCATCTTAGTTTCCACAAGAACCATAATTATAGGATTATGAAAATAGATAATATATCAAAAACTAGTAAGGAAACCTCATTACCATCTCTTCTTCCAAAACATAGTATCAGCCATCATATTGCTAAAAAAAGAATGATGAGGACTTTGCAAGAGGCTTGTGCTGCCCTGTATCCACCACTCCACCATGCACCCCACGTGCTATCATATTTTTACCTCGAGATAAAATGACCTTTGCTTCGAATAAACTTCCACTCTTTATATTAATCTTTGTGTTGTGTTGTTTATTTTCACTACCAACCATAATAGCTCTGCTAGCCGGAGATTGAGGTGGCAACTTACGATTTTCCACTTGTTTCCTAGCTTGTCCTCTGATCCTAAAGGAGCACTCATGGGACCTCCATCCATAAGCACAACTTCAGTTCACATATAGTTTTTGAGTTACAATAGGGGAGAGCCTTGCACCATAAAATATAAGCTAGGTTCCGAGATCTCTGCAATTCCTTTTTCCTTTGGTTCATAAATTCTATTTTTAGATAATGATCCCCTCCCTATCAATGTATACTGATCATCAAAATTCCCAAATTCATTGTTTAACTCTTCTAGCACCATGAATGATGAACTCCTAGTGTACCAATTTATGGATAAGGGGTCAAATTTGTGAGAATTCCTAACCTTAGTCCCATCTTTATATTGTCTTCTAACTTTAGAATTCTATCCAACTTTTACTTTCTCATCCCTTATTCTCTTATATTTTTGTTCATAACCAATATCCATGCCCTATAAGGTCAGTCAGACTCTTTGGTTGCTTCATTTAGCCTTGATTTAAATTACTCTGGCATAGAAGTCTCGTTCTTAGCTCTTTACGCGACATTCTCCAAGAGTGTTGGGTAGTCATGGACAAGATTTTTGTATATCCTATAATGAAAGTAGATTAAGATAATACCCTCATATCTGATGTATTAGTGGTTCAATCGCAACCAAAACTTTAGTAATAATGGCTTATTGAATTCAAAATCCACCTCTAACCAAGCAAAATGACCCTTGAAGGCTATAGTGGTATTTTGATCAATTCAAACAAATCTGCCCCCCAATGATCCAATCTCCCTTAGTTTCTCTGGTATACCCTATATCTCAATCAAAAGTTATGGGATCCAAATCCATGTAAGAATAGAAGTGATACAAGCATTATACACTTGAAATTTGGGTGACCATCTTTGGATGGTAAGATAATGTTGGTAAATGGTAATTATCTATGATAATTACTTAATTTAAAAAAAATAGCCTAAAAGTTTTGTAAAATAAGTAGTTATCCATGATAAATACTTTTGATAAGTAGCTCTAAACATAAGTTAGATCGTTTTTGAAACATCATTAGGAAGAATCCTCTCCCTAACTCAATTAGTCTGTAAGTCCCATCAAGAACCCACAAGTCCCTTAGTTTATGGGTCATAGTTTTTTTATTATCAAATATTCCTCTTAAGAAGATTAATAATCAAGAACCACTAATAAGGCTTACACAATTTACATTTCTCATCAGTGTTTAGTAGTACTTGTCGCTGTAGTGAGTCCATGATTATGGTTTCATCCTCCCAATCCTTGTCAAATGATACATCTAAATCCTCCCACTTCAAATCATCTAATTTTGAATAAGTAGCTTTGGAAACTTGTGTGACAAGGCTTCCTTGAAATTCTAATGGTGAGAGTCATCATTCCTCTCAGTTTATCTGTTATTTCATACCTCCATCAATGCATTGACACAATTCATAGAATCATTTTACTCTATGACTAAAGAAGTAACTCTAATTTTTCTAATGGGAATTTTAAAAATTATCTTAATATCTTACATGCATGGGATCGTTTAGGAGATTGAAGGAGGGGTGAGAACATCGAATCAGGGTTAAAGGCAAGTTTATAGTGAAGGATCATACAAACCATAACATCGAGGAACCCTAGTGGCGTTTACCTTGAGAAGAAAGGAGTGATCACTTTTACTCATACCTAAAATTTACAAACACATTAATGTTAAGTTCTCAACCTAATTGGTACGACCTTATTGGCCCATACTCTAACTAGGCCTAGAAACTAGATTGTGTGTGTGTGTGTGTGTGTGTTTTTTTTTTTCAAAATGAATAATAATAACATAATTTTACCTCCTAAAATCAATTCTTAGTTTGTAGAGAATGTTTGACATCTCATATCCCCTTCACTTTGCCACATTCTCTATTTGCTAGTTCCATCTAATTACTTGGACTAATTAGTCCAACATACAAATAAATGAGGGCTTAATATCACATAATCCGTAATAAGTAGTTGCTATTACTAGATCCAAGTTACACCACATATTGTGTTTGCCAATGTATTGTTGTAGATAGGGATGACAATAGATCCTATACCTACCTCATTTTAAGCGAGTCTGAGCCATAATTTTTGGACCCGACAGATCTAGGTCGAATTTGGATCCATATATACCTAAATGGATATAGGCCTGAGTCTAGTAGTTCTAGACCTAAATCTGACCCACTAGATTTATTTAGTATATATATGAATACATACATACATACTAAATTTATACTCATCATCCTTGTTATGATCTTGTTTGAACTCCTTATTTATTTATTTTAATTTTATTATGTGTATTGACGTTATAATTAATATGTATAATAATTTATTCCAAAAGTATTAAAATACTATTTGATAAGTTAAAATAACTATTTTGAAAAGTTAATCTCTTTAGAATTTCTTTCAACAAAACATATATTAAGATATATAAAACATAAATGTATTTATATTTATATAAATTATTCATTTTTTTTAAAGATAGTCAGGCCAATTTAGGATCCGTTTGAGACCTATGCACTAGTTAGACCCGATGGATCTAGATCTAGATCTAGATCTAGATCTAAATTTTTAAGATTTGATGGATATGGATTAGATATGAGTCTAAGTCTAAAGACTTGTTTGGTATAAAAGTTATAGAAAGGAAAAATTTTCTTTATATTTTGTATTTTTTATATTAAGTATTTAATAATAATAAATATATTTTTAATAAAATATTTATTTTAAATTAAATTAAGATCTAAAATAAGTATTTATTAAAATAATAATATTTAATTTTAAATAAATTATATAAGATATATAAAATATAAAAGTGTGTAGCTGAATCGAATCGAAATTCAATCATATATTGCCATCGGTAGACGCCGGCCAGTTTCATAGAAGAAGGAGGAACGCACTAATTTCCAGGCCGACATCCTAGGTCTATGTGATTGGAGATATACTTAGTATGATAACAATTTGTAGGGACAAAGGAACAGAAATTCCAAGCATTCACAATTCAGTAAAAAAGGCCGGAATATGAACGGAAAGAAATGGATCATTTTGTAGGTACAGTATGATCAAATTCAACGGATTTCATGACAGCATGCAATTTAGCTAGGCTGTAGCCACTAACAAGAACGCTAAATGGATTGGAAATCCTTAACACGATATGACATGCTCGATCGATCAGCAGTGCTGCTTCTTTTTCCTTTACAGCTAATGGGGTGCAGCACAGTCGGCTATTTTAGTATTTTCTTATCATTCAAAGATTTTTTTTTTCCTTTTCCTTTTGATTTATTTTATTATTGTTGTGGATCGATACCAATTCGAAAAAATAAGATCTAATTAGAATCAATTAGAACACACAAGAATTGACAAGAGAAGAACATTCAAGAACACAAATTGGGGAAACAGATGATCTTATTGATGTGAAGTAATTTTGATTACAAAGAATCAAAGAAATTCTCACATAAATCACTCAATTCATCAAGGAATTATAATAGAATTCAATAGGAGAAGAAGACGGCGTTCGCTATTCGATTAGGGTTCTAATCGCATGGTATTTATACTATACGAAACTGTCATTAGCGAAAATCGAGGCCGAGCAAAAACTCAAAAAACACAGACCGTGTTAATAAACACGGATCGTGTTTCCAAAAAACGGGCCCCCGTGTTTATTTCCAGCTTTGACAATCTTCAGTATTTCAGCCATAACTTCTTCATCTGACCTCCGATCGAGCTGATTCTTGATGCGTTGGAAAGCTAACAGAAAGAACTACAACTTTCATGTTCAGCACATTTCCAAATTCTAATTTCTTCGATATAAAGTATTCACATCTTTCTAGAACAGCTCACAGTTCTACTTCAAATTTCTCCGAAACACTTCACACACCAATTCAAGCTATTCTACATACCAAATACGATTCACAAGCTCACAATTATCTAAAGTTGAGGTTAGGTTAATGATAGACTATTCCTAGAATTCTTACCGAGACACGGAAAATTCAAAGTTGGACCACCGGTACCTAGGTGTGAATGTTAGATTGAGACAAAATGTAAACTATGAAAGAATGGGGATGACTACAGTTATATATATATATATATATATATATGCGTATGTGCGCTGCATGCATGGCTTCTATACGGACAAATACAGCCTTTGCCGTCCAATGCCCAACGCACGAACCAAGTCTTGATCGATTCCCTCAGCATCTACTATACTTTCCTACAGAAAATACACTGTATTCATCACTCATGGAAACACGAAGAAATGAATCCCTTGCGATTTCGATACAAATGCCACCTGGTGATGAACACTCCAGTAGTGAATTCTCATCAAATACGCATCCACATAAGCCCTGCAGACTAGCCACTAAAATATCCAAATCAGATGCAAAACACAAAGAAATCGAGGCCTATAAGTACTTAAGCACTTTATTGTGGCGGACAGAGCCAAAGATTGAGAGAAAGGTCATAGCAGAAACTTTCATTTTTCTTTGCTTTGGGGCTTTAAGTACATGGGGATCCGTTCGGCTATTTGATTCAAACATAGATGACTGGAACTTGTTTTTCAACTTTATATCAATCTTTTGTGGCCTCTCTATCATCCGCTTTGTAACTTATATTGTATTGCGCTACATGATTGAAGTAAAGTTCAAGTTTCACAAGAATGTAGTTTTCTTTGCTCGCGGACTGAAAACAAGCGTGAATATTTTCTTATCGCTAAGTTTCATTCTCATTGTTTGGCTCCCAGGCCTCTGCGAAGTCTCCAAGTATGTGGAAAACAAGAAGCGTAAGGTGGTTTATTACCGTGTCATCAAGAGCTTTGTGGCTATTTTTATAGGGTCCATCATTTGGGTTCTGAAGAACACGCTGTTACTGAAGCTAGAGTCTGATTTGCATCTCAATAGGTTCGTTGATAGGATAAAGTATGCGATATTGCATCTGCATGGAGTCCAGATGATCGATAATGGAGGAGAGTGGTATTTTGGAGGAATAGAAGAAAGGGAGAAGTTACTAGAGAATGTTGACCGTATGAAGAATGGAGTGCCAACGTGGATCCTTAAGAGTTTGGTTACTAGGTTTGAGAAGTCTATGGAAGAGCCAGGGTTACCTCATGTTAGAGATGAGTTTTGTGATGACAGTACTTATTGATACCGCGGGTTCAGAGTTGCTGCGTAAGATTGTTGATGATCCTCACCATCAACAAGATACCCGCAAGTAAGATTACTTCGCTTCCCTCCTTAAGTTTACTTTTGTTGTGTGTGTGCGTCTATATCTATATATATATAAAAACGGAGTTGTCTAGCAGACAATATACAGACAAATTTTCCCGCCTAAATTATATTCATTATTACTAATCATAAATTACTTCTGTCATATATTATTGCTAATTATTATTATCGCTAATTAACAAGATGGAATAATTAATATATCTATTCATTAATATAATGCAACTATTCATTTCCTATGTGCATTAAATGCATATAACTATTCATTTGCCGCACATTTATCGAACAACTAATTTTAATAAAATATTAACCAAATATTTTCTTAATTAATTATCTAAACATATGCAGAAAACTATGCAACTGTTTATATCCTATGTGTAGTAAATACATATAACTAATTTTAATGAAGTATTAATTAAGTATTTTCTTAATTAATTACCTAAACATATGCAGCCAACTATTCATATCCTGCGTATTAATTGAGTTGTCAAACTTTTCATCTTCTGCATATTAATAAATAAATAATATAAATAATTAATACACTGTATAAAGTGTCATATGTTATTGCTAATTAATAAGATGGAATAATTAATATAACTATTTATTAATATAATGCGACTATTCATCTCCTATGTGCATTCAATATATATAACTATTTATTTGGTGTACATATGTTGAACAACTAATTTTAATAAAGTATTAATTAAATATTTTCTAATCAAATATTTTCTTAATTAATTATCTGAACATATATAGAAAATTATTCATTTTTTGTGTATTAATTAAATTGTTGGACTATTCTACACTTGAATATATAAATAATTAATACACAAAATAAAGTGCATATTCATTTGATTTACATGCATATGTCCATTGATACAATGTGAATATTCATCTCTTATGTACAACAAATATATATAATTATTTATTTATTGTATTTATGTCAAACAACTAATTTTAATAAAGTATTAATCAAATATTTTCTTAATTAATTACTTGAACATATGCAGCCAACTATTCATTTTATGTGTATTAATTGAATTGTAAAACTATTCATATCCTACATATTAACATATATATAGATATATATAGTTAATACTTTATTAAAATTAATTGTTTGACATATGTGCAACAAATGAATAGTTATACATATTTAATGCACATAGGAGATGAATAGTTGCATTATATTAATAGATAGTTATATTAATTATTCCATCTTATTAATTAGTAATAACAATAATTAGTAGTTATATATGGCGGCAGTAATTTATGATTAGTAATAATGGATTTAGTTTAGGAGGGAAAATTTGTCTGTATATTGTCTGCTAGACAACTCCGTTTTTATATATATATAGATATTTTCTTAATTAATTATCCGACCATATGCAAAAAACTATTCATTTCCTGCGTATTAATTGAATTGTCGGACTATTTATCTCTTACATATTAATATATAAATAATTAATACATCAAAGTGCATATTCATTTACTTCACATGTATATATCCATTAATACAATGTGACTATTTATCTCCTATGTGCAGCAAATGTATATAACTATTCATTTATTGTACATATGTATATGTCGAACAACTAATTTTAATAAAGTATTAATCAAATATTTTTTTAATTAATTACTTGAACATATGCAGTCAACTATTAATTTTCTGTGTATTAATTGAATTGTCAAACTATTCATATCCAACATATTAATATATAAATAATTGATAAATAATTAATACACCAAATAAAGTGTATAAACCAGTCGACCAACACATATGCATTTGCTGTCATTAATACAATGCAACTAGCAAATACATATAACTAATTTTAATAAAGTATTTTTTTCCTTTTTTTAAGGTTAGATCAACATCAATCAAATATGATGATAATAATAATAAATAATAATAATAATAATAATAATAATTATTATTATTATTATTATTTTATTATTTATTATTAATAATATGACTATTATTATTAATATAACTATAATAATTATAACTATTAATATAATTAATACTAATATAATTATTTATATAACTTTGATAATTACTATTATCATAAATGATAATATAATAATGATAATTATTATTATGATAATAGTGAATATTAATATAATTGATTATTACTATTATGAATATTATCATGATTAATAATATAATTATTATTAAACAAACTAATAACAAAACGACAACATTTGTTATTATATAAAAATAGAGTTGTTTGGCAGATAATATATAGAAAAAATTTTCCGCCTAAACTATACCTACTATTACTAATCATATATTATAACTGACATATATTATTACTAATTAATAAGGTCAAATAAATGATGAAATAATCATGTGTATTAATTTATTTGTCAAACTATTCATCTCCTACGCTGCATAACAATAAAATGATCTCCTACGTATTAATTGAGATATTCATCATTGCACATATGTCGAACAACACATATTAATCAAGAATTTTCTTAAATAATTATCTAAAAATATACAGCCAACTATTCATCTCCTGCGTATTAATTGAGTTATAAAACTACTGAATATATGAATGTAACTATTTATCTACTGCACATATGTCGAACAACATATATTAATCAAGTATTTTCTTAATTAATTACTTGAACATATGCAGGAAACTATTCATCTTCTGCATATTAAGTGAATTGTCAAACTAATGAACATATGAATGCAACTATTCATCTCATGTGAACAACAAATTCATATAACTATTCATCTTCTGTCATTAATACAACACAACTATTCATATCCTATATGCAACAAATGCATATAAGTATTCACCTGCTGTACATATGTCGAATAATACATATTAATCAAGTATTAATTAATTACTTGAACTTATATAGCCAACTATTCAGTTCCTACATATTAATTAAATCGTTAAACTATTCATCTCTTATATAATAATATATAAATAATTAATACACAACCCGTGCAATGCACGGGGAAATATAACTAGTATATATATATAACACTACTGTATTAGTTCTACGAAGATGATGTCAGATTTATTTTTTGTTCGTCCCAAATTATAGTCCTACTGCATTACAAATTGGTGAATTATTTTATTTATTTATTTTTATTTTTTAATTTAAAGGAGGTCTGTACATAAATCTAAGTATAAATTATTATATAGATCCCGCTACGGTAAAAGTGTTACAATACCGAAAAAGGAGAGAGGGGGTTCAAATTTAAAACTGCTGGTATCTAGAAACTAGTTTTTATCACTAAATCAAATCTCATTTCGGTATAAATAAGTAAATTATAGGATTAGTTTTATAATATATCATCACTTAACATAATTGGGTACTAATTAAAATAATTATATGAAGGATAAAAATGAAAAATTATGTATATATTTTCTTTTCGAGTAACATTAAAACATTTCTTTTAATCCAAGTAAAAAAAATCTAGCATCATCTTTGTGGCACGGAGGAGGGAGTATTGATTGACAATTAATGCTTGGTGTCAATATTAAGAATTAATGGTTCAATTCGTTTTGCACCTCACCATGCTTTTCACAACTCTTTATGATGGTAGTGTTGCTCTTTTGACATGTACAACCAATGGAAATAGGGATGGACCGTACAAACGGTGAGGTCATGGTTAAAGTTAGAATGTGCCTCAACTTTATACTTTAAAAAGGCAATTGAAATCTTAGGGCAACATTGTTGATGTTTTACGGTAATATTTATTGGCACCCGTGAAGAAGCTCTTTTATTTCGATGAAATTTTAGTACAACATTCAACAACGGAAAACTATTACGACATGGAATCTCTATTTTAAAAAGACTACAACTTAATTGACTCGAATAATTAAAATTTTATTATAAGAATGTTGTAATTTTAGTATAGCAACATTGAAATTTGACAACAACCTTATTGCCATCAGTATAGGAGATATCTTATTCCATTGAAATATTAATTCAAAATTATTGAAAATTTGATGTGACAATGGGAAAAATTTAGTACACCAAGATTCCTTGTATTATAACGGTTTCAATTTTCTATTTTAAAGATATATTATTTAATATAGCAATTTATTTATTATTTTATATAAAACATTTGAGAGGAATTTGTGTCTATATCCCAACTTAAAGATAAAAAATACTCAAAGAAATTAAGAAATGTGATGCTAATGGTACTCAAAATTATTGGTCAGGTCTTGGACCGGAATCCCAAAAAAATGGTTGGGCCAGTCTAAAATTTTGGTTCGAACCTATTTTCGAACACAACTAAAGGTATAACAACAATTTACACCGTGAAACTTCATCCATGATGCAAGATAAAAATAGTTAAAATTCTAAATTTAAAAATTAATATCCTTAATATGGATCATTGAAAAAGTAAAAGATAATATCAATAATTTTTTATATTTTTCTCTGTAAATGATCACTTATATTGATATAACTCAATTTTTTTTATATGCAAAAATGCACATATGTATTGAAGACATATATACATATCTTACAAGAAAACATATATTTCTCAGCAAAGTACAAGTCCTCTAACATATGCACATCTTTGAAAATATAAACACTCATTTTTTAAGATAAAAATACACATCTTTTGAGATATATATACACAACCTCTATTATTATAGTACATATATTTGAGTATAATGGTACACATTCTCTATTATCATAATACTCATCCAAAAGAATACAAAGGCTATACCTTGCTAACTCAATGTTGTTAGAATTGAGATTCTACCTAGGATCGATAGATTTAGAGGCTTGAGATTGGATCGTAGAATCAGATTATAGGATCATAAAATCGCAAGATTGAATTACGATTTTAATAACTATAGGCACAACTGACACAGGGACATAACCATCATGAAAAAGAATTCTAAGGACATTGCACCAATCATAGAAATGTCATTAAGGCCAAACATAAGGCATTACACCACCACTAATCCATGTTTATCTAATAAGATTCTACTATTAAACACTAAGACTTTAATACCATTATTAACCATGCTATTAAATTCAAGTATTCAAAATCAACTTAGAAACCAAAGGTCAAAGATTAAAGTAAAAAACATGCTCAATACTTATGGTTAGCTTTTAAAGCATAAAAAACTTACCTAGAAAATAAGAGCGATTGTTTGGAAACAAAATTAGAAGAAAAAAAAAATCAAATGAACTAGTAGATTGGTAAGGGGAAAACAAGTGGACTAGTTCTACCAATGGACTAGTCACTCCCCTAAATAGGCTCGTGGCACCAAAAGAATCAACATTTTTTTAGGGTAAGGAACTAGTGGGCACTAAGTTTATTAAGTGGAATAGTTTGGTCCACTACTAGCGGATTGATTTCATTGTAAAACCAACATGCTTACCTATAATTAAATTTATACATTTCCAATCCAATTTAAACACTTTCAAACATACTTAAATGGTACAAAGCCATCTCAAATAATAGTCTAAGATACTCAAAAAAAATTAACTGTGCTTAAAAGTTCAAAACCAAGCCCATATGATGCTTCAAATACATCGATTTACCTAGTGTCCGAAAAGTGACCTACAACATACTTCTTATACTCACTTATCATATGTTGTATATCAATCTCTCATGTAAAAAATCATCAACAAGCACAAGGGATAACTTAATATGCTTCAAAAAACTTCTACCATAAATAAGCCAAAGAGATTTAAGGCTATAGTCAAGGCACCACATCTATTTCTCATGATTACCATTTAATACATACTTTATCATACTTAATTTAACCATTATACCTACTAAGTAAGAACACACAAGTGCTAAACCACATTATAAAGTTTAGATTAATTTACATAGGGATAAATTTTGCTACAAAAAGAGAAAGAAGACAACACCCTAGGTTCAAAATCTAAGATTTTGATCTCCTTGTACACACTTGAGAAACACAAACACAAATTAGTAAAAATCTCTTTTTCACCAAACCCTAAACTAAAATAAATGCATGAATAGATTTTTTAAAAGGGAGAACATAAATCTCATCAAGAAAGTAAGAATCAAAGAAGAGAAGAAAGAAAAATTTACACCTTTTTCCTATATCTAATCCCCTCTTACTTAAGAAAAGTAAAGAGATAATGAAGTAAAAGATTAAGATATGATTAGTAGAGGCAAAATAAATGTAATAGTGAAGAGAGGTGTTGATAATGCTCTAGGGCACTGGTTATTCTTCAACTTTAATAACAAAATATAGCGATGAGAAGATAAAAATGCCTGGGCTAATTTTTTATGAGGATAAATGAACATATATTGTATTAAGTGTTAAAATAGATAAAAAACTAAAAGGATATCCCAAGGCTAATCTCAATGAGTTAGAAAGGAAGGAGAGAGAGAGAGTGAAAATTTTGACTTGAAAGTACTTGAGTGCTAGAGGGTAGATGGAGAGAAGGTTGGGGGATAAGGTTAAGTGTAGGGCTATAATGTGTAAGAAATTCTATGGTGAGAGTAGTCAAAAGGGGAAGTATCTATGCATACCAACAACTCAAAATTGTTACTACTACACCACAAAGGGGAAGGAAGGAAAAAGAGGGATAGTTGAAATTAGGTAGAAAAGGTACAAGATATATCATAAAGTAGCTTTTAGTAGATTAGAGGTTAAATAAATGAAAATAATATTCTAAAAATTCTTAGAATAATCCCATAACATCTTAAAATATTCATCATCATAAAAATATCATAATTATAAAGTTTCATAACCATAATACGAAAATTTGAATCAAAATATAATAATAAAAAAATAATTTACATGTATCTCAAAACCAATCCACTAGTATTTTCTTAGTTCAAAGTAGTTTTTGTATGAATTGGTTTACTGACATGCAGGCATATCATTCAACCGGTATACTAGAAAAAATATTTTCTGGCATTTTGCAATATTTTTCCAAAACTTTTCAAATACAAGTTATTTAATAAATACTCAATATAATATTTAATGCACAAATAAAATATTTTAGGAGGATTTAAAATGAGTTATTACAATAATACACATTACTAGAATAAATATTTACCAATACTACATATCACATTCTCCATAAATATAATACACTACTGAGAATACTAGAGTACTAATCTTATACCATAAAAATGCGCATTTTTTGTTCATAAAAAGGCAAAGAAAATATACATGCCTAAAAATAAGTACAGATTTTTGAAAATAAAAGTACTTCTACTAAAATAAAACACATGTTATATTATAAGAATGCAAATATTCTCGAATAGAATACATATTTTCTAGTATATAAATGTATAATATTCAAGATATAAATACACATCTTATAGGATATAAATATGCATCTTTTATTTAATCAAGTGAAGATACACATCTTACCATAATACATATGTTCTCCAAAAATATACACATCTTTTAGGATATAACTACATATCTTCCGAGATATAAATACACAATCATTATTTGTACAACTATATGGAAGAAATATATATGTTATAAAATAATTACACATTTTTTCATGATAAGAGTACACATATTCTAAAATCAGAATATACATCCTTAGTTTATACAAATGTAAGGGTGATATACCTATGTGTGAAATAAATGTATATATTACAATAAAAATAAATAAATATGTTTTGGGATAAAAATATTCATTTTTATAGATGATATTCTATTAGGTTAAGAGTTTTCATTATATGTTGTCCTCTACATTTGCGGTTATGATGCACTTGGAGGTTTAGTATTGATTTTAACTGCTAATTGAAATTTCTAGAGAATGACATGGTTTCCTACCTTAGACTCCCTCCATTTGGTATATACATATGTACTTAATCAATTAAATATGCGTGTGTATTTATACACCTTCTAATATATTGTTTATTACCTTGTATTGATTTTAATACATAAATGATTATTTTCTTATAGTCTAGATAGGTCTTTTATGCATGTTAACATGAATGAAAGTATCTTGTTGAGTCTTCATGGTTTCAATTTAAGTTAAGCCCTTTTCATATATAACTAGGGTGAATTTTCTCTAGCGTGGGTACGTAATAAGCTAGAACCAACACATGTGAAATTAGTTGCCTAGATTTTTGATGGTAGAGGTGCCATTTATTAACCTTCTACATAAGGCATTTGTGTATTTGATGAGATCTAGTTGAATGGTTACCATTTTCAGCATATTCGCTTAAAATAGTACCATAGTGCAATAATTATAGTGTAAGTGGTTACATGGTAGATGCACCGAATTATTTACAATTATATGGTGAATTTCTCATTAATCTCATATATTTTGACATTTTTCTCATTTTGTTCATGTATACCTAAAACAATATGTAGAGGCATAAGTCAAGATGACATAAAGACACGACTACAGTTGACAGAGAAAGAGGCACAAGTCTTGCTTCTTTTGCTAGTGTTTGAGGAGAAAACTCTACTACACAAGCACTCAAATAAAGTTGAACATAAAATATTCAAAATTTGTGTGGTGAGTAACACTTCCTAATTTACATGCATGCATATAAATAATTATAATTCATTATTGAATAGTTTTATTTAATACTATTACTAGTTTACTTAAACATTAGGACTAATTCAAATTATTTTTCTCCATTTTGAGTAGATGCATGCTTATAGATCATGTTGGTCGCTATGTCGTAGGCTTTGCAACTCAAGAGAATCCATCAGTCAATTGAACAAGCTCTTAAATGGCTTTCTAGTCATTATGGTGACCATTATCTGGCTTCTTGTTACACAAACAACAATGATAAATACCTTAGCCCTTATCTTTGCTCCCTTCATAGCTTTTAGTTTTATAATTGGAGATATTTGTAAGGATATGTTTGGAGGGATCATCTTTGCTTTTGTTATGCACCCTTTTGAAGTTGATGATCGTTGTGTTATTGGTGGAAATTAGGTAATTTTATTACCTTACACATTAATTTTTTTATGATATTATTAGTAGCATTTGGAAATAACATATATACATTAATGAATTCTACATGTAATAAGATTCTATTACATAGTATTAACATAAGTTTTAATAGTATTATAAGAGAAATAATAAAAGATCAAGTCTAATGTAAGAAGTACCTCACTCTTTAACCACTTGACTAAATTTTCACTAATAAACATTTGAGAGGGAATATAACAATTGTCTTATATGATTATTAATGGGAAAAAAATAATTCCTTTGTGCTATATTTTACATAATGATAAAATTATATTCTATAGATGAAGGTGTAACACCCCCATTTTTACTGCTAAAAATTTTCGTTTTGCGGAAGCGATAATTACAAAACCAAAGGGTGTTACCGCCACACTCAGTATAAGTTTGGCATCCTCTACCGTTCTTATACTGAGTGCTAAGGCTAAAATATTACTTTACTTAAATAACATTAAAACAAAGGCAAGATAGAATTTCATTACAAAATACATTGTCCCGAATAAATACAAAAAGATCAGGCAAGAGTTGTAATGTAACAAAAGGGAAATAGCAGGGGACTTAAGAGTCCAAGGAATATCCGGACCAAAAGAAGTCGAGGCGAGCATCGGATAGTCCTAACTCTCAACCCTCTATTTGAAGTCGTCAGACCCTACCCTCAAAGTGATCCTGCAAGGTAAAGACTGCCCGTGGAATAGGCAGGGGACCATGAAACGGAACCCGTCAGTACTACGGTACTGAATAACCCTTTATACCAAACTAATATGAGAAACTAGCATGGAACACATGCAAGGCATACGATTAACAGGTACAAGACATTTAAGCATTCATACGAGGATTGATATACAATAATCATTTAGACAATCAAATTCTATTAAAGCCACATGCTACTCATTTTCATTTGTCTAAAACAACCGACAGCTTACCAGACTAACATGCCAAAGGTATTCTCAGAAGTAATGATTAGAACCTAAACTCCAGCATAACAATTATAACATCAGCAGCATGACTCATATCTCAGCATAACTCCCAACCAAATTTATAACATCACAAGTGTATTCACAGGTAAGCTATAACATAATCCAAAAAATCAAGAGTATACTTGCAGGTAGAATATGATAAAATACATAACATCACTTGGGTACTTACAGACACAGAATAATAATATCCGTAATCCCACAGGTACTCTTACAGGTACAGTAAATTAAAATACAAAACATCAACGGTATATTTACAGGTATAGTATAATAATATACATAACATCACACGCATACTTATAGACATAATACCCACACAGGTAGGCCCGCAGGCTACTACTTAAACCATAGGTAGGCACAACGACCACTACCAAACCAATCCAATATCCAATAATAATCCTTCAAATCAAAACACATTATTTCTATTTTTATTTACTCGAGGGGGATACAATAATAACCCGGAGACATAACAGTACACCGGTCATATCGGCGCACAAGGCAACACGATACCCTCCAACCATCCAACCCAGAGGCATAACAGCACTCTGGTCATACTGATGCACAAGGCACACAGTACCCTCCTCACCTCGGACACCTAATCCTTAAATATCGATACCCCCTATAGGGCCCGTAGGTCACCTATAGAGTAGACTAGGGCCTTACCGGGGCACAACCGGCACACCAGAAACCCAAACAAATCGAGGACTCCTACCTCATCTCTAGGATAGCTACCCCTAGAGAGAAACCATTCCTAAACTCGAGGTCTTTCACTTTACGTATTAGTATTTTTATAAAGTGATCACAGATAACACACATTACACATTTATTCTCATTTCCATACTTATTCATTTTCCCTTTATTTCCAATTATCCAAGTCAACCCTACGGTCAACGGTATAAAGAAAAGTCAAAATCAATACTAAGGTCACCCTACCCAAAATTCTAAGGCCATCCTATATCCAATTATTCACATTTGGGAGTTAGGCCGAAAATGACTAAAATGCCCTTAAAGCTAATAATTATCAGACTAGTATCCATTTAAATACTAAGTCTATCTTATTTATTAATCTATCATGAAAAGGCTAAAATGAATAATCTAATTATTTATTATATAATTTAAATCATCAATCATGTCAAAAGACCATTTTACCCTTACATAGATTTCGGCATATGAAACTCTATAATAAACTTTTGAAACATACAAAACACATGATCGTAAAATCAACAACAGATAATACATGTTAGACATGATTTTCAGGATAAATATCATATTACACAAAAATGACTAAATTGCCCCTAGGGCACACATTCCTAATAATTATTCCACAATTATATCTAAACATGCTAAACTAATAATTATATACATAATTATCATACCAAATATTCTCCCGTCATTAGAATTATTTTTAAGTCATACTTTTATACCCGAAATATTTTATATCAGATAACATGCTCGTTTTTATCCGTTTCCATAATAATAATAATTAACACATAATTATATTGAAATAAATCATGATAAACATATTTCATACACCAAAAACCCTAATGTATTATCATGCAATTTTTATCATTTTAGTAGAGTATAACGGTTACCTGAACTCCAGCAAAAACGTAAAATTAGCGGTATCCACTAAAATGTATTAGGTCCTGCAAATTAAACTTTCATACCTAAAAGTAATACCACAAATACAGAATTAATATCTATCAAATAAAATAATAATTATAGTATATAAATATTTATTTTTCTAAAATTACCAAAATACCCTTATAATTAATATTGGTACCCAAAATTTTATTAACACACTACGCAACTCATGCTACATGCAGCGTGAGTCACACTCGAGGGGAATGGGGGCACGACCGAATGGGCGAGAGGGTCGGCTGGGCAAGGCAGGGGAAGGGAGAGGGTGGCAGTGGCGGTGGAGACCGGCGGTTGCTGGTGGCTGCTGGGCGGCTGGCTGCGACGGGGCTGATGGTGGAGATGCTATGGTTGTGTTCGGGTGGGAGAAAAATCGAACAAAAGAGGGGGAGTGATGGGCTTGGGGAGCTAGGCGACGGGATGGCTGCGGGAGAGGGTGCTGTGGTCGGGGAAGGGCGTAGGGATGAAGAAAATGCAAAGGGAGGTGAAGTGGCGCTGCGTGAGGTCGAGGGGCTGGTGGTGGTGCGCTGCAGAGTGGCTGCGATGGCTGTGGGTGGTGGTGGGCTGGCGGGCTACGTGTCTGCGTGCACTACTCGGGGGTTGCTGGTTGTGGCTAGAGTGGTGCGCTGGAAACAAACGGGGCAGGGAGGGGAGTGGACGACGGCTTCGTGGCTAGGGTGGCGAGCTGCTGGTTTGGTTGTTCTGGACGGGAGGGAGATGCAGGGGGAGAAGGGAAGGGAGAAGGTGGCTGGGAGATAAAAAAAAACAAACGGGGAGGGGGCTGTTTGGAATAGGAGAGGGCTGAAGAAATAGAGGGGGCTGCGGTGGTGTGTGTCGAGAGAAAAATAAGAGGGAGCTGGGAGGAATAGTGTTGTGTGTGCATTGTGAGTGTGTTTTCGGCCGAATGTGTGTGTGGGAATGGGGGACTGTTTGGGGTAGAGTGTGCGAGGGTGTGGCGTGTATATACGTATATAATTGCAGAAGGTAGAGTAAAGGTAGGAAATAAGGGAGACAGGACGGGAAATGGGTAGAAAATGGCAGAGGGAGAGAGAGAAGATAAATAATATATATATATATATACATATATATTTTATATTAAATTTAGTCCGGATAAATTAAAATATCAGGTAGAAAAATAATCCGATATAAGGTAGATTTAAATAAAACGAAAAAGATAAACATAATCAAGAATAATTTTAGAAATTGATTTTGGGTTACAAGTCGCGGTAATTATTAAAATAATTCAGATAAGATTTACGAATAAAAACTAGGATTAAAGTAAGAAATCGGTTTCTATCAACTTTTTAGCCTAATTATTTTTATATCTAAAACGTCGTAATAATAGTAGTAGTAATAATAATAATAATAATAATAATAATAATAATAATAATAATAATAATAATAATAATAATAATAATAATAATAATAATAATAATAATACGTTTAATACTAAACCTCCTAAATTAATAATTATAACTAATCATACGTAATTATTAATTTTAATTAGGATTTCCTAAAAATGGGATATTACAGAAGGTGAATAGGAAAAATATCTTAACAATAGAGTTATGGAAACATGACATTGGTGAATTAGTAATATATCCTAACTTTGTGTTGGCTTCAAAGAATATTGGAAAATTCCATGGCACCCGAAATCAAGAAGATATTCTACAATTCAACATTGGTGCTACAACAGGATGGGAAATAATCGAAGCATTACAAGCCAAGATAGAGTTGTGAGTTTCATTTTTTTCCCTATCTTAATTTGATCTACCTTCGGCTTTAAAAAAGTGTACCTTTCTTGTCCACTAAAGATAATAGTAAAAAATAATGCAGGAATCGTATTTGAACTCTTAATATGCTAGGCAGGGATTCTACCACAACATTCTTGTTTCTTATCTACTAATGAGAAAATGAGAAAGAATAATCATAACTAAAATTTTCACTTTTTAGTTTCTTTTTGAATTAGATCAAATTAATGCATTTACTTACTAAATATATGTCTTACATGAATTGTTTTAGGTATTTTCATGAGAACCCTCACCTATGTTCTGAAGTAGAGGTGGTAATGGAGGATTTTGGGAAGATGGCAGTGCATTTTATGTACTTGGTCTATCCAGATTCCAAAGAGAAATCAAAATGGAGATCCAAATTAATCTTTGAAATAAGGAAGATTCTCCAAGAACTTGACATCAATCCTATATCTTAATTTATGTAGGATATCCCATATATAGCTACTAAATAATGATTCATAGTTTAAATTATATTATTGATTTTCTATTGAACCTTATATGAAAATTAGGGCTATGAAGAAATATAGGTATCTATAAGGCATATTAGACATGAGTTGAATACTTGGTGTCATTCTGAATCAAATTATACAAATTGGTTACATCAACACAAATAAAGCAGGAGATAGATAATAGTTGGTGGTTGAGTGTATTTTATTTTATCAGAGGTATATTGCAATACACTATTTCTCAAAAATCCTATCCTATTTAGGATTTTTTATATTTAAAAATTAAATTTTATTATTTTTAATATGTTATTACATCTTTATTAAAGCTGAAACCCTTGTTTTATTTTTAGAAGTATTTCATTTCCATTTCATAATTCTTTCTTACGAGTTTATGTTTTGAAATCTTCAGAGCCACTCTAGGCTATCATACACTATTGAGATAATTTTAATTCTTTTAATTTTGGAATCGTTAGCTTTTTTATGGGTCTCCTAGGCTATTTTAAAATTATAATAAGATATCTCTAAGAAAATACTATTAATTTCCTACTTAGCTCTATTTTAATGTTTCAAGCCCAAAATTAGCCTTTTAGCTATTCAAAATTTATAAAAATTTAGATCTCACTATATTTTATTTTAATTGAGTATAACATGGTTTAAAAAAAATTAAAATTTTTTGATTTATTTAGATAGTTTTGGCCATAATAATTCATCAAGTGCAACTTTTGTTCCTTTAATATTTATGTAATCTTATGAGGAATAATCCCAATATTTAATTATTGATTAATATGGATAATAACCACTTATTATTGGACCTTCACCATTTCGTGGCTTCCCATCCATGAAGTAGCAAAACTATGTTTGATTTTCTTGCTAAGGCTACCATTTTACCCTTAACCAACTTTTCTTCTTTCTTTTTTCCTCCACCCATTTTCCTTTCATCCTAACCTTTTATTATAAGTTTTTGGAGAAATCTTAGAAACTCCTTTTGTTCCCTATGTGGCTACCCTCCACTCATCCATTGTTATTTTCATAAAAATATCTACCTAAATCAATAATCTACCCTTCTACCTTTATAGTTAGCATATTTCTTTCTGTCCTTTCTTCTTCCTTCTCCTTAACCCATGTGTTTTTCTCTTCTTTATCCTCCTCTTTGTAATCTACCCCTTACCTTCTTCGGTGATATTTTTTTAACCAAATATTCTACCACTTACATTTACCATAGAACCTCTTTACACTTGATTGAGTAACCACAAATGTCTTCCACTTCCTTTCTTATATGATCTTATACTTCCATCTTATCTTCTTCAAACTTAAAGTCTCTCCTTTTCTCATTTATAACTTTTCACCGCCTTAACCCTTTGGCCACCATAAACCACAAAAATTCTACAATAATTCTTCATTTTGATTCTCTAGTGATTCTTAAGTTTTTTTTTCCTACTATCCTCCATGTTTGAAGCTTAAAATACATTTTCATCCATTTTTTATCCTTTTTTTCCTTCAAAATATTATAATAAGTTCACTTTCCTTTATTCTTTGATTTGGTTTTTATGTGTTAACTTTCTCTAATATTTTTCTTAATTTTTCTAATCTTCAAGAAGCTTTATGGTATGATTTGTTTTGGTATTTAATATTTCTTTTATTTTTCTAATTTGGATCTTAGATCTAGGGCAATATGCTCTTACTACACCTAGGCATGTTTTTTGTTGTTTTGTATGATTATAAAGTGTTTAAGATGGTGTTTATTCTTGATGTGGGTTTTAACCTTTATGTTTTGAACCATGATTATTAGTTATTTAATGGAAGATAATTATGCCATGTTAATACTTATCATATTTAGATAGATTTTGGTATATAACTTGCTATGTTTTTACTTCCTTAAGCATGTATTATTTTCATTTGAAAATCATGAAGTTTTAAGTGTTCTTTATGTTCTTTAGGGTTTATGATTATTTTTTAGATTTTTTTAATTGAAGGATACCATGATAATCATTATAATTGGTAGATAAATTTTGATACATAAAGCTAGAAAACATGACTAAGATTCTTTAATTTTGATTAAAAGTTTTAATATTCTAAGCATATTCTTGAAATCTTCAAAGTATTCTTAGCTAGTTATACATTAATCACTTTAAGTATAGTTTAATTTGATATTAGTTATGTTTTAGAATAAATAAATCATAAAAATAACATATTTACATCTAAAAGAATTTTAGCATGAATTAGGGTCAAAAGTTGACCATAACCTTTGACTATTCATAATTAACCCTAAAAAATAGTAATTAAATGTGAATAGTAAATATATATGATTAATAATTATTAGAAATAAGATATTTTTTTTAAGCTTCTCATTATAAAAATTTTTCCATTAATTGATGAATAGTGATTTTGGTAAATTTTGGCATGAGTACTTGATTTGAATTGGTTATGTTATTGATATTTATTTTTGCTAAAATTTATCCTAATAACAAAAGGTAGTTTTTGGTATTTTTGCATTGGTTTTAAGTTATCTAAAACTATATAACAAGTGTTGGATCTTTAAAGTATATTCTAAACATTGATTGACTAATTAGATAAATAATGAGTTAGGTTCGATTTTAACACCTTTTCGATCTAAGTTTGGCTCTTTGTTGGTTTTTTGGATCTCTTACTTGATAAGAGGTATACCATTTTTACTTGCTGAAATGTTCTCTCGTGACTTCTAATGTCCGATTTTGGATTTTATCTTATGGATTATAGCCTTTTATTTTTTTCCTTAAAATTTTTGAGAGATCTTCTAATCTATGGTGATCTTCTAGATCATTGGTTTTCATTATTTGACCAATCTCTATTCATCTTTGAGATTTTGTGTTAACCTTAAGCATTTATGTGCTATGGAATATATGTGCTCTTTGATTTCCCTTTGTGGATTATGCATTGTGTTGGCATTGTGAAAACATAATCCTATGGACCCTATTTTTGCATTTTCATACAATGGTAGGGGTTTCTAGTCATATAGTGGCTTGGTGCCTTTTATACTTTATATAATCCTTTGAACTCTATATAGGATATGCATACTTAAGGATTATGATAACTTTTAGAGAGATTACCTCGGAAAGAGTCTATTGGCAGTGGATGGAATGTTCACCTACAGTAGCTTTTGTGATTCTGAGTTATGTGGACAATAGAGTCCTTATACAAACCCCCAACATTAGTATTCTCATTTATAGTGGACTGAGTTTCTCAAATGATTATTATTTATACTCTAGACTTTATTCATTGTGGCAGGATAATTCTCCTTATATGCTTGGATTTTATGCCTTAATGCTTTCTTTGTGCCCCATGAGTTATGTTCATTGGTGGTAGGTCTAGATGTCCATGCTTGTGCCTGCAAGTTTGGATCTGTATACCTATGGCCTATATGATTTTCCTTGATTGTGCCCTTTAGCTTATATGTCCTTACGTGACACTTGTTGAAATATTTGCTAGACAGGCTATAGGTTTTGCTTGATTCATCTCCATCTTTGTTGAATGATTTATGATTTCATGTTTTATCTTATATACCCTCGTGTTATAATAGATTATACATTGTTTTCTACCCTAGGTTGCTAGCTTGAAGTTGTCATGTCTGATTAATTATTAGCATGTATAATATATGATTTATTTGTTTACATATATTATATACCTAGATGTTGACATGCGATCTTATGTTATGATACCATGTACTTGGGAAGTTACGATATTTTTATAATGCGACAACATGTTTTGTATGAAGTATACTTATATGTTATAATTAGGTTTTAATCAGATGCTCCTTGTATTGATACCATACTATTTTAGTATTGTGGAGGTTTTTTGTGTTTTTCTTATGTGGATTTAAGAGTGTTGAGTCCTTGATCATCTTGATAAGCATTTTAGTTTATATCTATGAGATCTCATATTTTATTTTGTTTAGTTCTTGCTGAGATTTATTAGATCTTATCGGTGTTGTATTTAATTTGTGTATAACTTTTTTAATTCATGTATTAGATTCAGGTTAGGTGATGACCACCCGACTCTTGAGATATAAGTTTATTTTTTATTCTTATGCCTAATATAGGTTAAGTATTTGTCATAACACTCCTATGTTGGAAGTGGTGGTAGCACCTTACATTTCTAATTTAGCTTCTTCAAAATATCTTGTAAAAAATTTCTAGTTATAAAAATAGAGGTATTACAGATATTATGTTATATTTATAGCATATTGTATTGTGTAAATGAGATAAGATTGAGTCATGTGTATATAGAGTGTATTGTATTCTTTTATACTTGGAAAATATTATGTGCATTGTGATTAATATTATTTTAGAAAAAGGAATTTCATTACAAAAAATAGCAAGAAATAGAACGCATACAATGTCTCATCACACCATCTAGAACATGAATCCACATTGAATATTTGAAACTCCTAAATCCGTATGTACACGTATAGAAGGTAGGAGTCAAAATTTCCTTAAGAATAATATGAAAGGGACAAGTCTCATTAGAGAAGTGATTAGTACTTTATTGGTTCTTAAATGTTATACTTGTCATAAGAATAAATGAATTCATTGTTTTGGGATATATAAGACATTCATTCACACTTTTAAGATATTCGATAAATGTAGATTGATGTGGAGAATATGTTCAATCATATACTAATACTCCATTAGATTTAAAATAAATGATATTTTAGAGGTTTAAACACACATTAATAAATAAAATTACCAAATATATCCCTAATTAATATTATATTTTGTAATGATTCTCTTTCTTAGTCTTCGATCTTCACATTAATAAGATTAACTACTGTAACAGGCTACTCCTCCTTGACTATAGTTTGTCATATAATGTAGGATCTAGTTACTCTATTAAATTCTAAAGATATCCTGAACTTTCTTAGGAAAATGTTGTCCACATGCACCCTTCGTATATTTATTGTTCAACATTATCTAGCTAAAAATAGCTTAAACCTGTACCCATGTTGTACCAAAACCATCAAACCATTAAAGATTCAACTATATCACACAAGCTTTAGGTACACAAGAACAAGTAAGAATAATACAAATTATGGCATATCAAGAAATAATAAGAATTAGAAATTTAAATCATTGTTATTATCCACTCAAAAATATAAGAGCTAAAAACACTCCTTTGATGTGAATTTCTTCCTCTAAGATTATCAAAAACCCCCTTCTTGATAATGTAATACACTGTATCTTATTTTATTTATTAATATTTTGAAGGAAAATGAAGTTTGGAAATATTTTTTAAGAAGAAAACTAGTCAACTAGTTTAGCAGACTAATCAGCTAGTTAATATGATTTTTTTTTTGATATTTTGAGGAAGGAACTACTTAAATAATAAGCCAAAAATAGTTAAATAGTTTTGCTAGAACTACTACTTTATGTCTATTTTTTTTTGAAATTTGATATGATGATTAAACTTTTTTAAGTTGATATTTATGGATTAAACATAAATTTTAGGGATTGTAAGAAAATTTTCATAATCTTTAGGATATCAATTCAATTATAACATACCTAAAATTTCATTTTGCTCAAAAATATTGTCAAATATCTTCACCTTTTCACCTACCTCCTTACTTTGATTTTGATAGAAATAGGTAGAAGTCAACTATGGATTATCCTCTACTATTACACTTTGTCCTTTGATCTCATAATTTACAATCCACATCCCTTACCTTGACGGTACTCCCATAATTCATCCATTCTCATTCAAGTGCCAAATAAGCAAGCCTCTTTTCTCTACCCTCTCCTTATGGTTGACCCCATCAACCAAATAAATTAAACTTTCTCATACATTATCTACTTCTCACCTTTATTCACCACTTTTCATTTGTAAGATAAGTTCTTTAATTATATAACCTACCTTTTCCCTATTTTCTCTTTGTGTCCAATCCTAGTGCTTTATTCTCCTTCATTTACTTGATTTAATTCCTTCTATGATGTTTTTGTTTAAATCCTTATTACACTTCTTAAGTAATCCAGGATTAATGTTTTGTGAGAAATAAAGGAAATTCTTATTTTCACCCTTTCTTATGCTCATCCACTCAAAGGAAGGGGTTGATATGATGTTTGTCTTCTTTTATTCTATTTGCTTATGCTTTAAGTGAATTTCACTCATCCTTTCATGTTTCTTTGAATTAGGTCATAAAGGTGCAATAATAGAGGAGAATTACAATTTTATGAGTTTTTCTTATTTAACTTGGAGCTAGGTACTTTTGGTAAATTTGGTACGACCCTTTAGATGTAGAATTTATGTGTTATGTGACAATGTGTTTTATACATTTCAAGCATAATCTATGAGTATTACTATGTTTGTAAGAAAGCATAATCTATGAGTATTACTATGCTTGTAAGCATGCACAAGTAGTTTAGTTTGATAAGCATGCCATATATATGTTTGAGCATGAAAGATCCTTATTATGAGTTAGTGAAGAGTTTATTTTAGTCTTGAGATATCCAACATGTTTTACATGAGTTGTGCTATGATACTATGCTGTAGATCTAGTTTGTTTTGAGTTGAATATTAGAAATGGTCTTAGGATCATGTTAGGGCTTGTTGGTTTTTGTGGAGAAGTATGATATTCGTTAGATCACAATTCATATATGGATTGGTGAGTTGTGTTATACAATATAGATTATGCATGTTATGATTGTGTTCTAGAGAGTTTCATGTGGTATCATTTAGTGTTGATGTGTTTTAGTTAAGTTATAAAAACTTATGATAATTGGTGGTGTATCTAGTAGAGAACTAGTCAATCGATTGGTCTCAAAATCAATCATCTGGTTTTCTGATCAATTAGTTTTGACCTACTAGTTAATTTGTTTACTAAAATTTTTGTTGTGTTGGTCTCAACTTGGGATAGTCAACTGGTTGAGGTCTTATCTAGTTAACCGGTGGTACTAGTTAGTTGGGTTTTACCATTCCAATTAACTAGTTTTCCTGTTATATTTGATTTTTCTAAGGTTTGTTCCTAAATTAGTACAATAATTTGTTTGACCATTCAAGTAGTCTGTCTGGGACTTTTTGTGGCGCTTCTTGTGGGTTAACCTTAGGGGTTGACTTCTTAGTATAAATTTTAGCATTTTTAAATAATGCCTAAAATGAGAATAAGTGGTTAAGTGTGGAAGTACGATTGTGTGATAGATGTTGGGTTTTGAAAAAGACAACCATGTTTAAAATGCAAGAATAATTGAGTAATGTTAATTATCTTTATTGAGTTAGTTGGTAGTAGACAATCCACCTTTGTTAATATATATATTTAGATCAAATAGTAGTTTAATAGTCTTCCATATGTATCCTTTATGACCTCCAAGGTAGGTGTAATACCCTGAATTTTAGCTAACCCTAATCCCCAGTAATTAATATCGTAACCTAATTCTAACTTCAAAAAATTTATTTTTCTATCTTACCCTAACTCTCTAAATTTAAATCTTAGCTTAATCCTAATTTTTATTTTAATTTATTAATATATTTTCTAACCTAAACCTAATATTTTCTACCCTAACCTAAATTATTTTTAATCTAAACCTAAATCTAAACCCATACTACCACTTCTCTTTTATCCTTTTTTTTTTCTTCTCCTTTTCCGTCATACTTATTTTTTCCTGTTCTCTTCTCTTCCCCTTATGTGCACGACTTCCCCTACCAAGCCTACCCTCTACCCCATCAACTCCCCCATCCTCAGCTTAAAAGTTTGAGTTGAAAATTTTGGTAGATAACCCCATCCTTGTGCATGTGTGTGTATATATAAACCAAGCATTTAATTCTCTTACCACCTCTCTTCTCTCACTTTTGATTATGCAAACGAAACCATAATCCTCTTACTCCTTCAACTCTTCCTTGCTGCCGGCAAAACCACCACAAAAAGCCATATCTAGATATCCTAATAGAATCACCCCACTCCCCTTTGATCACCCTTGTCGAGGTTAACCCTTAGTCACTGGCTAAAACCATTGGTGATTCCCCTTTCCCTTTGGCATCCTGCACAACATCCCCCTTTCTTTTGCTTCCTTGGTTGCAGCACTAACAATCAGTGCTTCCCCCCTCACCATCAACAACTTCAACCACAACCCACACCTCCTCTTTGGTTGACTCCACCATAACCAACTTCTCATTTTCCATCTCTTTGCTAAAACAACTTCAACCATAGCCAGCACCACCCTTTTGGTAGCCACAACTTCATCATTTCCCTCATTCTTCTATAGCCTGCACCAAAACCATCATCACCACCTTTGGCAATTTTTCCGCTGAAACCATCACACCACCTTTAGCCATTTCCACTAATGCTACTTCCCCCATTTCAACAACAACCACCAAACCCTTTACCCCTCCATCGGCTAAAACAACCAAAGCCTCTCCTTATTCCACCATTTTGACCGAGACTCCCTTGGTTTAGTTTTTATCTTTTCCTTTACTCTCCCATTACCTTAATCCTTCCTTAATTATTTCATTCATTTCTAATGGTATTTTTTTTTTAATTTCTTAGGAGATTTTCTCAAAGTTTTGGAAGAGGTGGATTATGAGTTATGTGCTTAAAATCTGAGGTCATTTTTGTAGGGATACTTATCGTAGTCTAGGGTTTTTTATTTGCTAAGTGTTATGCAAGTTTTTGTGTTGTACCATAATAATGTGATTATGTGAATTAATATATGATTTTGATACTATGATAAGCGGTTGATATTACATGATATAAAGTGAGTAAGTAAAGATCATGTGGTATTGTTATTTTATCTAAGAAAGCCCTCGGTGTGAAATATGGATGTATCACAGGTTTATTAATAGAATGATGAATGTGAAATGAGTATGATAAGGTATATAGAGAAAAATGTAGATTTGTAAATAATGTTACTAAACAAATAAAATCTACATAAAATAAGGATTTTTATTATTGATAAGGGTATTTTGGTTAATGAAGGTTAAATATGAGAATCATGGTATTTAAGGTATTATATCCTCTAAAATATGAAAAGGAACTTATATAAAGTGCTTAGAGTAGTTGAGAATGACCTAAGTTTGATCGAGTATGAAAATGGTTGATTGTGAATAGTAACCCTAAAACGAGAAGGTTGGTATCACATGTGTGAAATGGTAGTGTTAGACCACAAAATCCAAATATGTTGTTAATATTAGTATTCTAGGAATGTATATTAAATCTGGTAATTTTTTGGGCTCTATAGGAAAAGTTATGATGGATTTGTGAAATTAGGATTTATAAGCCTGAGAATAGTAACTTCTGAGACAGGGTTATTATCGTATGTGTAATACCCTAAAAATTTTCTTAGCCTAATCTCTCATTATTATAGCCTTAATTTGATTCTAATTTCAATAAATCTTATGTTAGCCTTAACCTAGTTCCTTAATCCTAAAGCTTTAACTGAATCTGAAACCTTAACTTGGATAAATCGTAATTTGAAAGCCAAAATCAAAATTTACTAAAATTAACACTAACCCTAATTACTTTAGCTAATGCAAAATCACCCTAAAATAAATCTTCAACCCTTCTATTTTTTCTTTTCTTTATCCTTTTCTTTCTTTCTTTCTTTCTTCCCCGCCTTCCGTCAACCTCAAACTACACTTTTGAATTATTGCAACTTGCACTTGCACATTGTAGCATCACCCTTCTGCATCCATCATCTATCACCTTACTTCTTTTCTTCTTTTTCTTTTGCTCCCTTATCCCTTCTCGACTTCACAACCATACACACACCCTACACACTCCATTTCCCTTGCCATTTTACTTATGACGCAACACCAACATATAACCATCACCACCCTCACCCTATAGCTACTACCCTACCCCTAACCATCTTCTGCAACCATCACCATCATCATCACCATCGCACACCACCACCTTTTTTTTTTCTTCTTCTTGACTCACACCACACACGCACACATGTATGTGTGAGTGTGTGTGTGTGTATATATATATATACACATATACTTCACACTCTCCTTCTTTCTTTTTAGTTTTGCCTCATTCTACCCATCTTTGTATCAAAATGCCATTGCTCAAGCTCCTTCTTCCTTCTCCTTTCCTCTTTCTCTCTTTTCTTATTCTTCTTCCTCCTTCTTTCCCTATTTTTGGGCCTACGCACCACCATTACACCTCCTCAACCGCCATTTGCCGTCCATTTTGCTATTGGATCGACCATCAAGGTCACCCAAACATTCCCTAACACCATCACCGTCGATCAATGCTAGCCACTACCTCTTTTTCCTTCTTCTTTCCCTAGTCGATCATACTTTTACAGAGTGTACAGCCTATGCACCACCTGCTACATGGCCATTCAACACTTAAATCTCCTACTACAAAGCCATGCAACCCTTACACCGCTTGGCCATGCATCTTCTTTTTCATCTTGGTTTGCTATGTGCTACTACTGCATAGGTGTGAAACTTTTATACCGCCTGACCATGGTTATGTACCCCTATTTTCACCCCCAAACCTTATCAAAATACCACCATAATTTAACCATAGCTCCACCACACATTCCTATACACATCCACACATATCAAGCTCCCATTTAACTACAATTATTTCTATTTTTACCTTTTCTCTTTTGATTTAACTCTTTGAGCCTAACCATGAACTTTATTATTTTTCATAGGTCATATTCTAGTAGCTTTAGAGGAGGAAGTATAGGATTTCCATGCTTAGAGCCCGGTGTCCTAGTTGGTAAGGATACAATTTAATGTTTAGGATTTTTGGTGTTATTTGCTTGTATGATTATGTATGTTTTTCATGATATTGTGATATATGATGTAACATGTGTTGATCTTGATATTTTGTGAAGATATGAATGTTATGTTGAAAGAAAGTAAGAATCAGTGAGAAATACCATTTTTTTATGATTTTGTTGTGATAACGTCATATTTGGGGAATTATACCTTATGGTATGAAATATGGGTTTATGGATACGATGTTATTGAAAGAAATTAAGAATGGGTAAGAGGTATCGTTATTATTTTGTTGTAATAATTTCATATTACTGCAAATATATCTTATGGTATTAAATATGGACTTAAGGATATTATATTATTAAAAGAAAGTAAGAATGGATAAAAGGTATTATTATTATTTTGAAGTGAAGAATGCGTAAGAGGTACCATTATTATTTTGATGTGATAATTTCATATTTGCATAAATATATATTATGGTATGAAATATCGGTTAAATGAGTTTTAATAAATGGAATTAAGAATTCTCATTAGGTATGATGATTAATTTTGGACTTGGAAAATAATATGTATGGAAGGTATAAGATTTTATAAAATAATGATTATCTTTTGCACTTAAGTTTAATTCGGTCATTATGGGATAATAAGGAAATTTTAGTATTTTATGTGTTAGGAGGATTCAAATATGATAATAATAGCATGAGGAATTCTTAGAAGTATTATTGTTACTGGGGTCCTTAAATGACTTAATGGATAATTTGGGGAAAACTATCTAGTAATGATAATACTATTATTCCATGTATAAGATCTAGAGTTTATACGGATTTTTGAATACATTGTTAATGTTTGATCTTATGAGGTTATCTATCAAAATTAGTAATGACGTAAACTTCATGGGAGGTGTTATGACAAATTTGTGGAATTTGGTTTTGGATATTTCTGTGAGTAATATATCGAGATGATATTTTTAATGTATGTGTATGGGAATTAGATTGTGAATTTTGGATATGATAATAATGATGGGATTTGGAAATAATATAATATAATTTGTGTGGAATAATCAATATGGGATAATGAATACTAAAGAGTGAGTAATTGGGATTTGAAATAACTTAAGGACTTGGACTTATGCTATGTGTATCTCTGTCTTAATGTGGTCTATGCCTTATAATCAATCTAGAAAAAGATACTAATCATTTAAAGTTAAAGAGCATATGAGTAGGGTCAAGGTGATATATTTTTCTATACATATACATGTATCCCGTTCCACTGGGGAGAATAGTGGCTCGGGTGTAGTTTTTCCCAATAAGATGTTTTTAATCTCCATTCCACTAGAAAGAATAGTGGCTCAGGAGTATTTTACACCAAGAAGGTTGTAATACCCCATATTAATAAATCCTTAATTTAGATATGCAAGACTTAAAGTTTGATTAGTAGGCGAAGTAAACCATAAGATTATTTTTAAGCGATCGCCTTGTTGTCTCGAGTAAGTCCACAAATGTTAAGTTATGAAAATAACCCGGATTAAATATAAGTATGAGTAGAGGAAGGTAAAAGTTGATGACGATAATAATACCAATAATAAGAAGAGAGTAATTAAAATAGAAGGAATGGTAATATGAATAACCTTGTTATGAATAACACGCTTACTAATAATACCGATAATAATAACTGTAAGAATAGTAATTTTAGAAATAATTACGAAATTAAAATAGGAGAAGTAATAACACAAATAATAATAATATTGATCATAATAATAGTAGTGACATTTTTTTTTTATGAAAATAAAACCTTGCTTAAGTGGGAATCTTTTCCTAATAACCATATACATGAAAACCTAATATATTGGGATACTTTTTCTAATCAATTCCTAACCAAACCCCCATCATTTTCCCCACTTAAACCCTAGCCAAAACTCCCCAAACTTTTGAGCAAAGGAATCCTTCCCCATGTAGTCCATCTCCTCCTTTCTCCTTTCCATGCATGTGTCCCTTCTTGTCCAGAAACCACTCCCTTTTGCAGCTTTTCCTCTACCCCAAACATATCCCATCACCTCTCTGCAATACCACCCTCTCACGCCAAACCTCTAGCCCTACACGTTGCAGCCACCAACCTAGCCACCCTCCCTCACACCACTCGGCAACCTGCAACCCAAACCCTCGAAACCCAACCCCTTCCCCCAAGTTGCAGCCCTCACCTTTCCTTTCCCCTAACCTGCACCCTACTCTACCTTCTAATCATCTATCCACCTATTTTCCTCCTTTCCCATGCCACTCTACCCTGCAAAAATTGCAGCTCTCAACCCAGCAATCCTCCATCACGTCACCCAGCAGCATGCAACCATAGTTGCACGTAACCCCAGCCATCCACCAAGTTGCAGCCCTTATATTTCCCTCCTCTCAACCTACACACCTACCCAACCTTTCTAGCCATCTACTCCTCCATTTTCTTCTCTTGCCCATGCCACAACCTACCCTTGCAGGCCCCTTTCCCATCTAACCTATTCAACACCCTCAACCCCAAAAGAACCCACATGTAGCACCTTAGCCACTAACCCACGTAGCAGCCAATCCTCCCTCTTCTTTCCCCTCCTTTTATTATGTCTCAACCTGCGCCAAACACCCTCCTTCCCTCTCCCTTTAAGTCCTCTAAATTTTCCCCTTGTAGTCCTCTCTTTCTCTCCCCTTAATTCTAGCAACTAAACTTTGGTTTGCAGCCCCAAACTCCCCCTTCCCTTCACCGAAATTTAGCCCAAAAATAACCCAACATTTTCTTTGTGTTTCACCTCTCCAAGAAGCCACTATTTTCCCCAACGTAAGTATTCTATCTTTTGGTGGGCTTGGTGCTTAAAAAATTCATGCACCAGCTACCTTGTTTATTTTCCCTAATCATTTTTCGAGTATTAGCTCACATAGGTTATCTTTTGATTTTTTTAAATTAGCATAAATGCTAATGCTCATAGTTGTGGATGGTGTTATTCATTTCTAGGTAATCTCGACCCCACCTAAGGTATTTGTGGAAGAAGCTTCGTGGTGTTAATATTTTCTTAGCTGAAAGTAAATCCAAGTAATCCGTAGATGGTAGAATTTTATGTGAGAATGATAGTTTAGTTTTCTAGGATAAAAATCATGTTAGGTTGAGGATATCAAATGATTTGTATTTTTTGGGAAATGGAAGCATGTTGTATTTTGTTTCTATGTGATTATTATGATGTGTAAATAATATATGTTCCCATGAAAATTATTATATGACTAAGTAGTATTCTAAAACTAAAATTTGAAGAGTGTATGCTTATGACAACATATATAAATTTATGCTAAAAGAGAAATGTGCATGTTTAGGATTAGAGTCCAACGAAAATTATCATGTTTCGTGGTAAGACCCATAAATGGATTAAATATGTCCCTTGGATAATTTAGATAATTTTTAAAGTATAGTATGTTAACATAGAGTATAAATGTGTTTAAATGGTGATGATTATGCGTTGCATGTTCTAGGGGTAAATGTAAATTTTATATACCATGATTCATATTTAAAACTTATTCGTGGAAATTGCATGAATTTATGAGATATTAGAAATGCATGCTAGGAGGGTATACGTGTACTATGTATGGTGAATGTTTAGGGATAATATGGTATTTTGTTGTACCGAAGAAATTATCATATGTTAAAGTATCTTTAGCTATTTTATGCTAG
Organism: Tamarix chinensis; assembly: GCA_030549775.1. Classification (NCBI taxonomy): domain Eukaryota; kingdom Viridiplantae; phylum Streptophyta; class Magnoliopsida; order Caryophyllales; family Tamaricaceae; genus Tamarix; species Tamarix chinensis. The sequence goes on from CM060175.1 coordinate 26,718,689, forward strand.
CATTTTCATGGCAAGCATCCTATATGAGTAAACTTGATAATAAAGTGAAGGAAAATGTGGTAGTTATAGGTTGAAGGATATTTTGGTCATTAAGGAAAAAAGGTGTTCCAAAGTGAATAATTGGACTAGTTGAATTAAGTGTTGGCTTAAAAATAATTTTGGAAATAATTGGACAATTGGGTTGAACAATAGAATCAGAAAATTATTCAGGCTATGGCATGATGCCTAACCCTAGGTCATGTTGGCTTGGAATGGTTGCGACCCTCATGGTCTTTTGGATGTGACGTTGGATGTTTGGTTGATGGCTAAGTTGATTAGTATGAACCTTGATATTCTAAAAATAATAACCTATAATTTTATAAGACACTAATTACTTAAAGAGAAAGACTTGAGTTGGAAAGGAATCTCGTGCCTCGTACTTGGCCGCCGAGTGCATAGTTTGAGCCTTCGGGTTAAGGGGCTCACTTTTGCTCTATAGGTATTCCATACACCCTATACGGAGTACGCATACTTAAGGACTTGAGTTCTGAGGTGTAGTATGGACGAGTGATATGTTGTGTGGCTTCCTTAGCGAGCTTTGCCCTGGAATCGTGTGAATTATTTTGGTACCATCCTCCTTGACGATCATTGTCATGGATATGGCATTGTATTCCACTTGAGAATTGTTATATAAATTATATAACGGGATTAGATACCCACCATAATTCTTCTGTAATAATTGGATTAGGAGTGACTTGACCTTGGTTAGATTGTTTGGAATATCAATAATTCTTCCTATTATGCTATAAAGTATGGTCTTTGGTAAGTTAAAATGGTTGTGAAATTATAAGCATGTTTTAAATGCCTTTGGTAGGGATTTTGATCTAACTAGTATTGTTAATTGTGATGTGGATTCATGTTATAAAATCGTGGCTTTGCAAGTGATCATATGTTTTCTTTGAATCGCGTATTTGTATGATGATTGCTACGTGGGTATGCTACCTCTCTAGAGGCGTTGTGGTTTACTCAGTACGAGGAAGGCATACTGATACTATTACTTTTCAGAGGAGTATGTGCATGGCATGTAATGGTTGAATAATTTTGAGGAGCATCATCCCGATGAATAGTTATATTAAGGGAGTGAGTGGACCCCGTCCCCCTTTTCCCTTTTCCTTATAACTTTGATGGGCTGAATGAGTGTAAGGAAAACTATTGTTATACCTTTGTGTGCTATATTGTTTATTTTCTAAAAATGGTTAGCTACTTTATTATCTAAATGGTCCTTCGTTATGGATAATCTTTTTTTTGTAAAACCTTTGATTATGTATTGTATTTCTCTCATCTTTTTGTTAGTTTAACTTTTTTTAACCCTTAGCACTTGACATGAGGATGGTGAGGAGATCGAACTTATGTTAAGTGCGGCGGTAACATCCACCAATCTTTAATTTTCGCTTCTACAAAGCAAGATTTAAATGAAAATTTTAAGACGTGATTTTGGGGTGTTACAAAGGTACTCCAGTTCGTTCCACCAAATCAAGAATAGTGGGGCCCCTACTCATCGTGAAATGAAAATGTATCATTATAACTTATGGAAAAGATACTAGTGATTTAAGGTGGAAGAATACGTGCGATGTGTATCTAAATAATTTCTATTTAAATTGTTCTATTAATTGTTGTAAATTATATTCCATATATAATTACTTTTCTTATTGTGTGGTTAATTAGGAAAGTAAATTAGATTATGGGAGATGGATCATGATGAGCTACTGTGTATAGATGTTGCTGACAGGAAATTATTGTATTAAATTGTTGATTATCCCATATGATGCATTCGCTAGCATGACTTGGTTAGTGGAAATTAAGTAGGCTGCGTAATCTACCACCCGACCCATATTTGCTGGGTTAGAAGGATTGTGGATTATGCAACCCTTGATAACCATAATTAGCTGATGGGAATTTAATTGGAAATCCATTATTTGGATTAATGTATACTTGTATTTTATAGTTGGGTTGTTTTAGTGTTACCAACACTAACGACTTATTTTGTTTATATTGGCCTGTTGAGTTATTGGGCTGATATTTGTGTCTTGTAATTGAGCTCATCATCCGTATAAGGGCCTGTATTGTATGTATTGTATACGCCCATATATAAGGCGTATACAAGAAGGTCTCTTGAACACTTTTGGCTGAATATACATTCAATAGTATTTCTCTCTAGAATCTTCTCTCTCTCTTGATTCTTCTCTCTCTCTCTAAACTGACTCATTTGCTCGATCTTCTTCTTCCTTGATCTTCTTCTCGATTATCTTTATGCTAATCCACATTCAATAGCCGTTTTTCTAATCTTCCTTTGGATTAAACTCCGTAGGCTGATTCTCGCGTGTAGTTGCACCTCGCGCTCGATTCATGATCCGACGAAACTTCTTAAAACCTATCTAGGCTTTATCTTTTGGTATCAAAGCCTCAAATCATCAAGTGTTTGTGGTTTATTTTATTTATTGTTGAATTTTATTTCTCTTTTTCAATTCTTGAGTTCGTTAATCCTCAATTTTGTAAGTGGTGTTTCTAAGGTTTGTGACGGAAAAGAATCGAACGATTCTTGTTGCTATTAAATTGTCGGTGAAGAAGTTACCCTAACGTCATGACAGTTCTTGGAAACCTTAAGTAACTGTTAGTATGAACTTTTCAATTAGGGTTTTGTTAGGATTCTTGAATCTTGACAATAATCGATAAGTAATTCACAATTAGTAAACTCGATCCTCTTCTCTTTCTAATTCCTGCAATTATTGGGCTTAAAACTTGATATTCCTGTTGTGAGTTAATGCTCCACTAAATCTTTAAGGAGTTCGCAGGTATTAACTCAGAACTGGCGAACCTTTGGTTCTAGAAAGGAGTAGGGCCTCCAAGAAGAGGGGTCCTAACTCATTATTCGGCTTAATCGCTAACATTTGTTGGTGCAATAATTTCGTTCCATTCTTGAAAATTTTGTTAATGTGTGTTGGTCAACGACTTTTGATATTACTGTGCTATTTTAGTAGATCCTTTTAATTGTGTAATTGCACTGTGATCACTTTATTTTAAGTGTGCTCAATTTTACTATCCTTAGTTGAATTGTTAGTTTAAAGTGTGTTGTTCTCCGTAAATTGGTTGAGTGTATGTGTTGTTTGTAAAGTGAGTAAAATAGACGATTCATTATGTCTAATAATGGCCAGTTTGTGAACCAATCTGTGTTAGTATCTAGTAATGATCTATTAGAAACACTTAGGACATTTCAAGAACAAATGACTGCCCAATTGGCTCTGTTGTCTGCTAACCTAGAGCAGAGAATAGGGGAACAAGAAATTAGGATTAATGATTTGTAGAATAATAGAATAAATGATCAACATGCTAGGGTATTAGGTAGGGCTCCCATGGACCCTAGAAATAGGATTCCTCCTTTAATTAACTTAGAGGAACTAGAAGATCAAATATCCAATAATAGTGATAGAAGACCAAGACAGGTTAATAGGCAGAAAAGAGAGTTAGATCAAATTGATAGGAACATAGGTAACCTTAAATTTAATATACCTAGATTCAATGAGAGGAATGATCCTGATTATTACTTTGAGTGGGAAAGGAAGATAGAATTAGTGTTTGAGTGCCACAATTATTCTGATGAAAAGAAAATTAAGGTAGTTGTAGTAGAATTTACAGACTATGCATCTTCTTGGTATTATAACCTTGTTTTAACTAGGCGTAGGAGTGGAGAACCACCTATGCAGACTTGGGATGAATTTAAGACTTTAATGCAAAAGAGGTTTGTTCCAAATTATTATTATAGGGAATTACATAAAAAGTTGCAAACATTAACTCAAGATAATAGGTCTGTAGATGAGTACTTTAAAGAATTATAGATGTTAGTGATCAAAATAGGAATTGTTGAGGATGATGATGCCATAATGGAAAAATTCCTGAGTGGGTTGAATTATGAGATAGCTAATAAGGTAGAGTTATATCCATATGGAACTTTGAATGAGATGGTTAATATAGCAACAAAAATAGAAAGTCAAATAAGGAGAACTAGATAGTATAAACCCCCTAGAATTGGGTTAAGAAATACTCTAAAAAGAAATTTTGGGGGAAACAGTTCTGGAAACTAGAAGAACAATGGGAAGTTTGATTCTAGAAGTAAAGGTAGGAAACAAGTTTGATAAAGGAAAAATTGTAGCAGCTAACTCTACTAGTGGCCCTAACACAACTAGAGACATAAAGTGTTTTAAGTGTGGGGGACTAAGTCACATAGCTTCTGAATGTCCTAATAAGAGGAATATTTTGATTAGAGAGTCTAGAGACATAGAGTCTGAATTTGAGGAAGAAGAATTAGAGGTTAACATGACTAGGGATGACAATAGTGATTCAAAAGAAGAGATAAAACTTCTAATTAGTAGAGATCTTTTTGTTGTGCGTAGGGCATTAAATAGTAATAAGTTGCCTGATCCAAATGCAATACCAAGAGAAAACATATTTCATACTAGATGCTTAATTAATGACAAGTGTTTTTATATGGGAATCAATAGTGGAAGTTGTATAAATGCTGCTAGTGTTTTATTAGTGTCTAAGTTAGGTTTACCAACCACTAAACATCTAAAACCCTATAGGTTTTAATGGTTAAATGAATTAGGAGATGTTAAGGTTAGTCAATAGGTTTTAGTAAACTTAAAATTAGGTAAGTATGAAGATTCTATTTTGTGTGATATTGTCCCAATGCATGCTTCTCATTTGTTATTAAGAAGGCCATGAAACTATGATAGAAGAGTAATACATGATGGGTACAAGAATAGATATACTGTACATAAGGATGATAAGAAAATTATTTTAGCACCCATGACTCTAAAAGAAATCTTTGATGATCAAATTAAAATAAAATCTGATTATAAGGAGTTAACTAAACAAAGTGTAGAGGCTGGAACTTGTTCAAAGGAGGTTAAGAAATCATCTAGGTTTTATGCTAATAAAAGTGATGTTGAAAGGGCTATTAGGCATCAATCAAATGTATATCTAATGGTTTATAAAGAGTGTTATGAGTGTCATACAAAGTTAAGTGAGGATGTACTTGACAATGTTAGAGAACTATTAGAGGAATATAGTGAGTTATTCCTTGAAGAGATTCCCCATGGACTACCTCCATTAAGGGGCATAGAACACCAAATAGATTTTATACTAGGAGCTTTCATTCCAAACAGGTCTGCTTATAGAGCTAATCTAGAGGAAGTTAAGGAGTTAAAGAGACAGGTTTCTGAATTGTTGAGTAAGGAGTATATTAAGGAGTCAATGAGTCTCTGTACTGTCCCAATACTTTTAGTTCCAAAGAAATATGGAAGTTGGAGGATGTGCATAGATAGTAGAGCAGTAAACAAGATAACCACTAAGTATAGGTGTCCTATACCTAGGTAAGATAAAATGTTAGATCTTTTACATGGTGTTGTAATTTTTTCTAAAATAGATTTAAAGAGTGGGTATCATCAAATTAGGATGAAACCAGGAGATGAGTGGAAAACAACTTTTAAAATAAATTTTGGGTTATATGAGTGGTTAGTTATGCCATTTGGATTATCCAATGCTCCAAGTACTTTAATGAGACTTATGAACCATGTGCTTAGAAAATTTATTAAAAATTTTGTAGTGGTTTATTTTGATGATATACTTATTTATAGTAAATCTCTAAAAGAGCACTTGAGACATTTGAGAGTTATTTTGGATGTGTTTAAGGAAGAACAGTTGTATGCTAATTTAGCTAAGTCTAGGTTTTGTTTAGAGAGTGTGGTATTCCTAGGATTTTTTGTTGGTAGGGATGGCATATCTGTTGATAAGGAAAAGATTAAAGCCATACAAGAGTGGCCTATACCTAAGACGGTGACTAAAGATAGAAGTTTCCATGGCTTGTGTTCTTTTTATTGTAGATTTGTTAGGAACTTTAGTACTATAGCAATGCCGTTAATTGCAATAACAAAAAAGGAAAATGGTTTTAAATGGGGTTAAGAGCAACAAAAATCTTTTGAAACTCTTAAAACCAAGTTAACACAAGTACCTGTATTAGTCCTTCCTGACTTTGATAAGATGTTTGAATTAGATTGTGATGCTTAAGGTTTGGGAATTAGGGTTGTTTTTTCTTAAGAAGGTAGACCTATAGCTTATTTTAGTGAAAAGCTAAATGGTAGTACTTTAAATTACTCATGAAAAAGAATTATTTACTTTAGTAAGAGCCTTAGAGGTATGGCAACATTATTTATTGCCTAGAGAGTGTGTCATAAATACCGATCAAGAAGCTATAAAGTATCTAAAAATCCAATCAAAATTAAATAGAAGATAGGGTAGGTAAATTGAATTTATTAAAATTTTTCCCTATATAATTACATATAAAAAAGGAGGTGACAATATAGTTGCAGATACCTTATCTAGGATACATGTTTTGTTAAACACAGTAGATGCTGCTTTGTTGGGATTTTCTTGTGTTAAACTTTTATATTTGGAGGATCATGATTTTAAGGAAATATATAAAAATTGTGAAACTGCTACACAAGGGAAATATTATATCTATGAGGGTTACTTATTTAGAAAAAATAGACTGAGCATACGTGATTGTTCATGTAGAGGATTATTAATTCAAGAAGCACATAATGGTGGATTAATGGCACATTTAGGATTTCAAAAGACTTTGGCTATATTAGTTGATCATTTTTACTGGCTTCATATGAAGAAAGATGTGTTAAAATATTGTGTTAATTGTGTAACTTGTAGACAGGCTAAATCCACATCAAAACCTTTTGGATTATATACTCCATTACCTATTCCTACTGAGCGCTGGAGTGATGTTTCTTTGGATTTTGTTTTGGTATTACCTAGAACTAATAAGGCTAAAGATTCAATAATGGTTGTTGTAGATAGATTTAGTAAGATGGCACATTTTGTACCCTACAATAAAACTTACGATGCTATAACTGTAGCTGATTTATTCTTTTCTTATATAGTTAAATTACATGGAATACGTAGAATAATAGTATCTGATAGGGATGTTAAATTTCTGAGTCATTTTTGGAAGGTATTATGAGAAAGCTGGGAACTAAACTTTTATTTTCAACTACCTATCATTCCCAAACTGATGGACAAACAGAGGTAGTGAATAGAACCTTAGATAATATGTTGAGGGCTAAATTTGGAAAGAATATTAGGCAATGGGCGACTATACTACCACAGGTGGAATTTGCTTATTATAGGACATTACATTCTACACCTAAGAAGACACCTTTTGAAATTGTGTATAGATTTAATCCCTTAACTCCCCTTGATTTGAGCCCTTTGCCTAATTTTGAGTTGCATAATTTTGATGCTGAATCGTGTTGAAAATATGAAGAATCTGCATGAATTTGTAAGTCAACAGATTAATAAGAGGGTTTAACAAATAGCTCAGACTACTAATAAAAGATGAAAGAAAATGGTTTTTCAACCAAGAGATTTAGTTTGGGTACATCTTAGGAAAGAACGTTTTCCAACACTTAGAAAATCTAAATTGGATCCTAGGGGAGATGGACCTTTTACTATATTAGAAAGAATTAATGATAATGCTTATAAAATTCAATTGCTTGCTAAATTTGGAAATGTTAGTGATTCTTTTAATGTTTCTAATCTATGTCCTTTTATTGGTATTATCAAGGTTTCAAAGACAAAACCCCACCAAGAAGACGGGAATGATATGTATCTCAATAATTTGTATTTAAATAATTCTATTAATTGTTGTAAATTATATTGCACATATAATTACATTTCTTATTGTGTGGTTAATTAGGAAAGTGAATCAGATTATGGGAGATGGATCATGATGAGCTACTGTGTATACATGTTGCTAGTTGCTATTGCTGACAGGAAATTGCTGTTTTAAATTGTTGATTATCCCATATGATGCATTCGCCGACATGACTTGGCTAGTGGAAATTAAGTTGGCTGCATAATCTGCCACCCGACCCATATTTGCTGGGTTACAAGGACTGTGGATTATGCAACCCTTGATAACCATAATTAGCTAAATAAATTAGCTGATGGGAATTAAATTGTAAATCCATTATTTGGATTAATGTATACTTGTATTTTGTAGTTGGGCTATTTTATTGTTACCAGCACCAACGACTTGTTTTGTTTATGTTGGTCGGTTGAGTTAATAGGCTGATATGTTGTGTCTTGTAATTGACCCCATCGTCTGTATAAGGGCCTGTATTGTATGTATTATATACGCCCATATATAAGGCGTATACAGGAAGGTCTGTAGAACACTCTTGACTGAATATACATTCGATTGTATTTCTCTCTAGAATCTTCTCTCTCTCTCATGACCGACTCATTCGTTCGATCTTCTTCTTCCTTAAGATTCTTCTAGATTCTCTTTCTGCTAATCTAACTTTAGTAGCCATTAATTATAAGTGTGCTTTGAGTTTTTCTAATCTTCCTTTGGATTAAACTCCTTAGGCTAATTCTCACTTGTAGTCGAACCTCACGCTCGATTCACAATTTGGCAAAAACTCTTGAAACCTATCTAGGCTTCATCAACGTGACTCATGACTAAGGTGATATATTTTTCTATACATATATATGTATCCCATTCCACAGGGGAGAATAGTGGCTCAAGAGCATTTTGCCCTGAGAAGATGTTTATAATCTCCATTCCTTCATAAAGAATAGTGGCTCAAGTGTGTTTTCCCTGAAATAATGTTTCAGACCGTTCTACTAGTTTAAAAATAGTGGAGTTCCTACATTCAATGTATATAAAAGAATGAAAATGGATTATACTTAATAAAGGAATCGAGGTTATATCCTATCTTATGAGATATTTTATTTATTTGATTATTCCCTTATTATCTAATGTGAAAGCATGTGCTATTTGTATCCCTATTTTGATAGTATTGTTTCCTTACTCAGTACATAGTGTACTAACCACCCGTTTTATGGGTGCTGCTCATTCCCACAAGAAGAAGGCCCTAAATCTTATGTGTAGGTCTCAACAGATCACTTAGATGATTATCTTGCCTATGAAACCTTTTGTGGGGATGAGTGACTTCATCTATGTTAGGGTCGGGTGAAGAGTAATTATTATCCGATTGATGTATTTAACTGAATACCCTTTTTGGACTCTTGATCCATAGTATCCCCTCTTTTGTATCTTGTATTGTTAAACTTGGAGTTAGGCTCCAAAATTTGTATTGACTATAAATGTTCTTTCGTTTCTAATTTTCTTGTGCTACTTTAAATTTTTTAGCCTTATGATTGATTTAAGAATGGTTGCATAAGAAAGATTTATGTCAATCATAGCTGTAACCCCCAATATTTTTCTTAATCACTTCCGTTGCAAAATAAAATTTTTTAGTTGTAAAAATTGGGGTGCTATAGTATAGGCAAGACCTTAGAGTTAGACCTTGAAATTCAAGTATTTTGATAATGATAATATTTGAGGAATAAATAATAAGTTTGGTGGTTAAAAGAGTAACAAGAGAAAAGATATGATAAATATGTGAAATTAAGGTTTTTGGGAAAATATGGGTCTTAACCCTAGGCCTTATGATCTTGTGATGTGCCTTGCCTACTGTAAACATGTTCTGTACTTATCAAATCACCATGAATAATACATTAATCATTTAAATGGAAATATCATGAGTCGAGCATAGGCGTTTTATGGGTCTGTTCCACCAGATGATAATAGTAGCTTAGGTGTGTTGTTCTTGAGAGATGCTTCAGTCCGTTCCATCAGATTAAGTATAGTAGGGCCCCATACTCATCATGAATAACAATATAATTTATGATAAGTAACCTAATTGATAAGATATTAATAATTTAAAGTGGAAGAATATGTGAGTCAGGGCCAAAGTGTTGAATCCATTCCACTAGATGATAATAGTGGCATAGGTGTGTTATCCTTGAGAGGTATTTTAGATTTTTCCATCAGTTTAAGAATAGTGGTTCAAAAGTGTTCTGCCCTGAGATGTGTTGGATATGTTCCATAGGACAATAATAGTGATTTAGGTGTATTATTCTTGAGAGGTATTTCAGATCATGTTTCAGACTGTTCTACTAGTTTAAGAATAGTGGGGGTCCCTGAACTAAACATAACTAAAATAATGAAAATGTGTTATATCTAATAAAAGGGCTTATATAATTCCTTACCTTGTGATCTCTTATGTGTATCACATGTGTACTTAATCTCTGTTACGCATGTGTATATTTAACTTTATTCTTGACTCAAAAGTATTGTTACCTTAATCACTATGTAGTATACAGACCACCCTTTTTATGAGTACTGCTCATTTCCATGAGTAGAGGACCTTGATGTTTTGGTGTAGGTCTTTGAGTACCATCTGGATGTTTTTTCTACTTTTGATGCATTGTCGGGGAGGAGTGACTTTTATTTATACTAAGTATTTGGGAAAAGAGTCATGTTATCTAGATATTATTTTACCAAAATACCTTTTAGACTCTTCAGTCTATCGTATTCCTTTTTGTTATATTTTTTTTATTGTATTATGGAGCTAACCTCCAAGCTAATATTTGTATTTATAAAGCTTCTCTCATTTCTAATTACTTTATTTTACTATAAATTGTTTTAGCCTTGTGATTGATGTAAGGATGCTATGGTAAACTGGGCTTATGTCAATTATTGCAGTAACACCCAATATTTTGATTATATGCTTCCGTTGTAGGTTATAATTTTTCTATAGTAAGATTTGAGGTGTTAGAAGTTGGATTTAGAGCTCTGGTTCTAATTACCGCATTTTGAAATTTAGTTTTCATACAATCTCTCAACTGATTTCATCGGTTTGTTTCTTATTTTCAAAATCAATTCTTTGAAAACTAAAATTAACTTGTGAGGAATCGAGAATGGGTAGTCTAGGTAGCCTTTAAATGTTCTTTATGTGTATCATGTATTAGTAAGATGGGAGTATATTTCCTAAGACATTTCCTATTTTGTAGCCAAATTAGCATGGTACTTAATAACCATGTTCCTCATCTAGAGGAGACCTTTGAGGCATTCATTGTGTTCATCCAACACCCCGCCATAACCTTAGCCACCACTACCACCTCCACATTAACCAGATGAGAGTAATGGAGAATATTGGCTTTGGAGGGTTATGAAACATTACCCCCTGACCTATGCTCATGATGAGGACTTGGTTATCCTAAAGGGATGGATTTGGGCTATGGACAGGATGTATGAGGCAGTTGACTACCCACCTGCTAGGAGGGCGAGCATGAAAACTTTCTTCTTATGAGGGGTTACTAACACTTGTTGCGTAGGTCTTCATGCTCTGGGAGGAAGTCAAATCTCCTAGGAGGACTTCAAGTCTACGATTCATGCTAAGTTTTACCTCGAGAGTCTTAAGAGGGATAAGCTGAAGGAGTTCATGTAATTGACTTAGGGAAACATGACTGTGAGGTAGTACCATGCCCGATTTATAAAGTTATTGATGTTTATGCTAGAGATAGTAGCCAGTAAGTCCATGATGGTATATTAGTTAGAGTAAGGGATCCATTTTAGCTTCCGAAAGATGATGGGTATCATAGCTTTCCATGACTTGGCCATGTTATAAGAGCGGACGTGTGTCGCCGCTACACTAGTTTAGGAGCAGAATTCCTTTTTAGGTAAAAGGACTTTGAAGAAATAAGGTTCTAGAGGCAGAATCCAGTTTTGAGGAGGTGGACCTCTAGGATTTCAGCAGTAGAGTAATATCCAACCTCAAGGAGGTGAGTTTCGGCACCAGGGTTAGACGGATGATCATAGTAGATTTTTAGGTCATCTGAGGCACTTCTTGGGTTGATTATGTGGTCAGGGTCATACGGGTGAGACTATAGAGGTACCCCTATTCAGTGCAGAATGTGTGGTTAATTGGGCTACCAATCATTTGAGTGTCAACGTCAATGTTAGCAGGGTCAGTACCATAGGTAGGGAATGTTGGTACCTCAATAGCAGACCTATCATTAGTGGCCCTACTAGCCATAACAGCACCAAAGGGCACTTAACCCAACCACTAGTCATCCTAGGGAGGCTAAGGGAAGACCATAGGCGCCTCACCCATTTCCTCTGGGAGGAGGACATACCTAGGGTTCCAAATAGTATTGTGGAGGATGCTAGGGAGGAAATCAGGTAGACCCCTGAATTTCATCAACTAATAAGAGGTTGAAAGGTAGTTGGATGTGGTTATTGGTACGCTCTCCATCCTCTCACTACTTGCTTATGTGTTGTTTGATTCGGGGGATTCTTTGTCATTTTTATCTTCTACTTTTATTACTAGAGCTTCTTTGTCTCCATCTTCTTCTGTATCAGTGATGTTTCCTTTCGGGGATATACTAGACTATACTGGGATTTACTTGGATATGGCATTAGGAATAGGCTGAGTAGACTTCCTAGTAGGCTTAGTTGAGATGGACCTTTAGGATTTTAATGTTATTCTAGGGATGGATATGTTGGAGAGGTAAAAGATGGTGATAGGTTATTCACAAGAATGAGTCATGTTGTAGGGGCCTCAGGCTACTAGAGTCTCTTATTGGAGATGCAAGCCTAGGCCTACAACGAAGGTTGTATCTGCCTATATGTTGTATTCAATGGTGTGGAGGGATTAGCCTATGTATTTGCATAGGGTTCTAGACTTGAAAAAAAGCATGTCATTATTGGAGGATATTTCAATTGCTCGAGAGTTTTCAGATGTGTTGCCAGAGGAGATCCCAAGCATTCTATAGATATGTGAGATAGAATTTACTATTGAGTTTTTACTAGGGGCTAATCCTATCTCAAAAGTACCTTACCAAATATCCCAGTAGAGTTGAGGGAGATGAATGTTCATTTGAAGGAATTGTTGGCTCATGGTTAAATTCACCTGAGTGTGTCTCCATGGGGAGCATCAATTTTGTTTGGGAAGAAGAAGGATGATATCCGTCATCTGTGCAACAACTATCAAAGTTTAAACTAGCTGATGGGGAAAAACCGTTATCAGCTTTTGAGGATCGATGACTTGTTTGACCACCTTCAGGGGTCTTCAGTCTTCTCAAAGATTAACTTGAGGTTAGGATATCATCAATTGCGCATTGTTAAGGGAGACATCATAAAGATAAACTTTAGGATAAGGTACAGACACTATGAGTTTATGATAATGCCTTTCGGCCTCACTAATGTGTCTACCATCTTTACGGACTTGATGATGAGGATTTTATAACCATTCCTTGATCAATTTTGTAACACCCCTAAAATTCACTCCTGAATTTTTTTTTTGAAAGAATAAAGCAGAAGCTAGAAGAGAATTTGAGAAATATTACCGCCACATCTAACACAAGATAAAATGTCCACCATCTATCTCATGCTAGATGCAAGGCTAAAGCCAGTCGAATAAAATTCCAAACAACATCTATGCCGTGTGGATAAAATCCCACAAGGAAATATCCACAGGCAGATGGCAAGTGAATAGGTTCAATAAATAAAATTTTCACTGAATCAATCAGCGGAAGCTATGAAATAAATCTAAATTTTAAAAGCTTATCAGAGTACGAGAAATTGAAAGTTAATTACAATATCCTTGAAATTTTAAATACAACACTTGTAACTTCCAAAGATGAATATAGTTAAACCAGATAAAACCCAATAGAACAAATTTCGGATTGCCTACTCTCTCAAACCAAGCCTTCCACATAAATACAACATTCGATTTCAAACCTGCACAAGAGGTCTGCTCCCCACCATCAGCGGATCATCACAGAACCCATTCAACTAAGGTAGTATCAGTACGGGTCCAATACCGAGTAAGTCCCAATACCCTGTCTTATGGGAGAGACCTAAAATATAACATCAAGTGCATATTGAATCATGGTGCATTAAGTTGATACAATATTATGTATACTCAATACCCACATCATAAGTCCTACCATACACATATAATAACATGCTAAACATATGTAATATCTTATTTAAACATGTAAGTGTGGTATGACCGAAATATAAAGTAGCTCATGCGCCTCAAGTAGGAATAATCCATATTATTGACAACTCATGACATGGCCCTAATCACATAAGTAGCATGTAGTAATATAGATAATCAAGGCCGGCTATGGTCCCGGTAGACTCATTCTTTAGATCTATGATAAATATAGTCGATTCACATCATAGTCTTTATCAATTCATGTGAGTGTGGGAACCCCCTTATTATAGCCAGTGGAACGGTCACGAAGGCCATGCCCTGCCACTATTTTAGACGGTGGACGCGTCACAAGGGTAACATACCCTGCCATTATTATTCGTCGGTGGACCGGTCTGGCCCTGACTCACATGATGTTTTACTGTAATTACTTTGTATCTTTCCCATGTCTTATTTTTATTACGTACGGTTTGTTGAGCACAGAATCCCCCACTATTATAGTCAGTAGAACGGTCACGAGGGGCATGTGCCTTGCCACTATTTTAGCCGGTGGACCGGTCACGAGGGTAACATACCCTGCCACTATTATTCGTCTGTGGACCGGTCTGGCCCTGACTCACATGATGTTTCACTGTAATTACTTTGTATCTTTCCCATGTCTTATCGTTATTACGTTCGGTTTATTGAGCATGGAATCCCCCACTATTATAGCCGATGGAACAGTCATGAGGGCACATGCCCTGCCACTATTATAGCCAGTGGACCGGTCACGAGGGTAACATACCCTGCTACTATTATTCGCCGATGGACCGGTTTGGGTTCGGCTCAACATCTTCCTCTTTAAGTGATTAGTATCTTAACGTGTCTTATTCGAAATAATTTTAAAAGGCCACACGACTTCCATCATAACTTGCAGCATACTCATATTAGCACATACTAAACAAGAGCACGAGAACATACATCGGTTCCACGCTACGCTACACAATAAAACAGATAACATATAAAATACAAGACAAGTAAAATACGTAACACACAGGCGGCCTTAGTTACATCCTTACGAAACACCCATAAGTAGAGATAAGCAGAGACTTACCTAAATCTGAAGCTAGCTAAGCGAGATAAGAGGGAGAGAGAGATCACTAGCTCAAGGATCCATAATAAAGCTCTCCTAGATCGCCGATAGAAATCGAAAACTAAGTTAGAAACTATCCTATCAATCAATAATTCAATTATTATAATTGAATCGACAAAGAGACATAAACAATTTTTCTTGGAAAACATGTCCAAAACTTAGGTCTTAAAAGCATAGTTCTATTAAGATTTAAGATTAAATATAAATCAAAACAGATTAATACAAATACCATTTGGGACATTTCAAATTAATTTGGAAAGACTAAGAAAGAATAATCGATCATAAGTTAATTTATCGAAAATAACTTATTCATTAGGTTTTACAACTAAATAGGTAAACCAACCATTTACATAGAACCAAATCCAAATCAATTAGATTAAAATATAACTTAAATGATTTAAGACCCAAAGACAAAAATCGATTAGATAAAAGACGCATAGTAAAAATTAATTTTATAAAACCATCCCCGAAGATTAGGGTTTTTAATGCATAAACTACGAATCGACAAAATCACTTCAATTAACTCAAATTGATAGTTTTAAACACCATTAAACTAATTTTAGATAAATCTATATACTTAATTTCAATAAAACAATCTTCCTAGTAGCCAACTTAAGACTATCCATTTTCAAAATTAGGGTTTTAAAGCCCACAACACACACTCGGGTAATTTAAATTAATTAATTCAAATTAAAGGTGTTAGAATGCATTTAGTACCATTTCAAATATTTCTATAAATTCAATTTTAGAAAAACAACAATACAAATGACCAATTTCATAATTTCACTTGAAATTTAGGGTTTTAGGCTCGAAAATACAATTCGGTAAAACTCTATAAATTTAATCAAATTGAATGTTTAGAAATGCAATTAAACACACTTATAACATATCAAATAATCAATTGATTAAAACCAATAAAAGAAATACCCAATTTAACACAATTAGAGTTTTTGAGCCCGAAACGCAAATCCAATCAATTCTTGCTAAAATATATAAATTGATAGTTCGGAAATGTAATTAAATATATTCTAATGTAAGTTATATAGTCAATAGAATAAAACAACCCAATTATACAATCAAATTTTGACCCACAAGAGTTTTGTCCTAAAAATCCAATTTCGATTAATTCTACATGAATTTATCAAATTCACGGTTCCAACATGGAATTAGTTACATTTAAAAACATATTGTATAATCAATTTATCAAAAATAGCTAAATCAAACGAATCCGAAAAATTTGGGCATAACCCAGCCAAAAATCTAATTTTTCAAAATTCCAACATAAACCATACAATTAACTTATCCAAATCAATCTCACAGCACATATATACATTATCAAACAATTAATTTAGCTTATCACAAGATAGATTATACTCAATTAATCAAATCCATATTAGGGTTTTCGGACCAAACAAAACCAACACAAATCGGGACAAAAAAAATGCCGGAGAAGCTTCGTTGGAGGCTGGGGGTGGCTCGCCAATCATCACCCGAGCATGCCGTGGCCGGACGTTGGCATGGTCGGTGCGGCTCGTCGCTACTGCTCGCGGCTGCTGCTGCGCTGGTGGTTGCTGCTACTACTACGGTCGAGCTGGCTGCTGCTACTGCGTCACTGGTGGCAGTCGTGGCTAGTGGTGGCGGTAGTCAGCAGCTGACGAAGGAGGAGCAGGGAGAAGGAGGCAGGTCACTGTTTAGGGCTAGAGAATAGAGAGCAGGTCGGGAGAGTCGGAAAAGGGAAAAGAAAAGAGAAGGGAGAGAAGAGGGAAAGGAAAGAGGAGAGGGGGGTCAACCGGCTGAGGTTTTTTTTATTAACAAATTCAGATATAAAATAAAAGACTAAATGTTTAAAAATTATTATTGGAAGATTTTATCTAAAATTTCTTAAACAAAAATTATTTCGAAACGATCCGAACACTTAAAGTTAATAAAAAAACTATATAAATAATTTAGGAAATATTTTCGGAAGAATTTACCAACGAACGTAAAAATTTATATTATTTATGGAACTATATTATAAGACCTCAAAAAATTATTTAAAAGTATATAATAAAATATTTAAGTCAAATTTAAATAAACCTAGACCAATTTTAATAATTTCTGAAATAGGTTTTCCATAAACTAGAAAATACGTAAAACAGAAGAAAATTAATTCGGGAGGAAATTCATAAATAATCTCTGAAAAACCTTTTTAATTTAAAACTTTCCAAATATATTAATGATTTCCGAAAACGAATAAATTTAAATTAGGAAATATTTTCTATGGATAAAATTATTTAAATAACTTTGACTATTTTAAACCAAATTTCTTAATTTAAATAATATATTTCGCTAATGAAATATACCTCCAAAATAAAGTCGTAATCACATGATGAAGTTATAATCGAAAATGAATCTAAAATATAAAACTCAAAATATGAGAGAGAACAGGAATACATATTTTTAACCAAAAATCAAAATCATAAGAATATAATAAAATCATCGTCGTGAATGAATTTATCTAGAATGGTTCGCAACGACAATGATTAATTAAATTCAATTATGAAGTCAAAATCGTCGATAAATCCATAAAACGAATCGAAATTAAAATAAATAATGTTTTACATCAAATTACGATAATAAAATCATTAAACTCAATAAATCTTGATTTTAAAAATATGGGGTACTACAAAATTTTCGTGCTTTTCATAAACAAAATTTTCTTTTTACTCTCAGAGTAGAGAGGAGAAAGAATAGCACCTGTGTATGATTTTGTCCCTCTTAAGAGAGAATACTTTGTATTCCAAACTCTCAAAGTGTCAGTTTTAGCTTCGAGAGCTTGTATTTTTGGGGTGTTAGCAAGTGGAGTAATCGTGGACCCGGTGAAGATTTTAGCATTGACTGAGTGGAAGGCATCTACTAAATTCCCCAAGGTATGTAATTTCCTAGGTTTGGCCGGGTATTATAGACACTTTGCTTAGGACTTCTCAAAGGTAGCTCATCATTTGATAAATCTTCTAAATAAGATGACTAGGTTTCAATGGGATGATGCATGCGAGGGAGCATTTTAGGAGTTTAAGAGGCAGTTTGCTATAGCACCAGTTTTGACTCTGCCATCTGGATCAGATGGGTTTAAGGTCTACAACACATGGTACAATGGAAGATGATAACTGATTCTAGATCTCATCATAAATATAACCACAATGCATAGTCTTATCTGCATTGAGTTTAGGAACCCCACTATTCTCAACTAGTGGACTAGTATCAACAATATAATACCCTAGGGCAACATGCTCTTGGCTAAGATTATCGTCCTAAGAATGGACAAGTATAGCCCCAGGATAAAAATCTTCTAGCCACTTTTATCATCTTATGGAACGAACAAGTATAACCGGTCCTTACTCACATTGTCTTTTACTTTAAATCTTAGTATCTTATTAATGATTATGATCATTTCAATTATATATTTTATGTTGAGTTCAAAGATCTCACTGTTATTTATTGATGGAATGGTATCAATAATATACAACCCTAGGGCAAAATGTGCCACTATTATCATCCGGTAGAATAAACGTGTACAACCCTAGAGAAAAAACTCCTAGCCATTATTCTTATCCTGTAAAATGGATGGGTACAACCTATTCTAACTCATGTGATATTTCCCTTTAAGTGATTGATATTTTATTCATTGTTATTTCTCTCAAAATCATCATACAGGTACACATGTAGATACACAAGTCACATAACCCAACTTAACATGATTATTCAAAACATATAAAATATAACCACAAAATTATCAAGACATCTCTTAATGAAAAATGCCAAATTTCTCTTTATAAAATTCTAGTTCCACAAAGTGAGAATAAATTCTTCCATAATGTTCATTTAAACATCATATTTAATACATCTTCCTAAAATATTATTATTGATAAGATATGCAAAAACGAAATCCTAACCCCCAAAGTCTTATACATGCACCAATAGCCTTACCTATAGGGTTAATATTCCTAATTAAAGTTATTTTCTCACTTTATTTGACTTAGACCATTCATAATTACTCAAAATATTCCATATAATATATTTAACATATTTTGAACCAATTAACATATTAAAATTCCAAACTTTACATCTTAAATTCATATTCACTAAATTACCCTTAACATAGCCAAAATGCCCATATTTTGAGAAAAAAAAACTCTATGATTCCCAACATGAATGTGTTTCAACCTCCAACAAATATCCTCATGAAAATACTTAAAATATATATATATATATGAGTGAAACATCATAGCTTAAATTTAGATATATTATTCATGGTAAACCTCTTAACTTCTAAAACTAAGTTTAACCGACAATATACATAATCACATGCTTTCAAATTTTTTCTCATTTTTTTTCCATCATGAAAAATAACATATCATGTAATAACATTATCCATATAGTGATACCAAACATGAGATTTAACACACTTATACACATTGCATTCAAATGACCCAACCATGACATATATCCTTACCAAAGGCGTCTTCTATCTCTAAGCACATATAATCTAAGACTCCTCCTCCAAGACCATAGTAAAAATACCTAAATCCTAAATAGATAATAACGTTAGAACCTAGGGGGAAATAGCCAAATATAACTAAGGCAAAGTATATAGAAAGTGGAACCACCGAAAGGGAGTGGTGCACTAGATTGTGTGTAGAAGGTGGTGAAGGGCATGATGCAAGGAGTGGCACACGATAGTGCTAAGGTGGTGTACGGGGTGTGCTAAATAAGAGGGCATAGTTATGCCAATGAGAAGGTTAAAGGGGAGCATGGTGGTGCATTGGGCATGAATGAGTCATGTGAGAAGAGCGTGCATAGGCCGAGGAGGAATTAACACTATTGTGTAAGAAGACATAGGTGGGGTGTGCAAGACAAAGACTGATGGATGTGCGAGGAAGGTACATGATTGTTCTCTTCAACAAAAAACCAGGGCAATAGTTCTTCCATTTTGATGAAATTTTAGCATAGCAGTGCTAAGATTTAGTAAAACATAAAATAAGTAAAAATTATTAGAACATGAAATCTTTATTTTAAAAAGACTACTAATAAATTGATTTGAGTAATTAAAATTTAATTATAAGAGTATTGAAATTTTACGATAAAAGTATTGAAATTTCGTTAGAGTATTTTTGGCATTAGTGTAGTAGATCTTTTATTCAATTGAAAACCTAATATATCTTTGTTTAAAATTTGATGCGACAATGATAAAAATTTAGTACAATAGTATATATACCTTTATTATAATAGTGTTAAAATTTATACTGTAAAAATATAATATTTTATATAATAATTTCCTTATGTCAAAAATATAATAATATTGGTGCCTATTTATAGAGAAATTTTATATATTTATGGTGTAACATTAGCTTATAATGTAGAACCATTTCTAAAATAAAAGATGAAAATTGTTAAAAGTCTAAATTTATAAATCAACTATCCTTATTTTAAGTGAAAAATAATATCAAAAATTTTCTTATATTTTCTCTATAAATAAACACTTATATTAAAGTGTCTCAATTTTAAAAAAATAAAAAATACACATGTATTGAAGATGTAAAATTCTTATAGAAATTATATATTGCTCAACAAAAAATACATCTTCTAATATATAAATACATGTCTTTCAAAATAAAACACACAATTTTTTAGGATATAAATACACAAGAAGTGTGACTATAGTATACATGTTTTTATTATGAAGGTACAAATTTTATATTATTAGAATACATAATTATAAATTTTCCATAATTATAAGTCTACAATTGTGTCACCCAAATTTTTAAGCACTAAAAAGTTTCATTGTAAAAGTGAATGTGAAAGCTAAAATCAATATTTGGGGAATAATATTGCCACATGTAATATTAAGAGATGTGTGTTGTAACAACCTCATTTTTCTCAACTCAAAATTTTCAGTTTAAAAGTAAAATGTGGAAGAAAAAAAATGGGAGATGATACTATCACATAATAACAAACTATCTTAGACACTCATAAAAAAACCTTGAAGAAAGTTCTCACTTATACTCGTACATCTCATAAACCATGTCTATCTAAAAAATATTACCATAATTACAAAAATTTGATGCCAAAATAATTTGGGTTATCTACCGCTAGCTAATCCAATCTAGTTAATTAGCAGAATCGTAAACAAACATTATATGTGGACTTAAACCACCAATTCACTCAATATAGATAGCCAACACATCTTCTCGAACATAGGTGGACTAAAACTACCAGCTAACCTAATATATAAAGCCAACACACCTCAACAAACACAGGTAGACTAAAACTATTAGTTGACCTAATATAGATATTGAACACACCTCAAAAACCATATACTAAACAAACAAAAATTACATGACTTATTCAAAAAAATGATAGTAATCATCATCGATAGTGCACATAATGATACCTCGCTCATACTGGTATTACCTACAGATGCTAATATACACTAGTCAGAAATCGGTCTACTGGTTGATCAATGGGTTCAACGAACTGATTGACTTGTCTGGGTAAAACATCACCAAGAATTGACATACACACAACCAAAAATTACCAAACTTTATCATATTAATCATAGCATGATTATATGTAATAAAGCACACAAAAATCATGTTGCACAATTAGAATCACATGGATAAATAATAATGTAGGCATTTAAATAAATCGTGTTCAAACCACCAATTCATGCATAGAATTAGAGAAACCTAACAATGCTTAATGTTACGAAGAAATTCTACCACATGCTCAACTTCTAGAATACAATTAGACCATGCTTGCACTAAACACACTTATAACATGGAACCTTGATCAAGCAACAAAACCTTATTCTAAAACTAATTAAGTTTGAAAGGAAAGTCATCAGGATTAGTCTCGATGCTTGAATGCTCTCTCCTCTCTCTTAGGGTTTTGAGTGAGCCATTTAAGAGTGGCAAAGAAGAAGAAATCTTTGCCCGTTTCTCTTATGTCGCTAAGGACTAAGGTTATTGAGGATAGTGGGATGGTTTCAAATCATGATGTTTTGAATAAAAAAGAAAGGAGTTTTGTGACCAAGAATACCGAGACTAGTGTTGACCTAAACTTAGAGACTGAGGGGGATTTGATTGACATAGTTATAAATGATGGGTGCCCAGATGATCATCCAACACCATTTATTATTGAATCTCATACCCCTTCAAGGAGCCATATAGTAGGATTACCTAGTCTTGATAGTGAAAATTCGGATAACATGGACAAGGAGACAATATGGGATCGGCTTCAGCCTGTGTCTCTCCCTAATTCTTAAACTTGGAGGGATGTGTTCATGGTTAACCGTATTCCTAGTTAGGGACATGTGTTGAATTTTCAGAACCCCTCCTATGATAATGGAAAGGTACTAGTTAAGTTAGATAAGCAGGATGTTGAGACTAAAGCTCTTCAATGGGCTAATACTTTGATCGGGTTTGTTTTTGGAGATGCTCCATCATACAATCAGATGTGTGGCTTTGTTAGAAGGAAATGGTTAGGTATTAAGCCACCTCAAGTTATATTGCATACGCATAGGTTTTATCTTTTTTGGTTTAATTCAAAAGAGGATGGCACCTAGGTTCTTGGCTAGCATTGGATGTTTTTTAATAGGCCTTTTGTGTTGAAAAGATGGCATAGGAGATTGAAATTTAATCCAGATGAGATGTAGGTGCTGCCTTTATGGATTCATTTTCCTAATCTTCCTCTAGAATATTGGTCTTCAAGATCCCTTTGTATAATTACAAGTGTTGTTGGTAGTCCAGTTTGTACTGATACTATTACAACATCTAGGGACCAAGCTTCTTACACTCGAGTGCTAGTTGAGGTTGATGTCAAAAAATCTCTTTTGGAGTCATTCCTTATTCTGGATCTTGAGGGGATGGAAGTTGAGCAAAGACTGGAATATGACTGGAAGCCTATGTATTGTCCACTGTGTGATTGATTTAGCCATAATGCCAGGAGATGTAAGTCTTCTCAACAGGCTGTAAAAGAGGGATAGGAAAAGGCAGGAGAGTGGAGAATGGTGCGGGATCTTAGGAAGGGCAAGGCTCCTACTTTTGAAGATATCCATCACCCAGGGGAATTGAATGATCACCCTATGTTTGCATCTATGGAGGATCAACATTTTGGGAACATAGTCAACTATTCTAGGCTGCTTGATCCTGGTCCATCTCTTCCTGTCTCTTCCACTATTGTAGGGGGGAGAAAACCATGATTAGATAGGTTGTACAGATACCCTCCCTTCCTTCTACTGAACTAAGGATGACTAGGTAAAGAGCTCTCCTTTTTCGGCCTCGAGAGGGTTATTTTGGAGGACGTGGGCCAACAGTGGATAAAGAAGGCAGAGTTGATTGTGGTGGACACGGTTGTTCCTTCCTTGATCTTGGTGGAAATGATTAGTGCTTGGAATGTTCATGGTTTGAATAAGACTTCCAAACATAAGGATGTCACAAGGTTCTGTTCTAGGAAAAACTATCTTTGGTTAGTCTTCTTGAAACTAGAGTAAAAGAATAAAAATTTTCTGCTATTTTTAATAAGGTCCAAAGGGGTTGGACTGCTCTTCCTAATTATTCCCATCATCCAAATGGCAGGATTTGGGTTCTCTGGGATCCTAATGTTTGGGTTCTTGGGTCCTACT
This sequence comes from Tamarix chinensis, assembly GCA_030549775.1. Taxonomy (NCBI): domain Eukaryota; kingdom Viridiplantae; phylum Streptophyta; class Magnoliopsida; order Caryophyllales; family Tamaricaceae; genus Tamarix; species Tamarix chinensis. The sequence goes on from CM060175.1 coordinate 26,742,381, forward strand.
CAATATGTGACCAAGCTGTTTTGCATTAGGTTTCAAATTTGCAGACTTCTACAAGTTTTTTTGTGGCTTTTGTCTATGCTCATAATAGTAGTGTAGATCAAAGGGTTTTATGGAATTTTTTGAAGTCTCATTCTCCAGGTAATGTCCCTTGGATTGTGTTAGGTGATTTTAACGTCATCCTGAATGCTAATGACAAGTTCGAGGGTTGTATTCCTAATGCCTCTGATGTTCAAGACTTTAGGGATTGTTGTTAGGATCTGGGCGTATTTGATCTTCAAATTCAAGGGTGGCAGTTTACTTGGTCAAGCCATAGGGTTGGAGAAGAGGAGTTATTTTGTAAGTTGGATAGGGCTCTAGTGAATTTGGCCTGGCTGGACTCTTTTCCTCATTCAATGGCAACATTTTTGAGTCCTTTATTTTCAAATCATAATCCTGTGGTTATCAATTTGCATATTCCCTTTCTTTCAGAGCCAAAACCTTTTAAAATTTTCTATTTCTAGATTTAATATGAGGACTTCCTACCTCTTGTCCAAAGAGTATAGAGTATAAATTTAGGAGGGAATTTTTTGCCTAGAGCTTCTAAGGGATTATTTCTTTTGAAGCAGTAGTTGAAGAAACTCAACAAATATAGGTATGGTTCTATCTCCTACAAAGTGCAAGCTACTAGGGAGGAGGTGGATTCCTTGCAAAAATTTATCTATTCCAACCCTGATGTTGTTGTTTAGAGGGCTCAGCTTCATTTGAAGGAGAAACATTACCATCATTTGCTGTATTATGAGGAAATGTTTTTTAAGTAGAAAGCTTGTGTTCAGTGGCTCAATTATGGGGATTCAAATTATAAGTTTTTCTATGCTAAGGTAAAGGAAATACAATAGAGGAAATCAGTGGTGATGCTGCTGGGATAAGAAAATAGAGAAATTAGAGGGGTAATAAATATTCAAGTTGCTTTCATAGCTTACTATGAACAACTCTTGGGGACTGAACATAGCATGATGGGTGCACTAGATCATTTTGTTATTGATTCTCATTTTTCACATGCTCAATAAGCTGGCCTCATTGCTCTTGTCTCCAAAGATGAAGTCAAAAAGGCTGTTTTTTCTATGTGAGACACTAAAGCACTTGGGATTGATGGATACCCTATAGAATTTTTCAAGGCAAGCAAGCATATTATTGCTAATGAGCTCCTGTGGGCTGTAATAGAATTTTTTTTCTTCTGGTTTCATGCTTAGGAAAGTGAATATCACCACTTTAACTCTAGTTCCAAAGAAGCCAAATGCAAATAGGGTGACAAAATTTATACCCATAGCTTGCTGTAATGTGTTGTACAAAATTATTTCCAAAATTTTTGTGCAGAGACTGAAGAGTATTATGCCCACTATCATTGACTATTCTCAGAATTCTTTCATCAAGGGTAGAAGTATTAGTGAGAATATCCTCTTGGCTCATGAATTAGTTAGGAAATATTCTATTAGGGGTATTTCACCTAAGTGTATGCTTAAGATTGATCTTCAAAAAGCATATGAAATGGTGAATTTGACTTTTCTGTAGAATGTCCTTCTCTTATATGGCTTTCCTCCTCATTTTGTAAAGTTGATTTTGGCATGTGTTACCTCTGTTTCTTTCTCTGTCAGCTTTAATGGGGTGCTTGCTACTCCTTTTCTTGTGAGAAGAGGTTTAAGACAAGGAGAGCCTCTTTCTCCCTACCTATTTGTGTTGGTGATGGATTATTTCAGCAGATGCTTGAAGAAGTTATGGGTTGATCCCAAATTCCTTGCCCACCCTAGATGTAAATCCCTAAGGCTCATCAATCTCAATTTTGAAGATGATTTGCTACTATTTTGTAGGGGTGATTTGTAGAGAGTCATTTGTCTACAAGAGGTTTTAACTTATTTCTCTGCTCTATTAGGTCTATCTATCAACCCTTTGAAGTGTAGTGTCTTCATTAGGGGGGTCAAGGACCATATCCAAGCAGTTATTCAGTCCTATCTTGGCTTCCCTGCAGGATCTTTTCCTATAACCTATTTGGGGCTACCTTTGACTTCAGCTAGGATTTCTGCAAGTCATATGCAACCTCTACTGGATAAAATTACTGCTAGAATAAGGCATTGGAACAATTTATATTTGTCATATGATGGTCATTTGCAGCTAATCAAATCTATGTTGTTTATTGTCTAGCTTAATTTTAGTCAAATAATCTTGCTACCTAGGAAAGGGATGCACTGTTTCATCAGCATATGTAGGGGTTTCCTATGGGTAGGAAAGGTAAATGTAAGGAAGGTTACCCTTGTATCTTGGGACAAGATTTGCTCCCCAACTAATGAAGGAGGTCTAGGCTTACTAAATCTGGAGTTATGGAATAGTTGTGCTTTGGGGAAGCTTCTTTGGAATATTGCAAGAAAGAAGGATACTTTATGGGTTAAATGGGTGCACACCATCTATCTTAAGTAGGGTTCTATGTGGGATTTTGTTCCATTAGCTTATACTTCTTGGCTTCTTCATAGGATACTATATATAAGACCTCTATTATAGGGGTATATTCAGATTTGTGTGGCAAGAAATAAACCTGATTTTAGCATTAAAGTAGCTTACCATTTCATTCATACTAAACAAGACAAGCAGAATTGGGAAAGCCTGGTGTGGAGGCCTTTGACTACCCCAAGATTAAGGTTCATGGCATGGATTGCATTCAGGAATAGGTTATTAACTAAAGAAAGAATGAGGGAGCTAGGTATGGATGTGGAGCAAATGTGTGTTTTTTGTCAACAACATGTGGAAACTAGGGATCATTTATTTCTATTTTTCTCTTTTACTTCCATTTTTTGGAAAAAAGATCAGGAAGGTTGCAGGAAGAAGTGATAGGATTATTGGTTGGGATCATGAAGTCAAAGCTTTAACTATAAGATCACGATAGGATTCTAGGAAAAAACACATTTTAGGAGCTTTGTTTATTTCTTATATTGCTACTATTTGGTATGAAAGGAACCTTCACTTGTTTTAAAATAAGGTTAGGAAAAACTCTATGATTCTAAGGATCATCATTATGAATGTTTCTAGGAGAATAGTTCACCATAGTCTACATGCTAAATATGCTAGGCGGTTATCGCTTCTTGATTGTATTGATTGTTCTGCTTGGTTGTAATCTTCCATTTTGATAGTAAATTATTTTTTACTGATCGAAAAAAAAACAAAACCCTATTCTTATTAAAGATAAGAAAGTTTTACCTTGAAGCATTTTTTCTAACACAAATCCTAATTGATGGCTATCTAGTAAGAACTTGATTCCTAATAGAATTAAAGTTAAAACCATTAAAATTCCCTTTCAAAACTCTATTAAACTTCAAGGAAGAATTAGAAGAAGAAAAAGAAAACAAGATACAATCCAACATTTTCTTAGAAATAGCATGATAAGGAATATGAAGATGAAATCTTGAACCTTTCTCATACCTCAATTCTTCCTTGCATAGGAGAAAAAAGGGAGAACTGATGCTAATATTAGATAAAGAAAAGGGTTACAATGCTCAAATAAAGATGCGCCATAAGTTAGAGCAAGTCTCTATTTTCCTTTATAGAGAGGAGAAAGGGAAGAATGAAGGAATGCTCACACTTAGGGAAAATTTTCACTAAGAAAAAGGAGAAAAGACTAAGAACAACATATGGGAAATGAAAATATATTAGGAATGGAGGGCATAGAGGTGAGGGCTGGTCAACATTTACATGAGAGAGGGAGAAAAGACTAATTTGGTTGAGTGTGGGTAACTAAGATGTAAGGATAGACATGATGGGTTGGAGGAGGTTGAGTGTAGCCAGGAAGGGGTATGGTAGTAGGTTGGTGAGTCATGGAATAATTTCAAAAAGTAAAATATGTAGCCTAGTTGCTAGATGAGAGAGACGGATAGGTGAGGAAGAAGAAGGTAAGGCATGACTAAAAAGTGCTTTTTGAGAAAATATAATAAAATAAAATCATAGAATGATCTAAATAATATGAAATTATCCCAATACACTAAGATATGCTTATTAGCACAAATAGATTCTAATAGGAAGTTTTTATAAATATTAGAAAAGGATTGTAATAAAAAATAAAAAATGGATCTGAAATCACAAGATAACTAATTGATTTATTTGGACAAACCTATCGATTGGTTTGTAGAGAACAAAGCTATCAACTTTTGAGTGTGCTAGTTAATCAGTTAGGCAAACCAGCCTATTGATACACCTAAAATTCACATTTTGATTATAATTTCAAGCCCATTCCAAAACTGAATCTAATTTCTTTTTTACCAACATAATTTTTAACAAATTTTAAAGGAATTTAGGATGGGGTATTATAACACTACCCCTTTAAAGGAGAGTTTGTGCCTGAATTCCAAAAAATAAATGTATTGTTTTAAGCTTAAAACATAAGAAAACTTATGCCATCAACCAAAAAAAATACAACAAATAAAGGGCTAATAGATGAGAGAAAGGTACTACCCTCTTAAAGGAGGCAATGTTACCCGCACAACATAGCTAAAAAACCAACCCTTGGTACTTCGTCTTGATCTCCTCTTTGTATTCCCAAGTAGTTTCTTCTACTCCATGACATAAATTTAAGACCTTCACTAGTGGAACGACTTTCAAATGCATCTCATGAGTCTTGGAATCAAGAATCCTCAATGACCACTCCTTATAAGATAATGACTCATCAACCTCAATCGGCTCTAGCTGAATGATGGGAAAAGGATTTCTACATAACTCCTCACTAAAGAGATGTGGAAAATTTTATGCACATGTGAAAGCTCAACGGGTCAGGCAAGATGGTACACAACCTCACGAACCTGACCCAAAATCTTGTAGGCTAAATAAACCTTAGGCTAAGCTTGCCCTTTCAACCAAAACACATCATTCCCTCGATCATCCACCGCAAACCCATTTACTTTCCTCTATATATCTACATAACTCTTCTAGATACCCCAAACTACCTTTATTTGGTCTCAAATCAACATAATCTATGTGGTAGTGTCTTTTACCATCTCTGGTCCCAACACAACTACCCTTCCCAAGTCACTCTAGCAGAAGGGGCTATGTCACTTTTGTCCATAGAGTGCCTTGAAAGGTGCCATCCCTATGCTAGTATAATGACTATTGTTGTAGGAGAATTCCACCAAATCTATTTGATCCTCCTAATTGCCCTCAAAATCAAGTATGCATGCTCAAAGTATATCCTCCAAAGTCTGAATAGTATGCTTAGTTTAACCATTTGTATCTGGATGGAAAGTAATGTTGATATTTAGCTATTTCTTGAAAGCTTCTTAAACTTGTGCCAGAAATGTGATAATAATTTAGAATCTCGGTATGACACAATATGCTTGGGGTGCCCCATGGTACTGTACCACATGCTTTCTATAAGAACTAACCATCTACTTCATATTCTAGGTCGACTTCATCGGTATAAATACAACAAACTTAGTTAATCAATCAATTACCACTAGATAAAATCTAAACCACTATGGGCCTTTAGTAATAAAACCACAATGTCCATAAACATGCTATCCCATGTCCACTTAGGGACCTCTAATGGTTGAAATAATCCTAATGGATTATTGTGCATAACCTTTACCTTTTGACACATCAAGCACCTTGCTATAAAGTCTGCAACCTCCCACTTTATATGGGGCCACCAATAAATCTGTTACAAGTCCTTATACAACCTATCCTCTCTTGAATGGATGGAATAAGGTGCATGATGACCCTCCTCTAGAATCTTCCTTTTAAGCTCTCCACAATTCTGTTGAATGCACCACCTTCATCGAAAATGGATGCAACTAGCCTCAAAATCTAAAACCCTAATACTCTATCCTTTGATAGAGCCTTCTTGATCTCATCGAGGATGATTGATGTGATTATGAGAGAATTCATCCTTCTTTTTAGATCCCCACACCTAATGGTCTCTATGCCTAACTCCTGATCATCATGTCAAATTTAGTTCAAAACAACCAACAAACCCAAAGAGTGTGAAGTCTTTCTACATAGGGCATCTGCTAAGATGTTGGCCTTTCCCTCATGGTAGGTTAAATCCAAATGGTAGTTTTTAATCAACTATAGCCATCTTCTTTGTCAAATGTTTAGCTCGCATTGAGTGAAGATGTACTCGAGGCTCTTATAGTCTATGTAAACTTACACCACACTCCATACAAGTAGTGTCTCTATGTATTTAAGGAAAAAAACACCGTAGCAAGCTAAAGGTTGTGCATTGGATAATTCTATTCATTCTCCTTCAAACGGTGAAAAGCATATGCTACTACCCTCCCATGCTGCATCAACAATTTCCCACTGCCAAACTTTGATGCATTGCTATATACTTCAAATCCCTCCCTACTCAAAGGTAAGGTAAGAAGAGTTGAGTTCAATATTCTATTAAGCTCCTCGAAAGCCTCTATGCACTTATCATCCCAATGAAATTGCATCAAATTCTTCAACAAGGTATTCAAAGGACTAGAAATTTTAGAAAAATTATATACAATTTGTTTATAATAGCCTACTAATCCCAGGCAACTGCGTATCTTCTTGATGTTCATCACTGTTGACCAAGCTGATATACCTTAAGATGTTTAAAGGATCCACTGGCACTCCCTCCTTTGAGACAACATGACCAAGGAAGTCCACCTAGTCCAACTAAAACTCCCACTTTGGGAGCTTAGAATACAACTGATGGGTCCTTAACAACATCAAAGCTTGCCTAAGGCATTATTCATGTTCCTTACAATTCCGAGAATAAATTAAGATATCATTAATGAAGACCAAAACAAACTGATGAATGTGTTGTTTGAAAATGTGGTTCATAAGAGCCATTAACATTGTTGGAACATTTGTGAGTTCGAAGGACATCATAGAGAATTCATAATGTCCATACACTATCTTGAAAGTTATCTTCGGTATGACCTTCTCGAAAATCGTCAACTGATGATACCTTGATCTATCTTCAAAAAAACTATATCCCCACGCGACTAATCAAAGAGTTTTTCAATCCAAGGTAAAGGATAATGGTTCTTCACTGTAAATTGTTTCAGTCCTCGGTAACTAATTTAGAGTCTCAACCCACTATGTTTGTTCTTTATAAAATGGATTAGTTCTCTCCAAGGCAATACGTTCATTCAAATGTACCCCTTCTCCAATAACTCCTAAAATTGAGTGCTCAACTCTGTTATCTTAGTCGATGCTAGGTGATAGGGTGCCTTAGACACTTGATCTGTCCCTTGTAGAATGTCTATCGTGAAGTCTATCTCACCCATTAGTTATATACCCAGAATATTATTTGGAAACTCATCTTGAAACTCTCATACCCTGGGATATCCTCAATTAATGACTCCTTGACTTCTAGATCCTAAACATTACAGAAGAAGAGAAGGTACCCTTTCCGTACTAATGTATCAAGCACAACCGTGGACACCACCCTCACCAAGAGTCTAAGCTTACACCTTTAGTAAGAGACCCTAGCACCCTTTAGTCCCTATAACCATGTGCTCTTATGTACGATTGATCATAGCTCGATGTCTACCGAGCATATCCATCCCAAAGATTGCATCGAAATCTTAAAGTTTAAGCTCTATGAGGTTTATTGGAAGCTTAATTCCACTATTGACCAAGATCACATCCCTATATAGCCTAGATCAAGGAAGTCTATCCCCATATGGGAGCACAAAAAAAGTATCTATTCTAAAAGAAGAAATCACAGTAGTCCTAGCTACAAAAATAGTAGACACAAAGGAGTGTGGAGCACCATAATCAAATAAGACATAAGTTGGAAGGAAAGAAACCATGAACACACCTGTGACAACATATGCCTGCCTGTTAGCCTCTAATTGAATCATCACATTCAGAAGACTACCTGGAGGTGGTCTTGTAGCACTACCTAAACCTTGCCCTTTTTTAAAATCTCAGGGCCTCTACATCCTTTGTTATGGAGCACTCTTGCTAGCTCCACTATTTACCAACTTATCTCTCTAAACTGGAAGTGTTTGTGCCACCATTCCTTATGAACGTGATTGTCCTTCCATGACACTACCCGTAATGGTATGACACTCGAACCAATGGTGCCCCATCTATTATCAATTGTATCAATAAAATAGTTTTCCATCACAATCCCTCCTTAGGCAGTTCTTACCACACCACAAGTAAATGAAATGCCTCCTAATGTGCTAAATTAACTCCCCTCCATACTTGGGTATCGTCAATGATTGATGATTGCCTAATGATAAGTTTATATTTTGACACATTTTATATCCTTATAATCTTAATTTTTAGTATTTTATTTAACTAATATAGGTGAAAAGTTATTATTTTATTCTTAAGTGGTAAAAATTGTATAAATATTATTATTTGAACTAAAATGATAATAATTAAACAATTTAGTATAAAATATTATTTATTAATATTTATTTAATTTTATTTTGTAGGTATTATTTATATATAAAAAAAATATGTTGACCTTTGGACCAACAACCAAAGGCTAAAGGCTAGGGAACGACAAAAGGAGAGCAGCGCGACACCAAATGAGTCATACGGTCTTCAGAAAAGAAAAAAAACAAAGAAAAAGTGAGAGTCGGCTGCAAAAAGGAGGGATGGCGTGGAAAGGGATGACACAAAAGAATAAAAAGGGAGGCACGACACAAAAAATAGAAGAGGCTCGGGAGGTAAAGAGAGGACATAGAGTGCGGTAGGAGCCGAGAGAGAAGGGAGAGCCTTCACAGGCTTGGGCGAGAAGCAGCAGTAGGGCGGTAGGGGGCGCTGTGAGGAATGAGCTGTTAGGCTCTGATGCGAGGAGCAGCAATCTCAGAAGAAAAGAGAAGAGGGTTGTACGATAGGGAGATAGAGACGCAAGAACTGGTCTAGCCGCATGGAAACATAGCTATAGTGAAAGGACGAACAACGAGAAGAGCAGTACGAGACATAGCAGCGGCGCATGGAAAAAGGAAAAAAAAATTATTGCACAGAAATCAAGGAGCCAAGAAGGAAGAAAATTAGAGAAAGTTTAAATACTGGTAGAATTATTTCAGATAAAATTAATTTTTATCCAAATAAATTCTTGATCTTTTATTTATAATTAATTTCGGTTATTTCTTTCTTTATTTTTAATTTATATTTTAGATATATATTTCTGTGTAATTAATTCTATAATTATGGCTAGCTGATTATTGATTGTTAGGGAATAAATTAAAAGCCTAGATTATGATTTGAGATATAATTTTATTTTCTTTGTTTCGTGAGATTGTTTCTTGAATCTATTTTAATTGCTATCATTTATATATATAATTCTCTCAAGTATAATTTATTTGGTGCATGCCTTGTTCTGGTTTCCTCATAAGTGATAGTATGTAGGATTATTTACCTGCTAGGTGGTCATATAAATATGCTAGAATTTATATATATAAACTGCAGCTAGGTTAGATAACAATTCACCTAATAGTCTTGTGATTCTAACTAAAGTAGTAAAACGTTTAGATACGTGGGGGTCAAGGAAAGGAAATACAACTAGACATGCTTTGTGTACTAGTTTGGGTACTTAGATTGATAGCCTTCCAATTACACTTAATGCATTAATTCTAGTTAAGTATAGGAGCCGCTTGTTGCTGCTATACTGCTTGTATTTAATAGGGTTTATATTGGCGCTTTGTCGTATTTATAAATTAAGGGAAGTAATATAAGGTGTATGGAACTAATTTTGGTATACAACTTGGTCGATCTCATTCTCATGATTAAAAGATGACTTAGAAATTAATATTATATTTTGACCTAATCTAGTGGTGGATTTTGATTTCCCTAGCATATTTATCACATATGTGGTTTCCCATTATTATTATTATTATTTTATTTATTCCTCTTATTATTTTTATTTTTATAACCCCCATTAGTATTTTTCTTATTTATTTTGTGTTATTTAGTGTTTTTATTTTTATTATTTATTTTCAAGCTAGTTAGATAGAGGTGAGCCCTCTCAATCCTCAACCTATAATGATACCCTTATTTACCAATGCTACAATTGACAACAAGAGGTTTAAATTGCATGCCGGCTACGGCCACACCACCTAAGGATTGGAACCTCTTCTCTCCCACTTAGTGATGAACTCCCTCAAACGTTTTCTTGGCTCCTAACTAGGCTTTATGGGCCTAGGTAATCACTAATGCCTCTAATGCATAATCATACATGGCCTCTAAGTCCTATGCATGAGTACCCACTAGCATCTCTTGTATTCTCAAACCCAATCCCAACTAAAATTAGCGAACCTTCATCCTCTTATCTGTATCAACCTCTTGAGCAAAGAAAACAAGGTTGAAAAAGAACCTATAGTACTCCTCTACTATAGATGGACGCTAACCCAACGCCATAAACTCATCCTACTTCACCATCCTTAGGCAAGTAGGGTAGAATCATGCCCTTAGAATCTCGACAAAGGTCTCCCACTGATCTATAGTGGCTCCTCTCAACTTCAAACCTCTTCACCACTCATTAGCATGACCTCACAAATAGAATACCCTAATGTCCACTTACCTAATCTTTGGGCAACCAATAGCCGTAAAGATTTTCTCAAAGTCCCTCAACAAAATCATTAACACATCTAGGTCCTCTTGAGACTCAAAGACTAAAGGGCGATCAAGATCAACCATATGAAGCCAATCCTCTAGTGACGACACGAATAAAAGTAGTTTCGACGACTATGGAGGCTCCTCATGTTGAATCTGGCCCTCCATGAAGTCTCCCACCATCTCCATAAAATTATAGAGACATTGATTCAAAACCATCGATGTCTTAGACTATTAAATCATGTTAGAAAAGCATCGACAACTAGCTACACAATTAGTACAAAGAGAGGTAGCACCTTGCACATAAGAATAGAAGTTAGACCTATCTTATAAATTAAGGTCAACTGCCAACCTAAAAAAGAGAAGAACTTGTAGGCTTAGCTGGATATTATAAGTACAAATGAAACCAAAGACTTTTATTTTCACAAAACAACATCAGGATGTAAAACCATAGGCTCTGATACCAACTAATAAGACCCCCAATTTTTCAACAAATTTCTTTTATTTAAACGACAATATGGGAGGGTTTGAAAACCAAAACTCTAGGGAATGTTACTACCACATCAAAAATGAGAAAGGTATGATCATTGCCTAGTGTATGCTTGATGCAAGGCAAAACGGAACAAGAAACGAAAAGATGCATGCTCATAATATTAATTCAACACAAGAAACGAAAAGATGCATGCTCATAATATTAATTCAACAATATACGATAATAAAAATTGAGAGCAATAATATAGATAAGAGGAGTATGAGAGTTTACCAATCCAAATAAAGGGATTCAAAGCTAGGGGTTTAAATAACCAAAAGAACAAAAACATCCCAATGTAGTGGGCATAAAACCTTAAGCAAGTTAGCCTAACTCTTAGCATAAACATAAATCTCCAACCCAAATCAATGGCTAGCCACTAGTCCATGTCATCATTCTCAGTATACTCTAAGAGTCGTACTTCTACAAAAGGTCCTCTACTTTTTAGAAAAGAAGCCAGATCATTATTGTGACTACACAAGTGTAGTATCAATAGAGTGAAGTACTGGTGAAACATTGTACCTAACACATGGTAAGGCTCATGCAACACATTGAAGTCACATAATAGAATGGTGATAAGCATACCAATATAAATTAACACTTAGGATCATGGTAGCAATACAATAAGGCATGCTTTTATGGAAACTATAAAAGAATAACTATAATGGGAAATAAAACATATTCCATGCGTGTTTCTTTCTCATTTTCCTTATATTCTTGAAAATTTAGCCTAAGATCTCATTATATGTTTTTTCTTTGTTTCTGGTATTTTCTTCCACTGATTCCATGTTCTATTGATGTGTTCCTTGCTTCATTTTCTTTTCCCTTCAATTTATTCATTTTATCTTTTCCTATAAAATCTATCTAAAAGAGAAAAACTTAAGAAAAGATATAATCTTACAAAAATAATGGGGAATAAATGACATTTCTGCATAGAAAAATAGCATATAACTATCATGCATCAAATACCCCATGCTTAGATCATTGCTTGTCCCTGGGAAAAAAAATCATATCATGCACAACTAAAACATCAAGAAATACATGTGAAATAAGTTCTAATCATCATGAATTTCAATAATGGATTTATTCATTAATCAAGGTTAGTAATGTAGTGGGAATTAAGACATTTGTAAAAATCATAAAATAAAAAAATGTTTGAAAATATTTTAGATCACTCATCTAATAGAAAAAAATCAACATTTGTATCAAAATCTCAAGTGGTTAGGGAAGGATAATTAGTACAATTATCATCTCATCATTCAAAGCTATATTATGATTAATGAGAGTTAAATAAGTAGATTCTCACTTTTAGCATGTGTAAACGCTCACTCTCATATGTGTAGGATGAAATGTGTTCACTCTCAAGTTTCTCTAAATGATTATGATCACCTATATGTTTGTCATTACTCTCTAAATTTAGTTGTAATGGGGTTAGGGTTATAAGGTGGGGCATGAGTTTGGGATTGTAGCTAGACTCTATCAACTAGTGGAGCAACCTCTTTCTCTTTTTATTTATTTTTATATTTTATTTCAACGCTTGCTCTTTTCCATTCATTCACTCCCCCCTTTAAACAACACAACCCATTCATAATCTCAACCTCCCTTTTTTTTTCTAGCCAAATTTCAAATAAAAGACATGAACTATTTTTTGAGAAGAACTTATAAAGGTATAAAAATGGAAATTCATGTCGTTTGAAATATTTAGCTACTCCATTTATTTTTTCCATAATACCAACACCTCCATGCTTAGTGAAATATCTTAAAATCTTAATTTAGAGAATTATGGCAAATTAAGGATTTATTAGGAAAATTAATTAAATAAATTATTTTATTAAAATAAGAGGGAGAATTTAAGGCAAAATCAAGAGGAAGTTATAAATAAATTAATTGGAAAAAAATTAGGGTGTTCTGCTAATTAAAATAAAATTTAGGAAAAATCTCTCAAAATCCTAAATTAACCTAAAAAGGAAATTTAATTATTACTTTATTAAAATATTATTATTTTTAAATATCCCCAAATACCAAAATATTCTAAATACCCCAACCCATCTAATTTTCCTTTTTTCCCTTTTCCTTTTTTCCTCTTCTTTTTCCTTTCCCTTCTTTCCTTCCTCTCCTTTCTCATTTTCTTTTCTTGACCTGGACTGGCCTAGTCCTCATGGCCCAAAACCCCCTCCCCTCCTTTCCTCCTACGCGGCCCAAGGCCTGCCGCACCAGCCTTCCTCCGTATCACCCAGCCCTGGTCTGTCCTCCCCTCCTTTCCTTTCTTTTTTTCCCTAGACCACCGGTCTACCGCCCCACCTTCTTATTTCCCTTCTACCCCGACTCCCTCTCTCTCCCCGATACCCGACCTTCCCACTTCCTGGTACAAGCACGCGACCTCTATACCGCCGCACACCAGCCTGGTACTCTTCTCCCCTTCTCTGACACTCCCTCCCTCTCCTCCACCCAACGACAACCTCTCTCTATCCTCATGCATGTCCCTCTCCCCCTTCTTTTTCCTTTCTCGAGCATGCCAAACCTATAATTTCGTAGGCCTTCTCCGACCATTAAGCTACTGGCCGGCGACCTACATGCCTGCTACTCACCCTCCCTGTTTCCCTTCTTATTCCCCCTCATCCTTAGCTTATAAATACCCCTCTAAAAACCCCCATTTACCCTTTTTTTCTCAACCTAGAATTCTTCGCTCTCTTATCGCTTCCGCCACTTTAGCCACCTACTGCATCGTCACCGTCCAGCGCCGCCGCCTAAGCCACCCACCAAACCACTCCTTACATCACCCCCACCAAAATAGACCATCCACCACCATTGATTCATGCTGCATGAGCCACCCCGGCCATGCAAAGTTCACTCCCCAATAAGCCACACCCCAACCACCGTCGCCCTTAAACCGCCATTCACCGCCACTCCCACCGCAACCACCACCCCTTATACCATTCAAAATCACCAACAGACCTTCCCCTACCTTCCCCTATTCCCCATTCCCCCTTCCTCCTTGTCCTCCTCCCTTCCTCCCTTTCCACCACTTTCAATTGCCGCACCACTATCGCTTGCGCCGCCGCCTTTGGCTACGTCATCATATCATTCCAACCCTCTCAACCTAGGCAACCTCTACCACCTCAAATCTCCCTCTCATTTCCCCCTCTCTTTCCATAACCCCCCAACTTTCCACCTTCTTTCCCCTTTTCTCCCTCTTTCCCTACCGCCGTCCTATGCCGTCGCCGGTGCTGCCGATCACCACCATCCCTAGATGGTACCCTGACCCCTCTCAACCCCTAAGTCCTATTTATGCAAACTTTATTCTTTTTATTTGTATTATATCATTAATAATAATGATAAGAAGATTATTATTATTATTATTATTATTATTATTATTATGTTATCACTATTATTATATTTATTTATTTATTATTATTATTTACAGCCTAAGAATATTAATCTTATTATTATTAATCAGTCAAAACCCTATTTCTATTATTATTTTAATTACCATTATTTTTATTATTGTTATTATCATTATGGATATTATTATCATTATCACTATTTTACTACAACTAGTATTATTATTATTATCAGAAGTAATAAAGCTATTAGCTTTAATAATATAAATATGTCTATAAATAATAACATAAACTTATTTTAACTAGTAATACCCTAGTAGGCTAACTTGGGAATTAAAAACCCTATTTTTTTACTCGTAAAGTTGTTTTTAATAATAGTAACCCTAATATTAGAATAAAATAGGAAATAATAGTAGTTTTTGTAGGAGGGAAATTAATCCTTAGTTTCTCCTCTTGCAGGTGAACCCAGTCAAAACCCTAAGAAGGTGTAGGAGTGTACTCCAAAACCGGTGATGTGTTAAGTAAGGATGTAGCTAATGCCTTATGTGTGTTATATTCCTAGTATGCCTTGTATGTTATGTACCATGATATGTTATATATCTTATGATTATCATGATAATTGTTTTATGTGTAGCGTAGCTTGGCGTTGAGGTATACTCATGTGTTCTCTTATGGCATGTGTATAATATGTATATGCTGTGATTATGATGTGATGCGATGTGGCCCTTTGGTACATGCATGCTATGGTATTTAATGTTATGACATAGGTGAATGGATGAAAAAGGAAAATGGGGAAGTAATTTTACTAAGGAATGTGGGATTGGCCTGAATATCCCATGATCCATGAGAGGGAAAAATAAAGGGGGACTATGAATAAAATAAAAGAGTGGGTGAACTTTGCATGGGATAATTTAGGGTTTGCATGGGAGAATCTAGGGTTTTCATGAAAATTTTAAGGTTTTGCATGAATACTTCGAGGGTTTTCATAGGGTTGACAGAGTCTGCATGGGGATGAACTCTAAGTATGCAAAGTTCCTTGGGGTATAAGGAAGGTAAGGGAAGAGTTGTATGGGTGATTGGAGGCTTTGGGTGAAAAATAGTACATGGGTTAGTATAAGGGTACATAGGAGGGTTTGGAAGGAAAACCCTAATTTGGATTGGTGGTGAAAGTAAAAATAATTGAGGGTGAGTGGAGTATGAGATAAGACGGAGGAATGTCATATGCAGGGTGAGTATGGGATCATGGAAAGAAATAGTGGAAGGTAAGAAATGGAGGGGTGACAAGTGGAAAGAAGGATGCTAGGGTTTTGTGTGGCCACCTAGGGGTTCGTGGTCACACGTATATTTGGGGAAGTAAAGTGAGATGATGAGGGTTGAATCTAAGGGATGTGATGTGTGGGCTGTTAAACAACCTTGGTTGTGTGAGGCAGAGAAGAATGGGCCACATAGGCCTAAGTTAAGTTTTCTAGAGAAAACCCTAACGTAAGGTAGTGAGTGGACTTGGAGGTGTAAGGTAGTGGGCTTTGACCAACACACTTAGGAGTTGGGCCTCTAGTGTGAGTAAGTGGAGGAAGGAAAGGATGTTGGGGTATGTTAGGAGGGGTAGAGTCTCAAGATATAGGATAGGCCCTCCTGGAGGATAAGTGTAGATGTAGTGTGACATGCATGTCTAGGGTGAAACTTGTTAAATAAGACATAGTAAGACACTAATCATTTAAAGAGGAAGACTCTTGAGCCAGACTCAGACCAGTCCACTGGTGAATAATAGAGGTTAGGCGCCGGGGTGCCTTAGAGACCAATCCACCGACGAATAATAGTGGTTAGGAGTGTTATACCCTGTATGTTTCCGTTCTACCATCTATAGTAGTGGGGGATTCTGTGCTCAGCAAACTGAACATAATTGTGATAAGACATGGGAAAGACACTAAGTACTTATATTGAAACACCATGAGAATTGGAGCCAGATTAGTCCATAGGAGAATAATAGCGGCTAGGAGCTTCTTACCTCGAAGACCAATCCACTAGCAATAATAGTGGTCTGGATCATTATGCCCTGTATGTTTTCGGTCCATCGACTATAATAGTGGGGCTCCCACATTTGTATGGAATGATAATAATCATGGTGTGAAATGAGTATTGATCAAAGATTTAAAGAATTAGTTTATCTGGACAACAACTTGGCCTTTATTTATCTGTAATGAGTGTATGCTACTTATGTGATCATGCTTGTGTTATATGCCTTATGTTTTGGCCTTAGTTGCACGGTTACCTTGCTCAGTACGTAGCGTACTGACCACCTACTTTACGGGTGCTACTCATTCCCATGAGCAGTAGGCCCCTCTGAGTTTGTGTAGAATGACGATGTTGTCTTCGATGCCTTCAATGCTTACGAGGCATCAAGTGGGCCTGAGTGTTGAGCATGGACTTGGCCTGAGGATTCGAGATCATCATGGCAAGATTTACTTTTCTTGTTCTTTTAAGTTGTACTGATCTACTCAGGCTTGATTTTTATTGTATTGTAATCCTTATTCCTTTTGAGGAATTTTATTCATGTACTCTAGATTGTAAACCTTTTTCCTCATAATATTATTTCTGCCTTATGAACGTTTCAATACTTTTATGAAGCCTAGCTTTGAGTTTGAATTATGATGATTGTTTTTTTTTCTTTAACCTTGTGTTTAGTATGGGAACGGCCAGGGGCTAAGTTTGTACTAATCATGATGGTAATATCCCTGAAATTTACAAGTTTTGATTTACTTGCTTATGCTATATCTTAAATAAAACCAAAAATTTTAATAGTGAATTTTAGGGGTGTTACAAGTTGGTATCCGAGTAGTTAATCCTATTAACCACTCTTATTTTCAAAAAAACTTTTGAATTACAAATTTTTTCCCAGATTTTGAAGTGTTTTTGAATCCAAAAAGGCATTTCCATTTTTAAAGTTCTAAGTCCGGGCCACAGTAAGAAACGAAGGGTAGACTAAGATTTTTTTTTGAAAGGGATCTCGTATGTGATCATAATACACCTAATTATTTTACAATTGTGGCCTTAGTCATAGGTAGGGTAGAACTCTCAGTAAATTCTTTTCTTTAATGGTGTAGTTGTATAACTGTTAGCCTTATCTGCTTAGAATTTCTTAGCCTTAACCCTAGGAACTAGCAAGTGACTTCGGGGACAAAGTCTATCTTTAAGGGGGTAGTGATGAAAGACCCCAAAACCCTAATTTAGAGACTTATGACAAATTGAGGATTTATTAGGTAATTTTATTAAATAAATTATTTTATTAAAATAAGAGGGAGAAATTAAGGCAAAATCAAGAAGAAGTTATAAATTAATTAATTGGAAAAAAATTGGGGTGTTTTGCTAATTAAAATGGAATTTAGGAAGAATCTATAAAAAAATCCTAAATTAACCTAAAAAGGGAATTTAATTATTATTTTATTAAAATATTATTATTTTTAAATATCCAAAAATAACAAAATATTCTAAATACCCCAACCTATTTGATTTTCCTTTTTTCCTTTTTCCTCTTATTTTCCCTTTTTCCTTCTTTCCTTCTTTCCTTCTTCTTCTTTCTCCTTTTCTTTTCTTCCCCCTTAATTGGGCTAGCCCAGTCCTCGCAGCCCAAAACCCCCTCCCCCTTCTTTTCCTCTTGTATGGCCCAAGGCCCGTTGCACCAGCCTTTCTCCCTCTTCGCCTAGCCCCGGTCCGGTCCTCCCCTCCTTTCCTTTCTTCTTTTCCCTAGACCGCCTACCTGCCGCACCTCTTTCTTCTTTCCCTTCTCCCCCGAATTTCTCTCTCTACTCGCTGCTAGACCTTCCTACATCCTCACGTAGGCACATGGCCTCACGTACACTCCTTATCTCTCCTTCACCCTATTACAACATCTCTCTCTCCTCATGCATGTCCCTCCCCCTTCTTTTTCCCTTCCTGAGCGTGCCAGACCAGTAATTTTGTAGGCCTTCTCTGAACATTGTGCCACCGGTCGGTGACCTACATGCCTGCCACCAACCCTGCCTCTTCCCCCCTCTTATTACCCCTCATCCTTAGCTTATAAATACCCCTCTACCAAACCCCATTCACCCCTTTTTTCTCAACCCTGAACTTTGTCCCCTATTATCGCTGTCGCCGCTTTAGCCACCTGCCGCCGCTTTAGCCACCTGCCGCCTCGCCACTGCCCAGTGTTGTCGCCCAAGCCACCCACCAAACCACTCCCTACATCACCCCCACAAAAATACACCATCCACCACCATTGATTCGTCCTGCGTGAGTCACCTCAATCGTGCAATGTTTATGAAATGCCTTGAAATTATCTAATTTTAAAAATTATATTTAAATAAGGTTTTATTAGAAAAATTAATTAAATAAATTATTTTATTTAAAATAAGAAGGAGAAAATAGTTTCAAATTAATATGAATTTTATAAATAATTTAATTGGAGAAAATTAGAGTCATTTGCTATTTAAAATGGAGTTTATGAAAAATCTTTTAAAAATCCTAAATTAGCCTAAAAAGAGATTTAAATATTATTATTTTTAAATATCCCAAATATCCTAATTAATTAAATTAACCCTGTAATACACCCAAATTTACTACTAAAAAATTTCATTTTAATAAAAAGGTTTCACGAAAGCGAAATGACAAAATAGTAAACTCAAGGTCATTACCGCCACAATTAGTACCGGATCGGTTCACTTATACCGTTCTAGTACTAAGTTCTAAGGCTAAACAAGGTTAACATCAAACAAAATTCATTAATAAAAACAAAAGGCAATAATAAAACGTAATGTCATACAGAAATCAGAGTGCGATTTAGAATTACAATCCAACGAGTAAGTGACTAGAGTTTTTCAAAACATAAAGCATCATACGATATCACAACTAAAATATAATAACACATGGTCTAATAAAAGAAAATATATTCTAGCCAAGTTCCTCTCGATCCCTAAGTAAAGTCTAGGCTCAACGCTTAGCCCCACCCGATGCCTTGTAAGTGTCGTAGGCATCGAAGACGTCATCCCCTACATGCACAAACTCAGATGGGTCTTCTGTTCATGGGAATGAGCAGCACCCATGAAATGGGTGATCAATACGCTACATACTGATTAAGGTAACAGATGCGCTAAGGGCGTCACATAGAGCATATAACATAAGAATGATCATAAAGGAAACATACAATAATACATGTAATAAGGTCGAGTTACTTTTCAGGTAACTTATTCTTTAGTTCGCTTAACAATATGTTCACTCCACACATACTCTTTAATAATCCATATGAGTGAGGGAACCCCACTTTTATAGCTAGTGGAGCAGAATACATACATGGTAGAATGCTCCTGACCACTATTATTTGTTGGTGGACCAGTCTCTAGGGCAGAATGCTCCTAGCCACTATTATTCACCAGTGGACCGATCTAGCCCCGACTCACATGGTGTTTCGTTGTAAGTATCTAGTGTATTTTTTATTTCTTAGCTTCATTACTTTGGTTTTTTGAGTACAAAATCCCCCACTATTATAGCTGGTGGACCGAAAAATCATGCAGGGTAGAATGTTCCTGGCCACTATTATTCACCGGTGGAACGGTCTCCAAGGTACCCCAGCTCCTAGCCACTATTATTCGCTGGTGGACCAGTCTGGGCCCGGCTCAATAATCTTTCTCTTTAAATGGATAGTATCTTATTCGTGTCTTATTCGATAATCATTACACCCTTGACATGCATGTCATCAACGTTCTACTTCTATCCTCTCAATGGGCCCCGTCCCATATCTTGAGACTCTTGCGCCCCGTATCACGCCCCGACATCCATTCCCCTTACGCTTACATATAATGAAAAACCAATTCCTAAGGGTATGGGCTAAGGCCCAACACCCCATGACATCAAAATCCACCTACTATCACCCTCTATGGTTTTCTCTTAAAAACCTTAATTGGACCTATATGCATGGCCCAACTTTCTCTCACTTACACTACCATTACTTCATTCATCACCCCACACCTTATCTCAATTATATCCAATCTCAAAACATATCACTTTACCTCTCGACTTCACATGTGACCGGAAAAACCCTTGTTGGCCACTTCAAACCCTAGTACATTTCTTCTCCTATAAGTAACCTCTCTATTTCTCACTCAATATTTCTTTTCTCCCATGGCATCCATACTCACCCCTTACATAATAAATTCCCACTCTTAACCCGTACTCCACTCTCCCTTAATCATTTTTACTTCCACATTTTCCAAATTATCGCTTCCTCCCAAAACCCTAATTGGGTCCTTTATACACTCTTACACCAACCTACATACTATTTTTCATCCTAAGTCTCCAATCACTCCACAACTCTCCATTTATCTTATTTACACCCTAAATCAACTTTTCTCACATAAAGATCACCCCATGAAAGTTTTATCCATCCCATGCAAACACCCAAAGTCCCCATACAAATTTTAAGATCCCCACGAATGGTTCCCATCTCTCATTCATTTTGGTCATTCCTTCCTCTTTAACTGCCTCTCTTATATCATGAGGTATTTTGGTTAACCTCATATCTCCCTTAGTGAACTCATTTCCCTTTTCTTTCTTTTGGTCCTTTCATTCCCATATCATATTATCAATTTTCCTAGCATGCATGTCCTAGAGGCCTATATCATATCACACCATAATCACCATATATACATATCATACTCATGTCATAAGAAACACATACAAACATACCTCAACTCCAAGCTATGCTACACATAAGATAAGTTAACGACAATCATATGATACACGACATAACATGATATATAGCATCTAAGGCATACAAGTAACACAACACACATGGGCCATAGCTACATCCTTACCTAAAATGGCCAAGTTAGATTTAGTAAGAAAATAATAATAATAATAATAATAATAATAATAATAATAATAATAATACTAATAATAATAGTAGTAGTAGTAGTAGTAGTAGTAGTAGTAGTAGTCGTGGTGGTGGTGGTGGTGGTGGTCGTGGTGGTGGTGGTGGTATTAGTAATATTAATAATAATAAATATCACTTTATTAGTACTAAAGTTGTAACCCTTTTAAATAACATGCCATAGTTATAAATATTCATGAAATTAGGTTAGATAATAAAGATGTTAGATACTAATAATAATAATAATAATAATAATGATGATGATGATGATGATGATAAGACAACACTAATAATAGTAATACTAAGGATAATACTTTTAATATTACTAAAAATTATTAACACTTATAGAATATAGTTTAAGGGATGAGAGAGTTGGAGTACCACCTAAGTTTGGTGGCGGAACCAACGGTGGTGCGTGGCGGTGACAGTGGCAGAGGTGGAGGAGGAAGAGAGGTAGAAAGATGGATATGTAGGCTGAAGGAGAGGAAGTGGAGGGGTGTTTGAGGTGGTGGAAGGTGCACTAGGTGGAGAGGGGTGGAATGGAGGTGGTGGTGCAGTCAGAAGCGGCGGTGCACGGCGGTTGGCATGGTGGCCGAAGGTGGTGGAACTTGGAGAAAGTAGGAGGAGAGGGAGGCATGGGGAGATGGAGGTGTGGTGAGGTAGGGTGGAGTCCCCTGGTTGTTTTGGAGGGTGGAGGAGGTGTTGTTGGCAACAAACGACAGTGTGAGGGGCGGCATGGAGTTGGTGATGGCTGATCTGGTTGGCAACTTTGTATAGCTGAGGAAACTCATGCAGGGAAAGATAGGGGAGGATGGTGGCTTAGTTTTGTAGAGGGTGGTGCGGGGAAGGTTTTGGTGAGCAACTTTTGCGGCGGTGGTGGAACAAGGGTATGTTTGGGTGGCGACGAACAACTAGACTTCTGGCCTTACGAAAATGGAGCTCGGTTATGGCTGCCCTTAGGGTGTATTTATAGGCTAATTGAGGGGGGAAACGATAAAGGGAGAAGAAGACAACGTGGGGCAGGTGAGGCAGGTCACTAACCGGCGGTGGCAGACGACGTATGCCCTATGAATTGTAAGGTACGTTTGGATTGGGGTGGGGAAAAGAAGGAAGGTATGGTAGCACACGTGAGGAGGGAGGACGAGTAGGTTGGGTTGAAAATGGAAAGAAAATGACGGGGGAGGCAGGGAAGGATAGCCGGATGGAGCAGGTGGTCGTTGGTAGGCGCAGGACTGTAGGTCAGGGTTGCAGTCCGTGTGAGGAAGAAGAAGATAGGGACGGGGTAGACCAGAAGATCTAGGAGAAAGGAAAGAACAAAAAAGAGTGGACCGGCCGGCTAGGGCAATGGGCGAAAGAGAAAAAAAGGAAGTTGGGGCGGGCCTGGCTGCGTGGGGTAGGGAGGAGAAGGGAGTTTGGGCCACGTGCTAGCCCAAACCAAGAAGGGGAGGAAAAGAAAAATAAGAAAAGGAGAATGGAGGGGAAGAAGGAAAAAGGAAAAAGGAAAGGAAAGAAGAAAAAGTAAAAAGTAAAAAGAAATAGGTGGGTTGGGATATTTTTGGGCATTTGGCATTTTAGATTATTACCTAAAATAAAAATACTTAGAAAATAATAACTAATCTCCTTTTTAGATTAATTTGGGCTATTAGACTAAATTTTCCTTAATTTCTATTTTAATTAATAAAATGTCCAAAATTTTCTAAATAATTTATTTATTACTTTCTCTTTATTTTCCTCAATTAATTTCCCCTCTATTTTAATAAATAATTTATTTACTTAATTTTTCTAATAAATTATTTTTTTGCCATAATTCCTTAATTAGGATTTTGGGGTATGTCAAACCCAACCCACTATTTTCTTCTTTTCTTTCTTTTTCTTTCTTCCTTTTCTTTCATTTTTCTTTCTTTTCTTTCTTCTTCTTCTTTTTTTTTTCTTCTCCTTCCCGATTGGGCTTGTCCGTGGCCTAATTCCCTCTTTCTTTTCTTCCTTATTTGGCAACCCAACGCCGCATTCCTTCCTTTTTCCCGCCTGCATTGTGCGGCCCATTCTATTCCTTTTTTTTTCCTTCCCACAGCCCATTCCCCTTTCTCTTTCTTTTCTTTTTCCTTTGACATTTCGGCCTACATTTTATCCTTTTTTCCCCTAAATGATGTGTCTTCCCCCCCCCCATTTTAATGATCACACCCGGTTGGTTTTCTTTCTTTCCTTTCTTTTCTTTTTTATTGGCCGGCCGGTCCAGCCGCCTTTTTCTTTCTTCTTCTTCCTTCCTCCTTCCTGGACGTTGATGACCCCCACCACCGCTTCATCCCCTAGTTTTTTGCCACCAGTTACGACCATTTTCCTTCCTCTCTCTTCCCACTAACTCATCGGCCACGCTGAACCAACCCATCTCCCTTTTTTTGTGCATGAGCCATCTTTTTCTGCGCACAACCCCTTTCCCCGATCTGAATTTTGCTGGCTTTGTTACCGTTGGTGACCCTAACCCTAATTGCATTATCCCCTCACCGACCCACATAACCCTAACCTCTCCTCTAAACTCTATAAATACCCCCATAATTAGCCATGTTTAAGCTTTTGATTTCTTACCCAGACCTTTTCCTTTTATCGCCACCGCCCTTTCAGATGCCTTTTCTACCGCCTTAGGCTAACTTCACCGCCCTGTCTTCCCACCCAACTCATCCTTATGCCACCCTTTAACTAACTACACCTCCCTTCTTCCTCGATTCTCCCTGCATAAGCCACCCCGACTGTGCAAAGTGTTCTTCCCAACCAGCACTTCCTTTCATCTCTGTCACCCTTCAAACCACCATTGGCCACCACTTCCGCTGCTTCCGCCTCTCCTTTCACCTCCCAACCTGTTTTGTAGACCACCCTCTATCTCTCCCTACCTTTATTTTCCTCCTCCTCCCACTCCTCCTCCTCCTCCTCCTCTCTCTCTCTCTCTTCTTGTTCCCCATTCGACCATCACTAGTGCAGCCGTGCGCCACCACCTTTGGTTGCGCTGCCACCTCCATTATGTTCATCTCCTTCTAGGAAACCATAATCACCTCAACCCCCACCTTCATTCTCCCTCGTTTTTTCATCATTCAACTTTTTCCTTTTTCTGGCCACCACCGCCGATGCTGCTTGGCACCAATAGCCTAAGGTTGAACCCTAGTGTAACACCCCAAAATTTATACATTTTTTTTAAATCAATACTCATAAATTAAAACTATAAATTCTGGGGATGTTACAGCCACACTTAGTACCAGACCAGTTCACTTCTACCGTTTCAGTACCAAGTGCTAAAGCTAAAAAAAATATTATCAGTAATACCATATAAATTCAAATTTTAAAAAAATGAAAATCAGACTATGCGCAAGTCTTACATAATTCAAAATACCAACTATTGTTTTTCAAATAATAATTAAACAACATTAACAAAGTTGTTTCGGAAACTTAAACATAGTAAAAAAACATGAGTTATAAATTAAAAGAGAACGACCACGTCTCTCTAGAAATCGATCCAATCCAACTATCACTCTGCCCCTCCTGATGTCTCGTAGACATCAATAGCATCAAAGTAAGTATCTCCTACCTACAACAAATTAGATGGGCCTTCTACTTGTGGGAATGAGCAGCACCCATGAAACGGGTGATCAGTACGCTACGTATCGAGTAAGGTAACCGAATACTAAGGTCGGCATATAACAAATTAATTCATGTAGGATAATGATCACATACAATTATAACCCACACATATGATACATAGAAGCATAAAGTGAAATCCATAACTTATAATCAACAGTCCACACATAAGGCCCAAAAAGGTTCGGATTAATCGTTTAATATTTATTTTATCAAAATTCAATACACACCATGCCTTTTATCAATCCATACAAAAACAGGAACACCCCACTATTGTAACCGGTGGATCGGCTTGGTTCCTGCTCGCATCAGATCCATTTGAAAACAGGAACACCCCACTATTATAACCGGTGGGCCGGACACACATAGGGTAAAACCCTAACCACTATTCCTAACCGGTGGATCGGCTTGGTTCCTGCTCGCACGGTGTTCCACTTTATGCTTATTAGTAGAGTATTAATATTATTAATAGTAATGACGATCGTGTTTGTCTTTATTGAGCTCGGGATCCCCCACTATTATAGCCGGTGGGCCGGTCACATATAGGACCTCATGTCCTAACCACTATTATTACTGGTGGATCGGTCACACATAAGGTAACAAAACCCTAACCATCATTCCTAACCGGTGGATCGGCTGGTCCCGTCTCAATATCTTCCACTTTAAGATATTAGTGTCTTAAATATTTTATTCAAAAACATTTTTCATTTACAAACATTTTCCCAGACATGCATGACTAAATCCATACAACCCTAGCTCCCATGCGAACCCTAATTCCATGTACCACACTTTCATGTCAACCCTCGTTCCCATGCAAACCCTAACTCATTATAAGCCACACTTTCATGTAACCCTAGCTCCCATGCAAACCCAATATCCACTTACTACACTTCGATGCAAACCCTAGCTCCCATGAAAACCCTAACTTCACGTAGACATACTTCCATGCAATCCTAATCTAGATACAAACCCTAACTCCACGTACCACACTTCCATGCAACCCCAATTCATATGCAAACCCTAGCTCCACGTAGACATGGTTCCATGCAAACCCTAACATCATGCCATTTCATGCAAACCCTAACTCCATGCCATTCCATACAACCCTAGCTCCATGCCATTTCATACAAAACCCTAATATCATGCCATTCCATGCAACCCTAGCACCATGCCATTTCATGAAAAACCCTAATATCATGCTATTTCATGCAAACCCTAGTACCATACTATCCCATGCAAAACCCTAACACCATGCCATTTCATGCAAAACCCTATCGCCACATTGTTACACTGCCCATCATTATTTTACAACCCTAACATGCATGTCTTAAGGCCATATCATACAATAAGGACATAAAAATACACATAATTCTCATGCCATAGTTTATTCACACCAACATACTTCAACTCTATAATCATGCCACATGCGCAGTAATTAATAATAATGAACATCAAATACATGGCATATAAAACACATAGTGCATACAAACACATAAATGGCCTTAGTAGACCCTTACCTAAAACATCACCGGTCTTGGTGCACGCTCCTATTCCACTTGAGGGATTTGATTGGGTTCGCCTATTATATCAAAGCATACTAGAATTAGACTCTCTTATATAATTTTTTTATCCTCTAAATTATTCCAAAATTTGGTTTTTAATTAAAATATTACTACTTAATAATTAATTATAGAAACTATTACTTAAAATATAAATGAATTATTATTTTCATTAGAAAAGGGTGGTGATCTAAGGGTTTCTACCCATCACCAAAATATAATGAAAGTATAATAATGGAAATAATGATAATAATAATAATAATAATAATAATAATAATAAGGTACAATATTATTAATGATACTTTTATTAGTAGAGTATTAATATTATTAATACCAAAATTATTAAAATTATAAGGTGGATTTCGAACCACCCTAATTTAATAATAATAATTCCATTATAAATTTTAATAATGATATTAACATTATATATACTTATAATATAAAGTTAATAGAGATAATAATAATAAAATAATTAGATATAATGTTAAAAATGTTAATAATATTACTAAAAAGTAAAAGTGTGAGGCATATTTAAAATTTTAGGTTTCTGACCCTCCTAAAATAATTACAACATCAATTAAATAATTATACTAATAATATTAATATTAATAGTATTATTAATAGTAATATTAAACATTTAAAAATTCAATTAAATAAGAAAACGCCGAGATTAATAATTCATCTTACTCAATAATATCCCAGACCTGTCATGAAAATTTAGAAATTAGGATACAGTTGATAACAATAATAATAAAAAGTATAATAATAATAATTAAGGTTGAATTAACACTAAAATTTAGGATAAAAACAGAATAATTATCAATAAATCGAAAAGAAGTGTTTAAAAGGACTAGGGTTTCACCTTGAGTCAGAGGATGTAGGTGGAATCAGTGGTGGTTCCCGGATGTGGCCGGAAAATGGATCTAAAAGGGTTAAAAATGAAGAAAAAGAGGTGAGGGGGAAGGAGAAAAATAAAATAAATCTATGGGGCGATGGAGGAGAGTTAGCAGGAGTTAATGGTTAATTTGGAAGGTGTTAGAAGCGGCGTATTTGGTGATGGAAGGTGGTTCAACATCTCAGGGTGAAATTTTCTGTTGAAGCAACTAACTAGTTTTGTGCGATTATGGAGGCTTGTACAAGATGAATCGAAGGTTGCGGCTAGTTTATTTAATTAGAGGGTATTGCAAGGAAGATATTGGGAGCAATATGAGGCGTTGAAGTTGGCCGGAGGTGGAGTAATAGTCATCTAACGGGGCGGTGGTGCACGGTCCGAACTTAGGGTTTCGGGGAAATAAAAATCCCAAATCCAAGTTATGAGGATGGTTTTTATAGTTGTGGAGGTTAAGGTTGAATTGGGGAGGTTACTAGGAGTTGAAATTGGGAGGGAAATTGGTTTATTTGAGCTGAAGGTCGGCGGCAATGTTTTTAAATTTTAACCCACCTTCGCGAGAGAAATGGGGCAAAACGTGGGGAAGAGAGGGGGAGTGGAATAGTTCAAATTAACAGGAAGGTCGAGAGGAAGAAAACGAGCGGGAGAAGAGACGGTCACGCCACGTGTGGCCGGTGGCGCAATTTTCGGGGAAGGAAGGAAGGTGGACGGTTATGGTGTCGGGCTGGAGGAAGAAGAAGGAGGTGGGAGTTGGCCGGCCGGTTCGCGGGGAAGAAAAGAAGGAAAAAGGGAGGAAGACCGGGCGGTTTGGCGTGAGGGTGAAGGAGATTAAATGAATCGACGCTTTTTGTGTATAGAAACGCAACATGGAGAGAGAGGGGGCGGCGACGACACGTGGGCTGAGCCGTGCCGAAGGAAAAGGAAAGAAGAAAAGGAATAGGGCTGCGCAACAGGCCCAATTCGGCGAAAAAGAAGAAAAAGAAAGAAAAGGAAAGAAAAAGGAAAAGGAAAATGAAAGAAAAGAAAAGGAAAAAGGGGAAATGGAAAAGAGCAATAATTAGGTTGGGTCAAATTAAATAAATCTGAATATTTAGGATATTTAAATAAAATAAGTTTTAAACCTCTTTTTAGGCTAAAATAGGTTTTTTAAAGGATTTTTCCAAAATTTCCATTTTAAATTAATAAATTGCTCAAATTTTATTTAATTTTATTATTTATAAAATTAAAATTAATATGAAACTATTTTATCTTTCTTAATTTGCATAAAATAATTTATTTAAATAATTTTCCAAATTAAAATCCTTAATTAGATAATATATCCAAATTTCCTTTACTTAACACATTTATAAAATTTATTATTAATTTTCCCTAATAAATTTCATTTTATTTTAATAAAATAATTTATTAACTTAAATTTTCAAATACAAACTTATTTAAATATAATATTTATAATTAGAAAAATTCGGAGCATTTCACCTAGACCCTCTCAACCCTTTTACCTTATTTTTACAAGCCTTAATCTATTTTATTTCATTTATGCGAAATATATTATTATTATTAAAATTTATATTATTATTGTTATTACTATTATTATTGTTATTAATGATTTTATTATTATTTCTATTGAGGGCCGAAGCCCTATTATATTTTTTATTTCTATTTTATTATTATTATTCTTATCGTTGCTATTATATTTATTATTAATATTAATATATTTTAATAATAATTATTATTATTACTATTTGGAAATTATAATTATTATTATTATAACTATTTTACTATTATTTTTTTCATTATTTTATTTTTATTATTATCATTATTATTATTATGACTATTATTATTATTATCATTATTATTATTATGACTATTATTATTATTATTATTATTATTATTATTTTCAATGTTAATATTATTATTCTATATAGGGCTGAAACCCTTTTGTGCCTATTTTGAATTGTAGTAGTGATATTATAAATATCAAGTCTTATTATTATTAATATTATCATTATTTTTATCATTACCATTTATTATTATTATTATTATTATTATTATTATTATTATTATTTGTGTTATTATTATTATTATTATTTAATACAATTATTATTATTCAATGTAGGGTCAAAACCTACTTCATTTTATCTTCGATTATTATCATTACTATTATTACCATTATGATTATTGTCATTTTTGCAATATTATTAT
Organism: Tamarix chinensis; assembly: GCA_030549775.1. Classification (NCBI taxonomy): domain Eukaryota; kingdom Viridiplantae; phylum Streptophyta; class Magnoliopsida; order Caryophyllales; family Tamaricaceae; genus Tamarix; species Tamarix chinensis. The sequence continues at coordinate 26,771,980 of CM060175.1, forward strand.
GGTTTTTATCATTATTATTATTACTATTTCATCATTATTATTATTACTAAATTTTGTATTTATTTTACTAATGTTATTATGAGTATTATTTTGGTAAAGGTTCCGAAGCCCTTATTTCACTTTGTTTTTGAGTAATTTCCTTTTATTATTATTGTTACTATTTTTATTATTCTTATTAATATTAACATTGATATTATTTTTAGTATTTTTGTTATTATTATTTTAGTATTTTATCAAAATCCTAGTCTTAGAATAAGTTAGTAATTAATAGTATTTTTGGTAGGAGAGAATCTAATTTTTAGCTTTTCCCTCATATAGGTGAGACCAGTCAAAGCCCTAAGGAGGCGTAGGAGTATGCTCCAAGACCAGTGTCATTTTAGGTAAAGGTGTTACTAAGGCCTTATGTGTGTTTATGTGCATTATATGTTTTGTATGCTTTATATTCTATGTTTATCATTATAATTATCTTGTATATGGTATGACATGGAGTGTAGTATGATTCTGTGTTATTATATGGCATGTGTACTATGTGTGTGTGATGAAATATTGTGGTATTTGATGATATGTGTTGTGACCCTGTAAGACATGCATGTGAGGATGTTAATATGGTTTGTGTGGGGGAAAAGATGAAAAAGGAGAATGGGGAAATAAGTGGACCAAGGGATGTGAGTTAACCTAAGTATTTTAATGATCCATTAGTGGAGGAATAAAATGGAAAATTTATGGGTTTGTATGGGAGAATCAAATTTATGGTTTTGCATGGTTTTTTATGAGAGAATTTAATCTATGGTTTTGTATGGGAGAATCTAATTTATGGTTTTATATGAGAGAATCTAACTTATGGTGTTATATAGGAGAATTTAATCTATGGTGTAACATAGGATAATCTAATTTATGGTTTATATAGATTGAATTTAGGATTTTGTATGGAGAAATCTTGGGTTTTATGTTGATTGAATCTTAGGTTTTGCATGGAGGAATCTAGGGTTTTGTATGGTGGACTTTAGGGTTTTTCATGGATGGATCTAAGGTTTGCATGGTTGAATTTAAGGGTTTCACGTGGAATTTTTAGGGTTTTCATGAAAAAGTTTGATGGTTTGCATAGGGATGTTAACATTTTTTTGGGAGTAAAGCTTAAGTATGAAAATTTGATTTGGAGTGTGAGGAAGGTAATATAAGTGTTGTTTGAGTTTTTGAACACTTTGGATGAAAAATAGTATGTGGAGCAATAAAAGGGTACGTAGGAGACCGAGCTAGGTTTGTGTGGAAAATTAAGATTTGGTGTGGCTACTTAGGATTTTTGTCGTATAATGTGTATTGGTGATTAAAATGTAATTATGATAATAGAATTTATGATCTTTTTGTGTGGAGTGTCAAAATGATTTGGGTTGTGTGAGGTGGAGTAGGAAGGGCCACTTTGGCCTAAATTAGGGTTTTGAGATAAAACCCTAGAGTGAGATATGGAGTGGAATTGGAGGTGTGTAGTAGTGGGCCTTGACCAACATATTTTGGTGTTGGAGTTCTAGTGTGAGTTTGAGTATAGAGGAAAGTTTGTTGGGCAAGTTGGGAGGTACATGATTCTGATGATGTGGAGAGTCTGTTGGAGGATAAGTGTAAAGGGAGTGATTCATGCATGTCTAGGGTGAAAGCTTCTGAATAAGATACTTAAGACATTAATCATTTAAAGTGGAAAATTGTTGAGTTGGGCCCAGACTGGTCCACCAGCAAATAATAGTGGTTAGGGCATAATGTCCTATGTGTAACCGTTCCACCGGTAATAATAATGGTGAAGCTTTGTACCTATACATTTCTGGTCCACCGGCTATAAAAGTGGGGGATTTTGTGCTCAACAAAACCGAACATATTTGTGCCAGGATATAGGAAAGACACTAAATACTTACAGTGGAACATCGTGCAAGAAGGGGTCAAACTGGTCCACCGACGTATAATAGTGGTCAAGAGATTTATGCCTTGTGTGTTTTAGGTCCACCGGCTATAATAGTGGGGTTCTCGTACTCACATGAATTTGATAAAAAGCATGGTGTGAAATGAGTTCTAATTAGATATTAATGAAATACTTACCCGAATGATTGTATGATATTATATTATCATGATGGATTATGCCCTGTTATTTCTTCTGCATTATTTGTGTGATTTTATGTGCTGGCCTTAGTGCATGGTTACCTTGCTCAATACGTAGCGTATTGATCACCCTTTTCATGGGTTTTGCTCATTCTCATGAGTAGTTGGCCCTCCTAACTTTGTGTAGGTGGGCGAGACATCAGGCGGAGCTATGTGTTGAGCATTTTTGGCTCCAAGTTTGAGAGTAGTGTGGCCGGATTCACATTTCTTATTATCTTATTTATTTCTATTGTTCTTTTTCTATTAGATTCTTCCCTATATGAGTGACTACTTTGTATTGATTTTTCTAGATGAAAATTTTATTTTATGAAAATTTTATTTTTTATTTTTGGAATTTTGACCATGTACTCTGATTTATGATTCCTTTACGCGTACTCTAATTTTTAATGTATGAATTTTCTAGTTTTTATGAACTGTTGGTTTGAGTTTAATGTCAATCTTTTCTTAGCCTTAGCACTTGGTACTGAAACGGTCGGAGAGAACCGGTTTGGTACTAAGTGTGGCGGTAACATCCCCAAAATTTACGGATTTTAATTTAAATATTTCTATTTTAATTTTTTCTGTTGTAAAAAAAAATAGTGAATTTTTGAGTGTTACAGTTTACTCCCTGATCAGCCACACCCCAACCACTGCCGCCCTTGTGCCACCGTCCATCGCCACTCTCACCACAACCACCACCCCTTATACCCTCCAAAATCACCAACAAACATTCCTCTACCTGTCCCTACCCTCCTTTTCCCCTTCCGCCCTCTCCTCTTCCCTTCCTCCCTCTCCACCACTCTCAGTCACTACACCACTATCGTCTGCGCCGCTACCTTTGATTGTACCACCACCACCATTCCAACCCTCTCAGCCTAGGCAACATCCACCACCTCAAATCCCCCTCTCATTCCCCCTCTCCTACCCTAACCACCCAACTTTCCACCTTTTTTCCCTTAACCACCCAAGTTTCACTAGTAAAACAACATTCTCCTTCAAAAATTATTGCTCCACTAGCTATAGAGTAGGAGGGAAAATACAAATGGATAATAGTTGCTAACTTAGGTTAGATCAATGGAATAAGGTTTAAGGCTCAAACGGGTTATACTATAGAATTTTTTTTAAAGGTACGCCATTTGGTCCGTAACTAGAAAAGAAAGAAAAATACCTCTATCATTTTCAAATATTCTGAAGCCCTAAGTAGTCTTGAAGAGAACTAATGAAAAATTCTAGTTTCACTAAACATTTTAGAATATAGACATAAATTGTTCCTTTTTTTTTATAAACAATGTATCTAACAAATATGCTCAAACACTCACAAAGTTATGTCTACCAATTCTAAATCTCATTTCATCACAATCTCAATCAATGCATGGGCTGATTACTAATCATTAAAACTTTCTTTCCTTCACCACTATCAAAGTCTCAACTTTTGTTTTGTTTGCAAGATGGTGATCAAATCGGTTCACTAAAAATAAAAAAATAATTTATCAAAATATTTAGTCTCCTCACCTTAATTAATCAATGAATAAATAAACCTAATATGAAGTTTCTTTTTTACAAAGAGTTTTTTTAGAAAAAGGAAATACACTCTAGAAATTTTTAAATAAACCAAACACATAAAAAAAACTACATAAATAGAAAGCAAGTTACACTAAAAATACCAAATAAAGTGCATCACCCCTTACTTAGAGTGTGCATTACTATCAATGAATTCATCAAAATAATTGAAAAATGGAATGAGAAGGGATTTAGGGAGGTAGAGGAGGTGGTGGATCCCTTGACTCGAGCTAAAACTCATAAGGTGTTTTCATCATCTCTATCCTATGATATTGGTTTTTCATAAGGGTAATAATTTGTGAGAATACCTCTTGAAATTGTGCATTGACATGAGTCCAAATTTGGAGATGCCAATTAGGGATAGAAGATGATGAACTAGCATCAAAATGGTGATGAGGATGGGAAGGAGGAGTTGCTTGTTTACAAGGATAGTGACAAGGTTACCCCATGGTGATAGGAGTATGTTCAACATCGTCATTTGAGGGTTGCCAAGTCCTATGGTCTAAAGGATTAGTCTTATCTTGTTTAGGTTATGGAAAGTATGCAAGACCTTAGTAGTGAAGATGCCACACATAATTTTTACGCTTAATTAAATGTGCTAAAAATACTTTTCCATGTTAATGTGCATGTTTATAGCTTCAATTGGCTCATCATCAAGTATGAAAAGGCCCAGGCCTATGTAAATAGTAGTAATCAAACAACCTATGACAATGTCTGCTCACTTGGAATTGCTTACCAACCAAAATTGTCTATCTAGGAAATAATATGTGCTAATGTATATATGATCTGACATGGAGTCAATAAAAATTGCTTGGTGGTCCTAACTATACCATTACTTGCCCCTTGTCAAAAAAAGTGCAAGCTATAAGGTGTTGTAAATAACTAAAGACAAGATTATAAAATATCAAAGCCTTGGCTTCTAAAATGTTGAAAGTGGTTGGTGTTGGAATGTTGGAAATTTCACCAATCTTAGATAAGAAATGGAACACATTAAAGTATGGGGTATGACACAAAAACCTTCATAAGGTAATTAATATGTTAGATAGCTCACGCAAAGTGACTTGATGATCAAAATTGAACAAGTGAAAAAAAATGCCATCATATTCTTATCTATAACGGTTGGCATGTAATTTAAAAGTGATAAGGAACTCTAGAGTTAATCTTCTATATGTGCGATTAGTGTAATATATAAAGTTGTGCATACCAACATTTCTTAGTGGTTTTGTAAATTTTTTATGAGTTCCTAGTGTATCGAGGCATCCATCATCCAAATAAAGTGTGCCTATGAGTCACCTATGAGGTAGATAATCGAACTTTTATTGTTGCTCAATTATAGCAAAGGCTATACCTAGCTCGTTATGTAGATTTTATATTTTGCATTGGATAAATGGTGAGTTACACTACCTAGAAGATTCGCCTTCACTTCTCTGCTTCATTTTTTATGCCATTATGAAGGGAATGCAAAAAATTCTAATTAATTTCACTTTTAACTACACAATATAGGGGAAAAGGCACTCCAAATGGCTTAAAACAAGTTACATTATGCGTTTTCTATGTTCTAATTGAAAGAATTATTCAGTAAGATAGTCATATACATCTAAAGGAATATAAATTAATTTCAGCAAATACTACACTATTGATCTTTACTTGTGCACTACAATTTTCGGTCAATTTCCCAAAATTGAAGAAAATATCTTAGTAAGCTATTTGTTCCAAGTAATCGGACAAATGAAGCACAAATAGAAAAATGCAGAAGTACGAATATATCAACACATACCTAAATAGAAAAAGCGAATTACACTTACCCTTTACTTGAAATCAAATTTATTAAGTGAAATTTTCACAAAAATTGATAATGGGATGTAGTTAGGGTTTGCAAAAATTTTTAGGGTTCACTCATATAAATAAAAAAAAATTATAACAAATGTGAGTGTTGAAATAGGTAGTAGGTTGATATAGAGGCTAGATTAAGTATTAGTAAAGATTGAAATGGTTATTAGTGAATAAGAAAACAAAACTAGAGAGGAAGAATTTTAGAGCAAGATAAATAAAGATAAAGCCTTAATTTAATGAAGAAGAACACGAGGTACTAAGAATAAAATCAGAGAAACTTGGAACACATTTTTAAACATGATACCCCTGTGTTATATTTACTAATATTGGCATTACAATTTTTTTTTCTGGAATGAAACATAGGCCATGTTTTTAAACACTATGGCCCTGTTTTAAGTTCACTTCTCTTGAAGTTATAGAAAAATTTTCTAAAATGAAATATGGTATGTGTTTTTAAACATAGTAGCCCTGTGTTAAATTTTCTACTCTTGTCTGTATATAGAGAAATTTATGAAATGAAACACGAGGTGTGTTTGTAAAAATGGTATCCTTTTGTTAATTTTATTCTCATTTTATATATATAGAACACCACCACTCTAAAAACCTTCCATTAATATAATAGATAAACAAAAAAAAAATTGTTTATCTATATCAGTTTGGAAATATCCTAAGTATTATCCTCTTGATACTTTCATCATGCATAACTAGGAGTAGTAATATTTACCACTTCCAAGTTTCTTACACAATGTCCCTCTTCAAAAGGTTTGAGATGATGTCCATTAACTTTACACATCATTTCCATTTTTTAGCTCTTGATTTGTATTGCATCATGAAGAAATAATTTATTCACAATAAATGGGACAATCCATCTTGACCTTAATTTCCTTGAAAAAAGCATTAGATAAGAATGATACAATAACACTTTTTTTTATCAATTTCATAATTCTTCCTAAAAATTAACTTATCATGAACTACCTTAGTTTGATATTTATATCTCAATACAGTTTTAAAACCTTCATTTCATAATTCCTCTTGTTCTTAGAACTAAAGTTTTCTATGTTTACCAATCTCATTTGAATCCGTGTCACATGTGATTACAACCCAAAAATCCCTATGTTCTAATTCAACTAGAAGGTGACAAGGCTTACCGTAAACTAACCAATATGGTGACATACCAATTGGACTCTTATACATTGTGCAATATGCACAATAAGCATCATCAATATGTAAAGTCCAATCCTTTTTTGTTGGTTTCATCATATTTTCTGGATTGATTTTATTTCATAATTCAAGATTTTGGCTTGACCATTCATTTGTGGATGATATATTATGGAGATTCAATGTGTAACATGATACTTTCTTAATAGTGCTTCCATTTTTCTGCTACATAAGTGAGAACACCTAGTTTTTCATTATAGCTTTTGAAAAGCCAAACTTGCAAAAATGTTAGCTCGAAGAAAATTTACAACAACTTTAGCATCATCAGTTCAAATGGCTTTTGCCTCCACCCATTTTGAAACATACTATACATCAAAAATATTATATTTGAAACAAAAATATGATGGAAAGGGGCCCATGAAATCCATAACCCAAACATCAAATATTTCACATGTAGTAATAGGGTTTTGTGGCATTTCATTTCAAGGACATAATCCTCTGGTCTTTTAACAACTTTCACATGTTTTGCAAAACTCATAAGCATCCTTAAATAAGGTGGGTCAATAAAATCCACTCTTTAGAATTTTATCCACTATTATTTTTGGACCAAAATGAGTCCCACAAGCATAGTTATTGCAAAATGTTAATTTGGAAAGAATATCACTATCTAGAAGGCATCTTCAAATAATTTGGTCAACAAACTGTTTCCACAAATAGGGATCATCCCACACAAAATGATTTCCTTGACTCTTCATTTTTTTCCTTTTGTACCTTAGTAAAATGTGAAGATAATGCCTTTGTGACCAAAAACTTAACCATGTCAACATACTATGGTATTTCATTCGCAACTTCATGAAGTTATTTGTTTGAAAATGATTCTTTGATTGATGAATCCATTTCAAATGCCTTGATCAACTTAATTTAATAATCTACTACTCCATTTTTCATTTCTTTCTTATCCTTAATGTGATTATAGAAATCCTTAAGTAAGCATATTCATCTAATAAAACTAGGTTTTTTCCCTTCTTTACTAGTGGGTAATTCAAGGCTACATGGTGAGAGTAAATAATAATATCAATGCCAAGAAGATCTAAATTTATCTAAAGCAAAGATAATGGCAAGAAGCTCCTTCTCAGTGGTGATGCAATTAAGCTGAACCTCATTCAAAGCGTGTGAAGTGCAATACATCATATGTGGATTTTTCTCAATCGTTTAACCTAAAATTACACCAAAAACATAGTTTGATGCACCATACAGTAATTGAAAAGGGAAATTTGATGGTTGCTAATCTATAAGTACATATTTTGTTGTATCATGCTAAGGTTGTATCCATATGGACTTTGTGATAGATTACTTACTTTTATTATTTTATCTATCTATATCGTTATGGAGTGAGAATATGGAAGTAAATAATGAAAAGACTAACAAGATATAGATTCTGAAATTATGGATATAAAACCTAGGATTGAACTTCTGTCTCATTTTTGATATTCAATAATGAATTAATAATATGTCATAGTATAGTTCAAAATTACTGTGAATAATCAACCTAATGTGATTTTCTATCCTCTTTCAAGGTCTAGGAATGTACCTAATCTAATTCATTGACTACTTTCTTGACTAACCAATTAGATTAAATCCATTAAATGCCACCAATTTAATAGTCCCTAAGAATTAAACGTTTACTTTTGTAATCATTTGAATTCTTGTTCATATATTAATTTCTGACATTGATTTCAACCTTTCAGTTATAGTTAACATCTTTATAAATTAGATTTTATTAAACTCGACTCATAATAATAATCCCTAACATAAGAAACAACATATATGAATCATACACACAACATATATTTTAACTCATCATATTTATACCAAATAGTGCCTAGTTCAATCCTACAAAAAGGAATCACTCACTCATAGTGTGAATGAAATGTAGAAAATGAATATAAACAACATACATAGTGTATATATAGTAAATAATAGAAAAGAGAATAGATAGATCAAATTGTAGATTAAAGATAAAAATATGATATCTACAGAGTTAAGATACACACTTGTCTACTCTTATTTTTTAATAATAAAATTTGGATATGAATTTAAAATAAAATACTAGGAGCTATTTGGCTTATGAATGATGGAGAAGAATGAAGGCTGGAAGCCCTGTATTCTTTTATCAACTATCCCCTTTTATCCCCTCTTCAATGCCAAAGGAGAATAGAGTGGAAAGCATCATGGAAGAAAAACATGCGTAGTGGTAAGTATCTGTTGCACAACTGTGCAAGGCTACACTAGCTGACCATGTATCTTTTCTTCTCTTGGTAAGACTCATATCATCATAGATGTGCTAAGGGTGTGTTGAGCCTGTGCAAAGTTTTTTCCACAACATATTTATTTGACGGTTGCACAACTATACAATAGGTTGTGTTATAGACGTGCAATATCCATTTTCTCACACATTGATGGATTAAGAGTTGTGCAACTGTGTAGCTAGTTATACTATAGTCGTGGAACACCCATTGCTTGCTCCTCTTGATTTATTTTCTCCTCTTTCCAGCTCTTTGACTTTGTTGACTTTTTCAATATCTTGTGGGGTATTATCTTCCTTTAATGCTTTCTTTTTATATATTTTTTACTGATTCCATGCACCACATCATTCGATTTGTGCCTTTTTGAGAAATTTTATAAAAAAAAAGTAAAAAGAGAGAACACAAACAATATGCCAAATAAAATTAAAAAAATGAAGGCAGAGTAGGGTAAACATTTGGAAAATATTCGGTTTATCAAAATTCCAATTAGGTGATTGAAGTATGGGTGTGCTAATCAATTTATCCTTTAAATGATCAAGTTCTCTCTTACATGCATCATCAAAATTGATATCAGTTTCTTTGTGAATAAGCTTACACAAAGGTTGAGCTATCTTTTAAATTAATGAATGAATTTATTATAAAATATAACATAACCTAGAGACGAGCACACTTCCTTAATAGTATAGGGGTAAGGTAAAGAAGCAACAAGATCAATCTTTTATTTACCTACTTTGATTGCTTTATAAAGAAAAACATATCCTAAGACTGTCCCTTATTGAACCGTAAAATGGCATTTCTTAGAGTTTAGCACAAGGTTAGTTTCTGTAACACCCCCAAAATTCACTACGGAAAATTTTCATTTTATTAAAAGATCAGCAGAAGCAAAATAATAAACTGTGAATTTCGGGGATATTATCACCACACTTAGTACTAGATCTGTTCACTCATATCGTTAAAGTACTAAGTGCTAAGGCTATAAGAATGAGATACAGTTTAAGAGAATTTCAAACCATATTTAAAATTAGAGTAGCGCAAGTAAACATCTTATGAGAATATAATCCACCAATGGTGGTTAGAGGAACAAAGATTACATTTAAATCACACATTAAAAGAGGAAGGATGAAAGTCCTGATAGTTCCTTACTCTCTTTTCCATTGCCCACTTGAATAGCACCTAAAAAAGACCCGCAGGGGACATTGCCCATTGAATAGGTAGGGGCCCCACGAATGGAAACCTTCAGTACTATGGTACTGAATAACCCTTTAAGAAACACACTTAAAAGTAGGCCCACAATGTAACACATGATACAAAGCTATATACATATATAACAAAAAATATGTGCACCACAATAACATACTTAACAAGTCCATCAATTATTAATAAGTCATAATGTACAATCAATGCTTCTGGAACTTAAGTCATGTAATAGTGCGAAATCAATACGTTCGGGCCTTAAGCCATTAGTCCATCATTATTCAATCATCTCTCCGATTTTATATCCATGTGCGTACGGGAACCCCACTATTATAGCCGGTGGACCGGTCATGTAGGGCAAAATGCTCCTGGCCACTATTATTTGCCGGTGGACCGGTCAAAATGCTCCTGGCCACTATTATTCGCCGGTGGACCGATCTGGCCCCAACTTACATGGTGTTCCACTATAAGTGATTAGTATTTTTCCATAACTTTATTCATATCCATGGCTGGTTTTATTGAGCTTAGGACCCCCACTATTATTGCCGGTGGATTGGAATATATATCAACATCATCCAAGGCAACACACTCCTAGGCTACTATTATATCCAGTGGATTGATACTCATAATCACTTGCTAGGGCATCAAGCTCTTGGGCTACTATTATATCTAGTGGATCGGTACTCATAATCATCTGCTAGGGCAACACGCTCTTGGACCACTAATATAACCGGTGGATCAATACTTAAAATCATAATTTAATTCGGCTCGACTCATTAATCTTTCACTTTCATGATTAGTGTTTTTCCTTTCTTTAATCAGCGCAACAATTCTATTTATTTGCCTGGAACGGGAGATCAAGAACCCGGGACACAAAGGTACACCAGTTGTACTAGTGCATAAAAGCTACTCAGTACCCCTTCAACCATCAACCAAGGGACATAAAGGTACCTTAGTCTTACTGGTGCATAAAGCTACTTAGTACCCTACCGATAAGGACACCTAATCCATAAGTATGCATACCCTCTAAATAGCTATGTAGAGCTAGATAGAGTAAGATATAGGGTCTGGCTAGGGCATAAAGGCACACTAGTAAATACCAGAATAATCGTGGGCTAAACCACATCTTTAGGATAGCGACCCCTAAAGAGCCACTATTTCCGATCTCGAGGTCTTTCACTTTAAGTATCAGTGTCTAAATTAAGGTGATCAAGAAAAGCACAACAATTAGATGCTTATTCACTTTCGATCATTCTGATATCATGAGGCATTTCTTATTCATACAGTTATCTAAGATAACACAGAGAAATCATTAAGGACATCATAATCTCATCCAATTCTGATTCAGGATTTATTCTTGTGGTACTTATTAGTCATCAAATACTCTTACCTTACTATTTAGTGTTACTTGAGTCTTATTATGAACCTCCAGTATCCCATCAATGTGTTAGCTAATAATTACTGATTTACCCCTTACTCGTTAGGCCATCCCTTCCGTACTTGCTAATTTACCATATCACCCTTCAGGTTTCATAACTACCAAATTGTCCCTTACTCGGTTTAGGTTACCAAGTTATCTCCTACACCTATTAGATTACCATTCACCATTCATAATTGTTACACTTATCATATTTCCCATTTGGTTGGTTAGATTACCGAATTTCCCTTCTCCTTTGTTATAATTACTAAATTGCCCTTAAGTTTGATAAATTACCAAATTACCCTTTTTCCTTATCATGATTACCAATTTGCCCCTTTAGTTAGTTAAATAATTACCAATTTACCCTTTAGTCAGTTAAATTACCAAACTATCCTTCTCCATTATCGATTTGCCCCTTTAGTTATATAAATTACCAAACTGCCCTTCTTCATTATCATAATTACCAATTTGCCCTTTAATTGGTTAAATTACCAATTTACCCTTCTCCATTATCGTAATTACCATTTTACCCTTCTCAATTATTATAATTGCCATTTTACCTTTTCCCATTATTATAATTATTAATTTACCCCTCTCCATAATTATAATTAGTATATTGCTCTTCTCCATTATTAAAATTACCATAATACCCTTTTGTTGGTTAATTTACCAATTTACCATTCTATGTCATCATAATTATTCAGTTGCCCTTCTATAATCATAATTTAATTACCAAATTATCCTTCATCGTTATCATAATTACCACATTACCCCTTACTCCCAAATTTACCATAATATCCTTTTGTTTACAAAATTATCATTCTACCCCTTACTTCCCCTTTACTTCTAAAATTACCCTAATGTCCTTTTATTTATAAAATTACCACAATACCCTTTTAATTATAAAATTACCATATTACCCATTTTACTTGCACTTTACCATTTTGCCCTTTATTTCTAAAGTTATTGTTTCACCCTTCTACTTATAAAATTACCATAGTACCCTTTTATTTGGAAATTACTATTTTACCCCTTTTCACCTAAATTAACCATTTTGCTTCTTTCTTACAAACTTACCACTTTGCCCCTTATCTTCTAAAATTACCATAATGCCCTTTTCTTACAAATTTACCATCTTGCCCTTTTATTATACCACTTGTATTAAGTTATCATCACTATATGAATATTAATATTAATACACCACTCTCTTCATCCAAATTCCACCAACTATTATATTTCACATAATGCTCCTCATCACCCACACATATTAGGCCACATTCTTGCACGCGATATATTACTAAAAGGCCCCCAGGGCTTATAATAATATTATTCATGCATTAATGATCACAATAACATAATATAACATGAATAAGTACTCTAAATTTTCATTAATAAGCAAACTCTTTCCTTAAGCAATATTTCCATACACATAGCATGTAAACTAGCATACTTTTCTTTTCATTTGTCAATACAAGCAAATGTATATATATTATATTAAACAACATATATCAAGCATAATAATATAATAGAAGCCCTAATGTGCTAACATGCATTTATCCATGTGTTTAAGTGGGTTTAACAATTACCTTAATTTCCACAAAATTGAACAGTACCGGTATTCTAGTTAAAGATTCAAGCTTAAATAGAAAAATCAACACCTAAAAATAATATCAATAATTATTATATTAGAAGTAGGAAATTAAAAGGATAAAACTTTATAAAAAAACTTAATTAATAACACTATTTACTTAACTAGTAATATACCTCAATAATTAAACACAACAACTCCCAAAATAATGCGGAACTCATGCTGCATAAGCAATGTGAGCCACATGCAAGTTGTGATGGGGAAAAAGGGTCGTCGAAGGTAGGGGTAGAAGGGAAGGATGATTATTTTTGGATTGAGGCTTTTGAGCTAGGAAAGAGGGTAGGTGGGGGAGAATTTAGGGTAAGGGAAGGGTGTAGAAGTGAAGAGGGGTGTAGGTGGCAGTCGGGGTAGTTTTTTGGTGGCCAGGGGAGCGGACGCGGCGGCAGTGAGGCCACAAAGTGGGCTGCAAGAGTGGACCGGGCTGAGAAGGAAGGAAAAGAGAGGAGGAAAGTGAAGGGGTGCGAGGGCTGGTTTCAGAAAAAGAAGGTGTGGGGTGGTAGAGGAGGTTATAGGGAGTTGGCTGGTGGTTTGGGTGGCGGTAGAAGCAGTTGGATTGCGGTGAACGGGGGGTTCGTAGGGAGGTTTCCAATAAAGGGGAGAAAGAAGGGAAATAGAAGAGGGGAGGTAGAAGGGACTGCAGGTGCTCGAGGGGGCATTATGGTGGTGCGAGGGTGGCAAGGAGTGGTACAGGGGGTTGTTTTGGCGTTTGAAGCAGCAGAGGGCGGCGGTGTAGCCAAAACAATGAGGAAAAAGGAAGGAGAAGAAAGGGAGAAGAGAGAGGTTGGGGAATGGGAAAGGCTTAAAGAAATGGGGAAAGGAGAGGCTAGAGAGGTGAAGAAAAAGAAGAGGAAGAATAGGAGGACAGCTAGCTAGCCGGTGGTAGTGTCTAGAGTGATAGGGAGAGGGAAGGAAGGAAGGGGAAAAGGGAGGCCATGTGTGATGGGGGTGTATGGCTGATTGGGTCCAAAATTGTGGAAAAAAGGTTGGGGGAGAGAGAGGGAGGGTTGTAGTGGTGGCAAGTGGCGGCGGCAAGTGGTGGCCGGCACGCTAGAGGTGGCAGGCATGGCGACGGGGACAAGTCGGGGTTCTCGAGGTAGAGGACGCTGAAGAAAAAAGAAAGAAAGAAGAGGGAGGGAGAAGGGGATAGGTCGGGCGTGGGGGAAAAAGAACTAGGTTGACTCGAGTAGGGGGAGAAAAGAAAAAAAAGGGAAGAGGGCTGGTCTAGGCCAACACATGTGGGGGAGGGAGAGGAAGGAGAGGAGGGAAGAAATGGGCCTATGGCCCAGCGTGCAGGGAGGGAAAGAGGCTAGTCTAGTAGCCCGAAGCTAGGAAAAAGGATAAAGAAGAAAAAAGAGAAACGATAAAAGGGAGAAAGAAAAGGAAAAAGGGGAAAAGAAAAAGGAAAATTAGGAGAATAAAATAATTTAATTTATTTAATTTATAAAATAATAAAATTTAATATTTTTGATAATTATTTAATTTAATATATTGGTTCAGAAAGGATAATTTTAGTAAAATATTAGTTTGGAAAATCATTTAAATAAATAGAGTATGATAAAATAATAAAATATTTATTTTTAATTTATTAAATATTCCTATCCAAATTTATATACTCAAAAATCCATAAAATAATTAAACTAAATAATTTTAAAAGCTAGTTTATTTCAAATAAAAGATATTTATTAAATTATAGGATTTCTAAAATTTAGGAGAATTATAGTTTCGTGACATCTTTTTAAGATGAGAGTTAAATTATATAGGCATTGATTAAAAGTATCACCATGTATATTGAAATCATCCATGAATATCTTATTAATTTTCTCCAAATATTCTAAAAAAAGTGCTTACCATGCATATTCGAAATATGGAAGCAGCATTGCATAACCCAATAGCATAAAATAACATGAAAATGTACCATAATGACATGTGAATATTGTATTCTCCTAACTTGGTAGAGCTATGAGAACCTACACATATCCAGGATATCCTTCTAAGAAGTAAAAACATGCATGACCTACTAATATCTCTAACATTTTATTCATAAATGGTAAAGGAAAATGATCCTTCCTAGTCAAGGATTTCAACATCTTATAATCCAGACACACCCTCTAACCATTTTGAAACCTAGTAGGAATCATCTCTCCCTTGTCATTCTCAACAATAATGATTCCTTTTTTCTTGGGTACTACTTGGAGAGGACTAACCCAACTACTATCAGAGGTTGGGTAAATGACTCTAATAGACAACAACTTCAAAACACCTTTTTATCCACTACCTCCATCATAAATGGATTTAGTCTACGTTATACTTGTCTATTAGGCTTAAAATTATCTCCATTAAAATCTAATGCATACACACCAAAGGACTAACACCCTTAATATCCACAATCGCTCTTCCCAAATATGTTTTTACTTCATTAAAACATTAAAAAGCTTCTTGCTTGGTGGTTAGGTCACTAGATATGAGAACAAGAAGGGTATCTTTATCTACCAAAAATGCATACTTAAGATGTGTAGGTAAAGGTTTCAACTTCACTTCTGGTACTTTTTCTATCAAAGGAAAAGCTCTATCTAATGTTAATGGTAAATCTACAAATCTTCCAATTCTACTAGGGCATGCTCCTAAAGTAGTTACCATTTCCTTGATTTCCTCATCTACATCAAATTTCTCATTTAACTCTTCTAAAATCTCGATTTCTATGCATTGAGTTAAGGTCACCTCTAAGAGTCTTTAGATGATAAATCATAAGCATGCTTGGTCAAATATTTAATAACATCTACCAAAGAAAACATCTCCTTATCATAATCTTTCTTTTTATTTCTTGTCAACCTGCAAGGAAAAGGATTAGTTGTTTTAATAGGACTAGGAAACTCATTTTTAGCTACCTATGGAGGATATTCAACTTCTTATTTATCAATAATTATCTCATCCTCTTCTTTTCTTGTTTCTTTCTCTTCACTCACTTATCTTGGACCTATCAAATATTTGCCACTCCGAGTTGTGATAGCATTGGCATTTTATCTAGGGTTCCTTTTAATTTGACTTCAGAATTTTAAGGAAATTTATGCTTGTAATTTTCCTAGAGACTCTATTAATCTACTCACTTGATTCTGCAACTTCTTGATACCATTTCAAGTTTCTTAGTGAAACTACAATGTGTTGATACCCTTGTACTTGATGGTTGTTAACCTTCTGGTGGAGATAATAATTAAATTGGTGGTCTTTATTGATTTGGTGGAACTTGAAAGAATCTAGTGTTGGATTTAGACCTTGTTGATTTTGATAAGATGGTGGCCTGAAATATGAACTACCACCTTGTTGATTATTCTCATACCTTACGTTAGGGTGATCCTTCCAACCTGGATTATATTTTGGAGCATAAGGATTATTCGTCCTTGGTGTTTGTTATCCTCCAATGGAATTCATTTTTTGTTCCTCCTATAAGCGAGGATACACATCAATAGCATGTCCAGTCAAATAACAAATTTCACATACCTTCTTAGGAATTTTATCACCAACAACTTTTTTCTCCTAGAGATGTTAGGCTTGATACTTGTACTTTTATTTCAATGATAATAGCCACTTTGACTTGTTGAGACATAGAAGTACTTTCTCTACTATTGTATTGAGTGTTAGATGCCATGTTAGAAATTAATCTTTTAGCTTTGGTAGGGGTTTTGTCAACCAATGCACCCCCACTAGTAGCATCAATCATGTTTCAATCCATAGGAGATGATCCTTCATAAAACTATTGTATCAACATTTGTTTAGTAATTTGGTGATTGAGGAAACTACCATATAACTTCGTAAAACATTGTCAATGCTCATGCAATGACTCTCTTCCATCTTGCCTAATTCACCACACATCTTTTCTTATGTTAGTTGCTCTAGATGTGGGAACGTATTTTTTAAGAAAAACATTTTTCATATCAATCCAAGTTTCCACAAAGACCGTTGGTAAGTCATACAAGAATTATTTGGATACATTAAACAAATAAAAAGGAAAAGCTTTTAGTTTAATTTGTTATCCACTTATTCCATGTGGTTTCATACTGGAACTTGGGATATAGAATTCCTTAAGAAACATGTTGGGATCGGTGAAGTAGCCAACACCCATTGAGTTTTTTTCCCCTGAATCTTATAAAAATGGGAAAATCATGGATTATACAAAGTTTGATCTCACTAGTATCATGTTCTCTAGGATAATTAATACATAAAAGGCTAGGGTTGAAAATAGGAGTAGCTAGCTCCTTGAGAGTTCGATAGTTTGCCATATGTGGATCTATATGATAAGTTAAATTACAAAAATCCTCTAAATTAGAGGAACTTTCTTTAGAAGGTAATGGAATATGACAAGTATATTCCAATCTCCTTCTTGTCCTATTTGCAATAGGAGAAGAAGAATTTGGATCTATTAGCATCATGATTTTTCCTCTATTCTCAAATGAGATTGGCTGAGGATCACACACAATTTTCCTCTTCCCTTTTATATTTTTGGTATTTTCTTCCGTTGATTTGATGTTCTATTGAGGTTTCCCTTGCTTATTTTCCTCTTCCCTTCAATATCTCCTTTGAATTTATTCATTTTTATCTTTTCCTGCAAAATCTATCCAAAAGAGAAAAATTTGAGGAAAAAAATCAAATCTTATATAAATAATAGGGATAAATGACATTTCTACATAGAATAATAGTATATAAATCTCCTACATCAAAATATACAAGAGGGAGAGAGATAAGGCCCATATGGTTGAGTGTGAGCAACCAAGGTACAAAAGGAGACATAATGATGTCAGGAAGGTTGAGTGTAGTTAAGAGGAGACAATTGTAGAGGGTTGGCATATGAGGAAAAATGTGCAAGAAATCAAACACATAGCCATAACTACCAAAAGAGAGAGGAAAGAGAGGGAGAAGGGAGAAGGTGAGGTATTCCTCAAAAAGTATTTTTGAGGAAATTTAACTAAATAAATCATAGAATGATCTAAATAATATCAAAATAATCCCCAAGTGCCAAAATATTCTCTTTATCCTAAATAGATTCTAATTATAAATTTTAATAAACATTTGAAAGGTATTCAAATAAAAATTAGAAAAGGATTTGAAATCGTAGGATAACCAATTGATTGGTTTGAGCAAAATAATCGACTGGTTCGTCGAGAACAAAATTTTCAATGTTCGAGCGTACTAGTTGATTGATTATGCAAAATATTTGGTCAGTACACCTAAAGTTCATATTTTTATTACTTTTCAAAACCAAACCTAATCTATCTTATCAATATAAGTTTAAACACATTTTTCAAGATTTTAAGAGGAGGTGTTACACAAAGCATACAACAAAATATGGTACAAGAAATTTAAATATAATAAGGAGGATTAAAATATGATAATCATTCATATAACTACATATCACTAAAGCCATATAATATTCTTACTTGTTCATCTAAAACAACCTAAAACTCACCAAGTGAACATCTAAAAGATACTCTTTAAAGTGTAATTAGGAACAAAATCAACCTAAAACTAAGACAATAACAACATCTCACATATCTCATTATTAGTAATAATAAAATTCAGAACATAGGTAGGCTTACAAGCATAGAACAATAACAATCCATAGCTTCATTGGTAGGCACAAAATTTGCTACCAAAAGATAGGTAAGCATAAAGATTTCTATCAAATAACAAGTTGACACAAAGGCTACTACCGAACTACTTGTAGGCACATAGGTTATTAAAAAAATAAAGGTAGCCACAAAGACTACTACCAAACCATAGGTACACAAAGGCTACTACCAAAAAATATAATAATCCAATAAGCTGCTCAATCATTTCCATTTTATTTAATCGAGGGGAGATCAATCAACCTAGAGGCACTAAGGTACTAAAGTTATACTAGTGGACCAATGAAGCACAATATCCTACTAACTATCAACCCAATGATGCAAAGATACCATATTCATACTAGTACACAAAGTTAATATAGTACCAATATAGACACCTAATCTATAAGTATGCATATCGTCTATCAGTCTATAAAGTTAAATAGAGTAACATATAGACCTAGGCTAGGGCACTAAAACATACTAATAAAAACCCAAAATCAAATATGGGATAAACCATGTCTTTAGGGTAGCGACAACTAAAGATCCACTATTTTCAATCTCGAGGTCATTTTTTTAATTATTAGTATTTTATTAAGGTAACAACGAAATAGTATGTAAATCACATAGATCCAATTTTCATACTTCAACCATTTTTACCCTTTTTTTAATTATTCTAAGACAACCATAAACAATATCATTAATAAGTTAAATCATAAAAATATACTAAGGCTATGCTAGGATAAATTATTCACATTTGGGTGCATTAGGCTAAAAATGATCAAAATGCTCCTGAGATCAAAATTACCACATCAACACCCTTTTTAATTACTAAATCCATTAATTAAATTATCTATCAAGTAATTAAATTATTATATAATCCAAATGATTTTTTTCCCTTATTTAATATTTTGCATATAAAATTTTAATATGCGTATCTAATACATCCATGATCACATAATCCCATGCTCAACAACATATAGCACACATTAGACATACTTTTCAGGATAAATATCATTTTCCATAATTATATATAAGCATGCTCAACCTATCATTTTCCATGTACATATCATACATAATCATAAATATCACTTTTTCTATACTTTTGCACACAAAATATTTTCCATATGGTAATTATGAACTTTTTTTTTTCAATTTTCATTATATAATAAATAAAAATAATTTTAAAATAACGAATCATGCTTCAAGTATTTCAAACACAAAACCTTAATGTGTTATCATATAGTACCTAACATTTTAGCATATTATAAAAGTTACAATATAGCACTTACTTAAGACAATTAGGCATCAAAATTTTAATGTGCTATCATGCAGTGTTTGTCATTTTTGTAGAGCATAAAAGTTACTTGAATTTTGACAAAAATGCAAACTAGTAGTATCTTACTAAATGTGCAAGGCCCACTAATCAAACTTTTGTACCTAAAAATAATAACACACATACCAATAAAATAGTAATTATAATATTACTAAAACTACCAAAATACTTATACCATTTAAAATAGGTAACAAAAATTTTTAAAACCGAAACTCTCCTCATGTTGCATGTGCAACATGGGCTATGGAAACAAAGGATGATTCATTGGGCTGATTAGCTTATTAGAAGGGAGAGGTAGAGGTGGAGATTTTGGTGATGGTTGGTGTTGATCATACGGTGGTCAGTGGTGGTCGGAAGGGGGTGGTACTGTTACGAGGTGGTGATGGTGTAGGAGGGAAGTATTGATGGAGAGGCTCTAATGGAGGGTGGTAGAGATGTTGTTGGTCATACGTGACAATGTTATGTGGTGTGTGGGATGGTGTAGAGGATGGATCAGCTAAGAGGTTACTACATAAAATACTAAAGTAGAGGGAGGATCAACGTAGGATGGCACCAAAGGTTATTGATAAGTTACGATAGGATGGGTTGAAAAAGGGTGGTTAGGAACGGTATAAATTACCACAACATATAAAGAAAAAGAAATAGGGTATGAAAACATATAAGAAAGAAGAAGAAGAAGAAGAAGAAGAAGAAGAAGAAGAAAAAGAAGAAGAAGAAGAAGAAGAAGAAGAAGAAGAAGAAGAAGAAGAAGAAGAAGAAGAAGAAGAAGAAGAAGAAGAAGAAGAAGAAGAAGAAGAAGAAGAAGAAGAAGAAGAAGAAGAAGAAGAAGAAGAAGAAAAAGAAGAAGAAGAAGAAGAAGAAAAAGAAGAAGAAGAAAAAGAAGAAGAAAAGAAGAAGAAAAAAAAGAAGAAGAAGAAGAAGAAGAAGAAGAAGAAGAAGAAGAAGAAGAAGAAGAAGAAGAAGAAGAAGAAGAAGAAGAAGAAGAAGAAGAAGAAGAAGAAGAAGAAAGAAGAAGAAGAAGAAGAAGAAGAAGAAGAAGAAGAAGAAGAAGAAGAAGAAGAAGAAGAAGAAGAAGAAGAAGAAGAAGAAGAAGAAGAAGAAGAAGAAGAAGAAGAAGAAGAAGAAGAAGAAGAAGAAGAAGAAGAAGAAGAAGAAGAAGAAGAAGAAGAAGAAGAAGAAGAAGAAGAAGAAGAAGAAGAAGAAGAAGAAGAAGAAGAAGAAGGGGAAGAGGAGGGTGGTGATAGTGAAGGTTATGGCGGTGGTGCTCGCGATGCACAAAAATGGAGGGTTAGGGAGGATCATCGCTCGTGGTCGATGGCTCAAGGGCTGGTGAAAAGGGAAACATGGGTAGGGGATAAAAGGTATAAGAATAAGGGGTGGTGTAGGAGATGGAGGAGGGTGGATTTGGAAAATAATGTCTGTTGAAGGTACAATATTTTATAAAATAAATGTTATTGTTGTCCTTAAAGGTATTTTGATCATTATAGGATAATAAGGATATTGTGATATTTTATGTCTTAGGTGTATTAAAATATGATTATAACATCATGAGAAATGCTTGGAAGTATTATTGTTTGTTTTAGAGTCCTTTAATGAATCAATGGCTAATTAAGGCATATTATTTTATAAACTTAATATCATTTTTCCATATGCAAAATCTATAGGTTAATTAGATTATTAATACATTTCTAATGATTAGCCCTATGAGGTTATTTATTAGTAGTGGTAACCATATGAATTTCATGGGAGGTATTATGACTAATATGTGGAATTAGGGTTTTTTGAGATTTTTGTGAGTAATACCTTGGGGTAAGATTATTAATGTATGTGTATGACACGGGGGCTAGACCATGAATTTATAAATTGCAATCGAATAACAAATATGGGAAGATGAGTGCTAAGGGTGCGTAATTAGAGTTTAAAAGGATGTGAGAACCATGACCTAAGTTATGCATTTATCCACTTTAATGTGCTCAATGCCTGAGAATTAATATTGAATAAGATACTAAACACTTAAAGTAAAAGATAATGTGAGTTGGGCCAGGGTCACACACACACACATATATTCCCATTCCACTAGGGAGAATAGTGGCTCTAGAGTATTTTACCAATAGAAGGTGATATGTTTAATCTCCATTCTATTGGAAATAATAATTGCTCAAGAACATTTTTCCCCGAGAAGGTGTTTTAGTCTATTCCACTGAATTAATAATAGTGGGTCCCCTACTCATCATGAAATAAAAATATAATAGTATAACCGATGGAAAAGATACTAATGATGCCTTATATGGAAATGAGTGAATTCATTTTTATGAGGGGGTTGGGTGAAGAGTGATGTTATCCGGTAGTTGTATTTACCCGGATACCTTTTTGGACTCTTAATCCATGGTATTCCCTTCTTTTATATTTTGTGCATTGTAACTCAAAGTTCAGCTCCAAACTCATTATTGTATCATAAGTGTTTCTTTCATTTCTAATTTCCTTGCGTTACTATAAATGTTTTAGCCTTGTGATTGACATAAGAATGGTTGAATAACCCACACTTATGTTAATTACGACAGTAACCCCCAATATATAACTTATTTACTTCTGTTGTAAAATGAAAATTTTCTATAGTAAAAATTGGGATGTTACAGGTAGAGTATGAATATTTTATTTTATTCTAGTTTTAGTTTTAGTTTGGATAGTTTAGGTTATTGGGTAGAAAATATATTAGAAAAAATAATTAGTTCTAGGACAAGCTTAACAAAGATGGAAAGAGGTAAAATAATAAGGAAAAATATTCAAGAAAGTATTTGGATTACGATTTAAAGGTTAATGATAAAATACTTAGGCTAAGGTTTAAGGGTTTGTTTTGGATAAAATGGATAAACACCCAAAAACAAGGTTGTAAATATTTTGATTGTTAGACCTCTAATATATACTAAATTATGGCCTTAACCTCGTATCTCTACCTCGACACAAATCTCTCTCCATGCTATACCTTTTACACGTCTCCCTCTCCCCTATGTTTCCTTCTCCTATGTCTTCCTTGACTCTCCTCTTCATTCCACCATTCATTTAATCTTTCATACTCTCATTTTTATGTCATGTTTTAACCTAAAACAAATCTTAAAATTCCTTTCCTTCCTCCTAAGCTTCCATAAGCAAGAAAAACCCTTCGTCTCTCCATCATTGATCTTACAATTCGCTACATCTTTACCAATTTTTCTATCAACACAGACTAACAATGATTCTTATCCCCTATATTTGGCCAATTCTTATGATCCTTCACTTCAACCTGTAACCACTCTTGCTAAAGACACCTCCAACCAATGGCTAAGCCCAACAAAGCTCCCACCCTCCTTTTTCCATTAATGTCGATACCCTCCACCTTGCTATACCTAAACCCATCATTCCTCCCTCCTTAGCTTTGGCCAAATCCACCAATAACTCCCCCTTACACTATTTCTCCCTCCTATTCACTCTCCCTAGCAATGACTAAATGCACTGGTGCACACCCCCTCTTTTTAACACCTCTCAATGCTACTTCCTCCTTTTTTCCATGGTTTATTGTTGTGCCTTCTTTGGCTATCTACTTGCTAACCTTTTTCCTGAGAGATTTTGATTAATATTTTAGTTATTTTTGTGTAGTTTTAGATGATAATATATGTGTTATTGGGTATTAATTTCTTAAGTAATCCTTGAAGATTTTGAGGAAGATGGTTTTTTTTTCATTGTGTAAACTTGGATTTAGGTAAGTCTAATGACTCATGAGATGGTAGAAATTATATGCAAGCATGTTAGGATTTTTTAGATCTATAATCACAATAAGGTTTTATACCTTTCAAGTATTATGAAATACAAGATAAAATGATAATACGCTAAGTAAATGGTATACACGATTGTTCTTAAGTTAAGCTATGTGCATGAGTAATATGTTCAATGATCTACGTACACATGTCTAGGGTTTTGTTTGGGCTTTTAATCCTATAATGTAAATTCTATGATAAATATCCTATTATTACCGCTACATGGTAGCTAGCATTGTTATAAGGAGCATAGAAACATGCAAGAATGATTAGGTTTAGGGTACAATTGCATGTTCTAGGGTTAGAAACGTTTGCATATGTGCACCATGATGTTAATTGCCCTATTAAATTCAGTATCATACTATAAAATGTACACAAATGATTCATGGATTTAAAGGCACATTAGAAATACATGATTATAGTTTATGGGTGTAACTTACTAAATGCATGAAAAGTAAAAAATATAGTAAATCACTAAATCAAAAAGATTACCTATGTGATAAAATAATGTAAATTATTGTATTTTAACAATTTCATGAAAAAATCTCGTAATAATGATGTTTGGTATGAAACCAGATAAAATGAAAAATTAGGGTTGAGGGCATTGTGGTAATTTTTAACCTAATGCATCTTTTGTGAATAATTGAACATAGGATGACCTTACACTTTTGATAAGATTACCTTAATGCTAAATTTAAAATTTACATAGGCCTATGACCTTTTAATAATTGGAAATAAAAAGGAAAATGGTTAATTATGGACATGGGAACTATTGTGCAGTATGTGACATTTTTTTCACCTCCTAAAATATTAATAATCAATGTTAAAGACCTCGAATTAGGAATAGTTTCTCTCTAAGATTTTATACCCTAGAGACAAAGTTTATCCCTCGTTTGGTTTTAGTTTAGTGGTGTGCCACAGTGCTTAAGTAAGACCAAAATCTACTCTATAGGTGACTTATGGGACCTATATAGGCTATGGATACTTATGGATTAGGTGATCGAGGTTGGAGTTAACTATATTACCTTTGTGAAATAGTATAACTTAGTGTACTCCTATTTCCCTCAGTTACATAGTAAGGGTATTGTGTCACCTTTGGATGTCGGTATGACTAGGTGTACGTTAGTGTGAGCGGGGTATTATATCCCTATGAGCAAATAGAAAAGGAAGGAACTATCGTGTAATCATATAAATAAGGATTTGATTTGGATTTGTTAGCTTGGTAGTGGCCTTAGTTCCCTACCATTAGTAGTTAGAATTATTGTGGATTGTGGGTTTGGTAGTTTCCTTATGCTCTACCATTATGTCTGGGATTGATTTGATTAGTCAAATATTTCTAATGTGTACATTGTGATGATGTGAAGTGACCTTGTATAATTGACTGCTGAGCATGAGACCATGATGATTACATTATCCTATGAACATTACCTATTCTTATGGATTGTAGTTTTTTCTTGAGCATGATTTTTTGGATTATTGTGTGATTATGTGTAATGTGTGTACTCAATATGAAGAATTTATACTAATATTATATTTATGAAAAACTATGTAAACAACACGAGTGGTTTGAGGCATATAATAGAGGAAAGGATAAGTGGAGCTTGTGGGAAGAGGTCACATTCTCAAAATGGGCATTCGGGTCTAAGAGTTAGGGAAAAGTAGTGTTGTACCTTTAAGTGCCTATTTTGATGTAATCAATTATTCTTCCAACTCTTATGTCCCTTACTCTTAGGGATGGCAATGGGTCTCGGACCCGATCCAGACCCGCTAGACCCGCCTCATTTTTAGCAGGTCTGGGTCCATGATTTTTGGACCCGACGGGTCTGGATCGGGTCTCGGTCCACATATACCTTAAAGGGTCTGGGTCTGGGTCTAATTCTAGATCCAGACCCGACCCGCCAGACCCGTTTAATATATGTGTGTGTGTGTGTGTGTGTGTATAAATACATACTAATATTATGTTTGTCATTATTGTTTTAATCTCTTATAAGCTCCTTATTCATTTTTTTAAATTTTATTTTTGTATGCTTACTTTATAAACAATATGTATAACATTGTATTCTAAAAGCTAGGGATATAAATAGGGCGATTTTATCCGAAACCCGACGGATTTTGCCCAACGGATATGGATACGGATATGGATGATGGGAAAAAAATACCCATCGGGTTCGAGTATGGATACGGGTATGGGATATGCATACCCATACCCGTAACCATACCCGTATCCATATTCGTACCCGTTTACCCGATATAGAATTATCTTTTTACCCTTAATTTTAAAATAATTATAGTATAAATTAAAGTTAGAATTATCATTTAGCTTAACTCTAAATGGGTTTATCTGTCGGATGATAGATTTATCCATCAGATAATATCCATTAACGGGTAAACGGATAATCCGTCGAGTAACGGATATCCAATGGATACGGATATGGATATGTTAGCGGATATGGATTCGGGTACGGGTACGGATTTGGATATGGATATCGGATACAGATATGGGTATACCCGCCCCAAACCCGACCTATTTACATCCCTACTAAAAGCATTAAAACACCATTTGAAAAGTTAATATAACTATTTTAATATATTTATTTTTTCACTTAGATGATTTTTTTAACAAAAAAAATACATATTAAGTTATATAAAATATAAATGTATTTTTATTAGCATAGATTATTAATTAATTTTAAAAAAAATAACCGGACCCATTTAGGACCTGTTTATGACCCGTTTACCCGCTAGACCCGATGGATCTGGATCTGGGTCTGAACTTTTAAGACCCGACGGGTCTGGGTCGGGTTTGGATCTAGGTAATATAAACAGGTCCGGGTCTGGGTATGGCTGGACCCGGTCCAGACCCGACCCATTGCCATCTCTACTTACTCTATTTTGATTTACATTGTTGTATGGAGCATACTATCCGTAACTTTTAGCTATGTTATTACCTCCATTCCTACTATTTTATCTTAGTTATGTTTTGTTTTAAGCCTTAACACTTGGCATAAGAAAGGTGAAAGATTTATACTTATGCTTAGTGTGGTGGTAATACTTTAATTTCGTAATTAGCGCATATACAAAAACCAAATTTTTGAAGATAGAAAATAGGGGCGGTACAAGTCATGGTGAAGAAGTCTAAAGGAATATGGAGAATGTGTGTTGACTTCATCGACTTCAATAGAGCATGCCCAATGATGGTTACCCACTCCCTTATATTTACCCGTTGATTACCTCAATGGGAAGGCATGAAAGGTTAAGTTTTATGGATACTTTATCGAGGTATCATCAAATTAAACTTACCAATGCAAACCAATAAAATACCACCTTCATAATAGATGAAGGCCTCTATTGTTATAAAGTGATGCCATTCAGACTGATGAATGCTTGGGTTACTTTCTAAAGCTTGGTACATTTAACTTTCTAGGGGAATATTAGGAAATATATAGAGACTTACGTGAATGTCATGATTGTGAAAAGTAAAAAAGAAGAAGAAGAAGAAGAAGAAGAAGAAGAAGAAGAAGAAGAAGAAGAAGAAGAAGAAGAAGAAGAAGAAGAAGAAGAAGAAAGAAAGAAAGAAAGAAAGAAACCTATTTAAGAGAGCTCCATTATGTTTTTAAAACCCTAAGGAGAAACCAACTGAATCTGAATCCCACTAGATTTGTGTTTATGATGGAGATATACCCTATAATCAATCATAAATGATTATTTGTATTTGCATATTTAGTGATTGTGCATATTAATAAAAAAAGATCATTTGATGTTATTTATTCAAATGTTGTTATCCATTTGAGTAATTATTCTTTATGTAGATGATTGAGTATGTGAGTAGATTGTGGAACTCTACTAAATGATAGAAAGATTATTATTTAAGAAATCTCTCTAATCAGTATCATCTAATGAAGGGATATTAGTGATGATAAGACTAGTATGGTGATTAGTTGATGATTATATTCCACTAATCATTAATATCAAATATCAAACTAATAACACAAATACATGTTATGGAACATGGTATAGGATCTACCCAAAAGGGAGAAACTACATTGAGCATTATGTAAAAGTGTCATCAGTGTCCTCCATATAGTATATAGTCCTCTTACATGAGATCTTCGTACATGCTTGTGTGATTATCAACATATTTTGACTTTGCCAAACTATACCCTTATTAAGGCTGATCATAAATGTAATGATCAAACGTAATGTGAATCATATAGAGGTGTATAGTTGATAAATATGGTATTTGTCCCTCTCATGATATAAAAGAGATATATTTGGGCCCCTTGACAAGTATTACTGATATTAGCATAGCCATGTGCAAACGAGATGTCATTTGTTTAAGGTTAGTCATACTTGGACATCAAGAATACATGTGATTGAACATAGCAAGGATGATACAATAAAGGCCTTGTGTTCAATCTAAATATTATGTGATGAAAGGAAAAGTATATATGTTATAAATAGGTTGTGTCAAAAATATGACATTTACATAATTTGGGTAGTCATAATGTCTTGCTAGAGAACTCTTATGGTTAGTAGGCCTGAAAGGAGTTTTAGTCCACTGCCAACATTACCTAAACCTACAGGGTTGCACATTAAACAAACTAGATAATTAATGGACTATAAACAGGGTAAGATGAGATCTTAATATGATTAATATCGTTTTAAAGACCAAGTTGTTTTAATGTGATTAAATCTCAAGTCCAAAGCAACTATGGGGTGTTAGGCTTTTGATATAAATAACTAAGCTAGGGTTTTATTATAAATAACCCTCTTACTCTCCCTCCTTTTGATGAGTGAACTATCTAGCCACCATAGCATATTTCTTCACAAATTTGAGAGTGATCTCATTGGCGCTAGTATTCATCCCCAACTATCATGATTCATAAGTCAATCTTCAAAATCTTGGAATATTTTTACATCAATCTTCATGAACCTAGGATGTTGGTCCCTTCTGATAAAAACTATTCACTTTATCATGTACCCTTATTTTTATAGAATTTTCATGATTTAGACACGTGGGGGAAGAGGAAAATGAATTTTATTAGATAAGTTTCATTTTAGGTGCCATTTTAGATATTACCAAAATTTAAATTTTGAATTTTACACTAATTGATGAAATTAGTGTATTTTTTCACTTAAGAAGACTTTATAATAGACACTACTAATGGGATTTGATTATCCAACATTTTCTAATGTAAATGGTAATATCCCACGACACTTTTATTATTAGCTATCAACATATAATTTTTTAAATACATTTATATGTTAGTTTTATTATTTGTAAATTTCCCATAATCATTTGATCATCGTATCTTTTTTTGGTTGGTGATATTCCTTTGTGATCTGTTTGTAAGAAGACACTGATATTTTCTTCTATAGTCGATTAGCAGTTACTTTATAATTTTGGGCTGTACGTTAAACTTTTCACTTGTAAGTCATTGACAAACTTTTTCTATTTTATTTGTAAATAACCATTTTTTTGTAAACTTGCAACATGTGCTACTAACAAATCACTATGGTTTGGCTTATCTACTCTAAGGGAGCAACTTGCTAACTCATGTTAAGCCGAGAGCAAAGCATTGAACTTTAGCTCATCTATCAAAAAATAAATGATTGGCGTGATGAGTGAATATTTGAAGGGAGTGATGATATGACTCTTTTCCAAATTAATACTTTTAGGACCGAGGGGCGGTAACCAAAGAACCTTCAGACACTTCCATCTTCCAAGATGCCCTCATGATTTCACGTTGAGCCGCTTCACCTTATTACCTTGGGATTTTTGGTTCTTCCAACCTGTATAGAATTTTCTCCTTTCTCCTCCTCCCTAATCTTACCTATATATATGTGTATGGGGTCTTGTACTTATTTAAGAGGATTCAAAATTATTAATACAATTTCTCACTTTTTCTCTCTCCTCTCTCCTTTAAGATTTTCTCCTGACATTCCTTAATTGTTTGATATGTCAAGTTATTTCATTAAGAACCCATTGGTTAACAAAACACCAACACCAATTATAATATAAATATAATCAAAGTAATAAATATTGATTATAATAATATAATACAAATAATAATTTATCTATAACACTGGTGACTATTCCAAAACTATTTGTGATTATCATTAATACGATGTTGATTATCTCTATTGATAATGATGATTATCTGAATTATAGTAGTAGATGATTATGCTATTAAAGAGTAATGATTATCTCTAGTGATAATTGTGATCATCTCTAGTGATAATCATGATCATCTCTAATGATAATTGTGATTATCTTAAGTTACATTTTGTTCATTATTTTAGTTATTATTATAAATAAAATAAATTTAAATGTAATTGAAAATATATTATTAAATAAATACTTTGCATGTAGAAATAAATTGTCAAGTATCTTTATTTGACATCACTTTAACAAGTGATTATGAACACATTTTCACACAAACTTAGTTGACAAAGCAACCACAAAATACTCTAGTATCGGCATTTTAACTCTTTTCATCATAAAAATAATATTAGGCTCATCTTATACTCTTCCAACAATTAAAAATAATTAGTATACATAAAATTAAATATATTATTGCTAATGAAATTCATTATTAACTCATTTTCATTAATTATAAAATTCAAATTAAATTTTGGTATTTATTAATTAATTATGGGATTTGTATTTTTAGGTAAAGGATAATATTTTGATTTTGGATCATAAATTCTTTTTCATAACAAATGAATACTAAGAAAATTTGATGAAGAGATAAGATAGAAATTAAGATAAAAAGATGTGAATATTGAATAAAAAAACAAATATGATATATAATAACAAAATAATACTCAATCTATATAAAAAAATTATTTTATTACAATTTTTATATAAAAAAGTCTTTTAATAAATTTAAATATGACTTTCTAATTTCACCCAAATATTTTTTTTTCATTATGAATGCATTAAATTTTTTGTTATATTTCAATGATAACTTGAATTGAAAATTTAAGACTACCTTTTATTTTTTTCAAATATATATATAAATCATTTATATGAGTTCCTTTTTAATACGGAGGAAATAATATTTTATACACCAAGTGTACCTAATACGGTTAATCTGAATCCATCACATAATTTTCCTAATTATTCACTCTTGATACTTTTAAAATTAATATTTCATTAATGTGAGGATACATAAACTTTTTATGTGTTTAATTAAAGCATTTATTTTATTTAGAATCATTTCAAAAATGCATTTATGAAATAATTAAAAAACATGGGATAAATGTGTGAATCATTTCATCATTAGCCTCGTCTCATACAACCAAGTGATCTGATTTTTTTCACTTTATTTAAGGTTTTACTATTTATATTTTATTTATTTCACACACACAATCAACCGATTTGAATTTTGTCACATGCATAGTTTAGAAGTAGATTATTTATAGTTATTATTTTTCACATTAAAAAAAATCAAATTTCATTTAGACTATTGGAACTTTAATTTCAAAATTAAATAGATTATTAAAACTTTCATGTTAATTTTTATAAACTTATTCAAACATTAGAAGTGGAATGTATATTATTGTAAAACATGTTATTGCCAATTACAAAGATTCTTACCATTTATGAAAAAACAATGGTACGTAGAAAATGAAATATGTAACTTCTAATTAATTTTACATATAATTTTTTACCATAAGTATATTTGAATTTTGATTAGCAAAAAACTATTTATTCTTAATAAAAATATGGTAGTGTGTATTATTTTTTCTTATGATACCTGATTTAAAAGAATATTATTTAGCATAATTATTCAAAATGATATTCTAATATGTTATTAAGAAGGTAAAATAAATCATTTTTTGGTTTATGCTTACACGGATAAAGATAATAAAATAATAGATAATAGATTAAATATGGAAATGAAAGAAAATATTTAATAAAGAATGGAGCTTTAGCAAGGAAAATAAATTGTTGTTTAGGTTTCTACTAAAGAGTTTGTTTGGTTTTACTTAAAAAAATTATTGAATAAATTTTCACATAAGTTATTACAATAAGTAATTTTAGATTGTTTCGTATTGTTAGGTTTTACTTCTAAATAGTTGTTTTAGATAATTCTAACTACTTTATAAGCCCAAAATTAAATGTAGATTTGAGTTACTTTTGATTCTTTGAAACTACTTTTACAAGAAATACGATAATTTTTTTAAAAGAAAAAGCTCATTGAAAACCTCTCCCCATCAAGAAAAGAATTCACACTATAGTTCCCAATGTCAAAGGAAAATAATCTAATTTTGCCCATGAAACCTCACTCTCCATCTATACTAAAGCTCCTATGGTGGATCATAGCAATGAGTAGGCAAGCCTTCCACCATTCATCTCTTCCATTGGGTATTTCTTCACTCTAGTGACAATGCTGACATATTTTAGCCTAACAAAAACAAGGCACCAAAATAAAATCAAAGGCTAAAATACCTAAGAAGACATGCTATATTAAGATCAAACCTACTAGTCGCCCTGACCAGGTTAACCAATTTATTTGAATTGAAGGTGAGGATGATTTGATTTTCTTTTTATTCTAATTCATGATTACTATAATCAATGGACTTCAATCTTGTTTTAGTAAGCATGTGCATATAACATTGCACCTTTACTTGTATCCACACACGGTGGAACTAGATCACTTGGGATGCATGCTAGCACCACTGAGAAATCACTCTCAGTTTCATGGGGAACAGAGGTTGTTTGTTGGAAATCTCACCATCCATAAAATAGAGAGTAAGAGATATTTATAATAAAAAAACTAGTAATATTTTCCCACCTTTGTTACATTGGATTTGTGATTTTAATAATATTAAAGATACCATAGGTTTAATCCTATTAATACCACCTTAGGCTTAAAGAGATATTAACCATATTAAGACCTTAGTTTATCTAATTTATAGTACCCATTGGATCTAGTTCAATTGGTGTGCATCCCTATAGGTTCATATAATTTTGGAGCTATAATGAAAGTCCTTTCAGGCCCATAAATTATAAGAGCTATCTAGAAAGATGTTATGACCGTCAAAATTATATAAATGTCATAATATTGACACACCAAATTATAACAAATATATTTATCCTTTTGTCACATGATATTTAGATTAAAGAGAAGGCATTGATTATGTCATATGCATTTTATCCAATAACACTCTTTCTCAACCACCAAGTAAGACTAACCTTAAAAAATGATAACTCGTTTGCACATGGCCATGATAGATTTAGTCATACTTGTTGAAGGCCCAAAGATATATGTCTCATGTCCTAAGAGGGATAAATACCATTTTTATCATCTATAATCCATTATATTATTCACACCCTATCTTATAATTACATTTATGATCATCCCTAATAGGGGTAATGTTTGATAAATTCAAAAAATGATGATCACCATACTTGCATATATGAAGATCTTAGGTTAAAGGATAATATACTATTTAGAGAACACTAATGACACTTCACACAATATTTAATATAGTGTCCTCCTATTGGATCGGTCTAATGATATGTTCCATAACATGTATCTATGTTATTAATTTGATATCTCAAATCAATGATAAGTGGAACATGATCATCAACTAATCAACATACTAGTCTTATGATCACGAATATCCCTTAATTAGATGATTCTACACTAGGGGTAGTTTTTGAATAATAATCTTTTTATTAATTAGGAGCATCTAACAATCTTGTCACACACATGATTAACTACTTAAAGAACAATTACTCAAAGGATAACAAATTTTGAATAAATAACATCAAATGATATTTTATTAATAAGCATAATTACTAAATATGTGAATACAAATCATCAACTATGATTGGTTCTAGGGCATATTTCCAATATTCTCCCACTTTCACTATGAATAATCATGCACAAGCTTAATACATTATGAATTAGAATATCATTCATACTTATTTTTTGAAAGAGGATTAATTAATGGATCAATAATATGTGCATATGTATGAACCTTGCATAAATTATGATCACTCATCTAGACAATCTCTTAAATGATGTGATTTTTATTTAGTATTTGCTTTTCCTTCTAATGACACCTTATCTCCTTAGCCTATGCAATAGCTCCATTGTTATCATAAGATAAACAAACTAGACTCAGGATGTTGGGAACTAATTCTAGTTTAGTTATGAATTTCCTAATCCTCACCGCATCCTCTGATGCTTTTGAAGCAATAATATACTCAACTTCTATTGTAGAATTAGAAACTATGTCTTGTTTTGAAAATTTTCCAAATCATAGATTTTCCTTTAAGGCAAAGAAAATAATCTAACTATGATAATAAAAAAATCTATCTATTCAGAAACTCACATCAGTGTAGCCACTTACAAATATATCCTATTCTCTTCCATATACCAAGAACATTTATTTTGTCCTTATCAAGTATTTTAAAATTTTATTGACTAGAATATAGTGATTTTCACCATGTGTAACACCCCAAAATTCACAAATTTTTTTTTAGCGGAAGAAATTAAAATACTTAATTTAAAACTCATGAATTCTAGGGATGTTACCGCCACACTTAGTACCAGGCAGGTTCACTCCTACCGTTCCGGTACCAAAGGCTAAGGCTAAGAAAACCCTATTAATAATACCATATAAATCTAAATTTTATAAAAAACGAGAATAAGAGTACACGCAAGTCTTGCATAACTTGAAATACCAGTTATTTTTTTTCCTAGATAATAACTAAATTACATAAATAAAATTGCTTCGGCAATTCAAACATAATACAAGTAACATGAGTCATAATTTTAAATAAAGAAAAATGACCATGTTGCTTTGGAGATTGATCCAGCCCAGCTATCACTCTTCCCCTCCCGATGTCCCTTAGACATCGATAGCATCAAAGTAGGTATCTCCTCCTGCAACAGATTAAATGGGCCTTCTGCTCATGAGACTGAGAAGCACCCATGAAATGGGTGATCAGTATGCTACGTACTAAGTAAGGTAACCAAGTACTAAGGCCGGTATATAACACATTAAATCATGCAGGATAATGATCACATACAATTACAACCCATACATATGATACATAGAAGCATAAAGTGAAATCCATAACTTATAATCAACAAGTCCACACATAAGGCCCAAAGAGGTCCGGATTAATCATTTAATCTTTCTTTTATCAAAAGTCGATACACACCATGCCTTTTATCAAATCCATGCAAAAATAGGAACACCCCACTATTATAACCGGTGGGCCGGTCACACATAGAGCATCATGCCCTAACCACTATTATTACCGGTGGATCGGTCCCATATAGGGTAAAACTCTAACCACTATTCCTGACCGGTGGATCGGCTTGGTTCCTGCTCACATGGTGTTCCACTGTAAGTAATTAGTATCTTTTAATAACATTGACAACTCTGGTTTGTCTTTATTGAGCTCGGGATCCCCCACTATTATAATTGGTGGGTCGGTCTCATATAGGACCTCATGTCCTAACTACTATTATTACCGGTGGATCGGTCGCACATAGGGTAAAAACCCTAACCACTATTCCTAACCGGTGGATCGGCTAGTCCCGTCTCAATATCTTCCACTTTAACATATTAGTGTCTTAAATATTTTATTCAAAAACATTTGTCATTTACAAACATTTTCCTAGACATGCATGACTAACTCCATGCCACCTTAGCTCCCATGCGAACCCTAACTCCATGTACCACACTTCCATGCAAACCCTAGCTCCCATGCAAACCCTAACTCCACGTAGACATACTTCCATGCACCCCTAATCCACATGCAAACCCTAACTCCACGTACCACACTTCCATGCAAACCCTAATTCATAAGCAACCCTAACTCCACGTGGACATGCTTCCATGCAAACCCTAACATCATGCCATTTCATGCAAACCCTAACTCCATGCCATTCCATGTAAACCCTAGCACAATGCCATTTCATGCAAAACCCTAACATCATGCCATTTCATGCAAACCCTAACACCATACCATTTCATGCAAAACCCCAATAATACATTGTTACATTTCCCATCATGATTTTACAACCCTAACATGCATGTCTTAAGGCCATATCATACAATAATGACATATACATATGCATAATTCTCATGGCACAGTTTATTCACACCAACATACTTCAACTCTATAATCATGCCACATACGAAACAATTAATAATAATAAACATAGAATACATGGCATATGAAACACATAATGCATACAAAAACACAAATGGCCTTAGTAAACCCTTACCTAAAATGACACCGGTCTTGGTGCACGCTCCTATTCCACTTGAGGGGTTTAACTGGGTTCACCTATTATATAAAAGTATACTAGAATTAAGCTACCTTAAAATTTTTTATTATTCTCTAACTTATTCTAAGATTTGGTTTTTAATTAAAACAATACTACACAATAATTAACTATACAAAATATTACTGAAAAACACAAATAAATTATTATTTTCATTCGAAAAGGGTGGTGATATAAGGGTTTCTATCCTTCACCATAATAGTATTAGTAATAGTAATAATAATAATAATAATCATAATGATAATAATAATAATAATAATAATAATAATAATAATAATAAAATTACAACATTATTAATAATACTCTTATTAGTAGAATATTAATATTAATAATACCATAAATCTTAAAATTACAAGGTGGCTTTCAAAAGTACCCCATTTAATAATAATACTATTTGAAAATGTAATAATGATATTAATATTATATATATACTTATATTATAAAAGTTAATAAAGGTAATAATAATAATATAATTAGTAATAATGTTAAAAATGTTAATAATAGTAATAAAAAGCAAAGGTACGAGACTTAATTAAAATTTTAGGTTTCTAACCCTCCTAAAATAATTACAATATTAAATAAATAATTACACTAATAATAATAATAATAATATTATTATTATTATTATTATTAGTAAACATGCAATAATTCCATTAAATAACCAAAATTTGAGATTAATAATTTATCTAACTCAAGAATACACCCAAACCTGTCAACAAAATTTAGCAATTAGGATACATTTGATAACAATAATAATAATTATTATAATAATAATAATTAAAATCAAATTAACATTAAAAATTAGGATAACAGCAGAATAATTATTAACAAATCGAAAGGAAGTGTTGAAAAGGTCTAAGGTTTCAACTTGAGTTGGAGGGGATGGGTGGCACCGACGATGGTTCCAAGAGGTGGCCAGAAAAGTGATCTAAGAGGGGTGAAAATGAAGAAAAAGAGGGAAGGGGAAAGGAGAAAAATAAAATAAGTTTATGGGTCGGTGGAGGAAACTTAGTAGGAAATATTGGGTGGTTTAGAGGGTGGAAGAAGTGGTTGATGTGGTGGTGGATGGTGGTTTAAGGGTAAAAATTCTAGCGAGATGAGAAGCAAACTTTAAATGGTTATAGAGGCCCGTGCAAGGAGAATTGAAGGATGTAGATTGTTTAGTTAGCTAGAGGGAGTTGTAGGGAATAGTTTGGATTTGTCGAGGTTGGCTAACGGCGGAGGAAAGCGTGTCTAAAGGGGTGGTGGCTCACAGACTGGTTCTTAGGGTTTCGGGGAAAGAAATCTTGAAACCAGGCCAAATGAGGGGTATTTATAGTGGTGGAGGGTAGGCTCGAGTGCTAGAGGTTACCAAAAGGTCGAAGCCGGTGAGAAATTGGATGGTTATGAGGTTGATCGGGCAGCATAAATTTCAAAATTTTCCAAACCATCACGAGGGAAATTAGGAGCAACGTGGGGGAGAAAAAGGGAATTGGGGCATTTCAAATCAGAGTGTGCATCGAGAGGAAGAGAATGGGCAGGAGAAAGGCTGGTCACTACATGTGTGGCCGGCGGTGCCATTTTCGGGGGAGGTGGGACAGTTGCAATTATGACGTCTGGGGAGAAGAGGAAGAAGAAGATGGGGGGAGGTTGGACTGGGCAGTTCGGCATAGAAAAGAAAGAAAAAAAAAGGAAGAGGAGACCAGACTGGCGCAAGGGGGCAGGATAAATGAGACACGGCGTTTTGGTGGAATAACAAATGAAGACCGACGTTCGATTGAGTCGCATTGAAGGAAGAAAAGGAACGAAACAGGAGTGGGCAGCAGGAAGGGGAAGATGGGCTGCGGCCAGGCCTAGCTCAGGAAGGTAAGGAAATAGAAAGAAAAAGAAAGAAAAAGGAAAAAGGGAAAAAGGAAAAGAAAAATAATTAGGTTAGGGCCAATTAAATTAATCTGAATATTTAGGATATTTAAAAATAATAATATTTAAATCCTTTTTTAGGCTAAAATAGGATTTTTAAAGAATTTTTCATAAATTCCATTTTAATTATCAAAGTACTCTAATTTTCTCAAATTTAGTTAT
This sequence comes from Tamarix chinensis, assembly GCA_030549775.1. Taxonomy (NCBI): domain Eukaryota; kingdom Viridiplantae; phylum Streptophyta; class Magnoliopsida; order Caryophyllales; family Tamaricaceae; genus Tamarix; species Tamarix chinensis. Next base: position 26,810,328 of record CM060175.1, read on the forward strand.
TTATAAAATTAACATTAATTTGAACTATTTTCTCTTTCTTAATTTAAATAAAATAATTTATTTAATAAATTCCCAAATTAAAGTCTTTAATTAGTTAAAATACCTAGATTTCCTCTAATCAACATATTTATAAAATTCCTTATTAATTTTCCCTACTATATTTTCTTTTATTTTAGTAAAAATAATTTATTAAATTAAATTTTTTTGATAAAACCTTATTTAAATATAATCATTAAAATTAGAAATTTTCGGGGCATTTCACCATGGTTATCCCAGTATCTACTCATCATGCTAATGGCATATGAGATATCTTAGTGACTACAAAAAAAATAGCATACACAATAGAACTAATAACTAAAACAAATGGAATTCTACTTAGGTTGTCTTGCTCATCTTGTGTTTAAGGACACTAAGTTTTGATAAGATTTATACCATACTATATATGCAAGAAGCCTATCTTAGAATCTTGTATATTGTACCTATGGAGGATATGGTCAATATAAGTTCTTTTACTTAATATAATCAACTTTTTTAATCTATATGTTTATATCTTTATCCCCAAAATATAAACTTCCTCACCAATATCCTTCATTGAAATTGAATTTCTTAGCGATGTACCCATAGACTATAACATAGGAATATATTTTCCAATTAGTATGTCTTATTTATAAAAACCAAGGAAAAAAATTGTAATCCCACTAATTTTCTTGTAAACATGATACTTTTTTTCGCATCTAATGAAGCTAAAATCTTTCAGTACTTCATCAAAATGAAGATTCTAACTCCAAGATGCTAACTTAAGGACATAAGTTGATCTTGTAAGCTTGCATACCTTTCCAGCAATGCTAGGATGTCTAAAACCTTCAACTTGTGTCATATACAAATCCTCTTGAAAATAATCATTATGGAATGTATTTTTGAAATATGTTTTGTATATCTCATAATCATGACATATAATAATTTCTAGAAGAGTCTGAGTGGATTTAAGCACACCAACAATTGACTAGGTTTCATCATAGTTATTACCATGAATTTATTTGTAACCTCTAACCACTAGACGTGCCTTAAAAACATCCATTTTTTCATCCTTATCAAGTGTCATATTGAATATCCATTAGGGGGATCAACCAAAGTCCATAATGGGTTATTATCTATAGATTCCATCTCATATTTTATGGTGTCCAACCATTTATTAGAGCTATAGCTAATTATTTATGCTACACCATATTATAGAAGCGACTTAGGCTCTACTATGTTGGGATCATCATCATGTGGTTCTTGTTTATATGAAATATGTGTTTTACTCCCACTAATCCCAAATCTCTTTTTCGAATGATGTCATTTCAAGCAAAAAAAACTTTGTTCTCAGTGTAATTGTAAAGGTAATATCCTTTTTTTTTCTTTAGGATATCCCACAAAGAAGATATTTGTGATTTGGGTTCAATCTTGCTTGAGTTCAAATGTTATACATATGCTTCACAACCTAAATCTTAAGAAAAGACAAACATGGAACTTTTCTAGATCCATATTACACATGTCATAACATGTATACAACTTACCTTGGCTCCACACTCAACAAGCTATACTACAAGAATATAATCCATAACCACATGAGATAAAAACATATAACTAAACACACATAAACACATAACTTATCCACATCCTTACATAGATCGACACTGGGGTTGGAGCATAACTCCTATACCTCCTTAGGGAAATTCACCTTTAAGAGTGGAACACTTATTCCTTTCATTATCCCCTAACTAATTATTAGTAAAAGACTAATAATAATAATAATAATAATAATAATAATAAGATTAGTATTATTAATGATACTAACAATAATAGTAGCAGTAATAATAATAATAATAAGTTTAATAGTAGTAATGATGATTATAATAATAATAATGGAAAAATAGTAGTAATACTAATAATAATAGTGATGATAATAATGATGATGATGGTGATGATGATGATGATGATGATAATAATAATAATAATAATAATAAGACTCAAAATAACAAGTATACCAAATAATTTATACTTAAGTCAAAGTAAAGGTTAGAGTACAACTAGAGGTGGAGGTGGCAGCTAAGATGGAAGTAGCAGCGGTAGCAGCAGTGGGAGTGGTGGTGACTTGAAAAGGCCTAAGATTTGGGGTTGGAATAGGTAAAGGGAGGTGATGGTTTTGAAGTAGTAGGTTTCTTGGATAGGAGGGTTGTAGTGGTGGTGGCAGCGTGTCACGGTTGTGGCGTAGGTGTTGGCAGCTGCAGTGGTAGAAGGTGGAGGAGAAGAAAGGAGGAGGAAGAAAGGGTAAATGGGAAAGGAAGGGTATGGGGAGGTAGGGGAGGTTTGTTGGGTTGAGAGGGAGGTAGCGGGGGTGGTAGTTGAGGAGGAGGAAGTGAGGCAAGGTGGCAAATGGGGAAACCATAGGGTGAAAAGGGTAGCATGAGCTACCCATTTTACACGATTTGGGAGGGATGTGTAGGGGGATTCAGGGGCATTGAGTGGTCTTATTTTGTGGAGGGTAATGCAGGGAATAGGTTGGGTGAGTTTTGGACAGCTTCGATGCATGGTTGCGGCTGGGGCTGCATCTCATGATGTGGTAGAGGGAAGCTTTGGGGATTTCAGGGCAAGAAAAAAAGAAGGGGAAGAAGGGTGAGGGCTAGGGTATTTATAGGTGTGTGGAGGAGAGGAGGACAAGGGAGTGGGGGTAGGCAGCTACCGGCGTAGGGCTACAGGGTGCAGTCCTATAGATGGCAGCGGAAGAAAAAGGAAGGTAGGGGGTGCATGCGAGTAGGGGAGGCTGGGGCTAGAATATATAAGGAAAGGGATGGGAGAGAGAGGAAGAGGGATGGTTGACCAGCATAGGAGTTATAGGTGAGCATGGTTGATGGGAGGTAGGGGGAGGTAGAAGAAGAAGAAGAAGAAAAGGAAAGGAGGGAGAGGGATGGCTAGCATCCTAGGCAGGGGAAAAGAAAGGAAAGATAAAAAAAATAAGGGGTAGACCGACCTGTGCGAGGAGGATGAAAAAAAGGGAGGTGGGCCCTATGTAGGGAAAGAAGAAGAGGAGGGAGGGAGAGTTGGGTAATGCTGGGCACATCCTAGACTAGCAAAAGGAGAGAAAAAAGAAGAAAAAGGAAGAAAGAAAAAACAAAGGAAGGAAAAAGATAAAAAAGAAAAAGGAAAAGGAGGTTGTTAGCGCAATTGGGTTTTTTTTAAATAATAAAATTAGTAAAAATAAATAATTAAACTTTCTTATGATACAAATTTAGCACTTTTGGTTAAATTTTCCTAAAATCCATTTTAGTTTGCAAAGTACCCTAACCTCCACTAGTTTAATTCTTATACTATTTCCTATTTTTTATCTTAATTACTGCCATTATAACAATATTATTTTTATTAAAGATGTTATATTTAATTGATCTTACCTACTAATCCCTATTTTTTTTATTAATTCCTAAATTAAGGTTTTGAGGTATTACAAGCTGCAATGGATGTGTGGTCAGTATGGTATCCCTGAAGATAGCCCCTTCAATGTGTCCTACCCTTGTGTGATGGGTGTGGTATCCCATTTTGATTATTTGTGCTACCATGATATTTGTTCTTGGTGGAGAGATGGGTGTAATTGAACTAACTATCTTATCAACAAGAAATTATGTGGTAACCAAATGAGAATTCTAATATTCTCTATAATGTATAGGTGGTTATGCATTTATCGTATTATTATCCTTTCATAACTTCAAGCATGTCTTGTTGTACTACTACTATGAGATTATGTGCTGAATTTTATCGATATACTTATCATCATGCTATTATGTGACTTCAATGTGTAGCATGAGCCTTATCATTTTTTAGGTAGTATATTTTACCAATACTTCATCGCACTAATACTATACCTGTGCAATTACTATGATGATTTGGCTTCTGGCCTCAGAAGTAGAGGATGATTTATAGGGGTAAGACCCTTAATTAGAGTATGATGAGATTGATGATGTGGGTCACTAGCATGGCATTGCATGGGGTCCAAGTTTATTTTTATGCCCAAGAGTTAGACTAACTGATTGGAAGTGCTTTGCCCACTACATTGGGAGTTTTTATATTTTTTATTATTTAAACTCTTGACTTGATTTCCTATATTTGGTTTTTAAGCTAACATACTTATTCTATCTATAATATTCTTCTCACCATTATTATCTTGTATTGCCACATTAATGTTATGAGCATACATCTTTTTGTTCATTGTTCCATTTTACCATGCATCAAGCCAGGGCTAAGTGATGATCACACCTCTCTCATTGTTGATATGGGGGTAACATTCCTTGGTTTTGTTTTTAAAATAATTCTACATTGTTTTAAAAATAAAATGTTTTGGTTCAATAGTTGGGGGTGTTACAAGTTTGTATCAGAGCCTATGGTTTCAAATCTTGAATTTTTTTTTTTTGCAAAAATGAATTTCTTTGAGTTCATTCAATCTTGTAGAATCTAGTTTAGTCTGCTAATGGGAATTGGTTTGGGTTAGGAGTTGCATTTATTTATAGAATAAAACTATCTTCTAGCTTTATGTGTAATGTTTTACCTTCATATGTACTAATTGTGTAGCTATTATTCAATTCCTTCCTAACGTAATTAAGTATTCTAGGATTTTGATAGCTAAAATAGGCAACTCGAGCATTTTACAGAGATGGTTGGAGCCTTTATGGAGTAGTAGATTCAACATAAGGAAGCTCTGTAGGCGTCGCCACCATCTCCTTTTTTGGTGCCTCCACTAGAGGATTGGCTTTGTAGGGTTAATCTTCATCACCTTGTAGTCTCTGAGTCTTAGAGAGACCTACATGTGTTAGAGTGTTGGCTAAGGGACTTAAAGAAGATATTTGTGGCTAGTGGTTTCCTAGAGAGTATATAAATGGACATTAGGGTATTTCATCTATGGGGTCGTGCCAACGAATGGTGTAGAGGCCAACGATTGAGGGGAGCTACTATAGACTAGTGGGAGACCTTTGTTCATATGCTCACGGCTTAGTTCTACCCTACTCTCCTAAGGGTGGTGAAGTATGATGATTTCATGGTCTTGCATCAGGGGACATCTTCGGTGGAGGAGTAATATAGTCGATACTTGGACTTGGTCTACATTACTCCAACATTTAACAGTGATGAGAGGATAAAGGTATACTAATTCCAATTGGGGTTGAGCCTAAGGCTTTACCAGATGCTAGTGAGGACTCTTGTATAGGACCTGTAGGCCTTGTATGATTATGCCTTGGAGGTATTGAAAATTTCATAGATCCATACTCTCTAATTAGGGGCCAAGCAGAGGTTTGATTGTGGTCATCACTAAAGGGGTGAGAAGTGGTTTGAGACCTCAAGAAATCATCATTTAGGGGTGGTACCACACTATGGAGGGCAATTAAGTTGCAAGGAGTTTTTTTTGTCAGTGGTGTGGTAAGAGCCACCTACGGAAGGATTATGTTGGGAAATTTGTATAGCTCCATAGGTGTGGTTGGTTAGTTCACAGCCAGTTCTAGTGTCATGCCATTAGGGGTAGTGTCCTAGAAGGACAGGCACGATCACAAGGTACGGTGCAATAGATGCCACAAATTTAGAGATCTTAGCTGACAAATAGTAGATCTAGGAAGATTGCTCCACAATAGAGGATGTAGAGGCCCCATGCGTTTTAGTAAGGGCAAGGATTAGGTAATGATGTAGAACCGCCTCTAAGTAGTCAATTAAATGTGATGATCTAGTTAGAGGCTCATAGGTTGGTTGATGTTGTCACGCGTACGTTCACAATTTCTTCCCTTCCTGTATATGTATTGTTTGACATGAGTGCTTCACGGTCCTTCTGGTCTACTATTTTTGTAGCTTCGATAGCTATGATTCTTCTAATAGGATAGATAGTTTTGTTGTGCTCCTGTATGGGAATATACTTCCATGTTCTATGCTATATAGAGATGTAGCCTTAGTCATTAGCAAAATTGAGCTTTTAGTACACCTCATAGAGCTTTAACTTTGGGACTTTGATATTATCCTTGGGATGGATATACTTGCGTGATATCCAGTTTTGATTTATAATGCATAGGAGTGCAAGGTTCTTAAGGGACAAAAGGGTCATAAGGTCTCTTACTAAAGATACAAGCCTAGGCCCACAATTAAGATGGTGACTATGGTGGTGCTCAATACGTTAGTTCAAAAAGGATACCTGCTTTCCTTATATAGCTTTCAGAAATTGGAAGTTAAGGATTCATTGATTGATGATATTCTAGTGGTATAAGAGTTTCTTGACATGTTTCCCGATGAGATTCTAGGTATGCTACTAGTATATGAGACAAGCTTCACGATAGACCTTCTACTAAGGACAAAGTTTGTGTCAAAGGCACTGTATTGCCTGGCACCAACTAAAATGGCAAAGGTGTGTACTCAATTTGAGGAGTTGTCAGAGAAGGGGTGCATTCGACCGAGTGTTTCACCTTGGAGAGCAGAAGTCCTATTCAAGAGGAAGAAAGATGGTGGGATGAGACTTGACATCAATTACAAAGCATTGAACTAGGTTATGGAAAGAGCTATTATGCTTTAGCTTGGATTGATGAACTCTTTGATCAATTTTGTGGGCTATAGTGTTTTTAAAGATATATATATCAGATGAGGGTAACATCACTTGGGGATTTCAGAAAAGGACATACCAAAGATATATTTGAGGACTATGAATGGCCATTATGAGTTCTCTGTGATGTCCTTTGGACTCACAAATATGCCAATAGTGTTCATAGTTCCCATGAATCGCATCTTCTAGAAACATCTTGATCAATTCACCATGGTCTTCATTGAAGATATCTTAATTTTCTCTTAGACTCGTGAGGAACATGAGCAACACCTTGGACAGGCTTTAGAGTTGTTGAGGACCCATTAGTTATACCCCAAGCTCTCAAAGGGAGAGTTTTGGTTTGATGAGGTAGCATTTCTTAGTGATGTTATCTCAAAGGAAGGTGTGAAGGTGGGTTATTTGAAGATTGGAGTAGTATCAGAGTAGACTACATCGATGAACATTAAGAAAGTTTGTAGTTTTATGGTGTTAGAAGGATACTATAAATGGTTCATCCAAGACTTTTCAAGGATCCTATGTCCTTTAACTACCTTATTGAAATAGACAATGCAATTTCTTTGGGACAATAGGGGCACAAAGGATTTTGAGAAGCTCAAGTGAAAATGGACTCCATCTCTAATGCTGACTTTATAATCGGGTACGGAGGGGTTTGAGGTCTATAGTGATGCATCCAAGTGTGGTCTATGGTGCGTGTTGATGCAGCATGGAAGGTTAGTGGCCAATGCTTTTCACCAATTGAAGTAGCATGAGCTCATATATCCTACACATGACCATGAGTGAGCTATAGTGATCTTTTTCCTTGACAATGTGGAGACAATAACTATATGGAGTGAAATTTAAGTTCTACACAAACCATAAGAGCCTCAAGTTGTAACACCCCCAACATTTATAGTTGAAAATTTTCATTCATTATGGACAATTATGCACTGAAAATAAGGGGTACTACCGCCGTGATTAGTACAAGATTGATCCTGGCCAGTGTCATACTAACTACATGGCTGAAGGTACAAATATCATTAAAAAGGATGATTAAAACAATAAAAATTCAACAATAATAAATAAAACCAGAGTAAGAAAATGTTAATGCTAATACATAATTGAACTAAAGCACAAAACAATGCCCCACTCTAGATGCATTGTGTCATCACTCTGCCCCAACCAATTCATAATTTGCATGAAATTTAGCAAGTGCATCATATCTTACCTACATAGAATCATAGGGACCACTGCTTGTGGAAATGAGCAACACCCATAATAGGGGTGATCAATGCACTACGTACTGAGAAAGGTAACCATATAGCTAAGACAAGGTATATCATATAAAAGAAAGATAATGTAAGTAGTAAGTTAATTAGATTAATCACCAATATATGAATATAAGCCATTAGTTACATCTTTACACATCTATTGAATTATATCCATGTGAGTATGGAACCCCACTATTATGGCCTGTGGATCACAAATACTACTCCAGTACAGAACACACTTGACCACTATTATTTGCCAGTGGAACAGTCTTTAAGGAAAAATGTTCCTAGCCATTATTATTGCTGGTGGATTGGTTTGGCCTTAGCCTACATGATGTTCTATTGTTAGTGATTTCCCATGATTTTTTTTATCATCCAAGGTTTGGTTTCTTGAACTCAATATCCCTCACTATTATAGTCAGTGGATAGGAAATATTACTCAGGGGTAGAACGTACTTGGCCATAATTATTTACTGGTGGAAAGGCCTCTAAGGCAAAATGCTCTTGGCTACTATTATTATTGGTGTATCAGTCTGGGTTTGGCTCAACAATTAACCCCAATGGACTTCCCCAACTCATTATCACTTTTCCAACCCAAGATTTCTAAATAACCCTATCCCATAATTGGGTACCTCTACACTCCCTAAGACTCCATGACTCGTTTCTAACTCCCACCTTACTCACCTTGAAGCCAAAACCTCCACACATATGGTTCAAGGCCCACTTTCCTATTTTTCCACATAGGCTCTCCATTACCCACTAGGGTTTCCCTTTAAAACCCTAATATGGCCTATGTGGCCCTAGCCTCTCCTTATCTTTCACAACCCACACTCCCCCTTATCTTTGTGTTATGGCTTATGTATTGTTGCCCTAAATGACATCCATGCTAGGAGTCCATAAGTATTATGATGAGGTTGTGAGAAGATAAAATAAGTAAAGAAAGTGGGGTAGCTAGTGGGATGTGAAAATACCTAAGTATTTTATGACTTATAGGTGGAACAAAAAAGGATAATATGAATAAAATACAAGGATGGAAAAATCTTGCATGGAAAGTGTAAGGCTTGCATGGGGTGGTTCGTCTTTGTATGGGGGTAACTTTTACGTGGGAAAAGGTGACTTAAGTGTTAAGAAAGGTGAGGGAAGATTATTTTAGGTGATTAGAGTCCATATTGAAAAAATATAGCATATAGGTTTGTATAAGTGTGCATGGGGGACTTAACTAGGGTTCGTGGGAAAAACCCTATATGGGGGAAGCATGTGGAAGGGAGAGTTGATGGTAAGCGGTTGGAGTATGGGGGTTAAGATTATAAGGGTATCACATGGAGGAGGAAATTAGTCAAGTGGAGAGAGGAATGGTGTGTGGTTAATGAGGGGATGACATTAAAGAAAGGAGAAGTATTAGGGTTTAGGGTGACTGACTAGGGTTTTCATGGTCATATGTGAAGCATGGGAAGTAAGGTTATGATGTTGGCTGTGGTTTGAGTGGGTTGGTGGTATTAGAAGCAAATGGGAGCAAAGGTTGTGTTTGATAGGGAGAAGGGAGGCCACATAGACTCGATTAGGGTTTTGAGGGAAAATCTTAGAGGGCAATGGTGATTTGAAATGGAGATATGGGAAGTGGGCCTTGATCCACATGCATAAGAGCTTAGGTTTTTCATAGTGAGTGAGGAAAGGTGAGGAAGAAGCCTTGGAGTCCAAGTGTGTGTAAAGGTCCTAAGATATGGGACAAGGATTTTTAGGAGAGTTGGGGTAAAGGATGAGAATGGGAAGTCCAATAGGTTATGCATGTGGAGTTGAAATTGTGTGTGGAATAAGACACCAGTAAAATACTAATTACTTCAAGTTTAAGACACCAGTAACATTCCTCTTGAGGGGCATAGTAGATGCCTGGTGGGTGGAGCACCATACTTAAGATTATTCTCTTATGACCTAGGAGACGTTTAAGATCCCCCTGAGCACCAAGTTTTGTCCAAAGAGCTTGAAGAGGGACAAGCTCAAGGATTTTATGCAGCTCACCCAATGTAACATGATGGTTCAGCAGTACCATGCTTGCTTCATTGAGATGCTCTGATTTACCCTAAGGATGGCTCCAGTGTGTCCATGGTGGTGTTTCAGTTCGAGTAGGGGCTGAATTTCAGCATTCATTGCATGATGGGAGTAGTAGCCTTCACTAACCTTGCCACCCAATTTAAGTGCACATGTATTGCTGCTACCCTATCCTAGAAGCAAGCATCTTTCTTAGGGAAGAGGAAACTAGAGGGATAGAGCTCTGGGAGTAGGAGCCATCCATGAGCAAAAGGATCCACGAGACACTAGCATAGGGACAAATTAGAGGCCAGGGACTATCGGGGGACCCTCCTATAGATGTTATGGTAGGAGGCACCCAAGAAGACACTATGGGGAAAATGTGTGTCCTGCCTAAACTATGGTAGACGTGGTCACCGCTTAGTTGATTATCATGATCGGTCATGCTTCTAGCAGTTCTAAACTTGGCAATACTAGCCAAGGGGACCCCTAATTTCCGAACAGCAAGCCTATCAACAACACATTTAGAATACATCCACGTAATTCCAGCAGTAAGCACCTGTTCCATCTGATGCACTAGTTCAAGATACTAAGGAAGGCCTTAGGGATCCTGGCCTTTCCCTCAAAGAGGAGGTCAGTCAAGCGAGCGCTTGAATGTGATCAGACAGGTAGAGGTTGATCACTAGCTAGACATTTTCACTTGTGTGTTCACTATACTATCCTTGTCAGTGCTTGTTCTCTTTGATTTGGGTGCATCTCTATCTTTCCTATCTACTACATGTGTTTCTAAGGTTAGGCTATCACCATCAACTAGCATAGCGTTCTCTATGATGCTTCCTTTAGGTTATAAGATGGATTATACTGAGTTATTTTCAGACGTGGCCTTAGTCGTAGGCTGGGTAGACTTCTTAGTGTACTTGGTAGGGATGGATTTGCAGGACTTTGGCATGAATCTGGAGATGCATATACTAGGAAGGAATCTGATGTTGATTAACTACACTCAGATACACATGGTATTGTAAGGGTCGAAGGGTACTAGGGTTTTGTACATGAGGACCTAGCTTAAGCCCACTACCAAGATAATCTCCATAGCTGCCCTAAACTTCTTTGTCTAGAAGGGGTATCCACTGTCATATGTAGTGTGTAAGAGCTAAAAAAGGACTTAGTAGCTCTATATAGCATCTCAGTTTTTTGAGAATTTCCATATGTGTTCCCAATGGAAATAACAAGTGTGCCCCTAAATCTGGAGATTGAATTCACGATCAAGCTAGTGTTGGGAGCTGAGCTTATGACAAAAGCACCCTACTGGATGGTGCCTATTGAGCTGAAGGAATTAAAGGCCCATTTGGAGGAATTGTTGGAGCATGGGCACATTCAACCTAGTGTGTCACTTTGGGGAGCATTGGCCTTGTTCGAGAAGAAAAAGGTCAGAATCCTCCATCTCTGCATAGATTACCGGGGCTAAATCTACTAACGGTGAAGAATCGGTACCCCCTCCAAAGGATTGATGATCTCTTAGACCAGTTGAGGGGTGCCGCAGTTTTTTCCAAGATCGACCTAAGGTCAGAATACCATAAGTTACGGATAGCAGATGCTAACATTATGAATACCGCCTTCTGGACCTGATATGGACACTACGAGTTTACGCTGATGCCTTTTGGGCTGACCAATGCTCCTACGGTGTTTATGGACTTGATGATGAGGATTTTCAAACCCTTCCCCCAATAATTTATGGTGGCATTCATCGACGACATCTTGGTATACTCTCGAGGGAATGGGAAGCATGAGCAACACCTTTGCACCATTTTAAAATTGCTAAGACAACACTGCTTGTATGCAAAGTTGTCCAAGTGCAAATTCTGGCTTCAAGAAGTGGCCTTCCTTGGGCATGTAGTGTCAGTTGGGGAAGTTTCTCTTGACCTAGCAAAGATTGTGGCAATCACAAAAGGAAGCCTCCCACAAGCATAATAGAGGTTTGAAGTTTCTTGGGACTAGCCGGATATTACAGACGGTTCGTGTAGAACTTCTCCATGTTTTCCCATCCTCTAACTAACCTCTTAAAGAAGACCACAATGTTCCAATGGGATGAGTCTTGTGATGGAGCCTTCTAGGAATTAAAGAGGTGGTTGATTATAGCAGCTATGTTGACACTGCTAGAGGGTTTAGATGGGTTTGAAGTCTTTAGTGGTGCATCCAAACAAAGAATTGGTTGTGTGCTAATGCAAAATGGCAGAGTAGTTGCATATGCCTCCCAACAGTTGAAGTGGCATGAGCAGATTTATTTAACACATGACTTGGAGTTAATTGTAGTTGTTTTGCCTTAAAGATTTGGAGGCACTACTTATACATCTTCACCGAGAAAGAGCAAAACATGAGGTAAAGGAAGTTGTTGGAGCTAGTCAAGGACTATGACATTAAGTTGACTTACCACGAGCGTAAGGCCAATGTAGTTGCAAATGCCCTGATTAGAAAGACCATGCACTTTACAAATAACTACATAGTTGCTAGTTGGATGATGGAGGAATTATCTGGTGAAGAGATCAAGATGATTCAATAAGGTGACCTTGAGGTCACATGAGTGCCCTAACAATCACTCCCACCATTTTTTAGGAGATATGAGCCAGCCAGACTAGAGATGCCAAGCTCAAGAGGATCCAAAAAAAGTTGCAATAAGGCCAGACAAAAAGGTTTTAGATTCATGAGGATGATAGCCTTCATTATAAGGATCATTGGTGAATACTGTAGGGATGTTCAGAATTAAAGTGACATACCATGGAAGTGGGACATTGAACCCCTTACTCAGTTCACTCAAGAAGGGAAAAGATATATAAGGACCTTATGAAGCTGTATTGATGGCCTTGTATGAAGCCGGAAGTGGTCAAGTTTGTATCCCAGTGTCTAACCTGCTAGAAGGTCAAGATTGAGCATCGAAGACCTACAGGGCTACTTCATCCCTTAGAAGTACCAAGGTGGAAGTGGGACTCTATCTCCTGGACTTTGTTAGTGGGTTACCAAGGACTCGGAGAGGGTATGACACTCTTTAGGTCATCGTGGGCAGGTTGACTAAGTTATCCATATTTATTATGATGAAGTCCATGTGGAGCATGGACCAACTGGCTAGTGCCTACATGAAGTATGTGGTTAGTCGATACGGGATTCCAGAGGATATTATATCAAATAGGGATTTGAGATTCCTCTCTAATTTATGGTGAAAGCTACTATAATTCCTAGGGTGAAGTTGAAGATGTGTACAACCTTCCATTTTGCCATAAATCGATAGACAAAATAGACTATACAAACCCTAGATGACATGCTAAGGGCTTATATATTAGAATTTGAGGATTGTTGGGAAAAGCGCCTACATCTGATAGAATTTTCGTACAACAATAACTACTATGCTAGTATAGGGATGGCTCCCTTTGAGATATTATATGGATGGAAGTGTATAACCCCCTTGTGCTCTAATGACATTAGTGAGATAGTGGTGTTGGGATATGAGATGATTGGGGAGATGACTAGGCAGGTTTGCTAGATTCAAGATTGAATGAGAGTGGCTTAGAGCAAATAAAAGAGTTATGTATAGGGCTGTAAACGAGCCGAGCTGATCCGAATACCCCTAGGATTGGGTTCGGCTCGTTTAGTTAAATGAGCCTTATATGAGTTTTGGACTCAGCTCGTTTAACTAAACGAACAAGCTAAACCGAGCTTTTAACGAGCCGAGCCGAGCCTAGGGAAAAAGTTATGTAGATTGGAAGTGTCAGAGTAGTAACTTTGAGCCTGGGGAAAAAGTTATGCTAAAGGTTTCCCCCACTAAGGGCGTGCACTGATTAGGAAAAAAGGGCAAGTTGAGCTCAAGGTACACCAAATCCTATGAGATCTTGGAGCGTATCAGTGATGTTGTGTACAAGTTGTCACTTCTTCCAAAGTTCACTAGAGTCTACAATGCATTCCACATCTTGTTGTTGAGAAAATAAGTTGCTGATCTTTCCCATATGATTCAGCCTAACCAGGTCAAACTTGATGATTCCCTAACCTATGAGGAGCGACCTATGCAGATCTTTGACATCAAGCTCTAGAAGACCTGCACGAGTGCACTTCCCTTTGTGAAGATTCTCTAGAACTTCCATATAATTGAAGAAGATACTTGGGAAGTTGAGAAAGACATGTGAAGAACTCTTCACTACAGGTACGATAATCTACATTAAACCCTTCTTCTTTAAGCAGGTAGTAGCATCGTGATTTCTGCTTCTATTATCCCTATCAACTTAGAACTATTTTTTCCTTATTCCCTATTCCTAGAACTTAGCAAGTGAATTTGAGAACAAAGTCTTTATTTAAGGGAGTAGTGATGTAATGCCCCAAAAACTTAATTTAGGAGTTATAAATAAACTAAGGTTTCATAAGTGAGATCAATTAAATGAAATACTTTTAATAAAATAGTGTTAATATATTGGAAGTAATTAAGACAAAAAAAAAGAGGGAAATAATATAGGAATTAAATTTGTGGAGGTTAGGATAATTTTTATACTAAAATGGAATTTAGGATGATTTAACCATAATTTATAAATTAATATAAAAAGAAAATGTAATTATTTATTTTTACTAATTTTATTATTTTTAAGAATTCAGAAAAACAAAAAAGAACCCAAATACCCCCAACCACCTTGTTTTCCTTTTTTCCCCTATTTTCTTCCTTTCTCTTTTTTCTTCTTCCTTTTTCTCCTTTTTTCTTCTTTCTCCTCTCCTCCCGCTGGCCTAGGCCTCACCTACGCAGCATAGCTCCTCCCCTCCCGTTCTCTTCTTCTTTTCCCTATGCACCCCAACCCATTTTCCTTTTTTTTTCTCTCCTCCTCACATATCCTAATGATTGCTCATCCTTCCCTTTTCTTGTTGTCCCTTTTCCCTTTATACCATTATCTCATACCTCGTCCCTGATTGTTGGTGTGTATGGCTACTTTACAACCATTTCTCCCCTTCCTCCCACACTTTCCCTTCAACCTAACCTACAGGGTATGCAACTAGCACATAGGCTCGGTTGTCTCCCCGCTGCGCTTGTTTTCCTCCCATGGAACCCGAGCACAAGAACTGACTGTTTAATCCATCGAGCCTTGTATGTGAGCTTTCCTCCCCTCAAATATGTTCTTCCCCCTCTTTTTTCCTTTGCTCTGCTGTTTCTTTCATGGGGACCAAGAAGAAAACCACTCGAGGTCCCGCAATTGAGAACTCTCCTTACCAATGAAATGTCCTAATGGATCGACAGCTTGATTTCTCTACTGTGGTTCACACGGAGATCTTGGAAAAAGATCCTTCACCTGCAGCGAAGAGACATTCCCTGTGGAATAAGAAAACCAATGTTGACAAGCTGGAGGAATTGAAGATAGTTCCTACGACAGGAAGTGAAACTCAGCAATCTTCATGTCAGGGTCTGCCAGGAAGATTGAAAAATGTTGACCCCTCACCTCCAATTCCCGAACCTCCTGTGGATTTTTAAGAGGAAGTTGACAGGGTGGAATGCACCCCATTTGATAATGCTGATCAACTGCTGGATGGGGAAATTGAACTGAGTAAAGAACAAGAGGCACCATCTCAGGTAGCATCTCCAACTTTGAAATTGTTTACTAACCTGTTCCCCAGCATTTCTAAAAATAAATGCGAGTATGTGCCCCCAAATGGAGATGCGGTTTGTGTGTCAAAGAAAAATATTCACCCTGTGGATGAAACATGGAGGGCTTGTCTACTAGGATTCTTTGTTGGAGTGAAACCTGATAGGTATCATATGGGCATAGCCAAACATGTTATTAAGCAGCCTTTCAAATACATTATGCACAGTTTTGGATGGGTAGTATTGAAATTTGAGGACCAGGCTGGTAGAAGTCAAGCTCTGGCTGAAGGACCTTACATTATCAAGTGGAAAGCCTTTATGCTCAAGGAAATCCCTAGAATGTTCTCTTTTCGAAAGGAGGAGATCACTAAGGTCCTTGTTTGGGTTAGATTAGTCAACCTCCCTATGGAGATGTGGAATTGTGGGGCAATCAGTGAAATTTCCTCTTTTATTGGTAAACCCATTCTCATAGATGATTTCACACTTCTGAAATCAAAGATTGAATATGGGAGGGTGTTAGTGGAGATTGGTGTCAAAGGAAAGCTACCTTCTGCTATTAAAGTCAAAAGTGATGATGATGAATATCTTCAAAGCATTGAATATGAAGACCTGCCTCTTGTATGTGAATAATGTGGGAGCTTGGGTCATCTGGAAAAAAATTGCCCACTCGATCAGACCTGTCCTAAAGAAAATATAGTGAATCATGTATCCAAAAGCAATCAACCTCCCCCTAGTGAGACAGTGGTGCAGCCACCAAGGGGTCCAGATACATCTCATGGCCAACCGACTCTTAAGAATTTGAAGAAAGGCAAGAAGCCTAATCCTACTGAGTCTGAGAAGTTTCCAGAACAGCAGATACACAATCCATTTTCTATAGAGGAGAATGAACCTACTTCCTCCCTCCCTTCGAAATTGGTGTCTGATCCTGTACTTATGAATCAAGATAAGGCTTTGCAAACTCAACCCCTGGAAGGTGGGAACACCAGTGGTCTCCAGATACAAACTGCCTGCAGATCTGACCTTGACAAGCCACAGGTACAAGCACCAGTGGAGGTTAGTGGATGGCAGCAATTAGTGTCCAAAGCAGCTAAAAAGAAGAAGAAGATCCCGGGTATAAAACAGTTTAAAAGAAATCGGACCTTTCAAAAAACTTTTAGTACATACCAACAACCCTTGTAATAAAGGCTAACATCCTCGTCTATCAGAAATCCTTTAGCCCAACCTTCCCATAACTTTTGATAGATCCTCTTAAGCTTGGCATGCCCGGGATAGCTGGCTCAGATCTCCTCAAATAAGGTGGCGATGAGAGGTCACCCTACTGGATCTACTCAATCTATTAGCCAGATAACTCCTCCAACATTCAATTAAAAACCACACAAGAGTTCATTGAGTGTGTGGTCTTTCTATATAGTGCATCTACAACTACTTTGGTCTTACCCTCTTGATAGGTCAAATCAATGTCATAGTCCTTGATTAGCTTTAGCCACTTTCTTTACCTCTTGTTCAGCTTCTCCTATGTGAAGATTTACTTGATACTATTGTGATCCATGAAGAATTATAATTGGTCATATAAAGGTAGATCCTCGAGATCTTCAATGTGAAAACCACTATGGCTAACTCCAGATCATGAGTCAGATAGTTCTACTCATGCTGCTTTAACTGAAAGGAGGAATATGCAACCACTCTACCAGTCTACATTAGAGTCTCTACTTATATGCATCACTACAGATCTTAAAACTCTCGAAACCCTCTAGTAGAGTTAGGGTAGGTTTGGTGGTTAACCATCTCTTAAGTTCCTATAAATCTCAATCATAAGACTCCTCCCACTAGAACATTGTGGTCTTCTTAAAGAGGTTGGTTAGGGGATGAGAAATTTTTGGGAAATTTTATACAAAATGGCAGTAATATCCAGCCATTCTTAGAAAGTTACAAATCTCTAACATGTTCATGGGAGGCTTCTATTCTATGATCACCATGATCTTTTTTTGGTCAACAAATAATCCCTAGACTGACACTATATATCCAAGGAAGGCCACTTCTTGAAGCTAGAACCTATAATTGGAGAATAGTGCATATAGAAGGTGTTCTTATAAAAAGGACAATATGGTGCAGAGATGGTGTATGTGCTCTTCATTCCCTCAAGAGTATGCCAAGATGTTATCGATGAATACCACAATGAACTAGTCTAGAGAGGGCCTAAAGATCCTTGTCATTGAATCCATAAATACTATAGGAGCATTGGTGAGCCTAAATGGAATCACCATGAAATCATAATGTCCTTACCATATCCAGAATGCGGTCTTTATAATATCTACATCTAATATGCCCAACTAGTGGCATCCTAATGTCAACTGATGGAAGAGATCATTAATCCTTGGGAGTGGATACCAATTATTCACTATTAACTAGTTCAGCCCCTGGTAGTCCATAACTTGGTTGAATGTACCCAAGGTGGCGTACTTGGTTGAATGTACCTATGGTGCAACAACTCCTCCTATCGCATCTTGAGTTCCTTCAGTTCAATGGGTGTCTTCTAGTAGGGTTCTCTTGACATAAGCTTAGTGCTAAGTACCAGCTCAATAGTGAAGTTAATCTCATGCACTAGGGGAACACCAAATATTTCCTTTGGGAATATATCTGGAAAATTCCTAACTACTAGAATGTCATCTAGAGCTTTCATGTCCTTGTTCAACTCTTATTCATTACATAAATACAGTGGATACCCCTTCTGAATCAGAGAGTGCGGTGCAACTGTAGAAACCACTTTGGTGGTGAGCTTAGGCTTGGTTTTTTTGTACGAAACCCTAATACCCTTCAGACCTCGTAACACCATGCACTCCTAAGTTCAATCAATTACTATTTGATACCTCCCAAGCATATCCATCCCTAGAATAACATCAAAGTCCTGTAATTCCATACTAATTAAGTTCACTAATAATTCTAACCCACCTCTGACTAAGGCCACATTTGAGTAAAGTTCGTTCTATCTCCCAAAGGAAGTATTATAGATTATGCTTAGCTGGAAGATGGTGATAGCTCAGCCTTAGCAACAAATGAAGTGGACACAAATGATACGGATGTACCCATATTAAATTGAACATGCACTGACAAAGACAGTATGGTCAACATACTAATGACAATGTCCACCTGATGATTAGGCTCTACCCAGCTGATGACATTCAAGTGCTCCCCTAACTGGCCTCCTTAGTAGGCTCCTTGGTATCCTCTAGATCCCTGAATCTAATGTCCTATCTAAGGGAAAGGTAGTGGTCCTTGAGGCCTTCCCTTGAAATCCCAAACTAGTGCATCGGTTAGGGTAGCTGCTCTTTATTGGGATGAGGTTTGGGCGTACTTTTAGTAGGCCTAATGTTGAAGCATCATAAGTCCCCTGTGCTCAAGTTGCTAAACTCAAGGTTGCCGGAAGCACTTTTACTTTAGATACTTGAAAGCACCGTGGCCCAGCTTGCCATAATTCATGCAAGTTACAAGTATCCCCCCACAATCTTAGCCTAGGTGGTTCCTAGAATAACATCTGCATAAGGATCCCCTTAGTGCTCCCTGACTCTTGAGTTGGCCCCTTTGTTGGTTTCATAATTGTACTTCTACTCAGGGCTTAGTCTTACTCTAAGAGCTTTGGCCCTCTAGTCTCCTCTTTATTAGGATGGATGCCAGCTCCTGGAATAGAGTAGTAGTGATACAGGCACACTCGTAAAGGGTGGTCATATCTGAGACGGTCGCCACTCCCATCAGGGGGCATATACTGAAATATAATCCTTGCTCAAATTGGTATAATACCATGGAGTTGTTGTCAACAATACCTATAGTAAATTTAAGTAGCTCGGTGAAGCAAGCGTAGTATTGTTGGACCATCCTCTTAACATGAGTGATTAGTGTCTTCTAAATGATTTGTTATCATCTAGAGTTTGTTGAGCTCGGGATCCCCCACTCTTGTAGCTGGTGGATTGGAAATACTAGTCACAGGCAGAATGCACCTGACTACTGCTATTTACTTGTGCAATGGTCTCTAGGCCAAAATGCTCCTAGCCATTATTATCGTCGGTGGATCGGTCTAGATCCAGCTCAATAATATTTCTCTTTAAATGATTAGTATTTTATTCATATCATATTCAACAAATAACCCCTTCAACTAGGCATGCATGCCCCCAATGGACTTCCCCGACTCATTATCCCTCTTCCACCCCAAGCTTCCTAAATAACCCTATCCCATAACTGGGGACCTCTATACTCCCCAAGACTCTATGACCCCTTTTACCTTCCATAATACTCATCCTAAATTCAAAACCCCCATACATGTAGGTCAAGTCCCACTTTCCAACTTCTCCACCTAAGCCCGCTGTTGCCCACTAGGGTTTTTGCTTAAAGCCATAATATAACCTATGTGGCCCTAACATCTCCTTATCCATCACAACCCACACTCCCCCCTGGATTCCAAGACCATCACTCCACTCAACCAACTTCAAACATCACAACCTGGCTTTCTAACTTCCCCTTGTGAAAATGAACCCTAGTTGGCCACCCCCAAAAAAACCCGAATACACCCCTTTTCTTTTACAACTTCCCCTAATACACAAAGTCTGCCCTCCTTTTAACTTGACTCACTCAGTTTATGTGACACACTCCTAATCAGAACCCAAAATCCAACTAACCTCTTTAACCTCTCTCATAATACCCTTATACATAGGGTTCTTCCCCAAAAGCCCTAATTGGGCTCCCCCATGCATACTGCTTCCAACCCAAATGCTAACTCTTCCCCCAAGCACTATAATCACTCAAAATACACTTTCCTCCCCATGGTCAAGCCTCAAACTAACTTTCCTCAATTAAGGTCTTCCCCCATTCACCCCATGTAAGGATCACACTTTCCATGTAAGATTTTACCCTAACCATTCATTTTATTACTTTCTTCTTTTATTTTCTCATCTATATTTCATAATGCATTAAGGATTTTTTTACCCACTTCACCTTACTCACTCCACTCTCTTTATTACTAGTAGCTCCCCACAACCACTCAAAGCCTCTTAAGTCCTCTAAGCATGCATGTTATACCATAACAACCATTCATAAGCATATTTTATCCATAACAAGCCATATCACACATTTTACACATAATATAAATCATACTCCACACCTTAGCTCCTTGAATGGTAAGCTGTAGTACACACATATCTAGTTCACATTCAAATATAAGTACACATCATATACTAGTACACCTATAAGTACATAACCCAAAGCCTTAACCATATCCTTACCTAATTAGACTCTAAGCTTGGAGCATAAATCTTATGCCTCCCCACATGAAGGGTTTTGCTCATAACCTATAAAAATAGCATAATATTCATTTAACCTTCTTCCTACTCCTTTTTTCTTTTTCTTTATTTCCTTAATTAAATATTAGTGATAATAATAATAATAATAATAATAATAATAATAATAACATTATATTAAAATAAAGTATAATAAGAAGGTAGGTGGGATAAAGGCTCAACTAGAAGGGACAAAAAGCAAGAGGCTATGGCGCATTACGGTGGTAGTGGTGGTGATGTAAAAGAAGGTTTTGTGGGTAGGAAACAAGAAGGGGAGTTAGGGTTTTTAAGGTGGTAGGGTTTCCTAGTTCAGAAGGGGTTATGGCAGTGATAGTGACACCTCACAACAGTAGTGTAGGTAGGGGCAGTGGCACCGGACGAGAGGAAAGAAATGAGAAGAAATAGGAAAAGGGGAAAGAAAAGTGAAGTGATGGTGTGGTAATGTAGGGGAGAGTTATTTAAGTAGTAAGGGAGGTAGGGAGGGTGGAGGTTGATGTGGTGGTGGTAGCATAGGGCGACGCAAGCGACGGTGGGGGGTGCAAAAGGGTAGCTTGAGATAGGTGAAGCTCATAGTTAGATTACCAAAGACCCTTAGTGGTTCAAATTTGATCTAGGTGGTATTTCATCAATTGACTATGTTCATGGTATCTATATCGATGAATTCGACGTGGTGTATGGAGCACATAACTAGTGCTTGTAGGAACCACGCAGTCTGGTACTATGGGGTACCTAAGGATATTGTGTTAGACAAAAATTTTAGATTCTTGTCACATTTTTAGCCGAGGTTAAAAGCAGATTTTGGGACACAACTTAAGATTAGCATAACTTTCCATCTAGCTACAAATGGTCAGACTGAGCGTGTTTTTCAAACCTTAGGGGATATGATTTGAGTATGAGTACTTGAGTTTCAAGCCTTTTGGAAGATTTTTTAGACTTATTGAAGTTCTCCTACAACAACACTGATCATGCAAGCATAGGGACGATACCTTTCAAGGCACTTTGTGGACAAAAGTGTTGTAGTCATGTGTGTTAGAGCGACTCTAGTGAGGTAGTTGTGTTGGGACCAGAGATTATGAAGGATATTGCCAAGTATATCAAGTTGATTTGAGATCAAATAAAGGAGGCATGTGATATATAAAAGAGCTATGTAAATCTTTGAAGGAGAATAGATAAGTTTGAGGTAGACAACCGTGACCTTCTAAAAGTTTTTCCAACCAAGATAGTGATGCATTTTGGTCATAAAGGAAAGCTTAGTCCAAGGTTTATTGGACTATATGATATTTTGGATTAGATTAAAGTGTTTTCTGACATCTTTCCTTACTTGTTGAGCTTTTGTGCATGTATGAAATTTTCCACATCTCTCAATTGAGGAGCTATGTGTTAGATTTGTTGCACACCATTTAGACTGATTTCATTAAGCACGATAAGACATTGACTTACGAGGAGTGATTGTAGAAGATACTTGATTCAAAGACTTATAAGATGCATTCTAATATTATTTCAACCATGGAGGTCTTATGGTCACGTCAAGGGGCAGAGGAGGCCACATGGGAGTCTAAGGAGGCGATTAAGATGAAGTATATAGAGTTGTTTACTTATATGGGGGTAGTACCCTTTTCTTGTGTATTAACCTTCAGTTTTTGTATTCTTCTTGTTGATGACTTAGGGTTTTCTTGTATTTTTAGCTTACAACAATACGTTTCTTTTATGTACTTAAGGGAAGAAGTATCTTTTAAGGGGGGTTGTGGTGTAATACCCCATCCCAAAATCCTTAAAAATATTTTCAAACTTATGTTGGTATAAAATAAATTAGTTTTGGTTTTGAAATGCGCTTCAAATTCTAAAAAAATGTTAATTTTAAGCATACCAATCAATTAGTTTACATAACCGATCAACTTATGCACTCAAAAATTAATAATTTTTCTTTGACAAACACATCAACTTGTTTGCCCATATTGATCAACTGTTTATCCTATGGTTTCAGTTCCATTTCTAATTTTGATTCAAATTTCTCTATGATTTTAATAAAACTTCTTGTCAAAGTCTAATTTTTCTAATAAGCATATTTTAGTGCTCTAGGATTATTTTCATATTATTTAGAGTATTAAATTATTTTAATTGGCCAAATTTTTTCCTAAAAGTACCTTCAACGCAAGCCTCACCTTCTCTTTTCTTCCTCATGCATCCCTCTCTCTTCTTGTAGCTAGGATGATAAGTTAAATTTATGCACCATCCCTTGACCCACCAACCCACTACCATGTTCCTTCCTGACTAGGCTTAACACCCATCACTCCATCAATTTAGTTCTCACTTCTTGGTTCCCTACACTCAACCTTACAAGTCTCATCTCCCTCTCACTTATGAATGTCAAACCAAGCCTAATCTCTATACCTTTTATTTCAGATCCATTTTAATTCATCATCTATTGTTCTTTCTTTCTTCTACCTTTTCTTAGAGGAAAATTTACCAAGTGATGAGCATCCCTTCATTCTTCCCTTTCCTCTTCTCTACTGAGAAAAATAAAGACTTGATTTGGTTTTCTCACCTCATTTTATGAACATTATATTCCCTTTTTCTTCTTATAATATTGGATTTAGTTTTCTTTTATTTTCCTTGAGCAAAATAAAATTAAGGTTTGAGAAAGGCTAAAGATTTTAGCTTTTCCTTTGGCACCCTATTTTTGAGAAAAGATCGTGTTTTTTGTTCTTCTACTTCTTCATCTAATTTTTCCGTGGATTTAATGAAGTCATGAAAGATTATTTTTAATGGTTTTAACTTTGAATCTCTTACAAATTGAGGTTATGTTAGATAGCCATCAAGTAAGAGCTTTTGTGCTAGAAGAATTGCTTCAAGGTAAGTTATTCTTATATTTAACATAACTTTTGTGCTAGAAGAATTACTTTATGGTCATACATTCTTATCTTTAACATAAATTGAGGTTCCATGTGTTTGGTGTGCATGTGAGCATGATCTAATTTATATTATATAATTTGAGCATGTCATATAATTCTTGATTTCTCTAATTGTGTGCACAAGTTGGCCATTTGAGCATGATTCATTCCAGTATTTACATTACCATGTACCCATGTGATCCTATGTGTGTAGCATGTATTTTTATGTGTGTTATGACATAGAATCATCCTAAGATTAATATGGAAAAGTTTGAAAATTTTGGGTGTGTATCCTAATTTTGAGAATTGTTTTACCTATACCATTTGATTGATTCCTCAAACCCATGGACTAGTTATGTGAGCAATCAAATGGTTTGGAGATTTGGATTGGTTGGCTATGGGATTAGTCAATGGTTTGATAAACTAGTCCACCAGTTTCAATGAATAACCGATTGTTTTGTCAAACTAGTCGAGTGGTGCCTCTATAGACCAAAATAGTTTGGTCTCTATTTAGACCCATCGACTGGTGACAAACATAGTGAACCAGTTCTATGACTAATTGATTAGTTGGTCAAATTCATCAACTAGTTGTTATGTGGGATAAAATGAGTTGGTCTCTACATATACCCATTGATGAGTAGGATAAAGTTCATTGACTAGTTCTTATAAATAGTCGATCGGTTAGGCCAACCAGATGACTGGTCCTCGGATAAAAATATTTTGGTTCAGGTCTAGTACAACTAGACTAGTCAGTTGGTCTTCTGAACTGATACAGTGGTCTAGCTAAATGCTGCCTGGTTTGTTTATTAATTATTGTTCTCCTCTTAATTCTTTTGTGTTAATACCTCCATGTATTTATGACGTTTAAATTATGATTTCAACTTTGATTACCCAATTTTTTTAATAAGAATTATTAGGATGGAATTTGGAACTTGAACTTGGTTAAATTTGGTGTCTTCTATAAACACCCAATTGCTGGCTTCTATGCATTGTAATGTGTTTGGTGTTATCACTTAGAAACACCCAATTTAAATAATAAATGAATTTAATTATGTTTGGTGTTATTAATTGGAAACACCCAATTTGGTTAAAAATGAAATTTAATTGTCTTTGGTGCTATCACTTGGAAACACCTATTTGGTTAATTGTGGATTTTATTTTTGATCTGTGATAACACTTAAAAATATATATAATGGAATAAGAATTCATTAAAAAAAAATTCTTTGACTCTCAAGGTACCTAATCGAGACCTATTGGGTGGGTAGCCTTGTGGTTAGATTTTTCACTCAATACCTATTTCCTTCCCTACCGTGTTGTGGTCCTTAGAGGGTATGGCCATGTCATTGAGATATATAATTATACTATGGCATTCCGACATGGCATCGATATCTAATACGGGGGTGAGGTATTCTAATATAAGCTCCCTAGTAATTTGTATTTTCCATTGGATAGGTGGCTGTGGTTTCCCAATTTTTTTCCTTCACAATGGATATATTAGAGGTGTGGTGGGTGAGGTGTCCTTTATGCACTTCAACCACTTATGGTGGGTGTGGTATCCTAATTTGTGTGGTTCTTTGTGGCAAGTGCATTCAATGTGTGATGGGTGTGGTATCCCTAAAAAAATCCCCTTTTCTGTATCATGACATGTGTAGTTAGTGTGGTATCCCATTGTTATTATTTATGCTACCATGATATTTGTTCATGTTGGAGAACTGGATGCAACCAAATGAACTATCTTATCAAACAAAAATTGAGTGGTCACTAAAGGAGAATTCTAATATGGTTTATATTATATGGGTGGTGATGAATTTACAGTATAGTTATCCTTCCATGACTTCCATGCAAGCATGTCTTGTTGTACTACTAATATGAGTCTAAGTTTTGAATTTCATCAGTATGCTTATCACCATGCTATTATGTGACTTTAATATGTTGTATGAGCCTTACTATGTTTTAGGTAGTATATTTTACTAGTAATTCACGGTATTGATACTACACTTTGCGGTCACTATGATAATATGCCTTCTTATTTGGGGAACAAATGATGATATGCTAGGTTACAACTTTAAGTTAAAGCAAGCTGAGGGTGATGATGTGGGTCACTAGCAAGCTATTACTTGGGGGGTCAGAGTTTACGTTTATACCTAAGAGTTAGACTAACCAATTAGAATTGTTTTTCCCACTACATTCGGGAGTTTTTTTATTTCTATTTATTAAAACTCTTGGCTTTATTTCCTTTGTTTGGTTTTGTAAACGTCACCTCTCCTTTCTCTCTAACACATTTCCTCTCTTCTCCCTCATCTAAAAATTTACTAAATTTTTTTTGTAAACACCCCTTTTACTAAAAATTTACCCATATACCCCTAATATTTTCACCATTTTCAATTTTATCCCCTCTCATTTCTCCACCCCTCAATTCTCTCTAACACATTTCCTCTCTTCTCCCTCATCTAAACTCCTCTTAAATCCTTCCTAATCTTCAATCAATTAATCAAATCAGATTGAAATTAAAAATCCAACACATACTACATCAAAATGTATGTAAGATTTTATTCTTTCCCTATTAATTTTTATCATTTTTGAATTAGTTGAACTGTAAATTATAATTAATGCATTATTTAAAATTTAGGTGTTTTGTAACTGAAATTAATATTTATATACATAGATAGAACTTATATTAGTAAAATGATTGTAATATTTTTGTAAAAATCTAAGCTTCGAACCATAAAAATAGAGGTCAAGGTAGAAATAGTGGTCGAGCGATAGGTCACTCGTCAACCATGACTAGTAATGAATAACTCACCCATCAAGGAAACATGCCATCGAGTACTTTACCCATCCAGAGTCCCAACTTGTAGGTAATTTACATGTAACATACTTCCATTAATGGGCACCTTACCCATCACCTATGACCACCATTGAGTAGTATACCTATCAAGTGTTGTTCCAAACGGGTAACTCAACTATTAGAATCCTCTAATCCTAAACCCTTTAATTGAAAATTCTCTAACCCTAAACCCTAACCCATATCCCTAACCCTAAACATGTCACTATAACTTAACCCTCTAACCCTAACCCTAAACTATCAGCCCTTTAACCCTAAACCCTAAACCATCAACAATAAACCCTAACATCTAATCCCTACCCTTTAACCCTTAACCATAACCATAACCCTAACCCTAATCCTAAATACTTGACTCTAACCTTAACATTAAACCCTAACCCTAAACCATCAAACCTATTTCCCTAAACCCTAAACCCTAAACTATAATCCCTTAACCCTTAACCATAACCTTAAACCATAAATCACTCATAAGTTAATGCATAATATTTAATAATGAATTATTATTAGTAGTAGTAGTTGGTTGGTAGAGGGGATAGAGGAAGAGATCTAAGACATGTTACTCCTACTAAGACTAGGGTAGTGAAGAGCATAGTTACTACCAATGATAGAGAACATGCAGTGATGAGGCATAGCAAAGCTCCATATACTATAAATAGAGATCATGTTCCTTTTGAGGAGGAGTATAATCATCCTAGTGAGGGAGCTTTTGCCGGCACTAGCACATCTGCCTATACACTTGGTTTTATTTTCTCATTATCATCATATGACAATTGGGGATTCACTAGATTGACTAGTGAGGGTCCACTCATTCTTGATCTTCTAGCTAATTTTAAGGACCATATGGCATATGCCATATGGAATGATGCTGAGGTAATTAATAATAGTAGGCATATTGGTTTCTATAATTTTACCATGTAATTTATTATTCTAATATTGATTTTATTATAGGAATGACATCTTGTATGAGGGTTTAATCCAAGACAAAAAACTTGAGAAGACTACCCGGTGATGAAGAGGACTACATCGAGACCATGGGCCTAAAATATCTACATTCCATATACTTCCACTATCACAATGCTCCACTCATCTCCACTCATCTCCACTTTTTTTGAAAGGTGTCACCTAGAGACCAACAGCTTCCACGTTCTGATAAGTGAGGTGATGATCACTCTACATGATGTAATTTACATTATAGATCTTAATTCTTGTGGATATGAGTGTGCTAGAGAGCATTTTCCTACTAATGGTGTTGGTTAGGTATTCTTTTGTGAAAGGAATAATGGTCACACTAGATCATATTTTTTATAAGCTTAAGGTTGACTGTGTTGAATATGATGAGTCTTATGCCCAATTTCATATATGCTACCTACTATCATGTATGCTTTATTTAAACAAGTCAATCAATATTGCTTCATTACCAGAACCTATATTAGTAGTTGATTTGAGTACATTAGGTGATCAGGCCCTTAGAGCTGGGACTTTAGCCTATTTGTATAGGCAACTTGGGATAGCATATAGAACCAAGTACAAGCAAATAAGTGGTTGTATGACACTATTAAAGGTAATTATTTATTATCTTTTTGGTTTGACAAAAGTTTATTAATTGTGTTATATATATGTTTTATGTGTGCCTAAGCATAGATTTATGAATATTTCCAGTGCTTTTGGCAGAGTTATTCTCGTATGTATAATCCTTCATGTGACACTATAGGTATGAGCTGGGACACATCTCGTCACACACTTCCCCCTAAGTCCATGGATGGTGTAATTTAGTATAAATAGTAATTGGATTCTTTGAAGGCCTAGTAGGTTGGTGAAATACTTTTTCGTAAGTAATTTTCAACTTTTGAATTCTTGAAATAATTGATATCCCAATTTATTTTACATTTTTTTGTAGAATGACATGTTAGCGTTTGATCAAGATTTGAGTATGAAAAATCCTAAGTCAACATACTAAGGTGGCCCAGGCTTTGTGGATTGTATGGATCCTTATATGCCAAATCGAGTTGCTCGACAGCTTGGTCACCCCTAGCTCTTCCCAATTCCTCCTATCATTTCCACACATGGATTTTGTCATAGTGGATACATTAAAAAGTATAAGGAAAATTACTCCTATTTTGCATCATTTTGGAATGCTTTCCCACACCACTGACTAGACTTCAGCTACCATTTTCATCACTCATCTTATATACATGATGCCTCAGTTGAATACCTTTCTTAGTATCATCCTCAGACCCATCTAGTAGTCCATCCTATACTAGTAGATGAAAGGCTGAGTGATGCCCCATATATTTGGATAAATATCGAGAAAATAATGAATTGATGGGTGGATAACACTATTGGTTCAAAGAAGAAAATAAAGGTAGAATTGAAAAGGATGACGGTTTTGATATCATAAAGGAGGTGTACCTTCCTATAGGTGGTCTTAGATTGTCCTCTAGTGAAGAGCAGGAGTAAGACCAAAACCCTAGTGATGATATGTAGTAGATTTTTTTTCTTTAAATTTTAATTTTTTTGTTAGGATTTTTTATTAGAACAATTTTAATATTAAACTTTAATTTTACCTTCCCACGAATTGATGTATGCTAATTTCAATTTCACATTACATGATGACTATGTTTACACCACGTTATAAAGTACTTAAGATAATGTAATAAACCAATTTACAACAAGTTCAATGCTAAAATTTTTACTTTAAGTAGAAATCATCAACCTAATTCTCCACCTTGGCCAACACCCATACCCATTAAGTTATGATACAGTTGAATACAATCATGATATGGCTTATCCCATCCAAATACACTTAAAGAAGCATGTCTATACCATTGATTTATATAGGTGGTAATATTACATTTTTGTATCAAGGTTAACTACAAGCATATAAAGTATCATAACATGAGTGTCAAATATATAAACAGCATACAAAATTTGGAGTGAGAAAAAGATATAACAATACGTAGTGCGACATTAAGTATATAAAATTTGGAGTAAAAGACATACTAATACATAATGCGACAAATTATTCACACTTAAGATGATGATGATTTGATGAGGTTGTTCGCCATTAAGTGGAGCTCTGTGCGGTGAATAAGTAATCAACCCATAAATACTCAAGTAATAGAAATACAACATTGTATTTTGTAGCAAAAAGGAAGCCTCTATTGGAGCTAATCCCTTCCAATATACTAAGAGTTGTATATTTTCATCAATAAGATCTAAAAAGGCAAGAGCATATAACTCTGGATGAGTCACCAATTTCCTATATATTATGACTTAACATTTGACCATTCTGATTCTCTTCCCAAGAGTTGTAGTGCAACCTCTCTAAACCCACAATCTCCATCGCCCAAAACATCACACCAAGATTATACCCACGGGAGCATAACTGTCTCAATATAAAAAGACCATAGGAAATCATGGATAAGTATATGATTCCTCCCATTACTATATCTCTGACTACTACTTCTTCATTGATCCAATTGAACAAAGGAAGAGTGAACTCTACCAGTAGATTGATGTTTTATTTAAATAGGGGATGAGCGACCTTTGGCACATCCTCAACCCAATTGACTTTTCACCATAGGTTATTCTAAATAAGTATGCTCTATGTGCACCCACTCTAATAGTTCCCTCCATGTGTTAATATTGGGGCATCCTTTGCTTTGTTGAAAATTTAGTTCTAACATACATGTTTGGGTGGGATCAAGAATCTCATCAATAATATTAGAATAGTAGCGTAGATATGATGGTGACTGGTCAAGTATCATTTGCACCTTAGAGATAATATTAGAAGAAAATGGAAATATAGATTGATCAAGAATTGGATCATCAAATGCAAACCTTTCTTCTTGTTATCTAAAAAAAGTAAAATTCTTCCTAAATGTATACAATACTAATATGGGAATAGGTTGATGATCTTATTTGCAATGAAATATCTTGTGTGCACACTGTAGACCATGTGTCAACCTCAAGTAACACCCACATCTCAAGGATTGGATACCAACTATATTAGACCTTTTACTCTCCTTTTCAATCAATTCCAATGCTCTATGATATACAATTAACTTGAGCTCTTTGAATAATATGTCATCTATCGAGTAATGTTGAATAATTACCCATAATTTCTCCATATCTTTTTTCACCTTAATATAGGAGACTTATCGGTGTGTCGATATTCGAGCATAATGTATCAAAACTTATCTGTGATGATGCTATATATTTCTCTAGCTTGCCATGTTCACTTTCCACCCTATAATTATGATTTGAAAAAATAAGTACTGGTTAATTATTACACACCTATGTTAAAAGATATTGAATATTTATTATAATAAATATATTATACCTGTTGGTCATATGAATACCAAAGTGAAAGATT
Organism: Tamarix chinensis; assembly: GCA_030549775.1. Taxonomy (NCBI): domain Eukaryota; kingdom Viridiplantae; phylum Streptophyta; class Magnoliopsida; order Caryophyllales; family Tamaricaceae; genus Tamarix; species Tamarix chinensis. The sequence goes on from CM060175.1 coordinate 26,841,238, forward strand.
TTGTCAACCCACACTGAATCTAACCTCTCCTAATATGGATTCAACAAGGTCTCTTACACATATTATAAAAGATGTGGAAATCCGCCCCATTTATCATCTATTAATAGAAGCTCATTCTCATATGTCTCAATTGTAATGCATGTATAATCTTCCTCTAACCTCTTAGTAAACTTTCTCCTACTACTATACTTCCAAACTATTTTATAGCAACTGAGAGAATATTTTTACTAATGTTCCATCCACACAATAAGGGTGCTACACTAGGAAAGACTTTTGGTATTATTTGTGTTAGTCCTAGTTCCCTATCAGTGATCATCACATTTGGTTCATGCAGCTCCATCAATCTTTTTACATTATCAAGCACCTATTCATAGTTATCTTTCATTTCCTTCATCATTTATGCCAATACAATGGTAAAATTCATACTACTAGACACACAACCAATGACCTCCAAGAATAGAAGGTTGTACTTCTTTATTTTATATATGCAACTGAAACAATTGACATATGAAAATGTATGCAACAAAGCAATAGAATCTTGGTGCACAAATATAATATCACTAACAACTTTAGAGTCATGCAACTAACAATGCCATGAACAATATTTGTTTATTTCCATGAAGTAACTGTTGCATGACTATACGTCCCATCAAGCTCTATACCTTGAACTTATATTTACCATTGTAGATTGTCCTAACTGTTGGGTATTATCACCATCACCCCGTTTAACTTGTCGATTATCTCCCTTAATTTGACATTTATTTGTGTTAGCTTAGCCACTAACCTATGTTCTTTTGGAGATAATTGACAAGTAAATGAAGGCCCCTACAAATCCTTACCCAATCTCTGATTATACATTCTACATTCTACCAATAGTCTCCAACCACCACAAGAATCATCCCATCCATGAATCTTGAATTTACAACTACACTTTTTGGTCCAAGTACATCGAACACTTTCCGAATTCACCAAAGGTTATCTTCTATAATCACTTCCTCTTTCACAAAAAATCCGTACCCTACCTTTTTTGACCTCTTGATACTAAAAACCATATCATGTGGCCTTCCAATTTATTTAACCCAACGAATTAATGACTCCCAATCATTAAAAATCTCATCTGCTACAAATAACCAGCTCCAATTAGTATTAATTAAATTTATATTATGTAAATAATATTCGAAATATGAAATTCTTAGGAATACATAAATATAAAAATAAAAAATAAAAATTTACAAAAAAAATTTAATTTGATGGGTGAGTTTCCCATCAGATATGACACTAGATAGGTGAGATGTTTGTCACTAGAAATTTTTTATAGGTGAATTACCTATTTAAATTAACTTGTGATAGGTGATTTTTCCCATCGAAGAAATTATTTGGCAGGTGTTTTCCTCATCATGTGGGAAATTTCATGGGTCATTTACCAGTCAAAAGCAAAAATTTTAGAAAAAAGTTCTCTACCATTATTTCATCGAGATAATTTTCGCTAATATATTAGGTTGAATCATAATCTTCTTCCACAATCATTATATTTAATGTTGTAAAAAATATATTTTGTGTAATTATTTGAGGAGAAGATTAAAAACAAAGAAGAAGAAGAGAGAATTTAGTTTTATACTATGGTAAGTGCACAAATGAAAGGGGTAAAATGGTTGAAAATGAAATTGAATGCCTTTTGAGGGGTGTCAACATGGCATTTTAGATGTGCAGAAAACATCACTCTTTTGAAAATGATCATACTCATTTTACCTATAATATTTTTCTCACATTTAAAATCTTTTAATGTCATTATAAGCATACAACTTTTTGTTCATTATTTTGTTTTACGTTACATCAGGATTAGGTTAGGTGATGATCAATCCTCTCTCATGGTTGTTGTGGTAGTAACATTCCTCGATTTTATTTTTTAAACACTTCCACATTGACTTAAAAATAAAAAAAAATTGGTTTAAAAAGTCGTCTTATGAGTTGGTATCCGAGCCTATGGTTTTAAATCCTAAAGTTATTTTACAAAAATAAATTTCTTTGGGTTCATCCAAACTTGTAGAACTTGGTTTTTTCTAAGAGTGTGCATTTTTTGGGTTAGTAGTTGGCCTTAATTTCTAGAATAATACTAGCTTCCGACCTTATATGTAATGTGCGGCCTTAATTATGTAACTAGTATTTGATCCCTACCTAACATGAATTAGTATTCTAGGGTTTTGATGGCTATAAATCAATGTCTTCAGCGTTTCATGGAAATGGTTAGAGCCTTCATGGAGTAATAGATTTAGTGTGAGGAAGCTCTACAAGAGCCTCTACCTCCTCCTTTTCTAGTGCTACCACTAGAGGATTAGCTTCATAGGGTTGATCTTGATCGCCTTTTAGCCTATGAGGGTTAGGAGAACCCAGATATGATGGAGCTTTTACTGAGAGACTTCGAGAAGATATTTGTTGAGGCTTCGGCCTCTACTAGTGGTTTCCCCAAAGAGTAGGCAAGTGGACATTGGGGTATTCCATCTGTGGGGTCATGCTAATGAATGGCGAATAGGCCAACAACTTAGGGAAGCTACTACAGAATATTGTGAAACCTTTGTAGAGATACTCAGGGCTTAATTCTACCTTACTTGCATAAGGATGGTGAAGTATAATGAATTCATTATGTTATGTCAAGGGACTTCATTTGAGGACTAGTATAGTTGATACTTGGACTTGGTCCACTTTACGCTAGAGGTCAACACTAATGAGAGAATGAAGGTACACCATTCTAGTTGGGGTTGACCTAAGGCTCGAGGAGATGCTGGTGGGGACTTATGCACAATACCTGCAGGCCTTGTATAATTTGATTTGCCTAACCTATTAATTGGTTGTTTTCTGACCAAAGTGGTTTAGCCTCTACTTAGGCACATCAACCAGTTTGGTCAAACCCATTGACTGGTTTCTATGATTAAATGATTGATTTGACCAACGGGTCTATTAGTTTTGTGTGTGGTCATTTTTGTCTTAGGTTTGGGGTAACCACACTAATAGAATTGAATAGTTCGAGTTTTCCATGTTTGTTTAAGATTTGATTATTTTTCTTAGGGAATTTTATATCAATGTTTCCATGTAATAATGTCATTTTAATCATGATCTCAACTATGCTTAACTAGAATGTGTTGGGCATCTAAAGGGTAATGTTATGATGCCTTTATGTTTTTGAGTTCGGTGTTATCTCTAAATACACCATTGATAGTTCATATACCTTCTGTGTGTTTGGTGTTATTACTTGAAAACACCCATTTTATGGCGTGTGTACCTTTGTTGTGTTTAGTGTTATCACTTGGAAACACCCAATTCATTATGAATGAAATTAATTGTAATTTATGAAATCACATAGAATTTGACAATAATGGATCAATATTCATTTGAGCCTTTTTCTCCTACTCTTGGAGCGGCTAACGGAGATTTAGTGGTTGTGTCACACGGTGTTTTTATCTTTTCAATTGGGACCTATTTTGTTCTCTATTAAGATGTTGTCAATAGAGTGATATATGTATTTCTTTTAGATATAGGACATTACTGTGGTAGGCCATCATGGCATTAGTATCTAATATGAGTGGGTGAGGTTTTTCAGTATAATCCCCTAGAACTTGTATTGCCCTTTACTTAGGAGATGTGGAATCCCAACTTTTTTTATTCCTCACAGTATATGTATTCAAGGTGTGGTGGATCATGTATCCCAATATAAGTCCTCTTGATGTACTCTAACAATGTATTGTTAGTGTGGTATCCATTTTTTTTATCCTTCACGGTTAGTGCATTCTATATATAATGGGTGTGGTATCCCTAGAGAATAGCCCCTTTGATGTATTTTGATTTCATGTTATGGGTGTGGTATCCCATTATATGTGTTTACTATAATGACTTATATTTATTGTGGATAACTAGGTGTGGTTGAACTGAATATCTTAATAATTAGAAATTATGCGGACACTAAATGGATGAGTAATAATATGGTCTAATTTGTGTGACTTCAATGAGTTGTTTGTTTCATTACTTCTTCCATGATTCTTATGTGACCATGCTTTATCATATAATATTCTTAAGCTTGGAAGTTATAATATCTAATTATGAGTTACACTATATTACTACGTGACGTCAATGTATAGCATGAGTCATTACCATGTTTTAGGTAGTATGTTTTATTAATACTTCATTGTACAAATACTACATTTTTGTGGTCCATGTCATGAACTGACTTTTATTCCAGTGAGAGGGAGACAATTAGCAGTGTTATAACCCTCAACTTGATTATGGGATAATGATGTCTTCAGGGAGAAATTGTAATATCCCAATTGTTTTCTAATCTTAATCCTAAGAAATTAATATCTTATCCTCATCCTACGCTAAGAAAGTTAATCTTTTTACCTTACCTTAATTCCTTAATCCTAAAATCTAGACCTATTGCTAATCATTTTTCTAATTCATTTTTAGCCTAAACCTAACCTCGAGTGATAAATATTTTCATATTACCCAAGTTCTCAAATAAAAAATTTTAACTTCATTATAATCCTAACCTTAAAGTTATTTTCTTTTTCTCCTTTTTCCTTTTTCTTCTTCTCCTTTCCTTTTTCCCATTTTCTTCTTCTCATTCCCCGTGTCTTTCTTTTTCTTATTCCCTCTTTCACTATGTGATTCTCTTTTTTCTCAACCACATTCCATTTGCCAGGCTTATAACCTAAGACCAACCTATCCAACCTTCGTCATCACCACCATCACATCCCTCATCTAAACATATGTGTTTCATTTAAAAAAATTCCCCAAAACCTTCCCTAATATTTCTTATGCCCATAACCCCTGCCTCACCTTCTCTATTGATTATTAAACATTCACACCACCTCTTATCTATATATACTCATCCTCTATCTCTCCCCTCACCTCATTTGTTGCATCATAAACCTCTCCTAAGACTTCTTCTTCCTTCTGACAACTTGCTTGTGCCATGTTCATTGATTATTATCATTTTTTCCCATCAAAGCTATGAAAAATTCCCCATGTCACCTCCCTCCTAGCATAAACATTAACTCGTCAGCACCACCCTAAGCAATAACACCATTTCACAAAATAATCACCCCTTAACCACCTTAGCCTAGCTATAAAAATAAGTGTTGTTGCCAACCTCCAAACTATGGAAAGGATTATTGTTGCCTCCCCTTTGGCGTCGGCAAGTCTTGCTATTGCAACCCCTATTGTTGCATAACAGCTTGTTCAACACTTATGCAACTCGTTCTGCTTTAGTTTTGCTCCATTTTCAACCCCTTTCCTTTATCATATCCTTGGTTTTATTCTTTTTATAATTGTGTATTATTCTTGTTTCTTAGGTGATTTTCTATATATCTTGGAGGAGGCAAGTCAAGCTTATACGTGCTTAGAGATTAGATATAATTTGGTAAGGATTCAAGCCATGAATAGAGTTTTCTTCTTAATTTTAAGTGTGACTGCATTTTCAATATCATGTTTTATGATTATGTTGATAATATCATGCTGTTAAAGCTATGATGTGATAATATGGTATCAAATGATGGAAAATGAGTATGATGAAAAATCATGTGCTTATATAATATTGTTATTATATGTCTTATCTTGTAAATCCTAATTGAATTAGTATGATATATGATATTTTAATTTTGGTTGATAAATTATGGTAAGTGGAAAATAAGTGTGGTTAAGATGTATGCTGATGTAATAATGTGAGGGTTGGAAAGTAATGTATAGGTTTTTTTTCAGAAATATGGATATTTTGGGATCCTTCAAATCATTTAAGTCAATATGGGTTAAATTTAGAATATTTGATATTTTAATATTTTAAATTGTTTAAAAAGAGTTAAATTTATTATGGGGAATATTTTGAGCTATTATTTATGGCTTAAGCCCTATATAATGTGAAAATGACTTAATTTGAGAATAATAACCCTAAAGACAATGTTATTATCACATGTATAAGACGTTAGAGTTAGTCCCTAATTTTTGGATAATTTTTAATATTGGGATTTTGGGAATTTCTAAGTTTGGTGATTATATTAGCCTTATGTTAAAATATATACCTAACTTGTTAAATAAGGGTTTCATAGGGGTTATGAATAATAACTTTAGAGATAGGTTTGTTATCACATATATAAGAAATTGGATTTAGATGCTTATTTTTGGATATGTTAATAATAATAATATTTTAAGAAGGTGTTCTTAAATTGTTTGATAAATGAGTAATATTGAAGAAATTATTTTCATACTCTAAAATTAGTGTTTCTTAGGGAAATTAGAATATATTTCCGCATGAATTTTTCAATCTTCATGTTCATAGGTTTTGCTTGTTCTTGATAATTATGTTAAGTTTCATTATTTGCCTTAAATAATTATATGTATATCTATATGATGGCCATGAGATAAATAACTATGAATAAGATTTTAATCATCTAAAAAGAAAACCCATATGAGTTTGGACTGTGGTATCAAGTTTATTCCACTAGCTTAATAATTGTGGACAAGGCATTTTGTCCTAAGGGGATTTAGATTGTTCCACTAGTTTAAGATTAGTGACCATACACATTTTGCTCTAGGAGGTGTAGAGTACATTTCATCGGCTTAATAATAGTGGTCATGAGCATTTTTCCTTTGTAGGTATTTCAATTTGTTCCATTGGATTAAGAATATCATGGTCTTGAGCTCGATGTAAATAAGAAAACAATTGGTGATATTATCTATATATGATCGTATTTATTTGTGTTATCTCTTTATTGTATTGGCACCTTAATCAATATATAGTGGAGAGATTATCTTTCTTATGGGTTCTTCTTATTCCCATGAGAATACAACCTAGATACTTATTTGTAGGTTGATGAGAACCTATTGGATGATTTTGCTGCTTATGATACTTTATTTGTGCAGTAGTGATTCTTATGTATCAAGATTGGGTATAGATTCATGCTATCCAACTATCTACTTTTTTCTATATACCTTTTTGGACTATTTTCTCCATGGAACCCATTTTGATGCATTTTGGTATTACACTCAAATTTAACTTCCAAACTCTTATATGTATTTATGAAAGAGTCTCCCATTTGTTAGTTATCATGATTTATGTTCTATTTGTTTTTTCATGTAATTTGTTTAAGGATGGAATGGTAAGACAAACTTATGCAGATTACAATGGTAACACCCATTTATGTTGATATCACACTTTTGCTAAAATGAAACTTATCAATAATAAATTATGGACTATTACAAGTTGGTATTAGAGCCTTAGTTTTGATTACTGTCTTTTGTTTTCAAAAAATCCCCTAAAAGGTTTTGTCACTCTATTTCATATTCTGAAAAAAAAAAACTTGAGTCTTGAAAAATCTAGATTAACTTGAAAGGAATAAAGAACAGGTAGCCTAGGTGGCATTTGAATGTGCTTTTGTGTAATATGTCCTAGTAAGCTAGGAATATTAATCATAACATGGTTTCCTTCTTGCAACTAGCTCCCATGGCTGGAAATTGTCCCATCCATCATTTGGAGGAGATATTTAAGCTATTTATCATGTTTATTAGGCATCTACCACTTCCACCTTAGTTGTTGTTGTCATCACCTCCACATCACCCGTAAGAGTGTATTAGAGAGGGTTGTTTCAACAGGCTACTAGTTATCACATGCCAACCTACACTAGTAAGGAGGATCCAATCATCCTAGAGAGATGGATTTAGGATAAGGATCAAACATATAAGGAATTCTATTACCTACCTATTCAAAAGGTGAATTCAACATCTTAATTCCTTTGGAGGGCTATAAACATCTGGTGGGTAGGTCATCATGTGCAGAGTAGATTTAAGGCAACAATTAGCATAAAGTTATATCTAAAGAGCCTGAAGAAGGATAAGATTAAAGATTTCATGCAGTTGACCAAGCTGAGCATGACAATGTTGCAATATCATGCTCGGTTCCTAGATTTGTTGATGCTCACTCTAGGTATAACAGCTAGCAAGTCGACGATGGTATATCGATTTGAGTAGGGGCTTCATTTTGACATGCAAATGTCATGGTTTCTTAGGACTTAGCAACATTGTATGAGCGGGTATGTGTTGCTGATATCATAGTTTATGAGCAAGCTTATGTTTTAGGTAAGAGGAAGCTAGAAACATAGGGTTTTGGAGGTTGGATTTAGTTTTGGGTAGGTGGACCTTTGAGTTATCAACATAGCAATTAGACGAGTGGATAAAGAAGACATGTGGGACTAATAATACATTTTGTTTTCCATTTTTATGGTTAGGATCATTCAGGATGAGACTTTTATAGCACTTCTATTTAGTGTTGAGCTTATGGTTAGTGAGGCCACCAATCATTTGAGTTCCAACATCACTAGGGTTAATTCTAGCAATAGAGACTGCTTATACCATAGGCTTATTAAAAGCAGACATATAAGCAACAACCACAACCACAATAATAGCATCAATAGAGGGCAGTTGCCCCAACCAATGTAAATTCTAGGGAGGCTAAAAGGAGACCATAGGGGCCTCACCTATTTTCTAAGGGAGGGCATACTAAGAATTTTAGAGATTATCATAGAGGATACTAGGGAAGAGAATCAGGTGGGTGCCTGAATGTCATCACGTAGGTAAAGGGTGATCAACAACTAGATGTGGTCACTTGTATGTTCACAATCCTCTCATTACGTGTGCCTGTAATTTTTTATTCAGGTTCATCTTTGTCATTTGTATCCACTACTTTTATCACTAAAGATACCTTATCTCAATCTAGTAGTGCCACTATGTTTGTGATTTAACCTTATAAAGATAGATTAGATTGCACTATACTCTACTTGAATGTATCCCTAGAGATAGGTAGGGTAGACTTACTAGTGAACTTGATTGAGATGGATATATGTGACTTTGATGTGATACTCTATGTATTGAGGATTGTTATGTTAGAGGATATCAGATGGTGTTAGATTTTGTATAGGAATGAGCATTGCTATAGGGATCATAGGGTGTTAAGGTTTCCTATAGGAGATGTAAGTCTAAGCCTACAATGAAGGTAATATCTGCCCATATGTTGTATTTATTGGTGTAGAGAGGCCACCCTATGTATCTGTGTATTGTTTAGGAGTTGAATAAGGATGTATCAAAGCCAAAGGATATTTTAATTGCTTGCAAGTTTCCAAACGTGTTTTCAAAGGGGATATTGGGCATGGTGCCAGCGTATGATAAACATCACCAATGAGTTGTTATTAGGTACCAAGTTAGGTTTGATAGCACCTTAAAATATTGTAATGGTAAATTTGCATGAGTTGAATTCACAATAATAGGAGTTAGTGGCTCAGGGGTACATTCACCTAAGTGTATCTCTATAGGGAGCACCGGTTCTCTTCATAAAGAAGAATGATGGAAGTCTTTAGGTGTGCATAGATTACTAACATCTAAACTACTTGATTGTGAAGAATTGATACCTACTTTTTTGGATCAATGATTTGTTTGATTAGCTTTAGTATGCTTCAATTTTCTCATATATTGACTTGAGGTTAAGCTATCATCAACTAGACATCACTGAAATAAACATAATGAGTTTTCCCTTTAGGACATGATATGGGCATTATGAGTTCCTAGTGATGCCTTTTGACCTCACTAATGTGATTGCTGTATTTACAGACTTGATGATGAGAAATTTTTGGTTTTTCATTAACCATTTTGTGGTGGTCTTCATAGACAACATTTTGATATACACTCGGAAGAGAGAGGAGCATGATAAACATCTTTGCTCTATTTTATTACTCTTTAGAGAGCACAAGATGTATGCCAAACTATCTAAGAGAGAGTTTTGGCTTTGAAAGGTTGCATTTTTAGGGTATGTGGTTTCAACATGAGGGTTCATCATTGATTATAAAAATATTTTAGTAGTCACCAAGTGGAAAAAGCAACTAGTGTTTTTGAGGTTGGTAGTTTCCTAGGCTTGGCCAAATACTACATATGCTTTGCTTAGGACTTCTCAAAGGTAGCTCATCCCTTGATGAAACCTTTGAAGAAGACTACATGATTTCATTGGGATGATGCATGTGGGGGCATATTTTAGGAGTTTAAGGCATTTGACAATACTCAAGGCATCTGCAATGAAGTTAGCGTTACCCTTGTTGTAGGTTAAATTGATATCATAAATCTTTACCAACTCTACCCATATTCCCTTCCGAGTGAGCATATATACTTGAGGTTCTTATATTCAATGAAGAATTTGCATTGTGTCTCATACACATAGTACCTCCAAGTCTATACCATGAAAATGACTGCAACCATCTCCAAATCATGTGTCGAGTACTTATATTCAGGCTTATTTATCTAAGGAGAAGAGTAAACCGCTACTTTACCATGCAACATCAATATACAAAAAATTCCATGTTTTAAAGCATCAATGTCTATTTCAAATCCTGTTAACTCTAATGATAAAGTTAGCTTGTGTAGTGGCTAATCATTTTCTTAAAGAGCTAGGTGAGTGAAAGGTGCATTTTCTATGACACTATTTGATATATCTTAACCCAACTTTCTATATTTTTTTTTATAACAATTTAACCATTTTCCTCATGTTTTGTTTATTTACCGAGGTTTATAGAAAAGATAAAATCCAAATAATTTACATTGGTAACCAAGTAGAAGGAGCATAATATGAGAATAAAGCTTGGGGTCATCAAAATTTAGATGTACAAGCACGCAAGACCCGAAAAGTTGTGTCATGTGAAGAAAAATCAAGTCAAGAAAATCAATAGAGAGGAAATACAAAGGCATCATATTTATGGAAATACGGCTCATATTTCCTTATTTCCCCTCCCACCTACTCCATTAATTTATCTCACATGCATAATGTTTAAAAAAAACATGAATGCCTTATATTTACTAATATGAGTTCCCCGTATTTACTAATATATATCATATTTTAAACATGATTTTTATGGCCTTCTTTCTATATATATAACATATATTTGGTCAATGAGCACAACTGTTATAGCTTTGACCTTTTCTTCATTATTTCATTACCATTAGGGTTCTCATGTTATATTTAATCAATTAATTGCCATCCTTGAAGGATTGAAGATCATATAGAATTTGCAGTTTTGTAATTCCCTAATTTCTTCTTTCTTTTCTTCCATTTATTTTGGTCATACTTTTTAACCAAAACATATCATAGCATCATGTCAATACTTTATCAGCTTATAAATTGAAACATGCTTCACAATTAATCATATTAACCCTATTTTCCTAAAATCATTCCATTTTCTTATGATTTACAATTAAATTAATATACATCAATATAAATCCAAACTCTCATGCAGAACTATAAAATTAGTACCTTAAAAAATACACCACATGTTATACTTAATCATGCCACATTTCAAACGTAAGAATGGCTTACTCAATGCAAGCAAAAAAATTCCACAAATGAAAAAACTCAACCTAGAAGAGTTTCAACTTCCAAACTGATAAAATAAAAAGTGAAAGCTTTAGAACTTAATGACTAAATTCACAAATCTAAGTTTAAATTAGAAGGAAATAAGCTTACCAAACCTAAGAGAAAAGTAGAGGGAATTTATGCTGAGAGAGAGACTCAACTTCCTCCTGAATTAAACATTTATTGCTACAAGATATATAATAAGGAGTTAGGGAAATGATCAAAAGAGTTGAAATAAATCAAAATTAAGCTCAAACTAGAGAGGAATGAATAGAGGTGCTAGAGAGATAAGATATCTCAAAGGCTGAAAGAAAAGTAAGTAGAAGGGGTGATTAGGGTTATTTATAGCTAACGAATTGGTTTAAGAACGAGAGAGGTTATGCACATATCAAAAAACCTAACTTTTACCTTTTAAATTTGAGCTAAATGTGTGGATTATTTCAAAGATAATCTCAATTCCCTTCTAGAGCTAAAATGGTGATTTCTAGAAAATGCAAGTAAAATTCGTCCATAAAATATCAAAACAAGAGAGGTAATGGAAGGTCAACGTGGGAAGGAATCTTCCAATTGATCAGAGACAAGCTAGGAATTAAAGTAATGATTCTAGAACTGTACTTAAGAGAAAAGGGGAAGAACACAATGGTGAGGTCATATTCACCTTCAATTGTCTAAACCGAACCCTCAAATCAGTTCAAGGTAGCAGCTAGAGTCAAATGCATGATAAGAAGAGTTAATAATCTCTAAAGAACAACTTGGAGTAGTATTATCAAGATTCTATTTTAGTAAAAGGAATTTTTCTATAAAAAAATAAGTTTTAAAAATATACTCATCCCAACCAACTACTCAATCGATTTGGCCTACCATTTGACAATTTTAGCAACTAGTCAATCAGTTCTCCAAAACCAATCTATCAGTTCAATCGAACAACACCCCTTAGCTGAAACAATGAACCAATCAATCGGTTCATAGAATTAATCAACCAGCCTGGTTAAAAACTCATTTTATTCAATTTTCAAAACTTATTCAAATCTAAATTTTCCTCAAACTCAATTATATTCCCAAATAAAAATAAAGCGTTATCAAATTTTTATAAAAACTATAACCTCCCATTCAATAAATCTTACAAAAAGATGGGTTATTATAATAAGTTTGTCTCAAATTTCATTTATAATGGTGCATGATTATATATGATGATACTCTTTCTCAAATCCCACATTGTAAGATCATAATGGATTTATCATTGAGCATTGGCTTCTTCTTACCAACATCTATGATTTCAAATTGTGTCTTCTCAACCATCATGCCATTGACCTCCTTTATGATTGTAATCTGGCTATAAATTCCATATATTGTAATCTTAATCCTTAATGAAGAATGTCATTTTGTTGTTCCAATAAGAAAATTTTTCTCCATTGACAATGGAGGATTTGTGGTGGAGACTCCTATAACACCCCCCCCCCATTTTTTTACTACTTAAAAAATTTATTTTATAGAAGCATTAATTTCCAAATTAATGAGTCTTATTACCACACTTGGTATAATTCTGGTTCCCTCACCTTTCTTATGCCAAGTGATAAGACTCAAAACAAAACGTAACTAGAAGAAAATAGAGGAAATGAAAGATAATGCGTATATATGAGTTATGGATAATATGCTCTACACATTAATGAAAATAAAAATGCACCAAGGGACATAAGAGTCTTAATGAAAACCGACTACATCAAAATAGGTGCACAAAGATACAACACCAGTTTGCCCTAACTCATAGACCCATAAGCCCATTGTGAGAATGAGAACTCTTCCCATGAGCTCCACGTATCCCTACCTCTATTATGTGCCTCGAACTGCTCCATGCCCTTCACATAGTTTTCTTCAAATGTAATATCGGTATAATTTCCTCGTAGTAAGTAAATCACAATAACTCTCAAGAGTTATCATACCCAAATTATACATAATCATGAAATAGTCCAAAAATCATGGTTAAAGTGAAAAGCATATGCCATAGCAACATACAATACTTGTGGGATAATGTAGACAACATCAAATTATCATGCTTAGAAGATAATCATACTAAATCCTTTCACATCATCTCAAAGAATGTAATATCCATATTTAACTAATTAAATCAATCCCAAATGTTAAGGTAGGGTACTAAGGCAACTAACAAACCCAAAATTCAAAACATTTCCAATTACGAAAGGTAGGGAATTGAGGCCGCTATTGAGCTAAAAAATCCATATCAATTTCTTTTTATATTCTTACATAATAGTTATTTCCATTTTTAATTACTCAATGGGGATTCTATGAACCTAGGGACACTAAGGTAAGCTTGGTCATATTGGGGCACAAAGGCAACATAATATCAGTTACTTAAGAACCTAGGGACATAGCAATATGCATGTTCATACTAGCACACCAAGGTAATATAATATCCTTCCACCTTGGTTATTTAATCCTTATTTATCAATACCCTTTATAGGGCCCATAGGAAACTTATAGAGTAAACTAAGGCCTTACTAGGGTACAGTGGCACATAAGAGAACCAACTCAATGAGGGATACATGTTGTCCCCAGGTAGCTAATCCTAGAGAGAAACAAATCTCAAACATGAGGTCTTTCACTTTAAGTATTAATATTTTATAAGGTGATCACAAATATCACACACTACACAACAATTTTCATTTTCATACTTAACCATTTTTCCTTTGTTTTGAATTATTAAGTTAAACCCTAAGATCATTGGTTTATATAAAAGCCAACATCGACACTAAGGTCAACCTGTATCTAATTATTTATATTAGGTCCATCAAGTCAAGAACAACCAAAATGCCTTAAAAACCCAAATTTTGTCATTTTATCCAATTTCTTACCAAAAATCTACATTACAAGAAATTTTTCATAAAATTTCTAAAAGATAATAATTCATAATATTTTAGCATGTAGGGTATTTTTGGGATTTAGAAAATGACTATATTTTTCACTTTTCATGCAATTAATTAGTTGCACCAACAAACCCAAATCATGCATTTCTAATGTGTCTTAAATTCCATGCATCGTGTACAAACATTTTTATTATGTGATATGACATTTAATAAGACAACTAACATCATGTTCCATTTAAGAAAACATTTATAACCCTAGAACATGTGAATAATAACTATCTTGCATGTCATAATACATGAGAAATATAGAACCCTGGTATAATTCTAAATCTAAGCAATCCGAACATGCTTGCACTTAATTTATATAATCTCATGAGTGATAGGATTCACTTAAATCCAAGCTTACAATAAAATTACAAAAGACTATCTTATCTAAGTTCCTTAAGGATTATCTAAAACATTAAAACCCAAAAATGCATATATTATCATTTTAATTAACGTATAAAATAAGCTAAAATTAATTAAACCAACTCAAAAGATAATTAACTATTCAAACAAGGCAACAAGGGACACACAACAACCTATAAAACAAGGGGAGGAGGAATAATGGAAGTTGTTGAAAGAGGGAGATGAGCAACGGCACCATTGTTCAATGCTATAAGAGGGTCTTTGGCACAAATATATAAGCTAAGAAGGGAGGAGCAGTTAGATTGGGTGCAACAAAGTGGAGGGGATAGGCATAAATGGTAGAAGATGAAGGTGGGGCTCCAATAGATTTATGTATAGCATAGGGAAGGGATTTTGTTGTGATGACCATTGGTTGGGGGTTTAAATGCTTTTGGCCAAATCTAAGAGACATAGAAAAGTGGTGAAGGAATATTCTAAAGGAGAAGGAGCAGTGGTGGTGAGTGTTGATACATAAAAGAGGTGAAGATGAAGCAGATGATAAGAGCAATGATGGAGAAAAATGGGGCTTTTCTTGATTCAAGGATCTTAGGAGGAAGGAGAGGAAGTGAAGCCTTTGTTTGGGGGTAAAACATGCGACAAAATAGGAGGAGGAATGGATTAAATGGATGGTGGTGAAGAGGGAAGAGTCAAGCAAGACATGGTTGATGGAAATGTAATGGAGAAGGAGACATGCAGAGGGATTAATATGCTCACCTTATCCTACCTCTCCATCGTTTAGGTTGGGTTATTAAATTTAAATCCTAAGTTAGACCTTATCTGACATCATTTAGGTCGAGTAATCTAATTCCTATAATTAGATATTTTCTACCAATTCTTCACATAAATAATGACCTTATCTTCGATAAATCCCACCAATCTATCACCCTCACCTTTGGTAAATCCCCCTAAAATCAACACAAAACCTCACACAAACACACCCCAAATCTCTCACCCAAACTCACCAAAGCAACCCATACACCTTCATCCAAACACACCAAACACCAACCACCACCTTCGACCAAAACCTTCATAGATCCATACCTTGCTACACCCACCTCCACTTCACCTCTAAGCCTTGCTACCTCCTCCACCACAAAAGCCCTACAACCTCAACAAAATCACCCCTAACCATAGGCCAAAAGCTTCAAACCTTTCCCTCTTAGCTTTGGCCAGTTGTGTCAATCCTCTTCCCTTTTCTCCCATTTTCTCCACTATTTATCCCCTCCCTACACCAGCCATTTATTCTATTCCTGCCCCCTATCAATGCACAAATTCACCATTTCTCCTTACTTTCTTTCTCGAGAACATCCATTGATTCATCTTCCTTTGTTATGTGAGTTTTGGTTGGTCCTTATTGCTTTACTTTAGCCAATTAGTTATCCTTGAGTTATTTTATTAATTTTAGGTTATTATTGTGTTATATGAAATTCTAATACTTGTGTTATTAGGTGTTTATTTCCTAGGTAATCCTTGAGAATCTTATAGGAGGCAGTTTTAGGCTTTTTTATGTAACCTTAGATTTAGGTAAATCCAAGTACGTACTAGTATTGTAAATTAAGTTATATGCATAAACAACATGTTATATGATTTATATACACGTGTATTGGGTTTTGTTAGAGTTTTCATCCTTTTCAAGTTGGGAATCAAATGACATGATAAAAATATCATGACCACTAATGCATAGTAGTTAGGGTTAATATAATTCTCATGGAAGCATATATACATGATTAAGGTTAGCTTACTATGATTTATATTCACATGACCCAAGGTTAGAGATATTTTTCTATATTTACCGTGATGATAATATCCTTATTTAAATGTTTCACTATGCCTTATATATGTACGTACATGTTTCATGGAATATGTGATACATGATAGTTTCATGATTAAGGTTTTGTGGGAACACCTTACTAAATTCATGAAAAGTGGAAAATATAGTTAATTGCAAAAATGTAATGATTACCTACATGCTAAAATAATGTGAAATATTATCTTTTAGCCTTTTGCGAAAAAATTATCATAATATTAATGTTTGGTATGGAAATGAATAAAATGGCAAAATTATGGTTTTTAAGGGTATTTTGGTATTTTTTTACCTTATGCATCTTTTGTGAATAATTGAACATTATAATGACCTTATATTTTTGATAGGTTAACTTTAGTGTTAACTTTAACATTAACATAGATTGATGACCTTAGGGTTTACATCAATAATTGAAAATAAAAGGAGAAATGGGAATTATTATGCAGTATGTGTTATATGTGATCAACTCTCAAAATATTAATACTTAAAGTGAAAGACCTCAAGTTGGGATTGGTTGCTATCTAAGATTAGCTAACCTAGGGATGAGGTGTTATCCCTTATTTGATTCGGTTTGCCAGTGTACTATTTTCTCCTAGTTAGGCCCTATTCCACTCTATAAGTGACCTACAAGACCTATATGGGGTATCAATATTTAAAGACTAGGTAACCAAGGTTGGAAAATACTATAGTGCTATTGTGCACTAGTATGACCGAGTGTGCCACTATGTACCTCAGTTTGAGAGTAAGGGTATTGAGTTGCCTTTGGGTGCCAATATGATCTGGTATACCACAGTGCCCCTAGGTTGGTTGTATCCCCCTTGAGTAAGTAAAAATGGTAGTAACTATTATGAAAGAACATAAAAGGGATTGATCTATATTTGTTCGTTCAGTAGTTGCCTTAGTGCCTACCTTGGTATCCAAAATTATTTTGGATTTGTTGGTTTAGTAGTCACCTCATTTCCCTACCTTGGTTTGGTATTCACCTTATTTCCCTAGCTTGATATTTGGAATTTATTTAGATATGTTGAGTTAATAGTTACCTCAGTACCCTACCTAAATATTTATAATTTATCTAGATGTTTTGATTTGGTAGTTGCCTCAATGTCCTACCTCGATTTTGGGAATTTAATTGATTAACTAGATATATCTATTATACCTTGAGATGATGTGAAGTGTAATACCCCAAAAATTTCGAAAACCTATATTTTAATAAATAACTTTTATTTGAAATAAAACTAGCTTTTAAAATTATTTATTTTAATTATTTTAAAGATTTTGGAATATTTAAAATTGGATAAGAGTATTTAATCAAAATAAAATTTAATATTTTTCTATTTATCATATTATTTTATTTAAATAAATTTTCAAACTAGTATTTTACTATAATTATCCTTTTTAAGCCCATATATTTAATTATATTAAATTAAATTATTAAATAAACTTATTATCAAAAATATTACATCCTATTATTTTATAAATTTAATTATTTTCAATTTTCCTATTTTCCCTAATTTCCTTTTCCTACCTTTTATTTTCTTTCTCCTTTCCCCCATTTCTCTTTTTCTCCCTTCTTCCTGGCTTTGGGCCGCCAGGCTGTTGGCATGTTTTCCCCCCTCCTTGCGCGTTGGGCCAGGCCCGTTCCTTTCCCCCAGCCCCTCCTCCTCGCACGCTGTCCTGCAGCCCAACGTCCCTCTTTATTTTTCCCATGGACCGGTCGGGCTGCTCTTTTTTCCTGCGCCGGTCCAGCCGCCCAGCACCTCCCCTCCCTTCTTCTTCTCCCACGCCCCGACCTGCTCCCGTCCTCTATGCACGCTCGACCGCCGCCTGCAACTACCGCCGCCTGCCACCGTACCTGCCCCCTGCTACTCCCTCTCTCTACCCCGTCCCTTTTCTTTCCTATTTCGAGCCAAACTAACCCCCCTGCACCCTCCATTCCCACCTAAATGCTTTCCTTCTTCTTCCCTCCCTTCCCCTGCCAACCGACCAGCCCTGCAACCTGTAGCACCGATCGCCGGCCAGCCCTACCCCCTCTCTTCTCCCTCTTCTTTTTCTTCATCCCTCCAGCCTTCATTTCCCACATTTTTTGATCATCTTCGCTTCCTCCGAGCTCCCTCCTCTCTCCTTCCTTCTTCCCCATTTTTTTCTTGGTTATTGATCACCGCCACCCACCACCGCTTGAACCACCAAGACCAACCCCTCCACCGCCTTCTCCCACCACCTACTACCACCCTACACCACCACGCCGCCCCTCGAGCCCTACACTCCCTCCCTTCTCGACCCCTTTTCTTTTTCTCCCCAGTTTTCCCCTTATCGCCGAGCCACCTGCAACTGCCACTTCCACCGCCGTCCGGCCACCTCTGCCGCCACCCGACCCACCGTTCGACACCCTGCAATCCCCTCTACAACTGCCATGCCTTAGTTGGCCGAAAACAACCCTTGCACCCCTCCATTTTTCCCTCTCCTTTTCCTTCCTTCTCAGCCCCTCCACCTCGACCCATCTCGGCAGCCAACTTCGCTGCCTCGCCGCCGCCGTTAAACCACCCTTAGCCTCCACCTACACCCCCTCCTCACTCCTGCACCATTCCCTTGCCTTGGAACCTCCCCCAACTACCTTCTTTTCTAGCCTAAAGTACCTAAACCGAGCCACCTCTCCTCTCTTCTATCTCACCCCTCTTCGAGCCTTTTCCCCTCTTATTTCTGCATGAGACTCACGCTGCTCATGCAGCGTGAGCTCCCCTTTATTTTGGAATTTGTTTGGAAAATTTTTTAGGTATGTTGATAATTAATTAAAGTGTTTTATTATTAAATAAATTAGTTTTATAAAGTTCTATCCTTTAGTTTCTTACTTCTAACCTAATAATGATTAATATTACTTTTAGGTGTTGAGTTGCTAATAAAGCCTAAATCTTTAACCGGGGTACTGGTAAGATTTGATATTTTGAGGGATTAAGGTAACCGTTAATCCTCCCTTAAATACATGGAAAAACGTATGCTAGCACATTAGGGATTTAGCATGATTTTATGCATGGTTTGTGTGCTTAGCATGATATATATATATGGTTGCTTATATCGCTTGTTAAAAAGGAAAAGTATGATAACCTTTGTGCCATGTGTAGGTATGATACTTAAGGAAGAAATTTGATTATTGATGGAAATATTAAATGCTTGTTTATGATGTAGTATGTTGCTAATGCATGAATGATATTATTGTCTAAGGGTATTTTAGGAATTATGCTTATGAAGTATGTGATCTAATGTATGTAGTTGCTAATGAGTGTTATGTTGAATAATGACATGTTGGTGGACTTAGATGATAAAATGAAGTACTAATATCATTATTTTATGTAGTGTTAGTAAATTCATAAAAAAAGGTGAATAAAGGGGTTGAATGGAAATTTTATAAGTGAAAAGGGTATTTTGGTAATTTTATAAGTACAAGGGTAATTTGGTAATTTCAAAGGGAAGAGGTGAAATAATAATTTTATAAGTAAAAAGGATAAAATTGTAATTTGTGAGAAAGAAAGGTGTGACGGCAATCTTTTAGGTAAAAGAATAATATGTTAGTTTTATGATTAAATGGCCAAATGATAATTTTATAAGTAAAGGGGTATTATAGTAATTTTTGGGAGAAAAGGATAAAGCGGTAATTTTGGAGTCAAGGGGTAATATAGTAATTTTATAAGTAAGTGGTAAGAATGGTAATTTTGGAAGTAGGGGTAAAATAGTAATTTTGGATGAAGGAGGGCATTATGGTAATTTTTCAAGTAAAAGGGCATTATAGTAATTTTGGAGGTAGAGGGGCAAAATAGTAATTTCATAAGTAAATGGTGATATGGTAATGGTATAAGTGAATGGCGAAATGGTAATTTATAAGTAAGGAGTAATATGGTAATTTTGGGAAAGAAGGGCAAACTGGTAATTTTGTAAGGAAGAATAAAAATAATAATTTTGGATGTAAAAGGGTAAAATAGTAATTTGTAAAGTAAAAGGGGTATGGTGGTAATTTTCATAAATAAAAGAATATTATGGTAATTTGAAAGTAAGGGGTAGAAGGGTAATATAGTAATTATTAATATGGGGAAGGGTAAATTAATAATTATGATTATGAAGAAGGGTAAATTAATATTTGTAATTATGAAGAAGGGTAATTTGGGATTTATGATAATTAAAAAGGGTAAATGGCAATTAAAATAATTGAGAGGGGTAAAATGGTAATTATGATAAAGGAGAAGGGAAATTTGGTAATTTATCCAACTAAAGGGGCAATTTGGTAATTTAGCCGATTAAAGGGTAAAGTGATAATTACTTAACTAAATAAAGGGGCACAATAGTAATCATGATAATGAAGGAGGGTAATTTGGTAATTTATCCAACTCAAGGGCGATTTAGTAATTATAACAAAGGAGAAGGGTGATTTGGTAATCTAACCAACCAAATGGGAAATATGATAAGTGTAGCAATTATGAGGAGTGAATGGTGATTTAAAAATGTAGGGGATAATTTGGTAACCTAAACCGTATAAGGGGTAATTTGGTAATTATGTAACCCAAAGGGTAATATGGTAATTTGGCGAGGAAGGAATGGATACTTAACAATTATATAGGTAAAGGGAAAATGAGTAGTTTGTACCTAACATGTCTTTGAGATTGTGGAACATTATAACATGATTCAAATAACTCTGATTAGCCAAGTTAGAGTATTGGATAATTAGTATGGCCTTAATGGTTTCTCTGTGATATCCTGGATAATCATCTGAATAAGAAACGATTAATGATATCAGAACGATTGAAAGTGAATAAGTATCGGATTATCGTGCTTTTCGTGATCACCTTAGTTAAGACACTATTACTTAAAGTGAAAGACCTCGAGATCGGGAATGGTGAATCCTTAGGGGTCGCTACCCTAAGGACGTGGTTTAGTCCACGATTATTCTGGTATTTGCTGGTGTGCCTTTGTGCCCCAGCCACACCCTATATCTTACTCTTTCTAGCTCTACGGACCTAGTTAGGGGGTATGCATACTTATGGATTAGGTGTCCTTGTCGGTAGGGTACTGAGTTAGCTTTATGCACCAGTACGACCAGGGTACCTTTGCGTCCTTGGGTTCATGGTTGAATGGTACTGAGTAGCTGATATGCACCGGTACGACCGGTGTACCTTTGTGTCCTGGGTTATTGATCTCCCGTTCAAGGCAAATAAATATGATTGATGTGATGATTAAAGAAAGAAAAGATACTATTATTAAAAGTGGAATATTAATGAGCCGGGCCCAGATGATTATGATATTGAGCACCGGTCTACCGGTTATAATAGTGGCCAGGAGCGTTGTGCCGTGGGTGATGATTCTCTATATATCCCGGTCCACCGGTTATAATAGTGGCCAGGAGCGTTGTGCCCTGGATGATGATTCTTTATATATCCTGGTCCACCGGTTATAATAGTGGCCAGGAGCGTTGTGCCTTGGATGATGAGTTTATATGTATTTCGGTCCACCGGTAATAATAGTGGGGGTCCCGAGCTCAATAAAATCAGTTATGTATGTGAATAATATTATGGAAAAATACTAATCACTTATAGTGGAAAACCATATGAGTCGGGGCCAGACCGGTCCACTGGCAAATAATAGTGGTCAGGTGCGTTCTGCCCTGTGTGTTTACCTTCCGGTCCACCGGCAATAATAGTGGTCAGAGGCGTTCTGCCCTATGTGTTTACTTCCGGTCCACCAGCTATAATAGTGGGGTTCTCGTACTCATATGGATATAAAATATGAGATTGATGGAATGATGACGGAATAATGGCTTAAGGCCTGAATATATTGATCTTACACTATGACATGGCTTAAGGCCCAAAGTATCGATTGTGACTTATAAATTATTATGTATGTTATTGTTATGTATGCACCTCTCATTATTTATGTGTGTAGTTTGCATTATGTGTCGTATGCGGGCCTGTCTTTAAGTATGGTATTAAAGGGTTACTCAGTACTGTAGTACTGAAGGGATTCCCTTTATGGGGCCACTGCCTATTCAATGGGCAGTGCCCTTACAGGTCTTTTCAGGTGCTACTCAAGTGGGCTACGGGAAAGAGAGTAAGGATTTATCCGGTATCGTTAGGTTTTTCCTCCTTCTTCATTTAATTTCCAGGTTTTTGATGTTATGTTGTTACTTTAACCACCATTGGTGGATTTTATTCCTGTAAACGATTTGATGCGCTACTCTGATTTAAGTATGTTGAATTTCTTGCAATTTACTCTAATTTATGCATGTTGAATGTCTTTCAAATTGTATTTCATTTTTCTTAGCCTTGGCACTTGGTAATGGAACGGTATGAGTGAATCGGTCTGGTACTAAGTGTGGCGATAATACTCCCAAAGTTCACGTTTTACTTAATTTGCTTCCGCTTATTTCCTTTAATTAACAAAATTTTTCAGTAGTGAATTTTGGGGGTGTTACATGAAGTGAACTAGTATGTTTTGTTTTTAAGCTTGAGACTTAATGTTATATATATTATTCCATAATTATTACATGTGATTATACTTTATGCTCTTGTATGATTTTTGAATTTTTATGTGATTATATGTAAGGTGTATATGCTACCTCTTGTGAGGTATTGTGATTTACTCAGTACGAGGAAGTCATACTGATACTACTTTTGTAGATAAACACATGAATGGTATGGAGTGGATCCATAAATATTATAGTGAAAAGTAAGAGATTCCTTAGGAACATATTCCATTTTTAGAGGGGCTTTTGGGTCTAAGAGTTAAGAAAATCCTATGTTGTACCTTTGGGTACTTGCTGGTGATGTAATTGGTTTTCCTTCAGACTCTTATGTCCCTTGGTGTTTTTTATTTCCATTATTGTATAGAGTAAATTATCAACAACTTTTATTTATATATTACCTCTCATTTCCACTACTTTATTTTGGTTGTAATTTTTTTATCCTTAGCATATCGCATAAGATAGGTGGGGGAATCAGACTTATACTAAGTGTAGCAGTAACACCCAGTAATTTGATAACTAATGCTTCTACAAAATGAAATTTTTAAGTAGTAAAAATAGGGGTGTTACAATTCCACCTAATGAGAATACTGGTCGGGAGTATTTTTCCTTATTGGAATAGTTCCACTAATAGAGAACAATGACTAAGAGCTTTATGCTCGAGGGTTATATCTTGTTGAAACCCTTCCACCAGTTGAGAATAATGGATAAGAGCTTTATGCCTTAGGTTTATATATTATTCAAACTATTCCACTAGTTGAGAATGACAGCCATGAGCTAGGTTGTATATTATTGATATAGTTCCACTAGTTGAGAATAATGGGTCCCTGAACTAAAAATGTATAAATAATTGGAATGTTCATAATCACTTATTGGTTTGGTTTCAAGTTAAGAATAACCTTATGGAGTTTATTAGTAGTGTGCCTCTGAGCCCTATATGTGGTATAATGGATTTTACTGATTTTAATATTGAGATATGAGATATATTTTGAAGGTTATGGTTATTATGTTGAGATTGTTCCTTATAATTATTTTAGAGTGTATCCCTTAGATCCTTGGTTGGAATGCTTCCTCATGTTCTAAACGAATGGATATGAGCATTATGTAGCTTTGGTGACATTTTTTTACCTAATATGATTATGATATTTTGACCATCGTATTTGTAATTCAATGTTTATATCATGTATTGTTGTGATGTCTTTTATGTGTTCCATGCAGGCTTTTTATATTAGTTGTATATAATGTGTTACTTAGTCCTATTATACTAAAGGGTTCATTTTCATAAACTCCTACTTATTAAATGAGCAGTGGCCTTTGAAGGTTAGCTTGTGAGATAAATTGAAGGTTAGTACTTGGGTTAAGAGTTAGGGTTGTCTGGTATTTTTCCCAACATCTTTTAATCTGGATGTTATTATACTCTTATATCTCTATTTGTCTTACTTTCACTGAATTTGTAACCACTAGTAGTTGGTTTTATTTAGTATGATGTTAATTTGCTTTGATTCTCTCTACTCTAATTCTTATAAATGTTTTATTAATCTACGTAGGGTAATATTTTTAGCCTTAACAATTAGTATAAGAATGGTAGAGAAAACTGAACTTGTACTAAGAATGGTAACATCTCACATTTTACTATTTTAGCTTCCACAATTCATTCTTTAAACAAACTATTTTGGTTTGTTATTTTTGAGGTGTTATAGCCACACTAACCACTACTTCTCTTGAAAGACTTGATAAATCCCTTACATTTTTTAAAGACCTATATTTCAAACATCTTACTTGTCTTGACTCTTCTACTTTTCATTCTTCAAATACCTCAGTCAGACCCCCAATTTTACTTTCTTCCTTCTTATCACCAATGAACCCCTCAGTGATGAATTAGTTGGTCCCTTCATCCTTTGATAACCTCCCCTTTATATCAACATGTCTGAAATTTCATCCCAATACTATGATACTCTTCTTCTCGGTAACATTATCATGGCCTAACTTAACCAGTACCATGTAAAGTACAGTTTCCCTTCTTCTCTTAGATTAATTCAACCATCCTCATCAGAAAGAGCCAATAATCCTCCACCAGAAATATGTACAACCTTTTATGTTGAGGTCCTTTATATTGGAATATGTTTAACTTTATACCCTTTTGTTAAAGAATTTCTCCAATCTTGTTACTCAAGCTCTACTCAATTCATCCATAATGCTTGGAAGATGGTAACCGACTTCTTATATGGGTGTTATTTCTTACGTGTCTAACTAACAATGGAATTATTTAGAAAATTTCTAAGCTTTTAAGCCATCCTTTGGCCCTAGATTTATAATGTATCCAAATAAGGGGTGACCATAAATTCATCAAAGAGCCTCGGCCTTCTATGAAGAGGTATAAGTCCCACTATTTATTTATTCAAGGATATTCCGAGTAGGATCTATCTAAATGGGGTCTAATAAATTCTAATGTACGAGAGTTTCCAACCTCCTCATTGGAGTTAAAAGCTAGAATAGATGATTTTGAAAAGTTGATGTAAGACATACACGTTATAAATAATAATGAAATTGTGAATGGCCATGTTAGCCTCAAGAATATAGGGTAAGTTTCTGACTTTAGTAAGTAACGTGTTCCCTTTTTGTCATTCTCATCCATTTACTAAACTAAAAAAATTGTTGGCTTGCAAAGTTTTTTTCTTTTACCTATAGAGTCTGATGAATAAAGGACTTTGTAAAATTTTGTCCCCTCCAACCTATCTAGGGGTTTAAAAGGCCCGCCATTTGTTCCCCGACAAGACGTCTACTACTAGGGCTTCCAAATAAAAGGTACATTTTCTAATAAAATATTGTTGTCATAGTTATTTCATTTATCATAATGATTGAAAAATACCATTGTATTATTTTTTGTTCAAGAAGTAGAAGGGATTATGGAATTGGATCCTTAAAGGAAGAAAGAAAAATCACATAAGGTTAGTGGCATTCATACTATGGTTGCCGGATCCTCTAATGAACAAGTTTTTATGTGTGTTGATTCTTATCATGTACATGCCATTGAGTCCATCATCTCCCATCATAAACATGTGTTAATGTCCATCATATATTGTTATGTCCATGTCCTTGAATTTTGAGATTTATTATTTTGTCATACTTGATTATCCCTTTGCTTATATTATCACTAATTATTTAAAATCTTATTCACATTTTAAGGAGGAGACTTAACCTAGGGTTATCCCCAAGGTTCTAGAGGCTAAGAAGGTTCAAAAGTCTTCATCTACAAAAATTACTACTACCCTTAAGCCATCAAAAACAAAGAATAAAGATAGTATTCCATAACCACTTTATAAACATACTTAAATAAAGGCAAAAGATTTTTGGACCCTTCCTTGAAGGAATCTAAACTTCCTACCTTACTATGTACCGAAGAAAATTGGGTCCTAGTCTTAGCTAAAGAGACCATAATGATCTTAGAAGAAGAAGAAGAAGAAGATGATGATGATGATGATGATGATGATGATGATGATGATGATGATGATGAAGAAGAAGAAGGGGATCATCTAAATGTAGAAGGGGGAGCATACATGAATGTGGAAGCCATCATTATTCCTTCCCCAAGAGTAAAGGCTATCATAAATGTTAGTGGCCCCAATAAACAATCATTGGGAAAAAGAGTACAGGTGGCCCTATAAAAGTAGCTTTTAGGCTAGAAGGCTCTGATGTTAGACTACTCAAAATGGAAGCTTTCCCTTAGAGAAAATCAACTTGCAAAAGGATTTATAAATTCATAATTGAAGATGAAAAAAGTACCATAACTATGCGATATGATTACTCTTTCTTTAATTGTCACATAGATAATTGGCTTCTCTCTAATTAGCCAAGGACATAAGTTTGAGCTATGATAAAGAGATATTTATGATACTTTGTATATATGATACTTTGTGTTAATTTTATTTTTAACAATTAACCATGCTACATAAAATCTTTAGCAAATTAGAATGAAGTGCTAACAGCTTTAAATAGGTATATAATAACCACAAAAACCTTTAAGTTGACTACTTAACGCTAAAATATGAAAAGGAATCCTTGGACGCTAAAGTGGTTGAGCTGGAAACTAAGAAGAGAATGTTAAAATCTACCTTAGACGATGCACATTTTGTAAGGACCAATTTGCTAGCTTAAAAGATTATCATCAAAGAGAAAAGCAATCATCCAGGGCTAAGTTAGAGCTATTAAAGGATGGTGTTGCCAATCTGGAAGATAGCTTTTATAAATGAAGAAACTAAACTTATAAATTATCCTTAGAGAAAAAGAAATAGATTACTAAAGCTGGGAAGATTTGTTCTTATTCCAAGGCTAATAGGTCTCAGCTAAAAGAAATCAATATTGTCAATAAGCTAAATGAAGATTCAAATAACAAGATTATAATGCCCCATATTTTAGCTAAAGCTAATCCTAGGTAATTAATATCTTAACCTAATTCTAAAATCAAGAAATTAATATTTATATCCTACTTGAACTCTCTAATCCTAAATATTAGCCTAACCCTAAACTTCATTTCTAGATATTAATATTTTCTCAACCTAAACCTGGTTAGTCGATAACTAATTCATCCCATTACATT
Source organism: Tamarix chinensis (assembly GCA_030549775.1). Taxonomy (NCBI): domain Eukaryota; kingdom Viridiplantae; phylum Streptophyta; class Magnoliopsida; order Caryophyllales; family Tamaricaceae; genus Tamarix; species Tamarix chinensis. Next base: position 26,868,895 of record CM060175.1, read on the forward strand.
AACCTAAATCTAAATCTAATCCCCCTAGTTTATTTTTCTTTTTTCCCTTCGTCTTTTTCCCCACCTGTCAGACAAAAGTTTTTCCTTCCCCTGCTTCCTTTCTTCTTATTTGTGAATTTTCCCTATCTAAATCATACCTCTACTAGGCAATGCCCAATCATGCATCAACTTTTACTTCTCCCATTTCTTGCGTGTGTTTGCTTATCACAACCCTTACCAATTGTGTTTACTTCCTCTTTATTAATGTCACCTTCTCCCCCTCGTGTATGTCTCTATAAATATGCAATATTAAATGCCAAACCACATCTCCCTTCCTCCATTATTTTTTGTCGAAAACTCACACCACCACAAATACAGCCATCTTCCTTCCTTTACCCTTCTTCACCATTGCTAAAACAACCCCTAAAACCAACTTCGACATCCTTCACCAAAGCTTCGCCCCCACCATTAGTGATCCACACCGAAACTCCCTTGCAACCACCGGCCAAACTAACCAAAACTCACCCTATCCATTCTACACAAACCACCATAGCTCCCCCTACTACATTTTCTTTCCACATTTGGCTGGAGAAAAGACAACAACAACCCACACCCTCCTTCTTGCCAAAATAACCACACCACATCCATCACCATTTGACACTAACCACCATATCCTATAACTACCTTTTGACCAAACCAATCAAACCTTTCCCACCACCTTTGGCCACATCCACTAAAGCACACCCTATATTTAGGTCACTCTATCATTCCACCCCATTTTGCATCAACCAAAGCCACCAGTCCTTACCTCTCCCTTTAGCCAAACTAGTTTTTGCTCCCTTTTTTGTTCTAGTACAATGGACCGAACCACTACCTTATTGCACGAGTTTGGCCAAGACTTCCTTTGAGCCTTGGTTTGGTTTTCCCTTTTCTTTCACTCCCATTTACCTTATATTTTACTTAAAGATATCATTACATGATAATTTGGTTTTCTAATTGTTTCTTATGTGATTTATAGGAACATATAAAGGAGGTGGAATAGGATAAGTGTGATTAGAGACCAGAGTCTTTTTTGTAAGGCTATTAGTCGTTGTTTTGGGTTTTTTAGTAAATTTCTTTGTATGAATATGTGTTTTATTTAATTACATTTATAATTTCACTAAATTCATGTTTTATATATGATATGAGAACATGAAATTATATGTTGAGAAATGAGTAAGTAGGGAATCATGCTATATTGTGACGACAATGTTTTACGAGGAAAACCTTGAGAATATCAGTAAGATATATACACTTGTAATATTATATTAATAAATTATGGTAAGAGGATAAAATTATTATTGTTAATACGTATGGTGATTAATGGAGGACTTGGCATATATGATACTAAACATATAAGGTTTTATGAAATAGGGCATTTGGTTATCCTTAAGAGTATTATGGTCATTATTGGTTTAATATAGAATTTATAGTATTTTAAGGTGTTAGATAATTTTAAATATGTTAAGGTTAATCATATGAAATTTTTGGAGTAATCTTCAATAGCATAAGTTCCATAAAATAAGGAAAATGCTAAATTTGGGAATAGTAACTCTAAAATGGGGATGTTATTATCATATATGTGAAACATTAAATTTCGATCACAATTTTTGGAAATGTTTTTAATATTGGTATTTTAGGGTTTATATTGAATTTGATAAATACAGGAGTCTTATGGAGAAAGTTATGATTTAATTGTGGAATTAGGGTTTTGTAAGCATTGTGAATAGTAACTCTTAAAATAGGGTTATTATCGCATATGTAGACGTGGCAGTTTGATCCCAAATTCTGAGTATTTTAATAAATGTAGAATTATGAGAAGAGAGACTTAAATTTGGTAGATAAAAGAGAAATAGAGAAGAGTTTATGTCTAAAATGTGAAATTAGGGTTTATAGTAAAATATAAGGATCTTAACCTTCGAGAATGGTATTGTTGTCTATATGTTGGTGCTTTACTTGCCATAATTATGTTTTGTACCTATCAGATCAATCATGAATAATTCATTAAACATTTAAAGTGGAAGATCATATAAGTTAGGACCAGTTGTACCTATCTATTCTACCAAATGAGAGTAATGGTTGGGATCTTTTTACCTCGAGGTTGTATTGATAACCGTTCCACTGATAGAGAATGGTGGCCATGATTATTTTTCCATAGAGTTTTATATTTCTAACCCTTTTACTTGTTGAGAATAATGGGTTCTTGAAAATAAATCAAGATAATGATCATAATTATTAATAAGATATTAATCACTTAAAGTGAAATACTACATGAGTCATGACCAACGGTACATGTCTATTTCGTCGGATGAGAATAGTGGTTGGGATCATTTTTCCATAAGGTTGTATTGATAAGTGGTCCACCGGTATAGAATAGTGGCGGAAAGTGTTTTGCCCTAGGGTTGTATATTAATAATTGTTCCACCAATTGAGAATAAAAAAATCTTAAAATCAATGTAAATAAAAGAATGGATTATGTCATATCTATTAATGAGACCTAATTCCATACTTCTTTTTATTACTTAACATACTTAGCATTTGTGTTTATTTTCCACTATAAATTAATGTAATTATTTGTATGCTTTACTCGACAATATTGCCACCTTCCTTAGTACATAGAGTACTTGGGTGCTATTCATTCCCATTAGTAAATGACCCTGATGCTTTTGTGTAGATCATTGAGGACCCATTAGATAATTTTCCCACCTATGATGTGTTGTATGGGATTCTATACAAGGGTTTTGGGTGTAGAGTTATGTTATCTTGATGATGGTATTACCCGGGTACCTTTTTAGACTCTTAAATTCATGGTATCCTTTTTGTTTGTATTTTGATATTGTACTTAAAGTTAATCAACAAACTCATTTTAATGTTTATAAATATGTTCTTGTTTCTATGTAAAGATGGTATGGTCAGCCAAGCATACAATAATTATGGTAGTAACACTCAGTATTTTGTTTATATTCTTCCTCTATAAAATAAAATTCTTTAGTAGTAAAATTTAAGGTGTTGTAAAGATATTTAGGTATGACGCCAAGTATGTTGAGGAGAAAACAACCTTGGAAAGAAAAGGACGAGACTGAGTGACCATACTCAGAGGTTATTAAAAAGGAGAAAGTAAGTGATGTTGAAATAAGACATCATAAGGAATAGGTGGTTGGGGCTAAATAGGTAGCTAATTCTTCTTAAAAGGATATAGATAAGTGAACCAAAATGGAAATTAATGATGCCAAATTCAGACACTCTAGTGAATTTATAGAAACTTACTTGAAAGAAAAGCACTTACACATTATGAAGGACAAATTCTATGATACCCCATATTTTTGTAACATTTATTGAATGGAAATTTATGGTGTTATATAAAATTTGATAATTTTTAATTTTTAATTGGAGCTATAATTGGGTTTGAGGAAAAGATACATTTGAATAAAGTTTGGAAATTTGAATAAAACAAGTTTTTAGGGGAATTGATCGACTATTTCTATAAACCAATTAACTGGTTCATCATTTCAGCTAATGGGTTTTGTTTAACCAAATAGATCAAAAGTTTTGGGAAACTGATTGACTAGTCGCAAGAATAGTTAACTAGTAGACCAAATAGATTAGTTGGTTGGTTGGGCTAAGTATATTTTTTAAGCTCAAATTTTCTAGGAAAATTTATTATACCAAAATAGAACCTTGATAATCTCACTCCATGCTATTATTTAGATATTATTAACCTATTTTAGCACATATTCATCTCTAACTACTACCTCAAACTAATTTGAGGGTTCTATTTGGAAAATTGAGGGAGATAATGACCTCACTCTTATCTTCTTTCATCTATCTCTTCTATATATGTCTAGAATCATTGCTTCAATTTCTAGACTATATCTACACGGTTGTGAGATTTCTTCCCATGAATCTTTCATTATCCTTGTTGTGTTTCATATTCTCTAGGTAAATTTGCTTTGCATTCCCTAGAAAATCACCATTTTAGTTTTGGAAGGGAACTCAACATTTCTTTGATAAATACACCATTTAGTCAAGATAGAATGATAAGATTAGGCTTTTCAATTTGTTTCATAACCCCACTTGTCCTTGAACCGGTTCATTGACCTTAAATAACCCTAATCACTCATTCTTCTCACTTTTCTTTCTACCTACAAAATAACTCTACTATTTAGCACTTATGTTCTTTCCTCTCTACTTTGATCTCACTTTCAAGTTCTTTCCACTCTTCAAATTATTTCTCTAGCACCTACTTATTTTATCTTCAAGCAAGGGAGGGTTAGATTTAAGAGGAAGTTGAATTTCACTCAATAGAATCTCCCTTTGTTTTTATCTTAGGATTAGTGAGCTTGTTTTCCCCATAAATTGAGTTTTAAGTTATAAAAACATTTTTATAACTTATGAAGTTTTAACTTGTTATTTTTAAAGTAGTTGGAAGTGTAGAATCTTCAAGGTTGAGTTTTCTCATAAGTGGGAAATTTTGCTAAAACAGCAAGTAATTCACTCTTACCTCTGAAACATGGACGGAATAAGTATGTGATATGGTGTATTCTATGAATTGTTAATTTTATAGGTTTGTATAAAAGAGTGTGGCTTCAGATTGATGCATGATGAATTGTTTGTAAATTCTAAGAAAAATATATGATTTTAGAGAAAATAGGGTCAATTTTCATGAATATAAAGCATGATTCAATTTATGAGCTACTAAGATGTTGGCAAGATGCTATGATATGTTGTAGGTTGGATTTGGTAGAATTTTAGAGTGTGATTCATATGAAAATTTTATGTTATGTGCAATTTAGGGGCAAACTAATCGATCAATAGGTCTATGGTGGGGACCTTGGTAACTCTTTGTCTAAACCCAGCAACTAGTTTGGTAAACTAATTGATTGGTCTCAAAATAGTTGATTGGTTTGTCTAAACCAATCAACCGGTTCAAAGGAAACTTGGTTTTTTCTTAGCTAAATCGATCAACTAGTTAGTAAAACAAATCCACTAGTTAGGCCAAACCAATAGACCGGTTCAATCACATTATGTGATTGTGATATTTTAGCCTTAATATGCTTTAAGACTATGCCTAATACTACTATACAATTATTTAATTACTAAAATACACTTTTTGACATGAAAGCCCAATGGATGGATTAAATGGATTAGAATTCATGGCATACTCAATAGATTTTTATGAGACCTTAGTAAAAAAAACCTTGAATATGTACTTTATGACCTTAGAAGGTAATGTAATCTAGATTTTTGGCCCAAAATGGATTATTCTAATGGAGTGATTAATATTAGCTAACCACTAATGGAAATCTCACCACATAATTGAGGTAATAAAAATGGTTATGATGGAATAAGTATGTGGATGCCTTACTTACATGTTGTATATACCTTACAAGATCATATAACCTTGAAAATAATACACTAATCACTTAAAGTGGAAGAAGATCGAGTTGTGATTGGGTCTGGTTTACCCGATCCTCGATGAGCTACTAAGGGCTAGTCTAACTTCGGGTGTCTATTAGTGCCTTTGAGCTTTTCCTTTAGGCGAGATCCTAGTAGATCTAGGTACCTTATGTACTCTAAATACTAATAATGCACTAGAGGGTTTTGATACGAAAGGATATGGTCAGCTAGGTGGATTTTGGTTTTGACTGGACTATATGTTCATTAGTGGTTACTTGGCTTTACCAAACTTTATGTCATTTGGTTAGATAGACTTCTATGGTATGTGAGATCATGATGTAGTGTATAGTCCATTGCCCAATAAAATTTTGAATAAAAATGTGGATAAAGAGAAAAATAAAAAGGAAAAGAATAAGAAGAGAGATAATGGCTTATAATAGATTATATAAGTTTGAAAAATGGACTTAATGGGAAAATCTATGAATTGATGGGCAAAACTTTAATAATAAGTTGAATAATTTACCTAGTAGATTGCATTTTGCTATTTATTTTATTGTATTATGATGATAAATCATGTATGTTATGAGTTTCCTATACATTATATGACCATGGTAGAACATGTATACCTAATTATATAGCATAAACATGAAATATGTTAGCATGATCTCCATATGATGCTAGAACCTTGTGTGCGTGTAACTCCCGTTGATGAGATAACTTGTCTTGCTGAGTACAAAGCGTACTGATGTACCTATTCGCTCAGTCATATGCTCATTCCCATGAGTAGAGAGCTATGTGTAGGTTTATGACACCCCTAATTTTCACAACCAAAAAGTTTATTATTATAAGATAATATGGTATCAGTAACACAAACTGGGAAATATTACCGCCACACCAAACATAAGAGTGGTATATCCATCCACCAAACCCATGCTTAATGTAAGGATAAAACATTTAACCAAAACTATGTATGGGAATCATAGATAGTATGAGGGAGAGAAAAAGAGAGGCAATCATAAAGGAGAGATAAATGACATATAACATGATAAGTTTATAAACCAAATCCAAGAATAGAGCTAAGAGATTAGGTAAAAAAATAAAATCATCTCAACACAGAGGGAGCCTAATCAAACCATGTATTCTAACTCTATGATACAATAAATTTTTTTCCAAGAGAAGGTCATACAGAGACCCACAACAAGCTGATGAAACTTGCAATGCATCACCTGCTCCATGGATTAAAAGCCAAATAATCATAGTAACCATACAAGGTAGTATTGATACGGTGAAGTACTAGTAAAATAGGTTTATTCTTTAGCATGGAAAGGGCTCATGTTACATCTATAAGTCACATTAATCATGGTGTAATAGATATGTCAACACACATTGTCATGGAATGATAATGATAAAACATGATGATTGAATTATCACAAGCATAATAAATCATATTATTATTATTATTATTATTATTATTCCATTATATGACCACATAATCCAATTATTAAGATATTTTTATGACACACCTGAGCCTTTACCATGAATATGGGCCATGGTAGCAACACTAGGGTACATAAGTCCCTAACATGTTCATACCCTCCAAAGTGGAGCACTAATCCCAATATTGATGTATTAGGTGATGACACCAAACTCATATGAGGCAATCCAAACCTTCCAATTGGGTGTTTAGGCAATGACACCAAACATTAACATGGGCATATCCTTCAAAGCATAGCACCAATCTCAATATGGGTGTTTAAACAATGACACCAAATGCAAATATCGGCATACCCTCTAAAAAAGAGCACAAATCCTAATATGGGTGTTTAGGTAATGAAACTAAATGTAAACATAGGCATACCCTCGAAAGTAGAGCACTGATTCTAATATGGGTGTTTATGTGATGACACCAAACAATAACATGGATAAATATAGACTGACCAGTCGATTAATCTACGGAACCTATCAATTGGCCTAGTCACACAAGACTTGAGAAGATAACACATAGGAAAGTATCCAAATAGTTGGTCTAAATAATAAACTATTTATAAGAATCGGTCGATGGGTTTGGTTAACTGAAAGATGGGTCTAACCCGGGGCCAAACCACTCTAGTTACCAAATAACCAGTCTATGGGTTTGCCTAAATTGGTCGATGGGTCTAAGTAGAGATTAGACCACTCCAATCACAAGAAAACTAGTATATGGGTTTGGCAAACCAATCAAATGCTCAAACCAATCGACTATTTTTTCAACTAATTGATAAAAGATTTCCAAACCAAGCGACTGTTCACACAACCAATCGATCAATCCAACAAACTGATCGACTGGTCTGAGTAAAACAACACCCAGATCAACAAAACACACATAACAACATTGACAATCTTCTCCAATTTAATTCTAGCATGCATCTATGTTATATGGCATATAAAAAGACATACTCCAACACAAACTCACACTGATCATAGTAGGAATCAATGCTCAACAAGATCACGCTTGAATTCAATAAAAATCATAATTCATGCATCAATTTGTCAACATGGGTAAAATAATATATATGTCATTTTGTCATCAATCCCATGCTAAAGTAGTTAGGTTAAACAAGTCATATATTACCGAATTATATGAAAAAATGCTGATGACACTACATATCTAAATCATCCTCCATGACTGAATTAAAGAATTGGCATCATATTATATTCACAACCTTTACACCAAGGCCAAAAGAAATAAAGCATGATTAACACTCCCTAAATCACATCCTACTCATGCCTTATCAACATTAATTGCACCACACTATCATGCTTAACACCAAGGAGAAAATTAATGAGAACCTTATCAACATTAAAATCAAGCTTCATAATGTCACATCCAACATCAACCATACACACATATTTGAATTTCATCACAAAGGTCCTGAGGACCATATACTACTAAACTCAAACAATATATGATACATGGACACAAAGGTAGAGTCATGGAATTAGATAAGCATAAAACTTGTGTGATACATAGACCCACCATAATTTAGTCATTAAGCCAAACTTTTGATGTAAACACATGATTCACACTTATGACCAAAGATCCATATGATGCCAAATCTCGTGCTTTAGCCATCCATATTCACAATACATATTTTTATATATCACATATCTAGTAACTCATGCTTTTCTATAGGTACATGCTAAAATATCAGAGATTTTAACTAAATCAAACATGAACACCAAACCTCATCATAAAAAAGAGATTTGTCTTACCTCAAAGAAAATCTTCTAACAAAGAGAAAATACTCCTAACTTGATGGCCCACTATATGATCCTTGATTATCTAAGGAAATCAAATTCCAAAAATCAGTAAAAACATACTTTAAAATTTAATTTAAATAAAAATAGAGAAGAAGAATAAAGGTATGAATTTTCATCCTTCACCCACAAGACAGATAACCAACAGAAATATTCAACTCTCTCAAAACTTTAATCCCCCTTTATTTATAGAAAACAAAGAGGAACTAAAGTAAAATTTAAGAAGGGAAAAATCAAATCCAATAGAATAATATGGACCAAGGGGCTTGATTCTCTACTGGAACAAGAAAAGGAAAGTTGAGAAAAGGTCTCCACAATTTTCAAAGTATACTAAAGGGAGAAGAGAGAAAAGGTAAAACAAGTGTTTAAGTGGTGATAAGAACCAGAATTGAGGCTAAGAGGAAGGGCCTGATTCTTCATATGAAAATGGAAGGAAGTAGAACACCTAATGGTTAGAAAATTTCTAAGGAAAAGAGAGAATGTGAAGAGTGTTTTAATGAGTATGTGTAAAAAGGAGAAAGAAGTCATATGAGGAGGTGCTTAAGGGGTCCATTGGTCGAGCAAAAATAATGAGGGGAGAAGATAGAGAGTTGACATTCAAGGGTGGATTGGAGTGGAGTGTTGTGCATAAATTTGTAAGAAAGAATAAATGATGAAGCAAGGGGTAAGAAGGGTGAAGTCAAGCAAAGTTAGGTCAAGACAAATCAGTAACAAGGAAAGGAGCTCTACACGAGCCAGATGAGAGAAGGAAAAGGTAGGAGGAGAGAGCAGAAGTGGTAGGTGAGGATAAACACCTCAAAAGTGCTTTTAGGATATTTTTATCTAAATAAAATTATAGAATAGTCTAAATAATGTGAAAATAATCCTAAAGCACCAAAATATGCTAGTTAGCAAAAAGAGACTCTGATTAGAAGTTTTTATAAGCGTTAGAAAGAGAATCAAAGCTAAAACAAAAAAGGATCCCGGAATCGTAGCCTAACTAGTTAAAGGGTTTGGGAAAATCAGTCGACTGGTTCTAGAGGAAATAAAAATAAGGAACGTTAGCTGTACCAATTGATTGGTTCAAGCAATCAATCAACTAGTATCATTGAAATTCCACATTTTCACCCAACTCCAAGTTTTTTTCCAAAACCAAAATTAGTTTATATTATATTAACATAATTTTAAACATGTTTTTGAAGAATTTTAGGATGGAATATTACAACAAGGTTTCGGGGATGGTCATTAGTTGGCAGACCTAGTGTTGGATGTGGGTTTTAATAACATGGATATCCAAAGACTACTATGCGGTCCTTGATAGACCAGGGGTTTAGGGTTATACCCAACTTTTATTTTTTGTCATTTAAAATTTTGTACTTTTTCTTAATTTTCTTCACGTATTTGAATATATGGGGACCATCCAAATCTTGTTCTTATGAACGTTTTCTTTAATATCTATTCATCATTTCTTCCACACTCCACTATATTTTTTATAGTTTTGGTCTCTCAACCTTTTATCTAACATGGGATAGGTGGTTAATTCCTATCCTATGATAAGTTCGGTGGTAACACCCTATTTATCATAAGTGCTTAGTAGTTTTCTACTTCCGCAATGTTTTTAAAATGATTTTTTTTAGTAGCAAAAAGTGGGGGTGTTACATGTTGCTATCATAGCTACTTTAAAAGTCTTCTCCAATTTTAAATTATTTAATTTGATACCACAGGTTTGTATTAGCGTGTTTGCTTAATGATGTTTTACTTTCAAGTTAAGACTATAGGTTGGTATCAAAAAATTTTGAACTATTTAAACATTTAGTTGAAATTTAAATATTTTTCAAACTTCGAATTTTTGTAAGTGAGAGTGGGTTGGGGAATATGCTATATCTATTCATTATATTGATTTGTTGTGCGAGTCTTATTACTCGGTAAATTAGTTGTTCCTGCTTAATCTTAGCCTTTAGGAGTCGATGATTGCCAATCACCATTACGAGCATATCAAGGCATTTATGGAGATTGTTTATGCATACATGGAAGGCCAAATTCAAGAAACCACAACCACTACTAGTACTTGTACTACCACCAATTTTGGAGGATTGGCTCAATAAGATCAAGCATAGTCACTCACTAATCTTCAAGGGTCAAAAGGACCTTGACGCTATGGAGAGATAGGTCAGATACATGGAGAAGACCTTCACCACATGTGGTTACCTTTCTAAAAAGAGGGTTGACATGGCAGTATATTACATAAAGGGGGAGCGGACGCTTGGTGGAGGAGCATCTAGCGTAGAGACGGAGAGCCTATGGGTACCCAACCATTAGAGTACCAGATCTATACTGTAGCCATAACCATAGATTATAAGGTTTCCTTCGTCACTAGCTAGTGTTTTCAACCACACTAATTAGCCTAGAGGTTTAAAGCCTTGCATGTTGCAGTAGGGTAAGGGGTTAGGAAGTGTTATATGAGCTCCATCAAGAGGACGTCTGAACATGATTAGCCAGTTAAAGGCATAGTGTTAGGGTGGTGCGGTGACTGATATGCTTACTATCTCTACCTTTCCAGCATGCATATTTTATAACTCTAGTTCATCATATTCTTTTATGTCATTTACATTCATAGCTAGAGCTATGATATCTCCCTCTAATAGTATTGTCACTTCTATTGTGTTGCCTTATGGGAATAGAATTGCTTGATCTAGGCTCTATAAAGGAGTGGCCTTGATAGTTGGGGAAGTAGAGGTTCCCTTAGATCTCATGAATCTCAAATTACGTGACTTAGATGTAACTATTGGAATGGAAATATTTTAGGAAGTATTGGTAATTGATAGACTATGTACAGGAATGTGTGATTCCATGAAGACTAAAGGGTGTTAGGGTCTTATATCAGAAGTGTGAACCTAACCCTTCTATAAAGGTCATATAAAAATAGTGATGAGCACCCTTTTTCGTAAGGGATTTCTACTCTGTCTTTGTAGTGTTTGAGATATTAAAGGTGATGAGACACCACTAAAGCAAATTGTAGTGATCCAAAAATATCCTAATTTATTCCCTAATGAGATTTTGAGTATAAAATCCATTTGAGATATTAATGTATTGCTAGGGGCAAAATCGGTATGTAAAGCCCAACACTATGTGGCACCTACAGAGATGAAAGATCTTAAGACCCAGTTAGATAAGAGCTAAATTTGACCAAGTATATCACCATGGGGAGCACCAGTCCTATTGGTTAAGAAAAAGGATGGAAGCCTCGAATTTTGCATTGATTACCAAGGGTTGAATTAGGTTACAGTAAGGAATTGTTATCCATTGCCAAAGATTGATGACCTATTTGATCACCTCAAGGGATCCAAAGTCTTATCTAAGATTGATATTCAAATGGGTTATAATCAGTTGAGGATAGCAAAGTAGGATATTCCCAAGATGACATTTTGGATAAAATATAACCATCAAGAGTTAATAATGATGCCTTTTGGACTCACTAATGTACCAGCAGCATTCATATCTCTTATGAACCAAATTTTTTTACCGTTCTTGGATCAGTTCATTGTGGTGTTCATTGATAATATCCACATCTACTTTTGTGATTGAAAAAAAAAACCTAAATAGAATCTAAGATAAATCTTAGCAATGTTAAGGTCATACTAGTTGTATGTCAAGCTTCCAAAGTTTTAGTTTTGGTTATATTAAGTGGTTTCCTTATTCATGTAATTTCAAAGGATAGGGTGGTAGTAGATACTTCCAAGATTTAAGTAATTTCCAAGTGCGCAACACCAACTTTTGTCAAGGAGGTTCATAGTTTCCTAGGATAGGCCAGTTACTACTATAGGTTTGTTGTAGACTTCTCCAAGATAGCTTATTTGTTGACTAATTTTCTGAAGAATGCACCATGATTTTAGTGGGATGAGAAGTGTGGTGAGTCTTTTAAAGAGTTAAAGAGGCATCTGACCACCACTCTAGCGCTCACATTACCAAGTGGATCCGATGGTTTTGAAGTATACAACAACGCTTCTAAGCATGGGTTAAGTTGTATGCTAATGCAACATGGGATAGTAGTGGTATATGTTCCCTGACAACTAAAGCAACAAGAGAAGAACTATCTAACACATGACTTAGAGCATGCCACAATGTTTTTCAACCATAAAATTTGGAGGCATTACCTCTATGGGGTTTAGTGCAAGTTCTACACCAATCATAAGAGCCTGAAGTACATCTTTACGCAGTTGGAGTTGAATGTGAGACAACACTGATGGTTGAAGTTGTTCAAGGATTATGACCTAGTATTTACCTATCATGAGGGTAATGGCAACGTGATAGTGGATGCACTTAGACAGAAGATGTCAAATTCCCTAAGCACGATTATGTTATCAATCATCTATGTCGAGAGCTTAAGAAGATGGTGATTCAGTTAATCATTGCTGGTAGTTTGGAGGCAATAATGAGTGCACTCACCATCACACCTTCAATCTTTGAGGAGATCTGAGATAATAAACTTGGTGATGTTCAGCTCGAGAGGATCAAGCAGGGAATTAAAGAGGAAAAGCTAAAGGGTTTTAGCTCCACAAGGATGGTAGTGTTAGATATTATGGTAGGCGGTGTATACCATAAGGATGTGCTGAGCTCAAAAGGAAAATCCTGGAGGAAGGCCATCATACTCCTTATTCCATTCATCTTATAGGGAACAAGTTGTATAAGGATTTGAAGAAGGTATATTAGTATCCTTGTATGAAGTGAGATTTAATAGAGTTTGTTGGCGGGTGTTTGACTTGTCAAAAGGTTAATATCAAGCACAAAAAGCTAGTAGGGTTGGTAAACCACTAGAAGTTCCAAAAGGGAAGTGGGATAGCATGTCGATGGACTTTGTGGTGGGTATTCCAAGGAATCGTAGTGGATTTGATTCCATTAGGTTATTGTGGATCGCCTAACTAAGTCGATAATGTTCATACCAATGAATATGATATGGAGTATGCAGAAACTAGCCAGCACTTATAGGAAGCACATTATGTGACTATAAGGGGTTCCTCTAGGCATCATGTTAGATCAAGACTCCAAATTCTTGTCACACTTCTGGAAAAAGTTACAAGCTAATTTTGGAACATAGTTGAAGATAAGTACTACTTTTCACCCAGCAACGGATGGATAGATAAAGAATACCAATAAGACTTTAAAGGATATGCTTCAGACATATGTGTTGGATTTTAGAGGCAGTTGGGAGGACTACTGATATGAATCTTCAAAAATTGTATTTAATTAATTTTAATAATTGTTGTAAATCATTTTATACTTATAATTGTTTGTCTTATTTTGTGAATGATTAGGAAATATTGATGCAGCAAATGGAGGATGGATTTGAATGGCTGCAGCTGCTGAAGATTTGCAGAAATGTATTTTTTTTATTATTATTATGTAATTCCATGTGATGCATTCGCCGGTAGAAATTGGCTAACGGAAATTAGGTTGGTTGTATAACCCGCCACCCGATCCATGGATAATGGATTAGTTGGATTGTGGGTTAATCAACCCTTAATAACCATAATTAGCTAGAATTAATATTAGCTACTGGGAATCATAAATGATTACAAACAATTAGTCAAGGAATGAGAACAGTGGATGACTACTTTAAGGAATTAGAGGTCTTGATCATTAAGACAGGAATTATTGAGGATGATGATGCTACTATGGATAGGTTTTTGAGTGGGCTAAACTCTAAGATAGCTGATAAAGTAGAATTATATCCTTGTGGAACTTTAGGTGAAATGGTAAACATAGCTACTAAGATAGAGATTCAATTAAAGAAGTATAGACAATATAAGCCCCCTGGGATTGGGATTAAGAGTACAATGGGGAGAAATTTTGGGGGAACTACTTCTGGAAATTGGAAGAATACTAATAAATTTGAGTCTAGAGGTAGAAATAATGAGGCTAAGGTAGGAAATAAGTTTGAAAAGGATAGGAATGTGATAACAAACCCTATGAATGGATCAAACAGAACTAGAGATATTAAATGTTTTAGATGTGGAGGATTAGGACATATAGCTTCTGAGTGTCCAAACAAGAGAAAAATTTTAATTAGAGAGTCTGGAGACATAGAATCTAAATCTGAAGAGGAAGATTTGGAGACTAGTCTGGTTAGAGAAGATGATAGTGATTTAGAAGAAGAAATAGAACTGCTGGTAAGTAGAGATCTTTTTGTAGTACACAGGGCTTTAAACAGTAACAAACTACCTGATTCTAATGCTATACAGAGAGAAAATATATTTCATACTAGATGTTTGATTGATGATAAATGCTTTAACATGGCTATAGACAGTGGTAGTTGTAGTAATGCTGCTAGTACCTTGTTAGTGTCTAAGTTAGGATTACCAACTACTAAACATCCAAAACCCTATAGATTGCAGTGGATTAATGAGTTAGGAGATGTAAAATTTAGCCAACAAGTTTTAGTAAACTTAAAATTAGGGAAATATGAGGATTCTATTTTGTGTGATATAGTTACAATGCATGATGCTCATCTGTTATTAGGTAGACCTTGGCAATATGATAGAAGGGTAATACATGATGGTCATAAGAACAGATATACATTACAGAGGATGATAGGAAGATTGTTTTAGTACCTATGACTCCAAAAGAGATTTTTGAAGATTAAATTAAAATTAAGTCTGATTATAAGGAATTATCTAAACCAAGTTTGCAGACTGAGATTGGTTCAAAGGAAATTAAGGGAACATCTGGGTTTTATGCTAAGAGTAAGGATGTAGGAAAGGCTATTAAGAGACAGGCCAATGTGTATTTGATGGTTTATAAGGAGTGTTATGAGTGTCAGTTAGGAATAGGTGAAGAAGTACCTAGTGCTGTGAAACAACTATTGGAAGATTATAGTGAATTGTTTCCTGAGGACATTCCTAGTGGATTACCTCCATTAAGGGGAATAGAGCATCAAATAGATTTTATTCCAAGAGCTATTATACCAAACAGACCTGCTTATAGGGCTAATCCTGAGGAAGTTAAGGAATTAAAAAGGCAGCTTTCTGAATTGCTAAGTAAGGGATTAGCCCACTCAAAAACCTATCCATGGATGTAGTTGGAGGATGTGTGTAGATAGTAGGGCAGTAAATAAGATAACTATAAAGTATAGATATCCTATACCTAGACTCGATGAGATGTTGGATCTTTTACATGGTGCTGTTATTTTTTTCAAAAATAGATTTAAAAAGTGGGTATCATCAAATTAGGATGAAACCAGGAGATGAATGGAAGACAACTTTTAAAACTAATTTTGGATTGTATGAATGGTTAGTGATGCCTTTTGGGTTATCCAATGCACCTAGTACTTTTATGAGACTTATGAACCATGTTTTGAGGAATTTTATTGGAAAATTTGTGGTTGTTTATTTTGATGACATACTCATATATAGTAAGTCTTTAGAGGAACACTTGAAACACTGAAGGATTATTTTGGATGTGTTTAAGATAGAATAACTTTATGCTAACTTAACTAAATCTAGGTTTTGTTTGGAAAATGTGGTTTTCTTAGGATTTTTGGTAGGAAAAGATGTCATATCTGTGGATAAAGACAAAATTAAAGCTATTCAAGAATGGTCTATGCTAAAGAGTGTAACTAAAGTAAGAAGTTTTCATGGGTTGTGTTCTTTCTATAGGAGATTTGTTAGGAATTTTAGTACTATAGTTGCTCCATTGACTGCCATAACAAAGAAGGAGAATGGATTTAAGTGGGGTTTAGAACAGCAAAAATCTTTTGAAACACTTAAAACTAAATTAACCCAGGCACCTGTATTAAGCCTTCCTTACTTTGAAAAGATGTTTGAATTAGATTGTGATGCTTCAGGGTTAGGAATAGGGGTTGTACTTTCTCAAGAGGGTAAACCAATAGCTTATTTTAGTGAGAAATTAAATGGTAGTACTCTAAATTATTCTACTTATGAAAAAGAATTGTTTGCTTTAGTAAGAGCTTTAGAAGTTTGGCAACATTACCTGTGGCATAGAGAGTTAGTGATTAATACTGATCAAGAGGCTATTAAGTATTTAAAAAGTCAATCAAAGTTAAAAAGGAGACAGGGTAGATGGATTGAGTTTATTGAAAGTTTTCCTTACATGGTTAAGTATAAAAAAGGAAGTGATAATGTAGTTGCAGATGCTCTATCTAGGAGATATGCTTTATTCAATGCTGCAGATACTACTTTGTTAGGGTTTTCTAGTATTAAGCCTTTATATTTGGAAGATCTTGATTTTATGGAGATTTATAAAAAGTGTGAAGTCTCTACACAAGGAAAATATTTTATCACTAAAGGTTATTTGTTTAGGGAAAATAGGTTATGTATTCCTGAATGTTCTTATAGGGGATTATTAATTCAAGAAGCTCATAATGGTGGGTTAATGGCACATTTAAGATTTCAGAAAACTTTAAAGATATTAACTGATCATTTTTATTGGCCTCACATGAAAAAGGATGTGTTAAAATATTTTATCAATTGTGTGGCTTGTAGACAGGCTAAAACTACTTCAAAACCATTTGGTTTATATACTCCATTTCCTGTACCTAACCAACCTTGGGTTGATGTTTCTTTGGATTTTATTTTAGGCTTACCTAGAACTAATAGGGCTAAGGATTCAATAATTGTTGTAGTAGACAAGTTTAGTAAAATGGCTCATTTTATACATTGTAATAAGACCAATGATGATGTGGTTGTGGCTGAATTATTTTTTTCTAATATTGTTAAATTACATGGCATACCTAAAACCATAGTTTCAGATAGGGATATTAAATTCGTGAGTCATTTTTGGAAGGTTTTGTGGGGAAAATTAGGAACTAAATTATTATTTTCCACAACTTGTCACCCTCAAACTGATGGACAAACTGAGGTTGTAAATAGAACATTAGGTAATATGTTAGGAGTTGTCCTTGGAAAGAATCTTAGACAGTGGGAATATGTTTTACCTCAAGTAGAGTTTGCTTATAACAAAACTTTGCATTCTACAACTAATAAGACTCCATTTGAAATTATGTATGGTTTTAATCCTTTGACTCCTTTAGACTTGATTCCTTTACCTAATGCTGATTTGCAAAATTTTGATGCTGAATCTAGAGCTAATAATATAAAGAAGTTGCATGAGTCTGTAAGTCAACAAATCAATAAAAAGGTGCAGCAAATGGCTGAGAAAATGGTTTTTAAACCTGGGGACTTAGTTTGGGTACATATTAGGAAGGAGAGGTTTCCAAACCTTGGAAAATCAAAATTAGATTCTAGAGGAGATGGACCATTTACTGTGTTAGAGAAAATTAATGATAATGCTTATAAGATTGATTTACCTGCTAAGTTTGGGAATGTTAGTAATTCTTTTAATGTTGCTGATCTTAGTCCATTTCTAGGTCTTAATCAGGTTTCAGGGGCAAAACCTTTTCAAGAAGAGGGGAATGATATGAATCTTCAAATTTTGTATTTAATTAATTTTGATAATTGTTGTAAATCATTTTATACTTATAATTGTTTGTCTTATTTTGTGAATGATTAGGAAATATTGATGCAGCAAATGGAGGATGGATTTGAATGGCTGCAGCTACTGAAGTGTTGCAAAAATGTAAATCATTAATGATGGAAACCTGTTAGGATTTCTCAAAAGGATCGAAGAAAATAATCGAGCGCGGGGTTCGATTCGTCGGAATCAGCCTAAGGAACTTCCAAAGGAAGATTCAAGAACTCAGAGGCATAGTTTAACAACGGCAACTGAATTTGAGAGACAGGAACGATCAAGAATCGATTGAAGACGGAGAGTAGAAGCAGAAGAAGGTGCGAGTGAGAGATTCACCGAGAGAGAGAGAGAGAGAGAGAGCGAGAGAAAGCTCGAGAAGAATCAAGAATCAATTTGTATTTCAGCCAAAAACTACTGTCTACAAGTCGTATATGCCTTATTTATATGAGGCATACAAAACGTATAAAAATACGCAACGTAGCCATACTATTAGCCCAACTAACCTCGCCGATACAGCCCAAATACACAAAAGATGAATGGGTCGATGCTGGACAATTTGACCAGCCCAAAAACACACCAAACTCTCCCCCAAAATACAAGAAAATATTTATACATCAATTCCCATCATCTAATATTAATTCTAGCTAATTATGGTTATTAGGGGTCGATTAACCCATAATCCAACTAATCCATTATCCATGGATCGGGTGGCGGGTTATACAACCAACCTAATTTCTATTAGCCAATTTCTACCAGCGAATGCATCACATGGGATTACATAATAATAATAAAAAATACATTTTTGCAACACCTCAACAGTTGCAGCCATTCAAATCCATCCTCCATTTGTTGCATCAATATTTCCTAATCATTCACAAAATAAGACAAATAATTATAAGTATAAAATGATTTACAGCAATTATCAAAATTAATTAAATACAAATTTTGAAGATTCATATCAACTACCTAGACTTGATTGAATTCTCCTAAAATAATAGTTATCATGCTAGTATCAAGATGGTACCTTTTAAACCTTGTATTGGAGGAAGTGTTGTAGTCCCTTATGCTAGAGTGATATCAGCGAGATGATTGTGTTAGGACCAGAGATGATCGAGGAAATAATAAGGCATATTCAACTTATTCAAGATCGGATGAGAGAAACCCAAGATTGAAAAAAGTGTTACATGGATTTGAGAAGACAAAAAAATAGTTATGACGTGGGAAATAGAGTCCTTTTGAAGGCTTCTCCTACCAAGGGAATAACAAGCATCAGCAGAAGGGGTAAGCTTAGTCTAAGGTATATTGGACAGTATAAGATTGTGGATCAAATTGACAAGGTCACTTATCATTTTGCCTTCCCAATGGAATCGTCATTACAAGGTTGCTTATCATTTAGCCTTTCTAATGGAATCATTGCTTGTGCACAATGTCTTCCAAATATCTCAATGAAGAAGGAAATGCATGGCGGATCCTTCACATTTCATCCAGCCAAATTCATTAGAGATTGATGTGTCTCTAACTTAATAAGAATGACTATTAAGAAATTTGGACACAAAGACCTTAGCGACACACATGAAGAGTGATCCACTTGTGAAGGTCCTTCAGTCACAATATGGCATAAAGTAGGCCATTTAAGAGACTGAGGAGAAGATTCAAGCAAAGTACCTAGAATTGTTCTCCTTGTTTGATGTTTGATGGTGTGGTCTATATTTTAAGGGGGTAGTACCCCTTTTGCCTTGTTGAATGTATCATGTGAGTCGTTGATGTAGGAGCATCCACACTTGAGGATCATAATCTAGCCATTTATTTTTCCAAGTTTGAGAACCACAAAACCCTTTTTACTTGGAAAAATTAATCATCCATCAAACCCTCTTCATGCAATCCATGACAGCCATTCAATTTTCCTTTCTCCTAATCATCCATCAAACCCTAGCCATGCAATTTTCTTTTCTCCTTTATTTCTCCAAAGAGGCTAAAGCTATGCCACCTTAGGCCACAATTTTCGAGACTTTTTTCCTCCATTTTAAACCCTATTTCCTTTTGTATTTTAACCCTAAGAATCTCCAATAAATATATCCCTATCAAGTTCCCCTAGGAAGCCACACATTTCAGCCACAAGTCCCTTTTTATTTGGATGACAAGTCACTTTCATCACTTGGGAAGGAAAATGTAGATTTGGGGAAGAACAAGAAAGATTAAAAGACATTCCTTACTTCTTTTTGTCACTTACAAGGTTAAAAGGAATCCTTGTATCTTTCTTTTTGTATAATATGGTTGTTATGAATTATAACATCTGGTGTATTAGGATGGGAGATTCAAAAATATGCCTAAGACTTCCCCCTATAGTTAAGCATATGGGTTAGAGGTTTAGCATAATTTTCAACCTTATTAAGCCCTAAATGCATGAATTAGTTAGTTAATTTGTACCCTTTAATCCTAAACTTCTTATATAAGTGTTAGGGTAGAATCAAATGAAGAGAACAACTTACCTTTGTTACATACCTTTCCCTTCAATAAAAAAAAAACAAGATTCATCCTTCATCCTCTAGTGCAAGAGCTTTAGGTTCTTTATAAAAATATTATAAGATTTATCCTAAGAGTTATATACCTTAGGTGGTAATTGCAATTATTGATTCTAGGAGTTACCAAGAATTAATTTTTATCTCTTCTAATATTTATTATTTTGTTTCTTTATTTTTGGTTTTTCTATAAATTTATAACTCCAAAACCAAGTAAGACCTAAGTTGTGTCTCACATGCAACAACTTGGTATCAAATATTAGGTTGTCTCAATTTGGGTTTTATCTTTTTCTTCTCATCAACCTTGTCTAAAACTAAACACACACACAAATTTCTATCCAAACCCCACCTCTCAAAGCCTAACCCATTTTATTCTCTTCCACAACCGATTATTATTCTCTTTTTTTAACTCCTATTCTTCAATGGGACATGAACCATTACCAATAGGGGTAATACTTGAAGAAAAAAACAAATTGAGAAGAGATAGATCTATTGAGCCTATTCAAAATTAAATGAGAAGAATACTTGATATCTAGGAAACATTAGTTCCTAATGTGAACCAAAATATTCCTAGAATACCACCCCCATTTCAAGAACCCCATGAAGGCTACGAGGTTAAAGAAAGTGAAGTTGGTCAAAATTTATCCTCAAGTGAGTCATCTATAGAGCTAATTAATAAGAACAAAAATCTTTGAAGGAAGGATCATTAAGTGTAGAATAGTGCATTAGAGAGTTTGAAAGACTCTCCACGAGGCATAGTTTAGATGATCTAGAAGAGTACGTTATGTCTCAATTCCTTAGAGGTCATAGGCAAAACATAGCTAGGAAGGTGGAGATGCATAGATACTATAGCATGATGAACTTTTTCACCTAGCCATAAAGGTAGATAAAAGAAAAAAAGATAAGAGGGTCATGAGGTATGGAGGTCTAAACAAAGGTGATAGCACATCAAGGGAGGTTCCTCCACCATTCAAAGATCTTTCCACACCTTTAACAAAAAGACATGAGGAAAAAGGGAGTGGTGGTTGAAAGTAAGACAAAGGATGTTTGGATTTTTAATTGCCAAAGCATATGACACTATAAAAATGAGTTGCCAAACAAAATGAGTGGATGCCTTTTGGTTTTTCAAATGCTCCTCGTACCTCCATGTGACTTATAAATGAGATACTTAGGCCATTAATAAGCAAATTTGTAGTATTTTAATTTAAGTATATCTAAGTGAATAAGAACATATAAAGTATCTCAAACTTATATTTCTAGCCCTTAGGGACCACAAGTTGTATACCAAGTAATAAAAATATGAGTTCTTTGTAGCTAGGGTTACCTTTCTAGGTTTTGTAGTGTTTAAAGATGGAGTAGCCATGGATGAGTCTAAAAAGGAAGTTATCAACACATGGCCCATGCCTACAAGACTAACACAAGTGAGATATTTTCATGGTCTAGCTTCATTTTATAGAAGGCCCATTAAAGGATTTAGTACCCTGTTGGCACCTATAACCAAATACATAAAAAAGGGTGAGTTCGAGTGGACCGAGGCAACCTAACCTTACCTAACTTCAACAAAATATTTGAGGTTGATTGTGATGCTAGTGGAGAGGGCATTGGTGCTGTTTTACTACAAGAAGGTAAGCCAATATTCTTATTTAGTGAAAAACTCAATGGCTCTAGGGTAGATTATAGCACTTATGACAAGAAGTAAGAGACCTTGACCATTATTCATTTACGCTACATATAGATCATGAATCATTGAAGTACATCAATGGTCAACACAAGCTTAATCTAAGGCATGCAAGGTGGGTAGAATTTTATTAATATTTTTCATTTGTAGCCAAACAAAAAAGTGGCAAAATGAAGTTAGTAGCACATACACAAGCTTATTGGGGTTTGGATGTATTAGGAATCTCTACAAAGAAGATGATTTGGATGCTACTTCCAAGATCAAGACAAGAATAAGTGATGGTGTCAATCCACAAGTGCACAAATTCATTGTAACACTTCAAGGTCGTATCCCACAAGTACTTTGCAACTAAATACCAAACCTCATTATTTTAGCTATCTAAATCATCATGGAGTGCAAAAATATGTAGGTAGATAGTGAAAATAATATAATGAATGACTAAATATAGATTCAAAGATGATAACTATAAACCCTAAAATTGAACTTCGGTCTCTAAATTGGTATTCGATAATGAAATAATGATGTGTTGTAGTTTAGTTCACTGGTTGTGAACAATCAGCCAAAATATACTCATTAGCCTCTTTCAAGGTCTACGAACATATATAATCTAATTTGCTTACTTTTTTTGTGACTAAATAATTAAATTAAACCCAATAAGTGCCAGCAATTTCATAGTCCCTAAGAACTAAACATTTACTTTTGTGATCATTTGAATTTCTATCCATATGTTAATTTCCAATAATGGTTTCAACCTTTTATTTGTAAATAATATCTAAATAGGTCAAATTTTGTTAAATCCAACTTATTAAGATCACTCTTAATGTATGAAACAACACATACGAATGAAAAATACAGCATATACTTTAATTCTTCATATTAATACCAAAATGGACCTGATTCAATCCTAGAAAAAGGAATTACTCACTCATGATTGCAAGGAAATATAAAAATTTTAAATTGCATAACAAATATAATGACAGCTTAAAAATTTATGAAGAATAAAAAGGGTTGAATTAACCGTAAATTGAGGAAGAATAGAGTTGATCGTACACAAAACTTGCAATTAAATTATAAAATCAAGCTCAAGAATTCGAGACATATTACATGAGGTTTTTGCTTAGGAAAGGGAGAGGAAGAAAGTTCTCCAAATATTTTCAAAAAACGACCCCCAAGTCTGTTGAAAACATTTCCCTAAAAACTAAGCACAATCCATGCTACATTGTACGTCAACAATCGTGGGTAAGCACTACTACACAGTCGTGTAAGCGGTCATTGTCATCGGACTCTATTATAGATTTCTGACCATATTCTCCATAGGGCCCTCTTATCTCTTACTTCTTCGAGCTCAGGTTATGGAAGAAGGAGAAGAAGGAACCGAGAAGAAGGTATCAACAGCAACTGGTTTTATTATGGGATAGCTCATGATGTTCATATCGATCTATTATACGCCTCTGCATCTAGCATTAGGTAGACCTCATACAATAGGTGTCCTAGCTCTACCCTATCTTTTGTTTCATTTCTTCTGGAACAATCACAAACACCATTTTGATTATGGATCTACTACCATAAATTTAATGCGT
Source organism: Tamarix chinensis (assembly GCA_030549775.1). Taxonomy (NCBI): domain Eukaryota; kingdom Viridiplantae; phylum Streptophyta; class Magnoliopsida; order Caryophyllales; family Tamaricaceae; genus Tamarix; species Tamarix chinensis. Next base: position 26,892,846 of record CM060175.1, read on the forward strand.
AATCTCAGCATTCAATGTGTATTCCTGAATAATCTAATTTTTCAATTATTCAACTATTTCATTTTACCAAGTTCAATGATAGCCAGATAAGTCAACATTTATATGTTCCGATGCAACAACAAGATATTATTTGTAACAAGTAGTTTTGTTGGTTGGTTAATTGGTCACATTTTATTCATGAAATGGGTTGGATTATTATTAGTATGGATACGGAAAAATCATTATATTCGATCTAATAAATACCTTAGTGTCAGAATTTAGAAATTCTATGGCTCGAATCTTTAGTATTCTCTTATTTATTACCTGTGTCTACTATTTAGGCAGAATGTCGTCACCCATTCTTACTAAGAAACTGGAAAAAAACCTCAGAAATGAAAAAAAAAAAGAGGGAAGGTGAGGAAGAAACAGATGTAGACATAGAAACAACTTCCGAAACGAAGGGAACTAAACAGGAACAAGAGAGATTCACCGAAGAAGATGCTTCTCCTTTCCTTTTTTGGAAGAAAAGGAGGATCCAGACCAAATCGATGAAACGGAAAAGATTCGAGTGAATGGAAAGGAAAAAACAAAGGATGAATTCCACTTTCACTTAAAAGAAGCATACTCTCAAAATAGCCCAACTTCTGATATTGATGGGAGTCAAGATAATTCAAAGTTTGAAATCAAAATACTTAAAGACGAAGAAAAAAACCTATTCTGGTTTGAAAAAACCCTTCTTACTCTTCTTTTTGACTATAAACGATGGAATCGTCCATTGCGATATATAAAAAACAATAGATTTGAACATGCCGTACGGAATGAAATGTCTCAATATTTTTTTTCTGCATGTAAAAATGATGGAAAACAAAAAATTTCTTTTACATATCCCCCCAGTTTATCACTTTTCAGGGAAATGATAAAAAAAAAGATGACTTTATATACAACAGAAAAGTTAATCTTTAATGAACTAGAGAATTTTGATTCATGGATATATACCAATGAACAAAAAAGGAACAGCTTAAGTAACGAATTTACAAATAGAATTAAAGTATTAGACACAGGATCTATTTATTTCGATCTACTTGAAAAAAAAACTCAATTATGTAATGATAAAATTAAAAAAGAATACTTGTCTAAAAGATATGATCCTTTCTTAAAGGGACGTTATTGTACAATAAAAAAATTGATTTTACCTTCAGAAACTGCTGTAAAAAATTCAATAGAAAAAAATAAAATTCATAGTATCTTTTTTCATGATCTAAAAAATTATAATTTTAATAAAATTAACCCATGTGAAAAAAAATCATTATCACCAGAACTGAGTCATTTCTTTATTTTAATCAATGAATTTGCTATAGAATCATCTTTTAATGGAATTTCGTTATTTCCAGACGAAGAACCCCTTTATTCAGAAGATCGAGAAAAATTTTTAAAATTCTTATTCGATGTAGTGATAATTAATCCTATGAATAAAACAACAAAAAAAACTTAATTGGAATAAAAGACATTAATAAAAAAAAGTTCCTCGATGGTCATACAAATTAATTGACGATTTCGAACAACAAGAAAGAGAAATTGACAACAAAATAGCAGAAGATCATGAAATTCATTTCAAAAAATTGAAGCGTGTAGTAATTTATACTAATACCCAAGAAGATACCAATACTTTTAACAAAGTTACTGAGAACTCTGATCAAACAGAAGAAGTAACTTTGATACGTTATTCAAAACAATTAGATTTTCGTCGAGATATAATAAAAGGTTCTATGCATACTCAAAGACGTAAAATAGTTATTTGGAAACTCTTTCAAGAAAATGTATGCACAAGCTGGCCATGCTGCATTCCTGGCTTTAACTTGCTACGCACAGAGAGACTAAACTTATGCATGGCTATGTGGTAGTTTGTGCCAAGGCCATGCAACATGTTTGATCTTCGAAGTGAGCTACATCAGTGTTGCATGACTTTACAACTGGTTGTGCTAAGGTTGTACAATACCATTTTCTTGTCTCTTTTAACCTTTTTTCAACTCTTTGTCTTCCAAGACTCCTGCATAAACATGTGAGGTTGATTTATATTCCTTCAATGCTTCTCATAATTGGTTTTCTACTTTGAATACCTGCACTAATTCAGTGGATTTGTCCGTTCTTATGCAAATCCCTGAAAATCAAATACCTAGAGAGAAGTAGAGCGAACTATAGACTTGAACAATAATAAAATACATATTTCAGACCAATTAAAGTCTTAAAATGAAGGTAAAGCAAGGTGAAAATATAGAAAATATTCAATTTATCATCTCCCCCATGCTTATCCTTTGCTTTTCCTCAAGCAAACACACATAAAATGGATAGGAAAAGGAAGGAGATCAAAGCCTCAGATGATAGTACAAACTACATAAACAAGACATACAGTTACAAGATTGAACTATACTACGAGCATTAATAGTAGGAAAATGTGAATACCCTTTAGTCCTGACTCTCAAATCAATATTATCATGACACTGTAATATGGTTTAGGATCATGTAGATGCTCATCCTTATGAGACAAAGGTTAAATAAGGTTGTAAACCTCCTCTCTTTAGGAAAATGTAAATTTCCTGCACTTGTGTGTTTTAGAGGTGTAACTGTTTTACTCAAAATTCTCCAGGCCCATAATGATCGGCCATATGCTTGCACACATTCTCATTCTCCACCACTCAATGACATTATAAAATACAAAAATCATGAGATATGTTTAAGGTTGTCATGGGGTCAAGGTTAAGGGGAGGATAATAATAGGATTGTAACTAATGGTCCAAAAGCTAGTAACGCAGCTACTACAAGTATCTATCTCAAAATTTGAGGTTGATAACTCGCTACTCACTCCTCAAATAATAACCAAATCTCTTTTCTAAAAACTCTTTTCTACCCATTAGAAAAAATTTAGATGCTTAATTCCCCACATCACAAATTAAATAATTTCATTATTCTCTTCACTTTTTTTATAAAGAAGAGAATAAAGCTACATTTAAATTATTTTATTAGCACAAGCTTTACCAAACACCTTTTTTATCACACCCCCATGCTTATTTCTTAACATACATACACCAAGTATGTTAAAGAGCTATCACTCCCTAGTTTCAGATAAGGGTGAGGTAATACGTCGGAATTACAACTACCAAGTAGGTTTCTAATCAAATGAACAAGTCTCAGTCTCAAATGAATGTCATTTTGTAGGCCATTTCGCTAATGGAGCTATAAAAAAGAAAACATATGCCTTAATTATGTTAATGCGTGCATAAGTCATATGTGGTCTCAAAGAGAAATTATGCAAGTTTTAGTTTCACATATTAGACAAGTAAACACATAATTAAAAAATAATAAGACTGTATAAATGGACAGACTATAAGGCTTAGTATCTCACTGGTTCCTTTACTACTAACCCTATTTCCTATGTCTTGGTCTAGATGGGCAAATCTACAAAGATGAACCACTAGAGTGCTAAAATAATAAATGGATTGAGAGTCTATTAGATGGAGAGTTCATGCTTTAAACAATTTCAAAGCTATTTCATTATACTTGCTTGCAACCTCTAGGTCTCGATAGCGTATGATCAAGCTATGTAAAGAATTCTATCATATTATCATCATAGGCCTATCATTTCCCAAATTCTCTTTTTGCAGATAAGATAAAACAAAAACAACATACCAAACATATTAACAAAATAAACACACTAACATCATACTAAAAACAAAAGAAAGAAAGAAAGAACACACCAAAAGAAAAAGGAAACAAAGAAAAGCAACTAAAATGGTAAATGGAAAACATACCTCAAACTCCCCTATGCTTAAGAATCACATTGTCCTCAATGTGTGATCGGTGAACAAGTAGGGGAGGTGAGTAAATATACTTCTTGAGGTGGGGTGGCAGTGGGTAATTGTAACACCCCCAAAACACTTCCCCAAAAAGTAGTTTTAATAACGGTTATTTTACAGTTTTAATAACGGTTTTCAAGCGTTATTAAAACGCCCGTTATTAAATCTTTCATAACGGTTCATAACCGTTATCAAAAATATAAAAAAAACCGCCAATATGAGCATAAAATGCATGTTTAATAACGGTTTTTCTGAAAAACCGTTGTTAAACAAAAGGGTTTTAATAACGAATCTGATGAAAACTGTTATTAAAAACTGGAGTTTTAATAACGGTTTTCATCAGAACCGTTATTAAAACAAGGTTTTAATAACGGTTTTCATAAGAACCGTTATTAAAACTCCTGTTTTTTTTTAGTTTTTCTAGTTTTGTTCCTGCCAACATACACAGTTGTATGTTCAAATAATTACCAAATCTACATTGTAAAACAACATCAATTGATAACAAATCTCCAATCACACCATAATTTCAATCAATCCCTTGGTAATATGCATGTCTTAATACACCGGACATATATACTCAAGAATCAAAATTAGTAGGCATACCACAACTTGGTAGCTCTACACCCCAAAGTAAAATGTTCATAAATATAGCTTAGAAGACTTAAAGACATAGATAAAATACAAACCTGAACATGCATGTAGAATATATAGATCTCTACCTAATACCGAATGAATGAGTGCACATGCTTGGCCCATTGCTCTCTCACTTCATCGATTTCTTCAACATTGTATGGCTGGCCTTGTGCATAATCATCGGTGAAAAACTACAAATCCCAAGTTTTGATTAATATACAGTTAGCACTTACGTCAAGTACCAAACATATATGTCATGATTCATTAATGGAAAAATATCGAAAAGAAAACATACATGGCTTGGATCTATGTTGACCAATCCATTTTGGACTATCATATCCGTTGCTCTACATACATAGTATCCACAATCTTTGTCGTTTTGCTGTTTTGGACACTATCAAATGAATTCAGTTAGCTCTCTAACTATTAGATATTAATTTTAATTAAAATAAAATACGAAATAGTAGCCTTCCTACTTACTATGACAGGCTCGTATTGAACATTCTTTGGGTCTGGGACACCATTCCCACCTCTCCTTTGATACGTTGTCCGTAGTGCCCTAATAAATAGAGTTAGATACACAATATTGTAAGTACGCATATATACCTCAAATAATGAAAGCTAGGCGAATATATGTATAAATAAGCTAATGAAGTAAGAAGTGAAAAGTATACTAACATGTCGATAAATTCCTTCCCACCACAACGAGCAACTTCAAAAGGCACGTTATAGGTTCGAAGGGAATCAAACACATAGACTTTATTAAGATCAGGTCGAACGGCGTACAAAACCCAATGTTCAGTTGCGAGGTGAGGAATGAGATAAAGCTTGTTGTGTCCCTCAATCAAAATGTGATCCGCTAAATAGTTTTTGTGGCTACCCTCTCTTATTGTACTACCGTCAGCTATGTAGTATGGGCACACAAACACAATAGAGGATAGCATTCCCTCCATCGCAACTCGAGTAGCTACCAACCTATGGACGACAAAAACAATGCATATTTGTTAATAAATAATAACTCATATAAGAGGTCATAAAAATTCCAATTGTATAAGTTAAGAGTACTAAAATCTCAAAATGAAATAATACTTACGTGACATAGACGGCGACACTTATGGTTGACATCCATTCTTGATTATAAATGTCGCTTATGTCAGCCGTCGATACCATGTAAGTAGTATCGTCCCTCCCAACATACTCAGGACGACAATCAATGAAAATATAATTATCCCTGAGGTAGTTTTGGGCATAAAAATATAATATAGCTAATGTTGGTGGAGGTTGGCTTTGCTGATCTGAAGAAGGAATCTTTTGTGGGGCAACTGATTTTTTAGATTTAGCTCTCTTTCCTTTAGCAGTGTCCTGTTTTGTGTTGCTCGTTTTGCTAGTACCTCTCTTGGTTTTACTAGTAGAAGCAGTCTTCTTTTTTTATTCCTTTTTTCATTCCTTAATTGATAATATTAAACAAAATATATATTGAGCATATAAATATATATATGAAAAAGGTATATATAGTGTAACTACTAAACAAGGTCTAATAAAGATGTCAAATGTCAATACCTCTTTAGTAATGAGACGTATTTGACCCGCAGGCTAAGCCACGAAGCTTCCATGAGCTTCTAGTACCGTGGTTGCCTCATCGCCCTCTTTATAACAAGGCAAGTGTGCACTGCCAATGATTGGAGTGTCAATACTCACCGGCCTTGTATTTAGGGCTAAATTGTACCCGTGGATTGTCTGCGTTTCGGTACTGTGACTGATGCGGACCCTTCCTTTTGCCAAAATTGTTGAAAGGTCATTCGCTAATAAGTCACATTTATGCAAACCCTAAACAAAAATATTACACATTATTAATAATTTATTACACCGAATACATTTAATAACAATTCATAGTTTGTAATGCTTACCTCGGGAAGAGTAGAAAGAAATGCATCAGCTTCACAACTATCTCTGACGCTATTTACATTAGGTATGTGAAGTTGATCATGGTCTACTGAATCGGATGGCTTATACCCTTGAGATTTAATAAATGACAACTCTTGCTCCATTGTTGCCATCCATTCAAATGCCACATTCAATTTTTGGGTGAGGATGGCGACTTGCTCATTAGTGCTACGAAAACCACGAGATCGACCACATATGCTCGTTCTCGTAACACCCAATCCAAGGCCCTTGTGTCTTCCAGGGTGTTCTACAATTCCTGTAGCCTGGGCCACAATGCTATATTGGTCCACCTTCTCACCTTCTGACGTTTCAAGTTCGTCTTGTAAATTTAACTTATAGGAATAAGCATAATATAATAGTTTTCTAAAAGAAAACTAAGTAGGGTTCTAGATATCTACAAACTTATAATTTTTTTGGCTGCAACATTAACATATTCATTAATATATCCATCTCTTGTTGCTCTAGCCTTCTTCCATAATGTACCAATATTGATGGGCGAGGTACATGGGTCCAAGTCTTGGGCTAGGAGCTACAAATCAAAAAATATTCTTAATTAAGAATATTCTTATAAAATTCAACATTTACATGTAAATAGATAATCACAAAATGCATACCAACTCCTCTTCAAGGCCCACATAGCCTTTACGAGCCATATTATGCTAGTATTTATTTTGCTTGGCAATCTCTTTATTTTGGGTACTTTTTTCCTATGTGACAAGCCAAAACATAATGACATGGTTATTTCAATATTAAACATAATATTGGGATTGATACAAAAAGTTTAATTGTTATCTAACAAGTACCTTAAAATCCACCGTAAGACGATAAGCAGTGAATTGGTTCCAAATTTCTTGATCAATGAAACCGTATCATTTGGGTGGGTTCTATCGTACAGAACCATCCTTCTTTCTATACATTTTTCTACAAGCTAAATATGACCTAAAGGTTCTTAGATGCTCCCCACAATGTCTAAGAAGTCATTTCTTCCTACTCTCTGGGACATTGAACACTCTCTGTAAAATAAGACATGTAGATGTATACCGATGTTAACGTAATAAAATTAATAACATTTGACATACAAAAATGATTACATAAAATAGCATATTTACCGTGATTTCCTGCCAAATATGCTCCTTATGACCCTGTGGAACCTGGTTCCAATTATTATAGGAGATAGGAACACGGTTACGGGTCACAAGTGAAATGTAGGTCAAGAACATATCTGCATAAGGGCCAATGGGAAGATTGTAAGTATTTCATCCCAACTCGACTACTTCTCCTCTATTCCTCATGTCTATGATAATTCTCATAATCGTAGGTCCTCTCTTCCCTTCTTCATCACTGCTATCCCTATCAATTTTTTTGTTGGTCATATCTCTACAAAAAAAAATAAATAAATTATGTTAGAATGTTATGTATTGAGCATAATAATGTACCATTATATTATCGATACGAATCATGCTAAGAAAGAATTAATCTAAAATGTATCATGCTATTCTATATTTATATATATATATATATACGAATCATGCTAACACGTTTCCAAAAAAATATTAATACTAACCCTAACCCTAACCCTAATTAACCATTATTAACCATAATAAACGATAAACCCTAACCCTAGCTAATTAACCATAATTTATTATAATAAAACCTAACCCTAAACCACCAAAAAACCTAATCCCTAAACCTAGCTAAATGTAATTAAAGCATAATATATAAATCATATTATTATTAATTATTATTATTATTATTATTATTATTATTATTATTATTATTATTATTATTATTATTATTATTATTATCATACACAATTATTTCTCTCTATTTAATTATTCACTTTTATATATTCCTTATTCTCTATATCTATTTAATCCTCATCAAATAGCAATCATTAACATATGCATATGTAAAATATATTTGCATTTCATTATATGACATTTCCTATATCTTATTGCTAGTCTCCTATACTTATTAATGAAAATGTGTGTGTGTGTGTGTGTGTGTGTGTGTGTATAGTTTTTATGAGTGAAAATGTATATAATTCTACACTCACATTCATATTATATATATATATATGTAAAGGTCTCGGCCAACACATGCATTTGTTAATATATAACAATAACGCAACAAATTCAACAACAAACAGTAAAATTTTCAGCCAACACATTTTTGAACGACAAACCACAATCTTTCAATAACAAACAAACAAAACCCTGTAGCAACATGCATGCATTTATATATATATATACATATATAAGTAGATAAAAAGTTACGAGAGGAAGAGCAAACACATACATAAAGTGAGCTAGCTACAAACATGACGGTGAAAATGTTGAGAGAGGCAAGGGCTTCAAACACGACGGAGGATGAAGGTGCAAGTGCTAGCTAGCTTCGGAACAATGACAGCACGCACATGTAGAGCCGACAATGGCAGAGGCGTGGTGGAGAGTTGGCGGTGCGAGGGTTTCCTTTACTTGAGAGGAGCCGGTGTGGTGGTGCGAGTTGGTGGTACACGGTGTGGTGGTGCAAGGGTTTGCAAGGAGAAGGAGAGCAAGAGAACGAAGGTGCAGAGAGTCTAAAAACTTTGGCACGAAATAGAACTGAGCGAAATAAAAGTTTGATTTTGGGGTTTTAATAACGGTTCCTGAGTGAACCGTTATTAAAAAAAAGGATTTAATAACGATTCCTAAGAGAACCGTTATTAAAACATCTTTTAATAACGGTTCTTCCAGGAACCGTTATTAAAAGCTTCTGACTTTTGACAACGGTTCTAATATGAACCGTTATTAAATCCTCTTTTAATAACGATTTACATAAAACCGTTATTATAACATCCGTCCAAATTTTATCGTTGTACTTTTAATAACAGTTTTTAACTGGAACCGTTATCAAAACTCTCCCGCCCATTAATTTTCACGCGCTTGACAACGGTTTTCGAACTACCGTTATTATTTCCCATTTTCGTAGTAGTGAAATTTACTACTAAAAAATTTCGTTAATTAAAAGGAAATTAGTGAAAGCAAATTAATAAACCGTAAACTTTGGGGATATTACCGCCACACTTAGTACCAGACCGGTTCACTCATACCGTTCCAGTACCAAGTGCTAAGGCTAAAAGATTAAAATACAATTTATGAGAACTCGGGCATATTTAAATCAGAGTAGCACAAGTAACATTTATAAGAATATAATCCACCACTGGTGGTTACAAATCCACAATACATTGAAACAAGAATTTAAAAGAGAAAGTGGTCAACCTAAGACTTTCCGGATAGATCCTTACACTCTTTTCCGAGGCCAACTTGAAAGCACTAAGCACGACCTATAAGGGGCACTACTCATTGAATAGGCAGGGGGCCCACGAAGGGAACCCTTCAGTACTACAGTACTGAGTAACCCTATAAAGACACCCTTAAAAGTAGGCACGCAATGTAACACATGGAATACTACTATATTTATACATAACAATATGTATAAACATGATATTTAGATCTGTATATATTCACACATCCAACAAGTCAATAATATATTGATATATGCGATTTATATGTTATTTTGCTAAGTAAAAATGTCATTTATTCCTCATTATTTTTATAACATGTAATCTTTTCTCGAGTTTTTCTCTTTTGGATAGATTTTGTAGGAAAAGATAAAAATGAAGAAATTCAAAGAAGAAATCGATGGAAAGAGAAAAGACCACAAATAACACATCAAGAGATATGGAATCAATGGAAGAAAAGACTAGAAATGAAGAATATATATCAAAGGGAAGATTGTGTTGAAATTTCATGAAGAAATAATGAAGAAACAAGAAACACGGCCCCCCTTGTTTCCTAAACACGGCCCCCCGTGTTTCCTAAACACGGCCCGTGTTTTTCTATCAGCACACAAAATTTCAGCATTTAAAATTTAGCATTTGGCCGAGACCTCAAGGAAAAACACGGGGGTCCCGTGTTTTCTCAAATTTTGTAACCGTTTGCGCAACATTTCCCTGATATATTTCAAACGTTTGAACATTCAAAAGGGTGGTTCGGGGGAGTTCGAGAATGGGATTTTCTCTTTCTCTCTATACTCTCTAGATACCACATGTAATTTGTAATTCCAATTCTCTTTCTCTCCATTGTATTCAATTGAACAATCAACACTCTGCAATTCAATTCGATAAGTTCTTCTCCATTCCTCTTTTAATTGCAAGTTTTGATTTTTGATTGAATGCAATTCAATTCTCTTTGTTGCATTATTATTTTTCTTGTGTTTAGTGTTTCATTGTTAATTTATTTATAAGTATTGATGTTAATTATAGATTATTGCATTTAATTGTGTGTTATTACAATTATGTAGATAGTATAAGGTAGGAGGATTTGATGACGGAATTAGGGTTTTTGATTTTGAATTCATGATTCTAGATGGAATTTAATTGAATTGATGGACGGAATTGAATGATCTCGCATCATAGATTAAGAATTTAAACTAATTAGACTGATCACCTATCTAGTTTAGATCTTAATCTACGCTAGGATAACGAAATTAATACGTAATTGTTAATTAACGTTTCCAGAGTAGCAAAAGATTAATTATTAATCTTGTCCATTAATTCTTACGATTGCATGATCCAAGCTTATGTGATTATGGTCGTAGTTGACTGCTTTCTATTCGTAATGCTGCCATTAATTGAATCTAGCGTTCTTAACCTAGGTTATTAATTGGTTAGGTGATAAATTGAGAGCTTATTTAATTTATTAGAATTGAGAGAAAGCAAAGAAATGAATTATTATGAGTTTCTACAGGTCAACATTAAATCATTTAGAATATTTCGTTTCTCCATGATTATTTGATATCCTAATTCCATAATCAATACTTCCTATCCTTATTCATTAATTAGTGAGTACAGTGTTTTATTATTTATCTATAGTTTAGATATTGATGATAGAATTATATGTTATTACATAACCAGGGTTTTAACATCGATTACAGAATTATTGATTATATACCATTCCTTGTGGGTTCGACTCCTTCTTTCCATATACTACGTATTTGGGAATTAGGATTTATTTATTAAATTTGTTGTGCATATGACACTGCATCAAATTTTGGCGTTGTTGCCAGGGAATAGCAATTATAATCTTTATTTCTGTTTTTGATGTTGTTTATATATATATATATATAGTAATGTGTTCGCATACATGTGTCTTGCTTTCTAATTATGTGATCTTGTGTTTGTTTGTTTGTTCGTGTCTAGACAAGAAGTGTTAGATTTGATGTATTCATTCACCGGGTATGAAAAGTAATGGGACTAAATCTTTTTACAAAGGCTATTTTTTTAAATCATAATAACTGATTTGATCACCATCTTCCTAGACCTTAAAAAAATAAATTGAGATTGTGATAGTGATGAAGGAAGGAAAGTTATAATGGTTAGGAATCAATCCATGCATTGATTATGAATGAGATGAAATGAAATTCAAAAATTGGTGGATATAACATTGTGAGCGCTTGAGCCTAACCTTTGGATACATTGCTTATCCAAAATATATTTTTCTTTTGTGTGTATTCTCCAATGATATGTGAAACTCCGTGCTTTTTGTTTCTTCATTATTTCTTCATGAAATTTCAACACAATCTTCGCTTTGATATATATTCTTCATTTCTAGTCTTTTCTTCCATTGATTCCATATCTCTTGATGTGTTATTTGTGGTCTTTTCTCTTTCCATCGATTTCTTCTTTGAATTTCTTCATTTTTATCTTTTCCTGCAAAATCTATCCAAAAGAGAAAAACTCGAGAAAAGATTACATGTTATAAAAATAATGAGGAATAAATGACATTTTTGCTTAGCAAAATAACATATAAATCTCATATATCATATATACGTAGTGCATACTTAACATTCACTTTTGTACATTCTCATACTTCACAAGTCAACCAATATCAACAGGCCATAATTATCAATCAGTACTTTTCGGGCCTTAAGGCTATTAGTCCATCATTAATCAATCATCTTGGATTATACATGCCCGTGTGAGTGCGGGAACCCCACTATTATAGCCGATGGAATGGTCATGAGGGTACATGCCCTGCCACTATTTTAGCCCATGGAACGGTCACGAGGGTAACATACCCTGCGATTATTATTCGCCGGTGGACCGGTCTGGCTCTGACTCACAAGGTGTTCCACTGTAAGTAATAAGTATCTTCCCCATGTCTTATCGCTTTTATGTTCAGTTTGTTGAGCACAGAATCCCCCACTATTATAGCCGGTGGAACAGTCACAAGGGAACATGTTGTGCCACTATTTTAGCCGATGGACCAATCGTGAGGGTAACACACCCTTCCACTATTATTCGTCGGTAGACGGGTCTGGGTCCGGCTCAACATCTTCCTCTTTAAGTGATTAGTGTCTTAAACTTTTATTATTCGAAAGTATTTTACCCTTGACATGCATGTTCTAGAGGGCCACATCACATCACGTCATAACTTACGGCATATCCGTATTATCACATACCAAAAGAGGACACATGAACACATCTCGGTTCCAAGCAACGCCACACATGAAATAATTAAAATAATAGCATTTAGAACTCGACATAAAAATTATATAGGGCATCCAAGGCATGTAGGACATATAGCACACATTCGATCTTAACTACACCCTTACTCGGTTTAGGTTACCGAGCTATTTTCCACACTTGTTAGGCCACTAATCACCCTTCGTAATTATTACACTTAATATAATTTCCATTAGGTTGGTTAGATTACCAATTTGCCCATTTCCTTTACTATAGTTAATAAATTGCTCTTTGGTTGGTCAAATTACCAAATTACCCCTGGTCAATATCCTAATAACCAATTTATCCTTTTAGTTGATTAAATTACAAAATTGCAATTCACATTTATCATATTTACCATTTTACCCTTCTCCATTATTAAATTATCATTTTACCCTTCTCTTTTATAAAATTATCATTTTACCCTTCTCAATTATTATAATTGCCAAGTTACTCCTTTCTAATTTATACTTTTATCCCTTTTATTTACAAAATTACGATTTTTCCCTTTTTTTATAAAATTACCAATTTGCCCTTTTATTACAAAATTATCAATTTGCCCTTTTATCAGAAAATTACCAAATTGCCCTTTTATTACAAAATTACCAAATTGCCCTTTTATTACAAAATTACCAATTTGCCCTTTTATTATAAAATTACAACTTTACCTTTTATTATAAAATAACCATGTGTAACACCCCCAAATTTCACTCCTGAAAAATTTCGTTTAAATCAGAAGGTTTAGCGGAAGCGAAAGAATTAAAACCATAAAATTGGGGGTATTACCGCCACACTTAGTACCAGACCGGTTCACTCCTACCGTTCCGATACTAAGTGCTAAGGCTAAACTAAACAATCGTTAAGTAAGAGTCATCAAAACATAGGTCCATAGTTAACATAGACCATTCACGAAAACCACGAGTCAACAACAGTTAAAATATCGTTAAGATTACAACTTAAGAGTACGGTTTCAAAGCAAGAAGCGTAGTACAAAATATAGCTAAATGAAACAGATCCCAAGGGACTAATATCCGGATTGCCTACTCACTCAAGTCAGGCCTTCCACCCCGAAACAATATACGATATTAAACCTGCACAAGAGGTCTGCTCCCCACCATCGGTGGATCATCACAGGACTCATTCAACCAAGGTAGTATCAGTACGGGTCCAATACTGAGTAAGTCCCACTACCCTATCTTAGGAGAGATATCATCAAGTGCATATTAAATCCGGGTACAACACGTTGATACAATATCATGCATATTCACAACCCACAGCATAAATCTTACCATACACCTAGAGTAACATATAAAACATACGTAACATCCTATTTAACATATAAGCGTGGTATAACCGAGATGTAAAGTGGCTCATACGCCTCAGGTGGGAACAATCCATATTATTAAAACTCAATACGTGGCATACTCACGTAAGTAGCATGTAGCAATAAAGATAATAAAAGCTGGTCATGGTCCAATTAGACTTATTCTTTATTCTCATTAATAATATGCTCATTCCACACATATTCTTTAATAATCCATGTAAGTACGGGAGCCCCACTATTATAGCCAGTGGACCAGAAATCAACACTCAGGGTAGAACGCCTCTGACCACTATTATAGCCGGTGGACCGGAATCAACACCCAGGGCAGAACGCCTCTGGCCACTATTCTAACCAATGGACCGGACTGGCCCCAACTTACATGGTGTTTCGCTGTAAGTACTTAGTATTTTTCCATGGATTACTTCATTCATATTCATTCAAAGCATTCTTCATTAATCCATGTGAGCGCGGGAGCCTCACTATTATAGCCGGTGGACCGGAAATAAACACATAGGGTAGAATGCCTCTGACCACTATTATAGCCGGTGGACCGGAATCAACACCCAGGGCGGAACGCCTCTGGCCACTATTCTAACCGGTGGATCGGACTGGCCCCGACTCACATGGTGTTTCACTATAAGTACTTAGTATTTTCCTAATGGATTAACTTATTCGTTTGGGTATGTCGAGCCCGAATCCCCCACTATTATAGCCGGTGGACCGAAATAAACACTCAGGGCAGAATGCCTCTGACCACTATTATAGCCGATGGACCGGAAATAAACACCCAGGGCAGAACGCCTCTGGCCACTATTCTAACCGGTGGACTGGACTGGGTCGGGCTCATCAGTCTTTCGCTTTACGTAATTAATGTCTTATCCGTGTCTTATTGAATCACATCACACCCTTGACATGCATGCAGTTGATACTCTACTTCTTTCCCCTCCAGAGGGATCGTCCCATATTTTGAGACTCGTACCTCTTCTCACATCCGACATCCGTCCCCCGTAGACTTAGGCATAGTGGCATATAGTAAGGCACAATCTCCAAGAATATAGGCCACCCCAACACATATGATATCGACTCTGTATGTCCTCATCCCTCTAGGGTTCCTCCTCGGAGACCCTAATCGGACCTTGTGGCCCAACTCTTTCTTACTTACCCAAACGTTACTTTATTCTCTATCTCGCACCTCATTTTTATCAGGAAATTCCCCAAATGTACTACTTTATCTCCCAAGTCCGTGTGTGACCGACAAGACCCTAGTTGGCTGCGCCAAACCCTAGCGCTTTACTTCCTCAACAAATAACCTTCCTCTTTCACCCCAATATCTCTTCTCTCATTTAGAACCCCATACTCATCCTTTATATAAGTGAGTCCTCGCTCTCAACCCCTACTTCGTCCCTCCTTGATCATTTTTACCCTTGTACCCTTCAAATTGCTCGTTTCCTCCCGAAACCCTAGTTGGAACCCTTAGACACTCTTACACCGACCCACGTAAAATGTTGCACCCAAGTCTCCAATGGACCCGTAACTTTGACATTATCTTATTTACTTCCTAAATCAACTTTCCTCACGTAAGATTCATCCCCATGCAGACTTTAAATACTCCATGAAGACTCCCCAACACACACTTACTCGCAAAACCCTAATCAGGTCTCTTATGCACCAACGCAAGTACTATTTTCATACCAAGTCTCCAATCACTCTAAGACTCTCTAAAACTATTACTTACAACCCAAATCAACTTTTCCCACGTAAGGATCACGCTCATGCAAGATCTAGTTCCCCCATGCAAACTTCCCAAATGTCCATTTTTTCGTGTTCTTTTATTATCATTTCTTGCTACCAAAGCCCTAGCATGCATGTCCTAGAGGGTCATATCATGTCACAACTTGTAGCACATCCACATTAACACGTAACAAGAGCGATCACAAAGGCATACCTTGAATCCAAACTGTGCTACACATAACAGGTAAAGTAACAACATGTAAAACACGACATATAATCATGCGAGGCATCCAAGGCATACAAGTCACATAACACGTAGGGACCTTAGCCACATCCTTGCGAAACACCCATAAGTAGAGGTAAGTCGAGACTTACCTGGATCCGAAGATAGCTAAGCGAGATAAGAGGGAGAGAGATCCCTAGCTCGTGGATCCACGAGAAAGCTTTCCTAGATCTGATAGAAATCGAAACTAAATTAGAAACTATTCTATCAATCAATAATCACATATTCTAATTAAATAAATACAAACAACACAAATTATCTTTCTTAGAAAACATGTCCAAAACTTAGAACTTAAAAGCATAGCTTTATTAAGATTTAAGGTTAAAACTAAATCAAAACGGATTAATACAAATATCACTTGGGACATTTCAACTTAATTTGGAAAGCCCGAGAAAGAATAATCGATCATAAGTTAATTTATCGAAAATAACTTATTTATTAGGTTTTACAACTAAATAGGTAATCTAACCATTTACATAGAACCAAATCCAAACCGATTAGGTTAAAACAGGATTTAAATGATTTAAAACCCAAAGATAGAATTCGATTAGATAAAATACACATAGCAAAATCAATTTTATAAAATCATCCCCGAAAATTAGTGTTTTAAAGCCCACGACACAAACTCAAGTACTTCAATTTAATCAATTCAAATTAAAGGTATTAGAAAGCAATTAATACCATTTCAACTATTTCTATACATTCAATTTTAGAAAAACAACAATACAAGTAATCGATTTCATAATTTCACTTGAAATTTAGGGTTTTAGGCCCGAAAATACAATTCGTTAAAATTCTATAAATTTAATCAAATTGAATGTTTAGAAATGCAATTAAACGCATTTTATAACATATCAAATAATCAATTGCTCAAAACCAATAAAAGAAATACGCAATTTAGCACAATTAGGGTTTTTGAACCCGGAGCGCAAACCCGATCAATCCTTACCAAAACTTATCAATTGACAGTTCGAAAATGTAATTAAACATACTATAATGTAATTTATATAGTCAATTGAATAAAATAACCCAATTACCCAAACCAATTTAAACCCGCGGGAGTTTTGACCTAAAAATTCAATTCCGATCAATTACGTACAATTTTTCCAAATCAACACTTCCAATATAAAATTAAATACATTTTAAACAATATTATAAAATCAATTGAGCGAAACGGCTCAATTATACGACCAAATTTCATTACACCCAAAATTTGACCTAGGAATCAAATTCCGATAAAACCCGCATAAATTTCTCAAATAGATGGTTCCAAAATGAAATTGGATACATTTTAAAACATATTGTATAATCAATTTGTCCGAAATCGCAAAAACGGACGGATCCGAAAAATTCGGGCATAACCCGGCCAAAAATCCAATTTTTCCAAAATCTCAACATAACAATACAATTAACCTATCCAAATCATTCTTACAGCACATATATACACAATCAAACAATCAATTTAGCTTTTTATAAGCTAATTCATACCCAATTAATCAAAACAAGGGTTAGGGTTTTTCGGAAATTATACCAATTAAAAACCGACAAATCAGGGCAAAGGAAGGCTGGGGAGGCTTCGTTGGGGGACGAGGTTGGCTTGACGGTGGTCGCCCGAGCTCGCCGGTGATCGGGCGGTGGCGCGAGCTGCGTGGCCTCCTGCTGCTGTTGTCGTCGCCCGTTGTTACGCTGCTGCGTGGCCTGCTGTCGCGCGGCTGCTGCTGTTATGGTCGCTGTGGTGGTGGTCGACGGGTACTGGCGAGGTTGGTTGGAGCGGGGAGGAGCTGGGGAGAAGAGGCGATGAGGGAGGTCGGCTAGGGTTAGGGTTAGGGTTGTGAGACAGGGGATCGGGGAAAGGGAAGAGAGAAAGAAAAGAAGGGAGGGGCGCCGGTCGGGGCTGGGGTGCGGGGTTTTTTTTTTAAAACAAATACACATTAGATAAAATACTAAAAAATCAAAATATTATTGGAAGATTTTATCTAAAATTTATTTAATCAAAATTTATTTCGAACGGGTCTGAAGGCTTAAAATTAGTAAAAAGGCTATATAAAGAATTTCGAAAACATTTTCGGAAGGATTTAACAACGAACATAAAAATTTATATTATTTACAGAAATGTATTATAAGACCTCGAAAAATTATTTAAAAGTATATAATGAAATGTTTAAGTCAAATTCTAATAAATCAAGACTAATTTTAATAATTTCCGAAATCGGTTTTCCGCAAACTAAAAAGTGTAGAACGGATGAAAATTAATTTCAAAAAGAAATTCTTAAATAAGTTCCGAAACTATTTTTAATTTAAACTTCCCGAAAATATTACATTCAATTAATTAAAACGTCGATAAAATATTACTTCCCGAAAATGATTATTTACATTCAATTATGAGTTCAAAAGCGTTGATAAATCCATAAAACGAATCGAAATTACGCTAATAAAATCATTAAACTTAATAAATGTGGATTTTAAAAATACGGGGTATTACACCATGTTGCCCTCTTCTTACAAAATTAGCAATTTACCATTTAATCACAAAATTACTATTTTACGATTTATTCACGAAATTACCATTTTTCCCCTTTAATTACAAAATTACTATTTTACCCCCTTACTTCCAAAATGACCAATTTATCACTTACTTCCAAAATTACCATTTTATCCTTTTATTAACAAATTTACTATTTTACCCTTACCTCCAAAATTACCATAATACCCTTTTTAATTAAGAATTACCTTTTTATCCTTAGTACACTTAAAACATTATTATTACTGTAACACCCCCAAATTTACACAAATTTTTTTTTAACAAAACACTACTTATAAATTGAAACCGTAAATTCTGGAGATGTTACCGCCACACTTAGTACCATACCGATTCACTCCTACTGTTCCAGTATCAAGTGCTAAGGCTAAGAAAACAATTCATAACATTAATAACAATAATAACAATTCAAATTCATAAATACGGGAATTCTGTACGCATAAGTTTTTATTCAATCCAAAATACGAGGGTAGTTTTTCAGGGAAAGGAAATAACTACAATCATAAAATTGTTTACGAAGCGTCCAACATAATTAAAAGAAACTGGGAATGAAATCTCGATGGAAAACTGGCCATGCCACTCTGAAACTGATTCGGCCCAATCATTACTCAGTCCCATCCGATGTCCCATAGACATCAATCACGTCAAAATAAACATCTCCTACCTGCAGCAAGTCAGATGGGCCTCCTACTCATGGGAATGAGCAGCACCCATGAAACGGGTGATCAGTACGCTATTTTAGCCGAGCACTTAGGCCAACACATACAATCACATAAACCATGCATAGGAATAAAAGAACATAAAGATCAACATGATCACATAATAACAAACAATCATTCGGGTAGATACATAAAGGCCTAATTAATCTTTTATCATAAGTCAATACGCAGCATGCCTTTTATCAAATCCATGTAAATACAGGAACACCCCATTATTTTAGCCGGTGGGCCGGTCACTTGCGGGACAAAGTCCACACCACTATTATTCGCCGGTGGATCGGTCACTTGCGGGACAAAGTCCACACCACTATTTTTGACCAGTGGATCAGTCTCGTTCCTGCTCACATGGTGTTCTACTATAAGTAATTAGTATCTTTTAAACGTTTGGCAAACTCTGGTTTATATTTATTGAGCTCAAGTCGCCCCACTATTATTGCCGGTGGGCCGGTCACTTGCGGGACAAAGTCCACACCAATATTATTACCGGTGGATCGGTTACACATAGGACATCATGTCCTAACCACTATTTCTGACCGGTGGATCGGTCTGGACCCGGCTCAACAATCTTCCACTTTAAATGATTAATGTCTTAAGTATTTTATTCATAAACTTTTGCCCAAACATGCATGACTAACTCCATGCAAAACCCTAGCTCTAATGCAAACCCTAGCTCCCATGCAAATTCTAGCTCCCATGCAAACCCTAGCTCCACGTAAACTACACTTCTATGCAACCCTGACTCCCATGCAAACCCTAGCTCCACGTAAACTACACTTCTATGCAACCCTGACTCCCATGGAAACCCTAGCCCCACATAAGCCACCCTTCCATGTAAACTCTAACTCCCATGCAACAGACCACACTTCCATGCAACCCTAATACTACCATGCAACATACCACCTTTCCATGCAACCCTAATATTACCATGCAACGCACCACACTTCCATGCAACCGTAATATTGCCAGGCAACGTACTACCTTTCCATGCAACCCTAATATTACCATGCAACGTACCACACTTCCATGCAACCATAATATTGCCATGCAACGTACCACCTTTCCATGCAACTCTAATACTACCACACTTCCATGCAACCCTAATATTGCCATGCAACGTACCACCTTTCCATGCAACCCTAATATTTCCATGCAACGTACCACTTTTCCATGCAACCCTAATATTATCACATGAAACCCTAACACCGTGCAATATTAACAACATCGTGCGAATCCTAACATGCATGTCTTAAGGCCACATCGCATATTATCACATACAAATAAAACACATGACATATAACAACCCAAGATCATACATGAACTCCACATCATATCATATATAACAAAATTAATAATGATAACTTAGAGTACATGGCATATGAAGCACATAATGCATATAAACACACAAACGACCTTAGTACCCCTTACCTAAAACGACACCGGTCTTGGTGCACGCTCCTATTCCACTTGAGGGGCTTGAATGGGTTCACCTATTATATAAAACTATACTAGAATTAGGCTCCCTTATAAAATTTTATTAATCTCTAACTTATTCTAAAATTTAGTTTTAAATTAAAATAATATTACATAATAATTAACTATACAAAATACTACTTAAGAATACAACTAATTTGCTATTTCCATTTGAAAAGGGGTGGTGATATAAGGGTTTCCACCCTTCACCAAAGTAGTAGTAGTAGTAGTAGTAGTAGTAGTAGTATAGTAGTAGTAGTAGTAGTAGTAGTAGTAGTAGTAGTAGTAGTAGTAGTAGTAATAGTAATAATAATAATAATAATAATAATAATAATAATAATAATAATAATAATAAAGTATAATATTATTAATGATACTTTTATTAGTAGAAAATTAATATTAATAATACCAAAATTCTTAAAAATTACAAGGTGGTTTTTGAACCACCCCAATTTAATAATACTACCATTCAAAATTGTAATAATGATATTAAAGTTATATATACTTATAATATAAAGTTAATAAAGATGATAATAATAATAATATAATTAGAAAAAATGTTAAAAATGTTAATAATATTAATAAAAAGTAAAAGTGTGAGGCTTAATTAGAATTTTTGGTTTCTGCCCCTCCTAAAATAATTACAACATTAATTAAATAGTTACACTAATGATAATAATATTTATAATATTATTAATAATAATATTAAACATGTAATAATTCCATTAAATAAGAAAAATTGGAGAATAATAAGTTATCTTACTCAATAATACTCCCAGACCTGTCAGCAAAATTTAGAAATTAAGATACAGTTGATAACAATAATAATTATAATAATAATAATAATTAAAATTGAATTAAAATTAAACATTAGGATAAAAGCATAATAATTATCAATAAATCGAAAGCAAGTATTTACAAGGTCTAGGGTTTCACCTTGAATTGGAGGGTATGGGTGGCACCGGCAGTGGTTCCCGGAGGTGGCCGGAAAATAGATCTAAGAGAGGTAAAAATGAAGAAAAAGAAGGAAGGGGAAAGGAGAAAAATAATATAAGCTTATGGTTCGGTGGAGGAGACTTAGCAAGAGATATTGGGTGGTTTATAGGGTGGCAGAAGTGGCGTATGTGGCGGCGAATGGTGGTTTAAGGTTTTGGGGTAAAAATTATGGCGAGATGAGCAGTAAACTTTGCACGGTTATAGGTTGAAAATGGTCTAGTTAGCTAGTGGGAATTGCAAAGAAGAATTTGGAATGTGGTGGTGGCACTGAGGTTGGCAATCGGCGTCAGAATATGCGTCTGAAGTCGCGGTGGCGGGCGATTTTCACTTAGGGTTTCGAGAAAGAAGAAGCTTCAAAAACATCCATAACTAGGTTATTTATAGAGTTTATATCGGTTATTAGGGTTTTGGGGGTCGCTTGGATGGTATTGAATGCTAGGGTTTTGGTGGCCGGTGGCAGAATTTGGCCGGTGATTGTTTTGGTCGGGGTTGAAGTTTCGCGAAGCAAAAGAGAGGGACCGAGCGAGAGTTGAGGATAATCGATCATTCCAAGTCAATGTGCGAGTCAAGAGGGAGAAAAAGAGAGGTGAATCAGTCGGTCAGAGTCCTCGTAGCCGGCGCCGCCATTTTCGGGGGTGGGAGTTGCAGCAGCGTCGTCGGAGGAGAGGGGAGGAGGAAGGAAGGAGGGAGGGGTGAACCGGTCGGCTGGGAAAGAAAAGAAAAGGGAGAGAATCGGGTCGGTCACGCCGGTTAGATTGGCCATTAAATGGGACGCAGTGTCTCGTCCGAAAACGAGTCAAAATGCGGTGTTGAAATGCCGCATGAAGGAGGCACGGCGCTGGGTCGCGGAGAAAGGAGAAGAAGAGGTAGGTTGGGCTACGCCAAGCCCAACCGGCGGGAGAGAAAAAAGTGAAAGAAAGAAAAGAAAGAAAAAGGAGGAAAGAAAAGAAAAAGGAAAAAGGGAAAAGGAAAATTTAAGGTTTTGGGTTTAAGTAAATTAATTTTAATAATTTAGGTATCTAAAATAAAACATTTATTTAAAAAAATATTAAATTTTCTTTTTAGGCTAATTTAGGGTTTTTAAATTATTTTTCCTAAGTTCCTTTTTAATTAACAAAAAGCCTAGTTTTTCCTTTATAAAAATATTCATAAGTTCCTATTAATTTGCCCTAAATAAATCCCTCTTATTCCAAATAAAATAATAAATTAAATTAATTTTCCAATGAATCCTTATTTAATAATATATCAAAAATAAATAATTCTAGGGCATTTCAATTACTACATAAAATTTTAATATTAACACCTCCCACCACTCTTATAATTAATATAACATTATTAGCACCCATATATATATTAGGCCATATTCTTATACAAGATACATTAATAAAATTCCCTAACGCTCACAAAATATTAATCATGCAATAAAGATCACAATACCATAATAGAACATGGATAATACTTAACATTTTCATCAACCACCAAACTATTACCCTAAACAATATTTCCATATATAGCAATAATCTATCATGCTTCCTTTTCATCAATCAATACAAGAACCACATATATTATATTAAACAACATAAACCAAGCATAATAATATATTAAAAATCCTAATGTACTAACATACATTAATCCATGCATTTAAGTGGAATTAAACGATTACCTTGATTCCCAAAAAAATGAACCTTAAAGGTATTCTGGTTAGAGGTTCAAGTTTTGATTATCAAAACCAATACCTAAAAATAATATCAAGACTTATTGCATTAGAAAAGATAAAAACCAAATTATAAGGATTTATTACACTTAATTAATCAGATAATTAAACAAAAATATTATTATACCTTAACAATTATTATTTTCAACTAAATTAAAGAGGGAAGTAGCTCATCCTGCTCATGCAGCATGAGCTGCATGCAAGGAAAGAAAAAGGAGGGCTCAAAGGTGGTGGAAATAGGGAAGGATAGGCATTTTCGGGTTGGTGGTTTGGGGTTAAGAAGAGGACATGGTGGGGAAGGATTTGGGGAAAGGGAATGGTGCAGAAGTATAGAGGGGGTGTAGGTGGTTGTAGGGGATGCGTTGAAGGCAGCTAAAGGTGGTGGAGATGGCAGCAGCGAGGCTGTGAAGATAGCGGCCGAGGAGGGGTCAAAATGGAAGGCTAGTGAGGAAGTAAAATGGGGAGGGAAAATGAAGGTCTTTGGGTGGTGTTTTTGGGAAAGATAGGATTGGCGGCAGAAACGGCGGGAAGGCGGCGGAATATGGTGATACAGGGTGGCTGCCGAGGAGGAAGGGAAAGAAGAGAAAAAGAAGAGAGGAGGAAGAATGGGGCTGCAGGGAGGCTTGATGGGGTTGTGATGGCTCGAGGGTGAGGTAGAGGGTGGCAGGGGTGGTGCATGTGGTGGTTGAGGCAGCGAAAGTGGTGGATATTAGCGGAGAAACAAAAATAGGGGGAGAGAGGGGAGGAGAAGAAAGGAAAGAAGAAAGGGTCTGGGAGAATGGGGAGTTTGGGAAAGAAAAATGTAGAGCAGGCAAGGAAGGAGCAATAAATAGAAAAGGAAGAGAAGGGAGGAGACTGGTGACACATTCCTACTCGCAAGTGCACGGGGTCAGAGTAGTAGTCAAGGTCAATCCCACAAGGATTGGTGAATGACCACTAGGACAATGATAGAACTTAACTATGTCTAAACTACGAGATGATATGAAATAATAAATTGTAAGCTAAAATAACTAAATAAGCTAAAAAGAAAGGAAAATAGCACTCAAGTCACTCAAATAAATAGAAGAGCTAAGGTTCTGGTTCATCGCCCCCGATCCTCACATGTAATCGAAGATCACATCACAAAATAATTCAACAATCATAATCAATCATGCCAACAAGGATAGAAAGTGTTGTGCTTTCTCAAGCCACAACCACCCTATTACATATCTATGGCCCTAACTATCTCTAGCTTAGAGTCTAATAGAATGTAATGCATTAAAGTCTATAAAGTTTCCTCCTTTATTGTTGAAGAGGTCAAATCGATCGTCTCTCGACCTACAATTTAATCTCCCGTTGTGCTATTGGGTCTAATATTGGATTATCTCTCGATCTCACCTATATTTCCCACACCGAAAATCAGAACCCGGCCGTGGTTCAAGAATCCGTCAATCAATCAATAACACAACACATACATTATGAATTGAATAAAAAAGGATGCAATAATTTAACAAATTAGGATCGGGAAAAATTACTCTTCACCTTAGCACAAGATCTAGCCCATCAAATTCATATCAAGAATATTAAAAACAATAAGAGATTCCATAGATAAAGAAAATATCATTAGATAATACCCTTGATGTTCACAAATTCTTGCAAAAATTTAACTTCTTGAACCTCCGTCTCTAATTTACAAGAGAGTTCTTGATGAATTGGGGAAGAGAATAGAGAAGAGAGAAAAGAGAGGGAGTGGAGGCTGCCTCGAGATATTAGAATAAGAGTTTTTACACTACCGCCTCGTGGATCGCTAAGGTTTCGGTAACGATGGGCTTCCCGTGTCAGCTTTGAAAATGATTCGTATTTTGACCATAACTTTTTCATCATAACTCCGATTAAGCTGATTTTGGATGCGTTGGAAAGATATTAAAAATATATAAAACTTTGATGTTGAAAGCTTCTCCAAATTCAGACCTTTTCTTGGTCTAAATTTCACTTCTTTCAGGCCCATATACTTTAAATATGCATTCTTTCTTTTTCCACTTTAACTTTTGCTCCTCTTTGCTCCTTTTTTCTCCTTTCTTCTCCCTTTAAGGTTATTCTTTTTCTTCATCCTTCATGATTATTTTTTTTTCTTGAGACCCTGCAAATTTTCACAACACAAAGGCAGTAACAAGAACAAAAAGGGAGAATTTTGACTGAAATTACAGGTAAAAACTCTTATAAACCTTAGGAATAAGATGTAAAAGTCACACTTATCAACTGGGATCTCAAGGGGTGACGGTAGGGGGTAGGGAAATGGGTGTTGTAGGGAGAGGGAGAGGAAGATGTGGCAATGGCAAGGAGAGGGAGAGGGAGAGATGATAGGTCGGTATGGCAGGAAAACGACGAGAAGGAGAGGGAGGGAGATAGGGGAAGGTCAACGGAGGTGTGGGAGTTGCAGGTGGGATAGCAGGGATGGCAAGTTTGTCAGGAATCTCACCGGGGATAGAGGAAGAAGAAAGAAAGAAGAACAAGAAAGAGTCAGAGGAGGGGCCAAGTGTGCGACGGGCGGCCGACGGAGAAAAGACGCGGGCAGGCCCGGTTGAGCAAGAAAGGAAGAAGGAAAGAGGGGGCGGCCGATTCATACAGGAGAAGGCAGGGGGAAGAGTGGGCCTACGGCCTAGTGCAGGAGGGGAGAAGGGGCAGGTCAGCCAACCGCCGACCCAAGGAAGGAAAAAGAAAAAGAAAGAAATGGGAAAAAAAGGAAAAAGGAAAAATGGTTTTAATTAAAATAATTTAATTTATAAATAATCAAGTAAAATATTTTTGGGTAATAAATTTATTTAATAATTCAATTAAAATATAAGGGTTTAAAATGATAATTTAAGTAAAATAAGGGTTTGAAAATTATTTTAAAAGGGTATGATAAATTAACAAAAATATTTATTTTAATCTATTAAATATTTATACCCAATTTTATGTACTCAAAATCCATAAAATAATTAAAATAAATAGATTTAAAGGATAATTTATTCTAAATAAAATTTATTTATTAAAATATAGGCTTTTAAAAATTTAGGGGATTACAGTAATCATGCTCGAGATTCCATTAATACATTTGGTGTATCATGGTGCTCATCTGGTCGATG
This sequence comes from Tamarix chinensis, assembly GCA_030549775.1. Taxonomy (NCBI): domain Eukaryota; kingdom Viridiplantae; phylum Streptophyta; class Magnoliopsida; order Caryophyllales; family Tamaricaceae; genus Tamarix; species Tamarix chinensis. The sequence continues at coordinate 26,919,683 of CM060175.1, forward strand.
GGAGTTATGGCTTCCTAAATACTCACAATTTGGGCATCAAGTATATTGAAACAAGCATCGATATATTGGAAACAAACATTTCAAGAGGTGCCGAAGGAAGAAGAGCCCACATTGGCACCAAAGGACAAAGGTGCTAGAAGAGGAAGTAGTGGTAGATCGGGTGTCTCATTAGGAAAGTCTGAATTCTCTACTGGAGGGGAATGAATAGTTTGACCAGGGCAAGGCATTGTAGGTGAAGGTAACCAGTTGGTGCTTCCATTACCGATGAGAGTGGTGAATGGTTTGTTGGGCAATAGATACCACACCTCCTGATTATAAAACAAGTATAATTGTAGCCTATCTTGCACAATTAGTTTCATGTTAGTGCAAGTCACCAACCCTATATATTTTGTTTAAAGGTCAGCAAGGATGTTATCAATATTATATCCAAGCCAACTAGCAATGTACATAACAATGCCTCCTATGACGATATCACCAGTAAGGTTAATACTAACATTACTTAGGTGATCAACCAGATAATACCCTCCATCAAAGGTGTCATCTAGAAGCATACACCGTAGAGCAAAAATCTCTAGTTTTTGTACATTCCCTTGACTTTCCCCCCGCCAAAAAGCATCCCTAACAATAACCTTTGGACATATCTCAAGGCCAAGTTATAGATTAATAAGGCCTTGGTGTGGTGTCCGCTATAAGGCCTAGGAGCACATTTCCTCTATGGTATGGAGATTTGAATCCAAAATTCTTGAGGATCCTACAATTGTGGTTCCTCGGTAAGTATACAACCAATAGCGGCAAGGAAAAACAAAGAGGAGAATCTTGACAGTGACATTTTTTTAGACTCGTTAAAGAGTCTAAAAGAAATGGAGTCTCCAATCCAGTCAAAATAATGTGAGATAAGGAGCTCAAGGGTGAGTCATTTTCTCCTGTGGTGTACATGCGCAAAGAAATATGCTAAACAACCTCTAGCTAGCAAATACTCAACATTTTATTTTATCCCTAGTTTCTCAAGACATGCCCATTTGATGTATTGAGTGGGTGTAATATTTTGACAAATGATATCATTGTAGAGTTCTTTGTCATCGGGATCAGCAAACATAATTTCGTAGGGATTAAAGGGTTGGGTATTTGGGGATTTACCTTTTCCTCTAGCTTGACATAATTGTGGTCTTGAGGATTCCCCTTTATGTTTTGCTTGACTCATCTTTGTGCACTTCTTCGGTGCCATTTTTTACATTTTATCTGCAAAAATAAGATAGAAATATGATGAGAAATCATTTGCAAAGTGTAATTTTTCATGCTATTATTAATTTTGATCATACAAAATGCATCCCATGGATGAAATTGTGAAGTAATTATAATAGATTGTGCAACTGCCATATAAATTGGAAAATAATTTGTGAGTTGTAAGTAGTATTAAGAGGAATAGCAAGAATTAGGGAAAGAGAAAAGAAAAATCAAACCAATGAGGGACTACTCATGCATCCTTGTGCGTAGCTCATACAAGTGGATGTGGTGCAGAAGGGTGCAGCTAGGGATGGTTTTAATTAGATCTATAAGTTGGGGGCTAGGGTGATTTGTGGTAGAGGCAAGTAGGTGGTGTAATGGGGAGCACGGGTGTGAGGGTGTAGGTGTGCAGTAAGGTGCACGGATATGAGGGCAGTGTAGTGGTGTGTGCAAAGAAATAATAGGGGAATGGTGCAATATTTCATGTAGTGGAAGAACAGGGGAGTGGTGTGGTGGTTGCAAAGAAATGCAGATGGTTAGGGGTTGTGCAATTGGTAGTGGAGTGGTGTGCATTTGGGTGGTAGGAATGGGTTTCTGTGGTTGCACAGTCGGGGTGGCAAGAATGGGTGTGCAAGGGGTTTAAGGTATGAGGGAAGAGGATGATGGGTGTAAAAAATGGGGGTCACGGATGTGTAATGAGTGGTTTTTTGGGGAAGAGAGAGGTGCACAATCATGCAGAAAGGAAGCTAGGGAGGCACGGGCGTGCAAAATCAACATGAGCAAGCTATGCATGAAAATCAGTCTCGACTTAGGGTTGTAGTATTCTACATGGACGTGTAGGCCTGGCACGAGCCATGCAACTTCCCTAGTCTCGACTTTACTTCAAATTTTAGCCAAAAAAATCAAAGTTTTGCACGATTGTGCGGCAGACTGTGTTGAGGCCATATTTCATATTTTGATTCATCTTCCTCAATCAGTTCCTCTTTATCTTATATTATTCGCTGGATAGCTTATACACCATAATGAGACCTGAAAAAACGTTAGGAGAAGATAACACAAAACCAAAGGTTAAAATAAGATAGATAATGATCAAAAATCGCAAAAGCATAGGTTGCCTCTCATGGAGCGCTTGTTTAGCATCCTTAAAGCTCATCCGTAAATTCTTCAATTTGATGGCTAGTTGGGAAGAGAGAAGGTTCCTAACTTTTTGATCAAACATCCCATGATATATGGCTTCAATCTCTCCCCATTCACCTTGAAGGTTCCCATGAAGTCACTCCATATTTCGATCACTCCAAATCGATACACCTTGCGCACTTAGAATAGTCCCAACCATCTAGAGTGTAGCTTAACCAGAAAAAGGTTTAGATGGGAATTAAATAGGATTACTAGGTCTCGTTCTCTAAACTCTTTACAAAAAAATATGTTTATCATATCATCTATTTGTTCTCTCTTTGTATATCTTGGCATTTTCATAAGCATCTAACCACAACTCATCAAGTTCATTAAGTTGAAGTTTCCTCCACTCTCTCACTTCCTTCAAATCTAAATGAATACTCCTAATATCCCAATGTGCCTTGTGTTCCACCTCAATGGCCAAATGACATGACTTTCCATAAACCAATTGAAATGGTGTTGTGCCTATAGGAGTCTTGTAAGTTCTCTGATAAGCCCAAAGAATGTCATGTAGTTTTAAAGACCAATCTTTTCTCAATCTAGGCACCATATTTTCTATAATTCCCTTTATCTCCCTTTTGTGATCTCTACTTGTCCACTCATTTGAGGGTGATATGGTGTAGCCATTTTGTGAGCCACACCATATTTCTTCAAGAGTGTGTTTAGAACCTTGTTTGCAAAGTGAGATCCTCCATCACTAATCACGACTCTTAGAATGCCAAATTAGGGGAAAATAACCTTTTGAAATAGCTTGATTACCACCTTCACATCATTGGTCGGAGATGCCAATGCCCTTTCCCATTTTTAGATGTGATTCACCGCTACTAAAATGTACTTGTTGTTGCGTCACAATGGAAAGGGTCCCATAAAATCAATCCCCTATACATCAAATAATTCAACTTCAAAGATGATGTTAAATGGCATATCATTCCTCCTTGATATGTTTTTGGTTCTTTAACAATTCTCACACCCCAAGCAAATAACTCCTCACATTCTTAAAGAGCATAGGCCAATAAAATCCCACTTGAAGCACCTTTGCACCTATCTTGGAAGTGCTTGCATGACCCTCATACATTGATGAATGATAAGGAGATATTACATCTAGTACTTTGTCCTTGGGTATGAACCTTCTAAATATCTCATCTACACATCATTTTTAAAGGCAAGGATTGTCCTAGTAGTAGTGCTTGACATATGAAAGGAATTTCTTACGTTGTTGATAAAATAGATCTTCCAGTAGTAGCTGCAAGTAATGTAATTCACAAAATCTACAAATCAAGGAACTTGGAGGCTCTCAACAATGAATAGGTTATCATTAGGAAATGATTCATCAAATGGGTTCTCATCTCCTTTTTTCATTCATCTCTTGTCTAAGTCTAGAAAGGTGATCTCCTATTACATTTTTAGCACCCTTATTATCCTTTATCTCAAAATCAAACTCTTAATAAACCGCGGTTTCATATCCTTATTGGCTAGGAGATGTCTAAGAGATGCATGGTCAATGGACACAATAACCTTTGATACAACAAGATAAAACCTGAATTTATCTAAGGAAAATACCATGGCTAGGAGCTCCTTCTCTGTTGTGGCATAATTCATTTGAGCATCATCTAAAGTTCTACTGGCATAGTTTATGGGGTATACCTTCCCTTATTTTCTTTGCCCAAGTATAGCCTCAAGAGAATAATTGTTGGCATCACATATTACCTCAAAAGGAGGGCTCCAATCGAGGGGTCTCATTACTGGGGAAGTCGTCAAAGCTCCCTTTAACCTACTAAAAGCATCTAAATAAAACTGATCAAATACAAAAGGAACATCTTTGACAAGTAAATGGGTTAGGGTTTTAGCAATTTTGGAGAAATCTTTAATGAAGCACCTATAAAATCTAGCATGACCTAAAAAAATTCTAACTCCTTTTGGTGGTGGTGGCATTTTAGCAATGATATTAATCTTGGCCTTATCAACTTCAATTCCATGGTTAGAGATTAAGTGACCTAAAACAATCCCTTCTTATACCATAAAATGGCATTTATCCCAATTAAGTATAAGGTTCACTTCCTTACATCTCTTCAACACTTTAGCAAGATTATCCACACAGTTATCAAAAGAAGTTGCATACACTAAAAAGTCATCTATAAATACCTCCATGATACTTTCAATAAAATCAGAGAATATGGACATCATGCATTGTTAGAAAGTGGTTGGCACATTACACAAGCCAAATGGCATCCTTCTATAAGCAGATGTATTGTATGGACATGTAAATGTCATTTTCTCTTAATCACTAGGGTGAATAGGGATATGAATGAATCTCAAATACCCATCTAGATAACAAAAATGAGACTGTCTAACCAAACTCTCCAACATTTCATTGATAAATGGAAGGGGGAAGCGATCCTTTCATGTGGCTTTATTTAACTTCATATAATTAATACACAATGCCGTCCGATGAACATTCTTGTTGGAATAAGTTAATTTTGCTCATTTCATATAGCAGTCATACCTCCCTTCTTAGGTACCACTTGCACTAGGTTCATCCACTCGCTATCTAAGATAGGGTAGATGATCTCCACATCAAGTAACTTAAGTATCTTTTTTAATGAACTCTTTCATGTTTGTGTTCAATCTCCTTTGATGTTTAATAGAATATTTATGTCATTCTTATAATAAGATTTAATGTATGCAAATGGAGGGATTAATGCCTTTGATGTCATCGATGGAATAACCTATGGCATCCTTATGCAACCTAAAGACTTTAAATAATTTTTTGACTTCCTCGTGACTCAAGTTAGCTTTCACATTAATAGGGTATTCACCATTGGAGTCCAAGAACTCATAACTGAGTAAGGAAGGGAGTGGTTTTATTTCTACCTTAGGTGCACCATTTTCTATACATTCCACATCATGTAATTCCTTCTCAACTTTAGCCACCAATTCAGGTTCTTTTACATAGATAAGGTTTTCCTCAAGCATAGTAGCATAAGCAGCTACCTCCTCATCACCATAATCAAGTACTCTGTTCATCAAGCATTTCTCTAATGGATCACTTGAGATCAAGTTAGTAAAGTCCTCTCAAACTACCATGCCCATTGTATCAATCTTGTAGTAAGTGTCATCAATTAATGAAAATTTTACTACAAAGAATAAATCAAAATCCACTTTCTCATCCCCAATATTGAGAGAGAGCTTTCCATTTTTCACATCAATTACCCCTCACGCAGTAGTTAGGAAAGGTCTTCCCAATATGATAGGTATTTGAGCATCCTCCTCTATCTTAAAAATAACAAAATCAACCAAAACATAAAACTTATCGACCTAGATAGGTACATCTTCTAATATACCTACTAGATGTTTTACTAGCCTATTTGCTAATTAGAGGTAAATGGTAGTGGGCTTCATATCTCCCATCTGCAATTTCTTACCAACAGAAAGAGGCACTAAACTGACACTAGCCCTGAGATCATTAAGATCATAGTTAATAGATATATTACCAATGGTATAGGGAATAGAAAATGAGTCATGATCTTTAAGCTTAGGCGGAAGCTTATTTCAGATAATGTCATTACACTACTGTGTCAAGGATATGGTCACATATTCCTCTAAATGTCTCTTATTAGAAAGAATCTCCTTAAAAAATTCGGCATAAGCAAGCATTTAAGATATATCTTCCACAAATAGGATGTTAATTTGCAATTCTTTTCAATTTTCAACAAACCTCCCAAATTGTTTCTCTAACCTTACCTTACATTATCTTTGAGGAAATGGTAGTGGAGGTTTGTATGGTGGTGGAGGGACATATTTTTCAACCTCATGGTCTTTTCCTAAGCCAGTTTCTTTCTCAATATTCATGGGCTCACCATTCCTTTCTTTCACATCCTCAACTCTTGCATCCACATCTTCAATTTCTTTCCTCAAAACAAGGCCTTCTAATTCCTTCCCACTTCTAAGTATTATAGCATTGATGGATCCCATGGGATTGGTCTCTGGTTGCCCTAGGAGCATTCTAAAGGGACTAGAAGAATATTTTGATTTTTGGGCCACTCGGATATTGGTGTGACCGTAGCCGGCACGCAATTTAAACCCTCTTGTTGTCGATTGTAGCACTGGTAAATAAGGGTATCGTTCTAGGCCGGGGATTGAGATGGCTCACCTCTATCTAACTAGCTTAAAAATAATTAAAACTAAAAATAAAAATAAAAAATCCTAAATAACACTAAATAAATAAATAAGAAAAATACTAATGGGGGTTTATAAAAATAAAAATAATAAAAGGGATAAAATAAAACAAACTAATAATAATAAAAATAATGGGAAACCGCAGATATGAGAAATATGTTAGGGAAATAAAAATCCACCACTAGATTAGGTCGTAATATAATATTTATTTCTAAGTCATCTTTTAATCATGAGAATGAGATCGACCAAGTTGCACACCAAAAGCATGTCCATACACCTTATATTACTTCCCTTAATCAATTAATACGACAAAGCGCCAATATTAACCCTATTAAATACTAGCAGTATAGCAGCAACAAGCGGCTCCTATATTTAACTAGATTTAATGCATTAAGTGTAAGTGGAAGGCTGTCAATCAAAGTACCCATACTAGTACAAAAAGCATGTCTAGCTGTATTTCATTTCCTTGACCCACACGTATCGAAACGTTTTACCACTTCAGTTAGAATTACAAAACGATTAGGTGAATTGTTATCTAACCTAGCTGTAATATATATATATATATATATATATATATTCTAGTATATTTAGATGGCCACCTAGCAGGCAAATAATCCTATATACTGTCACTTATGAGGAAACCAGAACAAGGCATGCACCAAATAAACTATACTTGACAGAATCATACATATAAACGATAACAATTAACATAGAGTCAATAAAAAATCTCACGAAACAAAGAAAATAAAATTATAAATCAAACCATAGTCTAGGGTTTCAATTCATTCCCTAACAATAAATAATCAGCCAGCCATAATTTAAGAATTAATTACACAGAAATATATATCTAAAATATAAATTAAAAATAAGAGAAAGAAATAACCGGAATTAATTTTAAATAAAAGATCAATAATTTATTCAGATAAAAATTAATTTTATATGAAATAAATTCTACCAGTATCAAATTTCCTCTTATTTTCTCTTCTCTCGGCACTTGATTTTAGTGCAATAATTCTTTTCCTTTTTTTCTTTATTCTCGCTGACAGGGCTGACGTTCGCTGCTTTGGACCCTGTGCGTCGGTGTGCTGCCGCGCTCTCTTCGTCCTTCCTTCTTAGGTTTCCGTGCAGCGTGTTTCCTTGTTACTCGTCTTGTTCGTCCTTCACTATTTCCTCTATCGAGCCTCTCCCGTCTATCTCTCTCTGCGTTGTCTCACAGAGCCTTGGAAGGCTCTGCCTCTCCCTTGAGCCTCTTGAGGCTCTTGACCGCACACCCTCTCTGCAGCACACTGCTCTCTCTCAACCTGCGGCTCTTGTGCTTTTTATAATTTTTGTTGTTCGTCCACGTCAGCCCTCGCCCGGCCTCTTTTCTTTTTCTTCTTTGACTTTTCTTCGGCTGACCATTTGCGTTCTCGTTTGGATGCATTTTGTTTGCTCCAGGCCTTTAGACCTTCGGCCTTCAGCCGTTGGTCCAAAGGTCTTATTTCTTTTGTTTTCTTTTTTTTAATTTTAAAATAAAAACTACAAAATAAAATTAATAAATATTATTTTATTCTAAATTTACTTAAATTATATCATTTTAGCTCAAATAATAATATTTATGCAATTTTTTACCACTTAAGCATAAAACAACAATTATTCCCCTATATTAGCCAAATAAACTACCAAAAACTAATATTATAAGGGTATAAAATGTGTCAAAATATGAACTCATCAGATATTTTGGTTTTCCAACATCTTATTAATGGGTAGCTAGGGATTCAACCTCAGAATTCAAGTTCTTGACTGAGTTCCTCAAATCTCTAGTTTGTTTGTTTTGAGAGGCTATAAAGCTCTCCATTATTAACTCAAGATTACACTTTAGAGGGTTAGGAAACGGTGGTCTAAGATTTTGAAAACCCAAAGGCCTAAAGTTTGATTGAGGAATGGGGTTAGGTGGCGGGTTCTTATAGGATAAATTTGGATGATTCTACCATCCCGGGTTGTAGGTAGGAGCAAACAAGTCTCCCTTTTGGTTAAAATTGTTCACATAATTGACATGGTCTGTGCGGGTTGCTTCAAGTGATGGAGGATTAACAAATTGACATTTAAACAATGAGTGCCCCGTAATACCACAAGTCTCACAAATAGTAGAAGAGAATGGTAATGCATTAACACTTAATTTGTCAAATTTTTGAAAAAAATGCATCAATATGAGAAGAAATATGATCCAAAGCATCAACATCATACCTACCACTCTTCTTGGTGGAAGAGTGCTCACTTGACCATTGGTAATGGTTTTAAGACATATACTCAATCAATTGCTTGGCCTCGGGTATGCTCTTTTTCATAAGAGTGCATCCCGCTGTTGCATCTAGGGTCAACCTTATGTTATAAAGGAGGTCATTGTAAAAGCTATGAACCAGTAACCATTCTTCCAACCCATGGTGTGGGCACATTCGTAACATATCCTTGTAAAGCTTCCATGCATCTTAGAGAGACTCACCATCCTTATAACTAAAGCTTGTAATAAGATTTCTTAATTGAAATGTCTTAGATGGGTGAAAGTACTTATTTAGGAAAGCTCATGAAAGTTGATCCCAATTAGTGATGGACCCAGGAGGAAGCTATTGCAACTAAGCTCTCACCTTATCCCTCAATGAGAATGGAAATAACCGTAGTTTGATCGCATCAACTAACACTCCATTCATCTTCAAAGTATCACAACACTCAAGGGAAATGGAAGTGTGCAAATTTAGATCTTCTGGTGGGCTACCACTAAATTGATTTAGCTACACCATGTTGAGTAATGTAGGCTTCAATTCAAAGTTGTTAGTAGCTACATTCAGCTTCCTTATACTTGAGTGTGTCCCGTATGCATTTGGAGATACAAACTCTTTAAAAGAGTGGTTTTTCTCTTCCTCTCCATCAGCTTCACCCATGGTTACTAAACTAATGCTAGCTTTTGTCTCACGTATCCACTTCTTTAGTCCACTTAACGTCCTCTCGATCTCAAGGTTAAACTTAGTTAGAATCCCAAGTCAAAGTGATCGCGGCATAAAAGGTACCTGAAGGCACAATCAAATGAGCTATCAAGCAAAAAAGGATGAAAGATAAAAAGTAAAAAAGAAATAAAAAAAATCTAGTCAAGCCAAATAATAAAGAATTCAATATTAATTAGCCACGGGTAAGCGCACAGATTTGTTGTAACACTTTAAGGTCGTATCCCACAAGAAATTCATAATTGAATACCAAACTTCATCATTTTAGCTATCTACATCATCATGGAGTGGAAAAATATGTAGGTAGATAGTGAAAATAAATATAATGACTAACTAAATATAGATTCTAAAATGATAAATATAAAGTCTAGAATTGATCTTTGGCCTCTACAATAAAATAATGCTATGTTGTAGTTTAGTTCAATAGTTGTGAACAATCGGCCTAAATATATTCATTAGCCTCTTTCAAGGTCTAAGAATGTATTTAATCAAATTAGCTGACAACTTTCATGACTAACTAATTAAATTAAACCCATCAAGTGCAACCGATTTCATAGTCCCTAAGAACCAAACATCATCTTTTGTGATCGTTTGAATTCCTATCCATATATTAATTTCCGATAATGGTTTCAACCTTTTAGTTGTAAACAATATCTAAATAGGTCAAATTCTATCAAGTCAACTTATTATGATCAATCCTAATATATAAAACAACACATATGAACCAAGTATACAACATTTACTTTAATTCATCATATTAATACCAAAATAGGCCTAATTCAATCTTAAAAAAAGGAATTACTCATTCATGATTACAAGGAAATATAAAAAATGTAAATTGCATAACAAATATAATGACAGCATAAAAATTTATAAAGAAGAGAATGGATTGAATTAACCATAAATTGCGGAAGAACAAAGTTGATTGGCGAGTTAATCATACACAAAACTTGCACTTAAATTTGGAAATTAAACTCAATAATTTGAGACGTGTTACATGAGGTTTTTGCTTAGGAAAGGGAGAGGAAGAAAGTCCTCCAAAATCTGTCTGAAAACGTCCCCTAAATCTATTGAAAAACCTCCCCAAAAAACTATCCACAATCCATGCTACATCATACGTTGACAATCGTGAGTAGTTGTTGCTGCATGGCCGTGCAAGGTTTGCACAGGCTGGTCGTGCAATATTCCTGGCTTCAACTTACCTCACACGCTAAGACTAAAGTTTTGTACGGCTATATGATAGGCTATGCGTGCAACATGTCTGATCCTTGAAGTGGGCTGCATCAGTGTTGCATGGCTATGTAGTTGGCTATGCTAAGGTTATGCAACACCATATTCTTATCTCTTTTGATCTTTTTTCAACTCTTTGACTTCCTAGACTCCTCCATAAACATGTGAGGTTGATCTATCTTCCTTTAATGCCTCTCATACTTGGTTTTCTGCTTTGAATACATGCACTACTTCCTTATATTTGTGTGTTCTTGTACAAATCCCTAAAAAATAAATACCAAGAGAGTAGTAGTGTGAACTATAAACTTAAACTACAATAAAATACATATTTTAGACAAAATAAAGTCGTAAAATAAAGGCAAAGTAAGGTGAAAATATAGAAAATATTTACTTTATCAATAAGGGGTTATTTTTCATTCAAGAAGGGTTCCTCTTCAAGAACAACAAGCTTTGCATTCCTAAATATTCTATTAGAAAATTAATCATAAAGGAAGTGCATGGAGGAGGACTAACTGGACATTTTTACATCAATAAGATTGTAGACATACTTAGTGAGCATTTTGATTAGGCTAAACTTGTGGTTCATGAACAAAGTGTAATAGCTAGATGTGTCACTTGTTAAAAGTCAAAAAGTCACTTCCACCAAGAACTCTATACTCCTTTGCCTATCACACATGGGATCATGTGAGTATGGACTTTATTGTAGCATTACCTAGGATATAAAGGTAAAATGATGCTAGAATGATGGCGGTAGATCAGTTCTCTAAGATGGCTCATTTCATTGTATGTCACAAAATAGATGATACATCTTATATAACCATTCTATTCTTCAAGAAGATAGTTAGGTTACATGGTATTTATAAGTTTCCAATAGACCTTGTGGAGGCTAGTTGGTACCAAAATCCTATTTAGTACCACCTACCATCCAAAAACTAATGGTCAAATCAAGGTCACCAATTAAACCCTTACAATTCTCCTTAGATTTTGGTTCACAAATCCTTGAAGGAATGGGACACCCAACTTTCAAGTGTGGAGTTTTCCTACAACCATTCACCGACCTATACTACAGGACACTCACCCTTTCAAATACTATATGGGATGAGCCCTAATATTCCCACCAATCTCCTACCTCTTTCTATTGAAGCCTAACTTTGAAGCACACAAAAGGGCTAAAATAATGAAGAAACTCCACAAACAAGTGATGTCAAAATCGAGAGGATGAATCAAATGAGCAAGAATAGGGTAAACAAACATTGGAAATAATACTTGTATAAGCCAGGAGATCTAGTTTGGCTTCACATTAGAAAGGAATGATCTCCTTATAAGTGGAAGAACAAACTCATGAGTAGAAGTGATTGGCCTTACAAAAATATTGAGAATATTGGTGACAATGCTTATAGAATAGAGCTAACTGAAGATATGGGAGATATATCAAACACCTATAATATGGGAGATATAATTCCTTGTATTCATGATGAGCCTTTTGAAGACAAGGATGTTACTTTTCAAGAAGATGAGGATGATGGAAGAGCATCAACAATTGAAGATCATAATCTAGAAATTAATTTTTCTAAGTTTGAGAACCACAAAACCCTTCTTACTAGGATAAAAACATCCATCAAACCCTATTTATGTAAGCCATGAAATTTTCCTTTCTCCTTTTTTTCTCTAAAGAGGTAGAAACTATGCCACCTTACATTATGATTTTCACGCCTTTAGTATTTTAACCCTAATCAACTCCAAAAAACACAACCCTCTTAAGTTCCCCTTAGAAGCCACACAATTCAGCCACAAGTTCCTTTCATTTGGATGACAAATCACTTTCAGCACTTGGGAAGAATAGTGTAGATTCGAGGAAGACCAAGGAAGGCTAGAAGACCTTCCTTACTCCCTTTTGTCACTTACAAGGTTAAAAGGGAACAATATCTCTGTAACACCCCAAAATTCACTAAAATCTTTTTTTTAAGTAGAAGAAATTAAAATAGAAACTCTTAAATTAAAACCTGTGAATTTTGGGAATGTTACCGCCATACCGGTTCTCTCTGACCGTTCCAGTACCAAGTGCTAAGGCTAAGAAAAAACTAACATTAAACTCAAACCAAGAGTTCATAAAAGGACTAGAAAGATCATAATATCAAAATTAGAGTACGATTGAAGGTTTACAAGCCAATAGAGTAAAATCAATCATAAGATAGAAATCAGAGTGTGAAGTCAAAATTCCTCATAAGGAATATCTTAAATTCAATAAAAGGTTTATTTGAAATACATAATACAAGGTACTAAATCAAAAGGAATAAATGCGATACAAAAGAAATAACAAAAGAAAATAAAATCACATGAAGAGAAAATACGGCATTGACACTCTCGAACATTGAGCCAAAACATGCTCAACACTCAGTCCTGTCGGATGTCTCGTCCACCTGCACAAAGTCAGAAGGGCCAACTACTCGTGGGAATGAGCAGCACCCATTAAAAGGGTGATTAGTACGCTACGTATTAAGCAAGGTAACCAAGCACTAAGGCCAACACATAACATCACATAAATAATGCAAAAGAAATAAAAGAGCATAATCCATCATAATAACATAATAACTTATAATCATTCGGGTAGATACATAAAGGCTCATTTATAGTCTGGATTTATTTATTTAATTAACCTCTGATTAGAATTGATTCACACGATGCTTTTTATCAAATCCATGTGAGAACGGAAACCCCCACTATTATAGCCAGTGGATTGGAGACAAGTAGGGCACAACGCTCTTGCCCACTATTATTAGCTAGTGGATTAGTCACACATAGGGTATCATACCCTAACCACTATTTCTTACCGGTAGATCGGTCGGCTCCGGCACGCATGGTGTTCCATTGTATGTAATTAGTGTCTTTCCCAAGTCATAGCAAACTATTAGGTTTATTGAGCTCGGAATCTACCACTATTATAGGCAGTGGATTGGAGGCACATAGGATAACATACCCTAACCACTATTATAGCCAGTGGATCGGAGACACATAGGACAACGCGTCCTAACCACTATTTCTAATCGGAGGATCGGTGGGACCCGACTCAATAGTCTTTCACATTAAGTGATTAATATCTTAAGTATCTTATTCAGAAGCTTTCACCCCTAGACATGTACGAATCACTCCCTTTACACTTATCCTCTAACTGATCCGTATCATATCATGAGAACCCTACACCTCCTAACTTGTCCAACAACCTTTCCTCTATACTCAAACTCACACCAACACTGAAATATGTGGGTCAAAGCCCACTACTACATACCTCCAAGTCCACTTATTTCCTTACTCTAAGGTTTTGCCTAGAAACCCTAATTTAGGCCTCAGTGGCCCATCTTACTCTACTTCACACAACCCAAATCATTTTAACAGTCCACACATCACAACTAATAAATTCCACCCTCATAATTACACTTTAATCACCAAATACCCATGACACCACAAAAACCCTAAGCAGCCACACCAAACCTTAATTGTCCACATAAACCATAGCTCGGTCTCCTACGTACCCTTATATTGCTCCACGTACTATTTTTCATCCAAAGTATTCAAACACCCAAACAACACATATGTTACCATCCTCACATCCTAAATCATGTTTCCATAGGTAAACTTCATGCCCATACAAACTTTACACATCCCATACAACCATTCGAATCTTTCATGCGAAACCCTAGAGATCCCATGTGAAACCCTAAATTCAACCATGCAAATGCTAGATTCCTCCATATAAAACCCTAGTTTAGATTCTCCTATGCAACACCATAAAATCTGCCATATAAAACCCTAAATTCTTTCATGCAAAACCCAAGATTCCTTCATACAAAACCCTAAATCCAATCCACACAAAACCCAAGGTTTCTCTATATAAACCATAGATTAGATTCTCCTATATTACACCATAGATTAGATTATCCCATGGTACATCATAGATTAAACTCTCCCGTATAAAACCATATATTATATTCTCCCATATAAAACCATAAATCATATTCTCCTATATAAAACCATAAATTATATTCTCCCACATAAAATTACAAATTAGATTCTCCCATATAAAACTATAAATTAGATTCCATAAATTAAACTCTTCCACACAAAACCCTAAATTTTCCATTTTATTCCTCCACTCATGGATCATTAAAATACTTTGGTCAACTCACATTCCTTGGTCAACTTATTTTTCCATTCTCCTTTTTCATCCTTTCCCGCACACAAACCATATTAACATCCTCCCATGCATGTCATACAGGGTCATAACACATATCATCACATGCCATAATATTTCATCACACATACATAATACACATGCCATGTAATAACACAGGAACATACTTCAACTCCATGTCGTACCACACATGAAATCAATATCATGATTAATATAGGATGCATAACATACAATGCATATAATGCACATTAAAACACAATAGGCCTTAGTAACACCCTTACCTAAAACGACATCAATCTTGGAGCATGCTCCTACGCCTCCTTAGGGCTTTGACTGGCCTCATCTATATTAGGGAAAAACTAAAATTAGATTCCCTACTACCAAAAATACTATTATTTACTAACTTGTTCGAAGACCGGGCTTTTAATAAAATAATAACATAATAATAAAATAACATTAACTAATTACTAACTTTGCTAAAGATATAGAAATAATAGAAATATTATAACAATTGATAATATAAGGGTTTAAAGGTTTAATTCCAACAATAATAATAATAATGAAAATAGATATACTACTAATAATAATGAAAATAGAAATAATACTAATAATATCAATAATAGTAATAATAACCATAATAATAATAATAACAACAACAATAATAAGGGCATAATTCAAAAACAAAGTGAAATAAAGGCTTCGGCCCCTTTACCAAAATAATACCAATAATAACATTAGTAAAATTAATAACAAAATTTAGTAATAATATTAATAATGAAATAGTAATAGTAATAATAATAATAATAATAATAATAATAATAATAATAATAATAATATTGCAAAAGTGATAATAATCATAATAGTAATAATGGTAAGGATAATATTTGAAGATAAAATGAAGTAGGGGGTTCGACCCTACATTGAAAATTAATAAACTTATTAAATAATAATAATAATAACAACAACAACAACACTACTACTAATAATAATAACTGATGATAAAAATAATGATAATATTACTAATAATAAGACTTGATATTTATAATACCACTACTACAATTCAAAATAGGCACAACAGGATTTCAACCTTATATAGAATAATAATACCAACAATGAAAATAATAATAATAATGATGATGATGATGATGATGATGATGATGACGATGATGATGATGATGATAACAATATTAATACTAATCGCATAACAATAATAATAATAATAAAAGCAAAACTAATAGTAAAATAGTTATAATAATAATAATGGAATAATAATAATGATAATTTTAAAGTAGTAGTAGTGGTGGTAATAATAATAATAATAATAATAATAATAATAATAATAATAATAATAACAACAACATATTAATATTAATAATAAAGATAATAGCAATAATAAGAATAATAATAATAATAGCAAAACTAATAGTAAAATAGTTATAATAATAATAATGGAATAATAATAATAATAATTTTAAAGTAGTAGTAGTGGTGGTAATAATAATAATAATAATAATAATAATAATAACATATTAATATTAATAATAAAGATAATAGAAATTATAAGAATAATAATAATAATATAGAAATAAAAAATATAATAGGGCTTCGGCCCTCAATAAAAATAATAGTAATAAAAAAATAATAATAATAATATAAATAATAATAATAATATATTTCAAATAAATAAAATAAAGTAAAATAAATCTTGTAAAAATATGGAAAAAGATTTGATAGGGTCTAGGGTTCAACCTTAGGCTGGTGGTGACAAGCGGCACCGGCAGTGGTGCACGACGGCGGTGGTGGTGGCCAGAAAAAGAGAAGAAAATGGGAAATTTTGGATGTTGGAAAAAAGATAGGGAGAATAAAGGTGGGGGTTGAGGTGATTAGAGTTTCCCAAAAGGAGAAGACGAAATAAGGGTGGCAGCGCACGGTAGCGGTGGTGGTGGTCGAATGGGGAAGAAGAAGAGAAAGAGAGGAGGGGAGGGAGAAAGAGGAAAAGAGAGGTAGGGAAGGTAGAGGAGGGTCTGCAGAATAATTTAGGAGGTAAAAGGAGTGGCAGAAGTGGCGGAATAGGTGGCTAAGGTTAGTGCGAAGGGCGGAGGAGGTTGGAGAGAGGGTTGATCAAGAGGGCTACTTTGCACAACCGGGGTGGCTTGTGCAGGAAGAATCAAAGGATGAGAGAGATTTAAATAGTTAGAGGGAGGTGCAAGGAGTACTCAGATGGCTAAAAGAGGTGGCAGTGTTGGCCGAAGGCGCCAGAAATGGTGTCTAAAGGGGCTGCGATGGTAAGGTCGGGGAATTCTAGGTAAACAACCAAAGCTAGATACATAGCTCAAACCGGAGTATTTATAAGATTTAAATGATAGGGTGAGGTCTGTGGGATGACGAGAAAATAATGCAAAAAGGGTTAGGGTCACCAACGGCGGTGGTTGGCCTGTGGCAGCAAATTTTGGGCAGGGGGTTGCGCAGGCCAGGGGAGGGAAAAACACGCGAGAATGGGGGAGTTGATTGGGTCGAAATGATATGATCATTGGGGAAAAACAGGCCGGTCAAATTGGGCATAATCGGTGGCAAAAAACCAAGGCGAGGCGGCAAAGTTGCAGGTTGGCGGCATTGGGGAAGGAGGAAGGAAGAAGAAGGAAGAATGAGGGTTGGACCAGGTGGTTCAGGGTAGAAAAGAAAGAAAGAAAAGAAGAGGAGACCGGCCAGGCAGCGATCATTAAAATGGGGGGTAAAACACAACATCCGGGAAAAAAACAAAATGTGGCACTAGGAGAAGGAAGGAGGTGCCAGCCGTATGGGCTGGGCTGCATCGAAGGAAAGGAAGGAGGGAAAGGGAACTGGGCAGCGGGAGAGGGCAGGCCCAAATAGGGAAAAGGAGAAAAAGAAGAAGAAGAAGAAGAAGAAGAAGAAGAAGAAGAAGAAGAAGAAGAAGAAGAAGAAGAAAGAAAGAAAGAAAGAAAAAGAAAGAAAAGGGAAAAAGGAAAAAGGAAAGGGGGAAAGGGAAAACAGAAAAATAATGGATTAGGTTAATTATATTAATTGGCATATTTAAAAATAATAATATTTAAATCCCTTTTTAGGCTAATTTAGGATTTTTAAAAGGTTTTCCTTAAATTCCATTTTAATTAGCAAAACACCCTAATTTTATTCAATTAAATTATTTATAAAATTAATATTAATTTGGAACTATTTTCTCCTTATTATTTTAAATAAAATAATTTATTTAATTAATTTCTAAAATAAAATCCTTAATTAGCTAAAATACCCAAATTTCTCCTAATTAAAATACTTATAAATTTCTTCTTAATTTGCCCTAATTAATTTCCTTTTATTTTAATGAAAATAATTAATTTAATTAATTTTCATAATAAAACTTCATTTAGATATAATTTTTTAAATTAGAAATTTTCGGTGCATTTCAATCTCTTTCCTTTTTATATAATATGGTTGTTATGAATTGTAACATGTGATGTATTGGGATGGGAGATTTGAAAATCTACATAAGCCTTCCCCGATAAATGAAAACATGGGTTGGAAGTTTAGCATAATTTTTAACCTTCTTAAGCACTAAATATAAGTATTAGTCGGTAAAGTTGTAGCCTTTAATCCTACGCTTATTCTACAAGTGTTAGGATAGCATGAAATGAAAAGCAAAACTTACCTTGGCTGCATACCTTTCCTCTCAAAAAAACTGAGAGCCATCCTTCATCTATTAGTACAAGAGTTTGAAGTTCTTTGTAAAAATCTTACAAGATATATCCTAAGAGTTATATAACTTAAGTGGTTCTTGCAAGTATTGATTCAAGGGGTTACCAAGAATTATTTTTTATCAATTATCATCTTCATCATTTAGTTCCTTTATTTTTGGTTGTTCTATAATTTTAGAATTTCAAAACCTAATAAGACCTAAGTTAGATCTCATACACATCAGTTGTTGTATGTTATATATTATGTCTGGAGCTTAGATTGTAGGCTTTAGGGACGTAGCTTCTTTAATGGGGTATTGTTGTGATACCCTATATTTTTGTAAGATTTATTAAATAGATAGTTATGGTGTTTAATAAAATTTCATAATGTTTCATTTTGATTTATTACCACCCCATCCAAAAATCCTTCAAAATGTGTTTAAAATTATGTTAATATATAATAAATTAATTTTGATTTTTAAAATTATTTGAAATCAAAAATTGTATGAAATTCTAATAAAAATGTGAATTTCAAGCGTATTGATCAACTAGTTTGCCTAACTAATCAAATAGTACGCTAAGAGCTTGACAATTTTATTCGCGATGAATCAATCAACTGGTTTGCTCAAACTGACCGATTGGTTATCCTTTGATTTCATATCATTCTCTAATTTTGATTTAAATCTCTTTCTAATATTTATGAAAACTTATAATTATAATTTATTTATGCTAATGAGCATATTTTGGTGCTTTGGAATTATTTTTTCATTTTTTGATCATTATTTGATATTAGTTAGTTAAATTTCCCCAAAAGAAACTTTTGATGCATATATTTGTAACACCCCCAAAATTCACTACTGAAAAATTTCGTTAATTAAAAGGAAGATTAGCGGAAGCAGATAAATAAAACGTGAACTTTGGGAGTATTACCGCCACACTTAGTACCAGACTGGTTCACTCATACCGTTCCAGTACCAAGTGCTAAGGCTAAGAAAATGAAATACAATTCGAAAGACATTCAACATGCATAAATCAGAGTAAATTGCAAGCTTCAACATATTTAAATCAGAGTAGTGCATCAAATCGTTTTCAGGAATAAAATCCACCAATGGTGGTTACTTTAACAACGTTAACATTTAAAACTGAGAAATTAAATGAGAAAGAGAAAAAGCCATGATACCGGAAAATTCCTTACTCTCCTTCCCGTAACCCACTTGAGTAGCACCTGAATACCTGCAAGGGCACTGCCCATTAAATAGGCAGGGGCCCCATAAAGGGAATCCCTTCAGTACTACGGTACTGAGTAACCCTTTAATACCACACTTAAAGACAGACCCGCATACGGCACACAATGCAAGCCACACACATATAAATAATGAGAGATGCATACATAACAATGACAAACATAATACTTTATAAGTCACGATCGATACTTTGGGCCTTAAGCCATTATTCTGTCATTAATCCATCAATATCATATTTTATATCCATGTGAGTACGAGAACCCACTATTATAGCCGGTGGACCGGAAGTCAACACACAGGGCAGAACGCCTCTGACCACTATTATTGCCGGTGGACCGGAAGATAAACACACAGGGCAGAACGCACCTGACCACTATTATTTGCCGGTGGACCGGTCTGGCCCTGACTCACATGGTGTTCCACTATAAGTGATTAGTATTTTTCCATAATCTTATTCACATACAGAACTGATTTTTATTGAGCTCGGGACCCCCACTATTATTGCCGGTGGACCGGAATATATATAAAATCGTCATCCAGGGCACAACGCTCCTGGCCACTATTATAACCAGTGGACCGGTACTCATAATCACACACCAGGGCAACACGCTCCTGGACCACTATTATAACCGGTGGATCGGTACGCAATATCACATACCAGGGCAACCCGCTCCTAGACCACTATTGTAACCGGTGGACCGGTACTCAATATCATAATCATCTGGGCCCGGCTCATTAATATTCCACTTTCAATAATAGTATCTTTCCTTTATTTAATCAGCACATCAATCATATTCATTTGCCTCGATTGGGAGATCGATAACCCGGGACACAAAGGTACACCGGTCGTACCGGTGCATATCAGCTACTCAGTACCCTTTAACCATGAACCCAAGGACGCAAAGGTACCCTGGTCGTACTGGTGCATAAAGCTAACTCAGTACCCTACCGACAAGGACACCTAATCCATAAGTATGCATACCCCCTAACTAGGTCCGTAGAGCTAGGAAGAGTAAGATATAGGGCCTGGCTGGGGCACAAAGGCACACCAGCAAATACCAGAATGATCGTGGACTAAACCACGTCCTTAGGGTAGCGACCCCTAAGGAGTCACCATTCCCAATCTCGAGGTCTTTCACTTTAAGTAATAGTGTCTTAATTAAGGTGATCACAGAAAGCACGATAATCCGATACTTATTCACTTTCAATCGTTTCGATATCATTAATCGTTTCTTATTCAGAGGATTATCCAGGATGTCACAGAGAAACCATTAAGGCCATCCTAATTATCAAATACTCTTACTTGGCTAATCAGCATTATCTAATCATATTAATGTTCCACAATCTCAAAGACGTGTTAGGTACAAATTACTCATTTGCCCTTTACTTATATAATTGTTAGGTATCCGTTCCTTACTTGATAAATTACCACATTACCCTTAAGGTTGCATAATTACCAAATTACCCCTTGTCCACTTTAGATTACCAAATTGTCTCCTACACTTTTTAGATCACCATTCACCCCTCATAATTACTACACTTATCATATTTCCCTTTTGGTTGGTTATATTACCAGATCGCCCTTCTCCTTTGTTATAATCACTAAATTGCCCTTGAGTTGGATAAATTACTAAATTACCCTCCTTCATTATCATGATTACTATTTTGCCCCTTTAGTTGGTTAAACAATTATCACTTTACCCTTTTATCGGCTAAATTACCAAATTGCCCCTTTAGTTGAACAAATTACCAAATTGCCCTTCTCCTTTATCGTAATTACCATTTTACCCCTCTCAATTATTTTAATTGCCATTTACCCTTTTTAATTATCACAAATCCCAAATTACTCTTCTTCGTAATTACCAATATTAATTTACCCTTTTTCATAATCAAAATTACTATATTACCCTTCTCCATTATTAAAATTACCATAATGCCCTTTAATTGGTTAATTTACCAAATTACCCTTCTATAGTATCATACTTATCCAATTGCCCTTCTACAATCATAATTTAATTGCTAAATTATCTTTTGTCGTTATCATAATTACCAAGTTGCCCCTTACTCCCAAGTTTACCATAATATCCTTTCATTTACAAAATTACCATTTTACCCCCTTACATCCAATTTTACCATAATATCCTTTTATTTATGAAAATTACCACCATACATCTTTTACTTTACAAATTACTATTTTACCCTTTTACATCCAAGATTACCATCTTTATCTTTCCTTACATAATTACCATTTTGCCCTTCTTTTCCAATTTACCATATTACCCCTTTACTTATAAATTACCACTTCACCATTCACTTATAAAATTTACCATATTACCCTTTACTTATGAAATTATGATTTTGCCCCTTTACCTCCAAAATTACCATAGTGCCCTCCCTCATCCAAAATTACTATTTTACCCCTACTTCCAAAATTACCATTTTACCCTTCTTTCTCACAACTTACAATTTTATCCTTTACTTGTAAATTATCATTTAACCATTTAATCATAAAATTTCCATATTATTCTTTTATCTCAAAAATTACCGAAATACCCTTTTCATTTATAAAATTTCCACTCAACCCCTTTATTCACCATTTTTATGAATTTACTAACATTACATAAAATAATGATATTAATACTTCATTTTTATCATCTAAGTCCACCAACTTGTCATTTTTCAACATAATACTTATTAGCAACTACACATATTGATTTATTTATCTCATAAGTATAATTACTAAAATACCCTTAACAATAACATCATTCGTGCATTAACAACATGGTGCATCATAAACAAGTGTTTAACATTTCTATCCATATTCCAACTCCTTCTTTATTTAACATACCTACATATAGCATAAAAGTTATCATTCTTTTTCTTTTTAACAAACAATATAAGAAACCATAAACATATCATGCTAAGCATACAAAACATGCATAAAATCATACTAAACCCTAATTGTGCTAGCATGCGTTTTCCATATATTTAAGGGAGGATTAACGGTTACCTTAATCCCGCAAAATATCAATCTTACCAAGCATAATTAGCAACTCAACACCTAAAAATAATATCCATCATATTTATGTTAGAAATAAGAATCCAAGTATAAAACTTTATAATTTTAATTAATAAAACACTTAACATAAAATACCATTATACCTTAAAAATTATCCAAACAATTTTTAAAATGAAGGGGAGCTCACGCTGCATGAACAGCGTGAGTCTCATGCAAAATTATGGGGAGAAAAGGGTTCGAAGGGGGTGAAGGGAGAAAAATAAACCATTTTCGGGTTAGGGTCTTTAGGCTAGAAAAGAAGGTGGTTAGGGGAGGTTCTAAGGCAAGTGAATGGTGCAGAAGTGAAGAGGGGGTGTAGGTGGAGGCTAAGGGTGGTTTCGAGGCGGCTCAAGGCGGCGGAGACGGTGGCGGAGAGGCGGCGAAGGTGGTTGCCGAAGTGGGTCGAGGTGGAAGGGTTGAGAACGAAGGAAAAGTGGAGGGAAAAATGGAGGGGTGCAAGGGTTGGTTTCGGCCAACTAATGGATGGTGGTTGTAGAGGGGGTTGCAGGGTGTCGAACGGTGGGTGGGGTGGCAGCAGAGGTGGCCGGACGGCGGTGGTAGAGGCGGTTACAGGTGGCTTGACGGTAAGGGGGAAAAGTTGGGAAGAAAAAGGAAGAGGAGGAGAAGGGAGGAAGTGTAGAGCTCGAAGGGGATGTGTGGTGGTGCAGGGTGGTAGTAGGCAGTGGCAGAAGGCGGCGCAGGGGCTGGGAGAGGTTGTTCGAGTGGCGGCGGGCGGCGGTGATCAACAAAAATGGGGAACGAATGGGAGGAGGAGAAAAGGGAGAAGAGGCTCGGGGGAAGGGGTGTGGGTTCGAATTTATAGGGAATGAATGGCTGGGGAGATGAGGAAAAATAAGAGGGAGAAGAAAGGGGGCAGCGGCTGGCCGATCGAGAGGACAAGGGTGGCAGGTGGTGGTCGGTTGGCAGGGGAAAGAGAAGGGGAGAAGAGGGAAAGGAAGGGGGGTACACGGCTATGGTACAGGGGCGGTTTGGTTCAAATTGGGGAAGAAAATGACGGGGGAGAGAGGAAGAAAGAGAGGGCAGGGAGGTAGGTGGTGGCCGGTGGCAGTTGCAGGTGGCGGCGTGCTCGACCGTGGCAGATATGGTGGTCGGGCGTGGGAGAAGAAGAAAGGGGAAGAAGAAAGGGACGGGGCGGTTGGACCGGCGCAGAAAGAGAAGGGAGTCGGCCGGTCCAGGGGAAAAATTAAAAGAAGGAGGTCGGGCTGGGAAGACGGGCGGCGCGCGAGGGAGAGAAGGGGGAGACGGGCCGAAGGCCCAACGCGCGGGGGAGAGGGGAGAGTAGGCCGGGCGGGCGGCCCAAGGGGGAGAAAAAGGAAAAGAGAAGAAAAAAGAAAAGGAGAAAAGGAGGAGGAAAAGAAAAAGGAAAATGGGAAAATAGGGGAAATAAATTAAATTAATTTTATAAATCATAAAATGTAATATTCTTGATAATTTATTTAATTTAATAATTTAATTTATTATAATCTAATATATTAGTTGAAAAAGGATAAAGTTGGTAAAATATTAGTTTGGAAAATTATTCAAATAAAATAATATGATACATAGAAAAATATTTATTTTTAATTTATTAAATAATTTTATCCAAATTTACATACTCTAAAATCCATAAAATAATTAAAATAAATAATCTAAAAGCAATTCTATTCCAAATAAAAGTAATTTATTAAAATATAGGTTTTTAAAATTTTTGGGGTATTACAATATTACCTTCTCTATTCTCCCTCACTTTTCTCTCTCTCTTTTTGTAGCTAGGTTGTGTGTTTGACTTCTTGTACATTCTTCTTGACTTACCAACCTTCTGCAATTGTTCATTGCCTGATTACACTCAACCTCCCTCACTCTATCTTGTCTTCCCTTCCACTATGGTTTCCCACACTCAAACATACTAGTCTTGTCTCCCTCTCTCTTGTGGATTTTAACTAACTCTATCTCCTATATACTCTATTCCTGATTTATTTTAATTTCTTACCTGAAATGCCCCAAAAATCCTAATTTCTATTATCTATTATTAAATAAGGTTTTTATGTAGAAGGTTAATCAAATAATTTATTTTTGTTAAAATAAGAGGAAGTTAATTAGGGTAAACCAAGAGGAAATTTATAAGTGTTTTAAAAAGGAGGAATGTTGGTATTTTTTTTAAGCTAATTAAGGATTTTATTTGGAAATTAATTAAATAAATTAATTATTTAAATTAATAAGGATAAAATGGTTTCAAATTAATATAAAATTTATAAATAAATTAATTAGAGAAAATTAGAGCATTTTTTTAATTTAAAATGGGATTTAAGAAAATTCTTTCAAAATCCCTAAATTAACCTAAAAATAGAATTTAATTAATATTTTAATAATTATATTTTATTAAAAATCTCAAATTACCCAAATAATACTAATTAAGCCAACCACTAATTTTCCTTCTTTTATTTTTTTTTTCTTTTTTCCTTTTTTCCCTCTTTTTTTCCTTTTCTTTCCTTTCTTTCTCTTATTTTCCCTGGCTTGGGCCGGCCTGCTAGGTCCAGCACCCCTCTCTCGCGGCCTAGCCCCACGCACCCTTTCTTTTTCTCCCGGTCGGTTCGGCCCTCTTCCTTTTCTTTCTTTTCTTTTCCCCTGGACCGCCGGTCCGCCCCCTGCAGGTCCTCTTCAACCTTTCAACGCCTGCAGCCAAGATTTTCGCAGGAAATCAACCCTTCAATGGAACGCCATTAGCACCGATCGTTTTGTCCTGTCCCCTCGTTTTCCTCCTTGCAGACATGACCCATCGATGCAGCCTCTCTCCCCCGCACGTAAACCTCCATTTTTTCGACAGATCATGGCCTGCAAATCACTGACCATGTGTCGGCCAATCTCGTCAGACAACCTACCCTAACCCTAACCCCCCTAACTTCCCTCGAAGCTTTGTCATTTCCCGTCCCAATTTGCCTATAAATAGCCCTAACCATCGCCTAAATCGGGTTCAAAAAACCTGGAACCCAAAGAAACCCCGTCGCGCCGCCCCACCTTCAACCGCCCTTTCCTCCGCCGTTAGCCACCTCCGCCGCCAGCCTTTGCCACCACAATCCTCCCTACACCGCCCTCTACACAACCAACCCCCTAGACCTCCCTACCTTGCCCCGCACGTGCCGCCCTGGCCGTGTGAAATTTCCTCCCCAAAATAGCCCTTCCAACCCCTACGCCACCTTCGCGCCGCCACTGCCGCCCATACCGCCGCTTGCACCACCGCCACCACCCCCCAAAACGACCAGGGGATCTTTCCCTACCACCCTACACCTCCCCTTTCCTCTATTTTCCCCTTCCCTAGCCTCCACATCCATTTCCCCCTTTCCTCCCTCCCTCCGCCGCCGCCGGCACCACCACCTCCCACCCAGGTTGCCCAACTCCCTGAACCCTAGATCTTAAATAATAAATGAGATTAATGATTTAATACTATTAACTACTATTATTAGTGTTATTATGATTAATATCAACATTATTATTATTATTACTAATATTATTATTATCACTAATACTACCACCCTTATTATTATTACTAGGACCCAACCTTACCCTAAGAAACTCTAATTAATGGTGTTAATTAACTATAAGACCTTGTTAAGATATTACTATTGTTACCATTGTTGTTATTATTATTATTATTAGTATTATTATGATTATCATATTTGTTACTTTAACTATGACTAACATCATTATGATCTCTATTATTATTATTATTTTAGTATTTTTACTATTATTAGTATGATTACTATTAATATTACTATCATTATCGTTATTATTAATAAAATGGTTATGGTTGTTGTAGTTGTCATTATTATTATTATTATTGTTCTTACCCTTAGCATTATTATTATTACTATTGTTATCAACATTATTATTATTATTATTATTATTATTATTATTATTATTATTATTATTACTACTACTACTACTACTACTACTACTACTACTACTACTACTACTACTACTACTACTATCATTATATTTACCACACTTATTACTTTAACTATTATTACCATCATCCCCATCCTTATTATCATCATTATTTAATACTATTACTGAAATGCCCAAAATTTTCTAATTTTATAAATTATATTTAAATGATAAGTTATTAGAAAAATTATTTAAATAAATTAATTTTATTAAAATAAAAAGGAATTCATTAGGAAAAATTAAGAAGAATTTTGTAAGTATTTTTATTAGAGAAATTTTGGTATTTTGGATAATTAAATATGTTATTTTGGAAATTAACTAAATAAATTATTTTATTTAAAATAAGAAAGAGAAAATAGTTCCAAATGAATATTATTTTTATAAATAATTTAATGAAAGAAAATTTGGGTGTTTTGCTAATTAAAATGGAATTTATGGAAAATCTTTCAAAAATCTTATTTTAGCCTAAAAAGGGATTGAAATATTATTTTATTTAAATATTATTATTTTTAAATATCCTAAATATTCAGATTAATTTAATTGGCCTAATCTAATTATTTTTCTCCTTTCCTTTTTCCTTTTTTTCTTTTTTTTTCTTCCTTTTTCCTTTCCCTTTTCTTTCTTTTTCTTCTTTTTCTTTTTCCTCTTCTTTTCCCCGACTGGGCCAGCCACGGCCCAGTTCTTCTTTTTCTTTTCTTCCTTTTCTTCGTGCGGCCCAGCCCACGCCGCGTGACGTCCTCCTTCCGCCCCGTTCCGCGCCGCGTTTTGCCTTCTTTTCCACTGAAACTCGTCGTTTCATTTAATGACTCCTTCCGCCCGCGCCCGAACCGCCCGATTCTTCCCCTTTTCTTTTCTTTTTTCCCGGCCGACCGGTCAGCCTCCTTTCCTTCTTCCTCCCTTCTCCTCTGTCGCTACGACGCAAGCTCCCGACCCCGTCAATGGCTTCTCCGGCTACGGTGATTAATACCGGCCGTTTCTTGCCTCATTGTCTTCCTCTTAACTACAGGAATAAATTGGAATAATTATTTAACGTTATCTCTCGCCCGTTTCTTCTCCCCAGCCTCGCAAAAATTCGAAGCAAACCAAACGATGCCCGATCAATTACTACCACCGGCCACCCAATTTCTCGCATCTAATGCTTTCCTACTGACACCCAAAACCCTATTATACCATCTAAAATCTATAAATAACTGGATTGTAGGAATATTTGGAGTTTGTTCTTCCCCGAGACCCTAAGCCCGAGCTGCCGCCACCCCAACTTCAGACGCGTCGTCCTCCGCCAATAGCCAACCTCAGCGCCACCAAATCATCCCAAATTCTTCCCTGCAACGCCCTCTAGTTAACCAAACCATTTTCAACCTTCGATTCTTCTTGTACGGTCCTCCATAGCCATGCCAAGTTGGCTGCTCGTCTCGCCTGAATTTTGACCCAGAAGCCTTAAACCGCTTTCCGGCGCCGTTCTCCGCCACCTTTGGCTGCACCACCACCATTATTTTGTCCCTCTACTCCTGGGAAACCATAAACACCTCTTATATCACCTCAATTATCCCTATCTTTTTCCCAACATCCATCTTTCCCTTTTTCTTCTAATTTTTCGGCCACCGCCGCCGCCGCCGGTGCCGCCTAACCCCACCAGCCTAAGGTTGAACCCTAGACCCTCTCAACCATTTTCCATATTATTATAAGGCTTAATTTAATTTATTTCAATTATTGCATATAAATACCATTATTATTATTCTTAATATTTATATTCTTAATATGTTTTATTATTATTATTATTTATTAGTAGTATTATTGTTTTATTATTATTTATGTTGAGGGCTGAAGCCTTATGGTATTTTAATTCGATTTTATTTTTATTCCCCTTATTATTTCTTTTATTACTATTATTAATATTAATATGTTATAAGAATAATTATTATTATTATTTTCTATTTCAAATTCCTAGTATTCTTATTCCATTATTATTAATGCAAATATTTTACCATTAGTGTTGTTAATAATGTTATTATTATTATTATTATTATTATTATTATTATTATTATTATTATTATTATTATTATTGTTATTGTTATTGTTATTATTATTATTTATATTCTCATTGATATTAGTTTTATTATCTTTGATATTATTATATTAGTATCATTATTATTATTAGGGTAAAGTCTTTAACCCTATATTGCCAAGGTTTATAATATCTCTATTATTTTTATGTCTTTAGCAAAGTTAGAATTTTGTTAAGGTTATTTTTTTTAATATGTTATTATTTGGTCAAAGCCCTAAGGAGGCGTAGGAGCGTGCTCCAAGACCAGTGACATTTTAGGTAAGGGGTGCTAAGGCCTTTTATGTGCTTATGGGCATTATGTGCTTCTCATGCTATGTATCCTATATTTATGATTATTAATTATTTTGTATGTGGTATGACATGGAGTTGAAGTATGTTTTTATGTTTTTGTGTTTTTGTATGGCATGTGTACTATATGTATGTGATGATATGTGTTGTGACCCTATAAGACATGAATGAGAGGATGTCGATGTAGTTTGTGTGGGAGAAAGGATGAAAAAGGAGGATGGGGAAAGAATTTGACTAAGGGAAGTGAGTTAACCTAATATTATGGTTTTATAAGGAATAATCTAATGTATGGCTTTATGTGGAAGAGTATAATTTAGGGTTTTATGCGAAGAATATAATTTATGATGATAAATGGGAGAATGATATTTATGGTTTGTTTGGGAGAATCTAGTTTATGATATTTTTTGGGAGAATGTAATTTATGATATTATATGGGAGAATCTAATTTGTGGTTATGAAAGGGGAGAATCTAATCAATTGTATTATGTGGACAAATCTTTGGGTTTTATATGATTTGAATCTTTGGGTTGGTATGGATTGAATTTAGGGTTTTGTGTGAATGAATCTTTGGGTTTAATATGGTTGAATGTAGGGTTTTGTAAGGATGAATATTCGGGTTTATGTGAATTGAATCTAGGGCTTGGTTAGGATGAATATTTGGTTGGTATGGATTAAATTTAGGGTATTATATGACGGAATCTTAGGTTTTGTGTGGAGGTATTAGGTTTGCGTGGTGGAGTTAGGGTTTTTACCCTATGTGTGACCGATCCACCAGTTATAATAGTGGTTAGAGCAGGATGCTCTATGCGTAAACCGATCCACCGGTTATAATAGTGGGGGTTCCCGAGCTCAACAACCGCAAACCAAAGTTTTGCTAAAATGCCTAAAAGATACTAATTACTTACAGTGGAACACCATGCGTACCGGAGCCAACCGATCCACTGGTTAGGAATAGTGGTTAGGACGCATAGTCCTATGTGTATCCGATCTACCGGCTATAATAGTGGTTAGGGTATGATACCCTATGTGCCTCCGATCCACTGGCTATAATAGTGGGGGATTCCGTATTCGCATGGATTTGATAAAAAGGCATGATGTGTATCGAATTCCGATAAAAGACTAATTAAGTAATTAATCTGGATTATGATTGGGTCTTTATGTATGTACCTGAATGATTGGTCGATATGATGATATGATGATGGTCTTTATGATCTTTTATTCTTATGCATGATTTTATGTGCTTATGTGTTGGCCTTAGTGTTCGGTTACCTTACTCAGTACGTAGCGTACTGATCACCCTTTTCATGGGTGCTGCTCATTCCCATGAGTAGTATGCCCTTCTGAATTTGTGCAGGTGGGCGAGATATCCGTCGAGGCTGAGTGTTGAGCATGTTTGGCTTAAAGTTAGAGGGTGTCGTGGCCGTAATTTTCTTCATGTGATTTCATTTCATTATGATACTTCTTCTGATTCGCGTTTACTATTACCTTGTATTAAGTGTTTCGACTTAACCATTTATAAATTGTAAGATTATTCCCTTCGAGGAATTTTGATTTCGCACTCTGATTCCTATTCTATTATGGTTCATAAACGTTTATGCGTACTCTGATTTTAATGTATGATCTTTTGAGTTCTTTTATGAACCGCTGGTTTGAGTTAATGTAAATCTCTTCTTTAGCCTTAGCACTTGGTACTGGAACGGTCGGAGAGAACCGGTCTAGTACTAAGTGTGGCGGTAACATTTCCAGAATTCACGGGTTTTAAGTATTTCTATTTTAATTGCTTCCGCTTTTATAAATAAAAAATTAGTGAATTTTGGGGTGTTACAATTACTTTTAGTACTCTTATTTTCATTATCTGCATTATTACTAGTATTATCGTTATCACTATTATTGTTATTATTATTATTATTATTATTATGGTTATTGTGTTGTTGTTGTTGTTGTTGTTGTTGTTGTTGTTGTTGTTGTTGTTGTTGTTGTTATTATTATTATTATTATTATTATTATTATTATTATTATTATTATTATTATTATTATTATGGTTGTTGTGTTGTTGTTGGTTTTGTTGTTATTATTATTATCATTATTATCATTATCCTTATTTTTATTATTATTATTATTATTATTATTATTATTATTACTATCGTTATTGCTATCACCATTATTTTCACTATTATTATTATCATTAGTAGTAGTAGTAGTAGTAGTATTATGTTATTGTTCTAACCCTCAATATCGTGGTGTTATCCTTATTATTATTTTTAGTATTATTATTGATATTTGCACTATTATTATTATTATCATCATCACCGATACTACTACGATTTCAATTGTTATTATCAACATTATTATCATTGTAACCACTATTATTATTAGTAGTAGTATTTTTACTATATTTATTGGTATTAATAATAATATTGTTATTAGTAATATTAAAACCCTTTACTTTGATAACTATGGATTTTACTAAGGCGTGTCTTGATTAGTGGTCATTTGCTTAACTACCTTGAGAATAATAATAACCCCTTTTTTTAATTATAAACTACTATTATTAATATTAATTATAGTACTAGGCCAGGATAGGGGTAAGATAGGAAATTATGATAATTCGGGTAGAGGGAGATTGACCCCTAGTATTTCTTCCTTATAGGTGAACCGGGTCAAACCCTAGGAGGTGTAGGAGCGTGCTCCAAGCCCGGTGCCGATTTAGGTAAGGACGTAAGTAAGGCCACCTGTGTGTATTGCATGTTTTACTTGTCTTGGATGCCTTGTGCGGTTGTATGCTATAATTTGTATGTTATCTATTTTATTACGTAGCGCAGCGTGGAACCGAGGTATGTTCTCGTGCTCTTATCTGCATGTGCTAATATGTATATGATACAAATATGATGTGATGTGATGTGACCCCCCTACGACATGCATGCTAAGTTAGGTGATGAGGTGTTGTGGAATGGGGACTTGAAAGAGAAAAATAAGAAATGAAGATAACCAAGGGGAAGTAAGTTGGTTAACGTAGGTAAGGACAACCTAAGAAATCTGTGATATGTGAAATGATGAGAAAAGGGGGAATTAAATAAAATAGAAGAGTGGGAGAAAATAAGGTTACATGGGAGAACTAGGGTTTGCATGGGAATGATAGGGTTTGGCATGGTGGAAATGATAGGGTTTGCATGGGGAGGTTAAGATCCGCATGGGGGCGAACCTTACGTGTGAAAAGTTACTTTGGGACGTGGGGAATGTAATGGAAGGTCTGTTTAGGAGTCAGGAGGCTCGAGGTGAAAAATAGTGCGTAGGGTGATATAAGGGTACCTAGGGTTTGGGGAGGAAACCCTAATTTGAGATGGTGGAAAAAGAAAAAGAAAAGTAATAAGAATAATCGAGGGGGAGCGAAGTACGAGGGGGAGTTGAGTCTGAGGATTATGACATGTGGAGCATTATAATAGTGGGGGTTATAGGAGACAGAAAAGGAAGGGCCCCATAGGCCCAGACTAGGGTTCTGGTACAAACCCTAAGGTAAGGGGTGAGTAGACCTCCGGTATAAGTTGGTGGGCCTGGACCCATACATCTAGAAGTTGGGTTTCCGATGTGAGACCTGGTTTAAGGGAAGGGAGTCGAGGTGAGTTAGGAGGCACAGAAGTCTCAAGATATGGGACAGGCCCTCCAGAGAGGAGAAGGACGGATATAGTTAGCCATGCATGTCATAGGTGATATTCTTTTGAATAAGACACGTTAAAACACTAATTACTTATAGAGAAAGATGTTGAGCCGAACCCAGACCGGTCCACCGGCTATAATAGTGGCAGGGTACCTTACCCTCGCGACCGTTCCACCGGAAATAATAGTGGCAAGGCATGTGCCCTCGTGACCATTCCACCAGCTATAATAATGGGGGATTTCGTGCTCAACAAGCCAAATGCAAAAGTGATAAGACATGGAAAGATACTAATATTTACAGTGGAATACCTTGTGAGTTGGGGCCAGACCGGTCCACCGGCAAATAATAGTGGCAGGGTATATTACCCTCGTGACTGGTCCACCGGCTATAATAGTGGCAGGGCATGGCCCTCGTGACTGTTCCACCGGCTATAATAGTGGGGTTCCCGCATTCACATGGATTGATGAAGACTATGATGTGAATCGTTATAATCATTAGAGATTTTATGAGAAAGTTATCGGATTCATGACCAGAATGGTTCATATGTGTTATTGTTTATTATTTACGTGTTATATCTGCTATGTCATGTATCTCTGTGTATGTGGGCCTTAGTGCGTCTGTTACCTTACTCGGTACGTAGCGTACTGATCACCTATTTCATGGGTGCTACTCATTCCCACGAGTTTGGATCTAGCTTGAGGGCCGAGAGTGACGTGGTCGGAGAGCATCCCCTGTCGTGTTTCTTTGTATTATCGTACTTGTCATTCCGTTATATGTCCTCTGACATTTGGAACTTTTAAATTGTACTTCAGATTGTAACGCTTGACTTTCGCACTCTGACTCCTTAAAGCTTACGCTTTACTAATGATTCATTTTTGGTTCTACTCTTTTTAGCCTTAGCACTTAGTATCAGGTCGGTAGGAGTGAATCAATATGGTACTAAGTGTGGCGAAAATACCCCCGAATTTACAGTTTTATCTATTTGCTTCCGCTAAACTCCTTTAAAGTAAACTCCTTTTGGTTGTTACATTACCTGTTGTTATTGCTCTCTTCTTCCTTTCCTATGGTGAGTATTCTCCATTCTTCTCCCCTCTTCCTCTCTATTGAGAAAAAAATAGAGTTTACTCTTATTTTCTTCCTTTCTTAGTCAAGTTATTGATTCTATTTTATTCTTTTGATCTTGGATCTAGTTCTCCCTTATTCCTCTTAAGCAGAGAAGGATTAAGGTTTGAGAAAGATTTAAGATTCTAGCTTCATTGTCCTTAGAATTCTACTTTAGAGTTAAGTTTGAGTTGTGTTTTTATTTTTCTTCTTCTTATTTTCTTTGATTTTAATGGATTTTTAAAAATGAGTTTTGATGGCTTTGACTTTTGATTCTCTTAGGAATTGAGATATCTCTAGATAGTCATCGAATAAGGGTTTTGTGCTAGAAGAATTGCTTCAAGATAAGGCATTCTTATCTTTAAATAGATGAGATTTTTGTTGCTCATTTTCATTCCATTTTCTTGGTGTGCTTTGGTGTTGAGCATGGGCTAATTGTATTCTATATTTCAAACATGTGGTAGTGTTTCTTTCTAAAATTAAGCGTGGATGGTTTCTTTGATTTTATGTGTCATTTGGAAATTTAAGTATGTTTTCAATTAAATTCCTACATTACCATGTATCTATGTGATTCTATGTGTGTGGCATGTCTCTATATTCGTTTTATAACATAGCAACATGCTAAGATTAATATGGTAAAGTTTGGTAAATTTTGGTGTGTATCATAATTTTAGGTGTTGTTTTATCCAAACTAATCAATCGGTTCATTGAACCCATCAATTGGTTGTGTGAATAGTCACACAATATGGAAATTTTGATCGACTAATTGTGAGATCAAATGATAGATTCGATGAACCTGTTAATTGGTCCTTATAAGTAGTCAATCAGCTATCAAACCCATCAATCGATGACCAAAGTAGTCTAGCCTCTACTTAGACCCATTGAACGGTTAAACCAAACCCATTGACTGGTTTCCTATAAATAATCAATCAGTGAGACCAACTAGTCAATTAGTTCGCTGGTATTATTTTGTTTTAGGTCTGGTATGACCAAATTGGTCGACTAGTCCTAGGGATTAATCGAGTAGTCCAATTGTATTCCACCTAGTTTATTGTTAATTGTTGTTCTTCTTATGGGCCTTTCATGTTAATATCTCCAAGTAATTACAACATTTAAATTATGATTATGACTATGTTTATCCTAGACTTAATAAGAATCATAACGATGATATTTGGGACTTGAATTAGTTAATTTTGGTGTCATATCTAAACACCCAATTGGTAGCTTTTATGCCTTATGATGTATTTGGTATTATCACTTAGAAACACCCTATTTAGATATCAGGGAATTTATTTGAGTTTAGTGTTATCACTTGAAAACACCCAATTGGTTATTTATGAAATTAAGGTGTGATTGTGATATCACTTGGTAATTAATAATAATGGAATAACATTTTATTTGAGACTTGTTTTTTACTCTCAAGGCAGCTAATTAGGATTTAGTGGACATGTCACCCTATGGTTTATATTTTCACTCAGTATCTATTTTTTCTCTACTAGGCTATAATCGGTAGAGGGTATACGCAAATCTTTGAGGGTAGGAGTATACTATGGCAGGCTAACATAGAATCATTATCCATCTCATGTGGGTAAAGTATACCAGTATGAGCCACCTAGCATTTTGTATTGTCCATTGCTTAGGCAAGTATGGTATCCCAAATTTCTATCCCCTGCGACAAAGACATTCAAGATGGGGTGAGTGAGGTATCGTAGTACAAGACCCCTTGATGTACTTCAACCAGTTATGATGGATGTTGTATCCCAATTTGTGTTATCCCTTATGATAGGCGCACTCGATGTGTGTTGGGTGTGGTATCCCTAGAGAAAAGCTGCATCAATGTATCATAACTCCATGTGGTGGGTGTGGTACCCCATTGTGATTCTATGCTACCATGACTTTTATTCATGGTAGAGAATTAAATGTGGTCGAACGAATTATCTTAATAACTTAAATTTTTGATCACTAAAGGAACATTTATAATATGTTTTACATTGTGTGGACTATGATATATTTATTATATTAATATTCTTCCATGATTTCCATGCAAGCATACCTTATTGTATTACTACCATGAACCTGAGTGTTAATTTATATTGGTATGCTTATAACCATGTTAAGATGTGACTTCAATATGTTGTATAAGCCTTACCATGTTTTAGGTAGTCTATACTACCAGTACTTTACTATACTGATACTACACTTATGTGGTCATTGTGATAATTCGGCTCCTATTATGGGGATAAGAGGATGATTTGAAGGAATATAATTCTTAGTTAGAGTATGTTGATGATAATGGCATGGGTCAGTAGTTAGCTATTGCTTGGGGTTGGAAATTTATATGTATGCTTAAGAGATAGCTAACTGGCTAAAGGTGTTTTACCCACTACACTGGGAAGTTTTTGTTCTTGTGGTCATTTAAACTCTTGGCTTTCATTTCCTATATTTAAATTTTGTAAACTCTCATAATCTTTCTATCTATATTATTTTTTTCATCTTTGTTATCATAGTATTTTTGTATTAATATTATGAGCATGCATCTTTTCGTTTGTTGTTCTACTTTTCCTCGCATCAAGCATAGTCGATGTGGCAATAACATTCCCTATTTTTGCTTTTCAAGCACTTCCGCATTGTCGTTAAAATAAAAAAAAATTGGTTCATAAATTTGGTGTGTTATAGATTTAGAGCTATAATTAGGTTTAAGGTAAAGGTGGATTTGAATAAATATTGGTAAATTGAATAAAACAAGTTTTTAGGTGGACCAATATATCAATTTTTTCATTTCAACTAGATTTACAGCTAGGTTAAGTTTTCTCATAAGTGGAAAATTTTGACTAGATGTTATGATATGTTTTGGGTTGGATTTGGTAGGACTTTAGAATGTGATTCCCATGAAAAAAGTTTATTCTATGCTATTTGAGGGCAAAACAATCAACTAGTTAGGTCAAATCGATTAAATAGTCCTTAGAACAATCGATTGGTTGGTTCAAATTGATCAACAAATGGGTGTGTGGTGATCTTGGTTGCTCGTTGCTTAAACCCATCGACTAATTTGATAGAATGGGTTGACTGGTCTCAAAACAGTCGACTGGTTTGGCCAAACTAATTGACCAGTTTGAAAGAAACCTGGGTTTGGCAAAGTTAAAATGATTGATTGGTTAGTAAAACTAATCCACCAGTTAGGCCAAATTGATCAACTGGTTTAGCCAAATTGTGTGTAACACCCCCAAATTTACTACTGAAAAATTTCGTTTAAATCAGAAGGTTTAGCGGAAGCGAAAGAATTAAAACCATAAACCTGGGGGTATTACCGCCACACTTAGTACCAGACCGGTTCACTCCTACCGTTCCGATACTAAGTGCTAAGGCTAAACTAAACCAGCGTTAAGTAAGAGTCATCAAAACACAGGTCCATAGTTAACATAGACCATTCACGAAAACCACGAGTCCACAACAGTTAAAATATCGTTAAGATTACAACTTAAGAGTACGGTTTCAAAACAAGAAGCGTAGTACAAAATATAGCTAAATGAAACAGATCCCAATGGAGCAATATCCGGATTGCCTACTCACTCAAGTCAGGTCTTCCACCCCGAAACAATATACGATCTTAAACCTGCACAAGAGGTCTGCTCCCCACCATCGGTGGATCATCACAGGACCCATTCAACCAAGGTAGTATCAGTACGGGTCCAATACTGAGTAAGTTCCACTACCTTATCTTATAGGAGAGATATCATCAAGCGCATATTAGATCCGGGTACAACACGTTGATACAATATCATGCATATTCACAACCCATAGTATGAATCTTACCATACAACTAGAGTAACATATAAAACATATGTAACATTATATTTAAACATATAAGCGTGGTAACCGAAATATGAATTGGCTCATACGCCTCAGGTAGGAATAATCCATACTATTAAAACTCAATGCGTGGCATACTCACGTAAGCAGCATGTAGTAATACAGATAATAAAAGCCGGTCATAGTCCAATTAAACTTATTCTTTATTCTCATTAATAATATGTTCATTCCACACATATTCTTTAATAGTCCATGTGAGTGCGGGAACCCCACTATTATAGCCGGTGGACCGGAAGTAAACACACAGGGCAGAACGCCTCTGACCACTATTATAGCCGGTGGACCGGAACGAAACACACAGGGCAGAACGCCTCTGACCACTATTATGACCGGTGGACCGGACTGGCCCCGACTCACATGGTGTTTCGTTGTAAGTACTTAGTATTTTCCCATGGATTAACTTATTTACTTGGGTCTGTCGAGCCGAGATCCCCCACTATTATAACCGGTGGACCGGGTGTAAACACACAGGGCAGAACGCCTCTGACCACTATTATAGCCGGTGGACCGGAATGAAACGCACAGGGCAGAACGCCTCTAACCACTATTATAGCCGGTGGACCGGAACGAAACGCACAGGGCAGAATGCCTCTGACCACTATTATAGCCGGTGGACCGGCACGAAACGCACAGGGCAGAACGCCTCTGACCACTATTATAGCCGGTGGACCGGCACGAAACGCACAGAGCATAACGCCTCTGACCACTATTCTAACCGGTGGATCGGACTGGGCTCGGCTCAATAATCTTTCACTTTACGTTATTAGTGTCTTATCCGTGTCTTATTGAATCACACAACACCCTTGACATGCATGCGGTTAATACCCTACTACTTTCCCCTCCAAAGGGATCGTCCCATATTTTGAGACCCGTACCTCTTCTCACATCCTACATCCATCCCCCGTAGACTTAAGCATAGTGGCATATAGTAAGGCACAATCTCCAAGAATACAGGCTACCCCAACACCTACGATATCGACTCCGTATGTCCTCATCCCTCTAAGGTTCCTCCTCGGAGACCCTAGTCGGACCTATGTGGTCCAACTCTTCCTTACTTACCCAAACGTTACTTTATCCTCTATCTCGCACCTCATTTTTATTAGGAAACTCCCCAAATATATTACTTTATCTACCAAGTTCACGTGTGACCGACAAAACCCTAGTTGGCCACCCAAAACCCTAGCACTTTACTTCCTCAACAAGTAATCTTCCTCTTTCACCCCAAATCTCTCCTCTCCTTTGGAAAAACTCATACTCATCCTTTATATAGTGAATTCTCACTCTCACCCCATACCCCATCCTTCCTTGATCATTTTTACCCTTGTACCCTTCAAATTGCTCATTTCCTCCCGAAACCCTAATTGGAACCCTTAGACACTCTTACACCGACCCACGTAAAATTTTGCACCCAAGTCTCCAATGGATCCATAACCTTGGCATTATTTTATTCACTTCCTAATTCAACTTTCCTCACGTAAGATTCGTTCCCATGCATAATTTAAACACCCCATGCAGACTCTCTAGCACCCACTTACACACAAACCCTAATAAGGTCTCTTATGCACCACCTTACGTACCATTTTTCATACTAAGTCTCCAATCATCCCAAGACTCTCCCAAGCTCTCACTTATAACCCAAGTCAACTTTTCATACGTAAGAATCATGTCCATGCAAGGTCTAGTTCCCCCCATGCAACTTCCCGAACGTTCACCTCTCCGTTGTTCTTTCATTATCATTTCATGCTACCTAAAACCCTAGCATGCATGTCCTAGAGGGCCATAACAAGTCACATCATCAACATCAACAACAAACATGGAACATGGCATACATGTATAACATAAGGCACACACCACATACCTCATGATCCACGCTCCGCTACACAAAATAGGTTATTCATAGCACATGCATAATACACATCAACATGACATGCTCATCATTCATCAACACATTACAACACACATAACGTAAGGCCATAGCTTCGTCCTTACTAAACGCCCATAAGTAGAGGTAAGTAGAGACTTACTTGGATCCGAAGCTAGCTAAGCGAGATAAGGGGGAGAGAGATCACTAGCTCGTGGATCCACGAGAAAGCTTTCCTAGAACCGATAGAAATCGAAAACTAAATTAGAAACTATTCTATCAATCAATAATTCAAATATTCAAATTAAATAAACACAAACAACACAAATGATTTTTCTTAGAAAACGTGCCCAAAACTTAGAACTTAAAAGCATAGCTTTATTAAGATTTAAGGTTAAAACTAAATCAAACGGATTAATACAATATCGCTTGGGACATTTCAACTTAATTTGGAAAGCCCGAGAAAGAATAATCGATCATAAGTTAATTTATTAAAAATAACTTATTTATTAGGTTTTATAACTAAATAGGTAACTCAACCATTTACATAACACCAAATTCAAACCGATTAAGTTAAAACATAATTTAAATGATTTAAAACCCAAAGATAGAAATCGATTAGATAAAAGACGCATAGCAAAAATCAATTTTATAAAATCATCCCCGAAGATTAGGGTTTTTAATGCCTAAACTACAAATTAGCCAAATCACTTCGATTACCTCAAATTGATAGCTTTAAAACACAATTAAACTAATTTTAGATAAATCTAGATAATCAATTTCAACAAAACAATCTTCCAATTAATCAATTCCAGATAATCAATCTTCAAAATTAGGGTTTTAAAACCCACGACACAAACTCAGGTAATTCAATTTAATTAATTCAAATTAAGGTATTAGAAGGCAATTAATACCATTTCAACCATTTCTATACATTCAATTTTAGAAAAACAACAATACGAGTAATCGATTTCATAATCTCACTTGAAATTTAGGGTTTTAGGCCCGAAAATACAATTCGTTAAAATTCTATAAATCTAATCAAATTGAATGACACATTTTATAACATATCAAATAATCAATTGCTCAAAACTGGTAAAAGAAATACACAATTTAGCACAATTAG
This sequence comes from Tamarix chinensis, assembly GCA_030549775.1. Lineage (NCBI taxonomy): Eukaryota > Viridiplantae > Streptophyta > Magnoliopsida > Caryophyllales > Tamaricaceae > Tamarix > Tamarix chinensis. The sequence continues at coordinate 26,960,555 of CM060175.1, forward strand.
GGTTTTTGAGCCCGGAACGCAAACCCGATCAATACTTGCCAAAACATATCAATTGATGATTCGAAAATGTAATTAAACATATTATAATGTAATTTATATAGTCAATTGAATAAAATAACCCGATTACCCAAACCAATTTAAACCCGTAGGAGTTTTGACCTAAAAATCCAATTCCGATCAATTACGCACAATTTTCCCAAATTGACACTTCTGATATAAAATTAAATACATTTTTAACGATATTATAAAATCAATTGAGCGGGACGGCTCAATTATACGACCCAATTTCATTACACCCAAAATTTGACCTAGGAATCAAATTCCGATAAAACCTGTATAAATTTCTCAAATTGACGGTTCCAAAATGAAATTGGATACATTTTAAAATATATTGTATAATCAATTTGTCCGAAATCGCCAAATTGGTCGGATCCAAAAAATTTGGGCATAACCCGGCCTAAAATTCAATTTCCCAAATTTTCAACACAAACCATACCATTAACATATCCAAATCAATCTTACGACACATATATACATAAACAAACAACCAATTTAGCTTTTCATAAGCTAATCCATACTCAATTAATCAAATATATATATTAGGGTTTTTCGGACATTATACCAAACGAAAATCAACGAATCGGGGCAAGGGAAGGCCGGGAAAGCTTCGTCAGGGAACGGCAGTGGCTCGCCGGTGGTCAGCAAGGCTCGCCGGTGGCCGGCGGCGGCGGCACGACCTACGCGCTGCTGCTGTGCTGCCGCTGCTGCTGCTGGTTCGACCGCTGCCGCTGCTGCTACTTTGGTGGGTTGCTGCGCTGCTCGCGGGTCGGTGGCAGTCGGAGCTCGGCAGGCGAAGGAGGGAGGGGCTGAGAGGAGGAGCTGGGGAGATGGAGAGGGGCGAGGGAGGCTAGGGTTTCGGGTTGCCGAACGGGGCGCACAGGAGGGGGGTCGGGGTAGGGAAGAGAGAAAGAAAAAGAAGAGGGGGGTCGGTCGGGCACCATTTTTTTTTTTTACGAAAACAAGTATGAAATAAAATACTAAAAACTTAAAAATTAATATTGGAAGATTTTATCTAAAATTTATTAAATAAAAATTATTTCGAAACGATCCGAACCCTTAAAATAAATAAAAGAACTATATACAGAATTTCAGAAACATTTTTCGAACGAATTAACCAACGAACATAAAAATTTATATTATTTACGGAAATACATTATAAGACTCCGAAAAATTATTTAAAAACATATACTAAAATATTTAAGTCAAATTCGAATAAACCAAGACTAATGTAAATAATTTTCGAAATCGGTTTTCCGTAAACCAAAAAGCACAAAACGAAAGAGAATTAATTCCAGAAATAATTTCATAAATAAACTCCGAAAATCTTTTTAATTTAAAACTTTCCGAAAATATTAACGATTACCGAAAACGAATAAATTTAAAGTCGGAAATATTTTCTACAGATAAAATCATTAAAATAAATTTAACTATTTAAACAGAAATTCTATAATTTAAATAATATATTTAGTTAACGAAATATAACTCCAAAAATAAGGTCGTAATCACACGATGAAGTTATAATCGAAAATGAATCTAAAATATTAAAAATCAAAATACGAGAAGAACGGGAATACATATTTTTAACCGAAAATCGAAATTAAAAGAGTATAATAAAATCATAGTCGCGAACGAATTTGTCTAAAATGGTTCGCAACGGCAACGATTAATTAAATTCAAATATGAATTCGAAATCGTCGATAAATCCATAAAACAAATCAAAATTAAAATAATTAAATATTTACATCAAATTACGCTAATAAAATCATTAAACTTAATAAATTTGGGTTTTAAAAATACGGGGTATTACATTGTGTGATTTTGATCTTTTGTCCTTGATATGCTTTGATAATATGCCTAATGTTGCTATATGATTATTTAATAAATAAAATACTTTTTTGGCATAAATTGACAACCTAATGGATGGATTAAATGGATTATAATTCATGGCATAATCAATAGATGTTTATGAAGGCCTTAGTGGAAAAAATTCGAATAAGCATTTTATAACATTAAAGGGTAATGTAATCTGGATTATTTACCTAAAATATATTATTCTAATGGAGTGATTAATATTAGTTAAGCACTAATGGAAATCCCATAATATGATTAAGGGAATAAAAATGGTTAAGAGGGAATAAGTATGTGGGATGCCTTACTTACATGTTGTATGAACCTTATATGATCGCATAACCTTGAAAATAATACGCTAATCACTTAAAGTGGAAGATGATTGAGTTGTGTATGGGTTTGGATTACTCGATCCTTGAGTAGCTACAAAGGGTTACTCTACCTTTGGGCAGATCATAGTGCCTTATATGCTCTAAACACTAATGATGTACTAGGGGGTGTCGGTACTAAAAATATGGTCACCTAGGTGGTTTTTGGCTTTATTTGGTGTAACATCCCCATTTTTTACTACCGAAAATTTTCATTTTAAAATAATGTAGAAGCGGAAAATACTAAATACACCTAGGAAAAATGTGGTGCTACTGTCATACCTAATATAGGATAGACGTTAGCTACTCGTCCCATGTTAGATACAAGGCTAAAAAACCAAACTAGTCATATTGAGTTAGAGTGAGCAAGAAAAAGTTACATAAATATTTAAAGAAAGCATTTACAACAAGGGACCTTGACATTCCCCGACATAGTCAAATATAGGGAGATGGATTAACTAAGAATACAGGGCTTTATGGTAGAAAACAAGTTAGGGCGTGGCCCCAAATTGTAGCATCCCAAAATTTCATAATCTTTGTTTTTAGGTGTTTGGCCATTTTTATCAAAACTAACCCTTAAACCTTAGCCTAATTATTTTATCTATAACCTTTACCCATAACCTGAAATAAATTTCCTAAAATTTATCCTCAATTATTTTACTTTTTTCCTTTCTATTAAACCTATCTTAATCTAGATTATTTTTTCCAATATATTTTCCTACCCAATACCCTAATCTATCCAAATTAAATCTAAAACTAAATAAATAAAATTATATCCTACCCTACCATTTTTTACCCTCTATCATGCCCCAATCTTTTCCACCAACACTCTCCCTATCTCCCTCATTACCTCACTACACTCATCCTATCTACATATACATCTATATACATAAACACACACACACATACACTAATCCCCCTAAGAACCAAACAACCCTGACTCCCCCTCTCCTTATCACCTCCCTTCATAGCCCCCTCAACCAAATGACCCCTTCCCCCCTTTAATCTTTGATTCAACACCCTTCTCCAAGCGAAACCCAACCCCCTGCATTCATCCACCCAACTCTCCAGCACACCACCGCCTTCCTCTTCCCCCTCTTCTTCCCACATGTATAACCCTTGTCTAACCCATCACCCATCCCTTCCTCTAGCTCCTCTCCTCCTATACCTTCCACTCCCAATAGATTGCCACCCTCACCCTCACCTACCAACTATAACCACACTTCTTCTATCCTTGTCCACCCTAGTGTTCACCATCACCTCTATGTTGCCACCTCACAGCCACAAACTCGTCACCTTACATCATTGACCACCAACCAACACTAATCTCCACCCCTATTGCCAGTTCTCCCTACCTCACCCTCTAGCCTGCCAACCATGTCCCTCCCCTATTTTGTACTAGGCTCACGTTGCGCAAGCAACGTAAGAAATATTTTAGGTTTTATAAATTTTGGTACCCATTATTATCAAGTAAGGTTATTTTGGTAATTTCATAAAAATAAATCTTTTATTATAATAATTATTATGTTAGCTCGTAAATATTAATTCGGTAAATTTAGTATTTTATAGGTATAAAAGTTTATTAGCGAGATATAATAATTTTAGTAGGATATCGCTATTTATGCATTTTTGCTAGAATTTAAGTAATTATTATACCTTACTAAAATGATAAATATTGCATGACACATTAGGGTTTTTGTGTGTGAAATATTATAAGTATGATTCATTATGTTATAATTATGTGATTATTATTGTTATCATAATAATCAAAAAAATGAGTATATTATCTGACGTAGAATATTTCAAGTATGAAAGTATGATTAAAATTATTCAATTGTCGAGAAAATATTTTGTATGATAAATATGTATAAAATAATAGATTAAGCATGCTTAGATATAATTATGGAATAATTATTACGCATGAGTGTCCTAGGGATAATTTAGTCATTTTCAATGTATTATAATATTTATTTCAAAAGACATGTCTAATGTGTATTATCATGTTATTGTTATTATATTTTTAAATAAATGTTGTTAATGATATGTGATGATAATTTGTATTATATACTAGAAAAACAGTAAGAATGACAAAAAAGTGTCGATATGATGTTCTTACGCTAAGTCGCATTTTTTTGGATGAGCATAAATTGTGGGAAAATAATATAGGCCTAATAAAGTATGACAATTAGGGAATAATTATTTTTAAGATGTATGTTGATAAATGGAGGATTTAGAAATTATTATATTGAAACTATAAGCTTTTCGTATCTTTAAGGATATTTTGGTCAATATAGGTTAGTATGAAAATTTTGGGATTTTAATGTATTAGGTGGATTAAAAATATGATAATAACATCATGTGGAGTGATTGGAGTAATTATGAATGTCATAAGTTCCTCAAATGAGAAAATGGTATAATTTAGGAATAGTAACCTTAAAACAGTAATGTTTTTATCACATGTGTAAAACGTTGGAGTTAGGCCATAAATTTTGGATATGTTTTCAATATTGGTATTTTGGAGATTTATATTTAATTTGGTAATTATATAAGCCTTATGACAAAAGTTATGATTTACCTATGAGATTAGGGTTTTAGGAGCCTTATAAATAGTAACTTTTAAGGTAGAGCTATTATCACATGTGTAAGATGTGGGAGTTAGACCTCAAATTTTGGGTATATTTATAATATTATTAATTGAGGAATATATACTAAATTTGGTGGATAAATGATCAATATGGGGAAAGTTTTGCCTAAGTTGTGAATTTAGGGTTTCTAGGGAAAAATAAGCATCTTAACTTGAGAGAACAACCTTGTTATTCGTATGTTAATGTCTCGCTTGCCTTAATTCTATTTTGTACTCATAAACCAATCATGAATAAGATAATAATAATTTAAAGTGAAAGATCACATGATTTGGGCTGAAGTGCTTATGGGTCCATTCCACTAGATGATAATAGTGGCTCAAGAACATTTTGCTCTAACAAGTGTTTGGGTCCATTCCACTAGACAATAATAGTGGCTCAAGTATTCTAATCCTGAGAGGTGCTTCATTTCGTTCCATCGAATTAAGAATAGTGAGGCCTTATACTCAATGTGAACAAGAATATGATTTGAGATAAGAATTAATAGATAACATATTAATTATTTAAAGTGGAAAATTACGTGAGTCAAAAATAGGTGTTGGGTCCATTCCACTAGGCAATAATAGTGGCTCGGGTGTGTTCTGAACAAGAATATGATTTGAGATAAGAATTAATGGATAAGATATTAATTATTTAAAGTAAAAAATTACCTGAGTTAGGACCGGGTGTTGGGTCCATTCCACTAGATAATAATAGTGACTCGGGTGTGTTGTCCTTAAGAGGTGATTCAAACTGTTCCACTGGTTAAGAATAGTGGCTTAAGAGCATTTTTTCCTAAGAGGCGTTAGGTTTGCTCCAACAGACGATAATAATGGCCCAGGCATGTTGTCCCTAAGAGATGATTCAAACCGTTCCATCAATTAAGAATAGTGGCTCAAGAGCATTTTGCTTGGAGAGGTGTTGGATTTGTTATACCAAAAGATAATAATACCTCAGGTGTGTTATCCCTAAGAGGTGCTTTATACCATTCCACTAGTTTAAGAATAGTGAGGTCCTTGAACTCAACGTAAAGAAATAAAATTAGATACAATAATGATTATTATTGGATTATTAGATTAGTTGATAGTAGCCTTTGTGCCTACTTGTGGTTTGGTAGTAGCTTTTGTGCCTACTTTTGTCGGTATTATGCCTTTGTGCCTTACTTGTGATGTTATGTATTTTGTTGGGATTGATGTTGAAATATGAGTTATGTTGTGAAGGTTACAGTTGTTGTGTTAGAGTTTATTTCTAATTATACTTCAGAGAGCATCTCTGGTATGCTCATTTGGTAAGCTCAATTATCCTAGATGAATGAATATAATAGTTTGTGACCTTGATGGTAATTGATTATCTAAATGATTATTATATATTCCCATTTGTATATGTATATGTCTTGTACCATGTTGATTGTTATACCTTGTATGTGTTCCATGCTTGTTTTTCATATTAGTTTGGTATAAATGGTTGCTCAATACCATTGTACTAAATGATTCATTCTCATGGGCCCCTGCCTATTCAATAGACAATGGACTTTGATGGTCAACTTCCAAGTTCAGTTGAAAGTTTGTAGTTTGAATTTGAGAGCGCAAGACTATCCGGTGTCTCTTTTGCTATTTTAATTCTGGTTATATTTAGACCCTTATGTCCTCTTATAATTTCTCTCTTGAGTTTTGTAAAATGTTGATGTTGTTTTTAATTAGCATGGCATTTATCTAATGTTCTCTCTATTCTAATTTCTATAATCATGTTATTAATCTAAGTGAAGTGATGATTTTATCCTTAATACTTAGTATGAGAATGATAGAGGAAACTAAACTTGTACCAAGTGTGGCGGTAACATCTTTCTTTTTTATTGTTTTAGCTTCCACGCTTAACTCTATAAGCAAAAATTTTGAGTCTGTAAAAGCTAGGGTGTTACACAAACCATGGTCCATCACATACTACACAAAAACCTTAGGATGTCCACGCTCTCAAGCCCCGAACTCAAGATGAGGTAGGCCTACTATTAGCCATGCCCCAAAACCAGCATATAGCCCTCTGGTCGTAGGAATAAGCAAGTCATTGAGCAAATAGGTACATCAGTATGCTACATACTAAATAAACTAAGTTACCTCCTCAATAGAAGTCGCAAACATTCAAGATTCTATCATGTCATAGAAATCCTAATTAACATGAGTCCTGCCAAGACTATATAATGAAGTGTACCTACTCTATCATGATCAAGTAATACATCAGGATTTACTATCATGCATGACTTAGACAATTCAGGATGCCTCATGCTCATTTTCATAGTACAATATCATAGATAGTCACACACACGTAATGGACACTAGGGTGTATTTTCTAACATGCTCAATGAATTAGGTTATTCATTACATTCATTATTTCTCTTTTTTGTTCCTTTTCTTTTGTCTTCTAATTCTACCACACCCTTTTTTTATTCTCATCCAAGTACTTATTCCATTTCTTATCCACATACTTATCCAGGTTATCAACCATTCATTCATTCCAATTATTATCCAATTACTCATTCAAATTATTATCCAAGTATTCATTCCATTTACTATCCAAGTGTTCATTCCAACTTTTTATCATTATTATCGTCATCAAGCAATGGATTGTGCACCATCACATGGTCTCACATACCATGGAAGTCTATCCAAACCAAGGGACATAAAGTCCAGGCCTAAGCCAACCATGATGTACATAAGTCTAAGCTGAAACTAACCACCTAGGTAACCAGACCCTTTAGTATCGATAGCTCCTAGTACATCATCAGTGTCTAAAGTAGGTAAGGCATCCCGCCTGAAGGTACTAATAAATATTTGAAGGCAGACTAACCTCCAGTAGCTAATCAAGGATCAGGTAATCCAGACCCATACACAACTCGATTGTCTTTTGTTTTACGTGACTAGTACATTATTCTTGAGGTTACGTAATCACATGAGACCCATAGAATAAGTAAGCAAAACCTTCGCATATTTAGTCCTTTTCATCCCCAACCATATGTGGGATTCCCATTTATGTTTTTCAATATTAAACATATCCATTATATTAATTCATCCATAACCCACTCTATATTTCATCAACTTTTTCAAAACCATCACATTTTATTTTTGGTTTACCCATTAAGACCTTTACAACACTCATTTCAGTATGCCATGAATTACAAACCATTTAATCCATTCATTAAGTCATTGATCTATAGTAACATATGTATTTTATCCATTAAATAGTCATTTAATAGTCCCATGCACAATCTCAAAGCATATCCAAGCTAAGAAAAATAAAATCACTCAAACCAATTGAACTAGTTGATCGATTTGGCCCAACCAATCGATCAGTTGCACCAATTAGTCAATTAGTTTGGGTAGGCCAGTTAGCTTTCCTCAAACTAGTTGATCTGTTTGGACAAATAAGTTGACCTTTCATAGACTAGTCAATTGATTTTACCCAGCCAATTGATGGGTTAGGTCGATAAGTCAACTATTTTAGGAACTAGTCGATCGATTAGACCTAATCAGTCAATCAGTTTACCCTCCAACAACCAACACAAGCATTTGCATGCCGATTATGCTTACAATTCTTTATCATACAAAATTAGTTCATAATCTATCATCATATAACACATTTCTAGTTTATAATAGTTACATTTCACCATTAATCATCGCAACCTAATCTTTCCTCAAAATTCATGCCTTTTCTCTCAAGATGCACAATTTAGCCATTCATTACCATTTCTAAAAATCTATATACTCATACCAACATATAACATCAAATTTTAAGGGTTTCATAACATGCAAGCTTAATCACAACACATTTTAGAAGTAAGAATGACTTACTTGTTGCAGGCAAAACTTTCCTTAAATAAGAAAACTCAACCTGTAGAAATCCTTAACTTAAAAACAATAAGTTTAACTCAAAAATCATTGAATAACTTATCCAAATCCGAACTTAAAATAAAAAGGGAAAACAAACATACCATACTCGATGGAAAAATAGGGGAAGATTTTACTTAACCACTTATCTTTCTCCTAAATCTAACTCTTTCTTGCTTAACAATTAAAACAAGGGGGAGCTAGATAAATGATTAGAAGAGCAAGATAATTTGAATGTAAGTCTTGAAGTGGAGAGGGAGAAGGTTAATGCTAGAGAGATAAAGTATTTCGGTGGCTGAAAGAAAGGTGAATAAAAGGGGCAATTAGGGTTATTTATAGCCAATGAATTGATACAAACCACGAGTGTGGCTTGGAACAATTTGAAAACCCTAATTCTTGCCATTCAAATTTGAGTTTGAAAGGATATATTTCATCTAAGATATGCTAACCTATCTTTCAGAGCTCAAATGGTGATTCTACAGAAGTGTAGGCCGATTGGTCTAGAAATGCAAAACACAAGAGGGAAAATGAAAGTTTTGCATTGAAGGAATCTCCCTGTAATCCCCCAAAATTTTAAAAGCTTAATTTAATAAATAAATTTTATTTGAGATAAATTAGCGTTTAAATATATTTAATTTAATTATTTTATAGATTTGTTAATATATAAAATTGGATATAAATATTTAATAAATTAAAATAAATAATTTGTTATTTTATCATACCCTTTTTATTTAAATAATTTTCAAACCATTATTTTACTAAAATTATCCTTTTTAAACCCTTATATTTTAATTATATTAAATTAAATTATTAAATAAATTTATTACCCAAAAATATTGTATTCTATTATTTTATAAATCAAATTATTTTATTTAAATCCATTTCCCTTTTCTTTTTCCTTTTTTTTACCTTTTCTTCTCCTTTTTCCCCCTTTTTCTCTTTTCTTTCTTCTCTTTTTTTTTCCTTCCTTGGGCTGCCGGCTGGCCCGGCCTGCCTTTCCCCTCCTACACCTTAGGTCGTCGGCCCGTCTCTCCCCCTCCTCCCTCCCTTCCTTTTCCTTTCCCTGACCCGACTCCTTTCTCCCTCTCCCTAGCGCGTGGGCCGCTGGCCCATTTTCTCCTCTCCTTCATGTGAGTCGGCCGCCTCCCTTCTTTCCTTTCTTCCTTTCTCCCAGACCAGACTGGCCCATTTCCTTTTTCCTTTCGGTCGCCCGTCACGCACCAGCTCCCCCTCCCCTTCTTCTTTCTTTCTTCTTCCTCTTTCCCTGGCGAGAATCCCGTCAACCCGCCATCACTACCACCCCAACCTGTAACCATTTCTCCCCATTGACCTCCCTAACTCTCTCTGAGATGCCCCGAATATTCTAATCTTAAATATTATATTTAAATGAGGTTTTATCATAAAGATTAATTAAATAAATTATTTTAATTAAAATAAAAGGAAATTAATTAGGACAAATCAAGAATAAACTTATAAGTATTTTTATTAGGAGAGAATTTGGGTATTTTAACTAATCAAGGATTTTAATTTGGTAATTAATTAAATAAGTTATTTTATTTAAAATAAGAATGAGAAAATAGTTTTAATTTAATAATAATTTTATAAATAATTTAATTGGAGGAATTTGGGTGTTTTGCTAATTAAAATGGAATTTATGGAAAATCTTTTAAAAATCCTAATTTAGCCTAAAAAGGGATTTAAATATTATTTTATTTAAATATTATTATTTTAAATATCCTAAATATTTAGATTAATTTAATTGGGCCTAACCTATTTTATTTCTCCTTTCCTTTTTCCCTTTTTCTTTTTCTTTCTTCCTTTTTCCTTTTCTTTTTCTTTCTTTTTCTTCTTTTTCTTTTTCCTCTTCTTCTCGCCGAACTGGGCCAGCTCGCTGCCCAGTTCCCCTTTTTCTTTTCTTCTTCTTCTTCGGCACGGCCCAGCCCGCACGGCGCCCTTCGTCGCCATTCTAACGCTGCGTTTTGGCTCCGTTTCCTCCAAAGCTCGTCGTTTCATTTAAAAACCTTACCTCGTCGCGCCCGACCGCCTGGTTCTCCCTTTTTCTTTTCTTTTCCCCGGCCGACCGGTCCGCCTCCCTTCCTTCTTCCTTCTTCCTCCTTCCTCCTCCGTCGACGCTGCTGCACCTTCGACCCCGTCAATGGCATCTCCGGCTACGGTGATTAATACCGTCCGTTTCTTGCCTCATTGCCTTCCTCTTAACTCCAGGAATAAATTAGCATAATTATTCGACGTTATCTCTCACCCGTTTCCTCTCCCCAGCCCCGCGAACCTTCGACCGAAACCAAGGAATCGTCGGTCGTTTCCTGCCACCGGCCACCCAAATTCTTGCATTTAACACTTCCATGTCGACCTCCAGCTCCTCTTTATCCATTCCAAAATCTATAAATAGCCTAATGGTAGGACTTTTGGATTTTTTTTCTTCCTCGAAACCCTCGATGAGAGCTGCCATCGTCGAGACTTTAGACGCCGTTTCCTCCGCCGATAGCCAACCTAAGCGCCACCTCCGCATGCCAAATTCTTTCCTGCAACGTCCTCTAGCTAACTAAACTATTTTCATCTCTCGATTCTTCTTGTACGAGCCTAAATAATCATGCAAAGTTAGATGCTCGTTTTCGCCGGAATTTTGACCCCGAAGCCTTAAACCGCCTTCCACCGCCGTGCGCCGCCACCTTTGGCTGCACCACCACCATCATTTTGTCCCTCTCCTCCTGGGCAACAATAAACACCTCTTATAACACCTCAATTCTCCCTATCTTTTTCCCAACATCCATCTTTCTCTTTGTTATTCTATTTTTCCGGCCACCGCCGCCGCCACCGTGAACCACCGCCGGTGCCACCTATCCCCACCAGCTTAAGGTTGAACCCTAGACCCTCTCAACCATTTTCCATATTATTATAAGCCTTGATTTAATTTATTTCAATTATTTGCATAAAAATACCATTATTATTATTCTTAATATTTATATTCTTAATATGTTTTATTATTATTTGATGTAAAATTTATGCTGAATTGTACTTGCAGGGTGGAGAGTGGTGATGAAATAATTTTATTGTTAGTTTCGAATTTCAAGTTATTAATTGAATTATTATAGGATTATTATCATTCTTATTATTATTATTATTAATATTATAATTATTAGAATAATTATTATTAACATTTATTATTTATTCTGGAAAATCTTAGGCCCTAATTTTGTATTAACATTTGCACTTATTTATTTGAGTATTATTATTTCTACTGTTCTTATAACCATTAATAATAATATTATCATTATCTTTATTATTTTTAATATTATTATATATGTTATTAATTTTATTATTAATATTAAATAAGTGGTAAGTCATTAGTTATAAGTAGGGTTGAAACCCCACTTTAAATTTTAAAGCTTATTATTATTATTATTATGATTAATGCAAATATTTTACCATTAGTATTGTTATTAATGTTATTATGGTTATTATTAATATTATTACTGTTATTATTTATATTCTCATTGATAGTATTTTTATTAATTTTGATATTATTATATTAGTATCATTATTATTATTATTAGGGTAAAATCTTTAACCCTATATTATCAAGGTTTATAATATCTCTATTATTTTTATGTCTTTAGCAAAGTTAAAATTTTGTTAAGGTTATTTTATTAGTATGTTATTAATTGGTCAAAGCCCTAAGGAGGCGTAGGAACGTGCTCCAAGACCGGTGTCGTTTCAGGTAAGGGGTGCTAAGGCCTTTTATGTGCTAATGTGCATTGTGTGCCTCGTATGCTATGCATTCTATGTTTATGATTATTAATTATTCCGTATATGATATGACGTGGAGTTGAAGTATGTTTTTGTATGGCATGTTTATTATTTGTGTATGACCCTGTAAGACATGCATGTGAGGATGTTGATATGATTTTATGTGGGAGAAAGGATGAAAAAGGAGGATGGGGAAAGAAGTTGACTAAGGGAAGTGAGTTGACCTAATTTTATGAATTTATGAGGAATAATCTATTGCATGGTTTTATTTGGAAGAATGTAATCTATGATGTTATATGGGAAAATCAAATTATTATTTGTTTGGGAGAATCTAATTTATGATTTTAATTGGGAGAATCTAATTTATGATTTGTCTGGCGAAATCCAATTTATGGTTTTATATGGGGAATTTTAATTTATGGTTTGGTATGATTTTATGTGAGAGAATTTAATATATGGTTTGTATGGAAGAATTTAATTTATGGTTTTGATTGGGAGAATCTAATTTATGGTTTTTCGTGGAAGGATCTAAGGTAAGGTTTTATATGGATGAATCTCTTATTTGATATGGTTCAGATCTAGGGTTTGGTATGGATGAATCTTTGGGTTGTATATGGTTTGAACTTAGGGTTTGGTAAGGATGGATACTTAGTTTGGTATGGATGAATCTTTGGGTTTTATATGGTTTGAATCTAGGGTTTGGTATGAATGAATCTTTGGGTTATGTGGAATGAATTTAGGGTTTTGTATGATGAGATTTTGGGTTTTGCATAATGGTTAATGGTTGTATGGTGGTATTAGGGTTTGCATGGAAGTTAATAATTGCATGGGATGTGTAAAGTTTGTATGAGAGTGAAGTTTACATATGGAACGCTGATTTGGGATTTGAGGAAAGTAATGTAAGTGTTGTTTGGGTGATTGAACATTTGAAGGGAAAATAGTGCGTGGAGCATTATATGGGTACGTAGGAAACCGAGCTAGGGTTCGTGTGGATAATTAGGGTTTGGTGCAACTACTTAGGGTTTTTGCGGTATCAGGTGTTTTTGGTGATTAAAGTGGAGTCATGAGGATGGAATTTATGAGTTACAATGTGTGAAGTGTTAAAGGAGTGATTCATGCATGTCTAGGGTGAAAGCCGTTGAATAAGATACTTAAGACACTAATTATTTAAAGGGGAAGATCGTTGAGACGGGACCAACCGATCCACCGGTTCGGAATAGTGGTTAGGGTTCTTACCCTATGTGTGACCGATCCACCGACTATAATAATGGTTAGGGCATGATGTCCTATGCGTAACCCATCCACCGGTTATAATAGTGGGGGTTCCCGAGCTCAACAACTGCAAACCGGAATTTTGCTAAAATGCCTAAAAGATACTAATTACTTACAGTGGAACACCATGCGTGTCGGAGCCAACCGATCCACCGGTTAGGAATAGTGGTTAGGACGCGTAGTCCTATGTGTATCTGATCCACCAGCTATAATAGTGGTTAGGGTATATTACCCTATGCGCCTCCGATCCACCGGCTATAATAGTGGGGGCTTCCGTTTTCGCATGGATTTGATAAAAAGACATGATGTGTATCGAATTCCGATAAAAGATTAATTAAGTAATTAATCTGGATTATGATTGGGCCTTTGTACTTTTACCTGAATTGTTCATATACCTTTATATTGTTATATTGGATTATGCCTCTTATTATTCTGCATGGATTGTGTGCTTATGTGTCGGCCTTAGTGCTCGGTTACCTTACTCAGTACGTAGCGTACTGATCACCCTTTTTATGGGTGCTGCTCATTCCCACGAGTAGTATGCCCTTCTGATTTGTGCAGGTGGGCGAGATATCAGTTGGGGTTGAGTGTTGAGCGTGTTTGGCTCAAGTTCGAGAGTGTCGTGGCCGTATTTCAGCCTTTATGTAATTTTATTTCCTACCATTATTTCTTTGTATTGGATTATTTATCCTTTGATTTCGTACTCTGATTTCTGTTTTATTACGTTTATAAACGTTTATGCGTACTCTGATTTTAAGGTATGATCTTTCGATTTCTTTTATGAACTGTTGATTTCAATTTAATGTAAATCTTTTCTTTAGCCTTAGCACTTGGTACTGGAACGGTCGGAGAGAACCGGTCTGGTATTAAGTGTGGCGGTAACATTTCCAGAATTCACAAGTTTTAAGGGATTCTATTTTTATTTGCTTCCGCTTTAAGAAAAAAAAAATTAGTGAATTTTGGGGTGTTACACTCTCTCTCTCCCCTACCATTTCTCTACCCCATCCCGGCCCCACCATTTCTCCCTTCCCCACTCCCTACCATCGACATCCCCTTCTCCCTCTCCCTACAACTCCCATTCCCCTACCACCCTAACACCACCCCGAGCTCCCTATCCCCTCCTCTCTCTCCTTCTTATTTTTCTTCTTCCCTTCCTGTCCCATTCGACCATTTTTCTCGAGCCTCACATGCTCCCCGACCCTCCTTTTCTTCCCTTCCCCTCTCTCCCCTATTTTTGTTTTGCCGCCCATCTCCGCTGCTGCCGCTGCCTCAACAACCACCTACACCACCCCTGCCACCCTCTACCTCATCCCTGACCGATCACACCACCCATCGAGGCACCCCGTAGCCTCCTCCTTCCTCCTCTCTTCTTTTTCTCTTCTTTCCCTCCCTTCTCGGCAACCACACTGTGCAGCCCCAATCCGCTGTCGTTCCGCCACCTATGCCACCACCTAAGCCACCAAGCTAATCCTTGCAACCCCCTCTACCACTCCCAATCATCTTTTGCATGAAACCGCCGCCCAAAAGCCTTCATTTTCTCCCCCCATTTTCCTTCCTCCTCAGCCCATCCCTCTCGACCCATCTTATCAGCCCCTCTTCGCAGCCTCGTTGCCGCCACTATCGCTGCCCTTAGCTGCCGTCAACCCATCCCCGACCACCACCTACAACCCCTCTCCACCTCTGTACCCTTCCCTTGCCCTAAATCCTCCCCCACATACCTTTTTTCTTAGCCTAAAAACCCTAACCCGAAATGTCCATTTTTCCTCCTATTACCCACCTTCGAGCCCCTCCTCCCCATTTATTTGCATGCAGCTCATGCAACATGAGTTGCTGCATTTCTTGATTTAGCTGGATAACAATTTTAGGGTATAATAATATTTTAATTCAATTATTTGATTAATTAAGCATTATAAAGTTTATACTTCGATTTTTATGATTTCTAACATAATAAACCTTGATATTATTTTTAGGTATTAGTTTTAATAATCAAAGCTTGAACCTTAAACCGTAATACCGGTAAGGTTTGTTTTTGTGGGAATCGAGGTAACCGTTAAATCCCACTTAAATGCATGGATAATGTATGCTAGCACATTAGGCATTTTTAATGTGTATTATGCTTGATATATGTTGTTTAATATATTATATGTGGTTTCTTGTGTTGGTTGATAAAAGGACGCATGATAGGTTATATGATATGTATGGGAATATTGTTTAAGGTAAGAGATTGAATGTTAATGAAAATGTTAAGTATTATCCATGTTGTATTATGCTATTGTGATCTTAATGCATGATTAGTATTTTGTGAGCCTTAGAGGTATTTTAGTAATATATCTTGTACAAGAATATGACCTAGTATATATATATATGAGTGCTAATAAGTATTATATTAATTATAAGAGTTGTGGATGAGGTGTTAATATTAATATTTTATGTAGTAATAATAATAATTTAATATAAGTGGTGTACCAAGGGGCAAAATGGTAATTTGTAATTAAAAAGGGGTATTATGGTAATTGTATAATGAATAGGGTAAATCGGTAATTTTATAATCAAGGGGTAATATGGTAATTTTGGAAGTGAAGGGGTAAAATGGTAATTTTGTAATTAAAGGGTAAAATGGTAATTTTGTAATTAAAGGGTAAAATAGTAATTTGTGATTAAAGGGTAAAATGGTAATTTTATAATAAAAGGGAAAAATGGCAATTTTGTAATTAAAGGACAAAATGGTAATTTAATAATAAAAGAGGCAAAATGGTAATTTCATAAGTGAAAGGGTGTTATGGAAATTTTTGGAAGTTAAAAGGCAAAATGGTAATTTGTGGACAAAAGGGGGTAAAAGTGGAAATTGAAAAGGAGTAACTTGGTAATTATAATAATTGAGAAGGGTAAAATAATAATTTAATAAAAGAGAAGGGTAAAATGATAATTTAATAATGGAGAAGGGTAAAAATGGTAAATATGATAAATGTGAAGGGCAATTTGGTAATTTAACCAACTGAAGGGATAATTTGGTAATTAGGATAATGAACGGGTGTGATTTGGTAATTTGACCAACTAAAGGGCAATTTGTTAATTATAATAAAAGAAATGGGCAAATTGGTAATCTAACTAACCAAATAGGAAATATATTAAGTCTAACGATTACGAAGGGTAATTAGTGGCCTAACAAGTGTAGGAAATAGTTTGGTAACCTAAACCGAGTAAGGGTGAAGCTAAGGCCGAATGTGTGCTATGTGTCCTACATGCCTTGGATGTCCTATATAATTATATGTCGTGTTTTATATGCTATCATCTCAATTATTTCATGTGTGGCGTGGCTTGGAACCGAGATGTGTTCATGTGCCCTCTTTTGGTATGTGATAATATGGATATGATGTAAGTTATGATGTGATGTGATGTAGCCCTTTAGGACATGCATGCTAGGATAATCAATGTGGTGATGTGGGATGGAGGCTTGAAAAAGAGAAATGGGATAGAAAGATAACCAAGGGGAAGTAAGTTGGCTAATGTAGGTATGAGAGGAACTAGGGTTTGCATGGGATGGTTAAAGTTTGCATGGGGCCAAACTTTACTTACGGAAATTGCCTCACAATGTGAGGAAGGTAATAGAAGTGTTGTTTGGGTGTCTGGGGGCTTCAAGCGAAAAATAGTACATGGAATAGTATAAGGGTGCGTAGGAGACTAATCTAGGGTTGGGAGGAAATCCTAACGTGAGAAGGTGGAAAAAGAAAAAGAAAATAATAAAAATAAACAAGAATGAGTGGGGTAAAAAGTGAGGGTCGGATCTAAGGGTCGTGACGTGTAGGGTGTTGAAATAATCAGGATGTGTACTACAGAGAAGGATGGGCCACATAGGCCCGAGTTTGGGTTTTTGGAGAAAACTAAATTAGGACGTGCAGAAGTCTCAAGATGTGGGACAGGCCCTCCTGGGAGGATAAGTGTGGATATAGTTAGCCATACATGTCAAGGGTAAAATACTTTTGATTAATATACGTTTAAGACACTAATCACTTAAAGAGGAAGATGTTGAGCCAAACTCAAACCGGTCCACCGACGAATAATAGTGGGTAGGGCCAGGGTGCCCTACATGACTAGTCCACCGGCGAATAATAGTGACCAGGAGCATTTTTTCCTGCATGATCGTTCCATCAGCTATAATAGTGGGGGTTTTGTGCACAACAAACCAAACGTAAAAACGATAAGATATAGGAAAAATACTAATTACTTATTGTGGAACACCTTGTGATTCAGGGCCAGACCGATCCACCAGCGAATAATAGTGGCCAGGAGCATTTTGCCCAACATGACCGGTCCATCGGTGAATAATAGTGGCAAGAGCATTTTGTCCTGCATGACAGTTCCACCGGCTATAATAGTGGGGTTCCCGCACTCACACAAACATTTATAATCGAAGATGATTGATTAATGATGGACTAATGGCCTTAAGGCCCTAAAAGTATCGATTATTCATTATGGCCTATTAATGTTTGGTTGACTTGTTAAGTATGCGAATGGACGAAAGTGAATGTTACGTATATACCATTGATATCAGATTGACTCGTTGAATATACGAATGTATGGACCTGAATATTATATTTACACGTGTCATTATGTATAGATTCAGTAGTGTATCATGTGTTACATTGGGACCTGTTTTTAAGTGTGTATTTAAAGGGTTACTCAGCACGGAAGGGTTCCATTCGTGGGGCCCCTACCTATTCAATGGCCAGTACCCCTTGCAGGTCGTATTCGGTGTTACTCAAGTGGGTCATCAGGAAAGAGCGTAAGGAACTATTAGGGTTTTACTCTGTCTCCTTTAAATTCATAATTTTAATGTGTTCGTTGTTTTGTAACCATCACTTGATGGATTATATTTACTTGCGCTACTCTGATTTAATTATTAGTTGAGTGTCTTATAATGTGTATTTTTACTCTTTTAGCCTTAGCACTTGGTACTGGAATAGTAGGAATGAACCAGTCTGGAACTAAGTGTGGCGGTAATATCCCCAGAATTCACGATTTATTATTCTGCTTCCACAAATTTTCTTTTAATTAATGAAATTTTTTAGTTGTGAATTTTAGGGGTGTTACACTCCCAGCTAAGCATAATCAAGTTTGAAATTGAAGCAATGATCCTAGAAGATTGTAGAGGAAAGAGGTGGAAGAAGATAAAGTTGAGGTCATCTTCCCCTCAAATGTTCTAATTGACTCCTCAAATCGATCTATGACACTATTTTAGGC
The DNA here is from genome assembly GCA_030549775.1 of Tamarix chinensis. Classification (NCBI taxonomy): domain Eukaryota; kingdom Viridiplantae; phylum Streptophyta; class Magnoliopsida; order Caryophyllales; family Tamaricaceae; genus Tamarix; species Tamarix chinensis. Next base: position 26,979,608 of record CM060175.1, read on the forward strand.
CAAATACATCATGAGAAAGGTTAAGAATCTTTTAGGAACAATTTGGAATAGGTTATCAATGTTCCATTTTAGTATAAGAAATTTTTCTAAAAAATTGAGTTTTGAAAATATACTTAGCTTGATAAATCAGTCGATTGGTTTGGCTTACCAATTGATTGTTCTAAATATCAGTCGATCAATTTGGTTGAATAAAAACCATTTTGCTAAAATGGAGAATTGGTTGATCTGTCCACCTAAAACTTGCTTAATTTAGTTTTCCATTCTCATTTCAAATACAACTTTACCTCAAACCCAATCATAGTCCCAAATTAAAATCAAACATCAACAAATGGTATAATTTCCCATTCAACACATTTACAAAAAGGTTGGGGGTATTATAGTCAAACTTTATATCCATTGGTGGTTACTTGGCTTCGATAGGACTTCATATCCTTTGGTTAGGTATAATTCCATTGTATATGATACTATGGGATAGTGCACAATCCATCGTTCGATAATAATTTAGAATAAAATTTTGGAGAAAGAGAAAAATAAAAAGGAAAGGAACTGGAAGAGAGATAATAACTTATAAATAAATATCTAATGGATTATGTAGGCCAAAAAAATGGATTCAATGGGAAACTATGTAAATGGATGATAGAATTCCTAATAATAGGTTGCATAATCTGCCTAGTAGATTGCATATTACTATTGTAACACCCCCAAATTTCACTCCTGAAAAAAAAAATTGAAAGAATAAAGCGGAAGCTAGGAGCGAATTTGGGAAATTTTACCGCCACATCTAACACAAGATAAATGTCAACCATCTATCTCATGTTAGATGCAAGGCTAAAAACCTGTTAAACAATTAAAACCGAACTTTAAAAGCATAACAACGTTACGAGAATTTAAAGTCAATTACAAAACCCTTGGAAATTTAAATACAACACTTGTAACTTCCAAAGACGAATACGATTAAACAAAACAAATTCCAAAGGATAAATATCCGGACCGCTTACTCACTCCAGTCAAACCTTCCACCCCAATTTAGTAATCGATCAACCTGCATCAAGGTCTGCTCCCCACCATCGGTGGATCATCATAGGACCCATTCAACTAGTGTAGTATCAGTACGGGTCCAATATTGAGTAAGTCCCACTACCCTATCTTATGGGAGAGACGTAACTATGACCTCAAGTATATATTAAATTATAATACAATACGTTGATACAATATCATACGTACTCACAACCCACAGCATGAATCTAGCCATACACCTATAGTAACATATGAAACATCCCATTTAAACGTATAAGCGTGGTATAACCGAAATATAAATAGGCTAATGCGCCTCAAGTAGGAATAATCCATATTATTGGAATCCCAACGCGTGACATACTCATGTAAGCAGCATGTAGTAATACAGATAATAAAAGCTGACCATAGTCCAATTAGACTTATTTCCTTTGAGTCTTTATTAAAAGTAGTCATTTCACACCACAGTCTTTATTAATCCACGTGAGTGCGGGAACCCCACTATTATAGCCGGTGGACCGGAATATATAAACTTAGGGTAGAACGCTCCTGACCACTATTATTTGCCGGTGGACCGGTCTCCAGGGCAGAACGCTCCTAGCCACTATTATTTGCTGGTGGACCGGTCTGGCCCCGACTCACATGGTGTTCCACTGTAAGTATTTAGTATTTTTCCATGTCTTATAAATTTTACATTTGGTTTGTTGAGCACGGAAACCCCCACTATTATAGCCGGTGGATCGGAAATCATACAGGGCAAAACGCTCCTGACCACTATTGTTCGCCGGTGGCACGGTCTCCAGGGCACCCCGGCTCCTGGCCACTATTATTCGTCGGTGGACCGGTCTGGGCCCGGCTCAACATCTTCTTCTTTAAGTGATTAGTATCTTAACGTATCTTATTTGAAAGTGTTTTACCCTTGACATGCATGGCTAACTATATCCACACTTATCCTCCCAGGAGGGCCCGTCCCATATCTTGGAACTCATGCACCCCTTATCACACCTCGATATCCATTTCCCCTCTATACTTACACATAATAAAACCAACTCCTAGAGTATGAATTAAGGCACAACACCTCGTGACATCGGACTCCACCCGCCATTAGCCTCTAGGGTTTCCCTTGAAACTCTAATTGGACCTATGTGGTCCAACATCCTCTTACTTCACTACCATCAATTCATCTATCCTCAACACCTCATCTCGTTTAGGTCCAATCCCCAAATCATATCGCTTTACCCATCGATTCTACCTGTGACCCTAAAACTCTAGTTGGCCACTTCAACTCTAGTACCTTTCTTTTCCCACAAGTAACCTCTCCTTTTCACCCAATATTTCTTCTCCCTCAAAACTCCCATAATCATTCCTTATCATAAACTCTCACTCTCAACCCACACCTCACTCACCCTTAATCATTTTTCTTTCGCCTTTTTCAGATTACTAATTCTTCCCAAAACCCTAATTGGGTCCCTTATATGACCCTACGTACTATATTTCACCTCGAGTCTCTAGACTACCAAACGGACCTTCCACTAACTTCCTCACGTCCCAAGGTAACTTTTCATACGTAAGGTTCGTCCCCATGCAGACCTTAGCCTCCCCATGCAAACCCTATCATTCCACCATGCCAACTCTATCATTTCCATGCAAACCCTAGTTTCCCCCATGCCACCTTATTTTATTCCCACTCTTCTATTTATTAGATTCCCCCTTTTCCTCATCATCTCACAGATTATGGATTACTTAGGTCGTCCATACCTACGTTAACCGACGTACTTCCCCTTGGTTATCTTAATTGCTTATTTTTCTCTTTCAAGTCCCCACTTCACAACACCTCCTCAAATAACCTATCATGCATGTCGTAGGGGTCACATCACATCACATCATCTTAGTACCATACCATACCATATTAGTATATACAGACAAGAGTACGAGAACATACCTCGGTTCCATGCTGTGCTACATAAATACACAGATAACATACAGATTATAGCATACAACCGCACTAGGCATACAAGACAGGTAAAACATGCAATACACATAGGTGGCCTTAGTTATGTCCTTACCTAAATCGGCGTCGAGCTTGGAGCACGCTCCTACGCCTCCTGGGGCTTTGACTCGGTTCACCTATAAGAGGGAAATGCTAGGGTCAATCTCTCTCTACTCGAATTACCATAATTTCCCTATCTTACCCCTATCATGGCCTAATACTAAGGCTAATATTAATAATAGGGGTTTATAAATAAGGGTAGGGTTATTACTATTCTCACGATAGCTTAAACGGGTTATCACTAATTAAAGTAGGTTTTAGCAAAATCCAGAGTATTAGGGTGAGGGTTTCAATATTATTAATAATAATTACTAATAATAATAACAATAATAAGAATACTACTTATAATAATAGTACTCATAATAAGAATAATAATGGCTATAATGATAATAATGATGATAATAATAATTGAAATCGTAGTAGCATTAGTGATAGTAATATTATCGATAATAATAAAATACTAACACAACCATAATCATTCTGATGATAATATCGATAATAACGATAATAATAATAGTAGTAGTAGTAGAAGTAGTAATAGTAATGAAAATAATAATAATAATAATAATAATAATAATAATAATAGAAATAATAGAAATAATAATAATAGTTAGAAAGATAAACATAATGACACTAGTATTAACCATAGTAATAATAATAGTAAAGATAGTGATAATGATAGTAACAATAATAACGATAATAACAATAACAATAATAATAATTACAATGATAATAATAATAATAATAATACAATAGTTGTGGCAATACTAAGCATAACAAAAATACTAAGGTAATAATATTAAGTTATAATGTTAAGGATAATAACGATGGTAATAATCGATAAAATAATAAATGCGTTAAATACAACAACAACAACAACAACAACAAAAATAATAACAAAGATAATAATAATAATAATAATAGTGATAATAATAATAATAATAATAATAATAATAATAACATTAGAGGTACTAAGGATGTTAGTCATAGTTTAAGTAACACATGTGATAATGATAATAATAATAATAATGATGATAATAGTAGTAGTAGTAGTAGTAGTAGTAGTAGTAATAATAATAATAATAGTAATAATGACAATAATAATTATAATAACAGTAAGAATGATCAGAGTAATAATAATAACGATACTAATAATAATAGTAATCATAATAATAACGATAATAGTAGTGATAATAATAATAAGGAATATAATAGTAATACTAGCAATATTAACAATAATAATAACCTAATAGGGTCTTGTATTGCTTAATACCATTAATTAGAAGTTCTTAGGGGTGATGTTAGGACCTAAGAATAATAATAGGGGTAGTAATAATAGGGATTAGGGTAGTAGTATTAATAATAATATTGATTACCATATCATTAATAATATTGGTTAACATTATTAAAATTTATTACACTTTTATTATTCAGGGTCTAGGGTTCAACTATCCAAGAAATTTGGGTAAACTTGGCTGAGGAGGCGGCGGCGCGGCGGTGGAGGGAGGAAGAATGGGAGAGTTGGATGTGGAGGCTAGGGGGAGAGAAGTAGGGGAAAATGGAGGTGCAGGGTGGTGGTTTTGGGGGGTGGTGAAGGTGCTGCAAGTGGCGGTACAGCCGGCGGCGGCGGCGCGAAGGTGGCGTAGGGCTGGAAGGGTCGTTTTTGGGGAGGAATTTTTGCACGGCCAGGGCGGCACGTGCGGCGCAAGGCAAGGAGTCTAAGGTGGTTGGTTGTGTAGAGGGAGGTGCAGGGAGGATCGTGGTGGCAAGGGTAGGTGGTAGGGGTGGCTGTCGGCGGAGCAAAGGCCGTCTGAAGGCAGGGCGGCGCGCGTCTTTGCTCTGTCTGGGTTCCCAGTTGTCGAACTCGATTAAGGCGGTGATGAGGGCTATTTATAGGCCAAATTGAACGGAAAACGACAAGCTTCAAGGGGGAGGTTAGGGGGTTAGGGTTAGGGTAGGTTGTCCGGCGTAGTTGGCTGGCGTATGGTCTAAAAATTTTCAGACTATGATTGCCTGGGAAATGGGGGATTTTCGTGCGCGAGAAGGGATGTGATGTTTGGTCACATCCATGGGGAAGTCAACGGGGAGAAGGGGGGGAAAATTACCGGAGCTGGAGCTGTCGTTGCAGGCTTTTCTTCCTCCGACGAGGTTTTGTGTTGCAGGCGGCGAATGACGACGGCGCGAGGAAGAAGAAGAAGAAGGGGTTAGACCGACGGTCTAGGGGAAAAGGAAAAGGAAGGGGGAACCGGCCGGGTGGCGACGATTATTTCCCCAAATTAATGAAACGCGACGTTTTGGGCAAAATACGGCGTCCGCGTCGGTCTGGCAACGGTTATTTTTACCTTATCGCGACGCGGCGTTTCAGCGACTTTAGCGTCGAAACGCGGCATTTTGTCTCACGGGCGGCTGGGCTCACTGGGCCGCGGGTGAGAAGAAGGAAGGAGGATGGCGTTGGGCCGGGCAAGGCCCAACTTTGGCGGGGAAGGTAGAAAAGGAAAAAAAGAAGGAAAAGAAAAAGGGAAAAAGGAAAAGAAAGGCTTTATTTAGGGTTTTGGATTTTGCATAAATTATTTAGAATATTTTTGGGTTGTTTAGAATATTAATATTTATAAAATATTAAATAAATTCCTTTTTTTCTTAGTTTAGACTATTTTAGATAAATTTCCTTAACCTCCATACTAATTAGGAAAAATACCCAAATTTTCTTCCAATTAAATTATTTATAAAGTTTATATTAATTGAAGCTATTTTATCCTTCTTATTTTAAATAAAATAATTTACTTAATTAATTTCTAAAATAAAACCCTTAATTATCTTAAAATACCAAAAGTTCTCCTACTTAGAACACTTATAAATTCCTTCTTGATTTATCCTAATTAATTCCCTTTTTCTTTCCAATAAAAGTAGTTTATCTTAAATAAATTTTCTAATAATTCCCTATTCGGCCATGATTTCCTAATTTAGGGTTTTGGGGTATTTCAGCTATCAATGTTGTTGTATTATGATGATAACTTGGCTTGCTTAGTAAGAAGTGTATTGATGTGCCAATTAGCTTGGTCAGCTATCCATTTCCATGAGTAGAGGGTCACATGTAGGTTTTTGAGAATAGTTAGTAGTTAGCCTTCCTTGTGTTGGGTGTGGGTTTTAAGAGCATGGATATCAGGAGACTTTTGTGCGATCCTTAATGGAATAGGAGTTTAGGGCTACACCCTACTTTAGTTTTCTATAATTTGAAATTATGTACTTTGGCTTAATTTCCTTCCTATATTTGAATACTCAAGGACCATCGATGTCCTATTATTGTGAATGTTTTCTTTAATATCTAGGCATTGTTTCCTGTGTACTCTACTCTATTTTTGATTGGTTTGGTTGTCAACCTTGTATCTAATATGGGATGAGTGGTTGGTGCCTATCTTATATTAGGTACAATGGTAATACTCTGTTTTTCCTAAGCATTTAATAGTTTTCTTCTTCCACAATGTTTTTAAAATGAAATTTTATAGTAATGAAAAATGGGGGGTGTTATAACTTCAGCCTCATTGGGATATTTATGGGGCCTCAGTGGTGTATGCTCAATTTAAAACATTAGTGGAATGCTTCTTGCTACAAAATCCCAATAAAGAATATTAGTGCAATCAAGTTTTGAAGAGTGTACGTGTTCTTGAAGAAGCCGATGAAACTGATGAAGATGATTCTTGAAACACCTTTTTTTTATCACCTTTATCATGACTTTTTCATACCCTTGAGAAATAAAATGATTCTATAGTAGTTGTTTGTCTTACTTTATATAGAATCTTGATAGTCTATAAATCTTTATAGACACTTTAAATGCTTAAATATTTGTTGAATACTTTGAATGCACACACTTTGAATCTTTATTATATGTTGGGATTAGCTAACAAAAATAGGGTTTGATCTATAAAACATTGGTTGATCATATAGAATAGAACAACCAAACCCCTCTGTAACACCCCCAAATTTACTATTGAAAAATTTCATTTAAATCAAAAGGTTTAGCGGAAGCGAAAGATAAAACTGTAAACTCGGGGGCGTTACCGCCACACTTAGTACCATACCGGTTCACTCCTACCGTTCTAGTACTAAGTGCTAAGGCTAAATCCGATCATCATTAAGTATGAAGTATCATAAAACGCAAGACGACATTTAGCATAAATCATTAACAAGATATATGCAAACAGAAGTTAGAATACGATTTAGGATTACAACCCCATAATACATTTTTTTTCTTTAAAACGGGAAACGTAATACAAAATATAGCCAACAAAACAAATCCCAAAAGGATCAATATCTGGATCGCCTACTCACTCAAGTCAAGCCTTCCACCCCAAGATAGTACCCGATCATAAACCTACACAGGAAGTCTGCTCCCCACCATCGGTGGATCATCACATGACCCATTCAATCAAGGTAGTATCAGTACGGGTCCAATACTGAGTAAGGGCGTAGGTGCGCTAAGGCCAAGCATACCATCATACAACATAACACACACAGCACAATCACATAAGCAACATGGAATATTATGGAGGATGTGGGTCGGCGATGGTCCAATCCAACTTCTTCTTTTCATAACTCTGATAATTATAGTCGATTCACATCATAATCGTTATGAATCCATGAGAGTGCGGGAACCCCACTATTATAGCCGGTGGATCGATCACTTATAGGGCAAAATGCACCTAACCACTATTTTACGCCGGTGGATCGGTTTCCAAGGCAGAACGCTCCTGGGCACTATTATGCTGGTGGATCGATCTGGCCCCGACTCTTATGGTGTTTTATTATGATTATAACGTATATTTCCATGATTTATTTGTAAGTCATTTCACACCATAATCTTTGATAATCCATGCGAGTACGGGAACCCCACTATTATAGTCGGTGGATCGGTCACTTATAGGGCAGAACACACCTAACCACTATTATATGCCGGTGGATCGGTCTCCAAGGCACAACGCTCCTGGCCACTATTATGCCGGTGGATTGGTCTGGCCCCGACTCTCATGGTGTTCCACTGTAAGTATATAGTACCTTTCCCATGATTTAATTACAACATAGTGTTTGGTTTGTTGAGCTCGGGATCCCCCTATTATAGCCGGTGGATCGGTCACTTATAGGGCAGAACGCACCTAACCACTATTATATGCCGATGGATCAGTCTCTAGGGCACCCCGACACCTGGCCACTATTATGCCAGTGAATCAGTCTGGGCCCGGCTCAACAATCTTACTCTTTAAGTAATTAGTATCTTATTCGTGTCTTATCAAATTAAGCTTTCCACCCTTGACATGCATATCAACTACCCTCTACGTCTATCCTCCCAAAGGGGGTCCGTCCCATATCTTGAGACTCCTGCGCCCCTTATCACACCCCGACATCCATTCCCTTTACACTTACCTTTAGATGAAAGAGTCAACCCCTACGGGTGTGGGTTAGGCCCTACACTCATGACATCAACTCCACTTCCCATCACCCCCTAGGGTTTTCAAGGGAAAACCCTAATTGGGCCGATGTGGCCCAACCTTCTCCCACTTACGCTACCTTTACCTCATTTAACACCCCACATCTTACCTCAATTAGATCCTCCCCCAAAACATATCACTTTACCTTTTGATTCAGCACATAACCATGAAAACCCTAGTTGATCACCTCAACCTTAGTACATTTCTTCTTCCACAAGTAACCTCTCTCTTTTCATCCCAAAGTCTCTTCTTCCACACGGGAACCCATACTCACCTTTTATATAAATGAAATCTCATTCTTAACCCAGACTCCACCCTTCCTTAATCATTCTTACTTTTGTACTTCCCAAATTTCCACTTTCTCCCAAAAACCCTAATCGGATTCCTTATAAACCCTTGCACCAACCTACGTACTATTTTTCATCACAAGTCTCCAATCGCTCCACAACTCTCCCATTCTCTTATTTACACCCTAATTCAACTTTTCTCATGTAAGATTCGCCCCCATGCAAGATTTAGCCACCCCATGCAAACACCCCAAGTCACCATGCAAAATTTACGACTCCCATGCATGGTTCCCCAACTCTCATTTATTTTGGTCATTCCTCCCTTATTAGATCTTCTCTCATGGATCATGAGGTACTTAGGTCAACCTCATATCCCCCTTAGTGAACTCACTTCCCATTTATTCCCGGTCATCCTTATATTCCCAACTCATATTACCATTTATCCTAACATGCATGTCCTAGAGGGCCATATCATATCACATCATAAACATCATGCATATACATGTCATGCTCATGTCATAGGAAACACATACAAACATACCTCAATCTCCAAGCTACGCTGCATAAGACAAGTTGCCCACAATCATATAATACACGACATAGCATGGCATATACAATATTCAAAACATACAGGTCACACATCACACAAAGGCCATAGCTTCATCCTTACCTAAGGCGACGCCGGGCTTGGAGCACGCTCCTCTAACTCCTTAGGGCTTTGGTTAGGATTACCTATAAGAAGGGGGAAAATACTAAGTATTAGTTTCCCTCGAAGGTACCATCATCCCTTATCCTAGTTTAGGGTTAGGGTTCTTATTACTAAGGAGGGTATTATACAAAAACTAGGGTTTTTACCTTAAAATTAGTATACTAAATATTACTAGTCAGAATATATTTATTTTTGTTACTTATCGTTACACTTATATTATTAGGTCCGTTAGCTCTATTCTTATAGGAATAATGTTCATGCTAACTATAGAAAAATAGTGATAATAATAATAATAAAACTGATAATAGTGACACTAATATTTATAGTGATAGAAACCCTAGCGTTTTTAAGGCTAAGTCTAATAATAGTGTTAGGGTTAAAATAATAATATACTAATTACAATACCAACAATTAAAATATTCCGAAAGATGATAATGATAAAAGTTGTATATTTTTGAATATTAATAATATAAGGGTTTCAATGTTTTTGGTCACAATAATAGGAATAATAATAATAATAGTAAAGATAAAGACAATAATAAACCATGGCTAGCATTAGTATTATTAGTAAAAATAATAGTGAGGTTAATAGTGGCAATAATAGCAAATGGGGGAAGTCTTTATCACATTAACCCTAAAGTCTTAGACCATTATTAATGATAATAGTATTATTGGTTAGGAAAATCATAAGGTTAGGTTGAGTAATAGTAATAATAGTAATGATAATAATAATAATAACAAAGGAGGTAACTATATTAACACTAAGTTGTTAGTAATAATAATAATGATAAGGTCGGTGGTGGTTCGGCGGCGGCGCGTGGTAGCGACGGCGGCGGCGATGGAGGAGGAGAAGAGAGGAAAAGGTGGAGGTGGTGGTTAGATGGGAGGGGAAAAGGAGAAGTTTGAGTTGGGGAAAGAAACATCAGGTGAAGGGGAGTGGAGTGAGGGTGGTGGTGTGGCAAGGGGTGGCGGCGCGCGATGGTTGGCGCGGCGGTCGAGGGTGGTGGAGAGAGGTGGAAGAATGAGGGAGGAAGGAGGAGAGGGAGGCAGGGGAATATGGAGGTATGGGAAGGTAGAGGGAGGTCTTATGGAAATTTTGGAGGGTGGAGGAGGCGCTGGTGGCAGCTGGGTTGGCGGTGGAAGGCTGGAGGTGGTGGTTTCGGGATATGAACTTTGCACGGCTAGGGCAGCACGTGCAGGGCAAGGCGGAGGGTGGCAGCGGCTTGGTTTTGTCGAGGGAGTTGCAGGGAAGATCCCAGTGGGAAGAGGTGGCGGTGGCGGCCACTGGTGGCGGCGGAAAGCTCGTCTTTTTGAGGTGGCAGAGAGGCAGGGTTTCGGAGCAAAAATCGAAAAGGAACCTGATTATGGCTACCAATGGGGGGTATTTATAGGCAATTGGGAGGGGGAAAACGACAAGGGAAGAAGGAGACGAGTTGGGTAGGTGTGGTAGGACCACCGCCTGACGGTGGCAGGCGGTGCAGTCCTGCCATTTACAGGTTAGGTCGGGTCGGGGAGAAAGAGGAAAGGAGATGGGCACGCGAGGAGGGAGCTGTGTGGTCTGTTGGGGTCGAAAGAGGGAAAGAAAACGACAAGGAGAGGGGAAGGGAAGGACAACTGGCGGTGTAGAGGTGGCCGGCGTGCGCAGGGGTGCAGGTCGGCGGCTGCGCGGGGAAGAAGAAGGAAGGGGAAAGGAGGAGGACCAGCGGTCCAGGGGAGGAAAAGAAAAGGAAAGGGGGGGGGGACTGGCCGGTTCGGCAACAATCACAAGTTTAGTAAAACGCGGCGCTTTGGTAAATTTCCGGACAAAGCGCGACGTTTGGTCGTCGTTAGGTAACAGTTATCTTTAGTAATCGGAACGTAGCGTCTCAGTGGAAGGAGGGCCGAAATGCTGCGTTTGGCTGCACGGGGAGGCGTCGCACGACGCGGGGCCACGGGAAGGGGAAGGAAGGAGGGAAGTAGTTGGGCTGGGCGAGGCCCAATTCCGGCGGAAAGAAGAAAAAGAAGAAAAAAGGAAGGGAAAGAAAAAGGAAAAAGGGAGAAAAAGGTTTCTTTAGGGTTTTGGATTTTTGCACAATTTATTTAGAATGTTTTTGGGCTATTATACATTTATATTTATTTATTTATTTTCTTGAATATTTAAAAATTATTTAAATAATAATTTAATTCTCTTTTTAGATTAATTTTGGCTATTTTAGGTAATTTTCCTCCACTTTCATTTTAATTAGTAAAATGTCCAAAATTTTCTAAATAATTTATTTATTATTTTCTCCTTATTTTTCTCAATTAATTTCCTCTTTATTTAATGAAATAATTTATTTTCTTAATTTTTTTCCTAATAAATCACTATTTTGCCATAATTCCTAAGTTAGGGTTTTTGGGGTATTTCACCCTCAATATTAGACTCAAAGGCCTCAACACATCAATTGAGTATTGCATCATGGGAGCCTAGGCTTGGTAGATAAAAAGTTGGCAAGTGTGTCTGATTGTGTCTGATTGGGCTCAGTGGCCTTGGTACATTAACTAAGGATGCACCACAGGACCTTGCAATTAGTGAGTAAAATCTCACCGGTTCTTCATCTCACTAGGTGTGTCCGTCTTCTTTTAGTTTTCTTTGCTTAACAACCTTATTTTTTAAGGGCTTACATATGGAGCTCTATGTTTAACAACCTTCTTATCTAAGGGCTTATGCATGGAACTTGACAATCTTGTTGTTTGAGGGTTTATATATGGAGCTATGTGTTCTATTACCTTATTATTTGAGGGCTTATGCATGGAGCTAAAGGCGTACAGAGCTCAGATGCCTCGTTGTTTGCAGACTTACTAATGTAGCTCTATGCTTGATGACTTCATTGTCTGAGGGATTATGTATGGAGCTAAAGATTTATACAGGGAGCTCGAAAACCTTGTTATCTAAGGCCTTATGCATGGAGCTCTGTGCTCAATGACCTCATTGTCTAAGGACTTGCATATGAAGCCTAACAACCTTATTGTCTGAGGGCTTATACACTTATGGAGTGCTTTGTGTCTTTGACAATTATATTTGCTACAATAAAGACATTTTGTAGACATATTAGAATTCAATTTTTTTTATTCATTTATCAACATCAATAGGTAAACAAACTATCTACATTTAAATGTAATAAAGATCATCGTTAAGTTAATATCAATCAACATTACAAATAATATATTCTTAAATGTTTTATATTTCAAGTATTTGCTAATATCTTCTCTCTTCATCAACCAATATCAATGTGCCTAACTTAACTTGTTCCATAATTTAATATGTGATTACTCTTGGCATATATCTCCCATCTTTTTCAATAATCAACATTTTTTGATTATTCACCTAATAAATATACTTTTATAGCATAAGATTCGGTGTATAACATGGCAGCAATAATAGTTATTATAAATATATACGAGTAAAAGTAGATACTCTATTTTTATCTAAAATTTAATATAGTTTCGTAAAAATCTTATATTTAAAACATATTAATGATGGCATCATTATTCACTCAAATCAAACGTGCCGACGGAAAGCCGGGGACAAAAATCTCAGACTGCCCTACAGAGCGGTTTACTCCAACAAGACAATAGGGTTTAAAAATATTCAAGGCTTAAAACCCTTGCTAGGCTTAAAGCCCTACACGGCGGTCCTGCTCAATTCTCATCCATGGCGAGATCTGCCAGGCTTACAGCTGCTCGCCTGCGCTACAGCTTCTGCTATGTTTCTCGACGTCTTACAGCGCCTTCTCCTAACGTTCTCCATCGCCATTTACGTCTTTTCTCAACTGGTAGCGCCGCTCGATTGAAGCAAGAGAACAAGGCAGAATTATGGAAGGACTCGATGGAGAAAGTTCGAAACATAGGAATTTCGGCGCATATTGACTCTGGGAAGACCACGCTTACGGAGCGAGTCCTCTATTACACTGGTCGAATCCACGAGATCCATGAAGTTAGAGGGAGAGATGGGATTGGTGCTAAGATGGACTCTATGGATCTAGAGAGAGAAAAAGGTATCACTATTCAGTCTGCTGCAACTTACTGCACTTGGAGAGATTATCAGGTAAATCAAAATTTCACTATTTACTTTGGGTCTTGATTTATGAAAATATGTGATAACACTGTGCAAGTTGTTTATGCGTGCTATATTGCGAGTTGACTCCCCCCTTCTATATTTCGTTTTGTCGTTGTATTGGTTTCTCGTTTTCTTAGTGGGGAAATGTTTATTAAGGGTATTATAGATAGGATTTGCGTTATTTGTTTTGTCTATAGGAGCATTTATCACGTGGTTAGACTTAGATCCACTAAGGGGGATTGACATATGATATACTGGACTGGAGTTTAGGAGTCTTGTTGATTGATTTCGATTTTGCATAGTCATTTCAATTCTGGTTTTTGTTTGTAGAAAGGATGATGTGAATATTTGGTTCTCGGAAAGTTAAAGAAAGAAAATATGGCTTATTTGTTCCTCACAGCTCACTGTTTGTTATGTGGATTTGAGAATGAATTACTAAAAGCTGCTGACATTTGTTGTCGTATTCGATATCTCAGGTATTGATGCAATTTCTTATTTTCTCCCTTCTCCTGCCTTTGGGCTAAACAGACCTTGTTCACTTTACTTGGCCCGACCTATCTGGGGCAATTATGTTGAACATCACATCTTCCCATCTTTCTTTTTGTGATGTTTTCTTTGCTACACCACTGTCCATGTAGTTTATTCTAATAAAGTGCTTTATTTATTTATTTATTGATTGATATGAATTAAAATTGTCAGTGAGTTATTATTATTATTATTATTATTTTATTGTTATAATTAATATTTTATTTACTAGTATTATAACTATTGATATCATTACTATCATTATTATAATTATTATTATTATTATTATCAATTTTATGTTTTTTTAATAATTATCAGTTTTGTTTTTTGATATGATATCCCATCTAATATGAAAAGTCTTGAATATAAGTTGAGGAGAATGAACCCTAATCAAAGATGAGCAAATAGCAGTATGGAAAGAATGTCTTCCTAGGTTTTGGAAAAGGAGCTACTTAGTAGTCCTAACATAACTGGGTTTTTCTCTTATATGGAAAAAAATATATGCTTTTTCGTTTAATTAAGTATTGATGTAATTGGTTTTGGGGTTTCCCATCCATTTTTATTTTGCATTCGTGTAACCATATTATTTTTAAATTAATATTATTTTAGCCCGTGGGTTCCCTTACTTTTTAATCATAGTTTAAAATAAAGTATTATCATGCAATTATTTTCTTCTTAAATTACATGTCTAATAAATTATTTGCATTCATTTCAAAGATAAAGTACCAAGCACAGCAATACTCTTTCCCCTCCCTATTGTTAAGAAATAAAAGATTTTATAATGTGCTTCATTTTCATATACAATGGAGAAGCTAAAGTTCATTCAACTCTCTTTTACACTATGAAAGCATTATGCTTCCCCAAAAATTGGTTTGGATTTGAACTTTCTAAGCATCCGTTGCAAAATATCAATTTGGATGCTATTTAAGTTGTCAAGAGATTGTAGTTATATAAATAAATGTAAAATATTAGCTTATTAACTACCTAACCTAACAAAACATATTGTACATGATAATATGAACCTATTGAATCAAGATCATATTTTGGTAAAGTAATATAGTGAAATTGATGTATCATTTTATTCAAATAATTATCTTATATGAAGACAGGGTAATTAGAAAACTGTGTAATAATAAGATATTCATTTCTCCTATTTAACATAGCTTGTTTTCAAGTTGAATGTTGCAGTAGCAAAACATAAAGTACAATGTAATCTAATAAACAAATGATTTGGGGAAATGGTAATAAGAATGAATATTCTATAAGAGGTTGGAGGGTAGTGGGTTTGCATTCAATTTTTCCTTTTATTAATTTTTATGCAGTGGATAATGAATTTGATAAAGTTTAACCTTTAGCCCACTTGAGCATCACAAGAAGTGTTATTGCAGGTTAATATTATTGACACCCCTGGTCATGTTGATTTCACCATTGAAGTTGAAAGAGCCTTGCGTGTCCTTGATGGGGCCATTCTTGTCCTTTGTAGTGTTGGTGGCGTGCAAAGTCAGTCAATTACCGTCGACAGGCAGATGAGGAGGTATGAAGTTCCTAGGCTTGCTTTCATTAATAAACTAGATCGAATGGGAGCTGATCCTTGGAAAGTTCTCAGCCAGGTACGTGATGGATTCCCCATTCTTCTATTCATGATAGTTGCAGTAAAATCCAATATTCTAATGTTTTTGACAAAATATTGGGATCTACATCTCTTGCTTTTGCATGCATGCGTAGAATTTATGTATATTGCTTCTACATTGATGCTTGTTTTTGACCTTTTATTTATAATTATTTCATTTGCATTTGATGATTGTTGGATATTTATTCATATCTACATCACCATGTTAGTATGCACCTGCATCTATTGTTGCATATGAAGCAAAAATGTTATTTAGCTTGGGTTGCATAATTTTATGATCCTGCATTAGTAGTGGTGATTAGGTTTAGAGAAGAATAAAAAAGTTTGTTGCTTTTGAACTTAGAGATTGAAGATGTGATTTTTTTTTATGCCAATAACATGACCATACTCTAGATTCCTTGCATGGACTAATACAAGCAAATGAGTGTATGTTTGAATTAGATGTGAAAATCTATTTGAGATGAATGCTCCTATTTGCTTCCGTATATATGTATGAACAATGACCTTGGAATTTTGTTATTAATGTGTCTATTTATGTAAAGCCTATTGTTATTAGAATCTTAGTTTTAAAAACCAAACTGAATTGGCTAGTTTGACTAGTGAACTAGTCATGTTAGGTTTCATGTATGTATGTACCGCAAGTCCTAAATAGGTTAAATGACCAAGAATTGGTTGAACTAGTAGGAACGGGTAAAATGTTGCTTAAATAAGGGAAAAAAAGTGTTTAGGAGCCCATCAAATTTATATACAGTTTTTTTTAAACTTATTTTATATTTTTTGACATAATATATACCACTAGTTCACACTATCTCTAGTTTTTAAAACTATTGTTGGAACCATAATAGAACTCCTGGCGGGGACAATTAGTTGACAATGAAGTAGAGATTAGTAGGATGGATTGGACTATTTAAGAGAACTCAAGAGAATGAAATTATGCTCTATTGATATTATGATAATGAAAATGAGAAATGGTGCTTAGCATTTTAGGTCCTAGCCCCTCCCTCACACAACTATAACAAACACTATTCCCTCAATCCTCTAGTAGTAGGAGCATAGTAACAATTCCTTATCTCATTTTGACTCAGCTTAACGAAAAAACGGATGGCTTAGTTATAAATAATGCACCGAATGATACTAATAGAAATGGACTAACAACAACCAAATAAGCAATAATACTGTTGCCGTGATTGCTGTTGTGATCATGGTGTTGCGGTATCGGAGTGTTGCGAACAATATTTTATATGTCGCAGTTGTCTTAGCGCGATTTTTTTTTTACTTTTTCATAATAAATTTTAGCAAATATCAACATATGTTGGTAAACATCGGTAAAATATCGAAAAATATTGCTGATAAATACGTGAAATTCTAAAATCATGGTGTATTGGCAATTTCGCATATTGGCTAACCTAAAATATAATAAATATTGGTTGATATTGCGTTTCAGAACCGATGTTTAATTGTATGCTAACATATGTAGGCTTTAGCCCCTAACCCATCATAGGCGTAACACCTTGAGTTAATACAATCACGTAGGGGCTACTTGGAGTTTTTGCGAATTAAAAAGCTGGCCCCATAGATCAACACGAATCTTTTCAGCATGCCTTGACGCTTTGTTCTCGCTCAGCTTAAATTTTTTTTAAATGTAATACCCAAAATTGAGTAGTATTTTTTGGATTGATCTGGTTACTTATATCAACATGATATACCATCTTTTTGGTGATTTCGTCCTAAGAACTCCACATTTAAGCGTGTTGGCTGTGGAACAATTTTTAAGATAGATAACCTTCTTGGGATGTTTAGGAAATTTTCTGAAAATTTCTCAGTAAGCGTGTGAGTGGGATAAAAGTGTGCTAAAATGACTTGTATTGATCTATGGGGTTAGCCGATCAATCCAAAAGTGCTTTAGGGTAGTCCTTTGCATGGTTGTACTCATATCGACTCGGGAGGTTATAAATGGTATCAAAGCGAAACCGTGACCACGATTTGAACTTAGATGAGACAGTCAGTTGCCTAGTAGGATGATTCTTGGGATAAACTGTATTGAGACAGGTAGTGGTTAAGGCACAATAAGGACATTGTGTTCTTTGAGTGAGGGTAAATGTAATATCCTAAATTGAGTAGTGTTATGATGATTGATTTGACTACTTATATCAACATGGTATATTATATTTTGGGTGATTCTATTATAAGAACTTCACATTTAAGTGTGCTCGTTGTGGAACAATTTTTAGAATGGGTGACCTTTTTGAGAAGTTTCAGAATTTTTTTGAAAGTTTCTCTGGAAGTGCGTGAGTGGGAAAAAAGCTTGCTGAAAGGACTCGTGTTGATTTTTGGGGTCAGCTGATCAATCTGAAAGCATTCTAGGGTAGTCCCTGCGTGGTCGTATCGACTTGGGGTGTTACAATAGGATCTTCTAATTCTTCTTGACATTTGTGTACTTGATTACATGCATGCCATTATTGTGAAAAAATGTGGAATCTTATTGGCTCAAAGTCCTTCCATGATGTGTCTAACTCGGACAATCCCTTCCACTAGATGAATTGAGAGTTGTAGCTTCAGCCTTTAATAAGATCAAGTTTCACCTTTTTCTACCATATCTAGCACCTCCAATTATGCAAGTAATCACTCTAGTTGTCAAAAATATGCAAAAGATTCACATCTGAGGATCTAAAAGGGTAGTGTCATTTGGTATAGAGCTAGTGCTATGGGCATCCTAAAGCTAATGCACCTTTCTGTGGGAGTCGTCTAGCTTGTGATAGATACATAAAATTTCATATAACCAAAATGCAATTATCAAAGACAACCAAATTCTCAACATTGATTATTTTTTTTTTCTTGATAAGTATTTGTAAATATTGGGCAAATATTGGCAAAATATTAGGAAATGTTAGCCAATTCAATACATTTTAATAGCATACAAGGAAGCCTCTAAAATTTCATCAAAGACCTTCCATGTTCTCAGATCTAGATCTAAGACGGTAACGAATTAAAAAAAAAGTTGACCCATAATAAATAAATTTAGATTAGATCTACAAAAGGCTAATTTGATCATATTTCAAAGGACATTATAAATAATAATAATCAGAGAAATATGATGATTTTTTTTTTAGATAAGCAAAAATTAGATGAAGAGATAATGCCGTATTTACGAAAATAATTTTATAAGGAAAGCGACAAGGTTTACTATGGATACATACCCATATGACAATGTGGTCTTAGACGCATCTTTCTCAACAATTTTTTTTGGTGCGAGTAAGCGTCTCTCACATAATCTTAGTAAGTTGCTTCTCCAAACCAAAAATCACTTTTGTAGTCCATCACAAGATTTGCTATTTTCCTTTGAAGAAAAACAAATAGCATTGTCAGGGGAATTCTTGGTTTGGTTCATGATAACTTGACTATCTATGAGGAGCTAGTTACTATGTTGTTTGCTGTAGCTCAAAAAAAAAAAAACAAACTCCTTAAGGACACCAACACCTTCAAGTATTCGATCTCAAAGTTACCACCATGACAAATAGAACTTTGAATGCAACTTGCATATCATTTATCCACATAGAACATCCTATGGGAAATCCTGCACATATCTTTGCTAAGTTGTCCTGATAAAAAATTCCCAAGTTTTCTTTTTTCTATAACAGGAGACTTGTTTTCCTCTTTGTTTAGTAGAAACAAAAGAAGAGCTATAAAATTTTTAAGCCTTGGGCCTCTTTAATATTTCTCATAGTTTCAACAACAACTAGATTTGTCAAAGTCGGGTTTTACTTTTCTCTACAAAAAACTTATGTGCATTTGGGCTTGGATTTTCACCGGGTTGACATTGAATGAAAAGTCTCCCACGTTGTTTCTAAAGTTGAAGCCTTGTGTTGCACCCCACAAATGCTAAATGGCTTTGGGACATCAATGGGATGATCAAGATAATTGATGAGAGAAGGAACCGAAGATACTTGGTACACAACAATATTTTGTTTGAACATAATAGGCAGTATTATCAGCCATCGTAGGAGGTAAACTCACAATTGTTCAAAGGTGGTGGCTCTTCACTAGTGTGCTAATTTCCTCTTCTTTTGGGACACACGACTTATCTACCATGATCGATTGAAGCATTCAATTATTGCTATTATACTGATAAAAGTACTTCTCAATGTACCTTAAATCGAAGTCCTCACTTTCCCTTTTGAAAATTGCATTGGTGAAGCAGAATCCTATCTAAGATAGGAGGTTTTTAGATTTGGGTGGATGGTGGTTGAAGTCTACTTGGGTATGGTAGGGAGGCCCATTGAAGGGCAGGTAGGGTTTCAAAATTTTTGAAGACCTTTTGTCCCCTGTGTGACCTAAAGAATGGCCTAGTCATATCTAAGCCTTGGTAAACTGAACAAAATGACCCAATAAATGTTTTTAGGGGAAATGCTATTAGAGAGGAAGTTCCATAGTTCGGATCTCTTCTCCCATAGCCTTCTCCATTACTGCCAACTGATCATAATCTTCTAATATCAGCATGTCCAAGAAAAGATTCCTCATATTTTGATCTAATTTCTAGGGTGACTAGGTTTGACGTTCCTCGTCCTTTTTTTCTTTTTTGATAGTAAGCAATGGAAGACCAAGCTTTTCTCTTATTGAGTTGTTCAATGTACACAATGTCCTCCATGGCCTTCCTTTGTCACTAACACATGCTATAGTTGTTGCCCAAATCCTCTTATTCTGCCTAACATATGTGTACTTGATCACATGCCTATGATAATATTTTCTTTGGAACATTTCAGGTCAGATGTGCCCACAAAATGCCCCAAAAGTGTAATTCTTGGTTTTTGTAATAATACCGTATGATTCACTTCAATAAAAAGAGGAAAGACAAGCAAAGATTGGAAATGATCTTGCCTCGATGCATCAATAGTAGCCCCTTCCATTCTCAATGTTCCACTCTTTGACTCATTGCCTTTTCCATGTGTTGTTTACTGCCACATGGCTTTGATGGCCCACCTCACTATTACACAATGTCAATTCTCGGTTCCAAACTACCTTCTCTTAGACTCCTTGCTTCTCTTTTGCATAATTTTGAACCAATATCTTTTAAGAATTTATAGATATTTCTATTTTTTTTTTCAAATATCATAAACTTAGTACTAACTTAATGAAACCAAAGTTGGAGAAAGGACGATGCCTCCTTTACTTTCCCATCAAACATTTGGTGCCATGCAATAAACTTTGGTGGTATATCACCTTGTGCTAGAATTTGGTGGTATGATATCCAAAAGTGGAAGATGATTTTCCAACTTGGGATCTTTGTTGGAGTAGGAACATCTTGATCAAAATTGCACCCTTTGTAAATTGACATCTTTAAATTGTGTTATGAGGCAAATCACAAGAAGGAAAAAACTTTCATTGGTTGGTTAGGGTTTCAAGGCATTCCGAAGTTTTTATCCTACCAACACTTATCAAAAATGCAAACATGAAACATTTTGTAGAATTATCGCACGATGACGAAAATCCCTTGTGTCAAAGTTTATGTCACTTACCCTTTCAAACATTAGTCTTTTGATAAATTTTTGATAATCATTTTCAAAATAATTAAATATGTTTCCCTTGGTGTATTATGAAACAACCTTTGATAATCCTTTTTCCCTTCTTAGAGCAAGAAATATTTCCCCCTGGTTTAGCATGGGTGGTTGAGGAGACACTCATTATGTTTTGATCTCATTAACTTAGACCTTTTAGTGGATTTAACAACAAATGATAGTTTTGAGTCTTTATTGTGTGCAATAAGCGAGTTCCTTCTAGATTTTAGAGTTCAACAATAGTTCCCTTCATGAGCTAACTTAAAAATAGGATCTATTGTGTGTTCGTATATGCTAGGTTTTGTTTTGGACAATATGTGTACCTTCATGAATTAGTGTAGAAAACAATCTTTTGGGGTATTTACCCTTACAAAGTTGGACATTTGCTTTAAGATAAATGTGATGCACAAACATTCATAGATCTTGTGGGGAGTGAAGGGTTGGCCACCATTTTCAAGGGCTTAGAAATGAAGTAGTTGCAAATTATGGTGGATCACATTGTGGAATGCTCACCTATTTATTTGTGAGGATGTGGGATGCTTTAGCATCCAAATTTGTAATATCAAGTAAATAATTAGATCTTATACTTGGCATCAGTAGGACTAGAAGGAGCAATGAAACTTCCTAGAGGTGGGGAAGGTGCCATACCCATGTGGGATGCTCTTTCATTAGTTGAAATTTTTTCACTTTCTTATTTATTTTGTTATTAATTCTAGTTCACTAAATTCTTCATTGGGTGATAAAGTTCCTATGTGTCCCTAAATTCCTCATTGATTATGTAGTGTGTAGCCCATGATGCATGAAACTTGTTGTTGGATAGGCCTCACTCTTTTATACTTAAAGTTTTGCATTAAGGAGGAAAATACACCTTCACTCCCACCACTAATGACACAAGAATTAGCTTAGCCTGCTTTCATCTGCATAAAAACCTGCCAACTTGAGAACCAATCCAAAAAAACCTAATCTTGAAAGAATCCTTATATTCCTATGAGTTTGAAAGCATTGAACATTGAACATGGAGCTTTTGCCTCCAAAGAAGTTTGAGTCTCATTGTGCCTACCCTATCTACGAGCCAAACTTTAAATGATTACATGGTATCACATTAGTCTTTAAATTTTGATTTTCATCATGAATATTGCCTAATTGAAACGAGTGATATACATGCATGTAAATTGATTTCTATGACCAAGCATGCCATGTATGAATGATCGGTGATGACTTACGGACTTGCTATTGACCGTAAGAATGATGAAAAGGTTTTATCGTCCTTTTATTTGCTCATTTTGAAGATCACAGTGGGCATTGTTTTGGTAGAAGAACAAGGGGCACATGTTGCCATTTAGATATAAGTCTTTGATGCTTTGAAGGCAAGGGTTGCATGGTAGGGTTGGAGAATGTTCTTTGTTTATTCCTAGTGTTACCTCTTTAATGCACTTTCCCTTTTGGGAAGGAATATCATTGGATCTTTCAAAGATTGAAACGGTAAGTGTAAAAGTTTCTAACTCTAAATTTGAATTACCATAAACAAGGTTCTTTGTACTAGGGATATGTGAAAAAGTGTGTTGCTATTATGGCTCCTTAGATCAAATGCCCTTACGAGGGGAGTTTGGATGGATGATGGATATTGTAAATCTTTGAATTGTTCATGATAAGGTTGTGTGATAAAATCACAGTTATGATAAGGGTATCGACAATGAAATGTCACTGCCGATGTCCCTACATGAGTTTAATTTCACAATATGAATTTCTCCTTATCAAAGCAATAAATTTTATTTTATTTTATTTTTTTTTTTTAATAAATTAAGGTTTCTTGCTAAGTTCTTGTTTCAAGCTTACAAGAAGTTCATTAAGGAACCCAACAAATCTAAGATACTTTCTATCCACGAGGCATACTTTTATTCTTGAGTAGGTTGATGAGGAAGGTGAAGAAAATTTGGGTGTGTATCTAGCACCCATTTTTTTGGATCTAGGGTTGTCTTAGAAGTGAAGTGGCTGCATATTATGGATCGCATGTAGAATCCTCTCCATGTTTATGTTTGCATGGTGATATTAGTGCTTGACTCTGAGGTGGACCAAAAGAAGGATCATTAAATCTTTCAATTGGGGTGTGGACCATCCTACTCATGTAGAATGTTCCTTCATCTTCATCTACATTGATTTTTTTTTTTTTGATTCCCGAAATTCCACGTTGTATGTTTTATGCAGTTTTTATTTTGTGTTGTTAATGTAATTTTGATTCCTAAATTCCTCATGTAATGAAATTCTAGCTTTTCTTGTCCCATTTTTAAGACAATTCTATGTACCTCTGTACTTTGTTCTCTTGGATTTTTCATTTTTACTAATTCTCTAGTTCTTGAAGGTGTTCAGTGTTAGTCTTTAGATAGCTAGTTCTTAGAGTTGTAAACATCTATTGCTAACTTTTGAAAATGAATGAGTTTGAGTGGCTCTCTTCAAATTGTCTCCTTTAGATTCAATTGGCTGCGGTGGCTAATAACCTTAGTTCAAGTTGGTGGATAAGTTTATCCTTCAACCTGGCTAATATCAGTATTTTTAATTATAATGGAATGCATTATCGTATTTTTCTTCTACCAATAATATCTTACGATCTTAGGTTCCAATTCCCAGGACCCTCCTATCCTTGGTAGGATCTAAATTCTAATATCATTGTGATTACATTGCCGAATACATGTCTGATGCTGCCATGGGATAAAACAGTAGCCCTAATACAAAATATTGACCTATATTTTGTGGTATTTGGGTCTGCCGATATGCGCTGGACTCAAAATGAGATGAAAAAGTTCATAGATATATCACAGATATTGTAAAACTCTATAAATGTAACAGTCATATTATTTATTGTTTGCAGCAACACATTAACCGCAGACGCTATCACTGCTGCGACTGCAGTTTTGTTTTTTTTTTTGTTTTTTTTTTCATGGTTGCAGCTCTATCATTAGCGTGAAATGTGCATTTGTTATATGACTCCAGACAATCCTGAAACCATAATTTCTGCTTGTAGTGAAACTTTTCAACATTGAGTTTGGCATTTAAGTTTGAAACAAGTGTTTTTATTCTTCTTTTTTAACTTCAGTTTTTCTAGACTCCAACTGCTATGAAATGTGCATTTGTTTGCTGTTATGAAGTCTTCAACTAGATAGCCAATGCAGCCAGAGGTAGTTAAGGCTGCCTATGTTAACGTATGGAAAGCTTGGTTGTAGATATGGTTTTGATTCTGCAATTCATTAGCAACTTACGGATAAAAAATATTGTCTTCCTTTAATAGGCCAGGTCAAAGCTCCGACATCATAGTGCAGCTGTACAAGTACCAGTGGGCCTGGAAGATGATTTTCAGGGCCTCATTGACCTTGTTCACTTAAAAGCTTATCATTTTCATGGTTCAAGTGGGTGAGTGGCCTGATAATTTGGTCATGCTGGTTTCATCTTTTTGGGCTACTACTACTCTTTTCTTAGATGTTTTATGCTTGATTGTTGTGATTGCAGTGAGAAAATTAGTACTGAGGAAATCCCATCGAATATGGAGAGTCTAGTCACAGAAAAGCGACATGAACTCATAGAGACAGTCTCTGAGGTTGATGATAAACTGGCTGAGGCTTTTCTTGCTGATGAGTCTATAGCACCGTCTGATCTTGCGGTAATGACCACAGAACGTTCATGGTTCGAGAAATTTGCTTGCCTTTCCTTTAGTTATTTCTATCTAGTGATAATGTTCTCTAGCCAGACGTTGCCCAGGCCCCATAATGAAAGAGATTAAGAGAGAAAGAGAGAAAGAGAGAGAGAAGCATTCATTGGAAAAGGAAAAACATATGGAATATGAGAGGCATGATGTGGTCTATAAACAATCTTTAGTGATGCAAAATCTGTTGATCACAGTAGATCTGTTTCCTGTCCTTTCTGAATGATAATCACTGGAATTTCTCCTTTTATAACACCACTATTGACATAATGTGCATATTTATTTATTTTTTGTCCTCACTGCTTATACGCTTCAATGCCTATTTGAGTAGGAGGCAATTCGCAGGGCTACTGTAGCAAGGAAATTTGTTCCTGTCTTTATGGGCAGTGCATTTAAGAATAAGGTACTTCTTGGTTCCTAGATTTTTCCTCCCTTTATTCTTTGTTGCTTGTTGGTTGGCGAAACATCTTTTTCTGAACTAACTTGACATGTGAACGCTGTATTTATGGCCTAATTGCTGTTTTTAGGCTAGGCATGTTCTTTCAAAACCCCTGCAAATGGGTTACTATTTAAACTATTGTGTGTTGGCTATGTTTTCTTCGTTTGCTGATCTGCTGATCGGGCCTAAAAAAATTCATTGTATTATGATTATTACTATTTTAATTTTAATATTGTTAGTGTCATAATTAATAATTTTTTATTGCTACTATTGATCTTGTTATTGTTACTAATATCATTATCATTATCATTATTATTAATTATTAATTATTAATTTTATATTATTTTTATTATAATAAAGATTATGCCGGATTTGATAAATTCTGAAAATAAGCTGAGGGGTAAATAGCCTTAGTTTCTAGTTTCTGTTTTTGTAGGTCACTCCCCACATACTCCTTGTCTTTCATTAATGTCGGAGAAAAGTCATAGCATTCCCTTTTGGTTCATGCTATTTCAACTGATGTGGATCTTTTCTTGTGATTTCTATTGCACCATACTCACGTTTTATGTAAAAAGATTTTTGTGGTGTTCAATTTCCTAATGGCAGGGAGTTCAACCCCTTCTTGATGGTGTTCTAAGTTATTTGCCTTGTCCAACCGAAGTCAGTAACTATGCTCTCGATCAGAGCAATAATGAGGAAAAGGTATCCACATGTTTGATGTGTTTTCTAGATTCTCTTATTCTTTATTTCGAAAGGCTAATTGGATTATGTGCTATTAGATATTGCTCTCTGGGTCCCCAACTAAACCCCTTGTAGCATTGGCCTTCAAGTTGGAAGAAGGACGCTTTGGCCAGCTTACTTATTTACGGTATGATGAATGACTGGTTAGATTGTCACATCCTCATAAAATGATTTGTTAATATTACATGCCATAACCAGGCCATATATCAGAAATGTTAATTGTTACTCTACTTGCCCTTGCAGAATCTACGATGGTGTCATTAGGAAAGGAGATTTTATTCATAACATTAATACAGGAAAGAAGCTGAAGGTAAAGAGACCCTGTTACAATTTTTCAGTCATGCTTCTCTTTATGTGAAACCATCCTTGTCGAGGGTTTTGATTTTCTTAGGAAGAAAACCAATTTAATTCTGGATATGAATAGATTTCCATCTTGTATGAATTTGATGGAAGCATGTAGTCATTATATTACTGAGTACCGAATGCACTCATTGATCCATCAGTAGCCAGATTTAGGCACTGTTTGGTAACTGTAATTTTCCAACTTATCTTCAGTTTATTTATTTTCTATATATAAAATTTCAAAACTACCCCCATTTTTTAGCACAACTTTCTATGAAGTAACTTAAACAAATAAATTAATATATATATATATCCAAAAATGTCAATATACATTACTTTAGATCATTTAGATAAGATATTAATTTACCAAATGATACCCTAATGTTATTCCTTGATTGTTTTGGCTATAGTATTGTGTTCTTTTTGTTCACTGTGAAATCAGATCCACGCTGAAAAGTCCTCAGAAATAAATTGCAGCAATGCTATCTGTGAATGCAAACAACTATATTTAATTAATCCACTTTTTGATTGGCATTTGATACAATGATAAAGCAAACGACTATGTTCTGTAACTAAATACCTCAGTTGATGTAACACATTAGTTTTTGGAAAATTTGAGGACTATTATCAAAATTTCAGTAAAATATTATTAAACAACAGCAACAGCAACAGCAACAACAACAACAGCAGCAAGAAGAAGAAGAAGAAGAAGAATAGTGGTAGTAGTAGTATAGTAGTAGTAGAAGTATATGTCTAGATTAGTCCAAAAGCATCATTTCATTTGATTGTTTCCTAAATGAGTGCTTGTTTTAGTGAAAGTTTATTCTCGTGCTTGTTTTAGAAATGAGTGCCTTAGGGTTTGCTCATTGATGCAACTAGTTTATTATCCCACTTCCCACCAATTGAAGCTTTTATTCTGACACTTAGTATAGTTGCCCAAATTTTAGGTGGCTCCACCGTCTAATGGTATTTGTCCTTGTTGCTCTTATGGGTTTGTCCAAAAGTTGCTAGAGCCCTTGTTATTTACTTAAATGTTGGGAGACAAATAGAACATAATAGGATATAAGACATGGTTTATCTTTGTTGATTCAGATCTCTTGTGGCTTGTTTGAAGCCACTTATCAAAAGTAATTATCTAAGATAATTACTTATTTAAAAAAATCTTAAACTAAAATTTTTCCAAAATAAGTAGTTATCTTGGATAACTACTTTTGATAATCACTTATTTTATTTGAGAAGACTTGATGAATGAATAAGTATTGAATCACCTGCATTTCTTTCTCTATCCTCTGCTTGAGTTCTCTCTTCTGTCATGCGAGTTTTCCTATTCTGCAACTTCTTCCTCCTCCCTTTTTATCATCTTCTTCCTTGATTCCCTTCCTTTCTTCCCAATTCTTAGTCCTTGTCTTAACTTCTCTCTTTCATTAACCCTGAATCAGTGAGGTTATCCACACAAACAAATCTATTCACTAAAATCAAGCACCACTACCAACCTTAACAATTAAACCAGCTGCACTTTGACACTACCCAATCAACCCTACAATAAAACCGTTCGCGACACCACCTCATTCACAAACCAAATGGCACGCTCAACCCATGTGATCTGAAAAAGTAAGGACTTAGTTTTTAATGTGTCGTACACCTTTCCATAGTTGCCATTCTTGTAATACTTCTGTTTCATTATTGAAGTTTTGTTGGACATAAATTGCATTATGAGTTGGGCTGCCACAAATGACATTAGTGCCCACCATTTGCCATCTAAGGTGTAGAAGCCTTGCCATTCCCCTTTTATTTGTGAATCCTCATTGCATCCACCCAAGCTATAAAATTGTGGTCGCATTTGTGGTCGTGGCGTCGTGGCATCAGAGTGGCATAAACAATAAATTATGTGTCGCAGTCGTTGCGGTGTGAATTTTTATTTTTATTTCACTTTATATTTTAAGTATTATTTATTGAACATTTGAATATAAATATTTAATAAACTAGTGGTTTATATTATATTAGAAGTATTTAAATGAGTTATTATAAGCTAAATTGTCCTAATAACCTTAAATTTACCTTGGAATAAAAAAATGCATGTTATTTAGTAGGAGTGTAGGACATGTAAAGGTAATAAATAAAAATACTTTACTATTTTTCAATAGTAACTTGGTTCAACATATAACTTGGTTCAATAGTAACTTGGTTCAATAGTAACTTTTTCTAATATATTTAAGAATTCTCAATAAATTATCAATTTATCCTGAGTTATTGCCGATATTTTCCAATTTATCGGTAATTCTGATTTATCAGCAATTTACCGATTGATAAATGTGAAATTTTAAAACCGTAGCGTATCAGTAATTTCGTGTAAAAACCGCTAAATAGCGGCCGCTACTCTATAGCAGAACCACTATTTATTGGATGTATCCACCTCATCATTGCACCATCAGTGTCTTTACCCTTCTCAATTTGTCACGAAGTTACCCTCCACTCCCTCATTTGCTTCCCCATCACATCCTTTTTGTTAGATTAGAGTTGATGTGCCTTTGGCTATAGACCAATTGTAGAAGACTCCTATTGAGAAATACAGCTGAAGTGTTTTTGTAGAAGGATAGTCAAAGAAGAGGGCTTTGTGATGCTGAGAAAAAGTTGATAAAGAAAAGGGAAAAAATAAAATGGAATTTTATGTAAGGAAAATTTCATAGGGAAAAGGGGTATTGCTTAGTTTCATCATCATCATCATCATTATATATTGTTATTGATATTGTTATTTATATTCTATTCATAGTAGTTAGGTTAATTATTTCCAGTTTTAAATCAAGTGGTTTGACGACAACACATTTTGGTCATCAAGATCTTAATTGCCTAGCATTCTCTTTCTTATCTAGATGTCCAACTAGTGGTATATGGGTTGCATTTATCTTTGATATTTTTTTTAATTAGCTATCCTAAGCACTATTCTTCATTTTTATCATCAAAGCCATGGTTTTTATACAATATAAATTCTTTCAGTTACTTGTGTGGATTGATTGCTCGTTTGAGTTATCCAATTATTCTTCACTCCAGAATCATTGGAGTTTGACATACCATTAAAATTGTTGCTTCACATTGGAGGCTAGCGGAGAAAAACTCAAAGTTGTCATGTTTGCTGAGTACTCACTTCTAAAATTATGAAGTATTGTGAGAATCAAAGTGTAACCTTAGGGTTTATAAACTAGGTTTATCAAATCTTGTTGTCAAGCCTGCTTTTGCGATGATGTGATATTCTTAAATCAATTAATGTGCACACACTCAAAATGCAAACACTATACAATCAATATTGATTGAAACGTAAGTGCAATTACTAATTAGAAAGCAAAGGGATATCTTTAGTAGTGTGTCAAGGATGCACTTCCTCTTAGTTTCCTTCCCTTCAGATTTGGCAAAGATATCCTTCAGATTGATTTCAAGTACATGAGCAACTCTAGATCTAATTCCAAAGTGTTAGGATTTGGCAGAGTTTTTCGGATTGAATTTAAGCACACAAACAGGAGAAACTTCTCTTTTGGTGCTAAGCTTTCTCCGAGTTTCGTAGTTGGCATCTGCTCAAACTCTATTCTTGAGATGGGCTTTCATGGGATCAACCAGGGAGTCTTTCTAATGTACCCTCATCTAGCACCTTTCAATGCATTTTTACTCTAACAAGAATCACTTGCCTATTTTAAGTCCAAAGATGTAATATTATAGCTGCAAAGGTGATTTACCTATGTTTGTATTTCATAGTATGTTGTATTTTTCAAACAACCATGTGCATGCAAATAAGAATTCAAGAGATTTTACCTTAAAATATTTAATTGAGTGATCAGTCTCTCAAAAGGTGAAAACGATAATGTATTTATAGATATCTGAAAGTACTATGGAATTTCTCTTTTGACATTTAGAAATTAATAGTGGATACAATAGAGCTATAATGGCTCCTCCCTAAAGGAATCGGTTCTCTTGGTGTCAGCTAGATGAAGTCTTGGTTTGAGAACCATGCTCTTTTTGCTTGGTAACTCTATTCAAGGGTAAAAAATGCCTCTTAGCAATTCCATTTTAGTCCCATCATGTTAAGGAAAACTTTAAGGTGCCTTGTTCATATGGAATAAATGAAATAGAAAAATCTATATTTTTGAAGTTTTAACAAAAACATCATGGTTTTTCTTCAAATTATGACTAGTGGTCGTGTCATGGAAAAAATTATTGCTCTATGTGCCATAGATTGCAAATTCTTTGTTTATTGGTGCATGATGCCAAAGTAATCTCATGTGCTAGACACAAAGAATTAAGATATTAGCTCTGTTTTCCAAATATAATATATCCATTTTTCTCTAGTTTGTAACATCTCTGATGAAAAAGATAGCTTTATAGCAAAAGCTATTGTGGTGATGAATCCTGCAATATATTGTTAATGTGTATGTAATGCAGCTTTAGTAGTAAAATCTTATGCTATGAACGCAATAGTTGAAAGATTTCTCTTTTACAAAATTGATGAAAAAAGGGACATTTATTATCAAACTCCTTCGTCTTTCTTTAAATGATGATGGATAGTTCGTATTGTGTCAAACCGTAGGTATTTCATTGACTACCATTCAATTATGTCTTAGCAACTTCGGCAACTTATCACGCATGTGATGGAATCAAGCTCAGGCCCACCACTTCCATACAAGAATAAAGAACTAGATAAAAGAGAAGGAAGAAGATCACACGATATTGCAGCACATCTAGTCTATAAATTTCACAAGCTTCAATAGTAGGCACATAACACATAACAAGAACATAAAAGCACAATTCCTGAAGAAGAAAAGCTTACAACGACAAAGAAAGAGGAAACTACTTTGATTTGGAACATTACAAGCTTCTGCAATTGTGGATTGTGGCAACATTCACAACTTTTGTTGTTGTAGCAACTTTGTCCACTTCCGAGTTGGGTACTTCAATGGGACAGGTAGTGGGTTGGGCAAGTTGGCTTGGCATTCTGCTAATTTAACATTTGAGACCTTAAGCTCACAGGCACACTTTGAAGTGAACTACAAGACCTTTTTTGTTAATTTAATTTTTTTCGGTTGAAGATAGTACGCTATGTAATCATATATCATATAAGTATAGTGGTTTTTGTTTGTCTCTAAACTTCATATATCTAATTATATTTGTACCCGTGCGATGCATATGGTATTCGGGGTGTCAACAATCATAGTTAGATTTAACGTTTGATAAAGAGCCATTTAGGATAAACAAATGTTATATAATTAGTTAATAAGGAGACTTTAATTGTAAACAAATTGAAATAAAATATGGATATATGAGGAATAACTCTTCAAAGGCATTAATAAACTTATCTTTTTAATGACTTCTTTAAATACAACATTCGTTATTGAATTACTTTGAACAATATTAGAATTTTCAAACCTATGTGATGCATAGATTTTGATCAAACTAAGGATAAATATGTAGAGATTTGAACATCAAAGGTTGAAAGATAATTTAAGAAAATACTTTGCATAAACTATAAGAAATTTATATGAGTATAAATGAATTTTTTTTTATTACAATTCAAAAATATTTAACAATTATCACATGTTATTAAATACTTTGTTATACATAATATTTACCTTGATAGAGTAATATATAATTAACTCCAGTTGTGTTTCTTCAACAAAAGTCCAACATTAGACAATGATTGACCTTAGCTTTTATTTATGGCCATTGCATAATATACCATGAGCAAAAAATATTTTTGATTAAATTAAGTGGCAGTTCTGAATTAGATGGAGTTAACAACATTCTTGGAAGCAAAACCTTATGACCCACATTGAAGCCTAAAAGAATCTCTGCCTCAACACATGATTAATAAGTCTAGTTATAATTAACCTCGTGCGATTGCATAATCCTACTAAATGATCTATATTCTACAATAACATAAGAAGAATACCAACCTGTTAAACTGAACCAAATACCAACCTTTTCACATATAATTGTATTTCTTAAAATGAATGAATCTCATGAACAAAAACCATAGATTAGGCGGGTAAAGTTGATCATAATAACTTATGAATATTTTAGCAAATAGATATTTTAAGGGAATAGCAGCATTACCTGATGGTGTGGCCTGATTATTTTGCCGCTTGCCGTAAATTATTGTGGATTTCATTAGCTACCTCATGCTTTATTCTGGAAAAGAACCAGCTCCTAAACTGAAGAAAATTAGATTGCTATTAGAACTGCAGAATATTTAGATATGGTAATTTGTGAAAATGATGACTTAATATCACTTACTATATCTATCAGCTGTACTCTATTATTCCTCAACAGATGCAATTAGGTGGGTAAAATTTTGTTTCAAAATTTCATAGGGAAGAAAAACTCATTTTATCTCC
Organism: Tamarix chinensis; assembly: GCA_030549775.1. NCBI lineage: Eukaryota > Viridiplantae > Streptophyta > Magnoliopsida > Caryophyllales > Tamaricaceae > Tamarix > Tamarix chinensis. The sequence goes on from CM060175.1 coordinate 27,012,526, forward strand.
TTTGTAACTTCTCCTTATATACAGCAGACATCCCATTTCTATCCAGGAACATGGTGATCTTACATGCTAATTTACTATGTTTATGATTATAAGTACTCTTCCAATCTATATATCCTTCTAGTACTTGTATAAATAGTGAACTGATATTATTATTATTATATGTGAAATGATCGGCAACTTAACTCAATCGTAAATTTGCAGTCAGAAAATAAATTTCAAAAACAATAAGAGTAACACATCTATTACTCACTTTAAGAACCCATATAGGTTTAATTTTTACAAATGTATATCTGAGCTATGATATATATTTTTCATTTATTATTTATAACAAATATCATTAAGAATGCCACATAAAAATATGATGCAAATATAAACTACACTACTTTAATTTTGTATGTAACTTTGTCACATGTTATTATCTTCATATATCTATAATTTATAACATCTTATCATATGTACTATAAAACTTGACGACCATTTAGCACTAAAAAATAGAAATGAACAAATGTAATTTAATAATCAATTAATATCTACCTTTATAATTTAGCAATTTGTACTATATATTATGTCTTTTTATGTACCCTGTTTTCTCCAATCATATATAACTTAAGTTTATCATAACTATCAAAGAGGCACAAATGAAACTTTTTCATGGCAGCTCTATATTTACTTACAAATTAGATTGCTCCAGTATATGTTTAACTCAATAAAGAGTCCACTATTTTCTTATTATAATAGTAACTATTTTATAGAAAAATCCTATTATAAAATGCGCTTAAAAAATATTAAGATGAACCACAATCGTAAAAATTAACTTTCAGATTATATATACGTAGATTTATTAAATCATATATATTAGAATTAATTTCAAACTACATGCCTCACACTAAGTAAAGGAAAGTAGTTAAATTACAAAATAATAAGATGAATTACCATAAAAGAGTTGAATTTGACTCATAATTAGAAAAATTTGACTAACATATTAGAGATCAGTACAAAATGATATCCCCTTACCACGACTGGGGCAAAAAATAGGAAGAAAATGAACTGATGTAACAATTTTTTGTTATTGTAACTAAACTCCAGTTCATCTTTTGTCAGCACTTCAAAACAACTTCATCTGCTCTGCTTCAAATTAATTTACCTATTACATAACATGGAAATACAGTTTCTGTTATCAAACATTTAATTTGTATAAACATAAGGCAATAATTTCTGAAGATGCACACAAATTAAATCAAAGGGATACCTCACGAATCAAAATACACACTCATGCGTATATATGTTATATCCAATAAGTACCTGCAAAAAAAATTGTTGTCATAAAGAGATATAAATAATGAGTTTAAAAGCTAATATCAAACGAATATGCAAGAGAGGGTAAAGCAGACGTCATCATCAAAAGTAGAAAACATTTGCCTCCAAATAGTGAAATGAATTGCAGGAATATCTTACACTGCCAAAACACAACATCATTCTGAACTCAGTAGTAATTGATCATTTATTATTTTCAGCCATGAATCCCACAAAAGAACAAATTCCATCATACCATTCAAGCAGCTCCAATTTTAACTGATAATAGCAGAAATTTGACTTGATTTTTATTCAATTCTTCTCTTTTCAATAGATAGGATAGCTGATAAGAGCAAATCCATAAAAGTACAGAGCTACGCATTGTCACACTCACTGTTATATTTTAGTAGCATCCCCAAAATATTACTTGCTTCATCGGTTAACAAAGTTGTTACAATAAATTAAAGGACAGTCTAATGTATTTCAGCCATTGCCCACCATAAACCACCAATCAACTCCAACAATCAGCGGCCAATCCAAATCCAAATAAATCATAATTAATTAAAACAAATTATAATAGGCACCGACGCCTCATCAACAATCAGCATCTAGGTTTTGCTTCTTGATCTTGGTCAATTGATCTCTGCACCATATGCCAAAAGCTGCTGTTGTCCTTTTCATTTCAAGGCCGTTTCATTCCATACAAAAATTAGATTATCACATTCACACATCATAATTAAAATCAACAGACACACTCAAAATTATGCGCATCAGAATACTCAAACTACACCAGTTTTTTTTAGCATAAACATAAGAATTGATGGACAATTTCCTTTTCAACAGGAATCGGAATGGAATTTACCTCGGGCATCTTCTCCTCCACTTTCAGCACCGTAACATTGAGTGCCCCATTTTCCATAAAACACTTCAGATCTGTAGCATGGGGATACTTCAGGATTTGATTTTCACTAAATTGAAAAAGAAAAATAATTACCTAACCAGCACCAGTGAAAGCCAGCATTGCCCATCCTATGTTCGACAAATCTCCCTTTTCCTCAAGATTTTTGTAAACCTGATAAATGAAATGACGAACAAACCTACAATGTGTAACACCAAATCTTGCAGCTTTTCTTATTATCCAAGATTATTGTTTAGCACTATACTTGATGCAAGAAGATATTGACTTACATTGGAAGTATACATTATCCTCTATGGGCTCCCTTCTCTTTCTGTCTCTCAGGGATAGGGAGTACGGAGTATGAGATATTAATAGCTAATAATCAGAAAGATATAAGAACAAAAACTTAAAATCTTTGAATTACTTGTCTTGGTCTTGATTCCTCCATCAGTAGTTCTTCAACTCGCTCACCAGTTCTACCTTTCCCCCCCTCTCTGTCTCCTTGTTAGATTAGCTTTTCTGATTTGGAAATGAATTAGGTCATGGGTCTTGTACTTGCAAGATAGTATTGCAAAACCAAATACCTATGAAATTGACTAAAAATCGAACAATAGATGAAGAAATCAAGCTTCATACCTGCCATAGCCACAACTTTATTTTTTCTGTTGGTCAAGTTTCGCTCCTGTCATCGTTTGAGCTTTGTTTCAATGGTCGTTCGAGCTGTGACATTGAAGCTCTGGCTGCTTGTGTTGTGGGCTGTTCATCATTCCTTCAATCTTCTGCTCACATTGTTCATTTCAGAGTTGGTGGTGGTTGTCGTTGTTCCTTCTGTTCATGTTCTTTCAATCTCACAGCTTTTGAACATTACTGCAGACATGGGTCTAGATGTTGGAGAAGCATTGATTTTCTCTCTCCTATTTAGCTTCCCTGAGAAGCTTTTGTTATTCCTTCTGTAGCAAGCTGTATTTTTTTACTCTCTCTTGCATCTTGTCAAGAAAACTGTAGCGGCAGGGACTCCTTTTTATTATGTATAAAATAAAATATCATGCTTTCTCTCATTTACTGGTATCGAGATGTTGAGTGAAAAAGATAGCTTTGGGTGGGAATTTGATGTTGCTTGTATTCAGCTTTTATATATAGAAAGGTTCATATGTCATTAAATTATGGTTAGACATATGTACTTGTAGAATTAGTCATTTTTGTTCCATATATATTTTATTTATTTAACTCTGCTGTATATTAAAGTTATTACCATATAAGTATTTGAGAAATAGATAACCATTTGGATGTTAAATATGGTATTTATTCAACTGTGGTGGATGTTAAAGTTATTACCATAAATATATTGAGAAATATATAACAATTTGGTAATTTATATACACACATGCATGCCCACTAGATTTTATGTTATTAAAAATGGATTGATGTAAGTTTTAGTGTGATGAAGATACTTTATCATATAACTGGTCCATTAAATTCTTTTATTTATACTGATTACATGATTTAAAATTTAAATAATATACAGATGTATTTATTATGCAAAAAAAAAAAACAAACACTCATGCCAACTGCAACACCCTGGGCACAAGGATTGCAATTTTTGCCTCTGTACTTGTATAGTCTAGATGGCTTATGAGCTCTACTGGGTTTTCACTATTGCATAACGGCTTATATGAACAATTTTAGTTTTGACATTTCAGGTTCCTCGCCTAGTACGGATGCATTCTGATGAAATGGAGGTTAGTTCTTGCTATTAAACTTCCTTGTTTCTGACTAAGGTAGTTGCTGCTGCATCCACTAAAAAGCTTGGGAAATCTGCATTTACAAACATTTGATAATGCCGGTGTCATCTTTGCTGATTTTATTTGTTCTTAAGAATGCTTTGTTTTGGTCTGTAATGTCCCCCGTCTCTTAGTATTTGGGTTCTCAATCCTGCAGGACATACAAGAGGCACATGCCGGACAAATAGTTGCTGTATTTGGTGTTGATTGTGCTTCAGGTTCCTATTTGGTTCTATTGCTTCTATTTTTTTCCCTTTATATTTTGTTATGTATACTCAGTGGGAAGTGAAGAGTTATTATGTACTTGTAGTGCTACATCATTGAAGGTCATTCAGAAAGATTGTTTTTGAGAAGTTGAAGAAAATGTTTGTCAATTGAGAAAACAAGAATGTTAGTAAAAATAAAATAAAATAAAAGAAAATGAATCAAGGAAGTCAATAATGGTAGGCTTTGGTATACTCCTAAGCTTGAGCTACTTATCCCAAATTATGATCAAAGCTAGTAGGATTTTGCATAATTGTATGCTTGAATTTCAGGATGCTCTTCACGAAGAGAATTATGTTCTACTTTGCTTGGTATACTAAAATTTCTAGTGGACAGATTGGCTTGTAGTAGTTGCCAACATATGTGATTTTTTAAATTTTTTAAATTTTATTATTATTATTATTTACTTATCATAAAATTTGGAAAGTTTGATTTTGTTCTGAAATCATGTCTAGATTTTAGAGGTGATGATGAGGTCTGGGTCATTTTTAGTTCTGGGTGGTTTTAGGCTTCTGTTATTTCACATCATTTTATCTTTTGGCAGTGTTGGGTCAAGTTGAGTCTCAATCAGTCCCAGGGTAGTTTAGGCGAGGCTGAATCAGATTAGTGGTTACTTATGTCTTAGTCATTTTGGTTGACAGATTAAAGAGGTTTGGCTTCAGTTAGCTTTGGTATCAGATTTATTTTGTGTTTGTTTCTTAAGGTTTGTGTTAGCTTGATGATAAAAGATTTTCCATAGGATTATTTGGTTCAATTTCATTGAGTGCTAAATTGATTCAGTATCTAACTACATGCTTATTGGAGTTGTAACTAAATGCTTACGGATTTTGTGTGGTTCTATCTCCAAAATCAGTCCCTCTATTTAGAGGTGAGATTTTCTGAATCTTGATCTCCTAAGACCTTGTCCAAGAAGGGATTTTTATTAGATTGTTACATTTACATTTTGTTATTTATTTCACTGCAGATTCCCTTACATTTTACCTAAAATTTTCCTTCGTGAAATTTGTTAATTCATAGTAGACTATATTTTCTACCTAGTGGATCAAGAAACATTATTTAGCTAATCATTTTTAGGTTCCTCGTGCTTTGAATAATATTACATCGATAATTCCCCATTTGTATCTATTATCACTTAGTTACCTTTTACATTAAAAAAGTTAGATTAGGTTAAGTTTAGCGTAATTGAGGTTATTTTTTTTATAATAAATACTAAAAATTATATAAAATCCATATTGATTATTAATTTTCTTAAACTAAATAAAATTTCAGTTTTTTAATAAATTTGAAAGTCTAAAAAATTTATAAGTTCTTTGTTCAGTTATTATTTATATATTTTCTCAGATTTCTATATATATATATATATATATTTTAAAATTTTAATTTCTGAATTTCAGTTTTTTTTAATTTCCAATTTTTTATTTTTTAAAAATCATGCTCTTTTTATTGCAAATTTTTTCAGATTTTTTGTTAAAAAATTTGGTCTTTTGAAAAAGGTTTTATTTATTTGTTTTTCATTAAGTTATAGTATTATTGTCAAAAATTACCTTAATTGCGCTAAACTCAACCTAATCTAACTTTAATAATGTAAATGGTATTAAGTGATAATAATTTCAAATGTGGAGGTACTTCAGTGAGATTATTCAAAACTTAGGGTACCTAAATAAAATTTATTATATAATGTATATTATTATTTTATTCATTAAGAAAATAAATATATCCCCTCATTAGATAGTTTCTTAAACAATTATATTTATGTCATTTTATTCAATAAAAAAATTACCATTTTTTCCCCTTCACATAATAGTTTTGAACTAAAAATGTCATCATGACATTGAGTCTGTCCACTTTGTCTAATTTTGTTTTTCATGACTTGATCTTGTATGAATGATTTTTAAAGTTTATTGTAATCTGTATTTTTATTATCTAGTCATATTAATTATGATAATGATTTTTAGTAGCATGTAATAAAAATAAATACTATCATTAATAACTTATAAGGATGAGAATACTTAATAATAATAATATCAAAATTAATGATAATAATGATATTAATAATAAGAAACAACAATGACATAATGAAATGAAATAATAATATCAATGACATATTTGTATAGTAATTAGTAATAATTGAAAAAAATTATAGTTATTGTAATTATTTTTTATCATTGATTATTATTATTATTATTAAGTCATCATGATGATTTATTATTGTGGTTAGTCATTAGTGTTATTACTATTATCATTTATAATCATTATTATTGATTATAATTATCATCATTATTATCATATCATTATTCTTATTCTTATTGTTTTAATAATCATCATTGTTGCTATAATCATAATATTTGTTACCGGGATTGTAATCATTATTATCATTATTGTTATTACTCTATATTTTAATGATTAATATAATAATCATTATTTTCTTATCTCTTTTGACCTGACATGACCTTATCTGATTAAATCAAAAAATAAGATGAGAAGAGCTGACCCTAAATGGCCAAGTTTTAATTGGAGGTCTATTAAAATACTGATTTTATGATTAATACTAGACAACAAAAAAAGTAAATAATGAGAGTAAGTAATTTTATCAAATTTAAATCGTCAAGAATTACAATTGTTAATACTGTATTGACTTTATAGTGTGATTTATTTCTAGGGAGTTTCTTCATTTGTAGTTAACATTAGAAGGTACAATTGATTTTTATCCAGATTTTAAAGTTATATTTCACGTTCTGGTTTTATGATTAACGACTAGGAAAAAAAAACATATTGAGAGTAAGTAATTTTATCATATTTAAATCGTCAAGAATTACAACTGTTAATACTGTATTGACTTTATAATGTGATTTATATCTTGGGAGTTTCTTCACTCATATTTAACATTAGAAGGTACAATTTATTTTTATTCAGATTTTAAAGTTACATTTCACGTTCTGGTTTAATCAGTTTCAAGTAATATTATGTCAAACCTTTTTCAGTTTGATCATGTTTAACTTCGAGTTGAATCTGTTCACTAACATTTGGGCTGGGTTTCAAGAGTTTTGGGTCATGGTAACAGTTTCAAGCCGAGTTAGTTTTGGGTTCGTAATATTCCAGTCTAAGCTAATTTAGTTTAAGCTGAAGTTTTGGTTTGCGATTTAGATAAGGTTTCTAAGCCATTGGGTTGCTATATAGATTTTTTTTTTTTCAGATCTACTTATTCCAAAGAAGGTTCTCAATAAAATAGATCAAAATAGAACGTGCTCTTGTGAGTGTACTTGCAGTTAGTTTGTTGTCTTGTTCTGCAGTTGTATTTTAAACATTTGTTTAATGTGTTCTCCATTGTTATCAGGGGATACATTTACTGATGGTTCAGTTAAGTACACCATGACTTCCATGAATATTCCCGAACCAGTTATGTCATTGGCTATTTCACCGGTCTCCAAGGATTCAGGGGGACAAGTAATTTTCTTAACTGGCATTTCCTTTTCCTGGCTTGATATTTATCACCTTTAATGACCATTCTTGAGCCTTTTGACAGTTTTCAAAAGCCTTAAATCGGTTCCAGAAGGAAGACCCAACCTTTCGGGTGGGTTTGGATGCAGAAAGTGGGCAGACAATTATATCCGGAATGGGGGAGCTACATTTAGATATTTATGTTGAACGCATGCGGAGGGAGTACAAGGTTTCCATCGGTACTTTCATTTTTAATAATGGAAAAAATGTAGTACCGTCTGCATGATTGCTCATGAAAATGCACACTGTACTTTTTGCTTATAGGTTGATGCTTCAGTTGGAAGGCCTCGTGTTAATTTTAGGGAAGCTATCACTCAACTTGCTAATTTTGATTATTTGCATAAGAAACAATCCGGAGGACAGGGTCAGTATGGAAGAGTCACTGGGTAAGGATAAGTAAAAATGCTGGTTAGCTAATGCAAACTCTGTTTTGCATTATTAGAAATAGCTTATATACATTGCTATTACTTATGTCTCTCCGAGAACAAGCTTCTAATTCTTTTGTTGTTTCCTTGAAAGGTATATTGAACCGCTTCCTCTTGGATCACCAATAAAATTTGAATTTGAGAACATGATTGTAGGACAAGCGATACCCTCCAATTTTGTACCAGCAATAGAGAAGGGATTCAAGGAAGCAGCAAATTCGTGAGTATTGCTGATCCAGCTCTGTTGAAGTTGCTTTAGCTGCGGTATCTTGATAGAATCTGTTAATTTCTTTTATATATCTTGCATGTAGGGGTTCATTGATTGGGCATCCTGTAGAATATATTCGGATTGTGTTAACAGATGGTGCAGCCCATGCTGTGGATTCCAGTGAGCTTGCCTTTAAGTTGGCTGCAATATATGCTTTTAGACAGGTGTTTTATATTGCCTTATCTTTTATTAATAACTCCTATACTAAATCTTGGTACGTTGTAGAGTTTTATTTTCTTTACCTCTTGTGTGTTATATATTTGATTTGGGAACATAATCTTCATCCCGTGAAGGAATTATTTTTCCCTAGGTTTTCATGTTTCTCTGTTCCTTCATTATCTTATGTCAATATATCCTTGATTCTGTGTTTTCTTATTGGTTCACGGAACAGTGTTATGCAGCAGCAAGGCCTGTTGTGCTAGAACCAATCATGTTGGTGGAAGTTAAACTGCCATCAGAGTTCCAGGGTCCTGTTACTGGAGATATTAATAAGTGAGTATCTTAGTTTTACTGAACAGACTAATTATGAACTTCTTGACGTTTTCTTGGACTGATCCGTATTTGATTTATGATGTTAGGAGAAAAGGAGTAATTATTGGGAATGACCAGGATGCCGATGATTCTGTTATTACAGCTCTTGTAAGCCTAGTTTCTTTTTGATTTACACGAGTCTTCCTGCAAATGTGATTGTGTTTGATTGTGAGACTACTGTGATTTGTTCCTGAGTTACAAACGGATCCCTTAGAGCCTTTCCCCCCCCCCCTCCAATCTGCGCTATCTGCACTTTGATTTCGATGGTTTACCTTTAGTGATCCTCAATAACATAGAAATGTTATTTGATGGAATCACACTGACCATCGTCTGTAGGCTGTGGATTTTATTTTTATTTTCTGTTTTTTTCTTAATAATGGAAAGTTATTTTTGGAACATCCCTTTGGAGCATTTTGTTTGCCATCCCCATATTGGTTAGAATATATCGAGCATTCAAACTATATGAATGCAGAAAATACTTGTTTGATGATGCTAGAAATTCAAATACGCACTTTATAATAATATCAGCATATTGTGTTACATCAGATATTTGAGGTACCTCCTGCTCTCATCGACCTTGAGGCTTGTTCTCCTCGACTGTTTTTCAGAACTCAGCAAATTAAATTAGGAAAACAAAATTTTGATAATAATATAATATAGAAATTAATTATATTATAACAATGATAGTGATGATACTAGTAAGTATTGATTATGAAAATAATAGTAAAATAATAATAACTCTTTGAAAAATTTAATTAAGAAATAAACCTAGGCGAATTAATGACAGGTCCTTGTTAGTTGAGAATTAATGACCTGTAGCTAACACAGGAAACTAGTTCATCTGTCTGGGTTTTATCATGGAATACTAATGTACATGCAAGTCAGGAAAGCCAAACTTCAGCATAAGTGGTCTCATCCATATTCCATAAGCAGCTGCTGTACAGCTCTATAAATTAGCTTTAGCAGTCTGCATCTACATCTCTATTTTGATATTCTGAAAAAGCCTATACATTCGTAAATGAAATTATTTCTGGATATGCCACTCATATCTTATCTTTACAGGTTCCTCTGAACAAGATGTTTGGGTACTCGACAGATCTACGCTCCATGACACAGGTGAGATGAAAATATCTGTTAGGTAAATGCATCTTATTCTACTTCATTACTCGTATAATTATTTTGTCCCTGGTTAATTATGGCTACAGGGCAAGGGTGAGTTCAGCATGGAGTACAAAGAGCATTCTGCTGTCTCTCATGATGTGCAGATGGAATTGATCAACAATTACAAAGAGCAATCTCACTTGTGAAAACTTAATGCAGTTGTGTATTCATGGACTATCATTCAGTCCTGATATAATGAGGAGGTCTTAACTCCCATTTTTTCAGCTGATAAATTTTGATACTACTAAGCCTCGTTCATGCTTTTTTAGTCACCAAATGAAGGTAATGGATTAAAGTGCCATATTCATTTACTGGTCATCGGTAACGCTGGTGTCTGGTCGGAGATGTATGTGTTTACAAAGGATATCATAGGCCTTTGATAGTGGATACAACGAATAATGTACGGCGTGAAAACGTAAATCTATTGCTAACTTTTATCTTGTGTGGTGTCCTTAATTTTTAATGCCGCAGATGCCTATTTATTATTTTTATTTTGTTCATTGGCAGGAAAAAATAATATAATAAATGGGAATCTATTTCTGAGAAAATAAAAAAATAGATAAATATAACAACAAGAGTTTTAGAAAATTTCTCTCTTTTCTTTTGCCAAAATCAATATTTGGTGTCTTTGACTGTGTAGGACTTGTTTTGAATTTGTACCCACAATATTATCAATATTCGCTTCTTGAAGTTTTCATTTGTTATATTTTTATATAATGTGTATACGACATATTCATGTATATTTAACAAAATGATGTCGGGTGATTACACCAAATGATCCTCTCTCTGGAATGATAAAAGTGATTACGTGCTGATAATTATGTTCTTATGAGAGATTATCTTGGCTCAAAATACTTATGTACTTTGTATTTTGCACTTTTGGATTTTGTGATACAATTTTTTTTAAATCAAGTTTTACGATGGGGAGATGTAGGAATATTTATCAATTCTTGTGCGGATGGAGATTTGAGATATTTGGTTATGGGATTAATCATATGATTTGTATTTGATAATATTATAGACATTAATGTAATGTCAACCTACTTAAAATACCGTGTTATAAGATATTACAAGACAATAAAGAATATTATTTGTGAAAGATACAAGTCAAGATACCTTGCTATCATTTTATATAAATTAGGGTTTTTGTTACTCTTATTATTTTGTGTGCAATTAGCTACATTTTTGTCTTCTACATATGTTGATTTGACTAATGTAACATATAAGATAATTATAGGTTGTTATAACGAACTATAATTAGTTAGCCAACTTCTATGTTTGTTACATTAGGATTCAAATGAGGTTGTAACTAACATTGAGGAATGACTATATTGGTTGTTGCTAATAACTAGTTTGTTATCGGAATAGTTAGATTAGTTAGAGTTAGTCATAACAAGCTTAGTTGCTGCCTGTAAGGTATATTGTCGAACCATTGTACACATATTATCGTCAATTGATTCAAAGCTAATATAGCTAAATATTTACCTCTTTCTCTTTTTTTAGTGATTCATATTATCATTAGTTTGTGCGTTCTTAATTATGATCCTTTGAGCATGTTTGATGTGAGCCATTTTTTTTTTCTATTGTGTTCTTATTGAATCTTATTTGAAGATTCACATCCTATTCATCCAACCTATTCACAGAACCAAATTCTCATCATAAACCCATCGAATCTTTGTTGAATATCATTCAATTTAATCATTCAAGCCTCCTTCAAGGTGATCCACATCATTTTTGGCATCAAAGGGAGGTTGGCTTTTCATATAATTCAAATTGCTAGCCCAAATTCAACATGTTCTCATATTTTTGGTTTTCCCATGCACGTTTGAGATTTGAACGTACCCAATAGGTAATCCTTCAACCTCCTCTAGTATATCTTTAGCCACTCCTTTGAATCTTTAACTTCAAAGTTTGAAGATCTTCTACTCCTTAAATCCACCTTTGAATGTTCAAAAATCCAAATATTTACATCTTCGACCATCCATCATCAAAGTCTAAGAACTTAGAGTATCTTCTTCTCTCCCAACCATTTTCAAGTACAACCATCCTCTATTCGACACTCTTTCTATTATTCTATTCACATTTTTTGAACTTCAAGAAAGAATTATACCTTTTTAATTCAACACCATTCGAATATTGTCTTAGATATTCAAGCTCTATCCTATCTCACATAGACATTCACTCACAGTAGCCAATTCCATTCAAACCATTTCCAATCATCTTCAACTTCATTATTCTAGTTCCAACAAATCACTATATCATCTTTCTACCAAGAAATAACCCATCCTAACTTAAGAAATTAGATAGTACATTCGAATAGCTTCTCCTATCATTTTCGCTCAATAATCCTTCTAAGAACCTATCAAAAACCTGACATAGATATCCATTGTGTATTAGTGTGCGTTATACTCCTCAAGATATACACCATGGGTGAGGAAGCTGTAATAACCCATACTAAAATCCTTCAAAATTTGTTTAAAATTATGTTGATATAAAATAAATTAGTTTTGGCTTTGAAAAGGACTTAAAATTCTTATAAAAATGTAAATTTCAAGCTTACTTATCCACTAATTTGCCTAATCGATCGACCGGTACATTCAGATATTGACAATTTAATCTTTAACAAACTAGTCGATTGATTTACTCAATTTAGTTAGCTGATTATCCTACAATTTTAGATCCTTTTCTGATTTGATCTAAATCTTTTTATAATGTTTATAAAACTTCTAATTAGAATTTATTTGTACTAATGAGCGTGTTTTGGTGCATTGGAATTATTATTTTTATTATTTGGATCATTCTACAAATTTATTTAGTTAAAAATTTCCCTCTAAAAAAGTAATTTTTGAGCCATATCCCATCTCCTCTCTTCTCCCTCACTTTCCTCTCTCTCTTCTGGTAGTTGGATGCATATTTAATTTCTTGCACATCCTTTTTGACTTACCAACCTAATGCAATTGTTCCCTTCCTGAATACACTCAATCTACCTCACACCATCATGTCTACTCTTACACGTTGGTTGCCCACACTCAACTATACCAGCCTTATCTCTCTCTCAATCTTGTATATTTCAATCATCTCTCTCTTTCACACACTCTATTCCTAATTCATTTTTACTTCTTACCTATTGTTCTTACTCTCTTTTACCTTTTTCTTGGTAAAATTTGTTAAGTGTTTTGTTTTCTCCATTCTTCCCCCCTTTTTCTTTATGTTGAGAAAATAATAGAGGTTGCTCTTATTTTCTTCCTTCCTTGGTCGAGGTATTTTATCTCTTTTCTTCTTCTAATCTTGGATTTAGTTCTCCCTTGTTCCTCTTAAGCAAGTAAAGATTAAAATTTGAGAAAGGTTGAATATTTTAGCTTCATTTTCCTTGGAATTATGCTTTTAAGAAAAGGTTGAGTTGTGTTTTTTTTGTAGTTGTCTTCTTCTTTTTGAGAAGAGGTTGAGTTGTGTTTTTGTTGTAGTTGTAGTTTTTGTTCTTTTTAATGGAGTTTTACTGATTTTGACTTTTGATTCTCTTAGGAGTAGAAGTTTTGTGCTAGAATAATTGCTTCAAGGTAAGACATTCTTATCTTTAATATGAATGAGGTCTTGTTGTTTATTGTAGTTTGATGTTATTGGTTTATTTTTGTGTTGAGCATGGGGTAATTATATCCTAGAATTCAACCATGTGGTAGGGTTTCTTCCTACAATTTAAGCATTGTTGGTTTCTTTGATTTTATGCATAATTTGGTAGTTTGAGTATGATTTTGTTCAATGGCCTAAATTACTATATATTCATGTGATTCTATGTGTGCAACATGTATCCTTATGTGTTTTATGGCAAAACATTATGTTAGGATTAATATAATAAAGTTTGGTGAATTTTGGTATGTGTATTGTAAGTCTGGGTGCTATTTTACCTAGACTAGCTGATCAGTTTGTTGAACCCATCAATTTTTTGTGTGAACGGTTGTAAGGTTAAGAAATTTTGATCGCTGGTTGCGAGATTAGCCGATTGGTTCAATGAATTAGTTGACTGGTCCCTTCGAATAGTCGATTAGTTTGTCAAACCCTTCGATTGGTGACCTTGTGACCAAAGTGGTATGGTCTCTACTTAGACCCATTAACTGGTTTTCTATGAACAATTGATCGGTGAGACCAACCAGTAAACTGGGCCACTGGTGTTATTTTTGGTTTAGATCTAGTATGACTAAATTAGTTGATTGATCTAGCTATATTCTACTTGGTTTGTTGTTAATTTTTTCTCTTCTTTTGGGCCTTTTATTTTAAGACCTCCATGTAATTAAAACATTTAAATTATGATCACAACCATGTTTATCTTGTAATTAATAAGAATCATAATGATGGTATTTGGGACTTGAATTGCTTAAGTTTGGTGTCATCTCTAAACACCAAATTGTTAACTTTTATGCCTTGTGATGTGTTTGGTGTTATTACTTGGAAACACCTAATTTGGATAATAATGAAATTTATTTGTGTTTGGTGTTATCACTTGGAAACATCTAATTGATTATTTATGGAATTAATATATGATTTGTGATATCATTTGTTAAATAATAAATATGGAATAAGATTTCATTCAAGCCTTTTTCTTTGACTCTCGGGGTAGTTGATTGGCAATTAGTGGGCAAGTCACCCTGTGGTTTATATTTTCACTTAGTACCTATTTCCTTCTATACCACGTTGCAGTCAGTAGGGTGGTATATATATCATTGAGGGTAGGTGATGCCGGATTAAATTGAATGAAGAAGAAGGAGATCCATGCTTTGTAATTCAAAGAGTTTTACAAATACAACCTAATGTTACGCCTACTCACAGAGAGAAATTTTTTTAAGACTAAGTATAAAATAGGTGACATGGTTTGTATACTCATAATTGATAGTGATTCATGTACGAATGTTGCTAGTGAAGCAATGGTTAAGAAACTTATTTTAGAGACTACTAATCATCCTAAACCCTATTCTTTACAATGGCTAAATAAAGATAAAGGAGCTAAAGTGAACAAAAGAACCTTAATTACATTTTCTATTAAAGACTATCATGATGAAGTTCTATGTGATGTTTTGCTTATGGATGCTTGTGGATTACTGTTAGGAAGACCAGGGCAATATGATAGGAAAGAAACTCATGATGGGGGTAACTAATGAATATGTGGTGAAAAAAGAAAAGCAATTATATAGATTGACACCTTCTTTGTGTGATCATATGCCTTTAAGTGATGACAAAAATAGATTATTTTTACATGAAAAGGCTATGGAAAAATGCATAGAAGAAGAAGGAATTTGTTATGCTTTAGTTTCTAAAGATTCTAACCCTAAAAAGCAACAAATTGAAAATCCTAATCTAATTAAGTTGCTTGATGAGTATAATGATGTATTTCCTAATGATTTACCTCCTGGATTACCACCTAAAAGAGGTGTAGAACATGCCGTTGATCTTGTTCCTGGTATGCCTATTGCAAATAAACCAGCTTATAGATGTAACCCAGAGGAAGCTAAGGAATTATAGAAACAAATATAAGAGCTTATAGATAAAGGATTTGTGAGAGAAAGTATGAGTCATTGTATACTTCTTCCAAATACTGCATATGTCAAGTTTATGAGTTATTTTTGGAAAACTTTATGGCATATGCTTGGTACGAAATTCTTATTTAGCACTTTGCATCATCCACAAACCGACGGTCAAACTGAAGTAACTAATAGAACTCTTGGTACATTATTAAGAGGTTTAGTTAATAAAAGTACTAAAGATTGGGATGTTAAGTTAGCTCATGCAGAGTTTGCTTATAATCGTAGTCCATCTAGCACTACTTAAACTAGTCCGTTTGAGGTGGTGTATGGAGTGAAGTCACACATGTCTGTTAATATGATTCCTTTGAAAAAAAGGTGAATTAAATAAATTATGAAGCCAAAGATAGAGTAAAATTTTTTCAACAACTTCATGAGAAAAATCAAAAATAACATTGAAAAAGCTAATGCCAAGTATAAATCTCAAGCAAATAAGCATAGAAACCCTCATGTGTTTTCTCTTGGTGATTTAGTTTGGTTAAATTTGCGTAAAAAAAGATTTCCTAATTTACGTAAAAATAAACTAATGCCAAGAGCTAATGAACCATTTAAAATACTAAGAAAATTTGGGGATAATGCTTTTGAACTTGAACTTCCAGATCATTATGGTGGAATTTCAAGAACTTTTAATATTGGTGATTTGTCTCCTTATTATTCTGATGAAAATTTGAGAGCAAATTCTTCTCAACTTGGGGAGATTGATGTAGGAGAATGTAATGTTTCTCATATTCATATTTATTCTCAAGGTAAGGAAGAATTAGATTTCTTAATATTGGAGCCTATCATATTAAATATTCTTGATAATATGCCTATGCTTGGTATTGAAAACAATTCAAGTTGTTCTTACAGGTATGTTACATATTTGTAAGGAGAAGATGTTAATACACCTTAAAGTGTACAACCATTCAAAGCATGCAAGACTATAGCATACATAGGATGATACTTTACAACAAGAAGATATGGTGATGATTATCATTAGTTGTATTAACTTTTTGTAAACCCTAAGTGTATTTTATGTAAGCTAGGGTTTGATGTAATTCCATATATGTATCATAGTTGATTGTATGGCTTTGTAATGATTAGTCATTAGTATCATTTAAATGATGATATTATGATTAATCTTAGATGTTATATGGGCTTAATTCAAGTGATTAAATGGGCTTAAATTAAGGGGGAAACTCGGCTGATTTGATCATTAGTTCGAGCCTTCCTTTCCTATATATATATCTACTTGTGCTGTCAAGCATAATGAAGAAATAATAGATTTTTTTTGAGCTAGAATCTATCCAACTTTTTTGCTTGTATTCTCCCTTCCAAGACTCATTTGATTAAGGAAAAAACATGGGGTTTATCCTTCCTCCTTTGAGCCTTTGAATGATTGATATCATTCAAAGCCATTCAGTGGCAAACGGTAACTTCCATTCGAAGTAATCTGTGTCCAAACTTTGTTTTCCTCTTTGAAATTCAAGTGGCTGGATTCATAAATCATGGAATGATCTATCCAACTCTTCCCTCCACTTTGATTCACATTAGTAGGATTATGCTATGGTAGGTTAATAAGGCATTGATTTCTAGCTTGGATAGGTGAGGTACCCCAGTGCAAACCCCTTAGCACTTAGTATCTATTTCCTTCTATACCACACTGTAGTTGGTAGTGTGGTATGCACATATCATTGAGGGTAGGATTATACTATGGTAGGTCAACATGGCATCGGTGTCTAGCTTGGGTGGGTGAGGTACCCCGGTAGAAAACCATTAGCACTTCGTATTGTCCATTGCTTAGGTGGGTGTGCTATCTCAACTTTTTATGCCTAGAAGATGAGACATTCAAGGTGTGGTAGGTGAGGTATCCCAATACAAGCCCCCTTGATATACTTTGACCATGTGTGGTAAGTGTGGTATCCCAATTTGTGTTAGCCTTTGCGGTAGGTGCACTCGGTGTGTGGTAGGTGTGGTATCCCTAAAGAAAAGCCCTTTTGATGTATATTAAGCTCATGTGGTGGGTGTGGTTTCCATTGTTTTAATTTACTGTCATTAATTTTTTTCATGGTGCAGAACTAAGTGTGGTTAAACTAATTATCTAATAACTAAAAATTATGTGATCATTAAAGGAAGATTTATAATATTATTTACATTGTGTGGTTGTGATGTATTTAGTGTATTACTATTCTTCCATGATTTCAATGTAAGCATGCCTTGTTGTATTACTACCATGAGCTTGAGTGTTAATTTGTATTGGCATGCTTATTACTATGCTACCATGCGACTTCAATGTACTGCATGAGCCTTACCATATTTTAGGCAGTCTATTTTATTAGTACTTCACCATACTGATATTGCACTTGTGTGGTTACTGTGATGATTTAACTTTTAGTCTAAGGACCAAATGACTATTTATTATTATACCATTCTTAGTTAGATTATGTTGAGGGTGATGACATGGGCTAATACTTGGCTATTATTTAGGGTTGTAGATTTATATTTATGCTTAAGAGTTAGACTAAACAGCTATAGGTGTTTTACCCACAGCATTGGAAAGTTTTTATTTTTTTCGTTATTTATATTCCTGGCTTTTATTTCCTATATTTAGATTTTTAAAACTTTTATACTCTTTCTATCTATATTATTATTATTCTCATCTTTATTATTACTAGTATTGCTGTAATATTATCACTACTACGGAAACAAGACATAATAACGGGACATTAATAACGGTGGTTCGAAAACCGTCGTCAAATGGGTGAAAATTAATGCGCGGGAAGTTTTAATAACGGTTTTAGGTAATAACCATTTTAAAAGTGCAAGGTGAAATTTTGCACGGGAATTTTAATAACGGTTGACGTAAAACCGTTATTAAAACATGATTTAATAACGGTTCAAACAAGAACCGTTGTCAAAATTGGCAAGGTTTTAATAATAGTTCCTGTAAGAACCGTTATTAAAAGTTCCTTTTATTTCGTTCTCTTCTGTTTCGTGCCAAAAATTTCACACTCTGCCGCTTCCCTCTTGTACTCTCTTTCTCTTGCGAACCCTTGCACCACCGCTCTGGCTCCTCTGAATTAAGGGAAACCGTCACACCCCCATCTCTCCACCACCCCTCTGCCATTATTGTGAACGTAGCCAGCATTTGTACCTTCGTCGTTGCTGTTCTCAACTTGTATGACGTCGCCCCCTTTACGTATGTGTTTTAATTTCTTCCTTCATTGCTTAATTTGTCTATACTGATATATATGTATATATAAATGCATGCATGTTGCACCGAATAGGTTGTGCTTGATGTGTTGTTCGAAAATCTGTTGTTTGACGCGTTGGTGAAAATTTTTGTTGTGGCCTTTTTTGATTGTGGCCGGCCGAGACCTTAATTTATATATATATATATATATAAATGTGTTTATAATCTATTTTATAAAAATATGTATTATTATTTTAAGAGAATCCACAAGCCTAAAATATATATTATTATCATAATATATGTACGTTCTAAGTATAAAATTAAGTTGTATATATTTTTTTAGCACTCAAATTATTATGCAGATCATGTGTATTTATATGATTTTTTTAATATATATTTTGTAAGACGTGTATTTATATTCCGTAAAATATGTGTTTATATGTGTTCTATTATATGTATATATATTTATAATATATTTATATATAAGATGTGTATATATAATCTAAAATAATTGGGGTTTGGGTTAGGTTTGGGGTTAGGGGGAGGGTTAGTGTTAGGGTTAGGGTTAGGGTTAGCTATAGGTTTAGGATCATTATCTTATGAGGTTTAGTGTTATTTTTTATTATAATTTATTAGGGTTAATTATTGTTAGGGTTAGGGGGAGGGTTAGGGTTTATCGTTTATTATACTAAATATAAACTAGGGCTATAGGGAAAAATCCTAAGGTTGCTTCAAGTGGGTCAAAAAAACAATTGAAGGAACCATGGAAACTTCCATCCAAGGATTAACCATAATGAAGACAAAGGCATCAAACTTGACATTCCTGATTTTTATATTGAATTCGATGTTGAATTATTATTTTTTAAATGGTTACATTAAATAGAAGCAATATTTGAATTTAAAGAGTATGATGATGAACATAAATTTGAACTTTATACTCTTAAATTTAAAAAAATTTCTAGGATTTAGTAAGAACATTTAAAGAGAACTCATAAAAGGCAAGGAAAATAAAAAATCAAGTCATGAGAAAAACTTAAGATATGCTTGAGAAATAATTTTTTTTCCTAGAGAGTATGAACAAGACATGTAAATCAAATTTAATACTATTAAGCAAGGACTTCTTAGTGTAGAGTAATACACTAGAGAATTTGAAAGACTAGAACTTATATGTGACATACATGAGAGAAAATAACCAAACTATTCTAGATTCATAGGTGGACTTAATAACTTGATTCATGATAAAGTGGAAATTTTTGCCTATGATTCTATTGATGATTTGATCAAGTTAGATTTCAAATTTGAAAAGCAAAATAAATGGACTAAAGCTTATGCTAAACCTATTGCTTATAATTCAACCAAGACTTATTCAGATGTATCTACTTCAAAAATTAGGTCACATGTATATTCTTCCAATGATAAGTAAAATAATCCCTAAGTGAGATGAAAAAGGTAAAACCAAATTTAGGGCAATGTCTAATAAGTAATGTTTTCAATGTAAGGGATATGATCATTATGTAAGAGAGTGTCTGAATTAAAGGGTTTTGGCCTTAACCAAAATAAAGGATATGGAATTATGTGATAATGATGGCCTAAAAACTGAATCTAATTATGATACCTTTAGTATGTATGAAGAATAATGTAATCCATGATTTTTACTTCAAAGGGTATTATAAATAAAACCTAATAGTCCATCTACACAAATGGATACTATTTTAAAACTAAGTGTAGAATTAGTGATAATGTTTACAAGATCATTACAAATAGTGGTTCATGTACTAATGTGGAAAGTGAAAATATGGTTAGACATATAGGTTTAGTTACTACCAATAATCCCAAACCCTATTCTTTAAAATGGTTTAATAAGGATAAGGGAGCTAAAGTATCTATACAAACCCTAATTTGTTTTTAGATTAGTAACTACCATGATGAGGCATTATGTGATGTTTTGCTAATGTATGATTGTGATATATTACTATGAACATCGTGGTAATATAATATAAATGTAATCCATGATGGTGTAACTAATTAATTTGTTATGCATAAGGATAAAAAAAAATATAAGCTAAAACCATCTCATTGTGATAATATGCCAATCATTGAATTTAAAAAGAGTTTATTCCTACATGAGAGTGTTATGATTAATTGCATTAAAGAAGAGGGTCTTTGCTATGCCTTAGTTATGAAAGAACCTCAAATTGGGGAGAAAATTTCTACTAATTTGAATCTCACTAAGTTACTTGTTGAATATAAATATTTTTTTCCTAATGAATTACCACTTAGATTACCACCTAAGAGAGGTATTGAACATGTTATACAATTAATCCATGGAATACCTGTACTAAATAAGCTTGCTTATAGATGTAAACTAGATGAAGCTAAGGAATTACAAAAACAAATATAAGATCCAATAGATATGGGTTATGTTGATAGATTATTATTACTTGTTTTATACCTACCCGACAAACCTCTAAAAAAGATGGTATATAGTTTAGATGCATAGATTTGAGAGCTTTGAATAATTTAAAAATAAAGTATCTTTTTCTTATGCCTAGACTAGATGAAAGTTGATCTTTGTAACCCCTTATAGCTCTAGCTTGTTTTCCTTTTGAAGAGATATGTTGTAGATTCCTCTAATGTGATTATAACTAACAAGATTGAGCATGACGATTTGTTATCCTATGAAGAGAGGCCCTTGCAGATGCTTGACACCAATATACACCAAACTTAGATGAGTTCAGTTCCATGCTGGAAGATTCTCTAGAGCCTCCATATAGCAGAAGAGGAAACTTTGGGGGGGGGGGAGACAAATAAGGATGTGTATGAGACACACCTCGAGTTCTTCAACGTAGATGTGTTAGGTTTTGGGGTTTCCTTTCTTTTAAGGGCCAGTACCTGATAACTTAGTATCAACTCCATTAAAATTAACCACCAATATCACATTTCCTTATATCCTTTTTCTATTCTTCCCCAACCTTGACTTTTGACTTTGAATAGGAAGTCTTATTTTAAGTGGCAGTGATGTGATGCTCCAAAATTTTATTAAATTTTCATATCGACTCATTACCATTTTAGTCTAATCTAAAATCAAATTTTTAGGTCTTTATATATATATATAAGTTTAAAATAACCCTGGATAATTGATAGATAAAGTTTAGATTTATTTTTCAAAAAATTAAATAAAACCTAAAACTTAAATCCAAAAACTTTCCCCTTTTCCTTTTTCTTTTCTCTCCTTTCTTTTCCCTTTTTATTTCTTCCCTCTCTTCCTCGAGTTACACCCAAACCCACTCTCCATTCTTTTTTTTCTCCTTCTCTCTAAGTATGCACCTCCAACCCACACCCTTTTCCTTTCTTTTCTTTTTTATATTTCCATTCATTCCTATGTTGACGTCGCCTCTGCCTTTCTTCTTCCTTTCCTTTTCCCCCTTTCTTATTTCAACCAAACATGCCCTATCCCTTGCTCCCCCATTATTGTCCTCCCCTTCCCTTCTCAACCATGCATCCTTCTACCTTCACCCACCTACCTCTATACCACCAACTCTTTGCCTCGACCTACCTTCGCTCACTTGCTCCTTCACACGCCAAGCTAACCCATTACCTTTAACCTTCTTCATATTCCATTCAATTCTAGTTTATCTCTCTTTCCCAAGGACACACACACATGAACACAAAACCTTTCCCTTTTCCCCTCCCCTCAATTCGTTTTTTTTCCTTGTTGAAGAATCGAGTCCTATCCATTTTTCTACTTCTCTCCACCTTCACCCTTTTTTGCAAGCACAACTACCCCTACCATCACCCTCACCCCTAGCCGAGCTCCCTTCCCTTTCCTCTTTCCCCTACTTGTTCACCCAAAACCCTCCACACCACCTATGCCCCATTTTCCACCATCATTAATGCCCATGTAACCAACCAACACCATCCTCTATTGATCCCCTTTCCTTCTTATTCCCTTTTCCTCTTACCCTTTCCCTGCCATCAACCACAACCACAAGCCCAAACCCCTCCTTCCATTACTTCCATTTTTTTTATCTCCCTACCTAGCCGCTAACCACACTACTCCTAGCCTTGGCCACCGCCTATAGGTCTCCACCACTACCTATCTATTGCTGACCAGAACCAACTCCACCTCCTCCATTAGTAAGCAACACCCCAACTAAACCTCCCTTTAACTTATTTTTTCTCCCTGCCACCATACACCATTAGTACCACCACTACCTACCACCAACTCCCACCAGTCCTAACACCACCATCCCTACTACCCTTAGTGCTAACCACCACCATCACCACATCCTTAGCCACCACACCATTGTCATAAAACAACCTACCTAAACCTTCCACTTTTTGGTTATCTATATTTTTTCTACTTATAACATTCCTTTTTTCACCTATATTAATATTTCCTAATTCTAATTTATTTATTTATTTTTACTTCTAGGTGATACCCTAGTGGTAGTGGAGGAGGAAGCATATGTTTTACATGCTTAGAGACCGGAGCTACTTTGGTAAGGATATATGTCATAGTTATAGCTTTTATGTGCAATATATGTATATTTGTTCATGAAATCATGCTTAGAATTTTTGTATGGAAAATATTATCATATTAATGGTGTTATGTGATATGTGGTGTTGTATGTTTAAAGAAAATGGTAAGAAAGTTAAATTATGAGATGTGAATATTTTTGGTTGAGATGAATCATAGTGTATAGTATTTATATATAATTTTAGATATGAATTTTATGATTATAGAATGTAATGGAGGTTGAAAAATCATTCACATTGGGATTCGTAAGTTTTTTGTGGAAAATGCGTATTTTGGTTGTCTCTAGGGTATTTTGTCAAAATGGGTTAAAAATAGAATATTGGGTAGTTTAAAGTGGTAAAAATTTCAAAATAGGTTAAGTAAATGAATATATATAGTATATGTCTGATAAACGAGGAAAGTAAATTTAAGCATAAATAGAAATTCCTAAGGGCAAAATCATACTCATATATATAATGTTGGAAATTAACCATAAAATCTAGATATGTTGTTGATGTTGACATTTTAGGTATTCTAATCAAATTGGGAGTCATATGAGTCTCACAAAAAAAGTTATGGTTAAATTGTGAAATTAATGGGAAAAATGTCAATAGTAACCCTAAAGGTAGACTATTATCACATGCATAAGGTGTTATAGTTGAACCTTGATTTTTGGGTATGTTTAAAATAAAAATATTTTAATAATGGATATTGAAATTGGTGAAAAAATGGGTATCAAGAGAGAAGTTATGCTAGAATTATGAAATTAAGATTTCTTAGGGAAATTAAGTTTCTTAGTGGAATATGACTTGTCCTTGGGAGGTTATATTGGGATATGTGCCTTTCATTTATATGTTTGTGTTTGCATGATAACCTTGAAATAATGCACCATGAATAAGATATTAATCATTTACAATGAAATATCATATGTTTTAGGACCGGTTGTACCTCTCTATTCCACTGTACGTAAATAGTAGCTAGGAGCATTTATGTCTTAGGGTTTTACTTTTTTAGTTCCATTAGATGAGAATAGTGGCGATAAGATTTATGCCCTAGGTTTTTTAATGTTTATTATAATATTCCATTAGTTGAGAAAAATGGGGATTAAGAAGATACATACAACTTGATTAAAATCATTAATAATATATTAATCACTGAAAGTGAAATATCTCGTGAGTATAGTTGCTAGGAGCATTTTTCCATAGGGTTTAATATTATTGATACCATCGGTTGAGAATAGTTTCTAGGAGCTTTATGCGCTGGGGTTATATATTTATGATACCATTCCATTGATTGAGTATAGTAGGGTCCCTAAACTCGACATGAATAGGAATATGGATATTGATCATGCCATTATACCATTATTATCATAAGACATGGAATAAATAAATGAGTTGGTACTAATATATGTTATTAAATATCTATGTTTATCTCTTGTATGATCTTATGATTTTGTGTGGCCTCTCTTTGATTGTATTGGTACCTTGCTTAGTACGTAGCACAACTATCATCCTTTTCATGGGTGCTCCTCATTCCCACCAACAGATCCACCTTATTTTTTTAGGATTGTTGATTACTACTTTTATTATGCTTTCCTTTGGTGAGCTCTAATTGATCTAGTATGGGATATAGTTATCTAGATATCTCTATCTTTTCTGTGGAATTTTTTTCCTCTGTTTTCATTTTACATATTTCCTTCTCTCTTTTTTTTGTATCTTGTATTATGGTAGAATCAAGTACTTACCCCACTTAATTCCTAAGTATGAGGTTTTCTTTATCCTTGCACTCAATATAGCCTAGGATTTCCTCTTCTATGTTGGATGTAGTATGATACCCCTATTTTTTTTATTTTTTCTTCCACAATTACCTCTTTTAAATGAAAATTTTTAGCTCAAAGTTTTAGGGGTGTTACAAATGGTATCAGAGATTTTGGTTGTCGAGAATCCTGTTTTAGTTAGAGAATTAGTTTTCATGGTCCTAAATGTTTAATTTTTTTCTAAACTATTTCAAAAATAAAGATGAACCATAGGAGGAATTTGGAAAAGAGTGGCTTAAGTGGTTTTATAATGTGCAGTTTGTTCTTATATGCTTAGTAAGCTATGGTTTTACTAGCATGGTTTTGGTGCTGTAGCTCATGAAGATAAATTTGTGCATATTAGTCACATCATGAATTGTGGTGAACCAGTGCACCTTGTGACATGGTCTCCACTTGGGATTCAGAATCCCTTCAAAAATCCAAGAGGAATCGTATGGAGGCTATTGGCATGAAGATGAGGATGTAGCACTTCTCCACCTAGATACAGATGAGCTGACTAAGACTAGAAATGTTTTTTTCATTCTAAGATGGTAGTTGATGACATTTTAAGATCCCTTGTGCATTTTAAGAGTCCCGACGTTGTGACGATGCAGTTTTAGAGGGTCATTCGAAGATGTGGTTGCTTGGAGCGGAGTTTGTCCTTCAATTTCATGAATACATTAACCATCAAGATGTTTGCTTCTAAGAGTCCCCATCATGGATGCATATGTAATAATGCCTATTTTACTATGAGCCTAGAAGTCAGTCATGTAGTGTAGTCATATAATTTTTTTGCTCAGTATGTACAAGATCATCGAGGAGAGAAAGGTAGCCATCTGGTAGTCTTCAAATCATGATTCATTGATCTTATAATACTTTAATTATCCCTTTCTTCTTTTCACATTTGTATTGCATGTGAACTTTTCACTTGCCCTATTTCTATCTTTGGCTTGGAAGTACTTTTGATCAGGCTTTCTTGTTTAAGGTTTTGTTATACTACCTTTTTAATCCACTTCCTTAAATATTCCATTTTTGTCTCTATTATGATCTTCTTCATGGCTTTTCTCAATTTTTTACCTCATCAAAGACCTCTTTTAAATGGTGGTACCCTGAATAACAATTGAACACCATTGCTTGTTCTGACCATCCACCTTTACCCTTACTGACATTTACTTAATTAATCACTTTTTTGATATTTTTAACCCCTTAACACTCTGACTCTTTGTCTTTTTGAAGAGATATGTTGCATATCCTTCTTATGTGATTCAACCCAATGAGATTGAGCTTGACAATTCACTATCCTATAAAGAGAGTCCCTCATAGATTTTTGACACCAAGATATGCTAAATCTAATGAGTTCAGTTCTACATGTGAATATTCTATATAGCATCCATATAGAATAGGAGGACACTTAGGAGACAGAGAAGGATATGCATGAGACACATCTTGAGCTCTTCAATATAAGTGTGTTAGGTTTTTGGGGTTTCCTTTCTTTTAAGGGGCAATACCCAATAACATAGTATAAACTCCATTAGAACCAAACACCGATATCGGCTTTCCTTATATCCTGTTTCTCTTCTTCCCTAACCTTGACTTTTTAATTCAAAGACAAAGTCTTCTTTCAAGGGTTAGTGATTTAATGCCCCAAACTTTTATTAAATTTTAATCTTGACTCATTAACATTTTAACCTAATATAGATTCTAATTTATAGGTCTTTATATATATATATTTTAGTCTAAAATAACCTTGGATAATTGATAGATAAAGTTTATATTTTTTTATAAGAAAACTAAACCTAAACCAAAACGCAATCCTAAATCTAAAGATTTTCCCTTGTGAATTTTTTTCTCCTTTCTTTTTCCTCCATTCTTTTTTCCTTTTTCTATTTTCTTTTTCTTTCTTCCATCCTTTTTTTCATTACAATGAAATTTTTCAATCAAATGGAAAAGGCTTGATATAGGGGTTAAAGATCAAGTAGAATCAGCTTAAAGTCTCTCATTTATATTACGTGAATGACATAATGATCTTGTGTGAATATTCAAAGACTAATGTCAAGAATTGGAAAGAGTTGTTGGATTGCTTCTTCTTAGCCTTGGGATTGGGTGTTAACTTTGCCAAATCGAAGATCATTGGTTTAGGAACAAATGGTGAACTAATGGAGGAGGTTGTTGATATTTTAAAGTGTCAGATTTGAAAAGTACTTGTCATATGCCTTATTCTTCCTCTCGGAGAAAAACCTAGACTTACATAGGTGTGGTAGCCTACTATGGATAAGGTGAAAGAAAGATTAGAGAGCTAGAAAGAGAGGAAATTATCTAGTATGGGAAGTTTAGTACTCATTAAAAGTTTCCTAAACAACCTACTTTTTTTTATTATATGAACCTTTTCAGGATGCCAAATGTAACACCCCAAAATTCACTACTTTTTTTTTGAAAATGGAAGAAATTACATTAGAAATATTTAAATTAAAACCCGTGAATTATGGGGATGTTACTGGTATTAGACCGGTTCTCTCTGACCATTTCAGTGCCAAGTGCTAAGGCTAAGAAGATTATTTTCGCTCTTAAACTGAGAGTTCATAAAATGCATTAAAAAGATTAACATAGAACTCATAGTACGCATACAAGTTACAATAAATAACAAAATAGAAATCAGAGTGCGAAATAAAAATTCCTCATAGGGAATAATTTTACAATCGATAAAGGGTTTATTTGAAATACTTAATACAAGATAATATATTGTAAAAGGGTAAATACGATACACAAGTAATACCAAGGGAATAAGTTGCATAAAGATTAAATACGGCTACGACACTCTTGAACTTTGAGCTAACCACAAGCTCAACTCTCAACCCCACCGAATGTCTCGCCTACCTGCACAAAGTCAGAAAGGGCCTTCTACTCGTGGGAATGAGCAGCACCTATGAAAAGGGTGATCAATATGCTACGTACTGAGTAAGGTAACCGAGCACTAAGACCAGCATACAAAATTCACATAACAAATGCATAGTACTAAAGGAGCATAGAATTTAATCATAATAACCCAAGATAAAATAAATTCTCAGGTGAAATACCATGATTCCTTATAGATCAGATTATTTACTTCATCAAGCCTTTATCGAATTTATTTTCGCACCATAATTTTTATCAAGTCCATACGAGTACGAGAACCCCACTATTTTTGCTAGTGGATCGGTCTCCAGGGCACTTTTGGCTCCTGGCCACTGTTCTAGCTGGTGGATCGGTCACTAGGGTATCATACCCTACCACTATTAAGCCGGTGGATCGGTCTCCAGGCTGGCCACTATTATGCCCGTGGATTGTTCTGGGCTCGACTCAACTTCTTCCACTTTACGTAATTAATATTTTAAGTATCTTATTCATAAATCTAGGATCGGTCTCTAGGATACCATAGTACCCGGCCACTATTATATCGGTGGATCAATTTGGGCCTGGCTCAACATCTTTCAGTTTATGTAATTAATATTTTTAGTATCTTATTCGGAGTTCCATACCAAGACATGCAAGTCTACCTCCTACGATGCTTACATTTCAACTCAGGTTAACCACTCCAACCCTAGTTAACCACTCCCAATATAGTTAACCATGACATACCCCAAGGCCCATGAAAACCCTAGCTCCCATGCAAACCCTAAACCACCATGCAAAACTCTAATACCACCATGCAAACATTAATACCATCCTGTAACCATTAATACCACTATGCCACCACTACTCAATGCAAAACCCTACTACTCCATGCAAAACCCTAACATCATGCAAACTCCTAACACCATGCAACTCCATGCAAACCCTACTACTCCATGCAACTCTATGCAAAACCTTAACACCATGCAACTCCATGCAAAACCATAACACCATGAAATTCCATACAAAACCCTAACACCATGCAATGCCATACAAAACCCTAACACCATATTGTCACACTCATCTTCATTATTTTACAACCCTATCATGTATATCTTAAGACTACATCATACCATAATAATAACACACTCATACACATAATTCTCATGCCACGATTTATCTACACAAACACACCTCAACTCCATATCATGCTGCATTATACACATAAAATACACTATCATTCATATCACATGGCATGCATAGCATAAAATCACATATTACACATATGGCCTTAGCATCCCTTACTTAAAATGACATCGGTCTTGGAGCACGCTCCTATACCTCCTTAGGGCTTTGACTGATCTCAACTATTATGAGGGAAAAAATAGAATTAGACTTCCTCCTATTAAAAATACTATTAATCACTAACCTATAAGACTAGGTTTTTAAATAAAATATTAAAATAATAATAGCAAAAATACCAAAAATACTATGAATATTAATATTAACAAGAATAATAAAAATAGTAACAATGATAATAAAAAGGGCATTACTAAAAAACATAGTAAAATAAGGGCTTCGACCCCTTTACCAAAATAATACTAATAATAATATTAGTAAAATAAATAACCAAATTTAGTAATAATAATAATGATGAAATAATAATAATAATAATAATAATAATAATAATAATAATAATAATAATAATTATTATTATTATTATAATAATAATGATAAAAGCCATAATAATATTACAAAATAATAATAACCATAATGGTAATAATAGTAAAGATAATGACCGAATATAAAAAGAAGTAGGGTTGTCACCCTACATTGAATAATAATAACTTAATAAATAATAATAATAACACTAATAAGAATAAATACTAATGATAATAAAACTACTAATAACCCTAATAATAATAAGACATGTTATTTATAATACTACTACTAAAATTTAAAAATAAGCACAATAGGATTTCAGCCCTATAAAAAATTAGTAATAACATTGAAAATAACAACAACAACAACAACGACAACAATCATAATAATAACAATAATAATAATAATAATACAACAATAATAATAATACTAGCAACACTAATGGTAAGGTAGTTGTAATATTAATAGTGGAATAATAATAACACTAATTCAAAATAGTAAAAAAATAATAATAACATATTAATATTAATAATAAAGATAATAAAAAATAATACTAAAATCGAATTAAAAATATAATAGGGCTTTGACCCTCAACAGAATAATGATAAAAGCATTAATAATAATAATAATAATACATATTAATAATGGAAATAATAATAATAATAATAATAATAATAATAATAATAATAATAGGATTTATATTAGAATAAATGAAAAAAATAATTTAAGGCTTGTAAAAATAGGGAAAAGGGTTGAGAGGGTCTAGGGTTTGACCTTAGGCTGGTGGTGAGGGGTGGCACTAGTGGTGGTGCACAGTCGCTACAGTGGTGGCTAGAAAAAGGGAAGAAAAAGGAAAAATTTGAGGGCTGGGAAAAAGAGAAAGAAAAAAGGGTGGAAGCAAGGGTGATTATGGTTGTACAGAAGGAGGAGAATAGAATAGGGGTAGTGGCACAACCAAAGGTGGCGGCGCACAATGGTGGTGGTTGTAGCTGAATGGAGAAGAAGGAGAGAAAGAGAGAAGGAGAGGTAGGAAGAGGAAAAGAAAGGTAGGGGAAGCTAGAGGGTGGTTTGCATCACAATTTGGGAGGTGAAAGAAGTGGCGGCAGCGGCGAAAGAGGTAGCTAAGGGTGGTTCGAAGGGTAGCGGTGGCAGAAAATGGTTTTCTTAAGAAGGGAAATTTGCAAGGTTAGGGTGGCTTTTGCAGGAAGAATCAAAGGGTACGGGTGTTCTAGTTCATTAGAGGCCAGTGTAGGGAAGGCGTAGGTGGCCAAAACAGGCAGCAATGTCGGCCGGAGGCGGCAGAAGTGGCTTCTAAAGGGGCAGTAGCGTGAAGGAAGGTATTTTCTAAACTTAAACCAAAAAACTCAACTCAACGCTGCTACGGGGTATATTTATATGCTTGAAAGGAATTTAGGGTCGAAGGGAAAGTGGGGGAGTCGTAGGCAGGAGTGGGCACCGACCGACGAGGAGAGCCGGCACACTTTCCCCATCGTTTCTACAAGTGGCCACGGGAGAGGGAATCGTATGAGGAAATGGGAGACGTGGTTTGGGTCAATGGGTGTCCGAAACAAAGGGGAAGAGGCGGGAAAAAATGGATGGTCAACGGGGCACGATCGACGGCAAAAACTAGGGAGTAGGGTAGCGGAAATGGTTGACGTAGACGGCAGGTGCGAAGGGCTGGGGGGAGAAGAAGAAGGGGGTGCAGGAACCGATTGACCCAGGAAAAGAAAAGAAAGAAAAAGAAGAAACCGGGCTGGTCGGCGCGGTGAGGGAATACTTAATTTAAGCGCGACATTTAGGGGGAAAATAGGCAAAATGCGACGCTGGGGTAAAAGGAGGAGGGAGGTTGCGTGGGTTGGGCCGCGCTGAAGAAGAAAGGGAGGAAAAGAGGAATTAATAGGCCGCTGCTGGCCTAGGTCGGGGAGGAAAAGAAAAAGAAGAAGAAACTAAGGAGAAAGAAAAAGGAAGAAAGAAAAGGAAAAAAAGGAAAAAGGAAAAGAGGAAAACAATGTTTTAGGTTAATTAAATTAATTAGGATATTTGGGATATTTAAAAATAATAATATTTAAATAAAATAATATTCAAATCCCCTTTTAGTCTAATTGAGTGCTTTTTAAAAGATTTTCCATAAATTCCATTTTAATTAGCAAAACACCCTAATTTTCACCAACTAAAATATTTATAAAATTTATATTAATTTGAAACTATTTTCTATTTCTTATTTTAAATAAAATAATTTATTTAATTAATTTCTAAAATAAAATCCTTAATTAGCTAAAATACTCAAATTTCTCATAATTAAAATATTTATAAGATTTCTCTTGATTTGTCCTAATGAATTTCCTTTTATTTTAGTAAAAATAATTTATTTAAATAATTTTCCTAATAAAATCTTATTTAACACTAATTTTTAAAATTAAAGTTTTTGGGGCATTTTACCAAAAGGGGTGGCAAAGTATATAATCCATGTTCAGAGAAAATTGTTTTGGTCCAGAAGCAGTGATAATAAGAAAATACCATTAGTTAGTTTGAAAATATTCAAAAGCCTAAAAGGCTAGGTGGTTTGGGAGTTGGAGATATGATAGTTAAGAAAAAAATGTTGCTCTTCAAATGGTGGTGGAGGTTCTTCACTATGAAAGGTGTAATGTGGAAGAAGGTAGTATAAGTTATCTACTCTTGCAACGAGATGGGTGCTCTATAAACCCAAGGTTAGAAGAGGGTCAAAGGGAATTGGGGGGAATAGTATATCATGGACAACATAATAATATATTGAACAGAGAGTTTTAAGATTATTAGAAAAGAAGACACATGTGAGATTTTGGTAGGATAACTTGACAAGGTCTTGAAGAAGGCTTTCACATATTATTCTTTATCTTGGTCAATAAGATGAGAAGGTTGCAAACATAGGAGTATGGGATAGATTGGTATAAAAAAGGACCCTAGTTTAGCAATTATGTCTCTTTTCCTTCGAGGAAGAGCAGACAATGCATCTATTGCAAGTGATTGATTAGATTTTACCATGTAAGGATAAGAAGGATATAATTTTCTAGAACTATGGTAAGAATGGGATCTATATAGTTAAATCCTTTTGTGAACCATCATCCTTAGCATTTGACGAAACCGACAGGAATGATAGAGATCACAGTAAAATATGGATTGGTATTACCCCACCTAAGGTTGAGTAAACCTTGTGATTTTTTATTCAAAAAAAGTTGAACACCTAGGATAAATTAATGAGACTAAAGCTCATTAAAGAGGAAAATGGTGGATCACCTTTTCCTACATTATAAAGTAACAGGGAGACTATGGGATGGGGCATGTGAATGGCTAGGGTAAACTTGTATAATGCCTAAGACCACAATTGATATAGATTTAACTTGACTAACACTTCTAAAATTTACTACTGAAAAATTTTATTTTATTTAAAAATTAGCGGAAGAAAAAGTAGTAAATTTCGGGGATGTTACCGCCACACTTAGTATCAGACTAGTTTTCTCCTACTGTTCTAGTACCAAGTGTTAAGGCTAAAAGTACCAAAACGCAATTCACATGAATTAACTTTTATTTAAATTAGATTAGTGCATTAGATTCATTACAAAATCTATAAATCCACTATTAGTGGTTACAAGAGTAAAATCATTTACCAAGAAATTAAAAAGGTGGAAAGAGAAACCTACAAAGTTTTCTGAATAATCCTTACGCTTGTACCTAATACCTACTTGAATAGCACCTGCAACAAACCTGTGAGGGATACTGCCCATTGAATAGGTAGGGGCTCATAAGTGGAGCCCTTCAGTACTATAGTACTGAGTAACCCCTTTATACTAAATTGAAAGATAAGGCTCACATACATCACAACATACTTAAATGATATAAAAACGATAACATATACCGGATTAGGAAAATCACAATCTACATAAGGACTAACACACCATTAAATACCAAACATAATAGGAAATGCATAACAAAAAATCCATAAACTTAGCAATTCCATCACATACCCATGCAGGGACAAGCACTAAAGCCAAACTTATACCATATCAATAGATCATAATGTGCAATCAATACTTTTTTGTCTTAATCCATTAATTAATCATATTATTCAATCATCATCTCTCAAATTATATCCATATGAGTGCGGGAACCCCACTATTAAATCCGGTGGACTGAAAATACACTTTAGGGTAGAACGCACCTGACCACTATTATTTGTTGGTGGACTGATCTCCAAGGCATCCTGCACCTGACCACTATTATTCGCTAGTGGACCGGTCTGGCCCCGACTCACATGGTGTTCCACTATAAGTGATTAGTGTATTCGTATACTTTATTAACATCCAATGTTTGGTTTATTGAGTTTGGGATCCCCCACTATTATAGCTGGTGGACCGAAAAATACTTCAGGGCATAACACACCTAACCACTATTATTCGCTGGTGGACCGATTTCTAGGGCATTTGTACCTGGCCACTATTATTCGCCGATGGACTAGTCTGGGCCCAACTCATTAATCTTTCACTTTACGTAATTATTAATTTATTCATGTCTTATTCAATATGTCCATTTAATTAATTTGAGGGAAGAGGAAAAGGTCATGAATTCAGAGACACAATGATAAACTAGCCATAGAATCAAGCATTCTATATCAAGGACCATGGCATACATAAAACCCCAACACGTACTTTGAACATATTTAACATACATTCCCATGCATATTTATGAACCAGACACCACTTGCATGATTATGATATAAACACTAGATCATATCCTTAATTATCCATCTAACCTGAGGTTATACCATGTTCTTGTGATACTTGTTGACTTATCAAATAACCTTATCTTATTATTCACTATTACTTATGTTTTATTATGAAACTCATTTAATCCATTGACATGTTAAACACAAGTTACCGATTTACCCCTATCATCCTTACAAAATTACTGAAATACCCATTGTTTTTAAAATTACTAAGTCACCCCTTTTTATTTTCCAATCTACCATATTACCCTTCATGTCTGCATAATTACTAAAATATCCCTTATATCTGTTAGATTATTAAATTACCCTCCATACTTATTAAATCACTAACTTTACCCCTCATACTTGCTACATTTACCAGATTGCCCATTTAATTAGTTAAATGACCAAATTACCCTTCATACATATTAAATTTACCAAGTTTCCCTTTCAATTGATCACATTACCAAATTGCCCATCTTATTTATTAAAATTACCAAATTTTCCATTTGGTTGGTTAAATTACCAAATTGCCCTAATTACTTATTAAAATTACCAAATTACCCTTCTTATTTATTAAAATTACTATTTTGCTCTTTTACTTAAAAAATTACCAAATTACCCTTCATTTATGCCAATTTTCCGAAATACTCTTTCTTTAAGCCAAATTACCAAAATACCATTCCTTTATACCAAATTACCAAAATACCCTTCCTGTAAGTTACATTACCAAAATATCCTTCCTTTATGTTAGATTACTAAAATACCCTTCCTTTATACCAAATTACCAAAATACCCTTCCATTATGTTAAATTACTAAAATACACTTCTTTATTAAATCGCCATTTTATCCTTTTACTTTACAAAATTACCTAAATACCCTTCCTTTATGCCAAATTACCAAAATGCCCTTCCATTTTTTAATTTACCAAAATACCTTCTTACTCATAAAAAGTACCAAGTTATCCCTTTTTCCATGTCAAGTTACTAAAATGGCCTCCTTCCTTATCCATTTACCATTTTACCTCCTTTACTCTTATAAATTACCATTTTACCCTTATTATGCCAATTTTACCAAAATACCCTCACAATATACATATTAATATACATGGTCTATATACATCATCCAACACCACCAACTATTCTCATATATCATCAATACTTATTAGCACCTACCACACACTTATTTAGGCCACAAATTTAGCACAAGAAAATTTACCAAAATATACATAGGGCTCATATTAACATTATTTATGCAACAAATGGCCACATTAGCATATCATATCATACATATACATTTAACATTATCATTAATAACAAGGATCCTTCTTTAAGCATTATTTCTACACATGACACATAAAATAATATGATTTTCTTTTCATTAATCAACATAGGCCACTAAATACATTATACTTAACAATATACATCACATATATAAACATATTAAAAACCTTAATGTGCTAGCATACGTATATGCACACATTTTTGTAGGGTATAATAGTTACCTTATTTCTAGAAATAATCAAACCTTACTTACCAGTACCTTGGCTAAATGTTTAAGCTTTGATTAGGAAAATAAATACCTAAAAATAATATCAACATTTAGCATTTTAAAAGTAGAAAATCAAAAGAACAAATTATATCAAAAGATTAATTAAATACATACTAATATTAACCATTGTTAGACCTCAAAGGATTAGCCAAAAATTACCACGGGGACAATAAACTCACGCTGCATGCAAGGTGGTAAGGATGAAGGGGGTTGAAGAGGGGAAGTGGGGAGAAGGGAAGGTGTGGCTCAGGTTAGGGTTTTGGGGGTGAGGTGGAGGTCTTGTGGAGGGGAGTTAAGGTAGTGGCTGGGTGCAGGGAGGGAGTAGGGGTCTAGGTGGTGGTTGAGGTTCAGTGATTGGGAGCTCAAGGTGGCAGAAACGATGATTGTAGGGCTAGGAAAGTGGATGCAAAGGTGGCGGAGGAGAAGAAGGAAGGAAAAAGAAGAGAAGGGGGAGTGGCTGTAGGGGGTTTTAGCCAAGGGGCAAGGTGGTGGTAGAGGAGGTTCTAGGGAGTGGATTGGTGGCTGTAGGGGCGGCGGAAGAGGAAGGAGGGTGGCAGATAGTGGTGGTGTAGGGTGGAGGCTAAGGAGGAAGGGAGAGAAAAGAGAGGAAGGGAAGAAGGCTACAGGGGTAAGTGAGGGTGATGGGGTGGTGCATGGAGGTTGAAGGGGTGTTAG
Source organism: Tamarix chinensis (assembly GCA_030549775.1). Lineage (NCBI taxonomy): Eukaryota > Viridiplantae > Streptophyta > Magnoliopsida > Caryophyllales > Tamaricaceae > Tamarix > Tamarix chinensis. The sequence goes on from CM060175.1 coordinate 27,049,196, forward strand.
GGAGGTGGTTGCGGTGGTTAGCTAGGCGACAGAGGCGGTGGTTAAGGGAGGCGTTGCAAAAAAAGGGGAGGAGTTGATAAGGAAATAAAAAAAGGGAGAGGGCTTTGTAGGGAGGTGAGGGAGCTTGAGGTAGGAGAAAAATGAACAAGAGAGAAGGTGAAAAAGAAGAGGAAGAGAAGAGGAGGTAGGCATGGTCGGGGGGATGCTGTGGTTGCAGGTGGTGGGTGGTAGGTTATAGGAAGAAGGAAGGAAGAAAGGGAAGGAAGGGGCATGCGAGGGCTATAGTGCAGGGGCATGTATAACCTGAAAATGGAAGGAAAGGGACATGGGGAGAGAGAGCAGGGCTATAGGGGTGGTAGGTGGTGGGGAGAAGTTGCAAGTGATGTGCAAGCTTTAATGGTTGAAGAGGAAGAAGAAGAAGGGAAGAAGAAGAAGGAGAGAAAGAAGAGGAAGGCCAGCTGGGATGGGGGAAGAAAGAAGGGGAAGCGATCTAGCCCACACACGCGAGGGAGAGGGGGAAGGAAAAGAAGAGTTGGGTATGCCCAATCAGGGGGAAATAAAGGAAATAAAAAAAAGAAGGGGAAGGCCTGGCTGGATGCACAAAGGGGGAGAAGAAAGGGAGTGGGCCGATGGCCCGTCATAAGGGACGAAGGAGGGCCACAGACAGGTGACCCAAAGGGGAAGAAAAAGGAAAAAAGGAGGAAAAGAAGAAAAATAAATAAATAGGATAAAGAAAAAGGAAAAAAGGAAAAGGAAAAAGGAAAAGGGAAAAATAAAATAAAATAATTTTTGGAATAATGGCATTTAATATTTTTGATAGATAAATTAATTTAATAATTTAATTTATTATAATTTAATATATTGTTTTTAAAAAGGGTAATTTTAGTAAAATATTGGGTTGGAAAATTATTTAAATAAAATGAGTATGATAAAATAACAAAGTATATCTTTTAATTTAATAAATATTCATATCCATTTTATATACTCAAAAATTCAAAAAATAATTACATTAAATAAATTTAAAATTTAAAATATCTTAAATTAGAGTTATATATTAAATTATAGATTTAAAAAATTTTGGGGGGTATTACAAGTCCCTTTGAGCAAAGGTTTATGTGGAAGAATTTAGATTGCTAGCTTGTTTACGACAATTAGCACAATATGGGAATTTAGATATAAAATTATCTTTGAGAATTCTTCCCCTTGGATGAATTGATTATTGATGCTGATCAAGACAAGGATTAGTTTCTTGATCAGAGATGGGCATGACAGATTCAGTTACAGGGTAGATGATATAATGGACAATATTCAAGCACTCATATGAGCTTTAGATGAATTTGTTGTTGTTCCCCCTATAGGCTTTGGGTTAGTGAGGTTGTATAGAGGCGTAGAAGAGGCTTTAGAATGTAAGTCAGGCGGTGCTACGAGGCTGAGCTACAAGGTGACAAAAGGAAAGTAGATGTTTTGTTGCTCTCCCCATTTGATGCTTCTGGCTCACGATCTTATTGTTGTTATTGACGGTAGTTGTTTGATTTTGTATTTGCTGATTTCTTGAGCATCATTTATCAAGTATATATATATATATATATATATATATATATAGAGAGAGAGAGAGAGAGAGAGAGAGAGAGAGAGAGAGAGAGAAAGAGTATCTTGTGTGAACTATTTTTACTGTACAAACATATGAATGATTTTCAACCGTTAGATCTAAAATATCAGACAGTTGAAAATGCATCCTGTGTTTGGCTCTTTATTCCCCACCCCTATCTACCTCTCTATCCCAACCTTGACCCTCCCTTTACACCTGTCTCCCTCTCGCCTTTGCATCTCCGTCTCCCTCTCTCACATCACACCTCTTGTCTCCCTCTCTCCATCGCACCCTCTCTCTATCACACTTCCCGTCTCCATCTCTCCATCATGCCATTCATCTCCCTCTCTCTATCACCATTTCTGCCCCTGTTCAATTTGACCAGACCTCACCTTCTTCATTCTTAACCTTCCTCTACCTATATTGACTTCAACCGCCGCATAGCAGACGCGAACAAGCACCACCAATGGCGCAGCACAGCGGTAGCGCGACTTGAGTAGGAGCTCCATCGTTGCTGCAGCTAGAACAACACAGCAGTCCAGCACAACCTCCATGACTGCCACCTTAGTGCACACCATTGGTATAATTCCAACCTCTCTCCTCCAATTCGTAAGTTTTTTGCGTGATTTGGCTTTTCTTGTGCGGTTGTTCTTTTTTAATTTGATTTTTGTGCTGATTGTTTTGGTATTATTGACAGATTTTGTTAATTTTGGATTTAATTTCTATACTAATTGGTCTGGTATTTCGGTGAGATTGTTGTCAATTTGTTGTATATTTTGCATAGTATATGCTGGTATGGTGCTATATTACCGATTTATGTCTGAATATTTGTTTCTTGTTTGATATTCACCATTATCAACAACATCGAGCATCAGCTTGATTTTTTTTGCCGAGTGATTTATTCTTTATTTATTATTTTTTGTTGGTGTTTGACATTTATTTTTTCTGTTTTTTGCCGATTTATGTTTGTTGTTTGTTGATTGTTTTCGTTTGTTGTTGTATTATCAATACTTTGATTAGTTATAATTAGAGTAATGTTGTATCTTTGGGTGGCTATATGTTAGTCTGATTAATAATGTTGTATTTTTTCTGGGTGGCTGTATCTTTGCTGATTTATCTTTGGGTCGGTATTATTATATGGCTAAGGTTGTCGCTTATTTCTTTTGTTTGTTGGCTCAGGTTTAGGAATTGCATGTAGTTACATGACTCATTTGCAAGGAATTGGTGTTTATGCAAAGATAGTTCACCAACAAGGTTGTGCACAAGACGGTTTATTGTTTAGGGTTTAGGGTTTGTGCATTATGGTTTAGGGTTTGGGGTTTAGGGTTTAGAGGGTTTGGGTTTAGGGTTTAGGGTTTGGGGTTTAGGGTTTAGTGTTTAGAGGGTTTGGGGTTTGTGGTTTAGGGTTTAGAGGGTTTGGGGTTTAGGATGTAGGGTTTGGAGTGTTTACTATTTGGGGTTTGGGGTTTAGGGTTTAGAGGGTTTAGGGTTTAGTGTTTTGAGGGTGTAGGGTTTATGTTTAGGGTTTAGGGTTTGGTGTTTATGGTTTATGGTTTGGGGTTTAGGGTTTATATGGTTTAGGGTTTAGGGTTTAGGTTTAAGAGGGTTTAGGGTTTAGGGTTTAGGGTGTGGGGTTTGGGGTTTAGGGTTTAAAATTTAGAGGGTTTAGGGTTTAGGGTTTAGGTTTAAGAGGGTTTAGGGTTTAGGGTTTAGGGTGTGGGGTTTGGGGTTTAGGGTTTAAAATTTAGAGGGTTTAGGGTTTAGGGTTTAGGTTTTAGAGGGTTTAGGGTTTGGGGTTTAGGATATAGAGGGTTTAGGGTTTGGGGTTTAGGATATAGAGGGTTTAGGGTTTGGGGTTTAGGGTTTAGGGTTTAAGGTTTACATGGTTTAGGGTTTTTGGTTTAGATGGTTTAGGGTTTAGGGTTTAGGGTTTGGGGGTTGGGGTTTAGAGGGTTTAGGGTTTGGGGTTGTGGGTTTGGAGGGTTTAGGGTTTTGAGGATTTAGGGTTTAAGGTTTAGGGTTTAGGGGTTCGAGGTTTTAGGGTTTAGGGTTAGGGTTTAGAGTTTGGATAGAGAGGGCGAATAGGGGTAGAATGGCGACAGAGAGAGGGAGACGAGTGGCGCGATGGAGAGATGGAGACAAGAAGTGCGATGGAGAGAGGGTGTGATGGATAGAGGGAGACGGGAGGTGCGATGGGAGAGAGTGATACCTGAGTTGGAGCTCCACTGTTGCTACAGCTAAAACAACCAACGCAGCAGTCTAGTGCACCCTCCATGACCGCCACCTCAGTGCACACCATCAGTATAATTCTGACCTTTCTCCTCTAACTCGTAAGTTTGTTTGCGTGATTTGGCTTTTCTTGTGCGGTTGTTCTTTTTTAATTTGACTTTTGTGCTGATTGTTTTGGTATTACCGACTGATTTTGTTAATTTTGGATTTAATTTCTATGCTAATTCGTCTGGTATTTTGGAGAGATTATTGTCAATTTGCAGTATATTTTGTATAGTATATGCTGGTATGGTGCTATATTACCGATTTATGATTGAATATTTGCTTCTTGTTCGATATTCACAACATTATCACCAACATCGAGCATTAGCTTGATTTTTTTGCCGAGTGATTTGTTCTTTATTTATTATTTTCTGTTGGTGTTTGACATTTATTTTTTCTGTTATTTGCCGTTTTATGTTTGTTGTTGATTGTTTTCTGTTGTTGTTGTATTGTGAATACTCTAATTAGTTATAATCAGAGTAATGTTGTATCTTTGGGTGGCTATATGTTAGTATGATTAATAATGTTGTATTTTTTCTAGGTGGCTGTATCTTTGCTGATTCATCTTTGGGTCGGTATTATTATATGGCTAATGTTATTGCATATTTCTTTTGTTTGTTGGCTCAGGTTTAGGAATACGTGACTCCTCTGCAAGGAATTGATGCTTACGCAAAGACAGTTCACCAATAAGGTTGTGCACAAGACGGTTTAGGGTTTAGGGTTTGGGGTTTAGGTTTAGGGTTTAAAGGGTTTGGGTTTAGGGTGTAGAGGGTTTAGGGCTTGGTGTTTAGGGTTTAAAGGGTTTAGGTTTTAGAGGGTTTGGGGTTTAGGGTTTAGAGGGTTTAGGGCTTGGAGTGTTTAGGGTTTGGGGTTTAGGGTTTAGGGTTTAGGGTTTATGGTTTGGGGTTTAGGGTTTAGGGTTTACATGGTATAGGGTTTAGGGTTTAGGGTTTAGGGTTAAAAGGGTTTAAGGTTTAGGGTTTGAGGTTTAGGGTTTGGGGTTTGGGGTTTGGGGTTTAGAGGGTTTAGGGTTTGGGGTTTAGGATTTGGAGGGTTTAGGGTTTGGGGTTTAGGGTTTAAGGTTTACATGGTTTAGGGTTTAGGGTTTATGGTTTAGAGGGTTTAGCGTTTAGGGCTTAGGGTTTGGATGGTTTAGGGTTTATGGTTTGGGGTTTAGAGGGTTTAGGGTTTAGGGTTTAGGGTTTGGGGTTTATGGTTCAGATGGTTTAGGGTTTGGGGTTTGGGGTTTAGGGTTTAGGGTTTGGGGTTTAGAGGGTTTGCGGTTTAGGGTTTAGGGTTTACATGGTTTGGGGTTTAGGGTTTGTATAGTTTATGGTTTTAGAGGTTTGGATATTTGGTTTAGATATAGGTTTGAGTTTGTTTTTTTGTTTGGTATTATTAAAATCTTAAATGTTGATTAAATTTTGATCTAATGGATGAGATTGGTTATTATAAAATTTGTATGTGACCCTTCCCCTGTGTGTGTGTATATATATAATATTCCTATCATATATCACAATAAATACATCAACATATAATTACCACTACCAATATCTATATAATATTTAACAATAATCACATATAATATTTAACAAAAAATATAACACTAATCACATATTTAATAATAATATATATATAAAAATTAAACAAACATACAACAGTAGAAGGCGACAATGGCAAGCTTTGGTTGTGGCGTAAACTTCTCTGGCGACATACAATTAAATAAACAATTAAGCAAAAAATTTGTTAGCATTAATGCATTAATAATTAAAACAAAATAAGATAAAATATAACTAAAAGTTGAAGATGAAACCGAGATAAGGATAAGGAGGAGGTCGTGCAAGGTGGTGCAAAGAGATAGTGGTGGTGGCTCCCATGAAAACTCATAAAAATATGAAATTAAAAGTAAAAGCTAACAATGGCACACAATATTTTGACAAAAAATAAACAAAAGCCAAGAATTAAAGGTAAAACATACCAAACAATGGAGAGAGACCCAACGAAGAATGAGTTGTAATGACGAGAAAGTGAGAGAGAAACAACGAGGATAATGACTAGTTTGTTTTTTCATTTATATAGCTTATTTCTACTACAATGACCGATCCTTGTCTACAGCAACAAGAAGGTTGCTGCATTACACCCCTATTTAAAGGGAAGACAATGTTTTGGTGTTTTATACTACAATAATACTATATCCTATACCATTGATTCGTCACTGTAATATATACTAACCAAAATTTTTCGCACACTAATTTTTAGAAGAGAAGAAAATATAAGATTCCACATTTTTCCTTTTTATAGGATTTTAGGATGGGATATTACAGTAATACCCTAGATTTTAGAAATGATTATTTTTTGTTTGTATAGAAGAATAACATAATTTTAAATTGTGTTGCCACAATACTCAACATAAGAGCACCTTAACATGTCATCCTTACATAAAATATAAGGTAAAATAGTTAAACATTTTAGTATAATAAAGTAGAGAAAGAGATAGGTTTGAAAAGCTTAAACAAGTGTTTGGAGTACCCTCAGTATAAGGTAAAATACTATAAGAATATATTAGGAACTCAAAGTCCCACGAGGTATCCTGTTTCAAAGTGTTTGATTAGATAACCTAAACCTAAAACCCAAAATATGAAGATAGATTCAACACTCTTCCTTAGTTTGTGACTTTAAGGTTAATACGTTGAGTTTAGGAACCCCAATATTCTTAAATTAGTGGAACGATTTAAAAAACCCCTGACAAACAACACACCTAGGTAATCTTCTGATGGAGTAGACCCAACACCTCTTATAGCAAAATGCACCTGACCACTATTGTTAAACTGCTAGAATGATCTGAAACACATATTAGGAAAAAACACCTCTGAGCTACTATTTTAGTCTAGTGGAATGGACCTAGGTCCTAAATCACATAATCTTTCACTTTAAATGATTAATATATTATTCATTATTCTTATCTCAAGATTATGTTCTATCTTACATTGAGCTCAGGAATCATATTATTTTCAAACAATTGGAATGATCTAAAGTAACTCTAGAGAAAAACACATCTTGGCACTATTATCGTCAGTTAGAGTGAACATATAACACCTCAACCCCTGACTCACGTACTCTTTCTATGTAAATGTTTAGTATCGTATTCAAGGTGGTATTTATCAAGGTCCTCATACATGTGCGTATGTAGGCATGCAAAATACATTATGTTTCTAAGCATAATCATTTGAAACACATGAATCAAAACTATGTGAATACCAACACATTTCTCTAAAGGAGGAGTAGGGTTAGCTTTAGTGTGTCGGGTAGGTAAGGAAAAGTGAAAGGAGTGTAGGGTTGTAGGGATTGGTGTCGAGAGAAGACCACAAGAGTTATATAGGTTTGGTGGTTGTAGGGTACATGGTGGTAGTGCATGGCTGAGAATGGAAGGGAAGGACGATGATGGGGACATTAATGATGATTAATTTAGGCAAGAATAGGGAAGGAGAAAGGGCAAAGAGAAATAAAATATAAAAGAGAAAAAAATTAGAGGTTTCTCTGGACTAGTGTAGGCTAGAGAAGGAAGGGGAAAGAAAAAAAATTCAGATTGGGTTGGGCATAACCAAGGGAAAGTAATATAGAAAACAAACAGAAGATAAGATAAGAAAAGGAAAGAAAAGACCCTAAAAAAGTAAAACAGAAATTTTTTGGGCTTAGAATTTGGATTTTGGCTTTGGTTTAAATTTTAGGAAAATTAATCTAAAATTTTATCTACAAATTTTCTTAGGGTTAGGTTTAGGTTAAGGTTAAAATAAAATAAAAGACCTTAAATTAGAATTTAGATTAGGTTAAAATTTTTGATAAATCTAAATTATTATTTTATAAAATATTGGTGTATTACAACTACTTTGCCATGATGGTATAAAGGTCTTGTGAATAATGTTCTCACTATGGGTGTGCATTATATCATGTTCCTTCCACATTAGCTAGCACCAAATGGAGAGTGAAATTAAATAATCCTCATATCGATGTGAATGTTAATAAATGGAGTGGATATCTTGTTAGGTATGTTATTGTTTACATCCCTCTATTTCCTAAGTGCTAGGGTTATGTAAAACTTAATGGATTGATGTTGCTTCCCCCTCAGTTTTCAAGCATATTGATGTGCTTATTATTTTCAAATTCCATAATTCGTAGAACTTAGATAATATTTAGGCATGTAGGTGTTAGAAATTCATGAATAAGCACCTCATCATGAGGTGTTGGGATCATAAATTCTATTTTGTACATGAAATTCCAATATCTTCCTTTATATATTAAATTACCCAATCTACCATAAGAATATTTGGACCTAGATTCTCTGAGCCACATAACTAGTGCAATGGCAAAGCCATTCAAACCCATGACATTACTCTCTCTAGTGATAGAATTCCCTATATTTTCATTCTAGTGGAGGTAGATGTTTTAAAGATGTGTGTAGAGAGAGTGGAGTTAGAGGACCTAGATGGAAATATAATTAAATAGAAAATTCTTTTTGAATGGCTACCATACTAAGAAGGATGTCACCCAAGCCCCACTGAATTTAAGAATTACAAAGCACTAGCCACCTATTAGCGAAACCACGTTCAACCACATGTGAGACCTAGATGGGTGCTTAAAGATATCCATAACCTACCTAGTAGTAGTTTTCCTAAACACCTAGAGCATAAGCAACATGTTCTAAGTACACATATTTCTAATTCTTTTTAGTTTATATAAAAATGAATGATATGTATTTAGAGGCACAAATAGGAAACATTTTGGATAAAATCTATTCTCTGGATGCTTTATTATTAAGTGCACTGTTATTGTTAGATGTTTAAATAAACCTCATAAAAAAAGATGTAAATTGATAGTTAATTGAAAATAAATCCTCTATGGTATGTTTTGCTAGAGACTTGTGTTAATGTGCATAAGGTAACACATATTGTGAATAAAGTGGCTCTAAGGGGGCTTTATAAATAATTATGACTATCATCAAAATTGGTGGGTATTGTGCATGTAGATACTAATTATTAGGATATAGAGAGAATTGTTGAATGCGACCAAGTGTTTATCCTTAAAGGTAAAGATTTTTAATGACTTTTTGAGATTCATATAATGCCGGTTTATGTAAGAATACTAGTTCTAGACACTAAACCCTTTAGCATTGGTTGTGTTTAACTTAGGTTATGGAAAGGTCTGTTATTTTGATTGGTGATTTAAAAATTTTCTTAGATACTCATGAGAAGTTTCAGAGCTTAGGAATGAACTATCAAGACATGTGTTATGTTAGAGATTGTATGCTTCATTTGGACATACAAAATCTTGCATTTGTAGGACCTGTCTTTAAGTGGTGTAATAATCAATATGGGAATGATAGAATCATGTCAAAACTTGATAAGGTTATGGGAAATGCTTTATGATTGGACAATTATGTGTTGATCAATATTGTTTTCCACCCTGCTACATTTTAATATCTTCATGTGTTAATATTAGTTCTACATAATCAGCCCCACCCCTAGCAAAAACCCTTCAATTTTTAAAAAATATTTGTTGTCTCAATCCATTGTTTGAAACTATTATAGAAGATACTTGGAGACTACTTTCAGGTTTGCCATATTTAAGGAGGTCAAAGCAGGGACTGCATAAGTTGAATTATGAGTTAAAATAATTTCACAAATCTAACTTTAGTGACATTTCCAAGTTTGTGTTGGAGCATAAGCAAGTGTTTCTGAATCTAAAATAAGATCTAGACATAAAACTCGCCAATTTTACTTTGCAAAAAAGGTAAAGAGAGGAATGGAGAAAGCATGATCATCTATCATTCTACAAAGATTTGTTTTTGAAGTAAAAATCTATTATTCACTGGCTTAATGTAGGTGATTAAAATTAGAAATTTTCATTGCTAGTATGAAGGAAAACTGAACCGGTGATACATTAGTCAAATTAGAGATAATGATGATAATTGGCTTTGTGAAACACATAGCATTCAAGACCAATATGCTATGCTTGTTGGCATGACCTATGTAGAGGTTGGAGGTATGGAACCAACTGTGTTTGTGTTTTTTCCTCTTTGAGATTAAGTACAACCATGGAACCTACATATTACAATTATAAAAGAGGAGGTGAAGGATGATTTGTTTTCTATTGGTGATAATAGAACTTTAGGTTTGGATGGATGTACTACTATTTTTTTCAAGGCTACTTTGTCGATGATTGGTGATGATATTATGGCATGATAAGACAAGCTTTTAATTCTAGGTATGTCCCCCTATTTCTTAATTGTATGAAACTTGCCTTATTGCTAAAGGTACTGAACCCTAAGTGGGTTATAGAATTGTAGACGATTGCATGTTGCATAATCTCATATAAGGTGTTTGTTAAAGTGCTTACGAATAAGTTGCAAGAGATCATGCCTAATCTAAGTAACAATTTTTAATCTACTTTTATTAACGGCTGGTTGATTCGAGAGAATATCCTTCTTGCATATAATCTAATTAGAGGTTATGGGCAAAGGAACATTTTTCCTCCACTACTATGGAAATGGAAAATAATAACGTCATATTAATAATGGTGTTTATGAAATCATTTCTAAAAGCATGAAAATTTATGTGTGAGATCATTGAGGCAGCTTTGAGAATGGTTATAGGCTAAAACCGTTATTAATACCTCTAAAAATTTTTTTTGAAGCAAATTATTTAATAATGGTTCTTATAAGAATCATTATTAAATCTGTAATCCTTTCACCTCTTATTTTTGCTCTGGTCTTGTTTCTTTGCCAAAAAATTTCACACCTCTTTCTCTCTCTTGTGTGAGCTACATCGCTCCCTTACTTCATGCACCACCACTACTCCTCTTAACTCCTACTAATTTCGCTGGTGTTCTCATCCCCTCAGCTATTGTTTGTTGGTATTGGAGTTGAACACTATCGTTGCCAAGGCTGTTACATGTCTTGCTCTTTCCCCTACAACCAATTAATCATCCATGCTCCACCGAGTTCCTAGGTGCTCGCCGCTGCCCCTCTTAGTTTCCACCACTCCTCTTGCTCGCCACCACTATATCTAGCACGTATGGTTTTGTCATTCCTTTACACTTTTATTACGTATAAATGCATGCATATTGAAAAATTTAATACTTTGTTATTGAAAATGTTGTTGTTTTTTGTTGAATGTGTTGGTGAAAAATATTTCTATTTGTCGTTGAATGTGTTGGCTGGCCTTACACACACACACACACACACACACACACACACACTATTGTAGTTCTTAATTTCCATGAGAAATAAAATACTTAAAAATATTAACAAAGTCACTTGTAAAAACTATATACCTATATACATATATATATATGTTTTTATGTATTTTTATTAATAAGTAGGACACTAGCATGTTTGGAAATGCTATATAATTGAATGAAAATATATTTTTACAAATTTACATCATTAAATGAAAATTTCAATAAGAGTTGCATATTAATAATTTTTGTTTGATGAGGATTAAATAGACATAGAAAATAACAAAGAAATAAAAGTGATTAACTAAATTAGCCAAAATTGAATGGAAGTTTAGCGACTAGAGTATACTAAGTGTTGTCTAACTAAAATATGTTAGTTGGAATGTACTTTCATTAAAAACTTGTAAAGGAAATTAAATTAGATAGATGAGAAGGTTATGGAAGTAAAAAGGAAAAAAAGGAAGAGGCAATATGGGTTACATTTGGGAAGTCTGGAAATTAATGGTGGAAGAAATACAAGGAGTCGTGGCTCATGGAATTAGAGATGCATAACAAGAGTTTAAAAGGGAAAAATAAACACTAACGTATGAAAGGGTAATAAGAGTCATAACTCATTGTTGGAAAATATTATAGCTATTTATTTATTTATTTATAATTGTAATAATGATGATGATGATGATGATGATGATGATGATGATATATGATTCATTTAGGTTTAAGTATAGTTAGCTAGGTTTAGGATTAGGGTTTATTAGGTTTAGGGTTTATTAGGTTTAGGGTTTGTTTTTATTATGACTTATTATGGGTCATGGTTAGGGTGTAGCGTTTATTATACTAAATATGATAATTAATATGTTATCTTATAACAAACTATTATATACATTTTTCTCAACTAAACTTTTAATAATATCATATTATTATACTTAACCTATACATATATATTATCTTATTAATATCTACTTGAATTTTATATACAATTATAATAATACAAGGGGTTATGGTTTAATTATAATTAGGTTTTAGGATTAGAGTTAGTCTATTATGATTTATTATGGTTTAGGTCAGGATTTAGGGTCTATTATGCTAAATATGATAATTAGTATATCTTATAGTAAACTATATATATATATATTTTTTTTTCTTTTACTTAACTAAAATAAAATAGTTTTCTTTACTCAAAATTTTATTATCTTATTTCTATACTCAAGCTAGTATACAAGTAATTAGTAACAGTTCATTTAAACTTGATTTTCTATGCCAAGCTTGAACAATTAGATGATAGTTTGACCAATCTTGTTTGTTAAATAAATAAGTTAAGATTATGTCCTTATTTTGACCATGCCAAGTATAATAGGATAAAGTTTGATTCAACTTAACTCAATCACAAATCAAGTGGGAGTGAATGAAGTGCGACATTATAAAATCTTAAACAACTTAAACATATAATAGAAGAAGAATATGGAATATTTTGGTAATTTATTTTTTTCTTAATATTAAAATAAATTTTTGTATCGATAGAGAAATAAACAAAAATCAATTTAAGAATATAAGTTTTATGATAGGTATCTTATATGGGTACGATGTTAGCTTTAAATAGAAGGATGAGTATCTTTTCTTGATATAACAGGAGAAAAACTAAAAAATATTTATATGCTTCTAACTAGTATCTTATGTGGGTATGTTGTTAGCTTTACATTGTTGATTACGATATGGTAGAATATATTTATGATTTTTCTATCTAGTTTAAGAGTTTACATAATTTGAAATTTAGATCCTTTCAAGAACAACCTCGATGATAAAGCTTAGTGGTTGTTCTCATTTGTAAGTAGTGAGATGCCTCACATTGCTATTACATACCCTCCACTAAATTTGTGTATGATACCTTTTGTGGATCTGTGGAATCATGTGATATGGTTATATAACAAGCTAGGTAATTTGTTTGTAAGTAGCTCATTATATGATCCATTCCATTTTAGATTGTATCACTTATTGTTGAACCTTCCTCAGATGGAGCCATGGTCGGAGGCTACATCTAGTTTTTTTGCATTGGAATGTCCACCATATTGATGCACCACACCCGAGATTTGTTGAGTGTGAGGTTCTTGAGAGGGATTATGATCAGATATCTAGAGAGTTGATGGTGAGTGGAGGCTTTATCATAGCTTGCCTCCGAACATCCACCCATGTTACCCTAGAGTATCCGTGACCAGACTATCTATCAATGACGTGAGGGAATATATGACGTATCTAGATGAATGGACTATGAGAGTGATAGTTATTAGTCAGGCTCGACAAGGCTACCAGTGGATTTAATATGATGGTTAGGAGTTTTTATTAGCCAGGTATTTGGGCTTTAGCAACCTTTTCATAGCACAAATCATATACACACACACACACACACACACACACACACAAATCATTCCAATACATTTCCAAAAATATATATATAAACACTTAATAGCATAATACATTATACATTAATTATTTCTAAGCATGAGTGGTTTGTAAATTAGTTTTTTTAGAATTAAATTGATTTGTAATAATTACTTTTGCATGGGAACAACTAGATTGAAAAACTATAGATTGGAAATTAATGTCTACAAATTGTTTTATTTAGAGAATATCACGAAGGAGTAGAGTTGTTCATCAATTTTGCAGTTGAACAAGCTCAGGACTCTAGTAGAATAGTCTATCCTTGTTTGAATTATGCTTATATTCAATGTGTCAATGCTGATGATTTGAGAGATCATTTATTTTTGTATGGAATTAATACAAGTTATGCTCATTATGAAACGAACTCCAAATGGAGTTTAATAAAAATTACACAATAATCGCAAAAACAGCCGAACAGGAATAGGGATAGGGTGATCGGGACTGCCCGATCTAAATCCTCGAAGCCGAGAATAACAAGGCTGCGGAAAACCAACAAGAAACGACGCAAAGTCGTAAGAATTAGGCTAATAGCTTTATTTCATATGCTGAAATCGATTCGAACCAAGTTGTCCTTCTTACATAAAGATAGAAGCTTTATATAGGGCAGCAACTAGCTAGGGTTGATGGAAGCCGAACGTTGGGTAACGGTCAAGAAGGTGGAGCGGGTAGAGTGGATTAATGGTGGATAATCCCCATTGATGGTGGTCGACGAAGAAGGCGGGATTAGAGGAAGGGGACGACCAGGGAAGTGTTGTGTTTGGTCGAGAAGTGAAGGCGTTTTGACCGAACGGAAGTGAAGGGCATTTTGACCGAACGGGATTGAGAAAGAAGGCAGGGTTTAAGGCTGTTGGTGCGGGTTCGTATGGGCCTCGGTGTCCACTTTGTTTGGGCTGAAGTTATGGCAATTTATTTGGGCTGAAGTTATGGTAGGATTAAAGGTTGATGTGGGGGATTTGAAGGTGGTTTAATGATGGATTAGGTAAATCCCAACTTAACTAGCTTCTTAATACCCTTATTACAAGATAAAACCAAATAAACAAAGCAAAAAATAATAATAGTAGAATTTTGCTAATTGAGCGATAATGCCATTATTTTTTTGCTAATAATTTAAAACTTGAATATTTCTTCTCAGCAACAGAATCCCGTTTCTTGATAGCAACAGTCTTGGATCTTCTTCCCCGCTTTCTTGGTTAATTTTGCTTGATTATCCTGCAAAAATAAGAATATAAAGATAATCAATTATTTTTAGAGGATTATTGATGTTGTGCTTAGTAAGGGTGCTGAGAGTATTTGGGGTTTCATCACATTGGATATGACATAGTGAGACAGAGTCTAAATATAATAATGAGGAAGTTAGTAGGGAAAGTAGTGGATCATCATTTGAGAAATATGAGGGAGATTCATTAGAGGAGATGAATTGAAATGTCGAGAAAAGTATTCAAGATTGTCTAAAAATGTTTGAGAAGTTATTGAGTGACTCAAAGAAACCTTTGTATGGTGATTGTTTACTAGATTATCCGCTACTTTAAGGTTGTATAACTTAAAATCATGTAATGGATGGAGTGATAAGAGCTTCATGGAATTATTGATACTTATGAAGGATATGCTTCGTAATGATAACATTCTACATGATCTACCTATGAAGTGAAGAAGATCCTTTCATCTATGGGCATGAATTATGAGAAGATACATGTGTGTTCTAATGATTTTATATTATTTCACAATGAGAATGCGTCTTTAGATAATCTTCCTAATCCTAAATACAAAGTACCACGATAGAAGAAGAATAAGATGCCAGCTAAGGTGTTATGGTATTTTTCTATAATACCAATACTTAGGTGGATGTTTAATGATGTTCAAGATGCTAAGAACTTGAGATGGCATGCTAATGAGAAGATTGATGATGGGATTCTTGGACATCCATCCGACTCTCCACAATGGATGATGATTGTTGGCTTGTTTCCTGAATTTGGTAAGTAAGTAAGAAACATGTGTCTTGAACTTTTTGTAGATGGAATGAATCCTCACAATCAATGCACTAATAGTATATGGCCAGTGATTGTGGTTATATTCGTGGCTTTACATGAAACACAAGTATATGATGTTGTCTTTACTCATTTCGGAGCCAAACCAATAGGGAAATGATATTGATGTTTATTTGGTACCTTTGATTGATGATTTAAAATTTTTGTGGACATGGGAATTGAAGTTTTTGAAAGCAATGTTATTATATACTATAAATGATTTTCCAGCGTATGGTAACTTATCAAGTTATAGTGTGAAAGGCCATTATGCATGCCTAGTATATGAGGAAAATACTTCATTTGTTTAGTTAATTCATGGTTGGAAGACTATTTTTCTCAAACATCATAGATTTTTACCAAATAATCATCATTATCATAAGCAAAGTAAAGGTTTCAATGGCTTCTTAGAAGAAGGATAGGCACCAATGTGATTGACGGTCGGTAATGTATTTGAAGTTTAAATATTTGAGTGTTAAGTTTGAAAAAAAGAATAAAGATAAGCCTTTATCAGTTGGGTGGAAGAAGATGTCTATATTCATCGACCTTTTTTATTATAAATATTTATACGTGATATATGTCCTTGATGTGATGTATATCGAGAAAAATATATGTGATAGCCTTGTTAGTACATTACTTAATGTTATTCAAAAGACTAAAGATAACATCAATGATTGAATGAATATGGAGAAAATGTGTATTAGACAGGAACTGGCACCATGAGACAATGAAAGAAGAACATATTTACTAGCAGCTTATAATACACTCTCCATAAAAAAGAAAATTACATTTTACAAATTCTTTAACCGTGCCAAGGTTTTGGAAGGGTATTCTTCAAATGTCAGAAGGCTCGTGTCGATGAAAGAGTTGAAACTAATTAACATGAAGTCTCAATATTGTCATATTTTGATGCAACACTTGTTACCAATAGCGTACGTGGAATTTTTCTGAAGCATGTTCTAATTACTATCATGAGGCTTTATTGGTTCTTTAATACAATCTGCTCCAAAGTCATACATCCTTATAGTTTGTATGCCTTGTAAAGAGGGATTGTGATTAATTTTTGCTAGATTAAAATGTACTTTCCATCCTCATTCTTTAATATTATGGCACATCTAACTGTTCATTTAGTTTATGAGATAAAAATGATAGGAACTATTCATGGGCACTGGATGTACCCCTTTGAGCTGTTTATGAAGTTGGTAAAAGGTTATGTAAAGAATAAATATCTTCCAGAAAGATGCATTGTTGAGAGTTACCTTGTAGAAGAGGTAATTGAATTTTGCATTAGTTACTTGTGAAATGCTGAAGTTCTTAGTATTCCTAAGTCTCAATATGTAGGGAAAATCGAAGGATAAGGTATTAGGGACAAATAGTTTGGGTGTGTAGACCTTGACATGATTTTTGAATAATAAATATATTTATTACATAACAATGATGATGTTTGGCCATATATTGAAGAACATATTCTTTCTATAAGGATTGAAATTTCATCAAAGACCGAGAAATGGATAATCAATATTCCCCAACTTTAATTTTTGAAACCCTGTATTGGTTGTCTCAAAAATCTCATTATGAAGTTTTCTCATGTACCAGTTATTCCATAAAAGGCTACACTTTATACGAAATAACAAGATAAGAAGAGTATAATGTAGAATAGTAAGGCAAATTTAGTGGTCGAGGCAATATATGTTGCTAGTGCGAAGGACAAGAATCCAACCTATGTAGATATGAATTATTATGGTGTGATTGAATAGATATGGGAGTTAGATTAAAATGTATTTAAAATCCCTGTATTCGGCTATAGGTGGGTTGATAATACCTATGGAGTTAGATATAAAGATGGATTCACATTAGTAGATCTCAATAGGGTAGGTCATAAACAAGACTCATTCATCTTGGCATCACAAGCAACAAAAGTATTCTTTGTCACTGATCCAACTAATAATATATGGTCTATGGTACTATCTATGAAGAAAATAAATGTCAATGAATGTGATGATGAAAATGATGCCAATTGAGATAAAGACTATGTCTTAGCTATGCAAGCAACCCAATTATTGAATGATGATAAAAACAAAATTAATGAGGAGGAAATATATGTAAGGGATGATAATCTTAAATTAATATATATATTAGATCCTAAAACCAATCCAAAAACAAGGAAGAAAAAAAGTAGGAAAAGAAGGCGACGAGGGTAATAATATTATAACATATGATATGTGTGCTTATTTCTTTAAATGCATATTATATATATATTCATTAAATATTTATTGTGTTGAAAAATAATTTATTTCACAAGGGTAATTACATAACATTCTAACATAATTTATTTATTGATTTTTTGTAGAGATATGGAGAATACAAAAGTTGATAGGGATAGTGGTGATGAAGAAGGGAAGAGAAGACATACTATTATGAGAAACATCACCGATATCATAAATAGTGGAGAAAAAGTGGAGTTGGGATGGAATAGTTATAATTTTCCTATTGGCCTGTATGCAGACATGTTTTAGACATACATTTCACTCGTCATGCTTCATTGTGTTCCTATTTCATATAATAATTACAAGTAGATTCCGATGGGTCATTGGGAGCATATTCAGTAAGAATTCATGGTAAATATGCTATTTTGCTTACTCATTTTTGTATGTCAAATGTTATTAATTTTAATACATTAATATTGGTATATATATATATGTATGTGTGTGTGTATGTATGTATGTATATGTATATTTTATTTTGTAAAGAGTGTTCAAAGTCTGAGAGACAAGGAAGAAATGACTTCTTAGATATTGCGGTGAGCATCTAAGAACATTTAGGGCATACTTGACTAATAGAAAAATGTATAGAAAGAGGGATGACTCTCTACACCTGAACTCACTTAAACATTATGGTTTCATTGATCAAGAAAGTTGGAACCAATTTATTGCATATCATCATTCAGAGGAGGCTAAGGTATTTGTTCGATAACAATTAAATTTTTTTATTAATAATATTTCATTGATATCTAAATAAACATGAGTAAATATATTAGCTTGTAACATAGAAGAAAGTTGCCAAAAATAAATAGATTGCTAAGCAAAATAAGTGCCGGTATAATATGGATCACAAAGGCTATGCATGCCTTGAATAAGAGTTGGTATGAGATTTTGATTTATCTATTCAAATTTTCAAGTCTAATGTTATAATAATATTTTTATTTTAAGATTTATTTTTGATTTATAGCTTGTAGGATAGGTTTTGGATCTATATACTTCACCCATAATATTGGTATACTATGGAAGAAGGCTAGGACGACATAAGGTGGATATCTTAATGAAGATGTAGAAGGTGCTACAAAAAAAATTAGAAGTTTGTACATATCCCTAACCCTAGTTAGTTTCTCTGAGCAAACTATTATATTATGTTTATTCCTTTATTCTAAATTTAAATATATTGCATACATTACAGGAGGAACTTGAAACGTTAAATTCTGTAGAGGTTGCAGACCTATATAACATTGTGTCATATGCTTTAGGAATTTTAGAACACCCCGGAAAATACTAGGGTCTTGGATTAGGAGTTTCAAGAATGAGCATGTGTGGTCGATCTCATGGTTCTCGTTGCACTAATGAGCAAGTGGCTATCCTTTGCTAGAAATTAAACATGACATTTGAATGGATGGAAACAATGGAGAAAGAGTTATCATTTATCAAATCTTAAGGGTATAAGCCATTCGATTTAGTTAAATATGATTAACTTCACATACCCAATGTAAATAGCGTTAGAGATAGTTGCGAAGCCGATGTACATCTTTCTTCTCTTCCTAAGGTAAGCATTACAAAACTATGAATTGTTATTAAATTTATTAGGTGCCATAAATAATTACCAATGTGTAATATTTTATTTTAGGGTTTGCATAAATGTGACTTGTTAGAAAATTACCTTCCAACTCTTTTGGCAAAGGAAGGGTATGCATAAATTATAGTACCCAAATACAAATAGTCAATGGGTATAACTTGGCCCTAAATACAAGGCCCATAATTATTGACACTCCAATCTTGGGAGATGTGCACTTTCCTTGTTATAAAGAAGGCAATGAGGTAGCCAGAATGCTGGAAGCTCATGGATGCTTCGTGCCTTAGCCCACAGATCAAATACGTCTCAGTGCTAAAGAGGTAATGACATTCTTCATTAGTGTTATACCTTATATGTTATTTATATTATTTATACCTTATTAATATATATATGCTCATTATATTTCATTTATTATTATTAATTAAGGAATCAAAAAAGAAGAATGTTCCTAGGAGTAAGGGAAAGAGAGGTACTAGCATAACAAGCAACATAAAAGAGGACACTAATAAAGGAAAGAGAGCTAAATTAGAACAATCTGTTACCCTACAAAAGATTCCATCTTTAGAAAAGAACCAACCACCACCAACTTTGGCTTTGTTGTATTTATGTGCCCAAAACTACCTCGGTGACAATTATATTTCAATTGATAGTCATCCTGATTATGTTGGGAGGGAAGACACTACTTATATGGTATGAGCCTGCGATATAAGTGACATTTGTAATTAAGAATGGATGCCAACCATGAGTGTTGTTGTATATATTATGTAATTATTTTTTCATATGATATATTTTAGTTATCTTTATTGCTTTGGTATTTTTATGACTTATTATATAATTTATCAGTTATTAATAAATATGCATTGTTATTGTTGTCTATAGGTTGGTAGATAGTCGTGTTGTGGTAGAGGAAATGTTGTCCTCTATTGTGTTTGTGTCTCTAGACTATATAGTTGACGGTATTGCAATAAGAGAGGGTAATCACATAACCTATCTATAGGATCACACTTTAAGCGAGGGATACAGTAAGCTTTATCTCATTCCTCACCTCACAAGTGAACATTAGGATTTATATGCCGTCCAACCAAATTGAAATAAAATCTATGTGTTTGATTCCCTTCAAATATATTCCACGCCTTTTGCAGAAGCTTATCCTGGTGGGAAAGAACTTATTGGCATGCTATTATACTCTTTACTTCTTACTTCATTAGCTTATTTATACATATATTCTACTTTAATTATTTTAGGTATATATAATTACAATATTGTGTATCAACTCTATTTATTAGGATACTACTAAAGGCGTATAAGAGGAGAGGAGGAAATAGTATCCCAGACCCAAGGAGTACTCTTGAATATGAACCTGTAATGGTAAGAAAAAAGAGAACTATTTTGTATTTTGTTTCAATTCGAATTAAGATTTAATAGTTAAAGAGCTAATTGAATTCATTTGATGGTGTCCACAATAATAGAATGGTGATGATTGTGGATAGTATGTTTGTAGAGCAATGGATCTGATACTCCAAAAAGATCGGTAGACATAAATTCAAGTCATGTATCGTTGTTTTTCAATATTTTTTCATTAAAGAATCATGATAAATATACTTGTTAGTTGACTTAATTAATAACAAAATAATCGAAACTTGTTAATTTGTAGGTTTTCAACAGTGGGTATGCATGACGCCAAAAAGTCAAAGATGATGAAATTAATGAACTTAGAGACCAATGGGCCAAGTAAGTGCACTCATATATTTGGTATTAGGGATCTACATTCTACATGCATGTTTAGGTTTGTGTTTCATCTACATCCTTTGGTCATCTAAGTTATGATCTATGGACTTGTGACTTTCAAGGGTAGAGCTACCAAGTTATGGTACACCTACTAATTTTGATTCCCGGGTATTCCCAGTGTATTGAGACATACTAATTGCAAATTTATTAAAAATATGTATTATCATTTTGGAGTAAGAAATGCATGTATATATGAATTGATGTTGTTTTAAATTATCGATTTGTAAATATTTGAACATACAACTGTGTATGTAGCTAGAGAAAACTACAAGAACTACAAAAATAGTGAAATTTTAATAATGGTTCTTACTTAAAACTTATAATAATTAATCTATATATTATTTTTAATAACAATTATCTTTAAAACTATTATTAAAAGGTACATTTAATGCTCATTTAATCTGAATTAAGGTTTAATAAATACATAACAAATGATTAAAACCTAAATCGGTGATGTTTTGATAGCGGTTTTGTAACACCCCAAAGTTTACATATTTTTTTTTCTTTTTTTTAAAACAAGACCTATACATTTAAAACCCGTAAATTTTGGGGATTCTATCACCACACTTAGTACTATACTGATAGATGAGATTTATATGTTATTTTGCTAAGGAAAAATGTCATTTATTCCTCATTACTTTTATAACATGTAATCTTTTTTCGAGTTTTTCTCTTTTGGATAGAATTTGCAGGAAAATACAAAAATGAAGAAATTCAAAGGAGAAATCGATGGAAAGAGAAAAGGCAACAAAGAACACATCAAAATATATGGAATCAATGGAAGAAAAGACTAGAAATGAAGAATATATATCAAAGGGAAGATTGTGTTGAAATTTCATGAAGAAATAATGAAGAAACAAGAAACACGGCCCCCCCGTGTTTCCTAAACACGGCCCGTGTTTTTCTATCAGCACACAAAATTTCAGCATTTAAAATTCAGCATTTGGCCGAGAGTTCAAGGAAAAACACGGGGGTCTCGTGTTTTCTAATACGGATCGTGTTTTTCTCAAATTCTGTAACCGCTCGCGCAATGTTTCCCCGATATATTTCTAAAGTTTGAACATTCGAAAGGGTGGTTCGGGGGAGTTCGAGAATGGGATTTTCTCTTTCTCTCTATACTCTCTAGATACCACATGTAATTTCTAATTCCAATTCTCTTTCTCTCCATTGTATTAAATTGAACAATCAACGCTCTGCAATTCAATTCAATAAGTTCTTCTCCATTCCTCTTTTAATTGCAAGTTTTGATTTTTTATTGAATGCAAATCAATTCTCTTTGTTGCATTATTATTTCTCTCACGTTTGATGTTTCATTGTTAATTAATTTGTAAGCATTGATGTTAATTATAGATTATTGCATTTGATTGTGTGTTATTAAAATTATGTAGATAGTATAAGGTAGGAGGATTTGATGACAAAATTAGGGTTTTGGATTTTGAATTCATGATTCTAGATGGAATTTAATTGAATTGATGGATGGAATTGAATGATCTCGCATCATAGATTAATAATTTAAACTAATTAGACTGACCACCTATCTAGTTTAGATCTTAATCTACGCTAGGATAACGGAATTAATACGTAATTGTTAATTAACGTTTCCATAGTAGCAAAAGATTAATTATTAATCTTGTCCATTAATTCGTATGATTGCATGATCCGAGCTTATGTGATTATGGTCATAGTTGATTGCTTTCCATTCGTAATGCTGCCATTAATTGAATCTAGTGTTCTTAACCTAGGTTATTAATTGGTTAGGTGATAAATTGAGAGCTTATTCAATTTATTAAAATTGAGAGAAAGCAAAGAGATGAATTATTATGAGTTTCTACAAGTCAACGTTAAATCATTTAGAATCATTCTTTTCTTCATGATTATTTGATATCCTAATTCCATAATTAATACCTTCCTATCCTTATTCATTAATTAGTGAGTACGTCATTTTATTATTTATCCATAGTTTAGATATTAATGATAGAAATATATGTTGTTGCATAAACGAAGTTTTAACATCGATTATAGAGTTATTGATTATATACCATTCCTTGTGGGTTCGACTCCTTCTTGCCATATACTACGTATTTGGAAATTAGGATTTATTTATTAAATTTGTTGTGCGTAGGACAGTGCATCGGGACCCCTGTGTTTTTCCTTGAACTCTCGGCCAAATGCTGAATTTTAAATGCTGAAATTTTGTGTGCTGATAGAAAAACACGGGCCGTGTTTAGGAAACACGGGGGGGCCGTGTTTCTTGTTTCTTCATTATTTCTTCATGAAATTTCAACACAATCTTCCCTTTGATATATATTCTTCATTTCTAGTCTTTTCTTCCATTGATTCCATATCTCTTGATGTGTTCTTTGTTGCCTTTTCTCTTTCCATCGATTTCTCCTTTGAATTTCTTCATTTTTGTCTTTTCCTGCAAATTCTATCCAAAAGAGAAAAACTCGAAAAAAGATTACATGTTATAAAAGTAATGAGGAATAAATGACATTTTTACTTAGCAAAATAACATATAAATCTCATCTATCATTTTTACCCACACTTAGTACTATACCGATTCACTCATACCATTCTAGTACCAAGTGCTAAGGCTGAGAAAACTACTCACATCATTATATAATCGAAAGTTCATAAATATGGAAATCAGAGTAAACATAATTTTTTACATAATCCAAAATAGGGGAGATAGTTCTTGAAAGAAGAAAAATAGCTACAATATTAAAATTATTTCTGAAGTTTCAAACATAGTTAAAAGAGAAAAGGAATAATAATCTCATAATAGAAAAACCGGCTACGCCACTCCAAGAACTTGATCCAGCCCAAATCATCACTCGGCCCCACCTGATGTCCCATAGACATCAATGGCATTAAAGAAGGCATCACCCACCTACAACACGTCAGATAAGCCTTTTGCTCGTGGGAATGAGTAGCACCTATAAAAAAATTGACAGCACACTACGTACTGAGTAAGGTAACCGAGCACTAACGCCAACACACAAGCACATAAAATCATGTAGGATAATATTCAACTTACACATATTCAAACCCACACATAAAATATATAAAGTCATGCAGAATATTATACAGCTTATGATGCAGGAGCATCCATTGAACATAATGATTGTCATATTCATTCTAATCCTCAAGGTAAGGAAGATGATTTAGCTTTCATAATATTAGAGCCTATCATGTTAAATATTCTTGATAATTCTAATATGCTTGACATTGAAAAACATTCAAGTTATTCTTGTAGGTATGTTACATATTTGCAAGAAGATGATGTTCATACACATTGATGTGTACAAGTATTCCAAGGCATGCAATACTATGACATACATGGGATGATACATTACAACAAGAGATAGAGTGATGATATTCATTATTTTTATAAACTTGTTGTAAACCCTAACCCTAAGTATATTTTATGTAAGTTAGGGTATGACTATAATTTCATGTATGTATCTTAGTATATTGTATAGCTTTGTAATATTAATCCTTAGTATCATTTAACCAATGATATTATTCTGTGGATTAAGGTTAATATGGGCTTAATTCAACCATGATTAATGGGCTGGATTAGGTGGGTAAACTTGGCTGGTTAAGGAAGCTCACCACCAAGCTTATTCTTTCCTATATATACCTTTTGTGCACAACATTTGTATAGAGAATTGAATAGAATGAATAATAAGAATTTTGATAAAACTTTGAGCAAGAGAGATAAAGTCTAATTCTCCCTTTTGGGTCTGTATTGAGCAAGGAAAATCCGGGATTAATCCTTCCTCAAATCTATATTCCACACGACACATTTGAACACCTTCAAATCTGCCGAACACCTTCATCTTGTAACATCAATTTCTTCGTCCATAATCCACCAAATCACTTCATTCTTTTTGCATTAGATCGTGGGTGACAACTTCTAATACAAATTTCGATCCAACCTTCCGTTACTTTGATAAAAACCACATCAGCTTATAAACGATCAAGTCAACACATAAAAGCCCAAATAGTCCAGATTAATTATTTAATTAATCTCTTATCGAGAATCAATTCACACTATGTTCTTTATCAATTCCACACAAGTACGGAAACTCCACTATTTTAGTCGGTGGACCGGTCTCCAAGGCACTCTGGTGCCTAGCCACTATTTTAGCTAGTGGATTGGTCACTAGGATAACATATCCTACCATTATTTTATGCCCGTGGATCGGTCTTGCCCCTTCTCGTACAATGTTCCACTGTAAGTATTAGTGAAATACCCCAGAATTTATTATTTTTGAAAATAAGTCATTAAATAAGGATTATTGGGGAATTAATTTAATTTATTACTCTTTTTAGATTAAAAGGGATTATGTAGGGCAAAGTAATAAGCATTTTCAAACAATTTATAAAGGAGGAATATATTTTTTTAGGGCCCTAAATTAGCCAAAAAAAGAAGGTTTAATATTTTTTCTTTAAATATTTAAATATTCTTACTCTAGGTGCCCAAGAAAAATACCTTAAATATTTATATAAAATAAAAATAACTAAAATCTTCTTTTTCCTCTTTTCCTTTTTCTTCTTCTCTTTTTTTTCCTCCTTCATCTCGCAGTTAAGCCAGCCCGCAGCCCAACTCCTTCCTTCCTTCTCCTCCCTCACGGCCCAGCGTTGTCCGCTGGCTATCCCGCTGCTGCAACGCGGCGTTTTAATCCCCGAAGCCGTCGAAACGTCGCGCCGCGTTAAGTGCCCTAATGACCGGTACCAGCCAACGACGCGATGCTGTGTTTTCCTCCCATAACCCCCAAAACTCCGCGCTTGGCTTATGAACTTTATAACCGTTGCCAAATTGGCCGGTTTCCCCTGTTTTCTTTTCCTCCTAGACCGCAGGTCGAGGGGTCGTCTTCTTCCCCCGCGCAGGCCTGCAACCTGTAGCCTGCCACCTGCCATCCGGCTGTCCTCCCCCTGCCATTTCCGTCCCTTTCTTCCCCAATTCGACCCAGTACTCCCTCACGCGTCCTACTGCCCCTTCCTTTTTCTAGAAAATGGCTAAACGTACCCTACAAACTGCAAGGCACGTGACACTGCCACCGCCGGCCGGCCACCTGCCGTGCCTGCCCCGCGTGCCACCCCATTCCCTTCGTCATTTTCCTCCCCCCATGGCCTATAAATACCCCCTCCCGAACGGCCACAACAAGTCCTTCCCTCTTAAGCTTGCTGAAACCCTGCCTCGCCGCCGCTAGAACAGACGCAGTTTCTGCCACCGGCAGCCACCAGCCACCGTCGAGATCACCGCTACCCACCAAAATCCTCCTTGCGCCACCTCCCACGCAGCCAACCAACTGCCGCTGCCTTTCCTACCCCGCACGAGCCACCACAATCGTGTGAAGGCCTCTGCCAAAAAAAAAACCGCCGCCGCCTTGCGCCACCTTCTGCCGCCTCCTTCGCCGCAACCAGCCACCCCGCCACCCCCCAATACAACCAGCAGGTTCCCCCTTACCTGCCCATATCCCCTTGCTCCCTGCCTCCTCTTCCACCAACCTCCACCTCCATCTTACCCCTCTCGTCACCACCGCCGCCGCCGCGCGCCGCCGCCGGACCACCACCGTCCTCAGGTGGTCTTCCACTCACCTGAACCCTAAAACCTTTCTTATGCCACCTATAGAAATTTTAACTAATATTAGTATTATTATACTTATTATCATCATCATTATTATTATTATTATTATTATTATTACTATTATTATTTATTATTATTATTATTATTATTATTAATTAATACCATTGTTATTATTATCCTTTATTATCCTTAATGTTATAATGCTATCACCCCTTCCAACCCTAACCCCTATTATACTTGACTTAGAGTTAATATCATTACCTTTATTACTAACATTTCTACTATTATTATTATTGTTATTGTTATTATTATTATTACTATTATTTTTATTACTATTATCATTATCATTATTAATTTCCCTATCATAAATGTGTTATTTTATTACAAGGCCATCATCCCTCCAAAACCCTAGCTTTCATCATACTTAAACATTAGTGTTGGTATTATTATTATTATTACTATCATTATGGTTATTACCACTATTAGTGTTATTACTACTTAATCCAACCTTATGTGGGTATTGTACTTATATTAATATTGTTTTACTATACCTAACACCTTTACCATTATTGTCATTACTATTATTACCATTACCATTATTCTATTTCTATTAGGGTGACAAAATATGGGAGCCCTTATACTGTTTATTCCAAATATGACTTTTATCATTACTACCTCTAGGAGTGTTTCAACTTGTTGATACTACAACCATTGTATTAGTATTTTAACACTAACACCATTATTAGACTTAATCTTAAAAACACTAGGGTTCTATTACTTGAAACATAAGTGTCACTATTAGTAGTCTTATTATTATTATTATTATTATTATTATTATTATTATTATTATTATTATCATCACTATTTTACTATGACTAGCGAACACTAGTATTATAAGAATGGAACTAACGGGTCTAATAATATAAGTGTAACGATAAGTATTAAAAATAAAGATATATCGATTAGTAATACTTAGCATAATAATTTTAGAGTAAAAACCCTAGTTTTGTATAACACCCCTATTAAGGATA
Organism: Tamarix chinensis; assembly: GCA_030549775.1. Classification (NCBI taxonomy): domain Eukaryota; kingdom Viridiplantae; phylum Streptophyta; class Magnoliopsida; order Caryophyllales; family Tamaricaceae; genus Tamarix; species Tamarix chinensis. The sequence continues at coordinate 27,076,997 of CM060175.1, forward strand.
AGAACCCTAATCCTAAACTAGAATAAGGGTTGATAGTATTTATAAGGGAAACTAATACTTAGCTTTTTCCCCTTTTCATAGGTGACCCCGATCCGAGCCCTAAGGAGCTAGAGGAGCGTGCTCCAAGCCCGGTGTCTACCTAGGTAAGGACAAAGCTATGGCCTTGTGCTATGTGTGATGTGATGTGTTGATGGATGATGAGTATGCCATGTTAATGTGTATTATGCATGTGTTATGAATAACCTGTTTTGTGTAGTGCAGCGTGGATAATGAGGTATGATGTGTGTGCCTTATATCATACGAGCATGACATGTTCCATGTTTGATGTTTGATGATGTGACATGATATGACCCTCTAGGACATGCATGCTAGGGTTTTGGTAGCATGAAATGATAATAAAAGAACAACGGGAAAGTGGACATTTGGGAAGTTTGCATGGGGGGACTAGATCTTGCATTGGCGTGATCCTTACATGGGAAAAGTTGATTTAGGTTGTAAGTAAGAGTTTTGGAGAGTCTTAGAGTGATTGGAGACTTGGTATGAAAAATAGTACGTGAGTTGGTGCATAAGAGACCTGATTAGGGTTTTGTGAGTAAGTGGGTGTTGGGGAGTCTGCATGGAGTATCTAAATTATGCATGGGGATGAATCTTACGTGAGGAAAGTTGATTCAGGAAGTAAATAAGATAATGTCAAAGTTATGGGTCCATTGGAGACTTGGGTGCAATTTTTTTACGTGGGTCGATGTAAGGGTGTCTAAGGGACCCTATTTGGGTTTTGGGAGAAAATGAGGCACTTGAAGGGTACAAGGGTAAAAATGATCAAGGAAGGATGGAGTATGTGGTTGAGAGTGAGAACTCACTTATATAAAGGATGAGTATGGATTTTCTAAATGAGAGAAGAGATTTTGGGGTGGAAGAGGGAGGTTACTTGTTGAGGAAGTAAAGTGCTAGGGTTGGGCGCGACCAGCTAGGGTTGGCATGGTCAACTAGGGTTTTGGGTGGCCAACTAGGGTTTTGTCGGTCACACGTGAACTTGGGAGATAAAGTAATACATTTGGGGAATTTCCTAATAAAAATGAGGTGCGAGATAGAGAACAAAGTAATGTTTGGGTAAGTAAGAAAGAGTTGGGCCACATAGGTCCGATTAGGGTCTCTGAGGAGGAACCCTAGAGGGATGAGGACATGCGGAGTCGATATCATATGTGTTGGGATGGCCTATATTCTTGGAGATTGTGCCTTACCATATTCCACTATGCCTAAGTCTACGGGGGATGGATGTCGGGTGTGAGAAGAGGTACGAGTCTCAAAATATGGGACGGTTCCTCTGGAGGGAAAAGAAGTAGAGTGTCAACCGCATGCATGTCAAGGGTGTGATGTGATTCAATAAGACACGGATAAGACATTAATTACGTAAAGCAAAAGACTGTTGAGCCAGACCCAGTCCGGTCCACCATTTAGAATAGTGGCCAGAGGCGTTCTGCTCTGGGTGTTTATTTTTGGTCCACCGGCTACAATAGTGGTCAGAGGCGTTCTGCCTTGAGTGTTTATTCCGGTCCACCGGCTGTAATAGTGGGGGATTCGGGCTCGAAAGACCCAAACGAATAAGTAATCCATGGGAAAATACTAAATACTTACAGTGAAACACCATGTGAGTCGGGGCCAGTCCAGTCCACCGGTTAGAATAGTGGCTAGAGGCATTCCGCCCTGGGTGTTGATTCCGGTCCACCAGCTATAATAGTGGTTAGAGGCGTTCTGCCCTATGTGTTTATTTCTGGTCCACCGGCTATAATAGTGGGGCTCTCGCACTCACATGGACTAATGAAGAATGCGTTGAATGAATATGAATGAAGTAATCCATGGGAAAATACTAAGTACTTACAGCAAAACACCATGTAAGTCGGGGCCAGTCTGGTCCACCGGTTAGAATAGTGGCCAGAGGCGTTCCGCCCTGGGTGTTGATTCCGGTCCACCGGCTATAATAGTGGTCAGAGGCGTTCTGCCCTGAGTTTTGATTTCCGGTCCACCGGCTATAATAGTGGGGCTCCCGCACTTACATTGATTACTGAAGAATGTGTAAAAGGGAATTATTATCATAATGAGTAATAAAGGATAAAGCACTAAGTAAGAAATCAGCCTTCCTCTTGCATGTTATTGCATGTTGTTGATGTGTTGATCATGTATCTTGTAGTGTATGTGCTGGCCTTAGCTTGTCTGTTACTTTACTTAGTACGTAGCGTACTGATCATCCGTTTCATAGGTGCTGCTCATTCCCACGAGCAGAGGGCCCATCTGACCTTGTGCAGGTAGGAGACCTTGTGTTCCATGCCTACGATACCTACGAGGCATCGGGTAGGGCGGAGTGTTGAGCCCATCCTGGTTGGGGCCGAGAGCGAGTTGGCCGGACTCTTTTATGATCCTCGCTTTCATCTATCTTAGTTTTTCGTATTTATATTATGTTCGTATTTTGGAAGCGAAACTTTTAAGTTGTAATCTTAACGACATTCTGACGATGGTTGATACCTTTTTTCGTGGATGCTTTATGATGACGATTCATTCATGTTTTGATGATTCTTATTTACAATTTCTTGGTTTAGCCTTAGCGCTTAGCATCGGGTCGGTAGGAGTGAACTGGTCCGGTGCCAAGTGTGGCGGTAACACTCCCAAGTTTATGGTTTTAATTCATTTGCCTCCGCTAAAACCTTTATCTTAAATGAAATTTTTCAGTAGTAAATTTGGGAGTGTTACAATTAGTGTCTTTTAAGTCTTAGCAAACTGTAGGGTTCGGTTTATTGAGCTCGGGATCCACTACTATTATAGTCGATGGAGCGGTTGCCTAGAGTAACACACCCTACCACTATTAGATGCTGGTGGATCAGTCTCTAGGATACCGTAGTGCCTGGTCACTATTATGCTTGTGGATTGGTCTGAGCCTGACTCAATATTTTTCACTTTACATGATTATTGTTTTAAGTATCTTATTCAGAATCTTTCACCCAGACATGCACGACTGACTTCTACTATTTTATCCTCCAACTCTAGTTAACCACACCAACCCTAGTTAACCACAACCACCACCATAGTAACCATGACAAACCCTAACTCAATCTCCTCCATACACTTATAATATCCCACGTACTATTTTCCACCCAATGTTTTCAAAACCCTATACAACTCTTCTAATACCTTCCCTGCACCCCATATCAACTTTCTACACGTAAATTTTTCTTTCATGTACACTTTATGTCCCTTATGCAAACATGCGAACTTTTCATACAAAAACTTACGCCCACATGTGAAACCCTAAATCTCCATAGAAACCTTAACTCCCATGCAAACCCTAACTCCATGCAAACCCCAACACCATGCAAACCCCAACTCCATGCAAACCCTAACGCCATGCAAACCTAACTCCCACATTATTACACTCCCCATAATTTTTTTTACAAAACCTATCATGCATGTCTTATGGGCCACACCATACCACAATAATAACACAACCCATACACATAATACACATACCACACTTTAATGCACGAACCTACCTCAACTCCATTTCATGCTGCATATATGATAGTTATACAAGTACACATAAAATACATTATAATTTCATATCATACGGCATGCATGGCATATAAAATACATAATACACAAACAACCTTACTTACTCCTTACCTAAAACATCACAGGTCTTGGAGCACGCTCCTATACCTTTTTAGGGTTTTGACTAATTTCACTTATATGAGGGAAAACTAGAATTAGGTTCCCTTCTACTAAAAATACTATTATTCACTAACTTATTCTAAGACTAGGTTTTTAATAAAACCACATTATACTAATAATAACTATACGAAATACTACTAAAAATACTAGTAATAATATCAATGTAATTCAAAACAGATGGTGATATAAGGGCTTCTACCCTCCATCAAAATAAGGCTAATAATAATAATAATTACTTAAGCCTAAATAATATAAGGTAGGCTTTTCGACCCTACCTCAAAATAGTGAAGTTACCATTAATATTAGTAATAATATCAATAACAGATATTACTTATAATGATATTAATAATAATAAAGATAATAATAATAATAATAGAAATAATAATAATAATAAAAATAGGAGTATGCGCACCATTTAAATAAAATAGGGCTTCGACCCCTTTAGATAGATAATAGTAATAATAAAAAATACTAATACTAATAATATTAATATTAATAATGATAATAAAAATTATAATAATACTAATAATATTAATAATTCAAAACTAATAACTTAAATAATTTATACATACTCTCGACCCTGCCAAGAAATGATATCATTAATATTAAGCCCAATAATAATAATAATAATAATAATAATAATAATAATAATAATAATAATAGTAATAATAATAATAATAATTGAATAAGGGTTAACAACTGAAATAAAATAGAATAAGATTAAAAAAATAGTGGAGAAGGGCTAAGAGGGTCTAGGGTTTCACCTTGGGTCGGCAGAGATAGGTGGCACCGATAGTGGTGCACAATGGTGGCGACGGTGGTCGGAAATGAGGATAGAAAAGGTAAAAGTTGATGTTTGAGAAGAAGAGGTGGAGAATGAGGGTGGAGGTTGAGGTGTTGGTGGTAGCCTAGACTAAGAGGAGTAAAGTGAGGGTGGTGGCGCAGCAAGTGGCTGTGGCGCACGACGGCAGAGGTGGTGACCTAAATGAAGAGAAGAAGAAAGAGAAATGAGGAGAAGGAGATAGGGGAAAAGAAGGGTAGAGCGAGGTGGAGGAAGATTGGTAGTAGTTTTTGGGTGGTGTAGGAGGTAGTGATAGCAACAGATGTGGTGGTGGACGATGGCGTGAGGGGTGATAGGTGTAGAAATTTGGCTTGTTGGGCAGGGAACTTTACATGGCTATAGTGGCTTGTGCAAGAAGAATCGAGGGAGATGGGTGATTTAGTTATTTAGAGGGCGGTGTAGGGAAGACTTAGATAGGCAGAGATGGTGGCGTAGTTAGATAACCGCGGAGGAAAGGTCATTTGGAGTCGCAGTGGTGCGTAGGGTAGGTTCTTAGGGTTGTGGGGAAAAATTTTAAAAATCAACCAAATAAGGGGTATTTACAGAGTTTTGAGGGTCTGCAAGACGATAATGCAGGTAAGGTTTGGGGTAGCCGGCGACGTCAATTGGCATTCACAAATTTAGGTCGTGGTCGACTTTTCATGTAGGAAAAGGAGGGTTTTGCTCAAAGGAAAAGGAAAGTGGGTCAGCTTAGGTTGAATTGTGATTCAAGGGGAAGGGAAAGAGAGGAGAAATGGCCAGTCAAGTCAAGCGTGGCCAGCAGAGCCATTTTCGAAGGCGATGGAGTTGCAGGTCGATGGCGGAGGAGGAAGGAAGAAGAAGAAGGTTAACAGAGCGGTTGGGGAAAAAAGAAAGAAAAGAGAAGAGAAAGGAGAACCAGGCCGATCAGCACCCGTTATAAAATTTTTAAATGGAACGCGGCGTTCCAGGGGAAAAAGAAACAAAACACAACATTCTGGCTGCCGAAGGAAGAAAAGAAAAGAATAGGAGGATGGGCTGCGGGAGAGAAAAGAAAGGAAAGAAAAGATTAGGTTGCAGACAGACCCAATCGGAAAGAAAAAGAGAGAAAAAGGAAGAAAAGAAGTAAAGAAAGAAAAAGGAAGAAAGAAAAGGAAAGAGGAAAAGGGAAAAATAAAAATAAGTAAGTTAGGTTTAATTAAATTAATTAGAATATTTTGGATATTTAAAACAAAAATATTTAAATAAAATAATATTGGATTTCATTTTTAGGCTAATTTAGGATTTTTAAAATATTTTTCTTAAATTCCTTTTTAATTAGAAAAATACCCAATTTTTTTCTTATAAAATTATTTATAAATTTCCTCTTAGTTTACCCTAAATAATTTATTCCTATTCCAATAAAAATAATTAATAAAATGAATTCCCTAATAATCCTTATTTAATTAAAATTCTTAAAATAAATATTTTTGGGGCATTTCAAGTTTTTATGCATAAACTATTTTTAAAGGTTGCATTTAATGCTCATTTAATCTGAATTAGGGTTTAATAAATGTGTAATCATTGATTAAAACCCTAAATCGATTACGTTTTAACAACGATTTTTATGTAAAACCGCTATTGAAAGTTACATTTAATGCTCATTTAATCCTACTTAGGGTTTAATAAATGTATAATCAATGATTAAATATCTAAATAATCAATTTTTAACAACAGTTTTTACATAAAAATCGTTACTAAAATGACAATTTACCCTAATATTTGTTGTTTTTTGTATATTTGTTTACGAAGGTTTTGAACCGTTATTAAAGTTTAAATAATTAGCGATTCAATAATGGTTCAAAATCATTATCAAAATCATAAATTAACCATTATTTAAACCCCTTTCTAATATAGTGCTCATTTTATGTTGATAATTAATTTTAATATGTCATATGGTTCCATAATTTGGGATTTTCCTCATCAGATGTTCCTCCATCTCTACTCTCCACTCATTTTGCGACTATCATAATGAGCTTCTATAACTAGGACTCCATTTTCCATATCTCTTAATGTGACTCTATTTCCTTTGGTCTATGTGAGTGGGTCCCTATATCTCCTTACTTATTTGTTATAGAATTGGAAGATTTTGCTTAATTATCTAATAAGCTTTAGGATAACCCTTTATTTTGAGGATATCTATGGTGTAATGATTTGCATATTGTAAATCTAATATTTGCAAATCATGTTGTACTCTTTTCTTGAGGTGAACCCCAAATAGTGTCTTATCTCATGGATGTTGTTAAGAAATTTGGAAAATATTTGGAATCAATAAAAGTTCACAAAAAAAGTGATATTTAGTGTTGTGAAATTCTATATCACTTGGTAGCTTTGGATTAGGACTTAGAGTTACAAGTAGGTTCTATGCGATTCATGTAATACCCTAAAATTTGTAAAATCAAGAATTTAATGATTAATTTTTATTTGGAATAATTTAATTATTCTGCGAACCTTTGATTTATAAAAATGGATATGGTTATTTAATAAATTAAAATAAATATTTTATGATTTAATCATACTCTTTTTATTTTCCCTAATCCATATTTTACTAAAATTACCCTCTTAAATTAATACCTTATATTTTAAATAAATAAATTTATTAAAATAATTTCTCTATATAAATAATTTCTAGCCTTAATTCCAAAAATTATTTTATTTTTTTCGCTTTTCCTTTTTCGCTTTTCTTTCCCTTTTTCCTTCTTTTTTCCTTTTCCTTCTTTTCTCTTTTCCTTGGGCCAATCACCCCTCTTCCTTCTTCCCCCCAGCCTCGCTGGGCTACCTGGCCTTCTCCCCCTCCTTGCCCGTCAAATGCCTCCTCCTTTTTTTATGTTATCCTTTCATCCGTCCCTAGTTGAGCCAGCCCAGCCCTCTCTTTTTTTCCTTCTCCCTCACACATGGGCCAGCCAGCCTTTTTTTTCTCCCCACCCGACAGACCTACCTTCCCCCTTCTCCTTCTTCTTCTTCCTTCGTCCCTGCACAGACCAAACAACCCCTTTCTCCCCTATGCCTATAATTCTTCCCACCCCCTCTGCAACTACTATTTCTGCCCTAAACCTGCTCCTATCTATCATCCCTTTCACCTCCATTTTTGAACATGCACAATCCCGTAACCCTCCTTGTATGCCTTCTCTTTTCTTTTTCTTCCTTCTTTCTCCCTACCACCTAACCCTATACGACCATGCCTACCCTCCTCTCCCTATTCTTTTTCTCCTTATTTCCTTCACCTCTGTCCTATCTTCTTACCCTCTCAAACTCTCCTTCTCCCCTACCAATCCCTCTTCTTTTCTCCCCTCTTTTTTCTCCATCACCCCTAACTGCCATCTTTAGTGGCTAACCAACCACCACTTCGACTCCCCTACCTCCCTACACTACCCAACAACCACCACATGCCCCTTTAGCCCACTTTTTTCTTTCCTTTTTCTTTTCTTCTCCTCCCAGCAATCTTCCCTACACTCCACATTGCATCAACCATTCCCCCTCTTCTGCCACCATCAAAGCCACCCTTCAACCACATGACACCTCTCCCTACTTGAAATACCCCGGAAATTTCTAATTTTATAAATTATATTTAAAAGAGGTTTTATTAGAAAATTTCTTTTTTTTATAAGTTAATTTTATTAAAATAAAAGGGTATTTAATTAAGGAAAATCAAGAAGATATTTATAAGTATTTTAATTAGGAGGAATTTGGGTATTTTAGCTAATTAAGCATTCTATTAAAAAAAAACAAAAAAAAATTAATTAAATCAATTATTTTATTTAAAAATAAGAAGGAGAAAATAGTTTCAAAATTTTTAATAATTTTATAAGTAATTTAATTGGAGAAAAATTAAGGTATTTGCTAATTAAAAAGGGATTTAGGAAAAATCTCGTAAAAATCCTAATTTAGCCTAAAAAGGAATTTAAATATTATTTTGTATACATCAAATATTTTAAATAATTTAAATATCCCATATTATTATTTTTTTCTTTTTCCCTTCTTCTTTTTCCTTTTCTTCTTTCTTTTTCTTTCTTCTTTTCTCTTTCTTTTTCCTCCTCTTCTCGCCCGTTGGGCCAGCCCGCGGCCCAATCCCCTTTCTTCTTCTCCTTCCCGCGGCCCAGCGATGTTCGGCCGCCCTCGCCACAGTGAAACACAGCGTTTCACCCCCTCATTCCGCCAAAACGCTGCACCCCGATTAATGAAGGTAACCGTTGCCTGCCAGCCACTTGACGCCGCGTTTTGTCCAAAAACTAACCAAAACGCCGCGTTTCGATAAGGCGTCCTTACCGCGCTGAACCGGCCGGTTTCCCCCTCCTTTCCTTCCTTCTTCCCGGACCGCCGGCCCAACCCCTCTCCTCCTTTCTTCTTCCCCACACCGCTGCAAATCGCCGCCCAGCCCCCCTCTGCACCGACCAGCTGCCTGCGCCGCCTGCACGCCGCCTCTCTCTCTCCCCGACCTTCCAGCCAGCCTTATCCGACAGGCCGACACCCCCAACATCCCACACAGGCCTACTCCTGCCCTTCTTTTTTCCCCAATCGAGCCGCAAGTCTGCCATGGCAGACCAGTGCCGCCTGTCACCGGCGGCCGGCAGGCAAAGTTGCTGGCTTTCCGTACCTCCCTCTGTCCCCTCTCTCGATCCCCTCCCCATTTCGAGCCTATAAATACCCCCACGAGCCCAACCTCGGGCATTTTTTGAAGACCCAACCCAGAAACCATTCCTTGCGCCGCCCCCTCTTCAGATCGCCGCCCCATCGCCGCCGCCCATCTCCGCCGACCGAACCACCCCCGAAACCCTTCCCTGCAGCACCCTCCACCTAACCAAGCCTCCCTCAGCCCTCGATTTACCCTGCACGCGCTGCCCCAAGCGTGCGAAGTGCCCTTCCCGACCAAGCCAACCTCGAACCCCGCCACCCTTCGCACCGCCGTCCACCGCCGTGCCACCACTCCCAGCGCCCCCCTCTGCCTCCTAGAACCACCAAGGGAACTTCTCCAACCTCCCTAGACCCTCTATTTCCCCTGCCAACCCCTCCTTTTCCTTCCTTTCCCCTCCACCACCTCTCCACCTTCCTTCTCCCCCCAACACCGCCGCCGCCGTGCGCCGCCACCTGAGCCACCAACACCCTAGGTAGTTCTCTAAACTCCCCAACCCCTAAACCTTTATTATATAAATGCTAATTATTTTTAGTAGCATAATTAATACTATTCTTACTATTTTTATGATTATTATCATCATTATTATTATTATTAGTATTATTAATATTATCATTATCATCATCATTATTATTATTATTATTATTATTATCATCATCACTATTATCATTATTATTACCATTATCTTTATTATTATTACTATTGGTATTATTATTACTATTATTACTATTATTATTATTACTATTATTAATATTGTTATTATTATTATTATTATTATTACTATGACTATTATTATTATTATTATTATTATTATTATACCTAACCTTGAAACATTTATAACTATTGGTCTTACTAATACTAGTGGCCCATAACTTTAGTATTTTATTTTAACATCATGATCATTATTATTATTGCTAGTATTGCTATTGTTATTATTATTATTATTATTACTATTATTACTATCATTATTATTATTATTATTATTAACTATTATTATTACTCTTATCATTATTATTAGTAACATTGAACTACTACCATTAATAATAAATATTATTAAACTACTTTAAATTATTGTAGCTACTTTTATTAGTAGTAGCTTGATTAACTACCTTGAGAATATTGACCATACTTCACTTATAAAAGTAATATTACTATTCTTAGCCCTAATGGTAAGGTAAAGAATAGGGGTAAGGTAGAGAAGAATAGTGTTTTGGTCGGAGGAAAAGTAACCCCAGTTTTCCCTCTTATAGGCGAGTTAAGTCGACACCCGGAGGAGGTGTAGGAGCGTGCTCCAAGACCGGTGTCGTGTTAGGTAAGGACGTGGCTAAGGCCATCTGTGTGTATTGCATGTTTTACCTGCCTTGTATGCCTTACGCGGTTGTGTGCTATAATCTGTATATTATATGTGTATTCATGTAGCGCAGCTTGGAACCGAGGTACGTTCCCGTACTCTGGCTTATATGTACTAATATGGCATGGTACAAGGATGATATGGTGTGATGTGACATGCATGCTAGGATTTTTGATGAGGAGTTGTGGAGTGGGGGCTTGAAAGAGAAAAATAAGCGAATAGGATAACCAAAGGGAAGTACGTCGGCTAATGCAGGTAAGAATGACCTAGGCAATTTATGATTAGAAAATGGATGGGAAAAGGGGGAATTAAATAAATAGGAGAGTGGAAGAAAGTAAAGTTGCCTGGGGGAAAACTAGGGTTTGCATGGGAATGATGGAGTTGGCATGGTGGAAGTGTTAGGGTTTGCATGGGAATGATAGAGTTGGCATGGTGGAAGTGTTAGGGTTTGCATGGGAATGATAGAGTTGGCATGGTGGAAGTGTTAGGGTTTGCATGGGAATGTTAGAGTTGGCATGGTGGAAGTGTTAGGGTTTGCATGGGAATGTTAGAGTTGGCATGGTGGAAGTGTTAGGGTTTGCATGGGGTGGTTAAGGTCCACATGGGGGCGAACCTCACGTATGGAAAGTTACTTTGGGACGTAGGGAAGGTAATGGAAAGTTTGTTTGGGAGTTTGGAGGCTCGAGGTGAAAAATAGTACGTGGGATAAAATAAGGGTACATAGGGACCGACTAGGGTTTGGGATGGAAACCCTAATTTGAGGAGGTGGAAAAGAAAAAGAAAATAATAAGAATAAAAGAGGAGGAGTGAGGTATGAGGGAGAGTTGAGTTTGAGGGTAATGTTTGGGTTTCTAGTGCGAGAAATGTGAAAAGTAGGGTAATTACCAAAGGGTGTTTAGTGGCCTAATATAAGCGTAGGAGACAGCTCGGTAACCTAAACCGAGTGAGGATATAGATAAGATTGGATGTGTGACCTATATCCTATGTGCTGTGGATGCCTTATATGAATGCTGTGTTGTATTCTAAATGTCGTTATCTTACTGTTTCATGTGTGGCGTGGCTTGGAATCGGGTTGTGTGCATGTGCCCTCATTAGTATATGATAGTACGCATATACCTTCAGTTTTGATGTGATGTGTTGAGATCTCTGACCATGCATGACAAAGGTGAAATGCCCTCGAATAAGACACATTAAAACACTAACGACTTTCAGAGAAAGATGTTGAGTCAAACCCAGACCGGTCCACCGGCTATAATAGTGGCAGGGTATCTTACCCTCGCGACCGTTCCACCGGCTATAATAGTGGGGGATTTCGTGCTCAACAAACACAAAAGGGTAAAAGTGATAAGACATGGAAAAATATAAATGGTTACAGTTGAATACCTTGTGAGTCGGAGCCAGACCGGTCCACCGGCTATAATAGTGGCAGGGTATCTTACCCTCGCGACCGTTCCACCGGCTATAATAGTGGCAGGGTATGGCCCTCGCGATCGTTCCACCGGCTATAATAGTGGGGTTCCCGCACTCACATGGTCTGGATAAGACGATGATCGATTTTAATCAGAGACCTGATAAAAGAAAAATGATATCTGGTTCGTAACCTGTGTGTTTATATGTGTTATCGCATTCTATCTACGCATCTATGCTATGTCTATTATGTTATGTAACTTTGTGTGTGGGCCTTAGCGCGTTTGTTACCTTACTCAGTACGTAGCGTACTGATCACCCGTTTCATGGGTGCTGCTCATTCCCACGAGCAGAAGATCCCTCTGATCTTGTGCAGGTAGGCGACCAGGTTTTCGATGCCTATGATACCTACGAGGCATCGGGTGGGGCAGAGCGTTGAGCCTAACCGGGCTTGGGGATCGAGAACGAGTTGGCCGGATCCCGTTGCTACTTTCAGACTTCGTATTTTCTATATTTAACTGTATTTCATTCTACGCTTTATGTTTTGTGATTCGCGTTTTTAAGTTGTAATCTTAGATCGTACTCTAAGTTGTATTCCTACATGATACCCTAACGGATGTTGACTCGTGTTTTTGTAAATGACCTATGTTAACTACGTACTTATGTTTTGACGATGGTTTAGCTTAGCCTTAGCACTTAGTATCGGAGCGGTAGGAATGAACCGGTCTGGTACTAAGTGTGGCGGTAATACCCCCGAGTTTACGGTTTTTAATTCTCTTGCTTCAGCTAAAACTTTTGATTTAAACGAAATTTTTCAGTAGTAAATTTGGGGGTGTTACACTACTACTTCCTTATCTCACCTTATTAGAACCCCCCTACAACACCCTCATTTCTCCTCTTCTTTTTCCTTCCTTCTTCTCCCTTCCTTGAAACCATTTTCCAGCCCCTACCACTACCGTCACCACTGTCTTGAGCCACCACTCTATGACCCCCAGCCACCTCCACCCTTCATACACTTAGCTACTACCCCAAATCCCCTCTACCACTCCCCTTAATGCCCTTACTTGAGACTACCAATAATACCCCAAAATTTTAATATCTGTAATTTAATAATTAACCATCATTTGGGATAATATACTTTTTAAATATTAATTATTTTCTAGACGTTTGGGTATATAAAAAAGGATATGATTATTTAATAAACTAAAATAAATATTTTGTTATTTTATCATACTCATTTTTTAAATAATTTTTAAAACCCATAATTTACTAAATTTACCCTCTTAAATTTTAATAAATTAATTTATCCATCTAAATAATTAAATACACTTATTCTAAAAAATATTTTAATTTTATTTTCCCCTTTTCCTTTTTTCTTTCTATTTCTTTTTCCTGCTATTTTCTTTTCCTCCTTTTTCCTTTTCTTCTTTTCTTCTTCCTTTAGAGAGCTTGACCTACTTCCTCAGCCACTAGGCAATGGCCCTTCTCTTCTCTTCTATTTTTTCCTCCCCTTGCGTCCAGCCCAACGCCTCCCTTCTCCCCTTGTCTCTTTCCTTTTTTCCCTAGTTGGGCCAAGCTAACCACCCCTTTTTTTCTCACTCTCCCTTGCACGCACAAGCTGACCCATCTCCTTCCTTTCCTCCCACCCGATTGGCCTACCATCTTTTCCTTCTCCTTTCATTTTCCCTTACCCTTCCTTCTTCAACCGTCGATGCCATGCAAGCCTACAACCATCCGCAACCAACCCCTACTACCCTACATTTATAGCCTACCCTCTCCTTCTCTCCCCCATCCCTTTCCCTTCCATTTTTCAACTAAACATAACCCCCTCATATGCCACTTCCTTTCCTTTTTCTCCCTTCCCTTCCTTTCCACCCTATACACTAACCTACATTGTCTCCCCTGCCACCACCTAGTCTAGCACCTTTGGCTCCCCTCCTCTCCCTCTTATTTTTCTTCTTTTTCTCTACCTGATCTTCTTTCCTAAGCTACCTCATTTCCTTTGTAGAACCCCCCTCTTTTCTATCTTCTTCCATTATTCTTCTCCTCCCTTGTTTTTTCTTTTCCACCCTCAACTGTTGCCTCTGTCACCCAACCAACCACCCTAGCAATCCCCTGGCCTCCCCTGCTACCTCCCTACACTACCTAGTAGTGACCACTTGTCCCTACAACCACTCTTCCCTTCCTTTCTCTTTTCTTTCCCCTCCTTTACCTCCACTTCGCACGGCACCTTTTGCGGTCCCTTCCCCCTTTTTGCCCTACCACACCCACCCCTTAACCCCCTGACACCTCCCTTACCACCACCTTACCTCACCTTAGCCAAAATTTCCCTATAACCCCCTCCTTTATTCTCTTCTTTATTATGACTTCTCCTTTTTCTCCCTTCCTTCACCCCATCTTTCCAGCCTCACTGTCATCGTCCCTGCTACCTTAAGCCACCAATCTTAGACCCCCAACCACCACCTACACCTCTACTCCCTCCCCGCACCCAACCACCACCCTCACTTCCCTCCACAAGCCCTCAACCAAACCCTTAAAAATCTTACCCAAACCAACCCCTCCCACTTCTCCCATCTCTTCCCTTCAATCATTATTTCCCTTCCACTTGTGCATGCAGCTCAACCTACCATGTAGCGTGAATTCTGCTGCAAAAATTACAAAATTTTAAGTTATAAACATAAGTATTATTTATATGTATTTAATAAGCTTTTGATAAAAATTTATTCTTTTAATTTTCTTCTTCTAATATGATAATCTTTGTATTATGTATAGGTATTAATTTTAACTAATCAAAGATTAAACTTTTGATCAGAATACCGGTAAACTATATTTATTGCTGGAAATAAGGTAAAAATTGAACCCTACTAAAATGTGTGGATATATGTATGCTAACATATTAGGGTTTTTGATTATATTGTGTGTATATATTGTGATGTGAAGTATATTATAATTTGTAGCATATGTTGGTAGATGAAATGAAAAGCATGTTATATTATGTGTCATGTGTAGAAATGATAGTTAAAGAAGGAGCCTTATTGTTACTAATAAATGCATGTATATAACATGATAAGCTAATGTGGCCATTTGTAGCATAAATGATGTTAATATGAGCCCTAGGTTATTTTAGTAATTTTTCTTATACAAAATATGTAGCCTAAATAAGTATGTATGGTAGGTGATAATGAGTATTAATAATAAATAATAATAGTTGGTGGTGTTAGATGATGTATTTGGACCATGGGTGTTAATGTTTTATGTGGTAAGGGTATTTTGGTATATTTGGTATAAGAATGGAAAACTGATAATTTTTATGAATAAAAAGGGTAAAATGGTAAATTAATAAGTAAGAAGGGTTCTTTGGTAATTTTGGCATCAAAAATTGTTAACTTGGTAAGTATAAGTAAAAGGGGTATTTGGCAAATTATTAAGTATAAAGGGTATTTTGGTAGTTTTGGCTTAAAGGATGACTTGGAAATTTTATAATCATAAGGGGTGAAATGGTAATTTAATAAGTAAGAAGGGTATTTTGGTAATTTGGCATAAAAGAAGGGTAACTTGGTGGTTTTATGAGTAAAAGGGGTAAAATGGTAAATTAGTAAGTAAGAGGAGTATTGTGGCAGTTTCGTACAACAAGGGGTAAATCGGTAAATTAACAAACATAGAGGAAAATTTGGTAATTTAACACACATGAGTGGTAATTTGGTAATTTTAATAAGTATAAAGGGCAACATGGTAATTTAACTATCCAAAAAGGGTAATTTGGTAATTTTAATAAGTATGAAGGCAATTTGGTAATTTAACTAACCAAAAGGATAATTTGGTAATTTTAGCAAGTAAAAGGGGAAATTTAGTAGTTTAATAAGTATGGAGGGTAATTTACTAGTTTAACAAGTACAAAGGGGTATTTGGTAATTATACAAATATGAAAGGTAATTTGGTAATTTGGCAAGTAAAAAGGGATAACTTAGTAACTTTACAAGTAAGAGAGGTATTTTAGAATTTTATATGAAGGGGTAAATAAGTAAATTGCATATAATATGGCAATAGATTAAAAATGCCTCCATAATAAGACATAAGGGATATTAAAAAATAGAATAAGGTGTAACACTCCAAAATTCACTACTTTTTTTTAAAGCGGAAGTAATTAAAATACTTAATTCAAAACCCGTGAATTCTAGAGATGTTACCGCCACACTTAGTACCAAACCGGTTCTCTCCGACCATTCTAGTACCGAGTGCTAAGGCTAAGAAATATTTACATTGAACTCAATCAACAATTCATAAAAGAACTTGAAAGATCATAGGGTAAAAATCAGAGTACGCATAAACATTTATGAACCATAATAAAATAGAAATCAGATTGTGAAATCAAAGAGGATAAATACTTAATACAAGGTAATAAATCAAAGAGGATAACTCCAATACAAAAGAAATAATAAAAGGAAATAGAATTGCATAAAGACTGAAATACGGCCACGTCACTCTCTCGAACTTCGAGCCAAACATGCTCAACACTCAGCCCCGACTGATGTCTCACACACCTACATAAAGTCAAAAGGGCATACTACTCACAGGAATGAGTAGCACCCATGAAAAGGGTGATCAGTACGCTACGTACTGAGTAAGGTAACCGAGCACTAAGGCCTACACATAAGCACATAAATCATGTAGAAAAATAGAAGAACACAATTATAAATGCATATGATCAACCAGGTAAAAGTACGTACAAAGGCCCATGAATAATCTGGATTAATCACTTAATTAATCTCTTATCAAAATCCGATTCACACCATGCCTTTTATCAAATCCATGCGAGTATGGAAGCCCCCACTATTATAGCCAGTGGATCGGAGGCACATATGGTATCATACCCTAACCACTATTTTAGCCGGTGGATCGGAGACACATAGGACTACGCATCCTAACCACTATTCCTAACCGGTGGATTGGTTAACTCCAGCTCGCATGGTGTTCCACTGTAAGTAATTAGTATCTTTTAAGCATTTCAGCAAAACTCGGGTTTGTATTTGTTGAGCTTGGGAACCCCCACTATTATAACTGGTGGATCGGTCGTACATAGGACATCATGTCCTAACCACTATTATAACCGGTGGATCGGTCGCACATAGGACATCATGTCCTAACCACTATTCCGAACCGGTGGATCGGTTGGTCCTGTCTCAACGATCTTCCACTTTAGATAATTAATGTTTTAAGTATCTTATTCAGAAGCTTTCACCATGGACATGCATGAATCATCACACATCACAAATCATAAATTTCATAATCATAATTACACTTTAAATCACTGAATACGCATGATACACGAAAACCCTAATTAACCACAATAAACCATAGTTAACCACTCCAAACTCTATTTAACCATAACAACTATAATTAGCCACTCCATGTATTAGTTAATAACAAACCACAATTATCCACTCCAACCCTAGTTAATCACAACAACCCATAGTTAATCACTCCGAACCCTAATTCAATCTCCTCCATACCCTTATAATGTCCTACGTACTATTTTTCATCCCAAGTGTTCAAACACCCAAACAACACTTACATTACCTTCCTTATATCTCAAATCAACTTTTCATACGTAAATTTCACTCCCATGCAAACTTTACACATCCCATGCAACCTCTCGAACTTTTCATACAAATCCTAAATCTCATGCAATCATTAACTCCCATGCAAAACCCTAATGCCACCATGCAAACCCTAATACCTCCATACAACCATAAATATCCCCATGTAACTATTAATACCACCATGCAAACCCTACTACCACTGTATACAACCATTAATACCACCATACAAACCCTAATACCATTATGTAAACCCTAATACCACCTTACGACCATTAATACCACCATGCATCCCTGATACCACCGAACAACCATTTATACCACCATGCAAACCCTAATACCACCATACAAACCCTAATACCACCATATAAACCCTAATACCATCATGTAAACCCTAATACCACCATACGACTATAAGTTAGATTCTTCCACATAAAATCATAAATTAGAATCTCACATATAAACCATAAATTAGATTGTTACAAATAACATCATATATTACATTCTCCCATACAAAATCATCCAAACCATAAATTAGATTCTCTCATACAAACAATAAATTCGATTCTCCCATATAACATCATAAATTAGATTCTCCCAAACACACCATAGATTTGATTCTCCCATATAACATCATAAATTAACTTCTCCTAAATAAAACCATATATTATATTCTCCGCATAAAACCATAAATTATATTCTTCCACATAAAACCATACATTAGATTATTCCTTATAAAACCATAAAATTAAGTCAACTCACTTCCCTTCGTCAAATTCTTTCCCCATCCTCCTTTTTCATCCTTTCTCCCACACAAACCACATCGACATCCTCTCATACATGTCTTACAAGGTCACAACACATATCGTCATATACACAAAGTACACATGCCATACAAAAACATACTTCAACTCAATGTCATACCACATACAAAATAATTAATAATCATAAACATAGAATACATAGCATATGAAGCACATAATGCATATAAGCACACAATGGCCTTAGTAACACCCTTACCTAAAATGACACCAGTCTTGGAGCACGCTCCTACGCCTCCTTAGGACTTTGACCGGTTTGACCTATTATAAGGAAAAAGATAAAATTAGACTCCCCTATATCAAAAATACTATTAATAGCTAACTTATTATAAGACTAGGCTTTTGATAAAATAATAATAACAAAAATACCAAAAATTATATCAATATTAATATTAACAAGAATAATAAAAGTAATAATAATAATAATAATAATAATAATAATAATAATAATAATAATAATAATAATAATAATAATAATAATAATAATAATAGGGCCTCATCCCTCAACAAAAATAATAATCAAAACATTAATACTACTAATAATAACAATACATATTAAAAATATAAATAATAATAATAATATTTATATGCAAATAATTGAAATAAAATAATTTAAGAGTTATAAAAATAGGGAAAATGGTTAAGAGGGTTTAGGGTTCAACCTTAGGCTGGCAGGAATAGGCGGCACCGGTGGTGGTGCACGGCGGTGGCTGGAAAAAGGAAAGAAAAGGGTAAAAGTTGCATGATGGGAAAAAGATAGGGAGAATTAAGGTGAGGTATGGGGTGTTTAAGAATGCCTAGAGGGAGAGGGACAAAATGAGGGTGGCGGCACAGCCAGAGGTGGCGGCACAGCCAGAGGTGGCGGCGCACGACAATGGTGGTGGTGGCCGAATGGAGGAGAAGAAGAGAAAGAGAGGAGGAGAGGGAGAAAGAGGAAAAGAAAGTTAGGGGAAGGTAGAGGATGGTATGCTGAACAATTTGGGTGGTGAAAGAAGCGGTGGAAGAGGCGGAAGTGGTAGATAAGGGTGGCGCAAAGGGTGGCGGAGCTGGAAAATAGGTTGGTCGACGGGGTTACTTCGCACAACCGGTGTGGCTTGTGCAGAAAGAATCGAGAATGATGAATGGTATGGTTAGCTAGAGGGAGGTGCAACGAATGCACGGGTAGCTAGAAAAGGCAATGAAGTTGGCCGAAGGCGGCGGAAGAGATGTCTAAAGAGGCGGCAACAAAAAGGAAAATATTCTGGGTTGGAGACCAAAGGCTCGACACAAAGCTCAAACCGGGGGTATTTATAGGTTTTATAAGGGAGTTTAGGGTTTTGTGGGTCGGTTGGGGTGTAAGGAAAGTAGTGTTAGGTTCACTGGCGACATTGTTTGGCTGGCAGATATCAAAACGGGGGAAAGGGTTGTGCAAGAGAGAGGGAGAGTATCACACGATAAAAAAGAGAGTTGATAGGGTTTATGAGGCTGCCAAGACGAGGGGGAGAGAAAGGGAGGAAAAGGCCGGTCAAATCTGTAACACCTTGAGTCGATACGACCACGTGGGGGCTACCTTGAAGTGCTTTCAGATTGATCAGCTGGCCCCACAGATCAACACGAGTCCTTTCAATGTGCTTTGTCCTCACTCATGCACTTTCTGAGAAATTTTAGAATTTCTCAGAAGGTCACGCATCCTAAAATTACTCCACGGCCAACACGCTTAACTGTGGAGTTCTTAGGATGGAATCACCAAAAGGATGGTATACCATGTTGATATAAGTAGTCAGATCAATCCTTATAACACTCCCCTCAATTTAGGGTATTAGATTACTAGTAACACCCCCAAATTTACTCCTAAAAAGTTTCGTTAAATTTCAACGCTTAACGGAAATAAAAGATAACATTTGTAAATTCGGGGGCATTACCGCCACACTTAATACCAGAACGGTTCACTCCTACCGTCCCGGTACTAAGTGCTAAGGCTAAAATAGATTAACCATCAAATATGAGTCTTTAGCAAAACACGTTTATAGGTAAAACCTGAGTAATACAGAATCAGAGTGCGGAAGTTCAAAGTACAATTCAAAGATACAGTTTTAAGGTTTTCAAAAGTTGAAACGTCATACACTTGAAATAAATAAACTTAAATACATAAGAAAGGTGAAGTGACAACAGACTCCGCCCACGCCACTCTCGATCCCCAAGTTAGGTCCAGACTCAACTCTCGGTCCCTCCTGATGCCTCATAAGCGTCATAGGCATCAAATATAGATTCACCTACCTACACTAAATTAGTGGGGCCTTCTGCTCGTGGGAAGGAGCAACACCCATGAAACGAGTGGTCAGTACGCTTCGTACTGAGCAAGGTAACCGAATAACTAAGGCCGAACAGACAAAGTACACAATACATGTATGATCATATAGGCACATAAGACAATACAAATAGTGAGGGAGATTATGTTCCAATTAGACTTATCCTTTAAATCCCTTAATATCTTACTTAATTCCACATACTCTTTATTAATCCATGTAAGTGCGGGTGCCCCACTATTATAGCTGGTGGACCAGAGATATGTACAGGGCAAAACGCTCCTGACCACTATTATTTGCCGGTGGTTCGGTCTCTAGGGAAAAATGCTCCTGACTACTATTATTTGCCAGTGGACCGGTCTGGCCCCAACTCACATGGTGTTCCATTGTAAGTATTTAGTATCTTCCCATGTCTTATCAATTTTACATTTGGTTTGCTGAGCACGGAAACCCCCACTATTATAGCCGGTGGACCGAAAATATATATATAGGGCAAAACGCTCCTGGCCACTATTATTCGCCGGTGGACTGGTCTAGGCCCGACTCAGCATCTTCCTCTTTAAGTGATTAGTATTTTTATGGTATCTTTTCCAACGAGTTCCTCCCTAGACATGCATGGCTAACTTCCGCCATACTTATCCCCCCAAGAGGGCCCATCTCATATCTTGAGACTTTTGCGCCTCGTAACTCACCTGACATCCTTCCCTTAATCAGCTTACTCACTCCGAAAACTCGTCTCCTAAGTGTGTGGGTCTAGGCCCACCACGTTATACCCCAAAGTCCACTCACCACCTTCCCTTAGGGTTTTCTCCAGAAACCCTAACTTGGGCCTATGTGGCCCACCCTTTTCTGCCTCGTAAATCCAGAACCACTCTAGCACCCCTACACCTCACGACCCTTCGGTTCAACCCTCATTTCATGTCACCCTCATCTTCACTTATTATTTTAATTCTCCCCTTTTTCTTCTTGTCCCCCTCTAAACTCTAGCCTAGAGTCCTGCGCATCCTTATTTTGGTCTACGTACTATTTTTCTCTCGAAGCCCCCAAACACCCAAATGACACTCCTCTTACCTTCCACACACCCCGAGGCATCTTTCTATACGTAAGGTTCGCCCCCATGCGGACCTTAACCACCCCATGCAATCCCTAGTTTCTCCTATTTCTTTCACTAGCCAACTTACTTCCCCTTGGTTATCTTTCTTTCCAAATTTTCTTTTTCATGTCCCCAAACTACATCACCACATCAAATACCCTAGCATACATGTCCTAAGGCCACATCATAACACAACTTGCAGCACATCCACATTAATACATAACAAAGGTGATCACACAGACGTACCTTGAATCCAAGCTGCGCTACATGTAAAACAGGTAAGATAATGACATTTAAAACACGACACATAATCATACGAGACAACCAAGGCAAGTAGTTCACATAGCACACAAGTGCCCTTAGTTAAACCCTTACCTAAATTGGCGCCAGGCTTGGAGCACGCTCCTATGCCTCCCGGAAGTTCTCACTCGATTCACTTATAAGGGGGAAATACTATAAGTTAATCTCCCTCTAACAGAAATACCAAAACCCCTATCTTACCCTTATCATGGCCTAACACTAAGGCTAATATTAATAACTAATAGTTTATAAATAAAAAGGCAGGGTTATTATTATTCCTAAGATAATTAATTAATTTTTCCACTAATCGAAGTAGGTCTTATCATTTTCACCGCATTATGGTAAGGGTTCCAATAATATTATTAAAAGTACTGATAATAATAAGAATACTAATAATAATGATAGTAGTAATGATAGTAATGATGATAATAGTAATCAACCACAGTAGTAACAATATTAAAGATAGTGCTAATGTTAATGACAATAATAAGGTTAATAATACTAATACTAGTAGTAGTACTAATAATAATGATAATGATAGGAATAGTAATAGTAATTGTAATGATAACATTGGTGACAATACAAATCATGATAAGGATGCTAAAATAATAATGTTAAAGAATAGTAATAATAATAATGATGATGATGATGATGATGATGATGATGATGATGATGTTAATAATAATAATAATAGTAATACTAGTTATGATAATAACATAATGATAGTAATAATAGTAATAATAGTACTAATAGTAGTAGGAATACTATAATAGTCATAATAATAGAGGTAATGACGACATTAGTCATAGTTAGAGTAATAACACGGTAATAATAGTAATAATAATAATAATAATAATAATAATAATAATAATAATAATCATCATCATCATCATAATAATGATAATATTAATAGTAATAATGATAGTAGTGATAATAATAATAAGAATAATAATATTAATACTAGCAATATTAATAATAATGACTTAATAAGGTTTTTGTATTACTTAATACCATTAATTAGAAGTTCTTCGGGGTAATGTTAGGACCTGTTAATAATAATAATAAGGGTAGTAATAATAGTAATTATAGTAATAGTAAGAATAATAATAATGTTAATAATAATTATAATAACATTAATAATAATAGTTAACAGTATTAAAATTATTAACCACTTCTATTATTCAAGATCTAGGGTTTAGGAAGTTGGGCAACCTGGCTGGGGTGGTGGCGCTGGCGGTGGCGCTGCGGTGGCGACGGCGGCGGTGGAGGGAGGAAGAAGTGGGGAAAGTGGCTATGGAGGCTAGGGGAGGGGAAACTAGAGGAAAGTGGAGGTGTAGGGTGGTAGAGCCGGAACCCCTGGTTGTTTTGGGGGGTAGTGGCGGTACGGCAGGCGGTGGTATAGGCGGCGGCGAGAAGGTGGCGTAAGAATCGAAAGGGCTGTTTCGAGAAGGAAATTTTGCACGGCCGGATTGGCACGTGCGGGGCAAGGCAAGGAGATCTAGGGGTTTGGTTGTGTAGAGGGCGGTGCAGGGAGGATTTTGGTGGCAAGGGCAGGCGGAAAAGGTGGCTGATAGCGGAGGAAAGGGCGGCTGAAGGTGGGGCGGCGCGGGACGGAGTTTCTCTGGGTTCCAGATTTTCTCTGGTTAAAATTAAGGTTTTTTAAGGGGGTAGTGATGAAATACCCCAAAAACCCTAATTTAGGAAATCATGGCCAAATAAGGGATTATTAGGTAATTAAATAAATAAATTACTTTGTTCAAATTAAGAAGAGTAAAATAGTTTCAAATTAATATAAACTTTAAAAATAATTTAATTGGAGGAAATTAGAGTGTTTTGGTTAATTAAAATGGAATTTAAGAAAATTCCTTCAAAAATCCCTAAATTAACCTAAAAAGAGAATTTCATTATTAACTTAATATTTATATTTTATTAAAAATCCCAAATTACCCAAATCATACTAATTAATCCAACCACTAATTTCCCTCCTTTTTCCTTTTCTCCTTTTCCCCCTATTTTTCCTTTTCTTTCCTTTCCTTCTCTTCTTTTTTTTCTTTCCCCCTGACTTGGGCTGGTTTGCTGGCCCGACACTCCCTCGCGGCCCAGCTCTCCTCCGCGCACACTCTTCCTTCCTCCCGGCCGGTTTGACCTTTTTCTTTCTTTCCTTTCTTTCTCGCTGAACTACCAATCCACCCCCACCCGCACTTTGTCTTCTACCTTCCGCCTCTACCACCGAAAATTTCGCCGAAAAAAGCAAGCCTGCAACACCACACCCGCACCGGTCATTACCCCCTCCTCCTCATTGTCTTCTCTATAGATTTGACCCATCAACCCAGCCTCTCTCTCTCGCATGCAAGCCCCTCCATTTTCCGACAGATCATGGTCTGCAATTGCAGGCCCTGCACCGGCCATTCTCGCTGGACAACCCACCATAACCCTAACCCCCTACTCTCCCTCAAACCTTTGTCATTTTCTCATCCCAATTGGCCTATAAATAGCCTCAACCGTCGCTTAGATAGGGTTCAAAAATCTAGAACCCAGAAAAACCCCGTCGCGCACCGCCCCACCTTTAGCTGCCCTTTCCTCCGCCGTCAGCCACCTCTGCCACCTGCCCTTGCTACCACAATCCTCCCTGAACTTCCCACTACACAACCAACCCCCTAGATCTCCCTGCCTTGCCCCGCACGTGCCGCCCTGGCTGTGCGAAATTGCCTCCCCGAAACAGCCCTTTCGACCCTTGCGCCACCTTTGCGCCACCACCGCCGCCTATAACGCCTCTTGCAGCACCACCACCACCCCCCAAAATCACCAGGGGATCCTGCCCTACCACCCTACACCTCCACTTTCCTCTAGTTTCCCCTCCCCTAGCCTCCACATCCATTTCCCCCTATTCTCCCTTCCTCCACCGCCGCCACTGCCGCCGCCGCACTGGTGCCGGCGCCACCACCTCCCAGCCAAGTTGCCCAACTCCTTGAACCCTAAATCCTAAATAATAAAAGTGATTAATGATTTTAATACTATTAACTACTATTATTAGTGTTATTATGATTAATATCAACATTATCATTATTATTACTAATATTATTATTATTACTAATACCACCACCCTTATTATTATTACTAGGACCCAACCTTACCCCTAAGAACCTCTAATTAATGGTGTTAATTACCTATAAGACCTTGTTAAGTTATTACTATTATTACTATTATTACCATTGCTATTATTATTACTATTATCATTATTATTATTATTATGATTATCATATTTGTTAATTTAACTATGACTAACACCATTATTATCTCTATTATTATTATTATTATTATTATTTTAGTAGCTCTACTATTATTAGTATTATTACTATTAATATTACTATCATTATCATTATTATTATTAATATGGTCATGGTGGTTGTTGTTGTCACTATTATTATTATTATTATTGTTCTTACCCTTAGTATTACTATTATTACTATTGTTATCAACATTATTATTATCATGATTATTATTGTTATTGTTATTATTATTATTATTGTTCTTGTTATTATTATTATTACTACCGTTATCGCTATCATCACCATTTTCACTATTATTATTATTATTATTTGTATTATTATTATGTTATTGTTCTAACTCTTATTATCGTTGCATTATCCTTATTATTATTATTAGTATTATTATTGCTATTTGCACTATTATTATTATTATTATTATTATTATTATTATTATTATTATTATCATTACCATTATTATTGTTATCATCATCATCATCATCATCATCATCATTATTATTATTATTATTATTATTATTATTATTATTATTATTATTATTATTATTATGATTATTATTATTATTATTATTATATTATTATTATTATTATTATTATTATTATCATCATCATCATCATCATCATTAGATCATGGTTGTTGCTATCATTATTATTATCATTATTATTATTATCGTCACTGATACTACTATGATTTCAATTGTTATTATCAACATTATTATCATTGTAACCAATATTATTATTACTAATAGTATTTTTACTATTATTATTGGTATTAATAATAATATTGTTATTAGTAATATTAAAACCCTTTACTTTAATAACTCTAGATTTTACTAAGGCATGTCTTGATTAGTGGTCACTTGTTTAACTATCTTGAGAATAATAATAACCCCACCTTTTTAATTATAAACTACTATTATTAATATTAATTATAGTACTAGGCTAGGATAGGGGTAAGATAGAAAATTATGATAATTCGGGTAGAGGGAGATTAACCCTTAGTATTTTCCTCTTATAGGTGAACCGGGTCAAACCCCCAAGAGGTGTAGGAGCGTGCTCCAAGCCTGGCGCCGATTTAGGTAAGGGTCTAACTAAGGCCGCTTGTGTGATATGTGAACTATTTGCCTTGGATTCCTTGCATGATTATGTGTCGTGTTTTAAATGTCATTATCTTACCTGTTTTACATGTAGCGCAGCTTGGATTCAAGGTATATCTATGCGATCGCCTTTGTTTTGTATTAATGTGGATGTGCTGCAAGTTGTGTTATGATGTGGCCTTAGGACATGCATTCTAGGGTATTTGATGTGGTGATGTAGTTTGGGGACATGAAAAAGAAAATTTGGAAAGAAAGATAACCAAGGGGAAGTAAGTTGGCTAGTGAAGGGAATAGGAGAAACTAGGGTTTGCATGGAGAGGTTAAGGTCCGCATGGGGGCGAACCTTACGTATGGAAAGTTACTTTGGGACTTGGGGAAGGTAATGGAAGGTTTGTTTGGGAGTTTGGAGGCTCGAGGTGGAAAATAGTACGTAGGATAATATAAGGGTACATAGGCACCGACTAGGGTTTGGGGAGGAAACCCTAATTTGAGAAGGTGGAAAAAGAGAAAGAAAATAATAAGAATAAATGAGGAGGAGTGAGGTATGAGGGAGAGTTGAGTCTGACGGTCATGATATATGGGGTGTTAAAATAGTATGGGTTGTGGGAGACAGAGAAGGAAGGGCCACATAGGCCCAGATTAGGGTTTTTGGTGCAAACTCTAGGGTAAAGTGGTGAGTAGACCTCAGGGTATAAGGTAGCGGGCCCTGACCCACACACCTAGAGGTTGGGTTTCCGATGTGAAAAATGTGTTAAGTATGATAATTATAAAGGGTGTTTAGTGGCCTAATATAAGTGCGGAAGATAGCTCGGTAACCTAAACCGAGTAAGGGTGAAGTTAAGGCCGAATGTGTGACATGTATCCTACGTGCCTTGGATGTTCTATATAATTTATGTGTCGTGTTTTAAATGCCATTATTTTAACTGTTTCATGTGTGGCGTGGCTTGGAATCAAGACGTGTGCATGTGTCCTCATTAGTATGTGATAGTACGAATATGTCATAAGTCATGATGTGATGTGTTGAGGCCTTTTAGCCATGCATGTCAAAGGTGAAATACCCTCAAATAATATACGTTAAGATACTAATCACTTAAAGAGGAATATGTTGAGCTGGACCCAGACCGGTCCACTAGCTATAATAGTGGCAAGGTATTCTACCCTCGCGACCGTTCCACCGGCTAAAATAGTGGCAGGGCATGTGCCCTCGTGATCGTTCCACCTGCTATAATAGTGGGGGATTCCATACTCAACAAACCAAACGCAAAAGTGATAAGAAATGGAAAAATATTAATATTTATAGTGGAACACCATGTGAGTCGGGGCCAGACCGGTCCACCGGCAAATAATAGTGGCAGGGTATGTTACCCTCGTGACCGGTCCACTGGCTATAATAGTGGCAGAGCATGGCCCTCGTGACCATTCCACCGGCTATAATAGTGGGGTTCCCGCACTCACATGGATTGATAAAGACTATGATGTGAATCGATTTTAATTATCAGAGATCTAATGAGAAGTTATTTGATTCATAACGGGTATTGTTTATCTGTGTTATTGCATATTATTTACGTAAGTGTGCTATGTCATGTATCTCTGTGTATGTGGGCCTTAGTGCGTCTGTTACCTTACTTAGTACGTAGCGTACTGATCACCCGTTTCATGGGTGATGCTCATTCCCACCAGCAGAAGACCCGTCTGAGTTTTACAGGTAGGGGCAGTGTCTTATCACTTACAAGGCTGAGAGTTGAGTCTGGATCTAGCTTGGGGCCGAGAGTGACGTGGCCGGAGAACATCCCCATCCTATTTCTTTGTATTATCGTACTTTGTTTATTCCGTTATTTTATGTCCTCTGGCATTTGGAACTTCTAAATTGTACTTCGGATTGTAACTCTTGACTTTCGCACTCTGATTCCTTAGAACTTATGCTTTACTAATGACTCATTTTTGGTGTTATTCTTTTTAGCCTTAGCACTTAGTATCAGGTCGGTAGGAGTGAATCGATCTGGTACTAACTGTGGTGGTAATGCCCCCGAATTTACAGTTTTATCTGTTTGCTTCCGCTAAACCTCTTTAAATTAAATAAAATTTTTCAGTAGTAAATTTGGGGGTGTTACAAAATGGGGCTAGATTGCCGGGGAAAAACCAGGCGCCGGGAGTGTTATTGCGGGTCGGTGGCATCGGGCTGGTGCAAAGGCTGGCGAAAGAAGAAGGGGGCTGGACCGGCGGTCTAGAAGAAAAAGATAGAAAGGAAAAGAGAGGAGACCGGGTCGGTCAGCGCGAGGGAGGAGGCATTAAATGAAGTGACACGTTTCAGTGGAAGTGGAATCAAAATGTGGTGCTGGAAGAGGGCAGGAGGTGCCACCCGCACGAGCTGGGCCGAATGAAAGGAAGAAGAGAAACTGGGTCGCGAGCTGGCCCAGTTCGGGTGAAGAAGATAAAGAAAAAGAAGGAAAAAGGAAAAAGAGAAAAATAATTAGGTTAGGGCCAATTAAAAGTAATATGAATATTTAGGATATTTAAACATAATAATATTTAAATAAAATAATCTTTAAATCCCTTTTTAAGCTAAATTAGAATTTTTAAAAGATTTTCCATAAATTCCATTTTAATTAGCAAAACACCCTAAATGTCTCCAATTAATTAATTTATAAAATTCATATTAACTTGAAAATATTTTATCCTCCTTATTTTAAATAATTTATTTAATTAATTTCCAAAATGAAATCCTTAATTAGCTAAAATACCCAAACTTTTCCTAATTAAAAAATATTTATAAGATTTCTCTTGATTTTCCTAAATAAATTTTATTTTAATTTAATAAAAATAATTTATTTAATTAATTTTCATAATAAAATATTATTTAAATATAATTTTTAAATTAGAAATTTTCGGGGCATTTCATAAGGGTTTATGGCATTGGTATCAGTTGTGTAAGTATAACCACGTATATTATAAGGATAAGGGTATTTAGGTAAATCGGTGAATATCATAAGGGTAATGCATGGTATAGAGCTAAATGGTTAATTAAGGGTATGATATGATGTTTATCTCGTATTCTCGTAAGAGATGCCTTAATTATTAATTATGCATGGAAATGTGTGTTGGAAGTGTTAGAGGCACATGTTGGGGTTTAATTGTTCCATGATCCTTCGATGTAGGCTACTTGATTATATGAATAGTATTATGATTATGACATAATAACCTATTATGGCATGTGAACAAATGGAAATGAAGTACATAATGGAAATAGAAGATAAAACGATGGCCTTAAGTGGAATATTTAAGTTAACATGGATAATATTACTAATAAGGATTACTTAGTAATAACAGAAACAAATGGAAATGATTAAGTATGTGATTGCTATTTTTTCTCATGGTCACCTTAATTAAGATACTAATAATTAAAGTGGAAGACCTCAAAATCTGTAATGGTGGCTCTTTTGGGGTCACTAGACTAATGATGTAGTTTAGCTCATCATTTTTCTAGATTTTTTCTAGCGTGCCTTAGTGTCTCAAATAGACCCTACATCATACTCTATCTAGCTCTATTGACCTATTTTAGGGGATGCATATTTGTAGATTAGGTGTCTGTGTTGGTAGGGTATTGTGTGTCCTCATACACTAGTGTGACTAGGGTACCTTTACGTCCCTCAGTTGATGGCTGGAGGGTATTTGTTGCTTGTATACGCCGGTATGACCAATGTACCTTTTTGTCATCGGGTTTGTGATCTTCCCCTCATGTTAAATAAATATAATTATTGTGTTAATTAAATGAAAAATACTAATCATGTAAAGTGAAAGATTATTAAGCTGAGCCGTGACTGTTCCACTAACAAAAATAGTGGTTAGATGCATTGTGCCTTGAAGACCAATCCACCAGTCAATAATAGTGGCCAAGTGCATTCTATCTTGTGTCTTTCTATTCCATCAACTATAATAGTGTGGGATCCCGAGCTCAATAAACCAAATCTTGAATGATAATAAATCATGAGAATATACTAATCATTTATAGTAGAACACTATGTGAGTTCGGGCCAAACTAATCCACCAGCAAGAATAGTAGCCAGGAGCACTTCACCTTGATGACTGATCCACTGGCAAATAATAGTGGCTAGGAGCATCCTACCTCTGGTTTTGTTGATCCATTAGTTATAATAGTAGGTTTCCTAAACTCATATAGATATAATTTGAGAGATGCTGTTGAATAATGATTGATTAATGGCTTAAAACTAGAATTATTGATTTCACCATTATGATTGATTGATATAGTACAAGTATGGCCTTGGTTCCTGTCACTCTTGTTAATTGCTAGAGATGCTAAGAAAATAGATTTCATGCTACATAATTCTTATTGGTTGTTGTGTGTGATAGCTCTTATATGATTGTGATTATTTATATGCTTGCGTATGATATTTTCTTTACATTTATTTAATTATGATGTGTTGCATGCGAGCTCTACCTTTTTATTTAGTATTGAGGGTTAATCAATACTATAGTACTGAACGGTTCGGTTTGTGGATCCCTGCCTATTCAATGGGCACTGTCCCTTGCAGGTTAGTTACAGGTGTTATTCAAGCTATTATTGGGTAAGAGCGTAAGGATTGTTTGTGAAGCTTTTTAGTGTTTCTCTTTTAACCTTCTACTTTTTTAATGATTTCACTCTTATAACCACTAATAGTGGGTGGGTTTTATCTTTTGTAATGTCATTAACATGCGACTCTAATTTAAATGATAGTTTGAATTTGTGCAAATCATGTTATGTTTCTTTTAAGCCTTAACACTTGGTATTGGAATGGTAGGAGGAAACTAGTCTAGTACTAATTGTGGCTGTAATATACCCAAAATTTATGGTTTTTTAATTTCATTAATTTTTAAATAAAATAAAACTTTCACTAATGAATTTTGGGGGTGTTACACCACCATTCCACCTTCATCCAACCCTCCCTTTACCTCATTCCTTACCCTTCTTACATGCAGCCCACGTTACTTATGTAGCGTGAGTGTTGTTGCACTCTTAAGTTTATTTTGCTAAAATTTGAGGTATAATATAGTTAGTATTAATATGCTTTTAATAAGCTTTTTGATAAAGAAAATAATCTTTTTAATTTTTTACTACTAATATACTAATTTTGATATATTATTTCTACGTATAATTTTTTACTAATCAAGCTTAAGCTTTTATTTGAGGTACTAGTAAAGTTTAGTTATTACCGGAAATAAGGCAACCATTATACCCTACTAAAATATATGGATTTATGTATGCAAGCACATTAGGGTTTTGGATGTGTTTTATGTGTATATTATGTGTTGCTAAGCATCTTATAATTTTAATGTTATGTTGGAAGATAGAATGAAAAGCATGCTATTGTATGAAATGTGAAATGTATGGAAATAGCGGGCTTTGTTGTTATTAATGATATTCAAGACATGTACATATCATGATAAGTAAATATGGACATTTCTAGTGGAGATAATGCTAACATGAGCCCTA
Source organism: Tamarix chinensis (assembly GCA_030549775.1). Lineage (NCBI taxonomy): Eukaryota > Viridiplantae > Streptophyta > Magnoliopsida > Caryophyllales > Tamaricaceae > Tamarix > Tamarix chinensis. Next base: position 27,108,908 of record CM060175.1, read on the forward strand.
AAGGCATTTTAATAATTTTACTTGTACATAGGTTGTGGCCTATATAAATGTTCATGGTAGGTAATAATGGGTATTAAGAATGAATAATAAGGGTTTATGGTGTTAGATGATGCATGTGGACCATGGGTGTTAATATTTTATGTGTTGGGGGTATTTTGTTAATTTTGTATGAGAAATGGGCTATTTGGTAAATTATTAAGTAAAAAGGGGTATTTAGGTAATCTAATAAGTAAGAAGGGTATTTTAGCAATTTTTCATGAGAAATGAGTAATTTGATAATTTAATAAGTAATAAGGGTAGTTTGGTAATTTGGGGCATGAGAAAGTGGTAGCTTAGTAATTTTATGAATAAAAAGGGTAATTTGGTAAATTAATAAGTTAAAAAAGGTAGTTTAATAATTTAATGAGTAAGAAGGGGTAATTTGGCAATTTTATGAATAAAAAGGGGTGTTTTGGTAATTTCATAAAGTAGGAAAAGTAAATTGGTAATTAAATAACTCAAAGCAGCATTTTGGTAATTTAACAACTAAAAAGGGGCAATTTGGTAATATTATGAATAAAAAGGGTAATTTGGTAATTTAATAAGTAAGAAGGGTATTTTTTTAATTGGGCATGAGAAAGGGTAATTCAGTAAATTAGTAAGTATGAAGGGTATTTTGGTAATTATACAAGTATGAAGGATAATTTAGTAATTTAATAAGTATGAAGGGTATTTTGGTAATTATAAAAGTATAAGGGGGTATTTTAGTAATTTTGTAAATAAGAAGGGGTAAACCGGTAAATTGCATATAACATGTCAATTGATCTAATAAGCTTTCCTAATAAGTCATAAGGGATAGTAAATAATAGAATAGGGGTTTATAGCGTTAGTATCACTTGTTTAAGTACAATCATGTATATTATAAAGATAGGGGTATTTCAATGAATTGGTGAGTATCATAAGGATAATATATGGTATGGGGTTGAATGGATAATTAAGGGTGCGTTATGATGTTAATTTTGTGATCATGCAAGAAGGGCCTTAATTATTAATTATTCATGGAAATTTGTGTTGAATGTGGTAGAAGTACATGTTGGAGTTTATATGTTTAATGATCCTTTGGTGTATAGAGCACTAGATTCCATGATCAATAGTATAATTATGATACCATAACCTATTAAGACATGCGAATAAATAAAAATGAAGTGTGAGATGAAAGTGGATGATAAGAGGAAGCCTTAACCTTAGAGGTATTTTGGTCTTTTGACCTAAGGTGCCTAAATATAAGAATTAAAACCTATGATGGCCTTAGTGGACTATTTAAGTGGGCATGGACAATAATACTAAAAAACATTACTTAATAATAGTAGTAAACAATAAAAATGAATAAGTTTGTGATTGATGTGTTTCTCTTGATCATATTAATTAAAACACTATTAATTAAAGTTGAAGACCTTGAGATTGAGAATGGTGGCTCTTTAAGGGTTGCTACCTCAAATACATGGTTTAGCCCATGATTATTTTGGATTTTGCTGGTATGCCTTAGTGCCCTAGTGAAGCCCTACATCTTACACTATTTACCTCTACAGATCAACTTAGTGGGTGTGCATATTTATGGATTAAGTGTCCTTGTTGGTAGGGTACTATATGTTCTTATACACTAATGCGACCAGGGTACCTTTGTGTCCGTGGGTTAATGGTTGGGAGGTACTGTGCGATCTCCTTGGGTATGAAACTTTGTGTCTCCAGGTTCGTGATCTCCCCCTCAGTTTAGATAAATAGAATTGATGTGTTAATTTAATTGAAAAATACTAATTATTTAAAGTAGAAGATTATTAAGCCGAGCCTAGACTGATCCACCAACGAGAATAGTGGCAAGGAGCATTTTACCCTAGAGACTGATCCACCAACAAATAATAGTGGCCAGGTGCATTCTATCCTAGAGTTGTATTTTTAATCCACCAGCTATAATTGTGGAGGATCCCGAGCTCAATATCTAAACCTTGGATGATAATAAATTAGGGGAAAGATACTAATCATTTACAGTGAAACACCACATGAGTCTGGGCCAGACCAATCCACTGGCTATAATAATAGCTAGAACCATTTTTCCCTGGAGGCCGATCCACTGACAAATAATAGTGGCCAGGTGCGTTATTCCCTGGAGTAGTATTTTTTTATCCACCGCCTATAATAGTGGAGTTCCTGTACTTATGTGGATACAATTCGAGAGATTATTATGCTTAAGTCTAGATAATGTTGATATCACCATTATGATTTGTGGCCTTAGTTCTCGTCATAGGTTAAGTGGTGGTATGTGTTGATGGTGTGCGGTTGGACACTTGCAACAGTACTACAAAGAGCTTCACATGGATGCTCTCTTGGTAAGTGCTGGAAATGATAAGTAAATGGACTTTATGATATATGATTCTTGTGGTACAAGTCCATCCAATGTTTATTGTGCTTATTTCTATGCATTGTGTATGTTATTATTCTTAAGTTTGAATAATGTGCTGCATGCAAGTCCTACCTTTTAGTTTTGTATAAAAGGTTACTTAGTACTATAGTACTGAAGGGTTCCTTTTGTAGGCCCCTACCTATTCAATGTGAATGTTCATTGTAGGTTATCCCACATGTGCTATTCAAGTTCTTTTCGGGTTAAGAGTGTAAGAATTATCCGGGAAGCTTTCAAGGTTACTCTTTTAACCTTCACATTTCCTTATTTAATAATTTTACTCGTGTAAGCACTAATAGTGGAATTTATCTTTTGTAATGTCTTTAACGCACTATTCTGATTTAAATATAATCTTAGATTTATGTAATTTGTGTTATGTTCTTTTAAGCCTTAAAATTTGGTACTAGAATGTTGGAAGGAAACTAGACTAGTATTAGGTGTGGTAGTAGCATTCCCAAAATGTACTGTATTTGCTTCCACTTAACTTTTATTAAAATAAAAAAAAATCTAGTACTGAGTTTTGGGAGTGTTAAAATTCACCTTAGGCCTTCTAGTTTCTAGGGCTCACTATACTACTTCTAAAGTCCAAGGTTTGGTTGATTACATTATAGGGAAGATTTTTTATTAGTCTACACAATTATTATCCTATTTAGGATTTCTATAGCTTATATATAGTATGCTATTAGGGGTTCAAATGTATTGGTGCTAAATGCTTCTCTTCTCCAAAACCATTATTAATCAACCAATTGCAATGTGTTAAAGCTTTCTATGGATAGGTGGTTATAAAAAAATCACATAAATCACCTATAGCATGTTCTACTTACTACTAGCCTAAGAAGGAAGGGGCCTTGGTATTATAAATATTGAAAATTGGTATATGACAACGCTAGGGAAGCACTTATGGGTTCTCTCTAGGAACCAATATAGCTTGGGAGTTCGATGGATCCATTCTTGCTATATAAATAATTCAAATATCTATTAAGTATATCAACTAGCTTGTTTCTCTTAGAAGAATACATATATCTTTATTATATGCATAATCTAGAAAGGGCAATTTGATATGACATTATTGGAAACATATACAACATAATTTAGGCATACAAGGTTATTTGGCATAGAGGGGGCAATATGGTATAACCCAGAAACTCTAAAGCATTAGTTCACACTTTTGATTGTGGCCTAGAATCATCTTGAAGGAAATTTTTTAGAACCTTTATATCATTGAGGAATATAGTTGTGGTTTCTATTCATAAGCCCAAACCCTAACTCATATACTACTAAAATACCTTAGTATAATAACCCATATTTTTGTATATGGTTGAATGAGAATTTTTGCAAATTTTTAGACCTTTGATCTTGATTTAAAGTTATGATTTGGTTTGAGGCAAATTTGATTTAAAATTAAGCTGAAAATGGAGTTTATTAAGTTCTTTAGGCAAACTATTCAATGGGTTCCATAAACCATTGGATGGGTTTGTTGTTTTAGCAAATTGGGTTTACTAGGCTAAATAGATCGACTAGTTGGGAGGAACCGATCAATTATTTTGTAGAATTATCAACTAATAGGTCCAAACCTATCAATTGTTTTATCAAGCTGGTCATATTTTTAGAGCTTGATTTTTTCAAAAATATCTTAAACTAAAATGGAACCTTACCAACCCATGTGGAATTGTTCCTAATAGATTTCTAACCATTTTTATGATGCATTTAGCCCAAAATATTACCTTAAACTGATCTTGAGGTTGATTAGGAAAATTGCAGGGGAGACATGTCCTTATCATTATCTTCTTCCTCCTCTCTCATCTCGACATTTCTAAAGTCAATGCTTTGATCTCTAGCATGACTTTGGACATTTGGAAGATTCTTTCTGCACTGATCTTCCATTACTTCACTCATGTATGCTGATTCTGGCCTAATTAACCTACATTCTTTAGAGACACCATTTGAACTTTTGAAAATAGGACAACATATCTTAGAAGAAATCTATTTGTTTAACTCAAATTCATATGGCCAATTTTAGGGTTTCAAGTTGATTCCTAAAACTTTTGTGATTCCATTTGATTGATTGGCTATAAATAGCCCCATTTATCACTTATATGCACCTTTTTATAGCCACAAAATTCTCTAAATTTTGTTTTCACTCTATTCTTTCTACACATCGAGCCTTGCAAGCAATGTTCATACACTTGTGATCCTATATCTAGTTCTCTCTTGTTTCAATTTTTAAGCAAGGAAGAGTTAGATTATGATAAAAAGGTTGAGTGGTCTAGATAAGCATTTCCCTATTTTTACCTCAAGTTGGTATGCTTTTCTTCTTTCTGTTTTAATTTCAAATTTTTAATAAGGTTTACGGTGTAAATGTTTGAGTTAAGATTGTGGTTTTAAAAGTTGAGAATTTTATTGTAGGAAATTCTAGTCTATAAGGGATTTTGCCTACATCAAATAAGTGATTCTTACTTCTAAGATGTTTAATGAGTATCACTGTATGCTATATGTTCCTTTAAGTGATGGTGCATGATTGGCATGAATGTATATAGTTTTCATAAGTGATTTAGATAGATAGATGTCATAATTTGAGTAAAACATATGAAATTCTATAAAAATAGGACATGATAATTCCATATGGTGAAATGCAAGTTAATTCGGTTGGAAATGAGTTAGACTATTGATACATGCTTTAATGTGGTTAAGGATGATTTATATGTAATAATTTGCATGAAATTTAATGTTTTAGTGTTGTGTTAGGGAAAACCAACTGGTTTGTTTCTAGAAGAGTCTACTAGTTGACCTAACCCATTAATTGGGAAGCTAGTAGAGACCTTCATCCTACTCTTTGCTTAAACCCATCAACTAGTTGGGTAGAACCGATCAACTGGTCTATGAACCCAAATCAATTGACCAATTGAGGAAAAGTATAGTCTGGTTGATTCAAACTGATCGACTAGTTGTTGTAGTTGATCGATTTGTTGGCCCACACTGATCGATTAATTCTACTAGTTTGCCTAGTTTATTTTATTTTGGTTTGGTTATGCTTTGAGGCTACATTTGGGACTATACCATGATTATTAATGGGATAAAATATATATTATATAGAGGATTATTAGCCAAATGAAAGGATTAAAATGGAGCATAAATTATGAGACCCTATGAGTAATATGAAGTCTAAATGGGTAATTTCACTTATGATAAGTGATGATATTGAGAAATGAGTAATGAAACTTAGCATGGGCTTGAAGAAAATGATATATGGGGTTGAGTAATATGGTATAAGGGTAAATGGAAACCCATATGGTTGGGAAAAGGGAAATAAAAGGATTGATACAGAATAAACATGGAAATTGCCTTGCTAGTTTCGTATGGGGCTTGTGTAATCACTTATCCTTATGAATAAAATACTAATCATGTAAAGCAAAAGATAATTGAGTTGAGTATGGGTCTGAGTTACCCAATCCTCAATTGGCTACTAGGGGTTAGTCTGCCTTTGGGCATTTTTATTGTCCTCGGGCCTTACCTTTGGGTGGGATCTTGAGAGGTGCCATTTCCTTACCTACTCTAGACAATGACGATGTACTAGGGGGTATTGATACTAAAAGGTCTGGCTACCTTGGTGGTTGGCTTCGTTTTGGACTAATATCCATATTAGTTGGCTTTGGCTTGGACTTACATCCATTCTGGTGATTGGCTTCAGCTTATTTTTATGTCCGATTGGTGATTAGCATCAGCTTGGACTTTATGCCCCTTATTTGGATAGGATTCCTTAGTATGTGAGACCTTAGGGTGGTGCACAATCTATTGATCGATGATAATAAAATATGGATGATGAGTAATTGAATGATAATTATGAATGATGACAAAATGAACGGTTAATAATCGATTAAGGATGGAAGTAATGGTATGATAGACCAAAATAGATTACAAAAACTAGTTTGTACATTTGGCAATGGTCTAAATGATTAATTGGATTATTGAATGGAATACCGGTTGGATGATTGATCTATCTCTTATATGGATAAGGAAATGGTATAATCCAAAGGATTGAGTAATTGGAAATAAACCCTAGAGCTTTCTTAGATTCTATTTGCTATTACATGTATGAGAGCTTATATGATGATGATGTGAAATCGAGAATGATATATTCTACCTTGTTAGAGTTATGCATGTTTTAGCTTATTGATGACTTGATCATGATGCAGGTTGTATATTATATCCATTTATGGTAGAATTTGTATACTTGTGTTTACATTGAAGGAGAAACTTAGACGTAGCATACTGATGTGCCCATTTGCTCCGTCACTCACTCATTCCCACGAGCAGAGGGCCATGTGCAGGTCTTTAGGATTGTCTATTAGAGGTCCTACCTTAGTTAGGTTAGACATTGACAGCAAGGATAAGCAAAGGTTTTTTTGGGGTCTGTGGTGGACTAAGGTGTTAATTTTTGGGATCATATCCTAACCCTATGTTATTAACACCATGTATTTTTACCCACTTGTATTTTATAATGACTTGGTCAAAGAGCGTTAAGGTCATCTGATGTAAACGATCTTTAAATTCGTTTATGTAATATTTAATCCACACATTATGTTGTCTTAAATATTTTTGTTGGTTTTAGCTTTGTATCTGATATAGGGTAGGCGACAAACTTCTATCCTATGTCAGATATGACAGCAACACCCCATTTTTCCTAGGTGTCTTTTCATCTTCTGTAATGTTTTGATGAATTTTTTTTTTGTAGTGAAAAATGGAGGCGTTACACTTAGAGTTGATGAAATGAACCTAAATTCTACACAGATCATCATCGAGAAGAGAAACACTAGTTTTCATGGTATCATATGTATATGTATGTCTATGTGTGTGTATAGAGCGATGATCAAGAGGGAGAAGAGATGATAAGGGTAGAAAAATGGCCATGGATTAGCATGCAAGGTAGGTAAGGAAGTAATAGCATGTAGGGTAGTGTTGGGGAAAGGCTATAGGGTGGTGTTAGGTATGGTTGTAGGGTTTGTGTGGGGTTAGTCGTTGTAGGGTGTAGGGTGGGGCTACATGTTTGAGAAAGGAAAGTAAGGACGATGAGAATGGGGTAAGTAAGGCCATGTTTGGTCTCGAAGAGGAAAAGGAAAGGGAGAGGGTGAAGAAGACGGGGAGACATGGGAGGGGAAAAAGATAAGAAAATAAAATAAAATAAAGGAATTAGGCTAGTTAGGGTGGAATGTGTAGGGAGAAGGAGAGGATAAAAGAAGATAGCAGAGAAACGGAAGGTGGGTTGGGTTAGTTAACACAACCTATGAAGGGAGAGAAAAAGAGAAAAAGAAAAAGAAAGGAAGAAGGAGAGAAAAGAAAAAGGGAAAGGGTAAAGGACAAGGAAAATTTTGGGTTTAGAATTTGGATTTAGGTTTAAGTTTATATTTTAGGAAGTTCATATAAATTTAACACAATTTTATAGGGTTGGGATAGGTTAAAATAAAATAAAATGACTCAAACTTTAGAATTTAGGCTAGGTTAAAATGTTGATAAATTATGGTTTAAATTTTATAAAATTTTGGGATATTATGCTAATCATGTTATAATTACCCTTAATGAAATAAGTAGGGTTAAAGGAAGATTAATCATGTTTATACATCAAATGACCAAATTACCCTTAATTATTAAAGGTGGAATATATAGAAAGTAAAAGTTAAATTTTGACTATTAAATATGAGTTTGACTGTTGCCTTTACCTTTGAATTTAAAATTTTCTACTAACTTTAAATTAGAATTTGAATTTTTACTCTTTTCTTGATGAATAGTGAGTTTTTCAATATTCGCATACAATCTTATTTTGTGATTTTGAACTCATATATGTCTAACATTTTGATTTATTTGGCCCCAAAGTGGCCTTGGGAGTCATTGAAGTGGTTCATTTGGAATGTTCTAATCATTTCAATTATAAGATAAGTTTCGTGTAACCTATAACCATTTACATGGTAGTTTAGTATAATCTAGAAACAATTATGTGGACATTTTGTGTAATTCATGAACACCGGTTGTATGACATGTTATGTAAGTTGGGTATTATCTATAAACACTATGTATGCTTGTTAAAACACCCATTATGTGTGAACATGTAAACACTTATAAACAATAGAGGTAAGAACATTAAAACCTTAGTCTTACGGACTTTTGTATGAGATTTATAACTATGATGACCAATACATTCATTTCATTTGCAAATACCTAGTCATGATGACCCATGTATAGGAATACATAGGTGTGATGGAAAATGAATGAAAATGCCTATTTATTATGGCCAATGTGTTGAGAATGCATAATTGTGATGACCAATGCATTGAATAACTAATCATGATGGTTAATGGATGAGAATGTCTGGCCATGATGGATAATATGTTGAGAATGCCTAGCTATAATGGATAATGTGTTGAGCATTCCTAGCTTTGATGGGTAATGTATTGAGAATGACTTGATATTGTTTGGTGTAAACAATAAAAATCTATTTATATTGTTTAACATAAGCAATATATTCATGTTTTATATTGTTAGGTGTAAACAAAAAACCCCGATTTGATATTATTTGGTGCTAAACATCCTCCAAGAGCCTATTTGGGAATGAACTACTCTTTAGCCTTATTCAATGCATTTTGGTTACCTTAAGTGATATACTAGTTGGAAATTCTTTAAATAACATTATTTTTTGGATGTGTGTAACAAATTTCATGAAAAATACCTTAGGAGATTACATGTTTTCTACACTAGAATATATGAAAGTGGAAGCATATGTAAATGTGATATATGGTATCATATGATTACATGAGTTATGTTTTAAGTGCTCATTAGAGCTAGATTTTACCAAGTACTTAATAAACCAAATTTATATGTGACATTGTGATAAACCTAGAAGATGCGAAGGATTTTTATTACAAGAGTTCCACTCTTATGAAGTCTTTATTGGGGGAGCAACATTAGGCCTAGTGTTAGCTAACCACACTATTTTTCTTCATCAACTCCTTGTTTTTGTTTTTACTGTTTAATGCTACTCTATATATATTCTTATCTGCTTCACTAAAAATATCCTCGTGCTTTGATTTTATGTTTATTAGATCTCATATAAGCTACACTTGATCCTTGAGGTATAACGGTACTTTTATTCTTGCACACAATAGGGGATAGGTATTAATTGCACCTTCAGCTTGTTAAATGCAGCAGTTTTATCCCCATTTTGATGGTAACTTCCACAAACTCTTTCAAAAATGAAAAAAATTATGTATATGAAGATGGGGGTGTTACATACCAACCTTACGAAGCTAATACTATGGTAGAAAAATTAGAAATGGAGGCAATAGTGAAAGTTGTAGGGATGGATCATGTAGGCCCTAACCATCTCCATCAAGTTCTTGAGCCATCGATTAGTAGTAATCAAACTCCTATCATATTAAGTCAAAATTAGAAACTAAGTTTCTAAGTACAAACATTAGAGCACAAAATCACATAAGGCCACAATTAGTTATATATAATGAAATGAAGGCCCACTCCCCAAACCCCAAAACCAATGCTCACTCACATAACAATGTTGGATCTACGAATTGAACAAGGCTATAGAAATTCATTTTCATAAAGTAACATCATTATTTAATACCATAGGCTTTGATAACAACTTGAAAATTTTAGGAACAAATGTTTTTGTTTGAAGACAATGCAGAAGTATTGAAAACTAAAGCCGAAGAATATCACCACTACATTAAACAAAAGAGAGGTTTGCTCATTCAACTAACTTATATCCAGTGGAAGGTAAAATGGATCCAAAAAAATAAATGATCTAAAGAGACTAACATGATACAATAATACAAATTATATGAAAATGTTATAAAACATTCCAAAAATAAATAAACCAAAGCTAAGAGTTAAAATAACTAAAAGCTCAAAACAAACCGAATAAAGTAAAATAAATTAGCCAATCAATTAAACCAAAATCTTAACTACAAAATTAAATCTTCCCCAAGTAATAGTCACTTACTAACCCATTTCATCATCCTCAATGTACTACAATTGATAATCATAGACCTTATAAATAATCCTAATACGTTGTTTACTGAAACAAAAGTCAGATCATTACGGTGATCGCTCAAAGTAGTATCAATATGGTAAAGTACTGGTAAAGAAAACCTATGCTAATATAGGGTAAGATCAATGCTATAAACATAGGATCATTCTTAATCAAATAGTAATTGGCATACATGATTAACATTTATAACAAGAATAATGATAGCATGATGCACAAGTGTCCCTTACAAGTGATGTAAATTTACAAATTATTTTTTTAAGTTATAAGGATACAAAACACTTCTAATTTGGAAAAAAGTTAATTAAATAGTGGGGAGGATCCATGTAATCCATTCATGAGCCAGTTAAGCCATCACCTTTTAATGGCTTGAACTAGCTTAATTTTTTGCTCATAATTAGCCCTTAGTTCTAAAATAAACCATCTAAGACCAATCAGCAACAACTATGATTCATGCAACCTTCAACCACTAAATAGAGGGGAAAAGAAGCATGCTTTAGATCTTATATGTTGTTATTGATTGGAAATATTTTGCAACACCTTTTTGTGGTCAGTCGCTCTTAGGTATTAACTATGTGTTGTTTGAACCAATTGAATACTAAATTTTTAGCCCTTTTTTAGGTTACAAATTTTTCTAAATTTATTACTTGTAAAAAGGTTGGTGGTTGATTGTATTTTTTTTCCTTATAAATCTCCCATGATCAAATTTTTCATGCGGAAGGTATTTCTTTCTTGTACATGTATACAACTAACCACTAAAAAAACATATGGTTGATGCACTTTACTTAACACTTACTAGTTAGTTTATTTATATTAAGAAAACTAGCTAGTTAGGATTTAAATAAGGCTAATGTTAGAAGGATATAGGGGTCATTTTGTAACCCAATAAGATCAACACACGCCTCTATATGTGTTGGTTTCCTCTTGAATTAGATTATCATACCCTTTTAATAAAAATTGAGTTGTGTGCTCTCTCTACACATTCAAAGTTTGAGTAAAGAACTTTTTCTTTCAATCCTTAAAGTCTTACATTATTTATCTCATGTGTTCAAACCATAAGTATTAGTTGTGAGTGTTTGATCTCAAGAATTATTTGTACATCAAATACTATTCCTATATGTCTTATCTTCTTATTTTTTTTATGGAAGACAACCCTAATCCACCTTATTGCATTAAGCTTGACCCAATCGGTTAGAATTACGCATGAAATTGGTATCAAAATTTACAGTTGATAAATTAGGTATTTTATCTTATTTTATACATCCTCACCTTTATTAAAACCAAAATGCACATACAAAATGTCTTCTAGCCTACCCTAAAACCAAATAATCATCTTTTCCTACACCTTGTTTCACATTATGAATTTCATGTAACTATAGGTGATAAAAAAATTCCAAAAGGCTTGGTCCCTAATGAAGCACATAACCTTAGAAGGGATTGTACCATTGAAACTTTATAAGGATACATATATAGGGCTATTAGCATTTTGGATACTTTTGTACCATATTCTAACCCTCCAAATCAACTCTATCCATGAAGAGAAAGTTGTGTACAACATAAAGAAATCATGGAGCCTAGTTCGAGCGATAAGGATAGTTATTTAGGTTTATTCTCAAGTGATTTCCCTCAAGTATAAATAAGAAGACATGAAAGAAAAGATCGTTTCAATGATATAAAGACTAAAGTGCCCATGTTTGATGGATCTCAAAACCTAAAAGGTTTTCTAGAGTGGGAGGTATGGTGCTATAGAATGTTTGAAAAAATGGGTTTCTCAAATGAGAAGTGTTTTAAGTTGGCCATTTGAAACTCAAAGGATTCCTCTATTTGGTGCTATAGAATGTTTGAAAAAATGGGTTTCTCAATGGGAAAATTCTTGCATTTCTTGAATAATTGACGTATCCCTTACCTATTTCTCATTAGGCCGGAGGATTATATGAAAGTCTCCCATAAGAATCATAGGCACTATGGCCTTATTGTTCTACTCTAACTAATTTCAAAGGCCATTCCTAGCTGGTCTAGAATTAAAGGCATAAATGAATCCCACAACAAAATGAATACTACCATCTAGAGTTATAACATCACACAAAATACATTGGGCATAGGTATCAATATGAGTCACTAACTAAATAAGAGGATCCCAAAGAACCCATACTCGACCATTGCAGTGGTCTTGATAATTGTTGAGAAACATCTAGTTCCTTACTAAAGCTTTTTTTTTTATACTATCTACTTTATTGGACTTAACTCTAGTTTTTCAGTAAACATAAAAGGGAGCAATTAATTTTTTTGATCCATCCCTAAACCTCCCTTTGTTTGGATGGATCATTCATGCCTCTCATACTCCAACTAGTAAACATGAGAACTAGGGTCATGAGGGTGACCTTTTAGTTCTTGAGCCTGACTCAGGTTCTAAAGCATACGAAACTCTTAGAGGGCGAGAAAACTATTTCCACTACTCCCCACATCTAGGTTACATTATGCATTTGTCTTCGCAAGTTTAGGATTGAGTGTCAGCTGATTTATGTGATCTTCATATTTTTATGGCTTTAGATAGCTTATATTTTGGCTGACAATCAGACCCTAGTTAAAAAAATTGAGCCAGCAAAGACCAACCAACAACAACCAATTATTGGGAAACCTTAGGTAACGAAATGAAGGGGACAAGAAGCATTTTTCATATTTGATATGTTGTTTTTGATTGGAATTCTTTTGTAATACCTTTCTGTAGCCAAATTAGTCACTTTTAGGTATTTACCACACCTTGTTTGCACCAATTAGATGTTGAGGGTTTTAGCCATTTTTTAGGTTGCAAGCTTTTCTAATTTTTTAAATTAACTTGTAAAGTGTTAGTGGTTGATTTTATTTTCCTTTTAAATCTATCATGATTGGATTTTTCATTGGGAAGGTATTTCTTTCTTATACTTTCATGCAACTAGCCACTAAAACAAAATATGGCTAATGCACATTAGTTAGATCTTAATAGTTAGTTTATTTGTATTAATAAAAATATCTATTTATGATTTAACTAAGGAAAATGCTATAAGGTTAGAGGGGTCATTTTATAATATAAGGAGGCTAACACACACCTCTATATGTGTTGATTCCCTCTTGAGTTATATTATCTTTCCCTATAGCTAAAATTTGATTTGCATACTATCTCCACACATTCAAAGTTTGAGTGAAGAAATATTTCCTAAAATACTCAAAATTTCACAGTCTTTATCTCAAGTGTTTAAACCTTGAGTGGTGATTGTGATTGTTTAATCTGAAGGGCTACTTGTAGACCAAATACTTTTCCTATAATTCTTCTCTTCTCATTTTTGAATTTTGGTGGAAGACAATCCTAATCCTCCATTTTCCATTAAGATTAACCCACTTGTTTAGCTTTATGCATCATAGCACTTATTACATATAAGCATACTTATCTCTTACATGTAACACATAAGATAATCATATCCAAAATCATATTAAGATACCAAAGGTCACCTAAGAAATCTCTATTAATTATCTCATAATTATTTTTACTATCCTAATGGGGAAGGATATAGGATTTCAACTCCCTGCACAACTATACACTCATGTCAAGAGGTTTATACTAAGATCTTCAACATCTATCACACTTGGACTCCTAAATAAAGGAACGTACACTCAATTTTTATTACGCAACTCCCACCACAATTGTTACTAACCATGGTAACCTTACCTTAAGTATGTATACATGGCAAAGGTACCTAATATCCATCAATAAAATACTAATTCCTTATATTTAATTATTTGAAGCCAGACTTAAATATAAAGGTGAATAACTAACGTGAAACACACAATCCAAGGTCAAATACCAAGTTCAAACCTATAGTTTACCCATTAAAATTGTCAAACTTATTCCATAAAAATAGTTGATTAGTCCCTAAAATTAATTAATTAAATCATGAACAACAATAATAAATAGATCATATGAAACAAACAAATTAGTTGATTGATTTGAGGGTATCTTGTGAACTAGTGAACATATGAATAGTTAAGCCCTTAATTAGTTTACTAGTTCAAGGTTGAAACAAAACGTAATATTCTAGCTTAACCAGTCAACTGGTAGGTCAAAACCTATTCCCTGGTTTTCCCATATACTAGTTGATAGTTTCTTTAACAAATTAGATATACTCATGCAGTTAACTCCAAATAACTCAAAATTAGAAATACATTCTAACATGTTGTGAAATATAAGAAAAAAATCATGCTAATAACTCATGAATGATGCTTGAAAAATATAATTAATCAATATGCACCATAATCACAAACTCTCGCCAAAATAGTCAAATGGTCCAAACATGTTACCATATTTCTAACATATTATACATACTAGAAAATCATACTTCATAATATCTTTCTAAAGCATATATTAATGAGGAATACATAAATCGTGCTCTATGACAAATTTAAATGCATAGAAAAAAATGGATAAAATAATATCATACAAGTTAGCGAACCACAAGTTGAAAAGTATGACATATACCATAAATGGTCTTATTGCTTAGATTTTAGTAGCGATTGTTCCATGTTGTTTATTAGTAATTATATTCTCAATTTGATATATAATATAACAAATTTTACATTAGTATAGCATAAGTTATAAAAAATTAAAGTTTGAAATGTTTATAAAAAATTTTAGGGTGTGTTTAGTTTGGGAAACAATCCCCTTTTTTTTTGGAAATTTTTTTTCTAATTTTTAAAAAATTTAGAAAACATATTCCCAAATTCCATTTTTTATTTTTTTTATTGGAATATTAGAAAATATAGTTTTTCAACTTTATGAAGAAATTTGAAAAATAACCCAGACCATGTTTTATGAGTTTTCCACATAAATTTATATCATTTTTTCTATATGTTTCCCATTAAAAAGTGTTATTAATAATAATTTTAATAAAAATATTAATATTAATAATATTATTTTTTTTAAACATAATAATATTATTAATAATTTATTAACTTTATTAATATTTGTTAATAGTAATATTAATATAAAAAAATAATACTAATGGTATTATTATTATTAACATAATTAATAAAGTTAATAAGATTATTATATTAATATCATTAATATTAATAATATTCATAATATAAATAACTTTAATGTCAATTTTTTATTAATTAATATTATTATTAACATTCAAATAATAATAATAATATATTCTTTATTCATATTAACATTAATAACATCACTACTATTAATATTAAATAGTAATTAGCAATAATATTATTTAATAAATTATTATTATTATTATTATTTTTAGTAATAATAAAAATTAGAATTATTAAATATTATTAAAAGTTTCATTAATATTCATAATAACGCCAGTATTAAAGTTAATATTTGATATTCTATTAATATGTCTAATAATAGTAGCATTATAATTTTTATTATATTATCTTTAAGAAAATTATAATGTTATTAAAATTATTATTATTAAAAATAATTATAATAAAATAGTTGTTTATATTATTGACAAACATAATAGTAATAATAATAATAATAATAATATTATTATTATTATTATTATTATTACTTATGTAAATAATAACTTTTTACTACTATATATAACAATAGTATTATAATATATTTTTCATTGTAATATTAATACTAATTAGTGATAATAATAATAATAATAATAATAAATTTAATTTAATTACTACTATAATTGATGTTATTATACTTTAATTAATCTTATTATTATCACAACTATTATTAAGATTAACATATTAATAATGTTGTTGTTTTCGTTGGTGGTGGTGGTGGTCATAATATTCTTAGTATGAATTTTAATGTTAATATTATCTTCATCATGATTGTCATAATTATCATTATCATTATTATTGGTATTATCATCATTTTTAATATTAATGATAAAAATACTATTTTTATTGAAGCTATTTATAATATAATTATTATTATCTATAATTTTGGTAATAATAATTCTATTTTTGTTGTTGTTGTCATCATTGTCGACGTTGTTATCATTATCTAATATAGGAGACATTAAACATGTTTTCAAAATTTTAAAAATAAATCTAGTTTCATGATTTGAAGAAATGAACACGTTTTTTTAGTTTTTCAAATAAAACAAGAGATGGAAAATAGAAATTTATCTTCACTAACTAAATGTAGCGTTAAATGTTCTTTATATTCTTCATTTGTTCATGATATTCAAAGTATTATTCACTAACCACCATAAGTAAGGTTAGTAAAAAATTAATCATGGTTTTTAGAATTATTAAATAATTAATTATGATTAGACACATAATGACCATATTTATCTCTAAAAAGATAAAATAATGAATATAGGAGTAGTAGGAATCAAAGTATGGCCATTGACCATTAACCATTAATTTTGACTATTAACTTTAGCCATTGACTATGAACAATAATTTTCTAAAAATTGCCTTATTTTGCAATTCCATGCCTAAATATATATGATATTTTTGCTCCATTAGACCCTATGTGGTATTTGGAGATTAAAAAAGTTATTTTAAGGTTTTAACAAGTGCATTATCATGCTAATTTGTGTTAGGTTTTATGATATCATTAATTACTCATGTCAAACGTGATTTAAAACATTGTTTCATTATGTGTAGTTATTTAAAACACTTACAAGTGTTAGGGGTTAGAGAGATATAAAACACCTTAGATCATAGTGCGTAATCAATAAAATACTAAAGTTTGTAGATAATGTGTTTCTTTATATAGATGAAAATAATGGGGCTAATGGTAGATATATCAGTAGTTTATTGCATTCTCTACTCTATAGGTTATTTACAAACCCTATAAAGGATGTATAAACTTAAGGATTAGGTTATCTAGGTAGCTAGTTCAATCATGTTGTTGTACATGGTAGCATGAATGGATAATAGCTTAGCTTTGTTTAAATCTTTTGGCTAACTTGGTAACATTCCATGTGTAATGGGTGTAAGAATCCCTTAGCTTTTAATTATTTTTTTCCTTAGCTAAGTTATTGGTTAATAGGTGAGTATAACCCATGGTTTTGTTTTGAAATAATGATATTCTAATGTTTTCATGATTTATACTTGTGTAACATATATTTATTACCAATTTGTGCAACATGTTGTTTGATACCCATATTATGTTACATGTAAACCATACTCTTATGTATTTGTTAGATCTTAGTAGTAAAACATATTATACATATAGCATTTTATGGTCACAATACAATCCACGAATAGATGATATACCTATTTAGGGTTTTAAAGCATTTCTGGAACATGACTATGATAGTCAACTCTCTAGCTATAACCATCAAGGTTTTCTTAATGAGAAGTAATATTAGCTTAGAGTTACACTAATTGGCACTTATCTTCATTTTTTTCCTCTAAGGGAACATTTTAAGCATGGGGTTTTTTTAAACTCTAAATTTTTATTTCTTTCTTAGAATAACATTATCGTACATTTTGATACCTTGAAAACACTAAAATATTTCTAACTATCATTAGGAAAGGCATGTTTATCTTTATATGGTTATACATGTTTTATGGTATCAACATTATCCTTACACTTGTCATCAGTTAGAATAGGCATACCTCTCATGTGTTATGAAAATTGAGGGTGATATCACGTACAAAAATAAGCAAAAGAGCTGGTATTGTAACACCCCATCCCCACACCAACTATAGGTCATTACTAGAGCACTTATGAGATTAATGATTAGCCTTAAATATTAACATGAGTCTTTTCCAAGAAAAAATTTCTAAGAAGTCATTCATTCTTAGACTACTCCAAGCTAAACATGCTAAACTATGGTTTTTTCCAATCACGAATTCTCAAAAATGAAGACTTACCTTATTGATATAAGTATTCATATCGACTCTTTTGAGCCTCTAACATCTATCATTTAATTTTGGATATTGAATACTCATCTACTCAGAGAACTTAATGTCTTTTGGTGTATATTGACCACCGACTTAAGAGTCCTTCTATTAGGTAACTAACTAACTCATCCAAGTTCATCTAGTGGTTACAATTTTTTAATACCATTTTTAAGACTCTAATGAAACATAGGTCGTAGGTCATTATTGGAGTGATTTTGGGATTGATGACTACCCCCCATATATCAATATGAGCTCTTTCTATCAACTCCTCCAACTATATCTTACAATCATACATCTTTATGGATGCCATATGATATTATACCTTAAACACAAACTCTAAAATAGGTAATAAAGTGATGGAGAACTCATCATCCCTATAACATCCCTATTTTTACTAGCTAATTAAAAAAATTGCACAAGAAAAACTAGAAATAAAGATGAAACTACTATGTCAACCATGGAGAGAAGTGTGCCCATTCATCTAACCCATGCTCAACACAAGAATAAAACATATTAGAACTCGAAACATTGCTCAATAAATAGTAGTTCTCAAGTGAGGTACTAAAATAAAGTGTGGAGTTGCGCTAACAATTTAGTTTGCAAATGAAATCATAGGAATTAATATAGGTATCATAGAAATTATAAGCTATTAAATAGCTATATGTGCAGAGTAAAAATATTAACTTTCCCCTTGCTAAGGCTACAACAACTCAACCACCTACAAAATAAGGCTAATTGCCCCTAGCACAATGTATAGGGATCAATGTACTACCATGTAGGGAATTACTGCAGCTAATTACTTAGTAAAACATATCTCCTATGAGCACTTAAAACATAACTCATGTCATCATGTGTTAACACATACTCCATTCAAACATACTAACAATTAAGACAACTTACAAATAATAACATGCAAACTCCTAAAGGAGTAATGATATTTAATTTTAGTAAACACATCCAAAAGGCAACATTTTTTGAAACTTTTATGAATATAATGGTTACACACCCATCACGATATGGTAATAAAACAATTTAAAATATATAGTTTATACACACCCAGCACCCATGGTCTTTTTCCAGGGAATCAAATAAAACATAGATCATGCTCTTAGGGGAATCCTCAACCCCAAAAAAACATTAAGTATAATATTAGGGTAATTATTTACCCCATTTCAAAACATGAGTCGTATATTAGGGTAATACTTGTCTCTAAAAAGTAC
This sequence comes from Tamarix chinensis, assembly GCA_030549775.1. Lineage (NCBI taxonomy): Eukaryota > Viridiplantae > Streptophyta > Magnoliopsida > Caryophyllales > Tamaricaceae > Tamarix > Tamarix chinensis. Next base: position 27,128,487 of record CM060175.1, read on the forward strand.
TTTATGGATTGTTTAGCTTTATATTGTGCTTAGTGGAGTGCTTAGCCCCATTACCATGCTATGTATGGTGAAATATATAATACTTAAGCATATCCACTCCCTATACTATTAATTTAGAGTAGAGAAGTTCAATTTTTTAAGGATCAAAGACTTAGCGAATGACTATTTAGTATTAAATGATTACTAAGAACGTTATCTATAAACTAAAGTTACTTATTGCACTAACCCTTAACATCTATGAGTGCTTCATATAATTATATACAATAACACAAAACATTAAAATCAATTAGTGTAACAAAAATTGGAGCAAAGCAATGATCACATGGAATATAACACCCAAGGTATACAACTAACACAATGTTATATGACAACTTCTAGTTAAACCTTTGGAAGCAATCATTTAAATGCCAAAAAGACTCAATTGAACAAAAATAGAAAGTGTGTTTGAGTTTGAAATTATGAAATAAAGTTTTATGTAATTTTTATATAAATATTATATTATTCATGGTTAAAGGAAGTCCTGGTCAATGGTCAAGGTTTGACTATCACTATTTAAATATTCCATACTTTATCATTTGAACGTTAGTTTTGTTATTTTATGTCTAACCATGTTTAATTATACATTATTCCTTTATAATTCAATATTTAGGTGATTAATGCAATATGAACATATGACTAAGGTTAGCATGAATAACATGAAGAACAACAAACAGTAAGTATATCTTTAATTCATAGTGCCAAAATATACATAAAATCATGATTTTGCCTCCAACTTTAACCACAAAAAATTAAATTATATTGAAATAAATTGTAGTATATTTTACATCAAATTTATCTTAAAAATCCCATTTAAAAACTAATATTCTTTCAACACTCAATAATAATTTCTAACTTATGGATCAATCCCCAAATCCAAGCATGTTGCTCTCATTTTAGGTGTGGATAGTTTTTGTGAACATCTAGGAAAATAATCAAAACTTCTTTGCTACTTAAAATTTTTTTAATTCAAATTTGATTTTTAAAAATATACATCTCAATATTTAATTTGATACCAAATATGTATTATAAATCATATCCAACGAAGAGGAATTTATCCCAAAATCAACCTAAATTTTCAAGTTTAGAGTTACTTAATTACATACTCCCCATAATCTTTCATGTATCAAATCATTCAAGAATAAACCTAATGTAGGATCATATAATGATTCTCATATTCCTATTGATTCTAAAGGTAAGGAAGAATTATCTTGGAGCCAATCATATTAAATTTTCTTGATAATATGTCTATGCTTGGTATTGAAAACAATTCAAGATATTCTTGTAGGTATGTTACATATTTGCAAGGAGAAGATGTCAACACACCTTAAGTATACAAGCATTCAAAGCATACAAGACTACGGCATACATGGGATGATAGTACAACAAGAGATGGTGATGATTATCATTAGTTATATTAAACTTGTTGTAAACCCAAAGTGTATTTATGTAAGCTAGGGTTTGATGTAATTTCATGTATATACCATATTTGATTGTGTGGATTTGTAATGTTAGTCATTAATATCATTTAGATAATTATATTTTGATTAATATTAGGCATTATATGGGATTAATTCAAGTAGGATAATTTAGCTTGAATTAAGGGGAAGAACCAACTAGTTTAAGCCATGACTGTACCGGCTACTATCCCTCCCTATATATACCCTTGTACACGCATAAGTTGGAAAAAGAAGATCATTTGAATAAAAATTACTAAGTTAAGAACTTGTTTGTCTCTCATTTGGAGTAGTAGATATCCAGAAGTGCCGGGCATTTCTTTCACATTCTTTGTTCGAATTTGAATGCAACTTCAACATTCGAACTCAAATCAAGCTTCCAACCTGAAACTTTCATTGAGTTTAACCCCCTAAACTGACGTGAGTCCTGCAATCTCATTCCACCAACACAACTATCCATTGGTAATAGATCCTGCTTCCTTCCCTCCCCTTTGATTCACATCAAAAACTATAATATAATTAATAATTAATAAAACTTAATAAAATGATATAATCATATTAGCAAAATTAATTAGTATCATATAAGCCATGATACAAAAATGTAACAAGATTAACATGGTAAATCAACCAAAAATAAAATGTATAATTGAAACAAATGCAATCACAACAAGGATTGTGTTTTATAACAAGTCAGCCATATTTTACATTCATTTAAGGTTAAAAAATATTCCTTAAAAATATAGGAAACCCAAAAAAAAGGTTTGATACCTCAAATCAATTTGGAAAACATCAAAGCACATGAAAGCATGTAAGAATCATATTCAAGTTAAAGAGTTTGAATAAAATGAAATTAAGAAATGAATAGCCCTTGCCCTTACATATTTTAAAGGCCTAAAAATAAAAGAAGGAAGATTTAATAACTTCACGAAATAAATTTCTTTAACCCTCTTTTTTCTAATTAGATATAAGAGAGTAAATCCTGAAATTTTTGAAGTTTTAGGAAGCTTTGATTATGGAAGATGATGAAGGTTTTTGATTTTGTGGATGGAAGGAGAAAAGAAGCTACAGAAGAGAGGATAATTTAGGAAAATAAGAATGATGAGCTTATTGAATTTATAAATGCAACAATTGTCCATACACACACATAACAATGGTGATCATTTAAGGTTGTGTGTCAAACCAAAGTGGAAGACTTAGTAGATTCACTTGACAAGTGTTGGAGGATGAAGATAAAAACTGATTAGGAGAATATTTGATTGAAATTATCAATCTAAGGAGAATGAATATGAGGTGGAAGTGCACACATGAGAGGGTTGGATAAGGTTAGGAAGAAAATAGAGTGGATGAATTTAATATAGTGGTGTTGAGTTATGGTTGATCTAGAGGTGATTATGTAATCATGAAGGAAATATTTGCTATATAAGGGGGTTGTGCATGCACAAAAATGAGGGGGTGAAATGGCATAAGAAATAGGGGGAGATGGGGGATGAAGCAGTTGTGTGTTGAGTGTTGGTTGGTTGGTTAAATATAGGGCAATCATGAGCATAATATTTCCTTAGATAAATAAGGTGTATTGGGGAATGGTGTACGTGGGGAAGGTAGGAAATGGTCTCAAGAGGAGAGATAAGAGGATAGATATGGCGTGGGCATTTCTTTAGAATAGGTTAGTGAAATCATTAACATAGGTTATAAGTGTGAGAATACAAATGAGTAGAAAATCATGGAGAATATTTAAGGAATATTCTCTAATAGCACATGTGTTAATTGAAATTGTTATTATAGGATGAATTTAGGATAAATAACGAGTTTAGATATAATCTTGATGTAATTAGAAATATTTAACAATGTTTTACAAAGATTAGATACAATTAAAGTTGAGAATAATAAGTTTCGATAATTGACCATATCAAAAATGGTGAAAAATAATAAACATAAAATATTTTAAATTTATTTTTATCTTAAAAACATAAAAATATTATGATCCCCAAATTTTTAATTTTTTTAATAAGGAGAAATTTGAAACGAGGCTTAAAATATGAACAATTGCAACACAAAGCATGAATATTACTTTTCATTGTGATCTTCATATATTATTTTAAATGTGATTGGGAGACTCAAAAAATTTCAAGTTTCTCAAATATGATTATATTAGAATGATTAAAAATAGGTTGTATAACTAAAAGTGGCTCAAAAGTCTTACGCGACTTAAAATATAAGAAAAGTTAAGGAAAATAGAACAAAAAATTTCAAAAATATGACTAGAGTTTCAAAATTATAAAAGGGTATGATGAAATGTGTAAAAAAATATATTTTAAAATTATAAAGAACCTAAATAGATCAAAATTTTTGAGATATGGCCTATAACAAACTAAATCAATAGCATATGTGAAATCTCCTTTGGATACACTTAAAAAAAACTCCCTAATCATTGAAATATGATCCAATGATATCTTATTCACCTTTACATCTTGAACATTGCACAAAATAGTGGGTATCACTTCCAAAATATATTACTAAGAGAAATTGTGGGTTTGATCTTTAGTAAGGGCCTATGCGTGCATCTTTGATAAGAGATCCTAAAACCATTGGTTTCTCTAAGAAACAAGAGCCCCAATGCACAATCTATCACCACGTAGTAGATTACCAACATATTAATACCCACAATCACAATGAAATCACTCAATTCAATCTCTGTGAGGTCTAACATGAGTTCTCTAAGAAGACTTGGTTTCCTTGAGAAACCAATTTGCAATTTTTAGGATACTAGTTGATTGGTTGGTTCTTTGTAAGTGTTCTTCAATTCATGGTGACTTGACTAACTAGTTTTGGTAAACCAATTAATTGGTACTATAATTCAAATGGCCATGTTCAACTAGTAAACCAGTTCTACAAAATAGATTATTTCAAGCTTGATTTTAAATTTTAATATTTTCTAATGTTATTGAAACTTGGTGATTATGCTTTGAAAATCTTATATATAATTTTAAAGGGTCTTGTAACACCCCCAAAATTCACTACTAAAAAATTTCGTTTTATTTGAAAGAGTTAGCGGAAGCAATTTATAAAATCATGAATTATGGGGATATTACCACCACACTTAGTACCAGATCGGTTCACTCCTACCATTCCAGTACTAAGTGCTAAGGCTAAAAGTGTAAACCACAATCTACAATCTATTTTTTAAATCAGAGTAGCGTATCAAATCATTTACAGGAATAAAATCCACCAGTGGTGGGTACATTAACAACCTTAACATTAAAACCAGGAATTTAAAAGAGAAGGAGAAAAACCCTAACGGTTCCGGATAATTCCTTACTCTCTTTCTCGTTCCCCACTTGAGTAGCACCTAAAAAGACCTGCAAGGGATACTGCCCATTGAATAGGTAGGGGCCCCAAAAGTGGAATCCTTTAGTGCTATGGTATTGAGTAACCCGTTAATACCACACTTAAAAATAGGCCCGCAATGCAACACATAATGCAAGATATATACATATGTAATGAGAGGTGCATGCATAACAAGGCTGCCACATATCAACGAGTTATAAAGTACAATCGATACTTTTGGGCCTTAAGCCATTAGTCCATCATTATTCAATAATTTCTCTGGTTATATTCAAGTGAGTGCGGGAACCCCACTATTATAGCCAATGGACCGGAATACATATAGGGCAGAACACTCCTGACCACTATTATTGCCGGTGGATCAATCTCCAGGGCAGAATGCTCCTGGCCACTATTATTCTCCAATGGACCGGTCTTGCCCCAACTCATAAGGTGTTCCACTATAAGTAATTAATATCTTTCCATAATTTATTCACATCCAATGCTTGTTTTATTGAGCTCAGGACCCCCACTATTTTAGCCGGTGGACCGAGATATATATATAATCATCATCCAGGGCAAAACTCTCTTGGGCCACTATTATATTCGATGGACCGATACTCAATATCACCTACTAGGGCAACACGCTCCTAGGCCACAATTATGACCGGTGGACCGGTACTCAATATCACCTGCCAGGGCAACATGCTCCTAGGCCGGTGGATCGGTACTCAATATCATAAGTCAATTGGGCTCGGCTCATTAATCTATCACTTTTGTAATTAGTGTTTTTCCTTTCTTTAGTCAGCACAACAATTCTATTTATTTGCTTTGGACGAGAGATCAAGAACCCGAGACACAAAGGTACATCGGCCGTACTGGTGCATACAAGCTACTTAGCACCCTTCAACTATGAACCTAGGGACGCAAAGGTACCCTCGTTGTATTGGTGCATAAAGCTACTCGATACCCTACCGACAGGGACACCTATTCCTTAAGTATGCATACCCCTTAACTAGGTCCGTAGAGCTAGATAGAGTAAGATATAGGGCCTGGTTGGAGCACAAAGGCACACTAGCAAATACCAGAATAATCGTGGGCTAAACCATGTCTTTAGGGTAGCGACCCCTAAAGAGCCACCATTCCCGATCTTGAGGTCTTTCACTTTAAGTATTAGTGTCTTAATTAAAGTGATAAAAAAAGCACAAAAATCATATACTTATTCGCTTTCAATCCTTCTTATTTCATTAGTCATTTCTTATTCAGACGATTATCCAAGATATCATAGAGAAACCATTAAAGCCATCATTATCTCATCTAATTCCGAATTAGGATTTGTTCTCGTGATACTTACTAATTATCAAATACTATTACCTTGCTAATTAGCATCATTTGAATCATATTATGAAATTTCACAATCATAACGACCTGTTAGGTAATTACTTATTTACCCCTTACTTATATAACTGTTAATTCATCCCTTCCTTACTTGACAAATTACCCTATTACCCTTTAGGTTGCATAATTACTAAATTATCCCTTATCCGGTTTAGGTCACCAAGTTATCTCCTACACTTTTTATATCACCATTCACCCCTCATAATTGCTACACTTAACATGTCTCCCATTTGGTTGGTTAGATTACCAATTTGCCCTTTCCTTTTATTACAATCAACAACTTGCCATTTAGTTGGATAAATTACCAAATTACCCATCTTTGCTATCATGATTACCAATTTGCCCCTTTAGTAGGTTAAATAATTACTAACTCACCCTTTAGTTAATTAAATTCCCACATTTCCCTTCTCCATCATCATAATTACCAAAATACCCCTTAGTTGGTTAAATTACCAAATTACCCTTTTCCATTTTCATAATTACCATTCTACCCTTCTCAATTATTATAATTACCATTTTATCCTTCTCCATTATTATAAACACCAATTTACCCTTCTCCATTTTTATAAATATTATGTTGCCCTTCTATAATCATAATTTAATTACCAAATTACCCTTCGTCATTTTTATAATTACCAAGTTACCCCTTACTCCCAAGTTTTCCATAAACATCCTTTTATTTACAAAATTACCCTTCTACCCCTTACTTCCAAATTACCATAATATCCTTTTCTTTATAAAAATTACCATTTTACCCCCTTTACATCCAAATTTACCATATTACCCTTTTACTTACAAATTACCATAATTCCCTTTACATCCAAAATTACTATTTTACCCCTTTCTTACAAATTACCATTTTGTCCTTCTCTTCTAAAATTACCATTTTATCCCTTACCTCTAAAATTACCACAATACCCCTTTACTTATAAAATTACCATTTTGCCATTTAATCATAAAATTACCATATTGCCCGTTTGCCTCCAAAATTACTATAATACCCATTTTTCTTACCACTTACAATTTTATCCTTTTACTTATAAAATTATCATTTCACCATTTTCTTTTGAAATTACCAAAATACCCTTTTACTTACAAAATTACTGTTTTGCCCTTCTCTTCCAGAATTACCAAAATGCCATTTTACTAATAAAAATTACCATTTTACCCTTTTAATCCAAAATACCCTTTCACTTATAAAGTTACCATTTTATCCCTTTACTACACTACTTTTATGAATTTACCACTAATACATAAAATACTAATATTAGTACTTCATATAATACTCATTAGCAACTACATATATTAGATCATATACTTACATAGGCATATTACTAAAATACCCTTAGGCTCATAATAACATTATTCATGCATTAATGACATAATACACCATAGACAAGCATTTAACATTTCCATCAATAATCAAACTCCTTCCTTAAGTATCATCTCTACACATGGCACAAAAGCTATCATACTTTTCTTTTTATCAATCAATATAAGCAACCATGTATATCATACTAAGCAACACATAACATGCATAAAATCATACTAAAATCCCTAATGTGCTAGCATACGTTTTTCCATACATTTAAATGGGGTTTAACGATTACCTTAATCCCGCAAAAATCAAACCTTACCGGTATCCCGGTTAAAGATTCAAGGCTTAATTAGCAACTCAACACCTAAAAATAATATCAATAATATTTATATTAGAAGTAGGAAATTAAAAGGATAAAACTTTATAAAAATTTATTTAATAATAAAAAACTTTAATTAATTAGTAATATACCTCAAAATTTAGACAAATAAATTCCAAATCAATGTGGAGCTCAAGCTACATGAGCAGCATGAACCACATGCAGATTAAGGGAAGAGAAAAGGGTTGAAGGGGGTGAGGTAGAAGGGAGGGGAAGATGGCTTGGTTTAGGGTCTTTAGGCTAGAAAAGGAGGTAGATGGGGGAGGATTGGAGGCAAGGTAAGGGTGTAGGAGTGAAGAGGGGGTGTAGGTGGATGCTGGGGATGGGTTGTAGGCGGCCAAGGGCGGCGGAGGCGGTGGCGGCGAGGTGGTGAAGTTGGCTTTTGGGCTGGGCGTGGCTGGGAAGGAAGGAAAAGGGAAGGGAAAAATGGAGGGGTGTAGGGGCTGTTTTGGGAGAGTAAGGTATGGGGGTGGTAGAGGAGGTTACAGGGTGTGGATTGGTGGTTTCAGTGGTGGAAGAGGTGGCCGAACGGTGACGAACGGGGCGGTTGTAGGTGGTCGGCCGATAAAGGAGAAAAGTGGGGAAGAAAAGAAGAGGTGGAGAAGGGAGGAACAGCAAGGGCTCGAGGGTAGCTTGGGTGGTCTCATGGTGGTGCAGGGTTGAGGTATAGGGTGGTAGTGGGCGGCATAGGGGCTTGGTGCGGTGGTTGGAGCGGGGGGTGGCGGTGGCGTGCAAAAAACTAGGGAAAAATAGGAAGGAGGAGAAAATGAGAAAAAAGAATCAGGGAAGGGAAATTAAGGCTCAAAAAATGGGGCAAGAAATGTTGGTGGGGAGAAGAAAAAGAAGAGGGAGAGATAGGGGGAGTAGGTGGCTGGTCAGGGCTACAGTACAGTGGCAGGGGTGGTTAGTTGGTAGGGAGAAGGGAGGCAAGAAGAACGAAAGGAAAAGGTCATGTGGGCTGGGGATGCAGAGGTTAGTTTGGTTTGAAATAGGAAAGAAAATGACGGAGGAGAGAGGGGAGTAGCAGGGAGGTAGGTGGTGGTCGGGCATGGCCATTGTAGGTCCGGCCGGCGTGCTTGATCATGGCAGAGGATGGTGGTCGGGTGTGAAAGAAAAGAGAAAGGAAAGGGAGGGGTGCGAGTGGGCGGACCGGTGCAAGAAGGAAAGGGTAGGTCGGCTGGTCCAGGGGAAGTAGGAAAGAAAGAAAAAACTGCTGGGTCGGGCGACACTGCACGGGAGAAGAAGGGGAGAGGAAAAGGAGGAGGGTATGTGGCCCAATCGTGCGCCGGGGAAGACAGGCCAGGCGGGCCGCCCAGAGGAAGAAAAAGGAAGAGAAAAGAAAAAAAAGGTGAAAAGGGTAAAAAGGGGAAATAGGAAAATAGGGAAAATAAAATAAATTAATTTATAAAATCATAAAATTTAATATTCTTGATAAATTGTTTAATTTAATAATTTAAATCAATATAATTTAATATATTGGTTCGAAATTGATACTTTTAGTAAAATATTAGTTTGAAAAATTATTTTATTAAAAATAATGTGATAAAATAACAAAATATTTATTCTTAATATATTAGATACTTTTATCTAAATTTATATACTCAAAAATCCATAAAATAATTAAACTATAAAATTTTAAAGATAATTTATTTCAAATAAAAGCTATTTATTAAATTATAGATTTTCTAAATTTTTGGGGGATTACAGGTCTCATAACCATTGATTCAAAAAATTTACAACTTAAAACATTTTTAATCTATCAATTTTATGAAAATATAAAAATATTAATAATAATATGTTTATTTCAATGACAAAAGTTAGCATTGAATCAATCATATGATTGATTAATTAAATAGTTTGGTGGATGTGGTGGGATATACATTTGATGAGATAAGATATTATATTTTTATATTATTGATTCATGGTTATGGAAATAAAAATGATTGAGGAAAAAAATGGAGCAAAAAAGTGCCTTTTGATTTTGGAAAGTGTGATGATTCTCCAAATGTTAAGCCTTTGCTAAAGATAATCTCATATTCAAAGAGTATTGTTTTTTCACAAAAAAAAAACCTCATTTTTTTCTTATACCCATTTTTATCTATAAAATAATGATCTCAAATATAATACTTCCTTTGTGTAGAATGGAAAGTCATTTTAGTAATTTGCACAATTTTTTATGTTGTTATAAAACTAATCATAAATTTTTTCTTATATCTTCCATTAGAAAATAATAAAGAATTTAATCATATATAATAAAATATAATTGAGGGAAAAAATAGTTTTTGAATTTATTTTTGATACATATATTTTCATTTAAAATTACTTTTTGTATAAAGTGAGTAATACAAATATTACCTCATGTATGAATGCTTACATAGGATAAATAACCATATATGTGTCCTTAGTGTTCATTATGGCAAAGATGAATTCACCAACCATAACACAATGAAATCTATAAATTATAGCTCCTAGATGATCATGAATCATAGTGGGAAATCATTACAAATTACTAGATTAGGGAAAACTGATGGGATAGGTAATTTCAAGGAGATTAAGATATACTCTAGGGAAAATTGATGCTTAAACCAGCTCAGTATCTTTTCTGCCTATCCCTAGCCCTTTAAGTATTGAAATTCCTCATCTTGATGTGGTGAAAAAGAGTTATGTAGTACTAGAGTGTAAATCTAGTTGGAAAGAGATGCTCACATATAATTACCAACTTGAATAGGGTCTCATGAATATGTCACTATTCATTATGGAGGGAAAAGTGAAGTCTTAGATTCTATAGTTTAAAATTGATAAGGTTGTTGTGTGTTGGATAAATACTATTATTGGTTATGTACCTAGTCGTTTACCCAGTCATGCACATATGCAAAAGTATATTCATCTCTAATGAATATTTCTCGCCACAAATCTAGATATCCAATACTATAAGAAAGCTTATTTTATTTTTCATTTCTCAAATGAGAATTATCTAAATAGTGTGATGGAGAAGGCATATTGGATATTTCATACTAGAACATTGTCAGTGCATAAATGCAACCTGAATTATGCTTTGATAAATCTAATTGGCATATTTCACCTACTTGGATCCTTCTCCTTAAGTTGCACTTTCACCTTTTATTACTTGATTTCTTATACCATCCTAAAATTTACTATTGAAAAAAATTATTTTCAATGAAAGCTTAATAATAATATAGATTGGTGCTACCACTATAATCAATATAAGTCTGGATTATCATGTCATTCTTACATCAAACACACCACAAAATGGTTAAAAACTTAAGACATTGTAAAATGTCAAATGAGATAGATTCATAAATGTATATAAGTGTTTGGCGGTTAACTTCAAGTACAATATATAAAAATATATAAAAGGGATATATTGAAACTAAGAGTCATAAAATGTATTTGAGCAAATACAAGATTTGAATAACATGACTCTATATACCCAAACCTTAAGCATAAAGAAATTTCACTCCTCTATAAGCAAGGTATAATAAGAAGTAAAGTCATGAAGATGGTCCTCATGCACCTACACAAAATTACCTGGGTTATCTACTCATAGAAATGAGTAGCAACCATAAAAATAATAATCAGTATCATGTGTATTGTGTAAGGTAACAATACAACCATAGTAGAGTTACATAGTGTATAAGACTATAAATATGAATAAGCATGTATAATGATTAAAATTTATGCTCTACAAGAGGAAAACTAATTCAGAATCACATTATTAGGGATAGTCACAATCCATTTCTTATTTATGATTTGTTCAGAAACCTCACTATTCTTAATTTAGTGAAGCAAGCTAAAACACCTCTTGAGGCGAAATGCTCCTAAGCTACTTTTATCACCCAGTGAAACAAATCCAGCATATACTAGGGATGCATTCTCCTAACCACTATTCTTAAAATAATAAAATAGTCTAAATTACTCTAAGCAAAAAACTCTTTTCTACCACTATTATCATCCAGTAGAATGGAAACAATACCCCAGTCCTAACTCATGTAATCTTTCATTTTGAATGATTAATGTCTTATCCATTGTTATTTATCTCAAAATCATCATGCGAACATATATATGAATATTCAATGCACATAATATAACTTAACGTAATAATCCAAGAACATAAATCACAACTACATGTGTGTTGGGAAATTCCCCAACAAATAGGCCATGTTTCCTTTAGAAACCCTAAATTAACAAGTTAAGAATAACTTCTACTATAATAATCATTTTACTACCAAATTTATTAGAAATCCATAAAATATTGTTATTGACAACATATCCAAAAACCAAGGTTTAACTCTAACATCTTACACATGTAATAATAACCTACCACTAGGGTTACTATTTATAAATTCTTATAAAACCCTAATTTTATTAATTTGGCATAGATTTTCCTATATGACTCATATAACCACCACATTTTGCAAATATACCTAAAATACCAATATCAACAAAATACGCAAAAAAATAATTCTAATTCTCATGTTTTACACATGGGATAATGACCCTACCTCTAAGGTTCTTCTTCTTCTTCTTCTTCTTCTTCTTCTTCTTCTTCTTCTTCTTCTTCTTCTTCTTCTTCTTCTTCTTCTTCTTCTTCTTCTTCAAGGAGTTTTGCTTGGATGAACATGCCTCACATGCTTCCTTCTTCTTTAATTCCTCTACTGTCGGAGTCTATAGCAAAGAATAAAGCCACCAAGCGTAAGGCGGCTCTTACTTCGGATGAGGAGAATCTTCGGTCGTCGTTGGTTTGTGTAGGAGGAGAAATTTTCAACCATAGTATCAAAGGGGAATCATTGTCTTATGACTTGAAATCTATGAATCTATCCTCGGTATCAATTAAGTCTATTCTTGATACTCCAATTTCTAATCATTACCTGGATCAAAATTTCCCTATCATGGATGATCCTATTACCCAGAATCGAAATAATGATGCCCCCATTAATATTCCTGATGGTCGATCTTGGTAGGATACATTGGTCAACAATAGACATCCTGAAAGGGGAATGTCTCTAAAATACATTACTCCTCTTATTATTGATGGATTGAACAAAGCCATGATCCAAGCTGATGAAATTTCTAAAGAAATTAAATGATGGGAGAACTCATTGGTTGGGATGGTGGCTGGGATTCAACCGAGTCATTTCCAAATGACTCAATTTGTTAAGGAAAGATGGAATTTTCTCCCTATGTTGCCAGAGCTCTATACGCATGATCAAGGTTTTTTGTATACAAGTTTGCTTCTAAGGATGATATGTACTAAATACTAAATAGACCTTATTGGAGTTTTGGAATTAGGCAAATGCTTCTATGGAAATGAACCCCTAAAGTTTCTAAGTCAGCTAAGGAATGGAGGATAATGTCATTGTAGGTGACCTTCCTTGGCCTTCTTTTACATCTGCGATTAGATGATAGCTTAAGCAGATTAAGTAGTTTGTTGGGGCAACCTATTTATGCTGATACAATTACAGCACAAAAGGGGAGAGTCTCATTCCCAAGTGTCCTCATTGAGATTGATATCAGCATTCCTCTCCTTGATAATGTTACTATTCTATTGCCTGGAGAAAAGGAATTTCAACAGAGTGTGTCTTATGAATGGAGACCTAAGTTTTGTTCATTCTATGATGTTATGGGACATGATTCTACCCAATGTCGAGGCAGGGTTGGGAAAAATATCACTAAAACACAAGTGCGGAGAATTAAACTAGTGATTACAAATGAACAAAAAACTTCCCGGGGAAACTAGTACAGGCCTGAACCCTAACCCTTGTAAGACACCTTTAGGACCTGATTTAGTACAGTCTGTTCCTCATAATTTTGATATTGTTGAGCACCATCAAAATAGACAAATGCTTTTGAAAAAGGATAAGGAGATAATCTTTTTGGGAGATAATTCATCTTATATGGTACCTACTGAGCTTAGTTCTCCAATTCAAGGGAGTAATATTAAGAGGCTGAAGTCTGAAGGGGTGGATAGGGGTGGATAGGGGAGGAGGAGTCTATTATTCCCCTTCCTCATGACCATTGTTGTTTGGAATATTAGAAGGTTAAATAAAACCCTTAAGCATAGGGTTGAAAAACCTTATGATTAATCAAAGAATGAACTTATTGGGGCTCTTAGAAACTAAAGTTAAGAAGGATAATATTGATTGCATTATCTATAAACTTGGTTTAAATTGGAAATGGGAAAATAATTATGATCATCACCATAATGGTAGATTTTGGATCTTATGGGACGATTCTATTTATAATATTCACATTGTTGAAAAAACTACCAAGGGTATTCATTATCTTGATACTTGTTTGAATTCTCAAAAGAATTTTGGGCTTACTGTTACTTATGCATTTAATAATGGTGTTCTTAGAAGGGAATTGTAGGAGTGGATGAGAAGGTTGGTTAACCAAACTTTTCCCTAGATATCCATTGGAGATTTTAATATGGTGACCTCTTCTCAAGAAAAGATTGGAGATAGTATTGATTCTCAGGATGTGATTGATTTTACCCAATGTCTGCAAGATTGTGGACTTGGTGATTTACCTTCTACTAGGTCCAGGTTTACTTGGACAAATAGGTAAGAGTTAGGTTCTAGGGCCTATTGCCATTTAGATAGAGGAGTGGGAAATAGTGAATTGCTGGATATGTTTCCTACATCCAAAATTCACACCGTTCAGCATCCTGCATCTGACCATCATGCTTTGGTTGTTCATTTGAAGGTGTTGCAAATAGTGGGTTCTAAACCCTTCAAAATTTTGAATTTATGGGTAGAGAAGGAGGGATTTTTTGACCCTTTAAGAGGAGTTTGGTAGAATAATATTAAGGGCTCTAAGTCCTATAAGTGTATGAGTAAGATCAAGTTATTAAAGTGGGAATTAAAAATTTTTAACACCAATTAGTGTGGAAATGTATCTCATAAGCTTGTATGAGCTTATTAGGTTTGGCAAGACAAGATAAATGTTTTGTCTCAGCATCCTCTTGATCAAGGTTGTATCAAGGAAGAATGGCTTGCCAAACTAGATTGGGAGAAGAGAACCAAAGTTGAAGAGAACTTTCATGCAGCAAAAGTCCTATATTTAGTATGTCAAACTGGGTGTTCACAACAACAAATAATTTTATGATAGTTTGCAAGGAAGGAGATCTCAGAATAGAATTACCTAGCTGATTAATGATCAAAACAATTTCCTCTTAGATGAAGATGAGATTAAGGTTGAGATTGTAGGGTTCTACAAAAAGCTCATTGGTTCTACTAATGCTTAACTTAAACACGTCAACATTGACGCCTATAACCAGAGGCTTTCTCTGACCTCTGATCAGAGGCATTTTCTGCTGGCCTATCCTAATACTGAAGAGGTTAAAAAAGCCCTATTTTTTATGGGTAACTTGAAAGCTCCTAGACTAGATGGATTTAATCCATTCTTCTTTAAATAATCCTAGTCTATTATTGGTACTGATATTGCTGAAGCCTTTTTTGAATTCTAGTTCTCTAGGAAGCTCCTAAGGTAGATAAATAATACTGCCATTACTCTTATCCCTAGAATTAGACGTGCTTCTAAAGTGTTGGTTAATAGATTGTATAATGTTTTGCATTTCATTGTTGGAGACTCTCAAGCTACTTTTGTTAAAGGGCATAATTTAGGATATAATGTCCTTATGGCCAATGAATTGGTTAAGCACTACCAAAGGAAGGGTGTTTCTCCAAAAATGATGTTTAAAGTTGACATTTAGAAAGCATAAGACTCCCTTGAATGGATTTCTTGCAGTAAACCCTCCTGGCTTTTGGTTTCCCTTATCATTTCACATAGTTAATTATGGATTATATGACTTCTATTAGAATATCATTCAATGTGAATGGTACTTTAACTTGTCCCTTTGATTGCAAGAGAGGTCTTAGGCAGGGTGATCCTTTATCTCCTTCTCTTTTTGTTATTGCTATGGAGTACCTGCACAAGGATATGCATCAGCTATGGAATGATGGAAGGTGATATGAATCATAAGAATTTATAGTTAATTAATTTTGATAATTGCTGTGAATTATTTACTTATAATTATTTGTCTTATTTGGTGGATAAATAGGAGTGTAATGCAGCATATGGACTCTATGGATCTTTGGATGCAGCTGCTGGAAAGTGCAGATGATGTATTTGAAGTGTGCAGATTATGTAATTTTTTTTAATTAATTATAATCCCATATGATGCATTCGTCGGTTGAATTGGCTAATGGAAATTAGGTCGGTTGTATAATCTGCCACCCGGTCCTTAATTTTGGACTAGATAGATTGTGGATTAATCAATCCTTAATAGCCATAATTAGCTAAAGTTTTTAGCTGATGGGAATTATGTCTCAAACTTGCCTTGTATTTGGGGCATTTCTCTTGTGTATTATTTGGGCCGGTCGACTTACTTGTGTGGCCCAAAGTAACAACCCATTCCGTTGTAAGGCTGGTTGTGTATCTCTTCTGGTCTGTATTGTGCGGGTATTTTGTACGTTTGCTATATGGTCTGTCATACTAGTATAAATAGCTTGTAAAGTGTAATATGCGGACAACTTTGACAGAATACATTGCTGAGTTTTCTCCATTCTTCTCACGACTTGTCTCTCTCTCTCGGCGAATCTCTCGCTCGCTCTTCTTCTCTGAATCTGCTCTCTCTTGCTTTGATTGATCTTGATCATTCTTTCTTCGATTTTAGTTGACGTTGTACAAACTGTGCCTCTGAATCTTTGGGTCTTCCTTTGGAGTTTTTCCTTAGGCTGAACCGGTGAATCGAACGTTGCACTCGATTAATCTTTCGATCCTTTGGTGAAACCCTAACAGGTTTCCATCATTTGGTATCAGAACCTCGATTATTAGAGTGCTCGTAGTTTTCTTTGTTACTGATTAAGTTTTCTTCAATTTTTGAGTCGATCTCTGTATTTCGCTAACCTTATTTTGAGGTGTGAAATTTTAGGGTTTGCAACGACGAGGAATGTCTCTATTTTCGTCGTTATAGAACCGGCGATTGAAGTATTTTGGTGCGCCGTTTCAAAAGTTCCGAAGAGAAACCCTAATCGACCTAGGGTTTGGTCAAGAACTTGAATCTTGACTGACTGTGCGACAAATTGTTGTTGGTAACCTCGATTCGTAAATTTTCTTGTTAAATACTACTATTTGCTATACTTAATTTCCAATTTCTTCGCAAATTACTTGTTTGTTAATAAGTACTCAGGTGAAATAACCGGTGAATCTTTGGTTTCGAGAAAAGGGTTAGACCTCCAAGAAGAGGGGTACCCTAAATAAGTGGATTAATTTCTTAAGCAGACACGGTAATATCGTTCCCTTTTACTTAGTCATTTTTATCGAATTATTATTGACTTGAATAAGTCTGAGTAAGCTATACTATTGCTATTTCTGTTAATCATTGATACTGTGATACTTCTTGTGATTGGACTGTGTGTTTTATTTGTCTGAAGTTCTTAAATAAATTGATTATGTTGATTAATTGCTGCAGTGTTAGTTGTTTAAGTCTAAAAATTTCATTATGTCTAACAATGGTCAGTCTGTTAATCAATCTGTTTCCAGTAATGATCTTTTAGAAACCCTTAGAACTTTTCAAGAAAAAATGACTGCTCAATTTGTTGTTTTATCTGCGAACCTAGAACAAAGACTAGAATAACGGGAAATAAGAATTAATGAATTGCAACATAACAGAGTTGAAACTAATCAAGCAAGAGTTTTAGGAAGGGCTCCAATGGATCCTAGGATTAGAATTCCACCCATAGCTAATCTAGAAGAGTTGGAAGATCAAGTATCTAACAATAGTGATAGGATGCCTAGATAAAACAATAGGCAAGATAGGGAATTAGAGTTCATTGATAGGAATTTGAATAATCTTAAGCTTAGTATACCAGGGTTTAATGGCAGGAATGACCCTGATTATTATTTTGAGTGGGAAAGGAAAATAGAACTAGTGTTTGAGTGTCATAATTACTCTGAAGAAAAGAAAATTAAGGTGGCTGTAGTAGAATTTACTGAGTATGCGTCCTCTTGGTACCATAATTTGGTGTTAACTAGACGAAGGTGTGGGGAACCACCTATACAGACTTAAGCAGAATTTAAAACTTTAATGAGAAAGAGGTTTGTGCCAAGTTACTATTATAGGGAATTGCATAAGAGGTTGCAAACTATTAGTCAAGGAGTGAGGATAGTGGATGATTATTATAAGGAATTAGAAGTTTTGATTATTAAGACAGGAGTTATTGAGGATGATGATGCTACCATGGCTAGGTGTAACACCCCCTAATTCACTACTGAAAAATTTCGTTTAAGTTGAAAGGTTTAGCGAAAGCATACGAATTAAAAGCATGAACTTGGGGGTATTACCACCACACTTAGTACCGGACCAGTTTACTCCTACCTTCCCGATACCAAGTGTTAAGGCCAGATCAAAAACATCATGAAGCAAACACCGCCAAAGCATAAGTGCATAGTCAACATAAAATGTCCATGGAAAACAAGGTGCCAACAGTAGTTAAATATCGTTAGGATTACAATTTAAGATTTCTACTCCAAAATATGAGCATAATACAATTATGACTAAAAACAAGACAAATGAAAACGAGGATAACATGAAGTCTGGTCGGCTCACTCTCGACCCCGACCAAGGTAGGCTCAACAGTCGGCCCCTCCCGATGCCTCGTAGGTATTGTAGGCATCGAAAACAAAGTCTCCTACCTACACAAGGTCAGAAGGGCCCTCTGCTCGTGGGAATGAGCAGCACCCATGAAATGGATGATCAGTACGCTATGTACTGAGTAAGGTAATAGACGAGCTAAGGCTGACACAACGCACAACATATTATACACGCACAACACATATGGGACATGGAAATACATGGATGGTGCAAGCCAGTAATAATCCACTCAGACCTTTCTTATTCTTAACCCAGATAATTAGTCATTTCACATTATAAGCTTTATTAATCCATGCGAGTACGGGAACCCCACTATTATAGCCGGTGGATTGGTCACTTATAGGGCAGAACGCACCTAACCACTATTATATGCCGGTGGATCGATCTCCAGGGCACAACGCTCCTGGCCACTATTATGCCGGTGGATCGGTCTGGCCCCGACTCTCATGGTATTCCACTGTAGATATATAGTATCTTTCCCATGATTTAATTACAACATATTGTTTGGTTTGTTGAGCTCGGGATCCCCCACTATTATAGCCGGTGGATCGGTCATGTATAGGGCATAACGCACCTAACCACTATTATATGTCGGTGGATCGGTCTCCAAGGCACCCCGGCACCTGGCCACTATTATGCCGGTGGATCGGTCTGGGCCCGGCTCAACAATCTTACTCTTTAAGTATTTAATGTCTTATTCATGTATTATTAAATAAGGTTCCACCCTTGACATGCATATCAACTACCCTATATGTCTATCCTCCCCAGGGGGGCCCGTCCCATATCTTGAGACTCCTACGCCCCTTATCACCCCCGACATCCATTCCCTTTACTCTGCCTTTAAATGAAAGAGCCAACCCCTACGGGCGTGGGTTAGGCCCTACACTCATGACATCAACTCCATCCCCCCATCACCCCCTAGAATTTTCCCTTGAAAACCCTAATTGGGTCGATGTGTCCCAACCTTCTCCCACTTACGCTACCTTTACCTCATTTAACGCCCCACATCTTACCTCAATTTGATCCTCTCCCAAAACATATCACTTTACCTTCCGATTCAGCACATAACCATGAAAACCCTAGTTGATCACCTCAACCTTAGTACCTTTCTTCTCCCACAAGTAGCCTCTCTCTTTTCATCCCAAAGTCTCTTCTTCCACATGGGAACCCATACTCACCTTCTATATAAATGAAATCTCACTCTAACCCATACTCCACCCTTCCTTAATCATTCTTACTTTTGTACTTCCCAAATTTCCACTTTCTCCCAAAAACCCTAATTGGGTCCCTTAGACACCCTTACATCGACCCACGTGAAATTTTACACCCAAGTCTCCAATGGACCCGTAACTTTGACATTATCTTATTTACTTCTTAAATCAACTTTCCTCACGTAAGATTCATTCCCATGCATAATTTAAACACTCCATGCAGACTCTCCAACCCCCACTCACACCCAAAACCCTAATAAGGTCGCTTATACACCAACTCACGTACTATTTTTCATATCAAGTTCCCAATCACTCCAAGACTCTCCCAAGCTCTTACTTACAATCCAAATCAACTTTTCACACGTAAGGATCATGCCCATGCAAGGTCTAGTCCCCCTATGCAAACTTCCCAAACGTCCACGTCCTTGTTGTTCTTTTATTATCATTTCATGCTACCCAAAACCCTAGCATGCATGTCCTAGAGGGCCATAACAAGTCACATCATCAACATCAACATCAACATTAAACATGGAACATGTCATACACGTATAATATAAGGCACACACAACATACCTCATGATCCACGCTGCGCTACACAAAACAGGTTATTCATAACACATGCATAATACACATCAACATGGCATGCTCATCATCCATCAACACATCACACATAGCACAAGGCCATAGCTTCGTCCTTACCTAGGTAGGCACCGGGCTCGGAGCACGCTCCTCTAGCTCCTTAGGGCTCGGATCGGGGTCACCTATGAAAAGGGGAAAAAGCTAAGTATTAGTTTCCCTTATAAATACTATTAACCCTTATTCTAGTTTAAGGTTAGGGTTCTTATCCCTAGTAGGGGCGTTGTACAAAACTAGGGTTTTTGCTCTAATTTATTATGCTAAGTATTACTCATTGATATATCTTTAGTTTCAAAACTCATTGTTACACTTATATCATTAGACCCGTTAGTTCCATCTTTATAACATTAGTGTTTGCTAGACATAGTAAAATAGTGATAATAATGGTATTAGTAAACTACTAATAGTGATACCTATGTTGGTGTTAGCATTAAAATATTAATACAATGGTTGTAATATCAACAAGTTAACACTCCTAGAGGTAGTAATGATAAAAGTCATATTTTGAATAAATAGTATAAGGGCTCCCATATTTTGTCACCCTAATAGAATTAGCATATGGGTCATATCAATAATAGAAGTGACACTAATGTTAAAGGTATTAGGTATGGTAAAACACTATTACATAGTTACAATACTTCACATAAGGTTGGGTTAAATAGTAAGAATACTAATCGTGGTAGTAATCTTTGCGATAGTATTAATAAAAATAATAACACCAGCACTAATGGTTAAGTATGTTGAAAGCTAGGGTTTTGGGGGAGATTATGGCTTGTAAGGAAATAACACCTTTAGGATACAGAAATTGATAATGGTAATAACAATAATAAAAGTCATAATAATACTAGTATTAGAAATGTTAATACTGAAGATAATGATACTAACCCTAAGTTAAGTATAATAGGGGTTAGGGTTGGAAGGGGTGATAGTATGATAACATTAAGGATAATAACAAAAATGGTATTAGTTAATAAGCTAATAATAAGATAATAATAATAATAATAATAATAATAATAATAATAATAATAATAATAATAAGTGTAATAATACTAATATTAATTAAAAACTACTATAGGTGGCATAAGAAAAGGGTTTTAGGGTTCAGATGAGTGGAAGACCACCTGAGGACGGTGGTGGTCCGGCGGCGGTGATGGAAGAGGAGAAGAGAAAAAAGATGGAGGAGGTGGTTAGATGGGAGGAGGAAAAAGGAAATTTAAGTGCGGGGGAGGAGGCATTAGGGAGAGGGGAGTAGAATGAGGGTGGTGGCGTGAGAAGGGTGGCGGCGTGCGGTGGTGGCACGGCGGCCAAAGGAGGAAGTAGGTGGTGGAAGATGGTGGAGGTTGGTGGAGAAGGAAGCAGGGGGTAAAGAGGGTATAGGCAGGTAGGGGAGGACCTACAGGTTACTTTGGAATGTGGAAGGAGGGTGGACCACGGCGGAGGTGGCGGGTACGGGCGGCGTAAGGGGCGGCGACGACTAGAGGATGGATTTTTTAGCAAGGAAATTTGCACAACTATGGCAGCACATGTAGGGCAGAGTGGAGGGCGGTGGTGGTTTGGTTTTTTCGAGGAAGGTGCAAGGGTGTTTTTGGTGGCCAGCGGTGGCAACGGCGATCACCGGCAGCGGCAGAAACTTCGTCTAATTTTCAGGCGACAGAGAGGCAAAGTTTTGGGGTGATTTTCACAGCACAGGTTATGGTTGTCAAAGGGGAGTATTTATAGGCAATTAGGGGGAGAAAACAACGAAGGAGGAGAGGACACGCCAGGTCACAGCAGTACGTCATCCGGCGGCGATCGAGCAGGCCTGTAGATTCTCTGTCAGCAGGTTTTGGCTTGGTTTAGGTGAGAAAGGAAAGGAGGCAGGGCCTGTTCGGTGCAGGACGGTAGGCTGGGACAAATCGGGAAAGAAAGGGAAAGAAAAAGGACAAGAAGGACGGCCGGACTGAGGTGTGATCGGCGTTGCAGCAACGCGGCGGGCACGGGCGCGAGGAAGAAGACAACAGCGGGGGTAGGTTGGACCGGTGGTCCAGGGAAGAAAAGAAAGGGGAGAAACTGGCTGGTCGGCAACGGTTATAACGTTCATAATCTCGACGCGTCGTTTCATTATTTAGAAGGTCGAAATGCAGCGTCGTGTCGTTGGCTGGCAATGGTTCTAAGGCTCATTAATTGTGACACGGCGCTTCGGCGGATCGAAGGGCAAAATGATGCATCGCACTCAAGCGTCGGCCAGCGAACGACGCTGGGCCGCGGGGGAGGGAGAAAGGAAAAGAAAAGAAGGCCTGGGTCGCGGGGAGAGGCCCAACCGACGGGGGAAAAAGGAAAAAAAGAAAAGGAAGAAAGGAAAAATTAGGGAAAAGAAAAGAGAAAATGTTTTATTTAGGGTTTTGGATTTTGCATAAATTATTTAGAATATTTTTGGGCTGTTTAGAATATTAATATTTATAAATATTAAATAAATTCCCTTTTTGCTTAGTTAGACTATTTTAGATAAATTTCCTTAACCTCCATACTAATTAGGAAAATACCCAAATTTTCTTCCAATTAAATTCTTTATTATTTTCCTCTTAATTTACCTTAATTAATTCTCTACATTTTAAGTAAATAAATTTATATGTTTAATTCCCTACTAATTCCTTATTTGGCCATAATTTTGGAATTTAGGGTTTCGGGGTATTTCACTAGGTTTCTGAGTGGATTAAATTCAGAGATAGCTGATAAAGTAGAATTATATCCTTGTGGGACTTTAAATGAGACGGTAAATATAGCTACTAAGATAGAGATTCAATTAAGGAAATCTAGGCAACATAAACCCACTGGGATTGGGTTTAAGACTACAGTAAGGAGAAATTTTGGAGGAACTACTTCTAGAAACTGGAAGAACAATAGTAAGGTTGAATATTAAGGTAGAAACAGTGAAGTTAAGGTAGGAAGAAGTTTGAAAAGGGTAAGAATGTGATGACAAACCCTGTGAATGGATCAACCAAGACTAGGGATATTAAATGTTTTAGATGTGGAGGATTAGGACATATAGCTTCTGAATGTCCAAACAAGAGAAACATTTTAATTAGAGAGTCTGGAGATATAGAATCTGAATCTGAAGAAGAAGAGGAAGAGGTTAGTGTAGTTAGAGAAGATGATAGTGATCTAGAGGAAGAAGTAGAATTGCCAGTGAGATGAGATCTTTTTGTGGTTCGTAGGGCTTTAAACAGTAATAAATTACCTGATTCTAATGCTATACAGAGAGAAAATATATTCCATACCAGATGTTTAATTGATGATAAGTGCTTTAACATGCCCATAGATAGTGGTAGTTGTATTAATGCTGCTAGTACTCTGTTAGTGTCTAAGTTAGGTTTAACAACTACTAAACATCTAAAACCATATAGATTGCAATGGCTTAATGAATTGGGAGATGTCAAAGTTAGTCAACAAGTTTTAGTAAATTTAAAATTAGGAAAATATGAAGATTCTGTTTTATGTGATATAGTTCCTATACATACTGCTCACCTGTTGTTAGGTAGACCTTGGAAATATGATAGGAGGGTAATACATGATGGTTATAAAAATAGGTATACAGTACAGAAGGATGATAGGAAGATTGTCTTAGAACCTATGACTCCAAAAGAAGTATTTGAGGATCAAATTAAAATTAAATCTGATTATAAGGAGTTATCTAAACCTAGTTTGGAGAATGATATTAGTTCAAAGGACATGAAATGAAATTCTGGGTTTTATGCTAAAGGTAAGGATGTAGGAAAGGCAATGAAAAGAAATACCAATGTGTACTTGATGATTTATAAGGACTGTTATGAGTGTTAGAGAGGAATAAGTGAAGAAATACCTAGTACAGTGAAACAGTTATTGGAAGAATATAGTGAGTTGTTTCCTGAGGACATTCCTAGTGGATTACCTCCATTAAGGGGAATAGAACATCAAATAGATTTTACTCTAGGAGCTGTTATACCAAACAAACCTACTTATAGGGCTAATCTTGAAGAGGTTAAGGAATTAAAAAGACAGGTCTCTGAACTGTTAAGTAAAGGATACATTAAGGAGTCTATGAGTCCTTGTGCAGTACCAGTGTTATTAGTGCCTAAAAAGGATGGCAGTTGGAAGATGTGTGTGGATAGCAGGGCAGTAAATAAAATAACTATCAAGTATAGATATCATATCCCTAGGCTTGCTGAAATGTTGGATCAATTGCATGGTGCTGTTATATTTTCAAAAATAGATTTAAAAAGTGGGTATCATCAAATTAGAATGAAACCAGGAGATGAGTGGAAGACAGCTTTTAAGACTAATTTTGGATTATATGAATGGTTAGTGATGCCTTTTGGGTTGTCAAATTCTTCTAGTACTTTTATGAGACTTATGAACTATGTTTTGAGGGAATTTATTGGAAAATTTGTGGTTGTTTATTTTGATGATATACTTATATATAGTAAATCTTTAGAGGAACACCTGCAACACTTAAGGATTATTTTAAATGTGTTTAAGACAGAAAAGCTTTATGCTAATTTAACTAAGTCTAGATTTTTTCTGGAAAGTGTGGGTTTCTTAGGATTTGTGGTAGGAAAAGATGGTATATCTATAGATGAAGATAAGGTTAGAGCTATTCAAGAATGGCCTGTGCCAAAGAGTGTGACTAAATTAAGAAGTTTTCATGGGTTGTGTTCTTTTTACAAAAGATTTGTGAGAAACTTTAGTACTATAGCTGCTCCCTTGACTACCATAACAAAGAAGGATAATGGGTTTAATTGGGGTTTAGAACAACAGAAATCTTTTGAGACACTTAAGACTAAAATAACCCAAGCACCTGTGTTGAGTCTTCCTGACTTTGAAAAGATGTTTGAATTAGATTGTGATGCTTCAAGGTTAGGAATAGGGGTTGTACTTTCTCAAGAGGGCAAGCCAATAGCTTATTTTAGTGAGAAATTGAATGGTAGTACTTTGAATTATTCTAATTATGAAAAGGAACTGTATGCTTTAGTAAGAGCTTTAGAAGTGTGGCAACATTATTTGTGGAATAGAGAATTTGTAATTAATATTGATCAGGAAGCTATTAAGTATTTAAAAAGTCAATCAAAGTTAAATAGAAGACAGGGTAGATGGATAGAATTTATTGAGAGTTTTCCTTACATAATTAAGTATAAGAAAGGTAGTGATAATATAGTTGTAGATGCTTTATCCAGGAGATATGCTTTATTAAATGCTGCTGATACTACTTTGTTAGGTTTTTCCAGTATTAAACTATTATACTTAGAAGATATTGATTTTAAAGAAATGTATAAAAAGTGAGAAGTTTCTACACAAGGAAATTATTTTATTAATGAAGGTTATTTGTTTAGGGAGAATAGGTTGTGTACTCCTGCGTGTTCTTACAGAGGTTTATTAATTCAAGAAGCTCATAGTGGTGGGTTAATGGCACATCTAGGATCTCAGAAAACTTTAGATGTTTAAACTGATCATTTTTACTGGCCACACATGAAAAAGGATGTTTTAAAATATTGTGTCAGTTGTATTGCTTGTAGGCAGGCAAAAACTACTTCAAAACCATTTGGTATACTCTCTTACCTGTCTCTAACCATCCTTGGGTTGATGTATCTTTGGATTTTGTTTTAGGATTAACTAGGACTAATAGAGCTAAGGATTCAATAATGGTTATAGTAGATAGGTTCAGTAAAATGGCTCATTTTATACCTTGTGATAAAACAAATGATGTTGTAGCAGTGGCTAAATTATTTTTTCCTAATGTGGTTAAATTACATGGTATTCCTAAGAATATAGTTTCAGACAGAGATGTTAAGTTTTTAAGTCATTTCTGGAAAGTTTTGTGGGGAAAATTAGGGACTAAGTTATTGTTTTCTACAACTTGTCACCCTCAAACTAATGGACAAACTGAGGTAGTAAATAGAACATTAGGAAACATGTTAAGAGTTGTCCTTGGAAAGAATCTTAAACAATGGGAATATGTTTTACCTCAAGTGGAATTTGCTTATAATAGAACTTTGCATTCTACAACTAATAAAACTCCATTTGAGATTGTATATGGTTTTAATCATTTAACTCCTTTAGATTTGAGTCATTTTCCTCATGGTGAATTGCAAAATTTTGATGCTGAATCTAGAGCTGATAATATGAAAAGGTTACATGAATCTGTAAGTCAACAGATTAATAAAAAAAGTGGAACAGATGGCTGAACATGCTAATAAAAGAAGGAGAAAAATGATTTTTAAACCTGGAGACTTAGTTTGGGTACACCTTAGGAAGGAGATTTCCAAATCTTAGAAAGTCAAAGTTGGACTCTAGAGGAGATGGACCATTTAATGTGTTAGAGAAAATTAATAATAATGCTTATAAGATTGATTTACCTGTTAAATTTGGGAATGTGAGCAATACTTTTAATGTGGCTGATCTTAGTCCATTTCTGGGACTTATTCAAGTTTCAGAGGCAAAACCTCTCCAAGAAGAGGGGAATGATATGAATCTTAAGAATTTATATTTAATTAATTTTGATAATTTCTATGATATATTTACTTATAATTGTTTGGCTTATTTGGTGGATATATAGGAGTGTAATGCAGCATATGGACTATGTTGATCTTTGGATGCAGCTGCTGGAATGTACAGATTATGTATCTGAAGTGTGTAGATTATGTAATTTTTGTTAATTAATTGTAATCCCATATGATGCATTCGCCGATCAAATTGGCTAATGGAAATTAGGTCGGTTGTATAATCCGCCACCCGGTCCTTAATTTTGGACTAGATGGATTGTGGATTAATCAATCCTTAATAGCCATGATTAGCTAAAGTTTTTAGCTGATGGGAATTATGTCTCAAACTTACCTTGTATTTGCGGCATTTCTCTTGTGTGTTATTTTGGTTGGTCGACTTACTTGTGTGGCCCAAAGTAACAATGCATTCCGTTGTAAGGCTAGTTGTGTATCTCGTCTGGTCTATTTTGTGCGGGTATTTTGTACGTTTGTTATACGGTCTGTCATACTAGTATAAATAGCTTGTAAAGTGTAATACGCGGACATCTTTGACAGAATACATTGCTGAGTTTTCTCAATTCTTCTCGCGACTTGTCTCTCTCTCTCGACGAATCTCTCACTCACTCTTCTTCTCTAAATCTGCTCTCTCTTGCTTTGATCGATCTTGATCATTCTTTCTTCGATTTCAGTTGTCGTTGTACAAACTGTGCCTCTGAATCTTTGGGTCTTCCTTTGGAGTTTTTCCTTAAGGTGAACCGGCAAATCGAACGTTGCACTCGATTAATCTTTCGATCCTTTCGTGAAACCCTAACAGGTTTCCATTAGTAGGTTTCTTCGTCATCATGGCTATAATAAATTCAAGAGTATTGACCTGTGCTTTGCTGATGATATGTTGTTGTTTACCAGAGGTAATGTTCACTCGGCCTTACCACTTAAACAGAAGTTGGAAGACTTTGCTAACTATTCTAGATTGAAAGCAAATCCCTCAAAGACCTTAGTGTATCTAGCTAGGGTCATTGCAAATGTTAAGTCTCATATTTTGGGGATTCTCAAGTGTGATGAAGGTACTTTTCCCTTCAGATACCTGGGTGTACCCCTTACCTCTACTTGGTTGGGAATTGCTCATTTTCAGCCTTTGATTGATAGACTTTCTACTAGGATTCTTTTATGGACTAATAAGCATCTCAGTTATGCTGGAAAAATCCAAATTATCAAGTCTATGTTGTTTGGCATTTAGAATTTATGGTCTCAAGTCTTCATCCTCCTAAAAAATGTTATTGCTCGTGTTAAGAGCATTTGTAGAAGTTTCCTTTGGTCAGGCCTTAACTCTAGTTCTCATAAAGCTTTGGTTTCCTGGCAACAGGTCTGTCTCCCCTTCAAAGAAGGGGGTTTAGGTGTGAAAAAAAATTTCTATTGGAATATTAAAACTATGGGAAAGAGACTTTGGTAGATAATCTTTAACAAGGAGATCCTTTGGATCAAATGGGTGCATGGATATTATCTAAAGGGAGAAAATTTGAGTGAGCTTCATTGCAATTCTGAGTAGTCTTAGATTTTTAGAAGAATCCTTCTTCTCATAGATAGTCTTCTTAATGTTTTCTAGCAGGGGTGTGTGCAGCCTGATGAATTATATAACACTAGAAGAGTTAATGCCATGATTAGGCTGAAAGTTGATATCAAACCATGGTACAAGCTAGTATAAAATCACTCTGGTCTCCTTAGACATAAAATGATTTATTGGTTGTTATGTAGGAATGCTTTCCTTAATCGAGACAGATTTGGGAAATGGGGAGTTACAAATGAGATAACTTATGGTATTTGTGCCTAGAAGTTGGAAGATTTGAATCATATTTTTATTCTCTACCCTTTTTCTAGGGATCTTTGGAACACTATGTGTAATATGCTTGGAATTTTTCCTCCATTAACATATTGGGATTAGTTTCAAAATTGGATTATCTAAAGGCACAAGTATAGAAGAGGTGAGTAAGGCATTATAAGAATGATGATTGCTACTATTGTCTACAAGATTTGGCATACTCGTAACCAAGCTATCTTCCAAGCTAAAGTCCCCTTGGTGAAGAATGTGGCTCAGGAGATTATCCTTCAAATCTTCATTAAGTTATCCTCAACAGAAAATAAAGCTAAATGGGGTGCTTTGTTAGATTGTCTTAATAGATTTATCTAATCTCTTTGTAAAAAAATTTGTCTTCTTGCTATACATTATCTCTTTTGGTAATTAATAAAATTCTAATTACTTACCAAAAAAAGGTTATACTTCTCAACTTAATTCATTCTATCATTTTTATTGGACTTATGATATTCATATTTACTCTAATTATTACAACTAGTATACTCAACACAATTTGATAAAACTAACACATTAAAATACCAAATATTTCATATTAAACCCATAATGATCTAATTACCTTTCATAGAGTCAAAGTACCTATATTCTCACAAAAATCTAATAAGTTCTAATATAAATGATTTCCAACTTCTAATTTATATCATCATGAAATTAATTAAACAGATTGATTAACTAATGTACATACTACATAACTATTCAAACAACATTAAAATACCATAGTTCATACTAACATACTTAGGCTGTTAATATGAGATTTATCGCAATAATAACATATAAGCTCATGTAGGAATGTAAATAGGGTAGGTTCAAGGCAAGTATCCCTATAATTGTACCCGACACCCAATAAGTATTTTATACCCAAATCCATATCCGTACCAAAATAGATATCCATTAATATATCCGTATTCATTAGATATTCGTTACCCAATGGATAATCCATTACCTGTTTAAATTAACCAATGGATATTACCCAATAGATATACCTGTTATCCGTTTAAATTTTTACTTAATTCAACATTCCAAACAACCTATTATACACCAAAATCTATAATTTTAATCAAACAACCTGTCATTTTAAGATCAAATTATCAACCTATTCTAACAAGTTCAAATTTTTAACCTGCTCCAACAAATCCATATTTTCCAACTTGAAAGTTTATTAACAAAATCACCAATCAACAAACTATCAAATAATCAACAATAATACAAGTTTAGCTCAAAAACACCATAGCCAATATTATTTGTTTGTACAAATATAATAATTCCTCAAATAAAATTGGAATCAATAACTACTAAAGCATAATCGTATAACTTTGATTAGCCAAAAATAACATCAAGAAGAAGTTGTTTGTGTTGAGCTCCAAAATTTTCATATCACTAATTTTCCTTTCCATTTTTCACCTCCATATATTATGGCTTATGTATTTATCTAAAAAATAAATAAAAAACTTAAATATTTTAAATAATTATGTAAATCAAATATTTTAATCACTAATAATATTTATAATAAGTTTTTTCTCACACTCACTAACATTTGAGTTGGATTCCTCATTTTATAAGGTAAACTTATGATAAGTTGAGTTCGCAGTACAATTATTATCTAACTAAAAAAATTAAAACAATAGATATATTATAATTATTTAAACATGAAAGGTAGAAAAGTAAATATTACCTTCATCCTTTATAGTATCCTAAAGCCAATCTCTAAAACATAGTAATGCTTCTAGAGTCTTTGGGTGTAATTAGTTGCAATGAGGAATTACAAATCTCCCACTTTTGCTAAAGCTGACTTAGAAGCAACTGTAGAAATAGACATGACAAGTATGTCCTTAGTCATTTGTTGCAAAGTCGGATCTTTGGTATTTGTCTTCTACCACAATACCACATCAAAGTCATCCATCTATGGCATCACAAGCTCCTCCAAATAACAATCTAACTCGGTCTTCTGTAGGGCACTAATCATGTCTTGGTTCACCAACCACTGATTATAATGAAGCTTAAGGGAGACTTTAGAACCCAAAGTCACACTACTAACACTTGAAACACAAATTTGACTACTAACACTGCAATTATGTGATATTGATGAACTTCTCTCCCTACGCTTATACTTCTCCTCATACTCATGAAACAATTCATAACATATTTTATGAATATTATCTAACTCTTCACCATAGGTGCTCCCATAAATGATCAAATAAAAATACTCTTCCAACTTCAATTTATACCTTGGATCCAAAATAGTTGCCACAACCATAATTTCATGAATCATAATCCAATATTTGTCATACTTTTCTATCATTTTTGTTACCATACCACTAATAATTTCATCTTGATCAAGAGATCCTTCAATCAAGAACATATTAGCTTCACAAACCTTGGAAAGTTATACATTGACACTAGGATATCTACTCCTAAAAAACATCAAAGTGACATCATAAAATAATGACACTCTCTCACAAATAAATTGAGCCAAATCACACTCATCACTTGTAGGACAAAAATTAAAATTAGATTCCAACCATACCAAGCGAGAAAACACATCTTCATATATTAGAGCAACATCAAGCATAAAAAATGTCGAATTCCATCTTATCCTACAATCATGTGTTAAGGATCTACTATATGGAATTTCTTTTTCACGACAAACCTCCATACACTTTTCAAGCCTTTTGGTGTGGCTTTCTAATACATCACACTCTCACATATATTCTCAATAGCTATTTGAATGATCTCTATACCATAGCTAACAAAAATATTAAGTACATGAGTAGTACAATGCATATGAAAATATCTTCCACACAATAAAAAACACTTCGACTCAAATCTATTTGTCAAATATCTGATCAAAGCATCATTAGTGGTACAATTATCGACGGTTAATATAGTAAGTTTTGAATCAATATTCCATTCCATCAAATAATTGAGCAAAACTTCACATAGAACTTCAAATGTATGTGGACTTGAAACACAAACAAACCTTCAGCAACATACAATGATACACAAATAAACTAAAGAACAACATATAATTACATAATATTATTATTTTAGAACTATAGATGAATATGAATTTAGCATACCTGATTATTTGACTTTGCATGGTATAATGATTATCAATCCAGTGAACCATGATAGCCATGAAACTCTTTTTTGGATTATGAGATGTCTACATATCTGTTGTGATTGAAACTTGACTCTTGTTACTACTCAACAAAAATGTTGTTTTATCTTTTTCATATTCAAATAACTTGAAAATATCGTTGCATAGAGTGTTCCATCAAATCATTTAAAATGATGGTTGAAGAGCTATTGAATATCTTCTAAATCCTTCATGTTCCACTATACAAGATGGATACTTATACATAGCTACTATATTACATAGCTCACACCTTGCAACTTCTTGATTAAATTCCACAACTTCTTACCCCTTGTATAGGCCTTAAACATACTCATTTCTTCATGTGATCATGCAAATGAGAAGTAAAAATTTTTGGATCACCACTCAAACTCTTATTACAACCTTCACAAATTACTTTTTTCAAACCATTAATTTCTATCGTGTTAAAGTGATCCTAAACAAATGAATTT
Source organism: Tamarix chinensis (assembly GCA_030549775.1). Taxonomy (NCBI): domain Eukaryota; kingdom Viridiplantae; phylum Streptophyta; class Magnoliopsida; order Caryophyllales; family Tamaricaceae; genus Tamarix; species Tamarix chinensis. The sequence goes on from CM060175.1 coordinate 27,160,867, forward strand.
TTCTTTCTTTTTTTTCCCTAAAGAAAATGGATTCACTTATTCTATCTCCTCATTGGTTGATGGTTCACTAAGTGTAGGATTACTAGCTATGCCGGAAGAATATGGTGGTAGCCTTTGTGAATCGGTATTAGGTTGGCTACTTGATGCCATCAAACTAATTAATAATCCCAAACGCTACACAATAAAAAAACATAATATTTACGTACTCTTACTTATTTATATTTACTTACTGTTAGTTAGTTATTGTAAAAGGAATTATAATAAAGAACCTAATTACCTAGATCTCAAATAGTTCAAATCCCACAACATTAAACAAATATAACAACCTATGTAACTTGTAATTTTTTTCTAGCTTGAATCATTTGATTTCTAGATCTCAAATACCAAATATTTAATTTTTAGTTCAAATCTCATAAATTAATTACCTAATTATCTCAAAAGTTCAAATGTCATAGCATAATCACACCCCCACAAACATTTCAGATAAAAATTAGTGCAACCAAAACAACCAAAAAATTAATTATCCACGTGAACTACAAGTATACAATTGAATCATAAGCTAATTAGAATTTCATAACATAATTAGCAACCAAAACAACTATAAGTGAACCATAATCCATTTTAGATACACGATTCATAAAAATGGAATTTTAAAAAAAAAGCCATAATAAGCTTATTAAACCATAATAAGATTAGCTAATTAAACAAAGCCATTCAAGAAAATGGTAAAAGGTTTAGCAAAGCTCCTAGCTATCTAGCTCCCAAAAGGGTAGATTGGCCAAAACATATACATGTTACCAAACACAAGGCAGAGGGCGAACACCGAACGGAGAAGGGCTTGGAACTACCAACTATAAGGCTGCAACACAACACAACTACACAAGTTCCACAATAGATAGAGAAATGGAGAAGGGCAAAGAGAGGATGAACAACCTACAATTGAGTTTGAGGAACAACAGCTACAGCCAGCAACGTTGGGAGCAACATTAGTCGACGGAGATAAAAATGATGGGGCTAATCTGGAATAGAGGAAGCAAACATAACAAACGATGGGGACAACAATCCAGTAATGATGGAGAGAGACTAGGTAACACACAGTTACTAGGAGGGTCAAGCCCATCGATGACTCGAGGTAAATTAGGTGAGGAGGGGCGATAAGGCAATAGAGTAGGACGTAGGGAGGTTGGTCTAGTGCGGTAATGCCTGGGTAACAGACTCATAAGCAGTAGGTCAAGCGAAGTAGGAGTCTGAGAGGACGTTGATCCATTGAGGATTAGGAAATAGGAATGAGGGGAGAGACATGGTCAAGATAGAAGAGGGGAGATGATAGTTGATGGCTTGGGGAAATATGAAATATTTATAATACAAATTTTTTTAACATATTAAAAATACATTATTAAAAATAACCTAATCAAATAAGCTAATTTAGATTTAATAGAGTATTAAGATTTTAACATAATTACTATTATAAACTTAATAAATATATTAATTATGTTATATATATGAAGGGTAAAAAGGTAATTTTATATTAGGTAAATGGAGGAGGGTACAAATATGGATATGGAGACCTATTACCTATATTCGTACCCGAACTCGATGAATTTTTTTCTCCTTTCCAATAACCATACCCATATCCATTTATCTATATCTATTTATATATCCGTCGGGTATCGGATAAAACCCACCCCATTTACATCCCTAAGCTCATACTTATTGCACATTATCACTTTTCATAAATTCCATGTCACATCATCATACCACAAAATTCCTTAAAATAACATTATCATAATGAAATTATGCATATAATAATAACATACATAAGGCTTCATACAATCATACACATTGCACACAAAACCATAGTTATGATGTATATCATTACCAAAAACATCTCATGTCTCTAAGCACATATAACCAAAGACTCATCCTATAAGATCACCATAAAATCATCTAAGAACAAAGGAGGGTAGAAATGGAGCAAAACTAAAGCAAACCAAACCGCACAATGCTTGAACTAGTTGTAGTAGAATTTGGTACAATAATAGGGGAAGTGTGGACTCTTGACATATATAGGGGTTACTACATCAAGGAGTGACACATATATGGTGTTGTTTCATCAAGGATAAAAGTAACAAGGAGTTGTTTGGCATGGGTTCTTCACACTAGAGTGGTCATTTGGCATGGGTTATTTATGTAAGAGGTGGTGGTTTGGCATGAGTTTGTGGTGTGTTTGGGGGTTGTTGCATGAATAAGTGACACAAAGGTGGTGGTGATACATGATTTTGAGCGTGTAATGGATAATGGGTTGCATGGAAATTTCATGTAAGAAGTGGTGGTGTTATGTGGAAGTTTGATGTAGCTAAGGTATGGGTGTGGGAAGATAAAGTTTGTGTGATGGTTTAGCGTAGCTACACTCTTTATTGTATGAAGTGTTGACATAACCAAGGGGTGTTCAATATGTGTTTTTGATATGGTAAATGGTTAGTTGTGTGAGTTTGTATAAACTTTTTAGATCTTAATTAGACAAAAGTGGTGGATGAATGATGAATGAAACATAAACTAGTTAATGGAAGGAAGAGGGAGTCTGGGAGAATTTGTGTGATTTGCTAAGTGAAGTAAGGAGTGGAGAGGAGGGTTATATATAGAAGGTGAGGTAAGGTTGTGGAATGAGAGGTCCGAAGGAGAAAGATTGAGGAGTTAGTACTTGGGGTGGGTTTGAGTCAATAAAAGTCTGAATAAGGAGGGTGGGTGGTATGGTTGGTGGTGCAGGGTAGGTGAGGCATATTAGGTGTAGGGGTAAGGGGTCAATGTAGTGGTAGTGTAGGGCTGGGAAGGGAACAAGGAGGAAACCATACAATAGTAGGTTGTACGGCTCAAAGAGGATGAAAGGAAGAAAGGGCTAATTGGGACAAAGGAGAAGTGAAACAAAAGGGAAAAGAAAATACTTTAATGTTATGATTAGAATTAAGTTTAAGTTTAAGTTTAAGACTAAGGTAAAATAAATTTATCAATAATCTCATATTAAGGTTAGGTTAAAATATTAATGACCCAAAATTATAAGTAGGGTTGGATTTAGACTTAGGATTAAAGAATTAGAATAAGATAAAAAATATGAATTACCTAAGATTAGGTTATGTTAAGATATTAATTACTCAAAATTAGGGTATGAAAAAACTTTGGGGCATTACATCACAACTCCCCTTAAAAGAAACTTCATCCACAAAGTTAACAAGTTAAGGTCGGGAAAGAAAAGAAAAAGGATATAAGGAATATTGATCTTGGTGATAAATTCTATGGGAGTTAACACTATGAAGTAGAAAAGGCAACTTATAAGACAAAAGACATAACTTCTAAGACAAAGGAGGAAGAGCTTGGGATGTATCATGCATATCCTTCTCTATCTCATAAGTTGCTTCTTCTACTCCATGGCATCTCTAGAGAATATTTACAAGTGGAACTAAGATTGTATAGGTTTTCCGTGCCTTGAAGTTGAGAATTTACAAGGGCCTTTCCTCATAAGATAATAAATTATCGAGCTTGATCTCATCAAGTTTGATCATAAGAGAAAGAACGGCATCATGCTTCCTTAGCTATGAGATTTAAGGGAATAGAACATTCCATAGATTTAATTCTTGGTGTATCCTTACAAAATAGGCCTACATATTGATTTAATCTATAGAAGGCTAAGGATTTAGAAAAAAAATGCAAGAGGTCATTAGAAAAGGGTATGTAAGGGACAACACAAGTCTATGTTGTGTGCCTGCATTACTTGTCCCTAAAAAGGATGGTGCCTAGCATATGTGTATTGACTCAGTACTCTCACAAGAAAAATGAGATATTACATTTTTTTAGTGAGAAGTTAAATGGAGATAAATTAAACTATTTAAAATATGACGATGACTTCTATACAATCACACAAAGTCAAGAAACATAAAGTCATTACTTAATACCTAAGTTAGTTGTCTTACATTCAAACCAAGAAAGTTTGAAATATTTGCATGGGGAAAAGAAGATGAGTCCAAGGCATGCAAAATGGGTTAGTTTTTTTACAATCTTTTATGTTTTCTAATCAAACATTTTGGTAGTAAAGAAAATATCATTGTAGATACTTTGTCTAGAAGATCCATCATATTAGTTATGTGGGATGTTAAGTTACTAGGATTTACTTGTTAAATAAGTACATGAGGGGGTTATATCTGGTCAATTTGGAGTTCATAAGACCATGAAAATACAACAAGAAACTTTTTACTAGCCATAGATAATAAAACTAGTACAAGCTATTATTGGAAGATGTATGACTTGTCAAAAAAAGTAAATGTTTCTTTCATAAGGGTTTGTATACACTTTTACCAATGCCTAATCAACTTTGGGGAAGTATTAGCATGAATTTCATTTTGGGTTTACCAAGGATGCATATGGGGTCAAACCAAATTAACTAATAAAACTATAAATTACTAGGGTTAGTGAACAAGAGAATCAAAGATTGGGATATATATCTTGCACATACTAAATTTGTATACAATAGAAGTCCTTCTAGTACAACTGAATTGAGTTGTTTTGAAGTTATCTCCCATTGATATGTTTTCATTTAAGAAAGGAGATATAAAAATTATGATGTCAAGGAAAGAATTAAATTCTAAAAAAAATTCATCAACAAATTAAAGATAACATTCAAAAAATTGAATGCTAAATATCAAGCTTAAGAAAATAAAAACATAATTCAATAAGTGTTTAAACTAGGAGATTTAGTTTGGTTGCCTTTGAGAAAAGAAATATTTCCAAACTTAAGAAAGAATAAACTAAAAGCTAATGTGCCATTCAAAATCTTAAGAGAGTTTCGAAATAATGCATATGAACTTGAATATGAACATTATGGAGGAGTATCTAGGACTTTCAACATTAGTGACTTATCTCCTAACTATAGTGATGCTAGATTATAGGCAAATTCTTCTTTACAAGGGGAGAATGATGCAAGAGCATCTCTAAATCACTCTCAATATTATTCTTCAAAGGATGAATAACAAGAATAATTAGATACTTGGTAATAGAACCCATTGTGCTTTATAATTCTTATGCTTCTAATGTTTTGCCAAGTAATTCTTGTAGGTATTTTATATTTGTGCAAAAAATTTGTGCTATTGAAGATCTTTGATGTACAAAATAATGAAAATAGCATTACAATAATTAGAAATTGCAAGTAATAACATGGCTACAAGACACAAAGTTAGATTACATATGTTAAATCTATGTATTACATTATTAAATTTTGTATAGCTTTGTCATTTTGTTGTATACTATGTAATACTTGTAAGTTTTCATTGTAACTCAAATGATATAGAAATTGATTCTTATAGAAAAAGTTCTTGGAAATGTTGAATATTGTTTATTGATGATATTCCACATTAAATTTGGTATCAAAGCTTCACTATAGATGGTGCAACTCAAGAGCAATGTTCATTACAGAAATCGGCATCAACCTATGCTAGCTTGGGAGTTCTTGTAAGATTCTTGATTTTCTTGCTTAAATTCTTCAAATATTAATACATTATATTTTATTTCTATGAAGCTTTTGAATTTTTTAAGTTTCCTCATATGTAATCAAGACAATATTGCATGGTTCTTTTTAAGATCTGGATATTCTAGCATGAAGGATTCGAATGGGTGTTTTGAAAATTTTATGTGTGTGGTACGTGCAGAATTATGCATAATATATGTGGTCTTTTAAAAAATTTTGAGTTAGTGTTTTTCATGAAAACATATATGATTTATGTGCCTTTGTTTTTGTTTAATATCGTTGGTGTTATGGGTAGATATTAGGTGTAAATAAAAAAGCATAAATTTGGAAAATACTTGATTGTCATATGGTGGTTGATTATGTGTCCGTGTGTTTGGTGAAATTTCCTCATGTGTTTTATTTATTTAATGTTTGAATATTAAAGGCCTTGTTTTTGTAGAGATAGTGTAGATTGATAGGTTTCTTATCCTACATGATATTATGCTAAATAGGCCCAATACTAGCATAATATTTTTTAGAATTTTCGACCTAAGGTATTGAAAATTACTAAATTCTATATCAAGAATTTAGTAAGATAAGTGTTTAGTGAATTTTTTTTGTTGTTGTATGATTTATATATTTCTTTCTTATTGTGTAATGGACTCATATCTTTGTAGCATCCTTGGTACTATTTGTCTGACTTCTGATATGTGGACTTCTTGTCAAACCAAGGGATATATGTATTTGACTGTTTATTGTGTGGATGCTAATTGGAATTTGAATAGTAAAGTATTAAATTTTGATCATATAGAAATGCCACATGCAAGACAAATCTTACATAATTTGATGTTAAGTTCACTTCAAGATTGGGGTATTGAGGATAAGATTTTCTTTATCACATTAAACAATACTTCTAGCAATGATAGAATGAACTCAAAAATTTATGTAAAATAATCAAACAAGACTTATATTGTAGAGAAGGTGAGTGTTTTGGGTATAATCAATCTAAACCAAAACCTAGTGGAAATCTAAATGTCTAGAATTGTAATAGTTGAATCATGGAGAAGGAAAAAATATCCAAGCCATGTTTAAATCTATTCAAAATATTTTAAATTATTAATATGCCACTAATGCTAAACATAGACAAATACCTTCAATATAAGCTCAAATAAAAAAGTTAGAGTCTAGGTTTGCCGAAAAGGATTTGGTTCAAAATGTCCAAGAACATAGAGAGTTCTATGGATATCAATTAGGGAATGCTATAAGGTCAAATAATCAATTTAAGGGAATGTGGTTGAATTCAAGAATAGATCATGAAAAAGAGTATATAAGGAGCGGAAGTAATAGTAAGCTCCATGACCATCAACTGAAGTATCATCAAAAGGAGGATAAGGAATTAAGCTTGATCTTCCCGATTTTGATGGTAAACTTGATATAGACTTATTTCTTGAGTGGTTACATGAAGTGGAGGCTATATTTGAGTTTAAAGATCACCAAGACGAGCAAAAATGTAAGCTGGATACTCTTAAGCTTAAGAAGTTTGCTAGAATATGGTATGATAATCTAAAGAGTACTAAGGAACTAGAGGATAAATCAAAAATAAAATTTTGGGAGAAACTTAAAAAGCATATAAGAAAGAAATTTATCCCTAAATATTATAAACAAGATCACTATATTAAACAATATGTTAGTGAGTTTGAAAGGTTGACACCTATATAAGATAGCCAGGAAAGGAAGGAACAAACTTGTGATAGACTTTTTTAGGTGGCCTAAACATGACAATTTGAGACAAGGTAGAAACTTGCCTTTATGATTCTTTGGATGACATGATTAAACTATCCCTAAGATTTGAAAAATAAATTAAATCCACTAATCATCATGCTAAACAAAGTACTCCATCTATGAAGTACTACTAAAGTACTCAAGCTACAAAATTTGGATCGAGTACTTCAACATCTACCAGTGTCAAAAAAAATTACTAGAGAGGGGAAAGGAAAAAATAAAGTAAATGAAGTCTCTACTAGGTAATATTTTAAATGCCTAGGGTTTGGACAATTTGCACGCAAATGTCCTAACCAAAGGGTATTATTAATACTAGAAATTAAAACCATGAATACATGTGAGGAAGTGTAATACCCCAAGATTTTAAACCCTAGAATTTAATAATTAATCCTTATTTGGGGTAATTTAATTTTTAAAAGTATCAATTTAATTATTTTGTGGACTTTTAGGTGTATAAAAATGGAAGTGGTTATTTAATAAACTAAAATAAATATTTTATTATTTTATCATACTCATTTTATTTAAATAATTTTCCAAAATCATATTTTACGAAAATTTCCCTCTTAAATTAATTTATCTACCTAAATAATTAAATACCCTTATTAAAAAAAAATTATTTCTATTGTCCTCCTTTTCCTTTTTTATTTCTCTTTTATTTTTCCTTCCTTTTTTCTTCTTCCTCTTTTTTCCTTTTCTTCTTCCTTGGGCCACGTGGCTTGCGTCACCCTGGGCCCTTCCCTTCCATTCTCCTCTCTTCTCCATGCGCTTGTCCATCCCAGCATCCCTTTTCTTCTTTCTTTCTTGCCTACTCAACCAGCCTACCTTCTTTCCTTTCTTATTCTTCTTCTTCTTCTTCTTCTTATTATTATTATTATTATTATTATTATTATTATTATTATTATTATTATTATTATTATTATTATTATTATTATTATTATTATTATTATTCATCTACTTCTTCCTCCTCATCCTTCACCCTGCACACGCACACCATGCCTGCCTACACTTGCACGCCTATCAACTAGCCCCTACAACCCTACCATTGCAGTCTACCCCCTCCCTCTCTCCCTTGTCCCTTTCCCTTCCATTTTGAGCCAAACATAGCCCTCTCGCATGTAACACCCCCAAATTTACTACTGAAAAATTTCATTTAATTAAAAGGGTTTAGTGGAAGAGAAAAGACAAAACTGTAAACTCGGGGGCATTACCGCCACACTTAGTACCATATCAGTTCACTCCTACCATTCTAGTACTAAGTGCTAATGCTAAATAAAGTTAATATTAAACACAAATCATTAATAAAAAACAAGTCATATAGAAATCAGAGTGTGATTTAGTATTACAAACCGAAGAGTACGTGACTAGAGTTTTTCAAACATAAAGCATAGTACAAAAAACACAAATAAAATATGATAATATAAGGTCCAATAAAAGAAATAGAGTCTAGTTGAGTCGCTCTCGATCCCCAAGTTAGGTTTAGGCTCAACGCTCAGCCCCACTCGATGCCTCGTAGGTGTCGTAGGCATCGAAGACATCATCCCCTACCTGCACAAGCTCAAATGGGTCTTCTACTCATGGGAATGAGCATCACCCATGAAACGGGTGATTAGTATGCTACATACTGAGTAAGATAACAGATGCGCTAAGGCCAACACATAGAGCATATAACATAGGAATGAGTATATAGGCAATATACAATGATACATGTAATAAGGCCTGGTTACTTTTCAGATAACTTATTCTTTATTCCTCTTACTAATATGTTCATTACACACATACTCTTTACTAGTACATGTGAGTGTGGGAACCCCACTATTATAGTTGGTGGACCGGAATATTCGCTAGTGGACAAAACGCTCTTGACCACTATTATTCGCTAGTGGGCCGGTCTCCAAGGCAGAATGCTCTTGGCCACTATTATTCGCTGGTAGACCGGTCTGGGCCCGACTCACATGGTGTTACACTGGAAGTGCTTAGTGTATTTCCCATGGCTTAGCTTCATTACATTTCGTTTGTTGAGCACAGAATCCCCCACTATTATAGCCAGTGGACCAGAAATCATGTAGGGAAAAATGCTCCTGATCACTATTATTTGCTGGTGGAACGGTCTCCAGGGCACCCTAGCTCCTGGCCACTATTATTCGCAGGTGGACCAGTCTGGGCCCAACTCAACAATCTTTCTCTTTAAGTGATTAGTATCTTATTCGTGTCTTATTCGGTAAAAATTACACCCTTGACATGCATGTCCTCAATGTTCTATTTCTATCCTCTTAAGGGGGCCCATCCCATATCTTGAAACTCCTACGCCCCTTATCATACCCTGAGATCCATACCCCTTTACGATTACACATAATAAAAGAAACAACTCCTAAGGGTGTGGGTTAAGGCCCAACACCTTATGACATCAACTCCACCTACTATCACCCTCTAGCTTTTTCCCTTGAAAACCCTAATTGGACCTATGTGGCCCAACTTTCTCTCACTTACATTACCTTTACTTCATTCACCACCCCACATCTTATCTCAATTAGGTCCAATCCCAAAACGTATCACTTTACCTCTCAATTTCGCATGTGACATGAAAAACCCTAGTTGGCCACTTCAAACCCTAGTACCTTTCTTCTCCCACAAGTAACCTCTCTCTTTTCATCCAAAATCCCTTCTCTCCCATGGAGCCCATACTCATCCCTTATAAAGTAAATTATCATTCTTAACCCATACTCCACTCTCCCTGAATCATTTTTACTCTTGCACTTTCCAGATTACTACTTCCTCCCAAAACCCTAATCGGATCCCTTATACAACCTTACACCAACCTACGTACTATTTTTCGTCCCAAGTCTCTAATCACTCCACAACTCTCCCATTAGCTTGTTTACACCCTAACTCAAATTTTCTCACATAAGGATCACCCACATGCAAGATTTATCCATCCCATACAAACACCCAAAGTCCCTATACAAATTTTAAGATTTCCATGCATGGTTCCCATCTCTCATTCATTTTGGTCATTCCTTCCTCTTTAATTCCCTCTCATGGATTATGAGGTATTTTGGTCAACCTTATATCCCCCTTAATGAACTCACTTCCCATTTCTTTCTTTTTGTCCTTTCATTCCCATATCATATTATCAATTATCCTAGCATGCATGTCCTAGAGGTCCATATCATATCACACCATAAAACACCATATATACATATACTCATATCATAAGAAACACATACAAACATACCTTAACTCCAAGTTGCGCAACACATAAGACAAATTAATTACAATTATATGATACACGACATAGCATGATATATATATAGCATCCAAGGCATACAAGTCACATAACACACATGGGCCTTAGCTACATCCTTACCTAAAGCGACGTCAGGCTTGGAGCACGCTCCTAGGCCTCCTTAGGGTTTTGACTTGATTCACCTATTAGAGGGAAAGACTAAGGATTAGTTTCCCTTCTACCAAAATACTATTATTTCTTATTTTAGTCTAAGAATAGGGTTACTATTATTAAAGGCAGTTCTATAAGTGAAAACTAGGGTTTCATCCTCAAGTTAACCAATGAGATATTACTAGTCAAAATATAATTATGTTACTATTTATAGCTATATTTCTATTATTAAATCAAATAGCTTCATTTCTTCTAACAATAGTACTAATACTTGTCATAATAAAATAGTGATAATAATAATAGTAGTCATACTAACACTCATAGAAATAGAGGCCCTATTATTTTTAAGGCTAAGGCTAATAATGGCTTTAGGGATAAAATAATAATATAATATTAGTAATACTAACAAAGTACTAATACTACTAAAGATAATAATGATAGTAGTTATATTTGGAATAATAATAATAATAATAATAAGATAAGGGTTCGAATGTTTTTGTCACGATAATAGTAATAAAATAATAACAATAATAATGGTAATAACTAATAATGATGCCATAGTAACAATGTTAGTGCTAAAGGCATTAGGAATATTATTAATGATATTATAATATTAAATAGTAAAATACTAAGGCTTAAGTATTCTTCCTCTTTAACGACAAAACGACAATACTCTAACTTCGGTTTAGATAACATTAATAATAATAATAATAATAATAATAATAATAATAATAATAATAATAATAATAATAATAATAATAATAATAATAATAATAATAATAATAATAATGATGATGATGATGATGATGATGATGATGATGATGATGATGATGATGATGATGATGATGATAGAGATAAATATATTAATACTAAAGTTTTTAATAATAATAACAATGATAATAGTATTAGTAGTAGTAATAGAAATAATAATACTAATAATAATAACAATAACAATAATAATAATACTAATAATAATAAGGATAACCATTTTAATGCTAAAGTTATAGCCTTTTAAGTAGTACACCCTAATTATTAGAATTTTTAAAATTAGGTTAGGTAATAAGGGTGATACATAATAATAATATTAATAATGGTAATAGTAATAATAATAATAACAATGATAATACAAAACTAATAATAATAAGAATAATAATAATAGTGATATTAAGGATAATACTATTAATATTAAATAAAATTATTAACACTTATAGAAAATAGTTTAGGGGCTAGGAAAGTTGGAGCACCGCCTAAGGTTAGTGGTGGAACTGGCGGCAACACATGGAGGTGACGGCGGCGGTAGTGGAGGAGAGAGAGAGGGGAAAGATGGAAATGTAGGCTAAGAGAGAGGAAGTGGAGGGGTGTTTGAGGTGGTGGAAGGTGCAGCAGGTTAAGAAGGGTGGAATGAAGTTGGTGGTGCAGCTAGAAGTGGTGGCGCACAGCGGTTATTGCTGCGGCCGAAGTTGGTGGAAGATGGAGAAGGTAAAAGGAGAGGGAGGCAGGGAAAGATGGGTGTGTGGGGAGGTAGAGAAGGCTCCCCTAGTTGTTTTGGAGGATAGGGGTGGCGCTGGTGGTGATGGAATCAGCGGCAGGCAGTGGTGCGAAGGGCGGCCAGGGGTGAAAGTATGTTGATTGGGTTGGCGGTTTTGCACAGTCGGGGTGGCTCATGTAGGGAAAATCGAGGGGTAAGGAGGGTCTAGTTAGGTAGAGGGTGGTGCAAAGGTCGGTTCTGGGGGTTTTTTGGGCGTCAGCGATAGTCGGCGGTGGTGGACGGCTCGTCTAATGGGGCAGCGGCAAGAATGGTTGTTTCTGGGGTTTCAAAATCAAAATTTGAATTAAGGCAGGCTATGGGGTATATATATAGATCGATTGGCTAAGAAAATACAATGGGGTGCAGATGCTAGGCATGCCATCCGGTGGCGGCAGTCGAAGCGGTTCTGCCATGGCAGGGGCAGCATAGTAGAGGGAAGAGGGAAAGGGAAAAGGGCAGGGTGCTCAGGAGAGGGGAATAGGTTGGTTGGGGTTGAAAATGTGAAAGGAAGCAACAGGAGAGGGAGGGAAGGACAGTGGCAGCGATGGTGGCCGGCGGAGTACTGGGTTGTAGCTCCTCGGTTGCCACCACACCTCGAGGAAGAATAAAGGATCGGGACCGGGCAGTTTAGGGAGAAAAAGAAGAAAAGAAAAAAAAGAATCGGATCGGCCGGGAAGGAAGAAAAAAAAAAGAGGGAGCGGCGTGGGCCTGGGTTGCGTAGGGAAGTTGGGTCACGCGACGGGTTGGCCCAAGTCGAGGGGGGAAGGAAAAAGAAAAGGGAAAAAAGAGGAAGAAAAAGAAAGAAAAGAAAAGAAAAAGAAGGGAAAATATGTGGGTTGGGCATTTTGGATGTTTGGTATTATTATATTTTTTAATATTTAAAATTAATAATACTTATTAGAATAATAATAATTAAATTCCTTTTTAGATTAATTTGCTTATTTTGGATAAATTTCCTTAACTTTCATGTTAATTAGTATAATACCCTAATTTTTCCCTAATTAAATTCTCCATTATTTTCTCCTTGATTTACCTCAATTAAATCTCTTAATTTTAATAAAATCATTTATTTAATAAATTTCTCTAATAAATCCTTAATTGGCCATAATTTCTAGAATTAAATTTTTGGGGTATTTCATCGCATGTCTCTTCCTTTCCTTTTTCTTCCTTCCCTTCCACTCTACACCCCAACCCCCTATAGCCTACACCACCTACTCGAGTCATGCCTACCTTATTTCCCTCTTCCTTTTCTTCTCCTTATCTCTTCCTTCTCTGCCCATTTTCGATCTCCCTCGAGCTCCCTCATCTCCCTACAGAACCCCTCTCTTTTTCTTTCTTTCCTTCTCCTCCTCCTCCCCTATTTTTGCTTTGCAGCCTCCAACCATCGACGCCCAACCGACCACTATAGCAACCTCTTGGCCTCCCTTGCTACCTCCCTACACCACTCAATAACTACTACTCGCCCTTACAACCACCCTTCCCCTCCTTTCTCTTTTCTTTACCCTTCTCGGCCTCCACCCTGCATCACCATCGTGCACCGCCTTTCCTCCTCTTCCATCGCCTCCACAACTACCCCTCAACCCCCAACACCTCCGTTACCACCACACAACATAACCTTGGCCATAAATCCCCTATAACCCCCTCCCTTCTTCTCCTCTTTTCCTTTCCTTCTTCTTATTATCCCTTCCTTTACCCCATCTTCCCAGTCCTACAACCATCGTCCCTACAGCCTTAAGCCACCAACCTTCAACCTCCAACCTCCAACCACCACATACACCCCTACTCCCTCCTTGCACCCATCCACCACTCTCACTCCCTTCTATAAGCCCTCAACTAAACCCCCAAAATCCTTACCTGAATTAACTTTCCTCCTTTCTCCCATCCCCCTCTTCGACCCTTAATTTCCTTAATGCTATACATGCGGCTCACCCTGCCATGTAGTGTGATTTTACTATATCTCTTTAGGAAAATATGGCTAATTTTTAAGGTATAATGATAGTTAGTATTAGTATGTATTAATTGAGCTTTTGATAAAAATTTATTCTTTTAATTTTTATATTTCTAATATGCTAATTTTTTATATTATTTTTAGGTATTAATTTTTACTAATCAAAACTCAAACCTTTAACTAGAATACCGATAAATTTAATTATTACTAGAAATAAGGTACCATTATACCCTACTAAAATGTGTGGATATAAGTATGATACCATATTAGGGTTTTTAATATATTTATATGTAGGTTGTATGATGTTAAGTATAATATGATTTGCAGCATATGTTGGTTGTTGAAATGAAAAGCTTGTTAATTTTAGGTGTCGTGTGTAGAAATGATAGTTAAGGAATGAGCCTTATTGTTAATGATAATGTTAAATGCAAGTATATGATATGATAAGCTAACATGGCCATTTGTAGCATAGATAATGTTAATATGAGCCTTAGGGGCATTTTAGTAATTTTCTTGTACAAAAGATGTGGCCTAAATAAGTATATATATGGTAGGTGCTAATGAGTATATATAATAAATAAGAATAGTTTGTGGTGTTAGATGATGTATATGGACCATGGATGTTAATATTTTATGTAGTTAGAGTATTTTGGTAATTTGGTATAAAGGAAGGATAACTTGGTAATTTTGTGAGTAATAGGGGTGAAATGGTAAAATAATAACTAAGATGGGTTTTTTCATAATTTTCCATAAAGGAAAGATAACTTGGTAATTTGGTGTGTAAAAGGGGTAAAATGGTAATTTAGTAGGTAAGTATTTTGGTAATTTAGCTAACCAAAAGGACTATTTGGTAATTTGAATAAGTATGAAGGGCAATTTAGTAATTTAACTAACTAAAAGGGCAATTCAGTAATTTAACTAACTAAAAGGGAAATTTGGTAATTTTAATAAATATGAAGGGTGATTTGGTCATTTAACTAACCAAAAGGTGTAACTTGGTAATTGTAATAAGTATGAAGGATAATTTGGTAATTTAACTAACTAAAAGGATAATTTGGTAAATGTAACAAGTATGTAGGGTAATTTGGTAATTTAATAAACCTGAAGGGTAATTTGGTAATTTAATCAATTAGAAGGGTAACTTGGTAACTTTACAAATAAGGGGTATTCTAGTAATTTTGTAAGGATGTGGTTAAGGTCAAATTGTGTGTTATGTGTTCATGTGTGTTTTGCTATATGCTTCTATTAAATGTGAGTATGGACCTAGTACTTGTAATGCAACTTGTTATGCATTAAGGTAAGGTAAGTTGTGTGTGTGTTATGACGTGTAATATGGGTGGCCAAATAAAAGGATAATATGATTAAAATGAAAGGTTGGAGTAAATCTTGCATGAGAAGTGTAAGGCTTGAATGGGGTGGTTAGTCTTTGCATAGAGGTAACATTTACGTGGGAAAAGTTGATTTAAGGGTTTGGTAGAAGTGTGCATGGGGGACTTAACTAGGGTTTGTGGGAAAAACCCTAAGTGGGGGAAGTCTATGGAAGGAAGAGTTGATGGCAAGTGGTTGGAGTGAGGGTTGAGACTAGGAGGTGTATTATGAAGGGGGAATGAGTCAAGTGGAAAGGTGGATGGAGTGTGAGGGGATGATATAAAAGAAAGGAAAAGTACTAGGCTTTGGGGTGGCTAAATAGGGTTTCCATGGTCACATGTGAAGGATACAAAGTAAAGTTGTGATGTTTGGTGTGGATTGAGTGGGGTGATGGTGTTGGAAGCAAAGAGGGGCAAAGGTCATGTATGATAGGGAGAGGTTAAAACACGTAGGGAAGATTAGGGTTTTTGAAGGAAACCTTAGAGGGCAATGGTGAGTTAAAGCAGAGATATGGAAAAGTGGGCCTTGACCCACATATGTAGGAGTTTGGGTTTTTCATGCTGAGTAGGTGAAAGGTGGGGAAGATGTCCTAGAGTCCTAGGATGCGTAGAGGTCGAAAGATATGGGATAAGGCTTTTTAGGAGAGCTAAGTGAAGGATGAGAATGGGAAGTTAAGTGGGGCATGTATGTCTAGTAAGAAATTATCTATTGAATAAGATATGAATAGAACATTAACCATTTAAAGTGATTATTGAGTCAGGCCCACACCGATCCACGGGAAAAAATAGTGGCTAGGTGCTGAGTGCCCTGAAGACCGATCTACCAGCAAATAATATTGGTTAGGTGCGTTCTACCCTAGGTGTTTATGATCCACTAGCTATAATAGTGGGGAATCCCAAGCTCAATAAACCAAACTTTAGTTGTTCATAAATTATGGGAAGATACTAATCACTTATAGTAGAACACCATATGAGTTGGGGCCAAACCGATCCACCGAAGAGAATAATGGCTAGATGTAAGGTGTCCTAGAGACCAATCCACCAGCAAATAATAGTGGTCAGGTGCATTCTAGCCTAGGTATTTTTGATCCACCGGCTATAATAGTAGGGTTTCTGAACTCGTATATATATAATTCGAGAGATGATGTTGAATAATGTTTAATTAATGGCTTGAGACCAACAGTATTAACTTCACTTTTATGATCCATTAATATAGTATAAGTTAGGACTTGGTGCCTATCTTCCTCTTAGTATGTGATGGAATTAATAAGTAAATGGACCTTATATTATGCATTTCCTATTATATGTGGTGTTGTATTGTTTTTTAGCTCCTATGTTAATTGTGATCATCTCTATACCCGCGTATGTTATCATTTTTACATCGTTTAAGTATGATGTATTGCATACAAGCCTTACCTTTCAGTTTGGTATAAAGGGTTACTTAGTAGCATAGTACTAAAGGGTTCCATTGTGGACCGCTATTTGTTCAATGGGCAGCAATCTTGCAGGTTAGTTGTAGGTGTTATTCAAGCTATGATCAAGTAAGGGCATAAGGATTATCTAGGAAGATTTTAGGGTTTCTCTTTCCACCTTTCTAATTCCTTGTGAAATGATTTTACTCTTGTAACCACTAGTAGCGGATGTATATCTTTTGTAGCATCTTTAACACGCTACTTTGAATTTAATGAAATTTTTCCTTGTGTAAATTGTATTCTATTCCTTTTTAGTCATAGTTCTTAGTACTAGAATGGTAGGAGGAAACCGCTCTGGTACTAAATGTTGTGGTAACATCTCCAAAATTTACGATTTTTTACTTTCGCTAATTTTTAAATAAAAACAAATATTTCAATAGTAAATTTTTGGGGTGTTATAGGAAGATCCTGAACTTAAGCAATTTGAGGAAACTTCTAGTGAATATAAGGAAGAAGTGAGTGCTTGTTATGTCTTGGAGAGGGTACTTTAAGTACAAGCTACAGGCAACCCACTTAAAGGGATAAAGTATTCATGACAAAAGGAAGAGTATGAGATACAGTTTGTCGTATTATCATTGATAGTTGATCTTAGACCAATGTCGCCAATGAGAGGATGGTTAAGGATTTGGGGTTGAAAACTACACCACGTCCAAAGCCTTATTCTCTTTAATGATTGAATAATTACAAGGGAGGTAAGGTAATAAAACAAACCCTGGTATCATTCAAAATTAGTAACTATCATCATGAGGTGGATACATGTGGAATCATATTAGGTAGATCATGGCAATATGACAGAAATGCTATTCATAATGGTATTGCTAATAAATATCTAGTTGAGAAGGATAAGAAGAAGTATAAACTTAAACCTTCTAAATGTGATAATGAGAGCATAGTCAAGAATAAAAATAATTTATTTTTACATGAAAATGCTAAGGTCAAATGTATTTAAGAAGAATTTTTTATAATGTGGTTATGAAATAATCTCTACAAAGGGAGAGAAATAATGATATTCCTCAATTAGATAAACTCCTTGATGAATATCACGATTTTTCTTCTAATGAATTATCACCTGAATTGCCGCCTATAAGGGGAATAGAACATGTCATAGATTTAATTCCTCGCATGTCCTTACCTAAAAGTCCTTCGTATCAAAGTAATCTAGGCGAGGCTAAGGAATTAGAAAAGCAAATACAAGAGTTTGAAGGGAAAGGGTATGTAAGGGAAAACATGAGTCCATGTTATGCTCCTGCATTATTTATCCCTAAAAAGGATGGTACCTAGCGCATGTGTATTAACTCAGTACTCTCACAAGAAAAATGAGATATTACATTTTTTTAGTGAGAAGTTAAATGGAGATAAATTCAACTATTTAAAATATGACAATGGCTTCTATACAATCACACAAAGTCAAGAAACATAGAGTCATTACTTAATACCTAAGTTAGTTGTCTTACATTCAAACCAAGAAAAATTGAAATATTTGCATGGGGAAAAGAAGATCAGTCCAAGGCATGCAAAATGGATTAGTTTTTTACAATCTTTTATGTTTTCTAATCAAACATTTTGGTAGTAAAGAAAATGTTGTGGGAGATACTTTGTCTAGAAGATCTATGATATTAGTCATGTTCGATGTTAAGTTACTTAGATTTGAGATGTTAAAGGAACTATCTGATAAAGATGAACATTTTGTTGACATCTATAATGTGTGCAAAATGAATAGTAATTGTGGTAATTTTTTACTACAAGATGTCTATCTCTTTAAACTTAATAATTTGCATATACCTTGTTCTAGTGTATGTGATTTAAACAACAACCCATTGACATCTCTTCAAACTTAATTCTATCTCTTCAAATGAGTCCTTTTGAGGTTGTCTATAGGGTTAATTTTTATCTACCCATTGATATGTTTCCATTTAAGAGGGAAGATATAAAAATGTTTGATGACAATGAAAGAATTAAATTCTTAAAAAAACGTCATCCACAAATTAAAGATAACTTTGAAAAATCAAACGGTAAATACCAAGCTTAATAAAATAAAAATAAAATTCAATAAGTGTTTAAACCAGTATATCTAGTATGGTTGAATTTGAGAAAAGAAATATTTTCAAACTTAAGAAATAATAAACTAATGTTAAAAGCTGATGGGTCATTCAAAATCTTAAGAAAATTTAGAAATAATATATATGAATTTGAATTGCTTGAATATTATGGAGGAGTATCTAAGACATTCAACATTAGTGACTTATATCCTTACTATATTGATGTTAATTTTAAGGAAAATTATTCTTTATAAGGTGAGAATGATGTAATAGCATTTCTAAATCACTCTTAATCTTACTCTTTATAGGATGAAGAACAAGAAGAATTAGCATATTTAGAGATGGAAACCATTTTACTTTAAAACTCTTATGCTTCTAATGTTTTGCTAAGTAATTCTTATAGGTATTGTATGTGTTTACAAGAAGTGTATGCTATTGAAGATCTTTGATGTACAATAAAATGATAATAGCATTATAAAGATTACAAAGGGCAAGGAAGAATAAGGCTACAAGACACAAAGTTGGATTTCATATGTTATATCTATGTACTACATTATTAAAGTTTGTGTAGCTTTGTTATTTTGTTATATATTTGTTTTGTCATTGTAACTCTTTAATATATGCTTGTACCATGTATTAGGAGGTTAATCTCACTAATAAAGGCTGAATAAGTGAGTTTGTTAATGAAAGGGGCCTGCATGGTTGCATTTATATATAAAGCTTGTATAACTTAATCTCGAGATATGATGTTGAGTTCATATGATTTTTTGGAAGAGAGAGCAATAGTAAAATCATGTGTGTTAATTCCTTTTCTCTTCTCCTCCTTAAATTGAGAGCTTTGGAGGTGTGGTGGGTAAGGTATCCTTATACATGCCCCTTTACGTACTTCGACCATGTGTGATGGGTGTATTATCTTGATTTGTAATAGCCCTCGCATTACATGCACTTGATGTGTGGTGGGTGTGGTATCCAATTGTGTTTATTTTGATACCATGACTTTTGTTCATGGTGGAGAACTTGGTATGGTTGAACAAACTATCTTAATAATTAGAAATTATGTGATCACTAAAGGAAGAATTATAATCCAATTTACATTATATGGATTGTGATGCATTTACCGTATCATTATTTGTAATACCCCATTTGCAGAAGCCCTAATTATAAATCGATAATTATGTGTACTAGTTATAATCATTATTTTAGGATATTTGGTAGTAAATATATTGTTAATACGTTTATTATTATTATGACTTATTAGATATAAAATTTAATTAGGCCAAAATTTGCTAGAGAATGCGTATTAAATTTTTAAACCTAGGAAGGATTATAACTGGTATTCGCTTCATTAAGTAAACCTTAATTTCGGTAAACTGATAATGTTACCAAGATATTATACCCTATTTCCTTACCTATAAATTATTCTAACCTATCCCCTAATCAATGCTACACTCTTTTTCTTACTTCACCCTACTCTCTCTACCTAGCACACCATACTTCTATGAGCCATTACTAAGGATGGTAATTATCCCTACGGGTTGGAATGGCCATCGGGGATTCCCCATTTGGATTTGGGTTCGCAAAGAGAATTTGGAGATTGGGTTTGGGTTCGGGGATTTTGTCAAAGATGGGGTGGGGATGGATTTGGGGTCCCCATCCTTGAACCTACCATGAATAATTTTTTTCATATATTTTTATATAATTTTATATATATATATATATATATATATATATATATATATATATATATATATATAATTTTTATAGAATATAAATTAAAAGTATAATATAAAAAAGGCTCGAGGATTAGGTATAAAGTCAGGTTTTGGGGATCTGGTTAGGTTTCAAAGTCAAGGAATAAATCGGGGATGGGAAATAGATCAGAGGTCGGGTTAGGTATGGGGATTTAATCTCTATAGGGATTGGGTTGAGGAATCCTCAATAAAAAAAATTTGAGGATCAAGTCCAGTTTGGGGATTATTTTTCTTATCAAGTTTGGGGATAGGGTCCCTCACCTAGCCCATTGCCATCCTTAGCCATTACCCTGCACCATACCTCCCTCTCCCCTTTTTTTTGTTCCGCATCTCCCTACATGCCATCCCTTCTTAATCCCTTCTCCTCTCCCTCTTATGTCGTGCCTTAACCCTCAAGCAATCCTGCATGCTCCCTCTTCTTTTATAATACCCTGTCCTAAAATCCTTCAAATTGTATAGAGAATTACGTTGATATAAAATAAATGATTTTTGGTTTTGAAATGGACTTGAAATTTTAATAAATATATGAACTTTAAGCCTAGAGATCGAATAGTTTACACATCCAATTGATTAGTGCACTGGGAAAATAACATTCTTGTTCTCAACAAACCAGTTAGTTAGTTTACCTAAATCGATCAACTGATTGTCCTACGATTTTAGATTCATTTTTTTATTTTGATTCAAATTTCTCTCTAATGTTGATGAAAACTTCTAAATAGAGTCATAAGCATGTTTTAGAGCTATAAGATTATTTTTCACATTATTTAGATCATTATATAATTTTAATTAACAAGATTTTTCTCAAAAAGGCACCTTTGAGGCAAGATTCACATTTTTCTTCTCCCTCACCTCTCCCTTTCGCTTTTGGTAGATGGGATTGTGAGCTCGACTTTATGCACCATTCCTTAAATTGCTAACCTAGTACCATGCCTATTTCGCACTGCTCTCAACCCTCACCAACCCATCAGGTAAGCTCTCATTTCTTATCCTGCCCACACTCAACCTTACCAGTCACATTCTCCTTTTCCTTAAGAATTTCAACTAGATTTACCTCTATACTTCTCATTTCTTATACATTCTCATCCCTCAATTATGTTCTTGCTTTATTCTCCTTTCTCCTTGTGGAAATTTCCCTAAGGGTTGAGCATCCTTCCATTTTCCCTCTTCTTCCTTCTACTGAGAAAAATAAAGGCCTTCTTTGATTTTCTCCTTTCATTATTCAAGCATTGTGTTCCTTTCTCTTCTTCTAATCTTAGTTATAGTTCTCTCTTACTTTTCTTAAGTAAGGAATAGTTAAGGTTGAGAAAAGTTGAATATTCCTACTCTCCCTTTGACACCCTATTTTTGAGTCAAAGGTGGTGTTCCATGTCTTTCTCCTTCTTCTTATTTTTATTGGCTTTAATGAACTTTTGATAGAGAATTTTAATGGTTTTTACTTTGATTATCTTAGGAATCAAATTTCTTCTAGATAAGCCATCCAATAGGAGTTTTTTTGCTAGAAGAATTGCTTTAAGGTAATGCATTTTTATCATTAACATAAATAGGTTTCTATGGTTTATTGAGGTTTTGTGTGGTAGTGCTTATATTAGTATGATCTAATTATGTTTTGTGGTATGAACATGTGGTATAATTATTCCCAAGTTAGTGTTGTTGGAATTCTTAGATTTTAAGCATAAAATGGGTTATTTGAGTATGATTTGTTTAAGTATATACATTACCATATATCCATGTGATTATATGTGTAAAACATATATTTTTATGTGTTTTTTGACATAGAATCATGATAGGATTATTATGCGTAAGTGTGGTAAATTTTGGTGTATGTTTCATAAGCTTGGGGTAGTATTTTACCAAGACTAGTCGACTGCTTCCTTGAACCCATCGACTAATTTTTCCAGTAGTCAAATGATTTAGAATTTTGGATCGATTGGTCCGAGATCAGTCGATTGGTTTGATGAACTATCAGGCTAGTTTCGATAAACAGTCAATCAATTGGTCAAACCTATCGATTAGTGTCCCTATAGACCAAAATAGTTTGACCTTTGCTTAGACCCATTGACCAGTTGGACAAAATTAGTCAACTTGTTACTATGACTAATCAATCAATTAGTTAGACCTACCTATTGGTTTCTCTATAGGACAAAATGGGTTGCTCTCTACTTAGGCCAATAGACTAGTTGAACCAAACCAATCGACTGGTTCTCTAGTGTTGTTTTGGTCTAGATCAGGTACGACAAAACCAGTCAACTGGTCTAATGGACTAATCGAATGATTTGACTGGAAGCTGCCTGGTTTGTTATAATTTGTTGTGTTTCTTGTAGGCCTTTAGTCTTGATACTTCCATGTATGTTTTAAATTTTAATTATGATTGACTCGATTTAATGTGAATCACTATAAGGATATTTGAGACTTGATTTAGTTAAGTTTAGTGTCTTCTCTATACACCTAATCGTTGGCTTTTATGCCATGTGATGTGTTTGGTGTTAGCACTTGAAAACACCTAAATGGTGGCTTTAATGCCTTTTGGTATATTTGGTGTTATAACTTGAAAACACCCAATTTAGTTAAATAATATATTTTAATTATGTTTGGTGTTGTCACTTGGAAATAACCAATTTGGTTAAACAATGGATTTTAATTGTGTGTGGTGTTGTCATTTGGAAACAACCAATTTGGTTATATATAGATTTTATTGTGATTTGTGATATCAATTGAAAATATAAAGTAATGGTTTAAGATTTCATTTGAACCTTTTTCTCCAAATCTTGGGGTAACTATCATGAGTTAGTGGGTGGGTTTCCCTTTGTTATATTTTTCACTCAGTATCTATTTCCTTCTCTATCGGGTTGCAATCTATAAGGGGTATGCACATATCTTTAAGGTATAGGATTATAATGTGGCAGGTCGGCATAACATCAATGTCCAGATTAGGTGGGTGAGGTATCCCATTATAAGCTTCCTAACACTTCATATTATCCATTGTTTAGGTGGGTGTAGTATCCCAACTTTTTATCCCTCGCGGTATAGACATTTAAAGTATAGTTGTTGAGGTATCCTAGTACAAACCCCCTTGGTATACTTCGACCACTTGTGATGGGTGTGGTATCCTGATTTGTGGTAGGTGCACTCGATGTGTGGTGAGTGTGGTTTCCCTAAAGAAAGCCCCTTCAATGTATCTTGACCTTGTGTGATGGGTGTGGTATCCCATTGTGATTATTTGTGTTGCCATAACTTTTGTTCATAGTGGAGAACTAGGTGTGGATGAACAAGCAATCTTGGTTTCCATAAATTATGTGGTCCCTATGTGCAATCACTAAAGGATGAATTCTAAAATGATTTTTATTGTATGGATTGTTGATGGTGTCAATCTGCAAGCATACGAATTTGTTGTACCACTTCAAAGTCGTACCCCACAAGGAATTCGCAATTGAATACAAAACTTCATCATTTTAGTTATCTAGATCATTATGGAGAGAAAATATGCAGGTAGATAATGAAAATAAATATAACAACTAACTGAATACATATTCTAAAATGATAAATATAAAGCATAGGATTGAACTTCAATCTCTGAATTAGTATTCAACAATGAAATAATGTTATGTTGTAGTTTAGTTTAATAGTTGTGAACAATCAGTCTAAATATATTCATTAACCTCATTCAAGGTCTAAGAATATATTTAATCTAATTTTCTGACTACATTCGTGACTAACTAATTAAATTAAACCCATTAAGAGCTACCGATTTTATAGTCCCTAGGAACCAAACATCTATTTTTGTGATTGTTTGAGTTCCTATCCATACGTTAATTTTCGATAATGGTTTCAACCTTTAGGTTTTAAATAATATCTAAATAGGTCAAATTCTTTCAAATCCAACCTAAAACGATCAATTCTGACATATGAAACAACACATACGAACTAAACATATAACATATACTTTAATTCATCATATTAATATTAATATAGAGCTAATTCAATCATAGAAAAAAGGATTTACTCACCCATGATTGCAAGGAAACATAAGAAACATAAATTACATAACAAATATAATGATGGCATAAAAATTAACAAAGAAGAGAATGGATTGAATTAACCGTAAATTGAAGAAGAATAGAGTTCATTGCCGATTTCATCTTGCATGAAACTTGCACTTAAATTTAGAAATTAAAATTAGGAATTCAAGACATCTTACATGATGTTTTTGCTTAGGAAAAGAGAGGAATAAATCCCTCTACAATCTGCTCAAAAATGTCCCCCCAAAAGTTTGCCGAAACCCCCCTAAAAACTACTCGTAACCAAAGCTACATCGTGCATCAACAGTGTGGGTAACTACTACTGCATGGGCTGGTGATGTAGCATTTTTGGTCTCGACATACCATGCACACTAAGACTGAACTCTTGCATGGTTGTATAATAGGCTATGCTAAAGCAATGTAACATGTTTGGTCTTCGAACTAGGCTGTATCGGGGTTGCACGGTTGTGTAGCTGGTTGCGCTAAGGATGTGCAACACAATTTTCTTATATTTTTTTTAACTTTTTTGACCTCTTTTCATTTCTTTGACTTCCTTGACTCCTCCACAAACATGCAAAGTTGGTTTATATTCCTTCAATGCCTCCCATACTTGGTTTTTTACTTTGAATACATTCACAACTTCCTTATATTTATGTGTTATTGTGCAAATCCTTAAAAAACAAATACCAAGAGAGTAGTAGCATGAACTATGGACTTGAACCACGATCAAATTCTTATTTTAGATCAAATAGAGTCCTAAACTAAAGACAAAGTAAGGGAAAAATATAGAAAACATTCAATTGATCAATTACATGTATTTGATGTATTTTTATATACTTCAATGACTCCATGCAAGCATGCCATGTTGTACCTAAGTTGTACTGATACAACATCATTATGTTGTTACGTGACATCAATGTGCTGTATGAGCCTTACCATTTTTTAGGCAGTATGTTCTACCAGTACTTCACCATGCTAATACTGCACCCATGTGGTCACTGTGATGATCCATATTTTGGTCTAGGGATCAAGGGATGATTCGCAAGACTACGAATCTTAGTTAGAGTATATTGAGGCTGATGATGTGGTCTATTAGTGGGCCATTGCTTAGGGGCTAGAGATTTATAATTATGCCTAAGAGTTAGGAGAACTAATTATTAGTATTTTTTCCCACTATGTTGAGATGCTTTTATATTTCCAATTATTTAAACACTTGGCTTGATTTCTAGTATTTGATTTTGTAAAACTATTAAGTTCATTTTATCTATAATTTGCTCAAGTCATTATTATCTTGTATTGTCACATTAATGGTATGTTCATGCATTCTTTTATTTCTTTTTTAGTTTTACCTTGCATTAGGGATAGATTAGGTGATGATCACACTTCTATCATGGTTGATGTGGTGGTAAAATTCTCCAATTTTATTTTTCAAACACTTTGCATTATCTTGAAAGTAAAATTTTATTGTCCACAAATTGGGGGTGTTACACCTTCTCTTGATCTCCTTCAAGTAATAAAAGCCTATCGTTTTCTATTATCATACCATTTTAGCTAGCAACACATACCGCCTCCAAAATACCTTCCCTTAGCTCCAGCCACTACCATTGATCTCTTTCTCTAACACAAACACACAACCTCACTAAATTAAATCCATCTCCCTCATCCAAACTTCTCCTCCCTTTGGCTTCGGTCGTTCCCACTGAAACCACCGCCACACCACCAACTAACCTTTCCATTCCACCCCCTTCAACTTTGATAACTCCTACCTAAACCAACCCAAACTTGTAGAAAAATCCACCAAAACCCCTACATAAGTTGCTCAAAAATCACCAAAACTTCTACCCCTCTTTTGGCCAAAAGCACCAAATCCCTAATCCTTGGCTTCGACCATTTCTGCTGATCTACCCTACCTTTTTACACCCTTCTCCTTCATATACCCTTCCTTGGATTTATCCATTTTAGCCATTCCTACACCCTATAAATGCACAACCTCAATATTTTTCCCCTCTCTCATTCGACAACTTACACAAGTTCTTCCTCCTCTTACTTTATGGGTTGATTTGCTTCCTTGTTTGGTTGATTATTTGCTCTTTACATTAGTTAAGTTAATTTGAGTTATTTTGATTCTATATTAAATGATAATACATTTGCTATTAGGTGTAAATTTCTAAGGTGATATTTGAGGATTTTAAAGAAGAAATTTTTTGTGCCTTTTGCGTGAGCTTAGATTGGGTAAATCCAATCACTTATAGGATGCTAGAATTTATGTATGAGAATGATAGGATTATTTTGACATGGAATCATGATAGGGATTTGATGTAAGAGAAAATGATCAATACATATCATATATTGTATTAGAACATATTGTCCTCTATTTAGAGAGGATCCCCTACAAATTGGAAGCCAAGCGGATTACTACATTGCTAATTATGGACGAAACTTACAAAGCAACTAACTAGAAATAAAGACTTGTGCATGGAATGCATGGAGGGATTGCATGGAAGGAATTAACTTGGCATTTGCATGAGAAGATTAAGTGGTATTTTTGGATGTGTAATATTAGTTATTATTGTGTTAATATTAGCTAATAGATAAGGAAGTTGAATTAGTCAACAAAATAGCTTAATTCTATATTGTATGATTTATCTTATTTTATCATATGAAGTGTGTTTGGAGTGGGGAAAAAGATAGTGCTTTGGGGGATGATTCTTATTATATTTTTATTATAATTATTTGGTAAAATTGGGGAGGTGCATTGGCTATAAAAGCCATGGAGACACATGACATTGGAGGAGACAAAAATTGAATGAAAATTGCAAGTATTGTTTATTATAATTTTGTGTGTGTTCTTTTCAATTTTAATCAATTCTATTTGAGTAATTATTATTGAAATCCATAATATTTTTATCTACATGAATTAGATATTAATAACTATCATTTAAACCCTCCATAAAACCCACACCATTCTAAACCCTAATCGCCACCTTCAACGTCATTAACATCATCTTCAACCGAATCTTCTTACTTAATTTTACCTATTTCCAAACGTTGGATAATACTATTATTATTATTATTATTATCACACATTCATCCTCATCATCTTAAATTCAAAATATAATCATCAAATCACCATCATTCAAAATTTTCATCATCATTATATTCATTTCACCGTTAAACCTAATTATAAACCCTAACCCTAACCCACAAACCAAGGCATTCAAACCTCTCATCATTTGGGCATCATAATCATTATTTCTTCTTTATTGAACCATCATCATTATCTCTTCATCATCTTCAAACCATCATACCCCTTAAGCAACCCTAACTGAACCATAATACCACCAAAGCAATAATTCCATATTCCTACACACATCAATTATTGTATCAAAGCATAGGTTTTTTATCAAGTTTGATATACAAGATCAAGATCCAATATTTCCTCCTAGATTATTTCAAAACCGAATTAATACATCAAGACTATTGTAAGAACTCATCAATGAGGTGCCAAGATTAGAACTTTGGTTGATTTGATAAGGAATTTTTGGAATCACACCATTCATTGGGTGTAAGGAAGTGTGGCGAGTTAAGATGATGAGCTAAGGGATGTTCTTAAGGTATTAGTGGAAGAGATCAAGTAAGTTAAAATGCATATGGGTAGGATGTAAGCCTCACAAGCCCAAGGATCATATGTCCAACATCAAATCCAAAGAGATCAATTAGAAGAAGATCATAAAAGGGGAGCACATGATTGAATAGAGGACAGAGGAGAGGAAAGTGTAGGGAACTATGGACGAGTTCATGACACTTTAAGAAAATCATTCAATGATGTGAAGAAGGAGATTCAATTTGACCAACCTGATTTTGAAGGTAATCTTGATCTCGAATCTTTCCTTAACGGTTACAAATTTTTAATCTATTTTTGAATATAAGGAGCTTGATGATGAGAAAAGATGTCAAATTACCGTATTAAAATTTAAGAAATTTTCTAGAGTATGGTATGACAACTTGAAGAATAGAAGGGAAAGAGAGGGAAAAAAAAGATCATGGGAGAAATTGAAAAAGCACTTAAAAAGAAATTTCGTGCCTAGAGATTATGATCAAGAGAATTTCATAAAGATGACTACTTTGAGGTAAGGGTTTCTTGGAGTGGAGGAATACATTAGAGAGTTTGAAAGATTAGGTCATATTTGTGATGTTCAAGAAAGAAGAGAGCAAATATGTGCTAGATTTATTAGAGGCATAAATATGAATATTAGAGAGAATGTAGAGGTGTATCCTAATGAGTTATTTGAAGACTTGGAAAAATTAGTAATAAAATTTGAGAAGCAATTGAAGAGAACCAAATCACCAAACAAATCAACCAATACACCATATGGCTCAAACTTCAAGGGGGTGTCAAAGCCATCAACCTATCAAGGGACAATTCATGACAAAACTAGAAGGTTCAGTCATGAAGAAAAGGGTAAGGACAAGATGGTTGATAAGGTAAACAAGAAATGCTTCAAGTATAGAGACTATAATCATTTTGATCAAGATTTTTCATATTGAAGGGCATTGATTTTGAAGGAGATAGCGAGTATGGAAGCTTGTGACGAGGAAGATGAAGATCTTACTGAAGACCTTGAAGAAGGTAGTGAAGATCCAAAATATTCTTCAAAATATGGTCAAGTAGATTGCTATATGTTGCAACAAGTGCTTCAAGTGCAATAACAACCTCAACTTACTCAAAAGGAGAAAATCTTTAAGGCCAAGTGTAGAGTTGAAGATAAAGTGTGTGAAGTCATCATCAATAGTGGCTCTCATACCAATGTTGCTAGTGAAAGAATGGTGAGCAAGCTCGGATTAAATACCATAGATCATCTAAAGCCATATTCACTTCAATAACTCAATAAGGATAAAAGTGTAAGGATAACCAGAAAAGCTCCTATCTCTTTGAAACTTGGAAATTATTTTGATGATATTTTATGTGATATTCTACCTATGGATTCTTGTCATATTTTTTTGGGGAGACTTTGGCAATTTGATAGAAAGGTTTCACATGATGGAGTCCTTAATGAATATATGGTATGTAAAGATAAAAAGAAGTTAGACTCAAGCCTAATACAGATAGGGAGAGTTCAACTCTAAGGATTGAAAGGCAAGAAGAGGCTGAGGGTAGAAAGCAAAAAAGGGAGAAAAAAAGAGAGTTGAAGGCAAATGGGAGGAAGAAGAAAAAAAGAATAAATATGGTGAAGGTAAAGGAGGAAGAAAGAAGAGTAACATAGAGTTGTTGATCCTTAAGGAGTTAGACATGATTAAAGCTATCAAGAGTGAGAAAGTTTGTTATGGCTTGGTGGTGAAAGAAGATCAACAAAGGGGCATGCTAAAATAGATCCAAAATTGCAACAAGTGTTAAGAGAGTATGCAGATGTTTTCTCTAATGAGTTTCCAGCTGGATTACCCCCTTTGAGATGTATTGAGCATGCTATTAATTTTATGCCAGAAGTTCCTTTGCCAAACAAGCCAGCTTATAGATGCAACCCAGAGGACTCTAAAAAGTTACAGAGATGAGTGAAAAAGTCATTAAGTCGAGGCTAAATTCAAGAGAGCATGAGTCTATGTAGTGTCCCACCTTTATTAGTGCCCAAAAGGATGGTACACAGAGGATGTGTATTGATTCTAGAATGATCAATAATATCACAATCAAATACAGATTTCTAATGCCAAGATTGGATGATATGTTAGATGAGTTGCATGGATAAAAGGTGTTTTTGAAGCTTACCTCAGGAGTGGATACCATCAAATGAGGATAAAGGAAGAGGATAAATGGAATATGACTTTCAAGACTTAGTATGGGTTGTATAAGTGGTTGGCGATGCCACTTGGGTTATGTAATACACCAAGATCATTCATGAGGTTGATGATCGAAGTACTTAGACCTTTCCTTAGAGTCTTTGTTGTTTTTTACCTTGATAATAATTTTGATATATATATCAAGATTGAGTTCAAAGACATGCAAATTTTGAAGAGATTAATTGATAAACTTAGAGAGGTGAAGATCTAAGGTAAAATGAAAAAGTGTGATTTTATGATGAAGAGTGTGGTTTTCCTTGGCTAGATTATGAGTGGAGATAGTATTAGAGTTGATCCTTCAAAGGTGGAAGCTATTCAAACATGGCCAATTCCTACTAAAGTTCATCATGTTTGAAGTTTCCATGGGTTGGCTTTATTTTATAGGATGTTTATCAAAGATTTCTCCACAATTGTAGCACCTATTACATAATTGATGAAGAAGGGAGAGTTCCATTGGAATGAACATGCAATAAAAGCTTTTGAAGACTTGAAGATAAAGCTTTCAAATGTACTAGTATTATCTTTACCTTGTTTTGATAAATTATTTGAAGTAAACTGTGATTCTAGTGGCATAGGTATTGGAGGAATACTTTCAAAAGAGAAGAGAACAATTGCATTTTTTAATAAAAATTTGAATAGTGTAACACTCAATTACTTTACTTATGATAAGGAGTTCTATGTTATTGTTCATTATTTTGAGATATGGAGTCATTATTTAAGGCCCAAGCCTTTTGTACTTTACTTGGATCATGAGAGTTTGAAGTATCTACATGGTTAAAGGAATGTGAGTTCAAGATATGCTAAGTGGATTAGTTTGTAAAAAACATCTGTGTTCTCTACAAGACACATGGATGGCAAAGAGAATGTTGTTGTGGATGCATTGTCGAGGAGGAATATGATACTTACAATGATGGATGCAAATATTTTGGGGTTTGAGATGTTGAAAATTCAACATGCCATTGATGATGATTTTTCTATGATTTTCGAAGAATGCAAGAAACAAGGAATTCATGGAGCTTATGCTCTTCAAGATGGATCATTATTTAAGCTAAACAAATTTTGTGTGATAAAGACCTCAATTCAAGATTTTCTAATCAAAGAGGTGCATGAAGGAGGTATTGTAGGACACTTTGGAATTCACAAAAATTTGGAGCTGTTGCAAGAACATTTTTATTAGCCAAGAATGCAAAGGGGAGTGAAATACATGGTTGCTAAGTATGCTACATGTCAAAGAAGCAAGAGTTTCTTCCACAAAAGGTTATACGTGCCTTTACCCATGCCTACTCAACCATGAGAAGGACTTAGTATGGATTTTATTTTAGAATTGCCTAGAATATAAAGAGGTAAATATTCTATCATGGTGGTGGTGGATCAATTTTCCAAGATAGCACATTTTATTCCCTATCACAAAACTGATGATGCTATTCATATTGTAGAATTTTATTTCAAGGAGATTGTGAGATTACATAGGATTATAAGAAGTATAGATTTGGATAGGGATGTGAAGTTCTTAATTTATTTCTTAAAGATATTATGGCATATTTTAGGAACAAAGCTTTTATTTAGTACATCATATCATCCTCAAACGGATGGTCAAACTGAGGTTACTAATATAACTTTAGGTACTTTTCTAAGGGGATTGGTGAGTAAGAGTGTAAAGGATTGGGATTTTAAGTTATCATATGCAGAGTTTGCTTACAATCCAAGTCCTTTAACTACAACAAACTCTAGTCCATTTGAGATAGTATATGATATTAATCCTTATATACCGCTTGATATGGTACCATTGAAGAAAGGGAAAGTGAAGAATAATGATACATAAGAGAGAGTGGAGTTCTTTTAGAATATTTATCAACAAATGAAGTACAACATTAAGAAGGTAAATGAAGCACACAAGACAAGAGCAAACAAGCATAGGAGCCAACATGTATTTCAACCAAAGGATTTGGTATGGTTGCACTTAAGGAAGGAGAGATTTCCTAGCCTAAGGGAAAAAAAACGCTTATGCCAAGGGTGGATCATCCTTTTAAAGTACTTAGAAAATTTGTTGAAAGTGCTTATGAATTAAATTTGCCGGATTCATATGATGGGGTGTCTAGAACGTTTAATGTTGGAAATATTAGTCTATATTATATAGACGCAAATTTGAGAGCAAATTCAAGTTAACAAGGGGAGAAAGATGTAGGAGTAAATGATCAAGACTTAGAATTTATTGTGTTGGAAACTATTGTCCTCTATTTAGAGAGGATACCCTAAAAATTAGAAGATAAATAGATAATTACATTGCTAGTTATGGATGAAACTTGTAAAACAAGTAACTAGAAATAGAGATGTGTGTATAACATGCATGGAGGGCATGAATACATTGCATGGAAAGAATAAACGTGGCATTTGCATAAGAACATTAAGTGGAATATATATATATTATTGCATTAATATTAGCTAATAGATAAGGAAGTTTAATTAGTTAAAAAAGTAGCTTAATTCTATCTTTTAGGGTTTATCTTATATTATCTTATGAGGTGTGTTTGGAGTGGGGAACAAGATAGTGCTTTTAGGGTTAATTCTTATCAATTTTTTATTAGAATTATCTTAAAAAATTAGGGTGGTGAAATGGCTATAAAAGCCATAAAGACACATGACATTGGAGGAGATGAAAATTGAATAAAAATTGCAAGTATTGCTTATTAGAATTTTGTGTGAGTTCTTATCAATTTTAATCAATTTTATGTGAATGATTATTATTAAAATCCTTAATCTCTTTATCTGTGTGAATTAGAGATTAAGAACTATCCTTCAAACCCTCTACAAAACCCACACCATTCTAAACCCTAATCACCACCTTCAATGCCATTAACATCATCTTCAACCTAATCCTCTTACTTAATTTTACCTATTTCCAAACCTTAGATAATAATAATAATAATAATATTATTATTACATGTTCATCCTCATCATCTTAACTTTGAAATCTAGTCATCAAATCACCATCATTCCAATCTTTCATCATCATAATATTCATCTTAGGTAACAACTCCAAATTTCATAGTTAAAAATGTTTGTTTTATTTAAAAATTAGTGGAAGAAAAAACCATAAATTTCGGTGATGTTATCGCCACATTTAGTATCAGACTGGTTTTCTCCTACCATTCTAGTACCAACTACCAAGTGCTACAGCTAAAAAGGAATGTAACACAATTTACACAAATTCAAACTTTTATTTAAATTAGAGTAGCACATTAAAATTTTTACAAGAATAAAATCAACTAATAGTGGTTACAAGAATAAAGATTATTTTAAACAAGGAAATAAAAAGGAGAAAGATGTGACACCCCCAAAATCATTACTTGAAAATTTCATTTCGCGGAAGTGATAATTACAAAATAGTAGGTGTCACAGCCACACTCAACATAAGTTCGGTCTCCTCACCTTCCTTATGTCAAGTGTTAAGGCTCAAAACAAGTCAGATCAAACAAAAGCGTGAGAAAAGATGATACATAAACAAGGGTTTTTCAAATAAGAGATTATCCATACAATAAAATCATCCAAATAAATAAGTGACATAGGAGCTCAAGAAAAACAGTCATAAAAGGGCACGCGGAGGTGCGATAATGGTTTGCCCTGATACTTATCAATTCCACCACATTATTACAAGAAAAAGGGGGTTATATGGACAAGGACCACTCACTTCCTTAGTCTAACTAATCATTTGGATGATGCTCCTCAAAATCCTTCACTCATTGCATGCCACAAACGTAATCCTATGAAAAGTGATAGTATCGGTACGACTTCCTTGTACTGAGTAAAGTAAATCACAACGCCTCCGTAGATGTAGCATACCCACATTACACTTAACATACAAATAAGGGATTCTAACAAAATGCATATGACTACATGCAAAACAACAATTTTATAATACAACCCTACATTAAAGTTGATAACGTTAGTTAGATCAAAAATTCCTAGCAAGTGTGTACAGAAAAACATGCGTTAAATTTCACAACCATTTCAAGGTATTAACAATCCTACTTTAAACATAACAAGGAAAGTTGTTAATATTCCAAGT
The DNA here is from genome assembly GCA_030549775.1 of Tamarix chinensis. Classification (NCBI taxonomy): domain Eukaryota; kingdom Viridiplantae; phylum Streptophyta; class Magnoliopsida; order Caryophyllales; family Tamaricaceae; genus Tamarix; species Tamarix chinensis. Next base: position 27,195,553 of record CM060175.1, read on the forward strand.
GATCCTACCATGTTCAAGTCACGCTTAATCCAATTATTACAGATGTATTATGGTGGGTGTCTAATCCAATTATATCAATCAATGTCAATTTCTCAAGTGTAATACAATCCCATATCTAAGACAATGATCGTCAAGGAGGTACTAACAAATCAATTCATTCAATTCCAAGGCAAATCTTGCCAAGGAAGCCACACAACATGACATTCATCCATACTAAACCTCAATACCTAAGTCCTTAAGAACACGTACCCTTTATAGGGTGTATGGAATACCTATAGAGTAGAAGTAGGCCCTTTGACCCAAAGGCCCATCTATGCACTTGGGGACCTAATTTGAGGCACGAGATTCCTTTTCAAACTCAAATCTTCCTCTTTAAGTGGTTAGTGTCTTATGAAATTTTAAGTTATTATTTCAAGAATACTAAGGTCCATAACTGTACAATTTAGTCATCAATCAATCAACCAAGGGACCACGAGGGTCTCCACAATAAATCAATCATCCAATCTCAAATCCAAAGGACCACAAGGGTCGCAACAATTCCAAGCCAACACGACCTAGGATTAGGCATCATGCTATAGCTCAAATAATTATCCAATTCCAACTATTCAATCCATTCATCCAATTATTTCCAAAATTATTCTGAGGCTAACACTTAAGTCAACTAGTCCAATTATTCACATTGAGTCACATTTTTACCCTAATGACCAAAATGCCCTCCAACCTATAACTACCACAATTTCCTTCACTTTATTACTAGATTTACCTCTATAGGATATTTGTCATAAAAATGCTAAAATAGAATAGCTAACAATAATTTATCATACAATAAATTTCCTCAGTACAACAAAAGACCATATTACCCCTAAACATAGACATAACATAGTACACATATACAATCCTAGCATGCAATTCTAGCATATCATAATATTCATGCAAATTCCATGAATAACTTTCAAATACGAATTATGGTATGTAAAGTTTACATTTCTACCCCTAGAACATACGACACAAAATAATCACCGTTGAAACATATTTATAGTCTAAAGCTAACATGCTATACATCCAAATTTATCTAAAATATCTAAGAAACACATTTAACTCATTAGTAGGTCTAGCATAAAACATGACAAATTTTTTATTGAACCCTAACCGTAGACATGCATATGTTTCTCTAGCAAAAATCTGTATATATTGTCATAGGGATATACTCTAAATTTTAAAATACTACCAAGACATGTATGAGTTATTAGATGTTAACATGGAAACATATGTTATTCTATACATCACAAAATTTACACAGAGACAAACTACTGTATGCTTTCATTTTCCAACAAAAATATGAATTATTTGATAACCTCAGCCTAGCATAATTTTTATCCTAGATAATTAACCTATCATTTTCACACAAAATTCTACCATCTACGGATTAGTTGGATTTGCCTTCAAGCTATGAAATGAATACCACATAATGCCTCTTCCAAGGACACCTTAAGCAAGGTCGGGATTGCCTAAATATTAATAACACCATCCACACAAAATATGTATTCATTATTATCTATATTAGATAAAAAATTATTAGATAACAATCTAGGGGAACTAATGCCAAACTAAGCTTAGGAATTTTTTATCCAAAGCTGCGGGTACATGGCATCACCATGTACTGCACAAGCCGGCGGGAGGGACTCAAGCACGTTGGATGTTGCTACTACTTGGATAAGGTGATGCACAAAGGGAAGAGGGATGCTTGGCAGATTCGAAGATGGTGGCACCTTGGTGGCTGGCTAGGTGGTGCAAATGGAGCGAAGTGGAGGGATACTAGCAAAGTGGTTGCTCAACGACTGGAAGTAGGAGGAGATGGTGAGGAGGGCTACACAAGGAGGAGAAGAGAAGCCAGTGGAACAAGGGGGAAAGGGTTACAGGTCAAAGGTAAAGAAGGAAAAAAAGGTGGCTGGGATTGGGGTAGGGTGAGGTGGTCAAGGGTTGGGCAAGAGGAGATGATGAGGGCGTGGATGGTGAAGAGGAAGAGGCTGCATGGTTTGGTTGGGGCTAGATGATGTTGGTTGGCTGTTGGTGCAGGTGGTTGTGTGCATGGGGAGAAGGGGAGTTGCACACCGAGGTTTGGAGTGCAGGCAGGTTGTGTGGGAAAAGGGAGAGGAAGTTGGACAGTTGGGCTGGGGTGAGACATGCATGTAGACGAGGGGAAGAGGAAGGGGCTGCATGATTTTGTTGGTGGGGTTGGATGATTTGTTTGGTTGATGCTGCAGGTGTGGTTGGGGTTGGGTAGTTTTGGTTGGATTGCTAGCATTGGTAGGGTGCACAAGGAAGGGAGAGGAGGCGCATGTCGAGAAGGGTTGGGTTTTAGGTTGGATTAGGTTAGCTTTAGGGGTGCAATAATGATGGAGAAGGTTAATAATTAGTTAATAAGTATAATAAATAATATCAAAAATTTTATGAGTATGATAAATACTTAAAGAAGAATCCTACCCATTCCATATTTTATTAATACCATTATTATCATTTTTATTATGATCATTATGATTATTATTATTATTATTATTATTATTATTATTATTATTATTACTATCACCTTTTATTATTATTATTACTAATATTATTATTCTTACGATTATTGTTATCAATATTATTTTAAGAGTGTTATTATTATTAGACTATTGTTATTACCGTCATTATTATCTTGATCATTATTGATATTATTCTTATTATCATTATTATTATTGTTATTTATTATTATCTTTCCTCTAATTATTAATATACTAGCCCAGATTATTATCAAAATTTAATAATTATAGCCTTACCCACAATAATGAAACATCCAACCTAACACAATTCTATTATCAATTACACATGCTAATCAAATTTTAAGTTTTGAATATTTAAATTAGGGTTTATTAAAATGGAATATTACAAAAGAGGAACCCTAGAATCATTCCCGGACAATCCTTACGCTCTTACCCGATATTAGCTTGAATATCACCTGCGATAGACCTACAAGGGGTCCACAAAAGGAACCCTTCAGTACTATGGTACTGAGTAACCATTTATACCAAATCGAAAGGTAAGGCCTGCGTGCAACACATAATACATAACGACATAGGACGATAACATACGTGGGCTTAGGAAAATCACGATCGATGCTAGAACTAATACACAAGGCAACACCCCATACAATAAGAAATGCATAACACAGTATCCATGTACTTAGCAATTCCATCATATACCCAACCAAGGACAGGCACCGAAGCTAAACTTATTTCATAATAATGGATCATAAAGGTGAAATCAATACTTTTGGTCATAATCCATTAGTTAAACATTATTTAACACCATCTTTTGAATTATATCCATGTGAGTGTAGGAACTCTACTATTATAGTAAATGGACCATAATACACTTCAGGGCAAAATGTGCCTGACCACTATTATTCATCGGTGGACCGGTCTCCAGGGCAACCTGCACCTGGCCACTATTATTTGCCCATAGACCGGTCTGGACACGACTCAATAACTTTTTACTTTAAATAATTAGTACTTTATACATGTCTTATTCAATAGGTCCATTTAATTATTCGAGGGAAGGAAAAATGTTACAAATCCAGAGACACAAATATATACTGGCAATAGAATTAAGCATTCTATATGAAGGATTATGGCATACATAAAACCTTAACACATACTTTGAACATATCTAACATAAATTTCCATGCATACTTACTAACCAGGAACCTCTTGCATGATTATAATATAAAACACCATATCACACTCTTAATCATCCATCCAACCCTAGGTTATGCCATATTCTTATGATACCCACTGACTTATCAAATACCCTTATCTTATTATTCAATATTACCTATGTCTTATTAAGGAAGCTTATTTAATCCATTGACATGTTATGTGCAAGTTACCAATTTACCCCTATCATCCCTACAAATCACTTAGATACCCTTTGTTTGTAAAATTACCAAGTTACCCATTTTATTTGTTGAATTACCATATTACCCTTCACATTTGCATAATTACCAAAATACCCCTTGCATTTGTTAGATTACCAAATTATCCTCCATACTTATTAAATTGCCAACTTTACCCCTCATTAAGTTACCAATTTTACCCTTCTAGTTGGTTAAATTACTAAACTGCCATTTTTACTTATCAAATTACCAAATTATCCCTCTTACTTAATAAAATTATCAAATTACCCTTTTGGTTGGTTAATTTACCAAATTGTCATTCCTACTTATTAAAATTATCAAAGTGCCCTTCCTTTATGCCAAAATACTAAAATACCCTTCCTTAATACCAAATTACCAAAATACCCTTACTTTATACCAAATTACCAAAATGTCCTTCCTTTATGTTAAATTACTAAAATACCCTTCTCCTTTATTAAATCACCATTTTACCCCTTTACTTTACAAAATTACCAATTTTTTTCCTTTTCCATGTAAAATTATCAAAATGCCCTCCTTACTTATCCATTTTCATTTTACCCCTTTTACTCTTTTAAATTATAATTTTGCCCTTATTATACTAATTTTACCAAAATATCCTCACCACCTAAATATTAATATACATGGTGAATACACATCATCCAACACTACCAACTATTCTCATTCATTATGAATATTCATTATCACCTACTGTAAATACTTATTTAGATCATATCTTCATACAAGAAAAATTACTAAAATGTCCCTAAGGCCTATATTAATATTATCTATGGAACAAATGGCCACATTAGCACATCATATCATACATGTGTATTTAACATTATCATTAACAACAAGGCTCCTTCCCCAAACATTATTTCTGTACATGACACATAATTTAACATGCTTTTCTTTTCATCAACCAACATATGTCAATAATTATATTATACTTAACGATATACATCATGCATATAAACATATTAAAAACCCTAATGTACTAGCATACGTATATCCACACATTTTAGTAGGGTAAAGTAGTTACCTTATTTCTAGTAATAATTGAACCTTACTGGTACCCTAGTTAAAGGCTTAAGATTTGATTAGCAAAAATTAATGCCTAAAAATAATATCAACATTTAGCATTTGAAAAGTAGAAAATCAAAAGACTAAATTTTATCAAAAGCTTGATTAAGTATGTACTAGTATTAACCATTATTATACCTAAAATTATCGGTGGCAGGCAATAGACTCACAGTAAATGCACTACACAAAGCCACAAAGGTCAAAGAAGGGAGTGGGAGAAGGACAGGGAGCTGGTTCGGGTAAGGGTTTTGGGGGTCGGGTTAAGGGATTATGGAGGGGATTGAGGGCGGTGGCTGGGTGTAGGGAGGGAGTAGGGGTGTAGGTGGTGGTTGGGGATAGATGATCAGTGGATCAGGGTGGTAGAGAGGGTGGTTGTAGGGTTGGGAAAAGTGGATGCAAGGGTGGAGGAGGAGAAGGAGGAGGGAAAAGAAGACAAGGGGGAGTGGCTGCAAGGGGTTTCGACCAAGGGGTAAGGTGATGGTAGAGGAGGTGCTAGGGAGTAGATTGGTGGTTGTGGAGGTGGCAGAAGAGGCAGAACAGTGGCGCACGATGGTGGTGTAGGGTGGAGGCCGAGAAGGGGGAAAGGAAAAAGGAAGGGGGGAAGGAGGGTTGTAGGGTTGAGTGAGGGTGATGGGGTGGTGTAGGGAGGTTGAAGGGGTATTAGGGAGGCAGTTGTGGTGGTAGGTTGGGAGGTAGAAATGGCAGTTAAGGTTAGTGGAGCAAAAACATGGGAGGAGGAGATAAGGAAGGAAATAAGAAAGAGAGGGCTCTAAAGGGAGGTGAGGGAGCTCGAGACAAGAGAAAAATGAGTAGGAGAGAAGAAGAAAAAGAAGAGGGAGAAGAGAGGAGATACATCACTGGTTGGGTGGTTGTGGTTGGAGGTGGTAGGGTGGCAGGTTGTAAGGAGAAGGAGAAGGAAAGGGAAGTCATGTAGGGGAGGGTTATAGGCTCGAATGTGGCAAAAAAAATATAAGGAAAGAATGGGGGAGAGAGGGAGAATGAGAGCAGGGCAGCCTGGCTACCATGGCAGATGCAAAAGGTGGTGGTTGCAATATATGTAGGAGGCATGGTGTGCAACATCAAAGGAGAAGGAAGGAGGAAAGAAGAAGAGGAAGAAAAAAGAAGAAGAAGAGGTAGATCAGTTGGGTGAGGAAAGAAAGAAGGAGGAGCGGGTTGGCCCGTGTATAAGGAGGAGGGGAATAAAAGAAAGGGACTTAGGCTGGCCCAACCCGGGGGAAAATGTAACACCCCCAAATTTACACAATTTTTTTAAAAAAAGAAAACAAAACACTACTTATAAATTAAAACCGTAAATTCTAGGGATGTTACCGCCACACTTAGTACCAGACCGGTTTACTCCTACTGTTCTAATACTAAGTGCTAAGGCTAAGAAAACAACTCATAATATTAATAATAATTCAAATTCATAAATACAGAAATTAGATAAGCACAAGTCTTTATTCAATTCTAAATACAAGGGTAGTTTTTCAGGGAAAAGAAGTAACTACAATCATAAAATTGTTTATAAAGTGTTCAACATAATTAAAAGAAACTGGGAATAAAATCTCAATGGAAAATCTGCCATGCCAATCCAAAACTGATTCGGCCCAATCATCACTCCACCCCATCCGATGTTCCATAAACATCAATCGCGTCAAAATAGACATCTCCTACCTACAGCAAGTCAGATGGGTCTTCTACTCGTGGGAATGAGTAGCACTCATGAAACAGGTGATCAGTATGCTACGTACTGAGTAAGGTAACCGAGCACTAAGGCCAACACATAAAATCACATAAACCATGTATAAGAATAAAAGAACATAAAGACCAACATGATGACGTAATAATGAACAATCATTTGGGTAGATACATAAAGGCCCAATCATAGTCCGAATTAATTGTTTAATTAATCTTTTATCGGAAGTCGATACACACCATGAATTTTATCAAATCCATGTAAGTACAAGAACAACCCACTATTTTAGCTGGTGGGCCAGTCACCTGCGGGACAAAGTCCACACCACTATTATTCGTCGGTAGATCGATCACTTGCGGGATAATAGTCCACACCACTATTCCTTACTGGTGGATCGGCTAGTTCCTGCTCACATGGTGTTCCACTATAAGTAATTAGTATCTTTTAAATGCCTTAGTAATTTTGGTTTGTGTTTATTGAGCTCAAGTCATCCCACTATTATTGCTGGTGGGCCGGTCACTTACAACGAAGTCCACACCACTATTATTTGTCGGTGGATCGATCACTTATAGGGTAAAAACCCTAACCACTATTCCTAACCAGTGGATTGGTTGGACCCGGCTCAATAATCTTTCACTTTAAATGGTTAGTGTCTTAAATATCTTATTCAAAGCTTTCATCCTAGACATGCATAACTAACTCCATACAAACCCTAGCTCTTATGTAAACCCTAGCTCCAATGCAAACCCTAACTCCCATGCCAACCCTAGCTCCACATAAACCACACTTCTATGCAGCATTGACTCCCATGCAAACCCTAGCTCCACGTAATCCACCCTTCCATGCAAACCCTAACTCCCATGCAACATACGACACTTCCATGCAACCCTAATACTGCCATGTAAGGTACCACATTTCCATGCAACCCTAATTCCCATGCAACGTACCACACTTTCATGCAACCCTAATATTGCCATGTAACGTACCACACTTCCATACAACCCTAATATTGCCATGCAACGTACCACACTTCCATGCAACCCTAATGTTGCCATGCAACGTACCACACTTCCATACAAACTCTAATTTCCATGCAACGTACCACACTTCCATGCAACCCTAATATGCATGTCTTAAGGCCACATCGCATGTCATCACATATAAATAAAACACATGTCATATAACAACCCAAGATCATACGTGAACTCCACATCATATCATAATATGAAATAATAAATAATGATAACATAGGATACATGGCATATGAAGCACATAATGCATATAAATACACAAACGACCTTAGCACCCCTTACCTAATAGGTCACCAGTCTTAGTGCACGCTCCTATTCCACCTGAGGGTTTTGACTGGGCTCACCTATTATGGGAAAAAAATACTAGAATTATCTTCCCTCCTAAAATACTATTAGCTTCTAACTTATCCTAAGTCTTGGTTCTTAATTAACTACACCCCATACTACTAAAATACTCTTATAATACTATTGTAATTTAAGGTAAAAAGGTTATATAAGGGTTTCTATCCTTCACCAAAATAACGTTAGTAAAGGTAATAATAACAACAACAACAACAACAAACTCTTACTAATAATAGTAATATTAATAGAAATCTTAATAATAAAAATAATCAAAGCCTTAAAAATTACAAGGTGGGTTTCTACCCTACCCCTAAGTAATAAAATACCATTCAATAATATTAATAACATATATTATTTATAATAATATTAAAATAATAAAGATAATAATAATAATATTATTATTATTAATAAAAATAGTAATAATAATACTTTAAAGCACAGATGCAAATGATAACAAAATAATTAAGGTCTCTTCCCTTCCAAAATAATTAACGATAATAATAAAAATAATTATACTAATACTAATAATAATAATAATAATAATAATAATAATAATAATAATAATGAGAATGGTAATAAAACATATAATAATTCAAATAATACCTAAAATTTGAAACTAATAACCCTAATTATTTTATTCCTACTCTCTACCCTGCAAGGAAAATTTAGCATTAATATTCCATCTAATAATAATAATAATAATAACAACAACAACAATAATAATAATCGAATAACCATAAAAATTTGAATAAAAATAGAATAAATGTAAATAAATATAAAGGAAGGTGTAAGAAGGTCTAGGACTTCACCTTGAGTCGGCAGAGATAAGCGGCACTGGCGGTGGCCGGAAAAAGTGTCTAAGAGGGAAAAAGATGAAGAAAATAGGGAAGGAGAAGGGTAAATGAGAAAATAAAGTTATGGTTTGGTGGAGGAGAATTAGAGGGAGTTTTTGGGTGGTGCAAAGGGCAATAGAAGTGGCGGCAGTGGTGGTGGACGGCGGCTTAAAGGTTATGGGGTACAGATTTTTGCGAGATGGGCAAGAGATTTCGCACGGCTATGGCAGCTCATGCAAGAAGAATCGAAGGATGTGAAGGGTTTAGTTAGCTAAAGGGAATTGCAAGGAAGAATTTGGAATGCGGCGGTGGCACTAAGGTTGGCTATCGGTAGCGGAAGATGCTTCTGAAGTCGCGGTGGTGGGCGGTCCTCACTTAGGGTTTTGGGAAAGAAGAAGCTTCAAAAACATCCACAACTAGGCTATTTATAGAGTTTAGATGGGTTATTAGGGTTTTAGGGGTCAACAGGATGGTATTGGGTGCTAGGGTTTGGGTGGCCGGTGGTAGAAATTGGCCGGCGATTGTTTGGGTCGGGGTCAAAATTTTGCGAAGCAAAAGAGAGGGAACGAGCGAGAGTTGAGGATAATCGATCATGCCAAGCTAATGTGCTAGTCAAGAGGAAGAAAAAGAGGGGTGAATCGGCCGGTCAAAGTCCTCATGGCCGGCACCGCCATTTTTGGGAGGCGAAAGTTGTAGGCTGCGTCGATGGAGGAGAAGGGAGGAAGAAGGAAGGAGGGGGTGAACCGGTCGGTCAGGAAAGAAAAGAAAAAGGAGAGAATCGGGCTGGTCAGCACCGGTTAATTTTGTCATTAAATGAGACGCAGCGTCTCAAGCGGAAACGAGTCAAAACGTGGCATTGGGATGCCGCATGAAGGAGGCAATGACGCTGGGCTGTAGGGGAAGGAGAAGGAGCGGTGGGTTGGGCCGCGTCAGGCCCAACCGGTAGGAGAAAAGAAGAAGTAAGGAAGAAAAGAAAGAAAAAGGAGAAAATAAAAAGAAAAAGGAAAAAGGGGAAAGGAAAATTTAAGGTTTTGGGTTTAAATAAATTAATTTGAATAATTTAGGTATCTAAAATAAAACATTTGTTTAAAATAATATTAGATATTCTTTTTAGGCTAATTTAGGGTTTTTAAATTATTTGTCCTAAATTCCTTTTTAATTAACAAAAAACCTAGTTTTTCCTTTATAAAAATATTCATAAGTTCCTATTAACTTGCCCTAAATAAATTCCTCTTATTCCAAATAAAATAATATATTAAATTAATTTCCTAATAAATCATCGTTTAATAATATATCTCAAAATAAATAATTCTGGGGCATTTCAGAAAAGGAAAAGAAAAAGAAGGGAGGAGACGAGTTGGGGTTGGGCGTGCGGGAGAGGGAGGAGAAAGGGAGTACGCTGATGTTCCAATGCGAGGAAGGAAGGAGGGCAAAAGGCCGATAACTCGAAGGGGAAGAGAGGAAAAGGAAAAGGAGGAAAGAAAATAAAAATAAAAAAAAGGAGTAAGAAAGAAGGAAAAAGGGAAAATAAAATAAAATAATTTTTGGAATAATGGTATTTAATATTTTTGATAGATAATTAATTTAATAATTTAATTTATTATAATTTAATATATTAGTTCAAAAAGGGTAATTTTAGTAAAATATTGGTTTGGAAAATTATTTAAATAAAATGAGTATGATAAAATAATAAAATATTTATATTAATTTATTAAATATTCATATCCATTTTTATATACTCAAAAATCCATAAGATAATTAAATTAAATAAATTTAAATTTAACATTTTCTTAATGATGATTATTTATTAAATTATAGGTTTTAAATTTTTTGGGTATTGCATCTCACAGCTAAACCTAATCGTAAACTCTAACCCTAACCTACGAACCACATTCAAAACCCTCATCATTCAAGCATCATCATCATTAGTTCTTCTTTGTCCAATCATCATCATCTCTTCATTATCTTCAAACCATCATACCCCTTAAACAACCCTAACTGAACCATAATACCACCCAAACCATAATTCCATATTCCTACACACAAGATAATATGTTGAATGGATGATATGTACAATTGTTGAAAGTTAAGCTATATGCATGGTAATATATTATATGATTTATGTTTGCATGTCTAGGGTATTGATAGAATTTTCATTCTTGTCAAGTTATGATTTAAATTCTATGGTAAATGCCTTATGATTGCTAATTCATTATGGTTAGGATTACGATGATTCACATGGAAGTTTATATGTATGATTAGGGTTAGTTTGTGATGATTTCTATTTGCATAACCTAGGCTAGAGACATTTCCCTACATGTAACGTGATGATAGTTTTCTCTATTTAAATGATGTTTATATGCTTTAAATATGTATGTACATATTGCATGGAAGATGTGATACATGAGAGTAGGGTTTTGTGGGCGAAACTGACTAAATGCATGCAAAGTGAAAAATACAATTAATTGTCAAAATGCAAAAAATTTCTATGTGCTAAAATAATGTGGAATACTACCTTTTAGCCTTTGCATAACAAAATTCTCATAATACTAATGTTTGGTACTTAAATGAATAAAATTATGAAACTAGGGTTTTGAATGGCATTTTGGTAATTTTGACCTAATACATCTTTTGTAAATAACTGGATATTAGGATGGCCTTATACTTTTAATAGGCTTTAGTATTTACTTGGCTTGTTATAGACCGATGACCTTAGGGGTTACCTTTATAATTGGAAATAAAAGAGAAAATGGTTAAATATGGAAATGAAAATTGTGGTGTAGTATGTGATATATGTGATTCCCCTATAAAATATTAATACTTAAAGCGGAAGACGAGTTAGGAATAGTTCACTCTCTGGGATTAGATACTCATGAGGTAAAGTGTTACCTTTTTTTTTTGGTTAGCTAGTGTGCTGTAATGCCCCAATAAGGTCCTATTCTATTCTATAGGTGACTTATGAGTTCTATAGAAGGTATCGATAATTTAGGACTAGGTAATTGAGGTTGAAGGATATTGTGTAGCCTTTGTGCCCTAGTATGACCATGCACATCACTATGTCCCTAGGTTCGAGAGTAAGGGTATTGTGTCACCTTCGGGTACCAATATGACCGAGTGTACCTCTAAACCCTAGATTTATTGCTATTAGAATTAAGTTTCTATTAGTGAATTAGATAATATATATGGTGATGGTCACATACAAAATCTTCTTAAAACACATACATATGAACCAATATTAACCATTAGATTAGTATTTATTTAATGATCAAGATTTAGTAAATACCTAACATAAATTCTAATCCAAATATATCTCCATGCGGCCATGCCTAAGTCAAAATTCACACCTAACTTAAAGTTCTAATGCTAAACCCTAAACGATACACTCTAAACCCCATACTTGAAAAAATAAACCCTAAGCCTTAATCCCAATAAAACATGATCTCTAAATCCTAAATCTTAAACCTAAATTAAAAAAAAACTAAAATAAATAAAGTAACCCTTAATCCATAAAATAAAAAAATCTAAAAAAAATAGAATAAATCCTAAACCTTATATCCATAATAAAATAATAATAATAAATCTAAAATAAATAGAATAAGCCCTAAGCTTAAAATTAAAAAAAAACACTAAAAAACCTAACATAAATGAGATAAACCCTACCTTCTAAACCTTTTATAAAAAAATAAAAATAAAATAAAATAAATAGAACCTAAACACAAAACACAAAGTGTAAAAACCAAACATAATTGGAATAAACCTTAAACTCAAAAATATCTTTAAAAAGTAGAATAAATAGAATAAACATTAAATCCTAAACCCTAAACCTAAAATAAAAAAATGTAAAAAATTATAAAAATAAGTGGAATAAAACCTAAACCCTACACATAAAATAAAATAAAACTTAAAAATCTAAAATAAATGAATTAAAATCTAAATCTTAACCCTAACATAAATAAATCTATAAAACCTAAAATAATTCAAACCCTAAATCAATCTCAAGCCCCAAAATATTTTTTTTAAAACTTAAAATGAATAAACTAAACCTTAAGCTTAGATAAATATGAAAATCCTATATTTTAAAGAAAAAATTATATACTTTGATGGAAGTGAACCTAGGAAAAATATAATCTAAAATCTATTAATCTAAAAACCATAAACTAAATACTAATAATAATGATAATGAAAATAATAATAATAATAATAATAATAATAATAATAATAATAATAATAATAATAATAATAATAATAATAATAATAATAATAATAAAAACATATGTGAAAAATGATAAAGGAGGAAAACACACCTTTGTGGCCACAACTAGGTATCAATTCCACAACCATGTAACCATAATTAAAGAGTACATCAAATATCATGCAAATGGGAGCTGTGTGCTTCAATATTTCTATTTGTAACTCACTTTACGTTGGATGAATAAATGATTTCTTTTATTATTTCCATATTGTTATCACTTTATTTTATATCCCTTATATCCAAGTTTAATCTCAAACTTTTAATTTACCAATAAGTGTTCATATTTATATTTTAGATAATAATTTTTACTTGACCTTAAACCTATATATATATATATATATATATATATATATATATATATATATATATATATATACAATAATAACTATTTTATTGAATATCTTGAATCAAGGTCATATATTTTATCATGAATAATGTATATTATCTAAATTGAAAGAAAACAGAAAATTGTAAAATCAAAAAGAAATTGAAATATTCTTCTTGTTTATTAATATTCTAATGAGAATATTAATATTGATTTATATTCTCTATATGTTGGTTTGCAGAAAAAATTTCTACAAAAAATAAAAATAAAAATAGAAGCAACGAATACAAAAACTGAATGATGTAAAATTATACCAGTGATACTATTATTTTGTCACTAATTAAGCTGACTTGACTTAGTTTTATATAAAATTTATGACTAATCGAGTGCTGCAGGAAATTCTCGGCGAAGAGTTGGGCCTCGACAAGCGGTCGTAAAAAACAGCAGACGAACTCTTGGACAGATAGATGGGATAAATAAAATGAGTGGCTATGAAAGGTCATTCCGTTATCTCGGCTCTTAACAAATGAGACAAGGACCTGAGCTGCAATGCCCTGCCTGGCTGCCTTCGCCTGCTCTGCTGAAAAGAGGCACATAACAGGAATGGGAAGCCCAATTACAGCCTCTGGCCACGTATCACCTTTAAAGCTTACTTTGATGCCCATATCAACGGCTGCAAGACATATCTCTGCTGCTTCTTATCATCAGCCTGCGAAGGTCTCGGCTGCTTCCGCTACCATGTCTGACGGTTTGACCGGCAAGGTTAAGGTTACGCCCGCCGTCATTGTGGGTGGTGGAAGAGTGGGAAAGGCTCTGCAAGATATGGGCAATGGTGACGATTTGTTGGTAAAAAGAGGGGAATCGGTGCCGCTGGATTTTCCTGGCCCAATTTTGGTTTGCACAAGGAATGATGATCTTGAGGCTGTTCTTCAAGCAACTCCTCATTCGCGCTGGAGTGGTAATATACATAATTCCAGTTTCTTTGGAAATTTCTATGTGACGTGCTGAGTATAACTAATTTCAGGACTTTGTGCTAATGAACTATGTGCTTCAAATAGCTTATGGTTTCTGGGTTGGGCTTGCTCATATTTTATGATGTGAAATCTTAATCTTTTAGATCCGGAATGCTATTAGAGTTCATCGTGAATGAAATATCTACTGTGAATGACACACATTTTGATAATGATATACTTTGTTTTATAATATAAGCCCCTTAGGTTTTAAAATCCATAGTAGTTTCTCTTTATGTTTTGTTGTTGCAATTTCTGTGTAATTTCTGTAGATAGGAGAATTGTGTAGCGTGTGCAATCCCACGCTGGGGATGATTAGGGCATGTGATGCAGAAACTGCATGTCCTACCAGCTCTACACATGATCCTACACTTGGAAGGCAAACTAATGGGGTCATCAAACCCATTAGAAGAGGTTTAGTTGAAGAATTGGATCAAAGAAATGCATATGACCTTAATTGGATCATAGGGGGGACGTGGAGGGGATTATGTGAAATTTAATTAAGTCATGTGTTGTGTACATGTTAAGGATGTTTTTAAGCCTCCTTAAGGCTGGTTATTAGTGTCCTGAATAGTCATTATTAGATTTGTTACTTAATCGTTAAGAAACTTACTAGGGTTTATTAGATAGAGCTTTATCTTGTTAGATATGGTCTATCTTTTCGTTAAGCTTAGTGTGGCATGGATTTAGCTCAGATTTTGTGTGCGTGTTTTCAGCTTTTAGCCTATTTTATTCGTGGAAGATTCAGCTGAATTATGCTATTATAGATATCTATACTTTAAATCCATCTTCAACCTTTGCATACATTCACCATTAGGGGCGAATATGGTTTGGTTTGGTTTCAATCTCAAACCAATCTGAACCATATTTTTGGGGGTTGAAAAACATGTCAAACCAAATCAAATAATTTTTCGAATGATCCAATCATCCAAACCAAACAATATTAGTGGTTCAATGTTTGATTCGATTTGATTTACGATTGCTTATGAAATATGAATAGTTAATTATTCAATTTATATTTTTACGAAAATTAGAACTAATGAACAATCGATACTTAATTGTAATTTAAAAATGTCATAATATCAAACGTACTATAAACTTATGTTGATATGGTTGTATATATATAAATATTGTTTAGATATAAGCCATATTTGTCATTCAAGAACACTATAACAGAAACACAATTCAAGGAATATGTAAATCATACAATAAAAAAAGGGTAAACATGAATACTTTTAGAAATATATTATAGAGAAAGATATGGTTATGATAAAGGATTTATATGAGTTCATATACTTACAGCATAGCTATTAACTAAATAACACTGAAAATGCTCTCTTAATGGTGATATTACCAATAATATATATATATGAGTTTGGGGTTTATAAACTATAATTTAATTTTTCAAACTGTAACTAAGCCATTTTAAAAAATTGTGAGGGAAACCATTACTTTTTAAGTTGTAAATCAAACTAAATTGTAAAATTACTGTTTGGTTCAATCTGGTTTACTGTTTGAACTGAATATGTTCACCCCTATTCACCATAATCTCGTTCATTGACAACCATCTACAATTCACATAAAATAACAAAATTTGTTCATCTTTTACCTTTGAATCCCTAACCCTACCCACTTTCAATGTCCTTTACCACCTGAATTGATCACATTTTCCATCATTAATCCCATCCCTAACCTAATCCTTAATGCCCTAATTAAACCCCATACAATCACCCTAACCGTCCATACTAAAACCGAACCTAAAACCCTAACCCTAATTCATGATTTCATTTAGTTTTTTGTCATCTTTTGATTTGATTTTCTTGGGATTATTCTCAATTGATCTACTTTGGGTGTGTGTTTCGAATCAACATATTCCAAGGTTTCTTCCTATTCAAATACACTCTCTGGGATATGAATGCTAATCTAATGATGATGATGATTTAGGGCTTGTATCTAGCTAATGGTAACCTCACCTCATTTATGTTATTTATCTTGAGCATTACCTTGTTATTCATAGTCAACCGTTTAACTCTACTATCTTTTAGGGGTTGTGATGAATTCACATTGCGTGTGCTAGTCTCACTGTCTCAACTTGTTCCGAGCTAATGTTATGTATATACTTTGATGTGATGCTTGGTTTGTGTATTGTCATAGAGATGTTGGCATTTCCTACTTTAATGGAATATAGTACTTAACTAACTTGACATCCATTTTTCTTATACCTCGAGAAGCTAATGTTCTTATGTGTAATATTTTGTGACAAACTTGCCCTAGATTGTAAGTATTAACGTTTGATGGCGTTAATAGTTGACAATCCAAAAGATTTGGTTTTTTTCCAGAATGGGATGCTAGAGCCATGGTTGAACAGTAAAGGTCTCAGCAACTCCAACCAAGTATTGGCATATTTTGCTGTGTCAAAACTTGGTGAACAACCAATTGATGGGAGGACCGACACTAATCCAGAAGGTCTTACTGCAGCTTATGGGAATTGGGCAACAGCAGTGGCATCAAGGTTGCATGCTGGAGGGCTTTCATGCAAGGTAAATTGACCTATTAGCATGATTTATCTGCCAGCATGGGAATTGCAATGACCAATTGACTGTGCAATTCAACATGCATCTATTATTACCTTGCTAAGAAGGTATCGATAACCGATTGACATGCACAGATAATGGGGAGAAAAAGTATTTGGGGTGCATGATTTGGCAATCTAACATGCAGTTTGACATATATCGGCTTTGGAACATGGTTTGGCAATCTTGAAAACTCAAAATCTAAAATTTCAAGCTAGATAACCACTCCTCTTTTTTCCTATATCAATAGTTGATATGGGCGATGAAACCCAACTAAATTGGATAAATATCAAAAGCAATTCGTGAAGTTATGGAAATTTGAAATTTGTAAAATACATATTATGAAAATTATAGAACACTAGATTTATCTAGCTTTAATGAATAGTTGATTTTGTTCATTTCTTTTGTGGAGCATATCAAATTTCTTCATTTTTAGGCTATATTCTCTTTCCTCAAAAACCAAATTCACCCCTAGGGTATATAATATTTCTTTTCTACTTCTCTCTCTCTCTCTCTCTCTCTCTCTCTTCCTTCTTTACTAATGACATTGGCACTCAAAAAGTCATCTAATTCTACTCTCCGTTTCTTTGGATTTCTCTCCTTATTTCATTCCTTATCTTGCAATGATGCTTCTCATTTCTTCTCACTTAATTCGGATAGATGAAAATTTTCTTCCACATGAATTTTTGACATGGTTAGTGCCATAGATGTACATTATCTCACCTCTACTAGCTACAAGTTAATAGCATACTATTTTTTGAAGACTTGTGGATAGCCACCTAAGGACTACTCTTACATGGGATCTTAGAATCCTTGAGTCCTAGTCTCAATCATTAGACTATCCCTTGGGAGGTCCAAATCAACAACATTTACTCTAATCGCTTTTCACCCCAATGTTGTGTTTATTCTCGTGGCATTTGAAGGATTGTTTGTTGCCTAATTTTTTCTCAATTAGTGGATTGGGATATACACTTCGTATATATATATGTATATACGAAGTGTTTTGTGCATGCATGTTTCGTTGTAAAGTATGTAGATAGAGTACGGAAATAAGGAGGATGATAAACAACAAAGAATAAGACTTATCAAATTCGATTGTTATGCTGGGGAAGACCATGAAGCGAATTACGACTTGACCTCTAGAGTAATCCTATTTGCCGGTTTGCCCCCCGCATTAATACAACAATTCTCCAATCTTGTACATTCAAGTTTGAAGAATATGGATTATGCAGAACTTCGCCCAGTAATGTGCAAAACAAAATTAGAAGGATAGAAAATCAATGGAATAAAGCTCGGTTTATTTCTATGTGAAAAAATGTTGCCAACTAAAGATTTTTAGGGGAAAAACCACACAAGAAATAACTATCGATCCCAGAATAATCGGTCCACTAAGGCACAATGAGCGTAAGGCTTGAAAACGTTCAAAAAAGGAAGATTTTTTTGGAGTAGTAAAATCGAGTAAAGAAGATAAATTAAAATTTCATAAAAAAGAATGTTGGACTCAGGCCTACCGGATCCACAACCCATAACCCACCCACTTGCTAATTTGCCTAGCTCGGCTGGATGATGGTGGTGGCAGGTGCGTACATGTGGATATATAGTGTACCCAACACACCCCAAATCCTCCTTTTAGTCAATTTCTCAATAAGGCCTATGAGTGAGGGAATATAAAAACTCTTCAATTCCACACCACTTCTCTAACATGAGACAAGGAAAAGAGACCAACAACAGTCTGTCAATTCAATACTGTTTTGCCATTGCACTAACACGTTGTTATAGGCTTTAGAACTCATACGTACTGTTTTCTTGACCTTTTGCTGTGGTTGTGCTGCATTAACTCAAGGTCTTTTTTACTTTCTTGTTGGGGAAGAAAATGACCATAAGAACAAAATAATTTCTGAAATCATACTCTGAGGAGGTTTTATTATCTTGATATATGTGGCAAATTTGACGATTTGCATTTTTTTTATGTGAAGCAGATTCTTGACAAAGATACATTTTTGAAACAAATGTTGGAGAAGCTAATATGGATTTGCGTGTTTATGCTTGTTGGAGCTCGTCACCCTGGAGCAACTGTAGGTGTTGTTGAGAAGGAATATCACTATGAGGTAACACTTTGTCAACTTATGCAAATATAATATCTTTGTCAAATAAACAGTCTTATAGTTTAAGGCAATGTGTTCCTCCTATCAAATTGATCTCCATGCTATTTTTAAAGGGAGGATTCTTTAATATAAGGTGGATACATAACTATTATGTGCTTGAGGATGGGGATCGGAATGTAATATTATATATAGTCATATTGTTTAGCTTTATTAACATTGAAAATTCAATATCCTTAAAAAGAAAAGAAAGGGGGGGGGATAGTACCTTCAAGGTCCAAGCTACCTTAAGAGAATTAAATTTCGTCTTTGGCTAAAAAGGTGTTAATCTAGCAGTTAAAACTAGGAAGTTTGGGCACCTAAGGGTCATAAGATCAAATCTATTTCATGCTTTATTCTTTTGGGTCCATTGGAAACAGTTCACCATTAGCCTATAAACTAGTAGAGATGAGGTTGCATTGTCAAAAGTGGGATTCATAGTTGGTATTACCTTTTTGTTCATAATCTAGACCAAGTTAACTAACAACGATAAGCAACCAACCAATGACATACATGTGTAACTGATGTGGATTTACATGCTTCACTCCTACATGCAAATACCACCGAGAATATGCTGCCCTTTGAATGGCTAACTTGAAAATAATGGATAGGAAATGGATATGAATGAAAGTGATTTTATAAAGTGATCCCTCAAGAATAGACTTCTAAAGGTAGGAACAACTTTGAAGAATTTCAATATATCTTCAAAGAAACAAACTGAAACTCACTAAGATGAATGGATATGCACAACTTCAATTCACAAAGAATGTGAAATCAAATGAAACTTATAAAGAGAATTCTTATCTCAACATTACATATCTTACAAGAATCGTATGTATGCTATATATATAGGCATAACCCATAAAGTATCCATTCAACCAGCCATACTACTTGTTGGGATAGGGGGAAAATAGTTAAAATTAAATCTTAACTTACTAGAAAACCTAGCTAATTATTTTCAAACCAAGATGTCAGTAATCTCCACGTTGCGTGGCTGTTTTTCCACGTCCAAGCTGGCCTATCTTCCCACTTGACATAGTTCAAATCATTGCATGAGAGCAAGCTTCGTTTGATTTCACAAGAATTGCCTACTTTGCAAGATTCTTTAATATTATGTCCAAATTTTTAAGAAGGTATTTGTAACTTGAAAAATTCCTCCAATAACTTTAGAAAACATCTAAAACATATCCAAAAACATGTTTTTGTTCCAATGTCTCGTCAACGACTCTATTATATCATAAAAACACACCCCATGACTGAATACATCGCGATCATCAAACATTACATATGGCTTCAAATGAACCTTCAACTTCATGCTTTCTTCACTTATGAAATTTGAACCATAACAATCTGGCTCCCCAAATTTCAAATCATCAATATAATTCATAAAAGCTTCGAATCACACAATGGCTAAAATAGCAATGTTGAACCATATAAGCAAAAAGAAAGCCTAGGATAGTAATGAACATGATCTTCATAGGTTTTGATTTTCTTCATCATGAAACATGGTTCTTCTCTTTCGTCAAAGATGCTAGGACAATCACCATCCTCATGGTATCATCCATCACTAGAATCATCTTTGACTTCTTCCTTTTTTTCTTCTTTTCTTGCCACTTCAATTTCTTTAAATGTCAATGCGCTCTTGTTAGGACGTTCTTTGGTAAAATGTTGTACACTTATAGCATTGCTTGTGTATGTCTTCAACCACCTTACTTTTCTATCTATCTTCAAATGGAAGTAATTTTTTCCTTCCATACTTGCATTCGAGCTAGAATTAATATTATGTGAAATGGATGCAATAGGTTTGGATATTACCTTGTTCTTCTTAAGTTGCATTTTGAACTTAAAGGATAACTTGATCATGTCTTCAAGTGAGTCATATAATGAAACCTCCACCATCTCTCTAATGTTGAAATTCAAGCCCTCAAGGAACCTTGCAAAAGTTTGCTCCTTTCTCTCTTGAATATCATATACCAAGGAAAGTTTTTCCAACTCTCTTGCGTGCTCTTCCACCCTTGAAGTACCTTGTCTCAATGAAATCATTTTGATAAAGTTGTCTTGCTCAAATTCTCTTGGGAAGAATTTTCTCTTCATATCTTTTTTCAATTTTTCCCAAGACTTGATCTTTGGTTTGCCTTCTCTTTCCCTACTCCTCTTGAGATTTATAAACTAATTTCTAGCAAATTTTCTTAGTTTGAATATGGCAAGCTTACATCTCATTTGATCTTCATACTAATTGAACTCAAAAATAGACTCCATTTTTTGCATCCAATCAATGAAGACCTCAGCATGTAACTCTCTATAAAATTCCAGTTCTACTTTGATGTTCTTCTCGTCATCACCATGATCATGACTTGGATGACTTTGAATAGATCCACTTGATGTGCTACCGTCCATATCTTCTATATGTTCTAATCTTTGAACTTGCAATGCTCTCCTCATCATGTCTTCATATCTATCTCGATCCACTTGTCTTTGATCATCCATATGTTGTAGTTGTATTTGCATCTTGGTTATGATCTCAAGTAAAGACATCATGACATCATCACTAGCCATTTATATTCGATGAAAGGGAAGAATACAAATGATCGAATTGATTTTGTGTGATGCACAACCCAACCGAGTATGTTCTTTCCCAAACAAAGCACAACCAAAAGGAAATCGCTCAAGGAAGTTATGTTTTTGTGTGTGGTCACACAACCCACTAAAGAAAACGATGAAGAACAAAAAATGAATAGGTTTTATGAAGAAAAGAATGTATATCTTCAAACTTATGGGAATCTTGATGAGTTTCTTTATAGGGGATGTACTAACAAGATGAATATATGCTAATAAATGGTTTCTTGGTAGAATTCAAGAAAAACAAAAGGATGAAATGAAAAGAAAAATGGTGTAGGCTTTGTGTAGAAAAACCAAAAGAAAAATTAGCAAATTGAGTGGAACAAAAGGTCTAGAAAAGTGATTTATTTTAAGAAGGATAAACATAGGCTTTGATACCACTTTTGATTTGGATTTACATGCTCCATTCCTATATGCAAATACCACCGAGAATATGTTGCCCTTCAAATTCGAAAATAATGGATAGGAAATGGATATTAATGAAATTGATATCACAAACTAAACACTCACAAACTACCAACTAATGATTCACAAAGGCTTCTTCACTTGGGATCCCTCAAGAAGAAGACTTGCAAAGGTAGGAACAACTTTGAAGAAATTCATAAAGTATATCTTTAATGACACAAACTGAAACTCACTAAGATGAACGTATATGCACAACTTCAATTCACAAAGAATATGAAATCGAATGCCACTCACAAAGAGAATTCTATTACTCATCTCAACATTACATATCTTACAAGAGTCATATATAGGCATAACCCATGAAATATCCATCCAACCAGCCATACTACACGTTAGGATAGGGGGATTGGTTAAAATCAAATCTTAACTAACTAGAAAACCTAGCTAATTATTTTCAAACCAAGCTGGCTGTAATCTCCTTGTTGCATGGCTGTTTTCCCCCCTCTTGACATGGTTTAGATCATTACATGTCAGCAAGGCTTCGTTTAGTTGCACTAAAATTGCCTACTTTGCAAGATTCTTCAATTTATACTCAAATCTTCAAGAAAGTATTTGCAACTTGAAAAATTCCTCTAATAACTTAAAGAAACATCTAAAACATATTTACAAACATGTTTAGACATATCAATGAGTAAAATCCATAGCAACATAATGCAACAAAACTTCAGCTACTTTTCCAATAGTTTGAGTGTATGACAAAATAAAGTAGAATCCATCAAACTTCATTGATGACATCATTCTCAACTTATTTCTTGCTATCATTTAATTATGATAGAGTATTTTAGGTATAATATATTATTAGATATGATTTATCTTTATGAGTTAGATATTATATGATTAGATATGATTTATCTTTATCATTAAATATGATTTTAAAGACCCTTAAGTGCTATATAAAGGGTCTTAGGCTAATCATTATTATTAGTATCGTTTAATGAATAAAATTATCACAATAATTTCTTTGCAATTTCTCAATTCTCTTCTTGATATCTTTCCGAAGTTCTCTATCTCTTCTTCAATTTTTTCAGCCTTACATTAGTTTGGTACAGAGTCCTAATTTCGTTCCCCACAACTTGTGTCGCCACTAATCTTGTACAAATTACAACCAAAATTCGAGCCAATTGCAACCTTTGCCTTCAATTGCGAAAGTTGAATAGAAAACCCCCAAATCATGAAATCCTAGCCTCTGTTTCCCTCAAATTAACCACAAATCACACTCAATTTGAACAATTGATGCCATATAACGTGCAATTTGACCCCTATATACCCCAACTGTACCCTAATTTGCTAATTTAAACCCCGATTTTGCCACAATCACAAGAAACCTAACCCTAGTTTGTTACTTGGGGAAAATTAAAGAAATTGGAGCAATTGAGAGCCTAGATACATTAATTAAAATTCAAATCCAGTTGAGAGAGAGAGAGAGAGAGAGAGAGAGAGAGAGAGAGATTTGAATGTGTGATGAGGTTAGTAGGAAATGTCCGATTTTGTTTGAAATTTTGCTTAGAAATTGTTTTGCGCTACGTCTGCCTTCATTGATCACAAAGCTTGTCAGTGTTCCTCCGCTTGTCGGGCTTCAGAGCCTTGCCTACACTTGCCGGCGTCTACCTCTAAGCATTATCGTCACTGTCGGTTGACTTTGTGCCCTTTTCTCTTCATTCTTGCGTGGACGAACGATAGAGCTAAGCGTGTTTATTTTTATTATTATTTTTTTAATTGTTTGTTTTGGTTAAATAAAAAGTTGTTTCTTTTTTTCGATGGTCAACTTTGGTAATTTTAGTCCTACAGTCAAACTTAGAGGCTCAATATGAGCTATAAGCTTTTGGAAGGCGACATTCTTACTTGATACTTGACTTTTGCTTGAATTATTTGGTTTACTTAGCATATTTTCTTAGTTCCTTATTTTTATAAAAAATAAAATAACAATCGAGATTCTTGCTTTTTTGATTCAGTCCTTTAATCGATATTTTTATTTTTGTGGCGTGCATAGGGTAGGTTTATCTTCTCTATTATTTGACATAATTTATTGCCTATTTTTATTTTTATTTGTTAGCGTCTATCTTTCTTCTTTGTGCCATATCGTTAATTTTTTATTTTTTTTTTTATTTTTTTTATCTTCTATAGGTCTTTGTCACAAAGGCCTAAACTGTCAAAAGGTTTGAGGATGCTTAAGCAAACCTTTGTTCCACCTTCTTACCTAGAAGATTACATAGTATAATAGGAATTGTGGGTCACCACACAAATGCTACCTTACATATGTAGTGATTTCTTGTAGCTCCCCACAAAATTTTGTAAATAATTTTTTTTGTTCATTAAAAAAAAAAAATCTTCCAAAAGTCTTGTGTCAATGAAGCATTCTGACCCTTCCTGTGCTGGTCAATTAGAACAATTGGTGCTTACATTAGCTGAAAATGTGGTAAGAATGATAGAAAAGCGTCCTATAGATGTATTTGATGCTCAATCAGTTAGGTAACACTTAGTGCATCCATCCAATTTAGTCTACTCAAATTGTAGCATCCTTGGCTTCCATATGCAAGCTTTTGGTTACGTACCTCCATATCATAGGACTTTTAAATCTCAAGGTTACTCGGACCCACCTAATTTCAATGATTTGGATAAGGAAACCTTTGGGGATGACACAAAATTACTAGAAAGGTCAAAATTGATGTAAACTCTTACAAAAGTCTTGACCCAAACTTTTCACTAATTGGTTAGAGGAAATGGAGGATTACTTTGAATTCTATAACATGAGTGACATAGAGAGAGTTTGCTTCACTAAAATGAAGTTCTCTGGGGCAAGCAATAAAATCGCGGTTGCGGTTGCGATTACGGTTGCGGTCGCGGTATCGGAGCGTCGCGAACGATATTTTATATGTTGCGGTTGTCGCGGTGTGATTTTTTAATTTTTTTTCACAATAAATATCGGCAAATATCGGTAGAATATCGGCAAATATCGGTCGATAACCGATATATCGTCGATAAATATGTGAAATTCTAAATCCGTCGCGTATCGCCAATTTCGCGTATCGGCTGACTCAAAATCCGATAAATATCGGCCGATATTGCATATCGGGACCGATATTTAATTGTATGCTCTGGGGCCACTAAGAAGTACTAGAAATTGGTTTAGACCTAAATGGATCATTTAGGAGAGCCACTTATTCGAGAATGGGTTATCATGAAAAAAATGTTGAAGAAAAAATATCTCCCTATCACTACCTTTTATAGAAATCAACTCCTAGAGCAAATGTATAATCTTCAACAGTTTTCCTCTAGTGTCTCTGAGTATACCTAGAATTTGAGGATTATTGTGTTCGGTGTGACTATTTTGAACCTACCGACATTACCCTATTTCGATACATTAATGGCCTTAAGGAGTCTATTAGGGAGGTTGTTAAGCTTCATGGCCCTAAAGAAGCTTTTAAGCCGGTTCTTGAATTTGAGAAGCATCTTAAGCGCTCCTTCATTCGATATCCATCCTCTTATTCGAATGATTCCCATCAAAAGAAGTCTCTCACTCTTGCATCTTCTGAGGTTACCTCTAAGAGTGCTTCCCAATTTAATAATTCTAGTTTTACTCCTAGTAGCCAATCCAACACCGTTTAATCGATTGTTGATTCCATCTAGTGTTATAATTGTCATGGGAGAGGGCATATTGCATGTCGTTGTCCCATCGTACTATGGTCTTAGAGCATGATTTTGATGAGCCCCCTATTGAGGATCTTATTCGGGTGATGATGAGGAATTAGAAGAGGATGATCCCAACATTGTAGCTTTGTTAGGCCTATTGACCCTCTACTAGGTGAGCACTGTAATGTGGTTCAATGTGCTCTCTTGTAGGGTACCTGTCTTGAATAGTGGAAGAGAACTTCCATCTTTTGTATTTTAGGTGTAATGGAAAATTTGCTAAGTTGGTTATAGAGCTGTTGTAATGTTAATGTCATATCCTAAGGTGCCATAAACCCTCATCCTAATCCTTTTATAGTAGCTTGGGTCAGTAAGATCACGCTTTCCATTAACTAAAGATGTCCATTTCCCCTCCATTTAGGACCACATTATAAGGAAGAGATCTATTTTGATGTGCTTCCCATGGATGTAGCCCACCTTCTTGTAGGAGACCGTGGCTTTATGATCATTCATTGAAGATTGATTGTAGGCCCAATACTCATTATTTCTTCTTTAAAGGAAAAAAATCATTCTTACTCTTGCAAAGCTATTTAATGCTTCACCTCTTAAATCCAATTATACCTCTAAGGAAAATGTTAAGAATTGAATTCAAATCATCTCCCTTAGTGCTTTCAATCAAGAAAGTCGGCAAAAACAACTACATGCTAGCCAAATTTGCTTAGGTGGTCTCTCCAAGTTCCACGTTACCAATTTCTACTGAGGTTTAAAGGTTATTTGGTGAATTTTTTGATGTAATCCTGAAGAGTAACCCAAGGAGCTACCATTTATAAGAGGTATTCAGCATGCCATTGGTCTTATTCCTAAATCTCAGTTGCCTAACTTTTCTCATTATAGGATGAATCCTAGAGAGCATGCTGAATTAAATATACAAGTTGAAGAACTCCTTAGTAAGGGATTTGTGAAACATAGCATAAGCCCTTGTGCAGTACCCATCTTATTAACTCCTAAGAAAGACGGATCTTGAAGAATGTGTGTAGGTAGTAGAGCTATAAACAAAATTACTATTAAGTATACGTTTCCTATCCCTAGGCTAGAGGACATACTTTCTAGTTATCAAAATAATCCGTTCAACCACACTTAGTTCTCTTCTATAAACAAAAGTCATGGCAACATATACACACAATAAGATACTACACCCACCACACGGGGTCAGGATACATTGAAGGGGCTTTTCTTCGGGGATACCACACCCACCACACATGGTCAAAGTTCATTAAGGGGGCTTATGTTGGGTTACCTCACTCGCCACATCTTAAATGCTTCTGTTATGAGGGCTACACAAGTTGAGATATCACATCCGCTTTAGCAATGGACAATACAAAGTGTTAGGGGCCTTGTATTGACACACCTGTACTAGACACTGATGCCATGCTGATATATCTCAAAGATATGCACATTTTTCCTACCGATCACAACTTGATAGAAAAGGAAATAGGTATTGAGTGAAAAATAAAAATACAGGACGACTCGCTTACCAACTCTCAGCTAGCTAGTAGCTACCTCGAGATTCGGAGAAAATGTTTGAATTAAGTCTTAATCCATTATTATTAATTATTAAGTGAATTCACAAATCACAAATTAATTCCATTAATAATCAACTGGTACTTCCAAGTGATAACACCAAACACATCACAAGGCATATAAGCCACCATTTGGGTGTTTAGAGGTGACAACAAATTTAACCACTCAAGGCACCATAGTATTATCATTTTGATCCATATTAAATTCAGGTCAAGTATGGTTATAATTATGATAAAACTGTTGTAATTACATAGAAACATTAATATGAAAGTCTTGAAGAAAGAACATTAAGTATCAAGCAAACATGGTGAAATTAGGCGAACCAGTTGATCGGTCCCTACAACTAGTCAATTGGTCTAGTTGTTCCAGACCTAAGCTATTAGTTGGTCCCACTGATCAACAGAGGAATCAGTTGATAGATTTGGCCGGTCAATGGGTCTAGACCAGACCACTCTAGTCACAAAGCAAGCAGTCGATAACTCACAAACCTATTGACTGCTGATAGGAACTAGTCAATTGGTTCATCAAACCAATCAACTTTTTTCGCAACCAGCCGATCAAAAATTCCAAATTGATCCAACTTACGATGTACGTATTAAAATTTCACCCAACTTTACCATTTTAATCATAGCATGCTTTTATGTCATAAAGCACATAAAAATACATAAAAATACATAAAAATACATACATACTACACACATAGAATCACGTGGGTACATCATTTAACAAAATTATGCTCAAAACTACCAAAATCATTCATAATAACAAGGAACTCGAAATGTAATACCCCTAATTTTTTAACTAGAAAATTTTGTTTTGAAGACAATGTAGAAATGTTTGAAAAGTAAAACCGGAAAATATTGCTGCCACATCAACCATAAGAGGTATGATTATCACCTAACCTATGCTTGATGCAAAGAAAAATAGAACAAAAAATGAAAAGATACATGCTCATAATAATATTACAACAATACTAATGATAACAAAGACGAGGACAATAATATAGATAGGAAGTGTATTAGAGTTTACAAAATCAATTAGAAGAATAAAAACTTCCCAACGTAGTGGGTAAAACACCTCTCGCAGGTTAGCCTAACTCTTAAGCATAAAATATAAATCTCCAACACCAAGCAATGACCAACTACCGGCTCACGTTATCATCTTCAACATACTCTAGTTGAGAATCGTAATCCTGCAAAACGTCCTCTACTCTATGGACCAAAAGTTTGATCATCATAGTAACCTCATAAGTATAGTATCGTTACGGTAAAGTACTATTAAAGCAGACTACCTTAAACACGATAAGACTTATGCAACACATTGAAGTCATATAGTATTATGGTGATAAGCATACCAATATGAATTAACACTTAGGCTGATGGCAGTAATACGAGTCATGCTTGCATGAGATCATGGAAGAATAGTAATACAGTAAATGCATCATAACCACACATTGTAAACCATATTATAAATCTTCCTTTAGTGATCACATAATTTCTAGCTACTAAGATGATTCCGAGTTGATGACATCCATTCAATAGCTATATGAAAGTCAGTACCATCCCGATACTCCATTCCGACCCTCACTAGCTCTTTGCTTGGTTGTACAAGGAGCATGCCCGAGGAGGCTACTGTGCTTACCTTGTAAGACCACACCTAATACTCCACCATGAACAAAATTCATGGCAGCAACACAAGGGTATGTAGCTCCTTATCATGGTCATAACCTCCATAGCGGAGCACTAATCCTAATATGGGTGTTTAGGCAGTGACACCAAATGCAAACATGGGGATACCCTCCAATATTGAAGCACTGATCCCAATATGGGTGCTTAGACGATGATACCAAACGTAGATGAGGCCATCCAAACCACAATGATACCAAACGTAGATGAGGCCATCCAAACCTCTCAATTGGGTTTTTGAGTGATGACACCAAACACAT
Organism: Tamarix chinensis; assembly: GCA_030549775.1. Taxonomy (NCBI): domain Eukaryota; kingdom Viridiplantae; phylum Streptophyta; class Magnoliopsida; order Caryophyllales; family Tamaricaceae; genus Tamarix; species Tamarix chinensis. Next base: position 27,225,025 of record CM060175.1, read on the forward strand.
ATGAGGCAATCCAAACCTTCTGGTTGGGTGTTTAGGCAATGACACCAAACACATGGGATAAACCCACCCATCATGGCATACCCTCTACATGAGCACCAATGCCAAGATGGTTGGCCATAGTATTATTTCTACTCCCGCATATAAGCCACAACCTAATAGGACGGGAAAGGTACCGAGTGAAAGGAGATGAAACTCCAACAATCATGGCGTACCCTCTAAATGAGCACTGACTCCATGATGGTCTTCCACAATATTATTCCTATTGCATATAGGTCACAAGCTCATAGTACGGGAAAAGAATCAGTGAAAGGCATACAATAAAATTGCGGTAGCGGTCGCGGTCAATAAATTATGTGTGGCGGCCGTCGCGGCGTGATTTTTGATTTTTTTTTTACAATATAGATTAAATGTTATTTATTCATCATTTAATTACTTATACAACTATGCATGAAGGTTATATGTTATATTGGAAGTCTTTAAATGACTTATTATATGTTAAATTATTCTAACAACACTACTTTTGCTAATTAATAAATAATAAGTTATTATATGTTATAAATTTATTATATGAAAATTTATAAATAACTTATTATAGAACTTTCATGTAGCATATGAAAATTAGCATCATATTAATATATTATTCAACTAATAAATAATAGCTAATTATTAAAAACTAGATAGCATAAGTTAAGTAGATTAGTTAGCTAATTAATAAAACATAGATAATATGATCACATATTAGTAGCATAATTTAACATAAATCATTTAAATATTTCATATCTACTAAATAAGGAATACTAAATACTAAATTACCCTATAAAATTATAGCGTACCTATAATTAGTAAGTGAACTATGAAAGTCATTATTTATAAAAGTATATAGGTGATAATGAGTTTTTAATATAACACAAACACACTTAAATTATTATGTATATACAATATGTTAAATAAAGAAAATAATATATATACACTGAATATGAGTATTTAAGGATATTAGTAAAATAATTTAACATAAATTATTTAAATATTTTATATTTACTAAATAAGAAATGTTTATACTAAATTACTAATTCTTGAGGCAGTTCGACGCTGTGTTGAGTGTTGACTGTTGAAACTTGAGGGACGTTAGACGTATCTTATAAGCTAATATCGATTACTGTGTTGGAGTCTCAAACTTTCAGACTCAGTCCCAGCCTTCGACGCCCGGTTCCGAAGTGCTCGACTTCGACCTCGAGTGCTCGAGCAGCTCGACTTCGACCTCGAGTGCTCGAGCAGCTCGACTCTTCCGGTCTTCCTGTTTGCAGATTTCCGTTTGGAGTTCCAGAGTTCCCACACCTCCAATCCAAGGTTGTAGCTATTGGTCACCGTTCGCCGCCCGATTCTACGGTTCTGGGTTGCGGGTTTGTTGTGAATTAAGATTAGTGTTTTTTCCTTTCTTCCATCAATAATTGCTAGTTACTGTAGGGTCACCGATATTTCGGACAATATTGGCGATATTTTCCGACATCCGATATTGCGCCGAAATATCGGTGACATCGCCGTGAATTTCTCCCTCCGTCGCGTTTCGGTTGTTTCGCGTCGCGGCAGGCACTGATTCCGTGAAATTGCGGCCGATACGCAATATGGGACCCGCGATTTCATTCCATGATTGCGACCGCAACCGCAAACGTGACCGCGACCGCGATTTTATTGCTTGGTAGGGACTAGTCGATTGGTTCATCAAACCAATCTCACAACCAGCCAATTTAAATTTCCAAACCATGCAATTGGTTGTATAATCAGTTGATTGGTTCAATAAACCAATCCACTGGTCTGGGGTAAAACAACACCCAGACTTGCGATGCATACACCAAAATTTACCAAACTTTACCATATTAATCCTAGTTTGATGCTTTGTCATAAAACACATAAAGGTACATGTTGTACATATATAATCCATGGTAATGTAGGCATTTAACGCAATCATACTTAAACTACCCAATCATGCATAAAATCAAAGAAACCAACAATACTTAAATTGCAGGAATAAACTCTATCACATGTTTGAATTCTAGAATACAATTAGCCCATGCTCAACAGGAAAACCCACCAAGAACATGGAACCGCAGTAAATAACAAATACCTCATTCATATTACCTTGAAGCTCTTCTTCTAGCACAAAACTCCTAACTTCATGGCTATCTAGCAGGAGCTTGATTCCTAAGAGAATTAAAATAAAAATTATTTAAACTCCTTTTTAAAACTCCATTACAACTAAAGAAAATCAGAAACATAATCTAAGAAATGGTAAAGTTGATGCTTCTATATCACAAAGCACATAAAAATACATACTACATATATAGAATCACATGGGTACATCATTTAACAAAATCATGCTCAATTTGATGCTCATACTCTTTAGGAAAAAACTCCATCAAGTAATCTTGTAAGGTTCGAGTTATTGGAATTGTTTTCCTCAATTTGAGATTCTTGTGTCATTAAGGCATAGTAAATACCATCCTCAATGTAATTAATCATATCTTTTTCATGTAGAATTAAGTTCTTTTAAACTTCGGTGAGTTGCATATGATCACATTGAGATAGTTTTAATGTATATTTCTTTTTATCTTTAAGCACATTATATTCATTAGTCACACTATCAAGGGTTGCATTTCTAACATATTCCCACGGTCTATCTAATAATATGCCACAAGTATCCATAAGCAATACATCACATGAGACCTCATCATGATAGTCACTAATATGAAAAGAAATTAGGGTTTGCTAAGTTACCTTAGCACCTTTGTCCTTATTAATCCATTGTAATGAATATGGTTAATGATAATTAGTAGTCACTAACTCTAATTGTTTGACCATATTTTCACTTGCTATATTAGTACATAAACCACTATCTACAATAATCCTACAAACCTTGTCACCAATTCTACTCTTAGTTTTAAAGTTTTTATTCCTTTATGTTGGTTGATCATTAGGTTGTATTTGTAGTACTTGTTGAAGTACAAAGTATGGATTATATCTTCTTCATACATACTTAAGGTATCATCATTAGATTCGGTTTCTAGGTCATCACTCATCACTCATCACATTGTTCCATGTCCTCTATTTTATTTAAGGTCAAAGCTCTTTGATTATGACACGATCTTGTAAAATAACCATATCTTCTACATTTAAAACATTGTTTATTCGACATTTTATTAACCTGATTCTTACACTCCACATCTCAATTGGGATTTTGTTTCTTATCATTAGACGAATATTCATGTGATTCAATTTCTTATGTAGACACATTCAAATAGGTTTTGGTTGAGTTAGAAGTTGAAGCACTAGGTTTAGTGTAGCCTTTGGTTGACTTAGTTTGCTTTTCAAAATTTGAAGCTAACTTAATCAAATTATCAAGAAAATACAGGCAGACATTTCTACCTTATCTTGAATCAAGTTGTTAAGGGTGTCTGTATATCTTGCACATTTTTGTTATTTTTGTTCTTGTATGTCACATAATAGTGCTAGTCTTTCGAATTCTCTAGTGTATTGTTCTACACTAAAAAGTCCTTGCTGAAGAGTAGTTAATTTGATGCTCATACTCTTTAGGACAAATTTCTTCCTTAGTTGCTTTTTTGATTTTTTCCATTACTTGATTTTTGTTTTATCTTGTCATTCACAAGTCCTCTTTAGGTTATCATACCAAACCCTAGCAATTTTGTAAAATTAAGGGTAGCTATCTTACATTTATGTTCATCATCATACTTTTTAAATTCAAATATAGCCTCGATTTTATATGACCATTCAAAAAATAATTCGACATCTAATTCACCATAAAAATTAGGAATATCAAGTTTGATACTTTTGTCTTCATCATGATTATACCTTGGTTGGAAATTTGTATAGTATCTTCAGTTGTAGTTGTAGCTGTTTGAGCCATCCTCATTCTCATGTTCTTCATGCTCCATTCTTTGATTAATTTGATCACTTTTTGCTTGCACTGCATGCCTTACCATCATACAATTAAATATCGGTCCCGATACGCAATATTGGCCGATATTTATCGGATATTGGGTCAGGCGATACGCGAACAGATTTAGAATTTCACATATTTATCGGCGATATATCAATTATTGACCGATATTCTACCGACATTTACCAATATTTATTGGTATTTGCTAATATTTATTGTGAAAAAAAAAAAAATTACGCCGCGACAACCGCGGCATATAAAATATCGTTCGCGATACTTTGATACCGCAATACCGCAACTGCGATTTTATTGCTTGCTTACCATCCTTTCAACTCGATCGTTGGTGGCTTCCATTGTGTTGTGCATGTATTGGAGTGTTTCTTGGTTTGCTACTCTTGTTTCCAATCGCCTGAGTTGGCTTTGAATGGAGGGGAGTTGTTGGAGTTGTGTGTTGGTAGCGTTTACAATTGCTGCTAATTGTTGAAGTGTATCAAACATTGCTTTCATTGATATTCCTTCACCCATAATTGTTGTCTCAGCTGGAAGAACACTTAGTGGTAGGTTCTTTATGTGGAGGACCAATTCTTGATAGAAGTTTCTAGGTTCTTGAAATGTTCTTGGATTTACAGGGGAAGGGGAAGAAGAAAGGAAGATATTGAATACACTAGCAATAAATTTGGAATGGAGATGAGTGGTTTCTTGATGGAGAAGAATAGGTGGTGAATCATGGACTATGAAGGAGAAGTTCGAACAAGAAGGTGATTCATAGGAACTTGCTTGCGTGAGTATATGTATAAAAGAGAGAGGAAATGGTTCGAATATACAGGTTATATTCGAATGGTGTTTGAATAAGATGAATTACTTCTTGCTTTAAGTTAGTAATCGAAGGAAAGCTTGGAACGAGGTTCAAATATGGCTGGAATATTCGAACCAAAGTTGGAAAAGAAAGGAGAGAATCAAAGATGTTGGGGCTTAAATGTTGGATGGTTGAATATGTATTTGAGGTTGAATATTCAAGATAATATTCAAAGGAAAATCAAGAGGAATTTGAAGATATGAAGTTTTTCAATCATGGGAGGTTGAAGATTAAAAGAGGAGTTTGAAAATATGCTAAGAAGGTGGAAGGATACCAAAGGTGGGATCTGAATGTTCAAACTTGGAGATTGAAAGTTCAAGAAACGATTGAAGATGTGCTCAAGAAAGGTTATAGATCACCTATTTGTAGCATATGATTCTTCAATGTTGCATGTGCTGCATGGATGAATGAAAGGAAGAGAAGATCAATGTATGTTGGCGATTCAATGGATGGAAAAACCAACATGGCTTTGATACCAAAATGATGTGAATCTTCTATGAGAGTTGAGGATTCAAAGGTTAAAGGATGGATCTTGGATCAGTGGGTTGAAGGTTAGAAGGATAGGCTATGAATCTTCAATTAAGGTTCAATCAATAACTCAACAAAAATGCTAAACTTTGAATGTCTCACATAGAATATACTTAATGGATCCCATCTAGGAGCACACAAAGTAATCTTAACTAGTAACAATACTAACAAAGAGAGATAACTAAGTAATTTACTTGAATTAAGATTTCAGTAATGGCAAGTCGTAGGTGACAATGGCTCGACATCATGCTTATATAGGTAGCTACACTATTTGTCACAACTAATGCTAACTAAGCATTAATCAACTTAGAGGTTGTTTGGTTTTACTTTTTAAAAGTAATTTTTAATAGAAGTAGTTATAAAAAGTAATTTTAAATTAATTAATAGTGTTTGTTTTTACTTATAAAAAGTTATTATAAAAAAGTGATTAGTAATAATTAGTTTTTAAAAGTAGTATTCTGAAAGTAAATTTTACCTACTTTTAAAAGTTATTTTTTTAGTGCGGCACGTACCCAACGATTAATAAAATTCTCGTTCATATCCGTACATATATGTTTGTTACGTAAAAGCTTTCACGTCTGCACTGTTCACGTATATACTGTTCACCTGCTCCTCATCTGTTGCTATTTCTTCATCTCCGCTCCTACCTCCATCTACTATCAATTTTTCCATACGTAGCCTCCATCTGGCTATATTATTTATCTGGAAAAAAAAGATAATGGGTGGGGGTGGTATACAATCATAGAGTCACTTATTTCTTATATGGTGGATATAAAATGAAATAAGATATTTTTAAGGAATATAAATTTTATTCTAAAAAAGGATATAAAAGAAATATTTATATATAAAAAATGTTATACTCAATTTCAAATGTTTTATATGATTTTTAATGTTTAATATTAAATAATTTATATTATAATTATTACCAAAAGATATTGATATAGGAAGATAAAAATAAAAGATAGGAAATAAAAAATAAATTTGTAGAAAAATGAAAACCAAACACTGATAAGATATAATAAATAATTTTTTGGTATTAATTACTTATACAATAAAAGTAAAAACAAACATATATTTTACTAAAAAAAGTACTTTTTAAAAAGTAGTTTTTTAAAAGTAATTTTTATCTAAAAGTAATTATTAATATTAAGTAATACCAAACGGGGGCTTAGTTGTTAGGACACTAATATGGCCGTTGCCATTTATTTGTTGCAACCCAAAAATACGAGTATGTAACTAGTATAGACGTTAGGCTAATTAGCACACTATGTCTAACTAGTTGTAACAATCTAACTCTAACCTATATAGTACATGAGTCAAACAAAATTGATTACAAGGCGATCGTATTACACATGGAATAAACTAAAAAGATTCCTAATTCACATAAAAATGATAACTAGGTTTCTTAACTTGCAAGCTTGACTTTCATGCATAATATCTTTCCTTTTCACACGAAATCTTAAGTATGTTGACGTCTCGAAATGAATTAATTTTCTCTATCCAAATATGTTATATACCTGCAAGAATTACTCAAAGTAAACTCAATAGGGTTAGAAATATTATTATCAAAGACAAATAATAGAAATATTATTATTAAAGACAAATAATGTTATTGGTTCCATAACTATGTCAAATATTTTTCCTCTTGAGACTACATTGTCAGTGGTAGTTGGTTTGAACAATTAACTAGACTTTTTGACCAAGGGACTGCTTCTTCAATCTCATCTAGTCATTTATGAGGGCTAGGAATGCTATTGTTCCTGTAGCATTCGAGCTGAAAGTGGGTTTTAGAGATTGAGAGAGGAAGGATACGTCGTAAGTTCCTTGGATTCTCTCTGAAAATGGTGTGTTATTTTGAAGACATCAAACATTTGGAAAATTTTTGGTGATGGTGATGTAGCTTCTTGAAATTCGTATGTATATTTTTATTGTTTATTTTTTATTACAGATCACTTGAGTTGTTTTAACTAGTCCTACTAGCCTGGCATGGGCCTACAAAGACTTATTCAATATGTTCTATTTCTATTCTTCTGGATATTGACCATATTTATATATATTGAACTGGTTTCAGTCCTAAGCACGTAGGGAGGCATTAGGCGAAATTTGAGAATAGGTTGAGCTTCAGCCTTCAGGTCATTTTGGCACCCATTCTTATTAGCTCATTGAATCTGAAAAGTCTAAGCAATATATGAGTCATGCTGCAGAAATGCTTCTGACCTTTGGCTGGAGCTGCGAAGATACGGGTCTCCTGAGCGAAAAGATATATTTAGCTTGACTCCAAACTTCTCTAGGTTTATTTTTTGAAGGCATCACTTAATAAAATGTGAGAAAATTTTACAGTGACATTTTTAAGAGAAGTATAATGTATTTGAAGATCTTGGATTCAATTTCCCATTGTTTAATGTAAACTTTATATGAAGGGTGGAAAATGGTGAGAAAAGAGGACTTGGTGGGGAAGTCAATAAACTTGAGCTTCTAGTTGGCTTTTCTTGATTTCATCAAACTTGTTATGGGTCTTGGACAAACACTGTTATTATACAATATTCTTTGGCTTAACAGGCCCGGCTCTTGAATATCACCACTAGGGGGCACACATTTTTCTCATCATATACCTTCCTTCTTCTCTTTGCTTCCCTCCCTCCCACTGCCTGTATGATAAGATAGTAGCTTGACAAGGGAAGAGTTACTAAGGGACCTAGAATTCAGGCAGAGCCAGCCTGGCTCTTATCAATATGAGTTGAGTCCGAACCTTGTTTTTAGGCTTGTTTAGTGAAAGAATCAAGCTCAAGGTAGGGTTGACTTGACTCGTTTATTTATGAGTCAACTTGTTTATAGGCTCATCATAGATTTGTTAATATCTTTTTTCCGTAAAATACTAATCAGACAAAACTTTAAGTTTTTCCTATTAATTGAGCCTTTAGATGAATCATAATAATCAAGTTTAAATTGAGCTTGCAATCAAGTTATTTTTAGATAAGTTAATTCGGCTAAGTTGAGAAATATTTAATAAACAACCCAAATTATTAAATGAGCCTATAAAAGAGTCGATTTGAGCTCAAATTTAAACAAGCTGAGCTGCTTGCAAGCTATGTACAAGTTGAGCTTGAGCCCTAAAAAATTTAAGTGAGCCAAACTTGAGCCTGAGGACTTGGCTCGGTTTACTTACAGGCTTACTAGCAGTAGGCTAATCTACATGTCTATAAAATGGAACCTAGCTTATGTTAGCCAGTTGGGTTGGTATTTGTAAAATCTTTAAATAAAATCCCTCCAACCATCTGAACGTACCACTTAGGTGAGCCTTCTCCGTGCTTTCAGGTGTCGAAGCTCATGGCCGAGCTTGCATCCGCTGCATCAGCGGAGAAAGGCATTGTATTTGATGATGGCATGGAGGAAAGGTTGTGTGCTTATTCAAGAGCAGTGGCGCACTTCCCAACAGCAGTGAAGGAGGTAAATTTTTTATGTCAAACTTTGCATGCGGGAGTTGGTGTGCAGTGATTTCTTTACTCTTTCTGGCCAGACAACCTTGTGAGCAACTGATCTCATATTTGCTTTGCTTTTGCAGTTCAAGTGGAGAAACGGATGGTTTTATTCGTTGTCTGAGAAGGCTATCTCTGAAGGGAGACCAGATCCATGCCCCTTACACACTTCATGGCTAAAGGACATAAACGTTGTCTAGGATCTACCCTAGCTCCTTGGCCAATGATCCGCGGAATGCATCAGGGAAAATCTAGTCCTGTGTTATTTTAGACAACACGTACTACTGCTAAATTGTATGGTGAGCATATGACTTGTTGCCTTTGCATCAAATGTATATGTTATCACTGCAGGTATGCCATTATTCATATTGAATACATGTTTGCCTGTATTGATCGGAAAAGGTATTTCTTGAGTTGCATGATCTTCCTTATCGAATCGGAGATGATCCCTTACTTCCCCAAGGTTCAGGAACACGACCCTCTCTGTATGAATCTAACCATTAGCCGTGTTCGGGGGTTCGCAATTTTATACCTCTGTTGGAGCCAGTATGGGATGACTTCAAAATTGACGTGATACATTTTTTATAACACAAGGTATATTACATGCCAAATATAGGATCTAGAAATAATAACAACAATAATGAGGACGAAGGGGAAAACAACACCACTAATGATCCTAATAAACGAATTACTTGACAAATTAGTATGTAACAATACAAAATATGCACGTATTTGGCAGGTGATAAATTAATGAATAAATTTTTTCCTCATGTCTACAAACTCATGCTTGTAGGATAATAAAAAGGGTCCTTTAATTAAGGTCATGTACTCTTAATCATTGTGCAAAAGCTCCTATTCAATAACATTTGCTAATTCCTAGTCAAATAAAATCTTGTCCAATCACATCTCTCCGACTCTTTTTAGGTTTACTCTTTTGACCTACAATAATTACCTAAAATGATTATATTGTAACTCGTTGGGGTATTTGGACGATGGTTTGTTTTTTTCAAACCACTGAACTCCCACATTTTGCTTTAAATGGAAATCTCTATTCCTTTATTAATTTATTTTTTATTCCATCTATTCCACTAATATTACCCGTCTACTGAATTATCCTCATCTCAACCACACTAAATTGAGGTTACATAATTGGTCAACTTTTCATCCTTTACAATATTGTTGACCTAATAGCCATTCTATTGAAATTTTATTTTTATTTTTACTTTTTTATAGAGTTTGTTGGATTTTCACATACATCTGATATGCTTAGCATGGTGGTGTATATGGGTGAATTTGGATTTAAGCGAAGTGTTTTGAGTAGAAGATGGGGGGGGGGGAGTGTCATTTTAGTCTTTGTAGATAGTATAAGTTTCGTGTAAGGGAAAAAACAACAAATGAAGCTTAAAGATAAAAGAAACACAATTGACTGGTGATGAAGCTGATGATTGATGCGAGGTATATCCTACAAATTTACAAGCTATATGTTGACTTATTTCATATTAGAGCCCAATAATTTAACATTGGTTAAGTAATTGGGATAAACTTAAAATAATGAGCCTAATAAGGTGCTTAATTATTTAATTATGGATCAATGAGTGACTTAACAATCATAATTGAAATTTTTAATGAAGACCCGTGATTTGCACATGTCATTGACAACATCAAAAGGGGTGGACGGCTATATATATTGCTTATTAGTTAGATATTAGTTAAAAGATTAAGTTAGACATCATTAAAAAAATTTTCTTATTAGTTTCAAAATTTATCTTTTGGTTTAGTTGAGTGTACCAATTTTGGAGTTATTGTTATAATTCAATTTTAGCTCTATCATTTTATGAAGAATGATATTTGAGGAGGTTTAGAATCAATTATAAAAGAGACTTCTTGTACACATTAATCATTCATGCAATACAACCAAGTTAAGTTTGATTTTTCATTTGGTTATCTTTGTAAGTTTTTCTTAAATTTGATTTCAGTGTGATTCTTATTCAAGTTTTCTCTACTTTATGTATGATTTGAGAGAGTTAGTTTGTGTTATATCAATCCTAAAAATCATCCATCATCATACTCTAATCCAACATCAACATTCATCATCGTCAAACTCTTTAAACCTTAACCCTCTTCCAAACAACAATTTCCCCACTTTAAATACCCCCATTAATCATGATACTAACATACCATAATTACCCTTTTGAATCTTAACATTAGTTCATCATTAATATCCCCATCAAATCAAACCATTAACCCTAAACCCCGACCGGAAACCCAAACCCCAACACAAAAACCCTAACCCTTAAATTCAAACAATTCATTTTCTTATTTTGACTATATTTTGGGGGCTAGTTCCAATTACCCTTTTTTTGGTGTTGTGTGTTTCCAACATGCATCAAATTGGTTACAAAGTTTTGGTTGTCTACCTATAATACATACCAAAGAGAAAATACATAAACCACTTAATTTTCTTCATCAGTTTTACTAGTTCTATAAATATTCTTCCAAGATTCAACCAAAACTTCATTATTTTGTCCCACATTTAAGAGAAACTCATTTTTTTGATTGGTGGGCTTAGCCATGTCAAAAACTAAACCAAATATAGAGGAGGATAATATTTATTCATTGATGGCTCAAATTAAACAACTTACTCAAGTATTTGCTAGATAAGATGATTGTCTAGAATTGAAGAAGAGCTCTCTAATTATGTTGATACATGTAATCAAGGCTGAGTTGGTGTGGGAAGAAGGCCACATGGAAGAGTACACCAAACACTACCCTATGGAGCAAACTAATTTGATGATGATGAGGGGAGTATTAGCAACATTTGGAGGGGTGATTCAAGTTCAAAACAACCCTATGATGTTGAAAGGAAAGGACTTTGATTTGATCTTTCCCATTTTGAAGGCAATATTGATTCCAATGTTAATCTAGAATGGCAATAAATGATGGTGGTAATTTTTGAGTTTAAAGAGCTAGATGACGAGAGAAGGTGCAAGACGATTATTTTGAAACTCAATAAATTTTCTAGAGCATGATTTGAAAATTTAAAGAAGGCATGAGAGAGAGAAGGGAAGCCCAAGATCTAGTTGTGGGAAAGTTTGAATAAGCATCTTTGAAGGAAGTTTGTGCCACGAGATTATGAACAAGATACCATCAAGTTGACCACACTCAACCAAGGGTTTATGAGTGTAGAAGAATATGTTAGAAAACTTAAGAAGATGGAATTGATTTATGACATCTAAGAGAAAAAAGGTACACACTTTTTCAAGGTTCCTTGGAGATCTTAACTTGAATGTAAAAGAGAAAGTTGAAGTATGCATACATGATATGTTGGAAGAATTGATGAACTTGGCTTTGAAATTTGAGAAGTGATTAAAAAGGATCAAGATGATTTCCAAGCCTTTAAATTCAACATCGTTTAAGCCTTATGGTGGATTAAAGTACTTTACAAGGGATTATTATGACCAAAAAGCATTGACATTGAGATAGACTTCTAGATGGATCTATATAGTGATGAAGAGATTGAAGAGGAGGATGGAGAGAGTGATGGTGTAGAAAGTGGATAGGGTGAAGAAGGCTAAGAGTGTTGCATCGTGCAAAGGATTCTACAAGTGCATCTATGGTCATCTTCAACCTAACGGGACAAAATTATGAAGACCAAGTACAAGGTCAGAGATAAAGTGTGCAAGGTTATCATTGATAGTAGTTACTAATGCAACAAGTGAGGAGATGTTGAAGAAGATTGGCTTGAAGACCACAAAGCACCAGAGACCATATTCCTTGCAACGACTTAGCAAAGACAAATGGCTAAGAGTCTCATAGTAAGTGCTTCTAAATTTTAAAATTGGTAGTTATTTTAATGATGTGTTATATGATATATTACAAATGGATGTATGCCATATTTTTCTTAGGAGGCCATGTCAATATGACCAAAAAGTTTCCCATAATGGAATTCTCAATGAGTATATGGTTTGCAAGGGGGAAAAGAAGTTAAGGTTGAAGCTAATTTTTGAGCTAACAATCAAATCAAGGAGATCCTAAGAATAAAAAAAGGTTTGACATTTTATTTCTCCTAGAGAAATCCATGGTGAAGACCATAAACACAGAGGGAGTTTGCTATGCTTTAGTGGTGAAAGAAGAAGTCCAACAAGGGGAGTCATCCAAGCTAAATCTAAATCTCACTAAGCTTTTAGAAGAATATAGTGATGTGTTTCCTGAAGAGTTATCACTTGGATTCCCACCGTTGTGAGGGATAAAGCATGCGATTGACCACATGCTAGGAGTTTCTCTTCCAAACAAGGTGGTGTATAAATTCAATCCTAAAGAGTTATATTAGCTTTAGAGACAGATTTAAGAGTTTCTAGATAAGGGCTTTGTAATATAAAATTTGAGTATGTGTTATGTCCTGCCAAGACATGGAGGATGTGCATTGATTCAAGGGTGCTTAACAATATTACAATCAAGTATAGATTTCCTATATCGAGATTGGATGATATGCTAAATGAGTTCTTTGGAGAGATAGTATTCGCTAAAATCAATTTGAGGAGTGATTACCATAAGATGAGAATTAGAAAAGGGGAAAACTGGAGGAAAATTTTCAATACTAAGTATGGTCTTTAAGAGTGGTTGTTGATGTCGTTTGGGCTATACATTGCACCTAGCTCCTTTATGCGATTGATGAATGAGGTGCCAAGACAATTCTTAGGAGATTTTATGGTGGTGTAATTAGAAGACATACTTATTTATTGTAATACCTTGGTTCTCAAAAACTCGAGTTATTTAGGATTGGTATTTGTGTAGGTTAAATTTTATTAGTTTGATGTTTTATCACATTCTTTAAAAGTCTTTTAACTTTAGTGATGTTTTCAAAATGTTTCATTCGAGACTCTTTAACCTTTCTTACAATTTTGTGTTTTGTGGGACTTTAGCAACACTTTTGGCCTTAGAAATCTTTTGAGACTCTTATTTCATGTGGATACTTAAAATCTTCATATTTTTTTTAATCTTATAGGATGTTTTAAACTATAAAACCAAGTTGTTAGTACAAAATATTATTCATCATTTAGATGTGTTTTAATTATGTATTTTGAACTCTGTTAAGATCTTTCTAGTTATTTGAATTTTATGAAACATTGGGGATAATCTTATTTTAGTATTATGAAGAAAAATATGATCCATTAATATCCTATTATTATTCATATAAGTTTTGAATTATTTCAAATACTTTTTGGGTCGTAAAAGTTATCAAATTTGATATTTCTTCTTAAATTTTATTTATCTAACCTTGAAAGGATTGATCCAAGCGTTTCATTATTTTTTGTTATGGATAAAAAAGCCAATCATTTATTCTCTCATTTTGTGACTCCCTTAGTTGTATCAAAATTTGGATATTCTTCTTTTAACCATGAAATAACAATTTAACCCTTAGTTGGTTTATATTTTTTCTTCCTTAGCCTCGCCCTTTTAACAATACATGAAAACAAATTGTTTTTGTGAGGTTTGGGTTGCACCACTTCCCCTTCCATGATGGGTGCATGTATTGATATTTTTACTAGTAAAATGACTTATATACCCTTATACCCTAAACTTAACAATTAAGTCTTCCAACCTAACCTAACCTTAGCTACTTTCCTTATTTTCTTCCTTCTTCTTTTCCTGTACCTTATTAATCCTTTTCTCCCTCAAAATTTCGTGCCCTAAGATGACCCTTCCCACAATGAATGAAGCTTCTTTCATCTTCTAACTTTAAGATAATAAATTATCTTCTTTCTCCTTCAATTTTAGCTCCTTTGATTTAGTTTTTGATGATTAGTTTTCCTAATATTTTTCTATGGTATTTCTAGATTTATATTTCCCTTTACTTATTATGAGATCTTAAAAGATAAAAGGTAAATATAATGCATACTACAAGTAGATAGATTTTCTTATTTTAATGATTTTGTGTGTTATTCTCTGATTATTCCATGAATCTTGATATTACTTTAATATTAAAGCATTAGCAAGTTTAGGGTTCTTCAAAGTGTTCTTGGTGTTCCTGAGCATCTTCAAGGAATCTTGATGAATTTGTGAGCTATGCTTAATTGGATAATACCATGATATATATATATATATATATATATATATATATATATATATATATTATAACACCCCCAAATTCACTACTGAAAAATTTCATTTAATTAAAATAAAAGTAGCGGAAACAAATTAATAAACCGTGAACTTTGGGGGTATTACCGCTACACTTAGTACCGGACCGATTCACTCCTACCGTTCTAGTACCAAGTGCTAAGGCTAAAAGAGTAAAACACAATTTACAAGAAATTCAAACATATTTAAATCAGAGTAGCGCAAGTAAACATTGTATAGAAATATAATCCATCAAGTGGTGGTTACAAAACAACGAATACAATAAAATTGCAAAATTCAAGGAGAAAGAGTAAAACTCTAATAGTTCTGGATAGATTCTTACGCTCTTTCCCGAGGCCACTTGAATAACATTGAATACGACGTACAAGGGGTTCTGCCCATTGAATAGGTAGGGCCCCCATAAATGGAACCCTTCAGTACTATGGTACTGAGTAACCCTTTAAATACACACTTAAAATCAGGTCCGCAATGTAACACATGAAACACTACTGAATCCATACATAACGACACGTGTAAATATAACATTCAGATCCATATATTCGCATATTCAAGGAGTCAATCTGATATCAATGGTTTATATGTAACATTCACTTTCGTCCACTCTCATACTTAACAAGTCAACCAAATGTTAATAGGCCATAATGAATTCTCGATACTTTTAGGGCCTTAAGGCCATTAGTCCATCATTAATCAATCATCTCGGATTATAGATGTTCATGTGAGTATGGGAACCCCACTATTATAGCCGATGAAACGGTCGTGAGGGTATATGCCCTGCCACTATTTTAGCCGGTGGATCGGTTGCGAAGGTAACATACCCTTCCACTATTATTCGCTAGTGGACCGGTCTAGCCCTGACTCACAAGGTGTTCCACTGTAAGTAATTAGTATCTTCCCCGTTTCTTATTATTTTTACGTTTGGTTTATTGAGCATAGAATCCCCCACTATTATAGCTAGTGGATCGGTCATGAGGGTACATGCCTTGCCACTATTATTAGTTGGTGGACTGGTCTGGGTCCGTCTCAATATCTTCCTCTTTAAGTGATTAGTTTCTTAAACGTATCTTATTTGAAAGTATTTCACCCTTGACTTGCATGGATAACTATATCCACACTTATCCTCTTAGGAGAGCCCGTCCCATATCTTGAGACTTCTGCACCTCCTAACTCGATTTTCTCCAAAAACCCTAACTTGGGCCTATGTGGCCCATCCTTCTCTGCCTTACATATCCCCAACTATTTCAACACTCTACACGTCACGACCCTTAGATCCAAACCTCACTTTCTACCTCACTCATTCTCGTTTATTTTTATTATTTTCTTTTTCTTTTTCTCCACCTTCTCACATTAGGTTTTCCTCCTAAACCCCAGTTTAGTCTCCTATGCACCCTTATACTGTCCCACATACTATTTTTTTCCTAAAGCCCCTAGACACCCAAACAATACTTCTATTACCTTCCTCAAGTCTCGAGGCAACTTTCTATATGTAAAGTTTGCCCCCATGCGGACTCTAACCATCCCATACAAACCTTAGTTCCTCCCACACCTACATTAGCCAACTTACTTCCCCTTGGTTATCTTTCTCTCCCATTTCTCCTTTTCATGCCTCCATCCCACATTACCACATTAATTATCCTAGCATGCATGTGCTAAAGAGTCACATCACATCACATCATAACTTACAACATATCCGTATTATCACATACTAAAAGAGGACACATGAACACATCTCGGTTCCAAGCCACGCCACACATGAAATAGTTAAGATAATAACATATAGAACACGACATATAAATTATATATTTCCCATTTGGTTGGTTTGATTACCAATTTACTCATTTCCTTTATTATAATTAAAAAATTGCCCTTTGATTAGTCAAATTACCAAATTACCCCTATTTAAGATCCTCATTACCAAATTACCCCTTTAGTTGGTTAAATTACCAAATTGTCCCTCATATTTATCATATTTACCATTTACCTTTCTCCATTATTAAATTATCAAATTACCCTTTAGTTATTTAAATTATAATTTTATCCTTCTCAATTATTATAATTACCAAGTTACTCCTTTCCCTTTTCCACTTTTATCCCTCTTATTTACAAAATTACTATTTTACCCCTTTACTTTTAAATTTACCATTTTACCCCTTAACTTTCAAAAATTACCATAACACTCTTTCACTTATAAAATTACCATTCTATCCTTAACTACGAAATTACCATTTTACCTCTTTTAATTTCCAAATTACCCTTTCTCCCTTTAATCACAAAATTACCATTTTGCCCTTTAATTACTAAATTACCATTTTACCCTTTTATTACAAAATTGCTATTTTACCCTTTAATTACGAAATTACCACTTTTCCCTTCAATCACAAATTTACCATTTTTCTCTTTAATCACAAAATTACCATTTTTCCTTTTAAATACAAAATTACCATTTTGCCTCTTTACATGAAATTACCAATTTTTCCCTTTAAATATAAAATTACCATTTTGCCCCTTTAATTACCAAATTACCATTTTACCCTTTAATCATACAATTACCAATTTATACTTTACTTCCAAAATTACCCTTTTACCCTTTAATTATAAAATTACCATTTTACCCTTTAATTACAAAATTATGACTTTACCCCTTAAATTACAAAATTACCACTTCACCCTTACCTCCAAAATTACCATAATACCCTTTTTAATTTAAAGTTACCATTTTACCCCTTAGTACACAACTTATATTAAATTATTATTATTACTACATAAAATATTAATATTAAAACCTCATCCACAACTCTTATAATTAATACAATACTTATTAGCACCCATATATATATTAGGCCATATTCTTATACAAGATACATTACTAAAATACCCATTAGACTCACAAAATATTAATCATGCATTAAAGTTCATAATAGCATAATACAACATGGATAATACTTAACATTTTTATTAACAACTAAACTCTTACCTTAAACGATATTTCCATACATATCATATAACCTATCATGCTTCCTTTTATCAACCAACACAAGAAACCACATATAATATATTAAACCATATATATCAAGCATAATACACATTAAAAATGCTTAATGTGCTAACATACATTATCCATGCGTTTAAGTGAGATTTAACGGTTATCTCGATTCCCGCAAAAATAAACCTTACTGGTATTCCAGTTAAAGGTTCAAGCTTTGATTATCAAAACTAATACCTAAAAACAATATCAAGGTTTATTACATTAGAAATAATAAAAACCAAAGTATAACAATTTATAATGCTTAATCAATCAAATACTTGAATTAAAATATAATTATATCTTAAAATTGTTATCCAACTAAATCAAGAAATGCAGCAACTCATGCTGCTCGTGCAGCATGAGCTGCATGTAAATAAATGGGGGGTGGGAGGGGCTCGAAGGTGGTTAATAGGAGGAAAAATGGACGTCTTCGGGTTTGGGTTTTTAGGCTAAGAAAAAAGGCATGTGGGGGAAGATTTGGGGTAAGGGGATGGTGCAGAAGTGGAGAGGGGGTGTAGGTGGTGATCGGGGATAGGTTGAAGGTGGCTAAGGGCGGCAGAGGTGGCGGCAGCGAGGCTGTGAAGGTGGTGGCCGAGGAGGGGTCGAAATGGAAGCTGAGAATGAAGGAAAAAGGAGGGGGGAAACGAGGGCCTATAGTTAGTGGTTTCGGCCAAAGGATGATTTGGGGTGGTAGAAGGGGTTGCAGGGAGTAGTTTGGTGGCTTAGTTGGCAGAATAGGCGGCGGAACAGAGGCGGAATATGGCGGTGTAGGGTGGCTGCCGAGAAGGAAAGGAAAGAAGAGAAAAAGAAGAGAGGAGGAAGAAGGAGGTTGCAGGGTGGCTCAATGGGCGTTGGGATGATTCGAGGGTGAGGTAGAGGGTGGCAGGGGTAGTGCAGGTGGCTTTTGAGGTGGTGAAAATGGCGGAGCATGACGACAAAGAAAAAACAGAGAGGGTGAGGGAAGGAGAAGAAAGGAAAGAAAAGAGAGGGTTGGGGAGCATGGGGAGTTTAGGAAAAAAATGCAAAACGGGCAGGGAAGGAGGAAGAAATAGGAGAGGAAGAGAAGGGAGGGGATAGGGAGCTTGAGGGGTGACGGTAGGGGGTAGGGAAATGGGAGTTGTAGGGAGAGGGAGAAAGGAGGTATGGCTAGGCATGGGGGAAGGGAGATAGGAATGGTGGGACCGGAATGGGGCAGAGAAAATGATGAGAGGGGGAGAGAGAGAGATAGGGGAATTAATGGGGGAGAGGGAGTTGCAGGTGGAGTGGTAGGGATGGCGGTTTGGTCATGATTCTCACCAGGGATAGAGGAAGAAGAAAGAAAGAAGAAGAAGGGGAGGGGGCTGGGTGCGTGCGACGGGCGGCCGAAGAAAAGAAAGAGCAGGCCGACCTGGTCGAAGAAGAAAGGAAAGAAAGAAGGGGCAGCAGGCCGGCTTGTGCCGGAGAAGGAAGAAAGGAGCCGGGCTAGGGAAATGAAAAAGGAAATGAGGGAGGAGGGGGAGAGATGGGCTAGGGCCCAATCGCACAGGGGGTGAGGGGCAGACCAGGCAACCGGTGGCTAAAGAAAGGAAAAGGAAAAAGAAAGAAAAGGGAAAAGAAGAAAAAGGAGAAGGAAAAAGGGGAAAAAGGAAAAAGAAAAGGAAAATGGGATTAAATAAAATAGTTTAATTTATAAAATAATAAAATATAATATTTTTGGGTAATAAATTTATTTAATAATTTAATTTAATATAATTAAAATATAACGGTTTTAAAAAGGATAATTTTAGTAAAATAATGGTTTGAAAATTATTTAAATAATAAGAGGATGATAAAATAACAAAATACTTATTTTAATTTATTAAATATTTATACCCAATTTTATTTTCTCAAAAATCCATAAAATAATTAAAATAAATAGATTTAAAGGCTAATTTATCCCAAATAAAATTTATTTAGTAAAATATAGGCCTTTAAAAATTTGGGGGATTACATATATAGATGTAATTTCTAGTTTAACTTTGATGTATAACATATTAGCTAAACCATATACCATTCAAGTTTGGTCGACTCCTTGCATACCTCATCAACTCTAACACATTCGTTCTCCTTGGGTCAAAGGAAGATCTTTCTACTTAAATAGGGTCAATAGGATAACTAGGGGCATAATTAGCTAGTATCCTAAGATGAAACCTCCATTTTTCATCAATCAAAATGAACCACCAAAACAACTAATCATAATACTTCATAACCAACCCTTCTCTGTGTGCTTATGAACATCCTCGACAATAAGGTCTCTAAATATCTCTTTCACTATAAACATTATCTCCATGGATGATAAAGACTACTAGAGATTATAAGGTCAAAACATATACAACCCCAAATAAATATAATTTCTCTTTACCATAAGCTCCAATATTTTACTCAACCTCCTCATATGCTCATTGGTACTCTAACCTAGTAATAGAGAGAAGAAAATCACTAGGTCATCCATAAGAATTTATGTCATATTCTGAAGGCTCCAAAATGGCATAAGAATCCATTTCTCAACATAATTTCATAATCTCAATTCCCACTTATTGCTCAAGTATTTAGTAATCCAATTAGTAATGCATAACAATATTTAATTCAACACACTAAATTGATATTTTATTGAAATGGTCAACCTATATTTCTTCTAAATTTTAAAGCATAAGCTAGCTTAGATAAAAGTATAGTGTTCCATTTGTAGAAACCCTAATTATATAATTAATAATTATGTGTAATTAATAACAAATGTTATTGTAGGGTTGGATGTTATATTATCATGTGTATTATTATTTTGTGCTAGTAAAATAGAGTATTAGACTTTTTTTGATGTATTAATTGGGTAGATTGTTTTTATTTTGTAATTGATTTTTTTATTCTTTTAGTCCTTAATCCGTTTATTTTAACCCTTAAACCCAACCCTTTAACCTCACCATCCTCTCCTTCTTAGGAGACTAATTTTCTCTTATTTTATTTATTTAGTTAATTCCTAACCAAAACCTAACCAAACTAGCCCAGCTTAGTTCCATCCCCACTATTTTTGCCTAGCACAGTCCACATTGCACATAGTCACACAAAATTCAAAAATCCTACTAGAGAACAAAACATGTACCATAAACACTTGATAGAATTATGGGATAATATGTATAAAACTTCAAGTCTCATGCTCAACAGTAAAAATATTTCAACAGTAAAAATATTAGTTTACTTCACATCATCTTAAGATACAATAGACATATCTGATTAATCAAATAAATTCCAAATACTAAGGTAAGGAACTAAGATGACTATTGAATCAACAAATCCAAATCAATTCTAAAAGTTAAGGCAGGGTATTGAGGCAACTACCGAACCAACACATCCAAGTCAATTCCAAATACCATGGTAGGAAACTCAGGCAAGTACCAGATCAACACTTCCAAATCAATTCTGAAAACTAAGGTAGAGCACTAAGATAACTATCGAATCAGCACATCCAAATCAATTCCAAATACCAAGGAAGGGTACTAAGGAAAACACCAAATCAATTTCAAAAACTAAGGTAGGGCAATGAGGTAAATATTGAACCCATATATCCAAACAAAATCCTTTTTTATTTTCTTACACAAAAGTTACTTCTATTTTTAGTTACTCGTGGGGGATAGAATCAATTAAGGGACACTATGGTATACATGGTCATATTGGTATCTAAGGGTGACATAATACCATTATTCTTGAACATAGGGACACGGTACTATGCCTGCTTATATTTGTACACAAAGGCAACACCGTTTCCTCCAACCTTATTCACCTAATCCTTAAGTATCGATACCTCCTATAGGGCCTGTAGGTCACTTATAGAGTGGAATAAGGCTTTATTGGGGCATAGCAGTACACTAGTGAAGCAAATCAAATGAGGACTAACACCTTGTCTCTAGGGTTGCTAATCCTAGAGAGAAACCAAGCAACTTGAGGTCTTTCATTTTAAGTATATAATAACATAGGGTTTCATTTTAAGTTTTAGAGGTGATCACAATTGCAAAATATTATACAATAATTCCAATTTCTATGCTTAACTATTTTTCCCTTTTGTTTTCAATTATAAAGGTAAATCATAGGGTCACCTGCTGACACCAAGCCAAGTCAACATTAACCTCAATCTATCAAAAGTCTAAGGCCATCATAATATCCAATTATTTATAAAATATGCAATAGGTGAAAATTTACCAAAATACCCTTAAAAACCCTAATTTCATCATTTTATTCCTTTTTGAACCAAAAATTATTATCATGAGAAATTTTTCATAAAAAGATAATACGCAATAATTTACATTATTTTAACATGTAACTAATCTTTACAATCTATCGATTGACTGTATTTTTCATTTTTCATGCATTTAGTGGGTTGTATCCATAAAACTTCAATCATGCAACTATCACGTATCACATATTTCATGCAGCATACACATAAATATTTAAAGCATAATACAACATTTAAATAGGAAAATTATCATCATGATACATGTAGGAAAATATCCCTAACCGTAGGTCATGCGAATAGAAATCATCATAATCTAACCTTAATTATGCTTATATACTTCCATGATAATCATATTAACCTTAACCACCATGCATTAGTAAACATGGGATATTTATCTTGGAATTCATATCATAACTTGGTAAGAATGAAACTATATCATGATTTTAGATCTAGACAATCCTATCATGATTGCACATAAATTCTACCATCTTATGAGTGATTGGATTTACCTAAATCCAAACTTACACAAGAAAGTAAAAAATCATATTCTCTAAGATCCTCAATAATTAAATAGGAAATTAACACCAAATAACACATGTATTAGCATTTAATATAACATAAAAATAAATAAATTTTTTAAAACAAGTCAAGGATAGCTAACTAATTGAAGCAAAGCTTCAAGGAAGCCAACCAAAACTCATGAAACATAGGGAGGAGGAACTAGTAGAAATTATCGAGGAGAGGAGGTGAGCAATAGTGCTTTAGGACATTCCACCATTGCTTGGGGGTTGGAATAGTAGGAATGACCAGTGCAGGGAGGGGAACTACAGTGGATAAGGTTTCTATAACGTGTAGAAGATCGATAATTTTGGCTAAAAGAGAAGGTGTAAAGTTAACACAAATGGATGAAGGTGGAGGGAGGCTCTTCCATGAGGAAGGTGAGAAGGTGGATGAGGGATTTGGGGAATTTTTGCCGAGGTTATGATGAAGAAGCATCTCAAGTATCCCAAAATAAAGATAATCAACTTATTAATTTTTCTAACGTAGAAGGATTTAAAGCTCTTCTCATTTGGGTCAATAAGTAACTAGATTAACAAGCATCCATGCAAACTCTAATAATTAGCCATCAAACCATGTAAATATGGCTCCTTTTGGGTACAATATGGCTCCACAAAATCCATCCTATAACCAACTCCAAATATGGCTCCATTTTCACCAAATCAAGCCAACACCTTATCTAACTCTATACTCCACATATTTTTGGCTGAAAATGACTTACATTGTCAACCTTTTTCTTGTTCTAGAGTTAATAGAAGGTCATTATGGGAAGATCAGGACCCTCCAAAGCTGGATTAAATTAGGGAGAGGCAACCTCCATAGCCTCGATAATCAAGTAGTGGCTACCAAAGAGGCTCCTCTCTTTTATTATTTTTTTATTAGCTAAACTTAGTTAAAGCATGTTGTTAAACTTTAATAATATGTAATTTATGTTTCCTATGTCCTTTTATAGGGTGAAATGACAACCATCAAGTGATGGGTGAATAGTTATTGTTAAAACTAGTCAACACTAGCTGATTGTAGTCTTGTAACCTTAGTTAAACTATGTTGGTACTAACCATGGGTGAGGATTTAACTAATCTACCTATCATAGGTTAGATTATGTTTGTAACCCTTAGAAGTCAAATAACACACCTAAATAGAATGGGAGAGGCTAGATGGGAGGGGATATTTAGATGATAAAAACTTCTAGTTGTCAAACCAAAGTCACTCCTTAAGGTTAATGTGTAGTCTTGAGAATTATCCAAAATTTTACACCATTTAGGATAAGAGTTAAAACCTTAGTTTGTTGATGTAATTATTTAGTTTTATAGGTCTCAAGTTCTAGTTATCCTTTCATATTTCCTTCCTCCCTTTCTATTATTTTTTTTCAACAATTGTTGAAAACTCTCCATTTTCAACACTAATACTTAGCATGGTTCTATTTGTTTAACAATATGCATTAGGTTGTGCATTGTTTGTGGGGTGATTTTGATAAAAGTTTTTGAAGATTGGGGATGGTGATTGGTGGAATTGAACATTGCTAAGGGAAGGTGGCCAGTGGTGGTGTGCGTTGTGGAGAAAAGTAGGGGTGGAAAGGAAATCAATGACAAGTGTAACGATAGAGAAATGGAGAGTTTTACTTGTATGAAGTAGCTCTAAAGGAGTAGGAGATAAAGCAAGATTCGTTTGGGAATGAATGCACTATATAAAGGATGAGGGAGAATGAGAGGAGGAAGGGTTTAAGAAGACAATGCCATGCATGATGTCATCAAGAAAACACAAGAGGAGAGAACATTGGAGAGAGGGAGGTATGGTTTTAGAGGATTTTAAGCTGGGGAAGGAATGGGTAAAAGACCAAAGATAGTTGTAACACCCCCAAATTTACTACTAAAAAATTTCGTTTAAGACAAAGGTTTTAGCGGAAGCGAAAGAATTAAAACCGTAAACGTGGGGGTATTACCGCCACACTTAGTACCAGACAGGTTCACTCCTACCATTCCGATACTAAGTTCCAAGGCTAAGCTAAACCATCATTAAGTAAGAATCATCAAAACATAGGTACGTAGTTAACATAGGTCATTCACGAAAACACGAGTCAACAACAGTTAGAATATCGTTTAGGAATACAACTTAAGAGTACAATTTCAAAACAAGAAGCGTAGTACAAAATATAGCTAAATAAAACAGATCCCAAGGGATTAATATCCGGATTGCCTACTCACTCAAGCCAAGCTTTCCACCCCACAATTAGTAACCGATCAAACCTGCATAGGAGGTCTACTCCCCACCATCGGTGGATCATCACAGGACCCATTCAATCAAGGTAGTATCAGTACGGGTCCAATACTGAGTAAGGGCGCAGGTGCGCTAAGGCCAAGCATACAATCATACCACATAACATATATAGCACAATCATATAGACAACATGCGATAACCCGTAAGATAAGGCCTGAATACTTTTTGGTGACTTATTCTTTATTCTCATTAATAATATATTCATTCCACCCATATTCTTTAATAGTCCATGTGAGTGCGGGAACCCCACTATTATAGCCGGTGGAACGGTCACGAGGGCCATGCCCTGCCACTATTATAGCCGGTGGACCGGTCATGAGGGTAACATACCCTGCCATTATTATTTGCCGGTGGACCGGTCTGGCCCCGACTCACAAGGTGTTCCACTGTAAATATTTGTATCTTTCCCATGTCTCTTATCATTATTCTGATTAGTCGTTGAGCACGGAATCCCCCACTATTATAGCCGGTGGAACGGTCATGAGGGCCATGCCCTGCCACTATCATAGCCGGTGGACCGGTCACGAGGGTAACATACCCTGCCACTATTATTTGCCGATGGACCGGTCTGGGTCCGGCTCAACATCTTTCTCTATAAGTTGTTAGTGTCTTAACATATCTTATTCAAAAGATATTCACCATGCATAATTCGTTCTCTTTATGCTTTACACATCGCACACAATAAAGTTCCACATCCATAACTACACTGTAATCAATAATACACATGATAACACCAAACAACTCTGAGCAGTCATAACCAATCCTAATTGTCCACACCAACCCGTGGTTTACCGGTCTTAACCCTATTTTACCATAACAACCATACTTAGCCATCCCAAACCTTAATCATCCTCAACAAATCACAATTAGCTACTCCAACCCTACTTAATCACAACGACCCAGAGTTAATCACTCCAAAACCCTAATTTTGTCTCCTCCATACCCTTATACTACTCCACGTACTATTCTCCGTCTAAAATAGTTAAACTCCCAAATAATATTTGCATTACCTTCCTTACATTCCAATTCAACCTTTCATACGTAAATTTTGCTCCCAAGCAAATGTTACACATCCCATGCAACCTCTCAAACTTTTCACACGAAACCCTAAATCCCATACAATCATTAACTCCCATGCAAAACCCTAACTCCACCATGCAAACCCTAGTACCACCATACAAATATTAATACCACCACACAAACCACAACACCGCCATGTAAACCCTAATACCACCATAAGCCATTAATACCACCATGCAATCATTAATAACACCATACAAACATTAATGCCACCACACAAACCATAACACCACCATGCAAACCCTAATACCACCATGTAATCATTAATACCACCATACAAACATTAATGCCACCACACAAACCATAACACCACCATGCAAACCGTAATACCACCATAAGCCATTAATACCACCATGCAATCATTAATACCACCATACAAACCCTAATACCACCATGCAAACCCTAATATCACCATAAGCCATTAATACCACCATGAAATCATAAATTAAACTCTCCCATGCCAAATCATAAAAATCATAAATCAGATACTCCCACACGAACCCTAGAATTCTCGTTTCATTCTTTCACTCATGATTCATTAAAATAATTAGATCAACTCACCTCCCTTGGTCAATCTCCTTCCCCATCCTCCTTTCTAATACATCAATTTCCTCACATGCATGTCTTACAGGATCATGACACATATCATCACATATACATAATACACATGCCATGTAAACATACCACACATATTTCATCTCCATGTCATGCACACGCAACATAATTGATAATGATAAACGTAGGGTAAATAGCATGCGAAACACATAATACATGTAGACACACAAGAGGCTTTAGTTACGTCCTTACCTAGGTAGGCACCGGGCTTGGAGCACGCTCCTCTAGCTCCTTAGGGCTCGGATCGGGGTCACCTATGAAAAGGGGAGAAAGCTAAGTATTAATTTCCCTTGCAAGTACCATCAACCCTTATTCTAGTTTAGGATTAGGGTTTTTATTACTAAAGAGGGTATTATACAAAAACTAGGGTTTTTACCTTAGAATTAGTATACTAAATATTAGTAGTCAAAATATGTTACACTTATTTTATTAAACCCATTAGTTCTAATCTTGTAGTAATAGGGTTTATGCTAGCTTTAGGAAAATAGTGTTAGTATTAATAAAATAGTGACACTAATGTCTAGTGATAGAAACCCTAGCGTTTTAAGGCCAAGTCTATTAATGGTGTCATATTTGAAATGATAATAGTATAAGGTCACAATATTACAAGTAAACTATTCCTAAGGGTGATAATGATAATAGTTGTATATTCTTGAAAAATAAAAGGGTTAAAATGCTTTTGATTACAACAATAATGTAGTGATAGTAGTAATAATAGTAATAGCTAATAATAGTGTCATAGTAATGAGGTTAGGGTTAATGTTAAGTGGTATGGTAATAAGGGTTCAAGTACTCTTCTTATTTAATAACCACATGATATTTACTAGCTTGAGTTAAGTAACATGGATAAGAACAAGTAGTATTATTGTTAACAAAATGATAAGGGTGTTAAGTATAATAATAATAATAATAATAATAATAATAATAATAATAATAATAATAATAATAATAATAATAATAATAATAATAATAATAACACTAATAATAACGATAATAATAATAATACTCCTACTAGTAATGATAATAACAATAATACAACCAAGTAAGGTTTAGCAACCACAATAATAACCGTAGTAAGGATAATAGAAGTAATAATAGTAATATTATTAATAATGTTAATACTAACAATTATAAAAATTAAGATTAAAGTTAAGTATAATAAAATTTAGGGTTCAAAAGGGATGTTAGTATTAGTAAGAAAATAAGACATTAATAATAGAGACAATAATAATGGTAATAATGACAATAATAATAATAATAATAATAATAATAATAATAATAAAAGTAATAATAATAATGATAATAATAATAATAATAAGTATATTAGTATTAATATTAGTGGAAAATGGTAGCAGTTATATAAAAGGGGTATTAGGGTTTGGATGAGTGGAGAACCACCTAGGGTCGGTGGTGGTTCGGCGGCGGCGCATGGCGGCGACGGCGGCGGTGGTGGAGGAGGAGAAGAGGGGGAAAGATGGAGGTGGTGGTTAGATGGGAGGGGAAAAGGAGGAGTTTGAGGTGGGGAAAGAAACAACAGGTGAAGGGGAGTGGAGTGAGGGTGGTGGCGTGGCAAGGGGTGGCGGCGCGCGGCGGCGACGGCGGCGGCCGAGGGTGGTGGAGAGAGGTGGAAGATGAGGGAGGAAGGAGGAGAGGGAGGCAGGGGAAGATGGAGGTATGGGAAGGTAGAGGGAGGTCTACTGGGCATTTTGGAGGGTGGAGGAGGCTCTGGTGGCGGTTGGGCTGGCGGTGGAAGGCGACGCAAGGGCGGCGAAGGCTGGAGGTAGTGGTTTCGGGATAGGAATTTTGCACGGCTAGGGCGGCACGTGCAGGGCAAGGGGAGGGGTGCTGGTGGTCTGGTTTTGTTGAGGGAGTTGTAGGGATGATAACGGCAGGCAGAGGCGGCGGCGGCGGTCTCCGGTGATGGCGGAAAGCCTGTCTCTTTGAGGCGGCGGAGAGGCAGGGTTTCGGGGCAAAAATCGAAAAGGGAGCTGATCGGGGCTGCCAATGGGGGGTATTTATAGGCAATTGGAAGGGGAAAACGACAAGGGGAGAAGGAGGCGTGCGGGGCAGGTGTGCAGGTGGCCGGTCGGTGGCAGGCGTTGCAGGTCCTGCCATGGCAGGTTGGGTCGGGGAAGGGGAGAGGAAAAGGGAAAGAGGTGGGCACGCTGGAAGGGGAGAGAGGGACTTGGTCGGGGTCGAAAAGAGGAAGAAAAAGACAGGGAGAGGGGTAGGTGAGGATGGCCGGTCGTTGGCTAGTGGCTGCCGGCGGAATTGGGGCTGCAAGTCGATGTTGCAGGTCGGGCTGGGAAGAAGAAGACAGGCAGGGTGGACCGATCGGTCTAGGGGAAGGAAGGAAAAGAAAAAAAAGAGGGCGGTTCGGCCGGCTGGGGGGCAACGGGCGATGAAGGAGTCTGAGCCGGCCTAGTCGCGCGAGACAGGGGGGGAAGGAGAGTTTGGGCCGCGGGTTGGCCCAAACCGGGAGATGAAGAAGAAGAAAACATAAAGGAGGAAGAAAGAAAAAGAAAAGAAAGGAGAAAAAGGAAAATGGAAAATGATAAAGTTAGTTGGGTTGGGGGTATTTGGTCTTTATTTATTTATATAATTAATTTAGATATTTAATTTTAATAATTATTTTAACTATAATAATTAAATCCATTTTTAAATTAGTTAGGCTATTTTGGATAAATTGCCCTTAACTTCCATTTTAATTAGTAAAATGTCCAAAATTTTCTAAATAATTTATTTATTATATTCTCCTTATTTTCCTCAATTAATTTCCTCTTTATTTAATGAAGTAATATATTTTCTTAATTTTCTCTTATAAATCATCATTTTGCCATAATTCCATAATTAGGATTTTTGGGATATTTCAATAGTATAGTAGGCTTGGGCCATTGGTTAAGGTAATTATTTTGGTTGACCATTGGACCTCCTCAAGTACCTCCATTACCTAAAGCCTAACCAACACTGCTTTACAAGTAGGGATGGGAAGCAGGTTTTTTTTCCCTTAGCACCTACACTTGGGATGCCACTAGCTGGCTTATGCACTCGGGAAGATTACTACCGATATGTGGTTCTACCACCTCATTGTACCTAAAAATGCTAAACTCCAAATCCAAATAAGTACCTAAAAATCCTCTATGACTCATCTTGCCACACTTCTAACACTCTATTGTTTTACCCTAGGAGTCCTACTTTGGTGGTTCTCTCTAATAATCTTGCAGTGATAGTGCGTCAAGGGTTAGTTATTTCCAAACCACGCTCTAGAACATTGAGAAGAATGATCACCATTAGATCTACTTTATTGAACACTCAAATAAACTCTCTTGTCAGCTTCGTAACATTGAAAACTCTTAGTTGGACCCTTATCCCACTAAGGGCCTTCTTTGCCTCTTGAATCCTTCTAGGGCATAAGCCCTTTCATACAATATGAGTACATTCATCATAATATCTCCTCCAAAAAGCTTCTTAGTACATCGATCCAAACCTTTCTCAAAGTGGTGAGCTATCTCTAGTGCAAAATTAAGAAGTTCAGAGAACTCATAGAAGTAATCCTTGACTGATATGCTACTATGCTGAAGGGTTAAAAAATCAACATAATTTGCACGACGCATGTGAAAAAGGTAGTGGCGGGCTCTCAAAGATACCAAAAATCCTTCCCAAGTGTTATTGGCCCAACATCTAAAAGCTCGTTTCCTCTCCACCATTCATCTATCTTTCCTCGTAGGTAGAGTGTACTAACATCCACCTTCTTCCCATCTAGGAAATCAGAAGCCTTGAAGATATTCTCTAAATCCCTACACTACCTTTCCAAAATTATTGGATCCTCGACTCTCTCAAACATAGGTGAGTGATGACACCTAACCTCTCTGAGCCTATTCTTAGCTTGAATAGGTACCGGAGTGGCATCTGAGGTTGCGGCTATTGCTGTTGCTCCACCACTCTCTTAGCTACTATAATATGAAACTCCTCCACACACATGTGGATAAAGTTTTGAGCCATAACGCTAAAGGAAATAGAGTAATAGGGTTATAAACCTAGTGAACACAATCAGAGGACACCTATAAGAAGGCTAAGAACCCCATATCATTCAAAGGACAACAAGAACACTAACATTTATCACAAAGGTTGCACAACATTACATATACATGTTAAAAGGGAGTACTAACATTCATAATAGATGGTCATACAACATTCATGATTAATACAAACATTGCAACAACATCAGTTTGAGAGCCAACAAGCAAAAGAACAACTTAATATTCTAGGGTTATGTGTACCAAAATTATAGATCATTACCACACTAAGAATTTGCCTAGCATCAACCCTAAGCATGAGATGCCTAACAAAACCTTGAATCCCAACCCAAATTAGTCGTCACCATCAAAATATTGAAGATTTAAGTCCATAGCAGCATCAAATTCCTAACTCTCACGAATCACCCGCTAAAACCATTTATCCTACAGGATCATTCGCTCTCTCTCCAAAGCATAAGGATGCCCATCCACATCATCCATCTCACTCAGATAATATAGGGAAGTACTTGATGCTAGTCCTATCTTATCTCTCTAGACATTATTAATCATGATCAACTCTCTCGCTAGCTAATTATAATGTTATAGGAAACCTTCTCCCTTTATAAACTAGGGATGTGGAATGCTTGTCACAAACAAGTCCCTATACACTTTCCTTATTGTAATCCATGTCTGTATTAAAAGGAGAGTCCTCAACAAGTGGTTGGATCAAAAGATATAAGGCTCAATGTAGTGGCCATCTTCAACCATACAGTTGAACTCGTCAGCAAGCCACGTCATGTAGACTTTGATATCACCATCGGGAAAAATCCTAAGGTGCTATATGGATGGTCTTGACACTCCTTTATATAATCTAAGGAATCCTACAAGATATAATGACTCAACTTATAATTCCTTA
Organism: Tamarix chinensis; assembly: GCA_030549775.1. Classification (NCBI taxonomy): domain Eukaryota; kingdom Viridiplantae; phylum Streptophyta; class Magnoliopsida; order Caryophyllales; family Tamaricaceae; genus Tamarix; species Tamarix chinensis. The sequence continues at coordinate 27,256,708 of CM060175.1, forward strand.
ACCAATCCATTTCCTAAAAAAATAATTTCTTAAAACGTCCAATACAGATCAAGCTTAGTTCCCCATATACCAATGTTCATCAACAAACACCTTAGGAGTATAACTCCATATAATAAGACCAATACAATGATAGCTTCTGACTCACAATCCTCAAAAGGCTAAACTAGGTTTCAAAACACTTAGGGAATGGAAAATTTTGAAAATAGAATAGAAGAGTTTAGTAACACCCCCATTTCTACTATATCAAAATTTTGTTTTAGAAAAGTGTTAATTACCAATTTACTGGGTGTTATTACCATACTTAGCATAAGTTTGGTTCCCTCACATCTCTTATCCCAAGTGCTAAGGCTTAAAAAATCATATCTAAAGTAAAACATTGGAAAAATGAGATATTACATATATAAAATGATTGGTTAATATACTCTATACAACAATGGAAATCAAAAACACTAAGGTACATAAGACTTTGAAGGAAAAAATAGTTATATCAAAAGAAGGTATTCGAAGGTACAACACCATTTTACCTTAACTCTTTAACCCAAAACCCCATTTTCAAAATGGAATCTCTTTATAAGGACTCTCTTCCTTATAACTATAATACACCTAGAATCATTCCAAACCCTTCACATAGTTATTTACAAAAGTAGTATCAATATGACTTCCTCGTACTGAAGAAATCATAACAACTCACAAGAGGTAGCATATCTACATTACAAATAGTAATACAAAAATCCAAAAATCATACTCGAGCACAAGGCACATATAATAACCACATGAAATAATTATGGGCTAATATATATATATATGTATATGACATCAAGTCTCATACTTAAGAGTAAAACATACTAGTTTATTTCACATCATCTCAACATACAATAAATATATCAGATTGATAAAATAAGTTCCAAATACTAAATTAGGGCTCTAAGGAGACTACCAAATGAACTCATCCAAATCAATTCCAAAAACAAAAGGCAGGGCACTAAGGAAACTACAGAATCAACACATCCAAATCAATTCCAAATATTAAGATAAGGCATTGAGGTAATTATCTAATCAATACATATAAATCAATTCCAATAATTGAGGTAGGGAACTCAGGCAACTACCGAATCAACACATTGAATTCCATTGCAAATACATAGGTAGGGCACTAAGGAAACTACTAAATCAACACAAACAAATCAATTCCAAAACTAAGGTAGGGCATAAAAACAACTACTGAACACACATATCCAAAAAAATTGTTTTTATTTTCTTACATAATAGTCACTTCCATTTTTAGTTACTCAAGAGGGATACAACTAACATAGGGACACTAAGGAACACCTGGTCATATTAGCACCTGAAAGAGACATAGTACCCTTACTCTTTAACCTATGGACCCAACGGTGGATTTGGTCATACCATATAATCATTTGATGAAAATTCCTCCACTTCAACACATTAGAAAAAGCTAGTCACTAGTTCAAATAAGCATTTCCTATTCGGTAATCATATGTTGAGTAGGAGCTCATTCATCAACCTATAAACAAGAAGACTAAAAAAGTTCAGAAACTATACAAGATTGAGCCAAGGCAACACAATCTTCTCCAACCCTAGTCACATAATCCTTAATTATTGATACCCTTTATAGGGCTTATAGGTCACCCATAGAGTAGAATAGAGTCATATTGAGGCACAACAACACTCCAACAAACCAAATGCGATGAGGTCAAACACCTTATCTCTAGGTTAGCTAATCCTAGAAAGTAACCATTGTCAACTCAGAGTCTTTCACTTTAAGTATTAATATTTTGAGAGGTGATCACAATTGTTACATACTGCATAACATTTCCCATATCCTTACTTAACCATTTTTTGTTTCCAATTATAAAGGTAAGCATTAAGGTCATCGGTCTATTCCAAGTCAAGTCTACAATAAGGTTAACCAATAAAAAATCTGAGGCCATCCTAATATCCAATTATTCACAAAAGATGAATTAGGATAAAATTTACCAAAATTCCCTTGAAAACCATACTTTTACCATTTAATTCCTTTTCATATCGAACGTTATCATTACAAGAAAATTTTCATCAAAAAGTTAAAAGATAATAATTCACACTATTTTAACATGTAGGTAATCTTTATGATCTAGAGATTATATGTATTTTTCACTTTTTATGCATTTAGTGCGTTGTGCTCACAAAACCATAATCATGGACCTCTCACATATTACATATTCCATGCAGTATGTACGTACATATTTACAGCATAATACAACATTTAAGTAGGAAAATTATCATCACAATATATGTAGAAAAATACCTCTATCCTTAGGTCATGAAAATAAAAATCATCATAAGCTAATCCTAATCATGCTTATATGGTTCCATGATAATTATAGTAACCCTAACTACCATGCATTAGTAATCATGGGATATTTATCATGGCATTAAAATTATAACATGTAAATAATGAAAATCCTTATAAAACCCTATACTGTATATATAAATCATATAACTTATTACTCATGTATATAATTTAACCTATAACAATTTCATGTATTATTTATTTAAATTGCTATCATCCTACCATGCATGTAATAATACTTGAAAAATATAAAGTCCTAGCATGATTCTAGGTTTTAACAATCCTAGCATGCTCACACATAAATTCTACCATCTTACGAGTGATCAAATTTACCTAAATCCAAGCTTATACAAAAAGGTACAAAATCATATTCTCCAAGATCCTCAAGAAGTACCTAGAAAATGAACACCCAATAACTCAAGTATTATCATTTGATATAATAGAACAATAATCCAAAATTACTAAAAAAAGTCAAGGATAAATAACTAGCCAAATCATATAATCAAGAAAACTAACTAAAACTCGTGAAATAAAAGGAGGAGGAACTAGTGGAAATTACAAAGGAGAAGAGGTGATGGTTGGTGCTTTAGGTCATTGTTAAGGGGTTGGAATGGAAGGAATCAGTGGTGTACAAAGGGGATATGCGATGTTTAAAGTTGCATCAGGTGGAGAGTTTTAGCCAAAGTAGAAGGGAGAAAATCATCACAAATGGTCAAAAGTGGATGGATATGCATTAATGAGTTTAAAAGAGGGAGGTGTTTTTTTTGTGAGATTGTGTGTTATTCATCGGTTTATTTTAGTAAGATTTGCCAAAGGTGGGGGATGGAGATCAGTGGAAGTGAACATTGCTAAGGGAAGGTGGCTGGTTGTCGTGTGTGTTGTTGAGAAAAGAAGTGGTGGAAAGGAAATGGATGATGAGTGCAACAATGGAGAAATAGAGAGGTTTTCTTGTGGGAAGGTTCTTGGGAGGAGGAGGATATAATGCATGCTTTTTTTGGGGATGAATACATGATATAAAGGGAGAAGGAGAAGGAGAGAACAAATTATTTAAGAAGATAATGGTGTGCAGGGTGCTATCAAGCAAAAAAAGGGGAGGGAAACATAGGCAAGAGGGAGTTATGATGCAAGAATTTTATGCTAGGGAAGGAACAGGGAAAAGAAAAAATATAATCTAGTCTATTAGAGGTATAGATTAGGGTAATTATTTAGGTGAAGAATCTGGCAGAATTATTCATTTACCATAATTAGGGTCACCCAACTTAATGGATATCGGTTAAGGGCTAACTTAGAATTGAAATATAATATCCCACTCTCTACAAAAAATTATCCTAATTAAATTTTATGTCTAATTTGTCATAATAATAATGAAAATATTAAAACTATTTTTAATTCAAAACATCCTACAATAATTATTATAACTAATATACATATTATTAGTTTATAATTAGGGTTTTTGAAAATGGGCCATTACATAGACTCCCTCCCTTCCTCTTTGGTCTAGTTTATTTTATTTCCTTCACCTTTTTTTACACAACAAAACCTCTCTTCAATGTTGCCCGTCCCTCCTATGTGCCCGCTATGAGCTAGCTAGTAGCATGCTGCTCTCCTAATGAATGCCACCAATATCACCTAGATTCTTTCCCATAACCCAAAACTTGTCTTATATATGTGAAAAACCAATGAGTAAACTACCTAGAGGCTCTCCTTGACTAGCTAACCCAACACTTCTTAGTGGAGCACCTAGCCCATATGAGTCTTAATATTACCACCCAACATCTAGCCTCATGTCTTCCTTCTACAATGTGAAGGCCCAACACTGAGACCATCAATATATCAACCTTCCAAAATTTTCTTATCCCTTAATGCATGAAGTGTGCACATTCACCCCTCTCTTCTCTGTGAGTTTTGTTGCTAGTGAAGACCCGACTTTCATGAGCCTAAACTAATTTTTAGCCTTGGTTATGTAAAAATTGGGCATGCCACATTTTTTTCTACTATGTGTAAGATCATTGATCCTAACCCTTTACTACTTAGAAATCACTGAAGATGACCTTGTTTGAGTTTTGGTTGCTATTGGCCACTCTTCTTATGTGAAGACCTCATGCAATTTGAAATTTGTAGCGTGATTGGGTGGTCCTTAGAATTTTGTTGTTGCCTAGTCTCAATGGTTCCCCTTTATTTGGTTTCTTTTAGTTTTCATTATTATATATTTTTACATTTATATTTGGGTATATATGCTAATATATTTATGTATATTGTGTGGGGTGTGTTGTTGGCATTAAGTGATCACAATCTTTCTTGAGGTCGCAATAGAAAAGGTATTTTGTTGTGCAATTTTGTGCACCTTGGAGGTAAATCCAACAACGTAGATGGTAGAATTTGGTTGTTAATCATATTAGGGTGTTTTAGAAAAAAAATCATGCTAGCCGTATATTATGGGTATTTTTTTTGTTTATGTGTTAAAGAGTAAAATCATATTATATTAGATTTCTTTAATGTGTAATTTTATAATTTCTAAAATATTGTATACTAACGTGTTGAAATTTAATTATGAGGTATACTTTTATAGTATTTAAAATATAAGAATGTGTTCATGTGCTAATATATACATTGTTTTGAGAATATTATGTATGACTAGGGTTTAGGGTTTAGGTAGGGTTCACCCTTCCAAGCCACATTTTGTGATATTCCATACATTCTATTATATGTTTAAACATTTTATTTAGATTGAGGTATATGGTGTAATGATATTCAAGCATGATCAAGGTTAGTTTAAATCAATCTCAGTTGTATGTCCTAGGGATAGAAATGTCTTTTGTCTTTTTTTTAAATTAACATGATTTATTATTCATGAAGACTGTGGAAATTATAAAATTTTAGAATTATATGCTAGGGTTTTAGAAATATAATATGTTAAGTTCCTGCTTAAGGGTAATTTAGTCTTTTCCTATATTGCATAATATTTACATGATTGGATATTCAAAATTACTGTATTTTAGTATTTTCATGACAAATATCCTTTTAAAATAAGTCAGGTGATAGGATAAAAGCTAGTAACTAGATTTTTGGAGGGTATTTTGGTTAATATAACAAAAATGTGCCTCAAGGTGAATAAAATGACTAGGTTAGCCTCTGTAGATGTTTAGGATGACCTTAGTGTTGATTCTTAACTTCAGCTTTAATTATTGACCTTTGTATTGAGTTAAATAATTGAAAATAAAGGAAAAATGGTTAATCATGGAATTGAAATTTTTATGTACTATATGATATTTGTGATCATCAAATAAAATATTAATATTTAAAATGAAATACCTTGAGTTCGGAAATGTTAGCTCCTTAGGGGTAGTTACCCTATGGATGAGGTTTAGCCTTGGTTTGGTTTGGTTTGTTTTGTTGTTGTGCTTCAATACCCCAGTAAGGTCCTAGTGTAATCTAATTAGTCCAAGTGACTCTTTAGGGGATATGCATACTTAGGTGACCTAACAAGTGTAACGGTATTGTGTTGTCTATGTGCACTAGTATGATTAAGTGTATGGTAGTGTCGATAGGCTTTGTGGTATACATGTATTGTGTAACCCTCATTCACTAGTATGAATAGGTGTATGTTAGTGTTCCCGAGTTGATATTATCTCCCCTTAAGTAAATGAAATAATAATGAAATAACTTTATTTTATGGTATATGTGAATTTTTTTGTATAGTTAGTCAATAGAGACTTAGTGCATGATTTTTATGTTTATGAATTTTGATATGGTTGTGAAATGGTTAAGTGTGTTTCTAAGATGAGCACGAGGCATTGGTGACATGTATGTTATAGCATGCCTATCATATCTTACTCTCGTATGCAATTTTGTGTTCAATAAATTTTTTCAATTACTATATGATTATGTAGAATTTGAGCATGTTACCTCATTAGAGGCATTGTGATTTAATTAGTACGAAGAAACCATATTGATACTATGATTTTTTAGATGAGCATGTGCATTGAACATAGTTATTGAATAATTTTGAGGATGTAGTTATTGAAGACCAAGGGAGTCAGGGTCCTTGCTTTTATAATCCTTATAGTTGTATTATGGTTTGTAGATAGGTTTAGTGTGAAAGCAAATTGGTGTTGTATCATAGTGTGTTCTATTGTGGTTGGTTTTTCTTTAAACTCCTATGTCCCTAATGTACTTTTTTAGTATTTTTGTTTAGAGGGTATACTATTTAGAACTTTTAAATATATTATTATTTCTTTTTTCCACTGCTCTATTTTGGGTCTAAATTATTTTATCCTTAACACATGGAAAAAAGAAGGTAAAAGGACCACACTTATGATAATTGCCATGGTAACACCCTTATTGTTATGTGTCTGAAAAATAAAACTTTTAAGTAGTAAAAATGAGAATATTACACAATGATAGGTCACAATCATGGTTGCACCATGCTCCACCAAAATCGCATATCGTGTAAGCTGGTTTACACCACTAATGATAGATAAGAGTATAAATCTAAGAAGAGGTTTTCTTTAGTGAGCTACCATCAATTACATGATCACATACAATGTTTGGCCAAGAGTAATATTGAGCTTGGACTGTCATCATACACACTAAGCATGACATAATGACTAATGAAACATTACCCCCCATAAAAAAAGGTGCCTTAGGAACATCACAAGCACATTTCACTTAAAGCACAAGGTCATAAGTTCATGCTAAACATGTAACAACCAATACTAATAATGTCAACCATACCACCATATAATATATAATCAAATTATGAACTAAAATAATGACTAACTCCTAACCCACACTCTCTCACATACTAATCAAGGTTTCATGCATTACTTAATCTTTTATGAAATACCATTCCACACATTTTTAACCAAATTTGGATTGTTGAAAATCAACTTTAAGAAAAGTTAAAACCAAAATTTAAAAACAAAAGCTTTGATGCTAACTTCAAATACTCATATTTTTCACTCCTAAAAAAGTTTATTTTACAAAAGAAAGTGCAGAATAAGGATAGTGTTATAAATGCCACATCTAACATATGGAGAAATGCATGTGTTCACCTAACGTATGTAAGATGCAAAGTTAAATACATCAAAACAGACCTTAAGCTCATATATACTAGAGGAATAAACTCCCAAAAAAAATGATCTAATGGTAGATGAAAAGGAATGGTTTTACTTAACTAAATCATTGATGATAAGGACATCAGAAAACTTTTGATATAAATATTGATTTTCAAAAACTTAATAAGGAAAAAGGAATTAAATTCCAAATACATCAATAAAAAAATGTAAACCAAATACAATTAAGTTAATTATTTACAAACCAAATAGCTAAATTTTGATACAAGGCATATGGGAGAAGACTACAAATGGATCCTAAGAGTGGGACCAATTTTTTTTCCCTAGTTCAATCCATCAGATAACCTACTTTCAAACCTCAAGATTCCATTTGATGATATGAAACTCAGTACCACATCTACATAAGTAGTCTAGTATTGAGTAATTCACATCACCCAAACTTGTGGGCAAATATGAAAAAAAAGGATTAGATGTATATATTATCAAGGATTATCAAGTTGTAAGAATAAATATTAATGCATGCATGAGTTATGTTCATATTTAATGCTTAGGAGATTCATATGATATCAATAATGCACAAAAAATGGGGTTACATTGGCATATAACACGAAAAACATATGATCATAAGTGATGGTTAACATGAATCTTATCATGTAGTTTATTATACATGCATAAAAAATATAAGAATAACATGTTCAGATAATAAACAATGAATTACGGATGGTTACATGTTTCACAACAATTAAGATTTATATACATCATTATAAATATTTTGGAGTAATACAAGGCATGGTAAATAATATATAAGAGAACTAAAGGGAACTCAAAGCATAATTAGTGTATGAGAAAGCGAAGTCCTTCATCATGAAACAGGTTATGGTAGCACCAATAAGACACAAAGTCCTCTATAATAGGACATGAGGATTAGATGTATATTACTAGAGCTAACCTTGCAGAAAGTCAACTCAAGACAGATCAAGAATCTGTTATGGCCCAACCTTCCAAGCAGAACTTGGAGATTCTTGAAACCCTAAGGAGGAAGGCATGTTTCTTGAAGAAAGCTGCTAATAGTTTTGTTTCTCAGATCAACAGAAACAAATTTATGTTCAATATGGACCAAAAATCTAAAATTTTCTTTGATATGCTCAAAGCCAGGCAGACCAAGAGCAGAATTGTACAGATCTCTAAGAGGGATGGACAACCCACCCTCTCTGACCAGGAGATGGAAGATGAATTCCTGGACTTCTACCAGAACCTCTTGGGGAAGAATATACAGTATGCAGAGATGGACAACACAGTTATTTCCACTGAACAGACTATCACAGAAGAACATAGACAAGCCCTCTTGAGACCAGTCTCCTCTGCAGAGATCAAAAAAGCCCTCTTCTCTCTGGGAGACTCCAAAGCTCTAGGGCCTGATGGATACTCTGCAAAATTCTTCAAAGAGGCTTGGGGGATCATTGGGGAATACTTATGTGGTGTAGTAATGGAGTTCTTCAGTTCTAAAAGACTCTTGAAGAGGGTCAACCATGCTACACTAGTTTTGATCCCCAAATCTGCCCAAGCCTCCTCAGTTAGTGATTTCAGGCCTATAGCCTGTGGTAACACTATGTACAAGGTGATTGCAAAACTTATAGCAAGCAGAATAGCTGAGTGCTTGGATGACCTAATCAGCCCTGAACAAGGAGCTTTTGTAAAAGGGAGACTTATGTCTGAGAACATTCTGCTTGTTCAAGAACTTTTGAAGGAGTATTCAAGGAAAAGAACTTCTCCAAAGTGTATGATCAAGATAGATCTTAGAAAAACTTATGATACTCTCTCTTGGTGCTTCCTCAACAACCTCCTCAAAGCCTTCAACTTTCCAACAGAGTTCACAGAGTTGGTGATGGAATGTGTCTCTACTACCAGCTTCTCTCTGAAACTGAATGGCAATCTGTTTGGGTTCTTCAAGGGTGCTAGAGGGCTTAGGTAAGGAGACCCAGTGTCCCCTTACCTTTTTGTACTTTGCATGGAATATTTCAGCAGGCACCTTAAGCATCTTGCTCTGAGGCAAGGGTTTTCTTACCATTCCAAATGCAAAAAGCTAAACCTGCTGCATCTTGCTTTTGCAGATGACCTTATTTTATTCAGCAGAGGAGACACTCCTTCAGTACAGACCTTGTTATAGGGGCTTGAAGATTTTAGCAGGTGCTCTGGTCTGTCTATGAACCCTGCTAAATCACAGATCTTCATGGCAAGAGTTAAGGATCAGCTACAGCAGGAGATTTTGGCAATTACCAGAATGCAAAGAGGAAGCTTCCCTTTCAGATATTTAGGGGTCCCCTTAAACCCCTGCAAATTGAGGCCTATGGATTATGAGAACCTCATCAACTCCTTGTGTGAGCAGCTGAATTTATGGAAAGCAAATTTTCTCTCTTTTGCAGGAAGACTGGAAATCCTGAATTCTGTGGTCCAAGGCCTGCTGGGTTTCTGGCTATCCATTTTTGTTGTACCTAAGCTTGTCTTACAAAGGATCACTACCCTCTGTAGAAACTTTTTGTGGCAAGGAAAACCTCCTCTAGTGGCATGGACAAAGCTATGCCACCCTAAACAGGAAGGAGGGTTGGGTATTGGAGACCTATATACATGGAATTCTTCCTTCCTTTGCAAATATATTTGGTTCCTACAAGATGAGAAGGTCTCACTGTGGACCAAGTGGATTCATGTACATTACCTGCAAAATGGGAATATGGCCTCTTTCCACCCAAGCCATGACACTTCCCATTTTATGAAAAGAATTAGCAACCTATTTGCCCTACTGGTCTTGAAGCAGGGATCTAAGGAAAATGCAACAGCCCTGTTGAAGTCATGGGTGACCCTGGATGGCTTCTCAATATCTCTGGCATACAATTTTTTTAGAGATAGAGCCCCCAAATGGAAACCTCACAGGACTGTTTGGTTACAGAACAGAACCAAAAGATATGCCTTCCTTCTCTGGTTAACCCTCATTAAAAGACTGTATACCAGGGATAGGCTCAAGTTTATGGATGACTCTAAGGACTGTCCATTATGTCAGCAGAAGACAGAGACCCATGATCACCTATTTTTTGAATGTGAAGTCTCCAAAAGGGTGTGGCAACCTCTTAGAACATGGCTGGGCATGTCAAGGGGATCAACCAATTTATACAGTGCCATGAGAATCATCTAGAGGAACTCCCACATACATCATATAATCTGGAAGGCTCGAGCTCTCACTTTGGCTGCAGCTGTGTACCTCATCTGGAGGAGTAGGAATGACTTTTTGTTTAATTCAAAAACTTTTGACCCTACTAGTATTTTTGTACAGGTCCAGAGATATGTTTATAGTTCTCTATTTTTTGAAAGAAACCTTAGGGATGGTCTAAAGGAAAGCTTGTATGTTTAATGCCCTAGGGTATAGAATATTTCAGGGAGCTAGGGATCTACTTTGCATGGAGATCATTTTTGTAAAAAATGATCATTATTTTTTACCAGGGTATGCCCTGTGGACTTGTACAGAATGTTCATATGTTATATAAATTTACCTCACTTACCAGGACATGTGGTCCAGACTAATAGGACACAAAGTCTCCACCATTTGGACACGATGTCCGCACCTATAAAACAAGAAAAAAAATCCTAACCCTATCATCACTAAGTATCCTAAGCCTTAAGTGCCAACATCCTCTAAGTTTTTTATAGGTGTAACATAGAGTAGAAGAGGTATCAGAACAATGAGGGTTTCCCCTGCCTAAAGGCACATGACTATAGGTGCATATAATACAAGTTACCATAATTTCGCTACTTTTAAAGTCAGATAAACAAAGGCTTGTGAAAACTATGTTTCCCTTTAATTGATTAGTATTTTATTATAGGTAAACACACATAGCATAGAAATCCCAAGCAATCATATCTACTAATTCACTATATAAAGATCCCATATAATTTAATTAGTCGTTTTCTCTTTATTAGTGCTTTAAGGTGAAATATGAACCCCAAATCTCATCATACCTTGTTAAAACAATTTTGTGGAAAAACAAAATCCACTAAATACCTTAAATCCATTACCAACCAATTATTCATCAATTTTTTCTATAAGGATAAGGTCTTGGTTAAAGCCTTAAACCATGGTAAGAGGAACACCAAAATAAGCTTCAATTAATTAACCATGCATTATGTCCAACACTCAAAACCATGATTCAAACATATTTAATGCTTCATTATACAAAGAGTTACGTTAAATCATTAACATTCATGTCTATCATTTAATAATATATTATTAAGCTAGAAAACCCTAAAACATGCTCCATCACTTGGTGAACACTTCATGCCCCATATTAACATGATTTCTAATTACTTTATCAAAATACACATTATGATCTTAACATGTTATTTACGTTTCCATGATTGAAGGGAAAACATAGTTCTACTACAACATGCATATATTACCCATATTCTCCAAATGGTCACAATAGTTATATCATTGACACACTTAACCTATCATTGTAATAATATGCCCAAGATATAGGTCAAGCAAGAATCATGCAGAAGAATTATACTTTCATGATTCCATTTTTAACATATAACTCATGAGCAATACATATATCACAAAAGGCACACTACATACTTGACATACCAAATCAAGTGAATCATATTACTCTTAACTCAAAGGCCCTTACACATTGGTCCATCTTCATGAACTAACCATGATGGTAGGTGGTAAAGACTTACCTTTATCCATAGCTAGCTAAACCAAAAGAACCAAGGAATGAAACCTAAGCTATAGGACCCACCGAAATACTTCCCAAGATCACATTAAAAAATTTAAGGACTAAGTTAGCAAGATATCTAAATGACCATGGATCCATATAATGCTAATAAACTATCAATTAGAAACAAAAATATTTTTTTTTAAAAATATGAAACCCAACTCAGTTTACTAAGAATGATTAAAAAAATTTTAAATTGATTTAATAGAACAAATTGATCAAAAAATTATAGAGCATAGATAAATTCTATTAAAAATAAAATTTAAACATGGCTAACTAGGGTTAAGTAATAATAGTGGGTTCTCTGACCAAGATTTTGCTCTCTCCTCTCTCCTAGGGTTGAGAGAGTTTTAACCATGGCCAAGAAGAAGAGATCTTCCCCTGGTACTAGAACTCAAGAACAGTTGGCTGCTAAGGATCAGGACTGTGGAAATAATGTGGTTGGAGTTAAATCTGTGGTGGTTGGAAAAGAAATCTTAGAATTTCCAGAAACCATGGATGCAGGAGGCAGCACCTATATCCTCCCTAAGGAAATTGATCTAATCGATGTTAATTTGAATATTGATTGTCAGGGAAGTATGAGGGAAGGACATACTATTAATCCATCTACTCTAGGACTCTCCCATGCAGATATTTCTAATGCAACAGTAGACAACCTGGCCGATGAAATTGATATTGAAGGGGTTCATCCTGAATCCAATATCAGAGAGTCAGTATGGAATAGGCTTCAACCAGCATCACCCCCAAGATCATCATGGAGAGATGTGGTTCTTGGTAACAAAAACCCTAGCCATAGACAACATCTAGAATTTCAACATCCCATATATGAAAAGGGTAGGGTGATTGTAAAATTAGATAGGGAGGAAGTTGATTCTGAAGCAGATCTCTGGGCAAACACTTTGATTGGGTTTGTTTATGGCCAGACTCCATCTTTCAAAAAGATGCATAATTTTATACTGAGGCACTGTAATTCAGTGAAGACTCCTCAAGTTATTTTGCACACTTCTAGTTTCTTTTTGTTTAAATTCCAAACTCAGGAGGAGGTTGCTTGGGTTCTTAGCCAACATTGGATGTTCTTTAATAGGCCTTTTGTCTTAAAAATATGGCATAGAAGACTACAATTTAATCCAGATGAGTTACATGTGCTTCCCCTTTGGATTAAAATTCTTAACCTACCTTTGGAATTTTGGTCCAAGAGATCACTTAGTAAATTAGCAAGTGCAGTAGGAAACCCTATCTACACTGATTCTATAACTGCATCTCGAGATAGGGCCTCTTATCCAAGGGTATTGGTTGAGGTGGATGTTAAGAAACCATTGCTAGAGTCTTTCATGATTTTGGATCCAAAGGGGATAGAGATTGAACAAAAAGTTGAGTATGAATGGAGGCCTTTGTATTGTCCTCTTTGTGATTGCTATGGTCATGATCAAAGGAGGTGCAAGAAACTACATCATGGTAATAATATAGGCTCTACAAAAGAAGGAGAATGGAGAGTATTTAGAGATAAAAAAAGGAAAAGGGCCTATTGATGCTGCTCATGTGTAGGAAGTTGCACTCGATAATACTGCACAGGACTCTGGAAATCATAAGAGGGATGGAGCAATTCCATGTAATACAACTGAAGTTGGTTTTCTAGAACAGTTACCTTCTAAGTTGGTTGATCACCTCAAAACTCCTGCATGTCCTGCCACTTTTGATGCTGCTGAAGAAGGATTACTAGAAGGAAGTGTATCAAGAAAGAAAAAGGCACTATAGAAACAAGTCCAATTTTTTGAACCTAGGATTACTAGATTCAGAGCTAATATGGCTGGCTCTCAAGTCTGTATGGATGGTAATCCAAGATCAACTCAGCATAAAGAGGGATTAGATCATAGAGGAATGGTTTCCAATTTTGACCCTGCTGGTCATGATTAGTGCCTGGAATGTAAGAGGACTAAATAAGACTTCTAAGCATAAGGAAGTCAAAAGATTTTGTGCTAGACATAAAGTGGATTTGTTTGGTTTATTGGAAACTAGAGTAAAAGAATCAAATTCAGTTGCTATCATTAATAAAGTTCTTAAGGGCTAGCTTTTTCTTACAAATTATTCTCAGCATCCTAATGGCAGAATATGGGTTCTTTAGAATCCTACAGTTTGGGTGATGGGACTTTATAAACTACATGATTAGGCTATTTTGTGTCATGTTACAAATGTTCATTCAAATTCCAGTTTTTGGGTGGCATTTGTGTATGCATTTAATTCTGGAAGGGAAAGGCAATCTTTATGGTAGTGGTTGAAGGAGAATTCACCTAGGCAGGAGCCATGGCTGCTCATGGGGGATTTCAATGTGGTTTTACAGGAATCAGAGAAGTTTCATGGTAGATCTCTTAATGTCTCTGATGTACAAGATTTCATAGATTGTTGTAATGAGTTACAATTATGTGATTTACAAATTCAGGGTTATCATTACACATGGTCCAGCCATAGACAGGGAGAAGAGGAGGTCTTTTGTAAATTGGATAGGGCCCTAGTCAACCTACCATGGCTTACTTCTTATCCACATTCTTTGGCAGAGTTCCTAATTCCTCTTATCTTTGATCATAATCCATTTCTTATCCATCTTAATATTGCTTGTTTGACTGGTCCAACACCTTTTAAATTTTTTCAGTTTTGGACAGAATCTGATGATTTCTTGCCTATGGTACAGAATATATGGAGGATCAAGATGGGAGGAAATTTTCTGCTAAACGTTTTCAAAAGATTGAGCTTGTTTAAGCAGGAACCGAAATATTTCAATAGGGATAAGTATGGTTCCATTTCTCACAGAGTCAAGGTTGCTCGAGAGGAAGTGGCAGCTCTACAGACACTTTGTTTCTCTCGTCCTGGAGAGAAGGCCAATAGACTATTGTGGCAGGAGAAAGAGAAGAAATACTTTCATTTGCTGCACTGTGAAGAGATTTTTTATAAGTAAAAGGCTACCAACCATTGGCTTTCATGTGGTGATACAAACCATAAGTATTTTTATGCAAAGGTTAAATAGAGACAATAAAGGAAGACAATAGCTATGCTGTTATATTCTAATAATAATGAGATCAGAGGTGCAAGACATATTCATGCAGCATTCAATTTGTACTATCAAGAATTGTTGGGCACTGAGGTTGCTTTGGAGGGTGATATTGCTTTGGCAGAGTCCTGCATGTCTACTCCTCATTTTTTTGCTAGGCTTTCTGCACCTGTTTTTGAGCTTGAGGTAAGAAATGCTGTGTTTTCCATGGGATACAAAAGCCCCAGGTATTGATGGTTTCTCTGCTGGATTCTATAAATCTTCTTGGCCTATTGTTGCTGAAGAAATTACTTGGGTTGTAAGGGATTTTTTCTCTACTGGTTTTCTTCCCAGAAGATTAAATATTACATCTCTCACTCTCATCCCTAAGAATCCAACTACAAATAGGGTTACTGAGTTTAGAACTATAGCATGTTGTAATGTGATGTACAAGATCATTGCCAAGGTCATGGTTCAGAGGTTACAACCCCTTATGCCTAAACTTATTGATCCCTCACAAAATGCCTTCATTAAAGGCAGAAACATTGGTGGAAATATTTTGCTAGCCCATGAATTAGTAAGGAGATACTCTCACAAGGGCATATCACCAAGATGTATGATCAAAGTAGATCTCAAGAAGGCTTATGACATGGTAAATTGGAATTTTCTGTAGAAAATTCTAAATCTTTATGGCTTTCCTCCTCATTTTATTAAATTGATTATGGCATGTATTACTTCTGTATCCTATTTCCTTTGGTGTGTTGGCTACCCCTTTCCCTGGGAAAAGAGGATTAAGGCAAGGTGATCCTCTTTCTCCCTATCTCTTTGTGATGGTCATGGATTATTTCAGCAAATATCTGAAGAAGTTATGGGCTGACCCAAGGTTTCAAGCTCACCCAAGATGTAAAAGACTCCAACTCATAAATTTGAACTTTGCAGATGATCTTCTATTGTTCTGTAAAGGAACTCTACAATGTGTGCTCTATCTCAATGAAGTATTGAATCATTTTGTTGCAGTTTTAGGCCTCATGGTGAATCCTACCAAATGTTCAGTTTTCTTTGGAGGAGTTACAATAGAGAACCAGTTCAATATTCTTCATCTTCTTGGATATCCTGTAGGAAATTTTCCAATCAATTACCTAGTCTTGCCTTTATCCTCTGCAAGACTTACAGCTACTCAGTTGCAGCCATTGTTGGACAAGATGTCTGCTAGGTTAAGGCATTAGAGTACATTATTTCTTTCTTATGCTGGGAGAGTTCAACTCATTAAATCAGTGTTATATAGTATACAACTTTACTTTAGTCAAATTATCCTCTTGCCTAAGAAAGTGCTGAACTGTTTTATTAGTCTTTGTAGAATTTTCCTTTGGTCAGGTAAAGTTCAGATCATGAAAACTTCTTTGGTAGCATGTGAATCTCTTTGTTCTCCAAAACAGGAAGGTGGACTTGGACTTTTAAATTTTATAGTTGTGGAATTACTGTGCTTTAGGAAAGCTGTTGTGGAACATAGCTGCAAAAAAGGATACATTGTGGGTTAAATGGGTGCTTGCAGTGTACATTAAGCAAGGTACTGTCTGGGATTGTTCACCATCATCTTACAATTCATGGCTTTTTCTCAAGATTCTACGGAGCAGGTCTATTGTGAAGGAGTTCATAGTAGACTGTCTAGCAAATCAGAGGGAGTACACCATTCAATCAGCATATAAGGCCATTAGAGCTCCACAGGACAAATGTTTTTGGGCTAAACTGATTTGGAGACCAGTCTCTACTCCCAGGGTACGTTTCCTTGCTTGGCTTGAATGCTGAAATCGACTCTTAACAAAAACAAGGCTCAGGGAGAGTGGCATGAATGTGGACACTCTGTGTATTTTCTGTAATCAGCAGGATGAGACTAGGGATCATCTTTTCCTATTTTTTCCTACTGTTACAATTATTTAGAAGACTATTAGAAGGTTGGCTGGAAGAAGTGATCCTGATTTAGGATGGGATCAAGAGCTTAAGTCTTTGCTTACTAGAACAAGGCAGGCACATAAGAAGAAGTATCTTTTAGGAGCTCTTTTTTTTTTTGCTTATATAGCTGTTATTTGGCATGAAAGAAATCTTAGAATTTTTCAGAACAAAACTAGACAGCTAGGAGCTCTTATGAGGAGTATTCTTGTGCATGTTTCTAGTTTTTTTAGTAGCCCTGCCCTTTTTGTTCAGTTTGGTCAGTGGTTAGGTCTGTTGGATGTCATTACATATAATGCAAACTTGTAATCTCCTTTTCGATTAGTAATACAAATTCTACTTATCGAAAAAATAAAAATAAAAATTAAACCATTAGGTTTAATAACAAAGGACTAAATTAGCCAATTTTAAAGAATCAATCCAATTGATAGGATATAAATACAATTAAACATAAATTAAAGTGATCTAATTAATTGATTGAAAAAAACCTATTAAAGAATCATTTTAATTAAAATATATAGATTTATAATTTCCTATCTCAAGCTATATTTTGACTAATTCAAGTAAATTACTTTAAATTGATGATTTAAAAGTACAATTAAACTAATATTTTAGGTTATTTTTTGACAATTGTTGACATACCTTTAATTATTTTCCATGATAATTTCATTGTTTAACTTCATTTTTCTTAGTTCACCTAGTTATGCAGCAAAATATGAAATCAAGGTAATTTAGGTTGATAACCAATGAAAAGGAGCATAATATGAAGGAAAAAGCTTAAAGTCATCAAAATTAGGACACACCATCATGAAAGACCCAAAAAGAGAAGCTAGAAGACAAAGAATCAAAATAAGATAATGAAGAGATAGAAAATATGGATGCCTTAGATTTCTCGCTGCCCCTCCATTAATTAAATCTACATGCATAATGTTAGAAAAATTTTGATTCCTCCGTATTTACTAGTACTGATATTACTTTTGCTAAATTTTGTGTAACACCCCAAAATTTTTAACTAGAAGATTTTATTTTAAAGATAATGTGGAAGCGTTTATAAAAACCAAAAATAGGAAATGTTACCGCCACATCAACCATGAGAGAGGTCTGATCATTACTTAGCCCATGCTTGATGTAAGGCAAAATGGAACAACCATGAAAAAATCATGCTCAACTGATAATACTTCCATTCTATGATAACAATGATGAGAAAACTAATATAGATAAAATGGATAGTTTACAAAATCGAAATATAGAATTAAATCCAAGATTTTAAATAACTAAAAAGATCCCAAACCATCCTAATATAGTGGGAAAAAGTACATCTTATTAGTTAGCTCTTAATTAAATAGGAATGTAACTCTCAAACCCCGAGCAATGACCAGCTACTAGCCCACTATATAATCCTCAATATACTCTAGTAGAGAATCATAACCTTGTAAATCTTCCTATGCTCACCGAACATGAAGCTGGATCATCATAGTGAGCACACAAATGTAGTATTAGTGTGGTTAATTATTGGTAAAAAAGACTACCTAAAACATGGTAAGGGCTCATGCTACTCATTGAAGTTACATAGTAGCATGGTGATAAGAATGCTAATAAAGGTTAACACTAAGGCACATAATAGCAATATAAAGAGTCAAACTTGTAAGGAAATCATGGAAGTAAAATAATGTAAACCATATTATAAGAATCTTTCTTTAGTGATCACATAATTTAATATTATTATAATAATCCATTGACCACATCCATTTCTCCAGCATGAATAATAGTTATGGTAACATACACACATAATGTGATACCTCACCCTCCACATAGATTTAGGATAGATTGAAGGAGATTTTCTTTGGGGATACACACCCACCACACATAGAGTACACCTACTGCGAGGACTAACTCTTATTGGGTTACCACACCCACTAGACGTGTTCAATGTATATCAAGGGGGTTTGTCTTGGGATACCTTACCTATCACACCTTGAATGCCTATACTGAGAGGGCTAAAAAGTTTGGATACTACCATCGCCTAAGTAATGGACAATACAAAGTGCATTGGGGATTGTACTAGGGTACCTCATCCACCCGTGTTTGACACCTGTTGACCTGCAATAATATAATCATATACCTAAAAAATATGCACATACCCCTACCAACCACAACTCAATAGAGAAGGAAATACATATTGAGTGAAAATAAAAAAATACAGTGTGACCCACCTATTGAATCCTAGCTAGCTACCTCAAGAGTTTGAGAAAAATCTCAAACCATATGTTAATCCATTATTAAAAATTATCAAGTGATTTCACAAATCATAAATTAATTCCATCATTAACCAATTTGATGTTTCCAAGTGTTAATACCAAACACACCACAAAGCATATAAATAGCCAATTGGGTGTTTGGAGATGACATTCAACACAACCAAATCAAAGCCAAAATATGATCATTTTTATCCATATTAAATTCATAGTAAATATGTTTGTAATTCTAATTAAATATTTGTAATTACATGAAAATAATAATATAGAAGACCCAAAGGAAGAACAATACTTAAACAAACATTACAAAATATAAGTGGACATGTTGACTGGTTTGTTATACCATACTAGAATAGAAAATAAAATAAGGAAACTAGTTAATTGGTTAGCCCCATTGATTAACAGTTCTTTGGAAACAAGTTGATGGGTTTGACCAAATTGATTGACGGGTTTATGTAGATACCAGAGTACTCTGGTCACAATGCAACTTGTCAATAGGTTTTTCAAACTGATTGACTACTTATAGGAAATAATAGAGTGGTTCATCAAACCACTAAAAATATATCACAACCAATTGATCAAAACTTCCAAAATCTCAATTGGTCCAACAATTCAGTCAACTAATCTAGGTAAAACAACACCCACACCTGCAACCGACATACCAAAAGTTCACCCAACTTTACCATAATGATCTTAACATAGTTCTATGTTATAAAATACATAAAAAAAATATATGCTTCATACATATAATCACATGAGTACATGGAATTATTGGCATTCAATGAAATATAGCTCTAAAACTGCCAAAATCATGCACAATACCTCAAAATTTAAAACATGCTTAAAAAAATTCAACAAAGAAAACTTTAACATATGCTCATATCCAAGGATATAATTAATTCATGCTCAATCACAAAAATACACCAAGACGTTTCACATACATAGCTTGCTCATACTCTCTAGACAAAATTTTTTTTCTTAGGTGTTTCTTAAGTTTTCCCAAGATTTAATTTTTGACTTCTCTTGTGTTTTTATTGTTCTTTTTAAATTGTCATACCAAATTCTAGCAAACATTTTGAACTTAAGAGTAGCAAGCTTACATTTTCTCTCATCATCATACTCTTTAAATTCAAATATAGCTTCAATTTCGTGCAACCACTAAAAGAATAATTCCACATTTAAATCACCATAAAATTCAAGAAGGTCAAGTTTAATACCTTGATCTTCATTGTAGGCATTTCTTACTTGGAATTTATGTTGTCTTCTTTGGTTGCTTGAGCCAAAAGAACTCATCTCATCCTCACCATCTTCATTGTGATGAATGTTTGAATATCCACATCCACCTTTTGCATGGAAAGTATGCTTCATTTTTCCTTCCACACTATTGTGCGTGGTTTCCATTTCGTTTGGCCATGGTCGATACTTTTCTTATTTGGCTAGCTTGGCTTCCACACTGTGTAGTTGTTGTTGAAGTGTTTTTTGATTATGTAGTTGAGCATCCATTCATGCAGTTAGACTCTTGATAGGCTCTACTAAGGCACAAACCTCTTCACTTTCCATAGTGAAGGATGACACACACTTCTTTCTTTGCACAAAAGAATTGCCACAAATGTGTATATGTTGGAATTTCCCTGCAACCAAACAAAACATAAATATTTTTCCAACTCACAAGTAATTTGGGATCACCACCTGCTATCTTGATCACACACAAATGGAAGGAAATGTAGCCATCATATCACAACTTGTGCGTTGGAAATAAGCTATCCGGAAATTGATCCCCTTTGTGAATACTATCAATCACATAAAATAACAATGGCCATCGACTTTCTTCAAGGAGATGAGATCTTGAAGTTGAAGATTTATTCCCATACACAACAGAAGATGTGAAGAATAAAAATAAGAATAATATAGATATGAGTTGAAGAGTTAAGGGAGAAGAATCGAAGTCCCAACCAAAATTTTTTTTCACCTTGAAAAAAAAAATTTTCACACCAGGTTGCTGGGTTCCAACCTACCAGAGTTGGATATGAGAAACAAAGTAAATATGGAGGGATAACCTGCTGAATAACTGGACAAATGGTAAGAAGAAACAAAGAGGAAGTATCAGGATCTATTATATTAATTGTTAGAAGTAAAGAGGGAGAACAAAAGGAATCTGGTCGTAGCCTGGTTAGACGAATATGTTGAGGTGGTGTCGATGGGTGATAGATATCTTCAACAAGATTTTTTGCAAGATTTCAAGACCTTCAACCAAGATACACATTGAAGATTCAAGAATAGGATGAAGATGAAATAACTAGATGAATATACTTAGTTCGTTGGATTCTTGATGAAAAAATTTCTTGCATGTAGTCGCAAGAATAGCCAGAACCTGAACCATTGACGGGAGGCAAATGTTTTGGAGGCTTTGATACAAAAATTTGATGCTGATCAAAGTGGGAGGGAAGGGTAGGATCTAATCAACTTTTTTTTTGATCGATGGTAGGATGAATTTGAAAGAGAAACTAGGTTTAATGGAAGATTAAAAAACTAAGATTTTTACAAAATTGATGATAGTATTCCTTTGAATGTAGATGCACATTCAAAGGCCCTAAAATGAAGAATAACCTTGGCTCTTCTTCAATCTAGAAGGAACTCCAAAAGGGAGAAAGTTACAAGCAATTCTCGAGACTTGTTGTGTTAAAAAATAATTTCTCTTCTTCTTTTTTCATGTGTGTATAAGAGAATAATATAGGGAGAGTAGTCAGCACTAATCATGGCTCAAACGAGCTGGTTTTTCTCCTTAATTCAAGCTAAATTTACTTCACTTGAATTAAGCCTATATAATACCTAAACTTAATCACAATATCAACATCTAAAAGATACTAATGATTAACATGAAAAAGCCACACAATCAACTATGGTACATACATGAAATTACAACAAACCCTAGCTTACATAAAATACACTTAAGGTTTGCAAAAAGTTTTATATAACTAATGATAATCATCACCATATCTTGTTTTAGTGTCATCCCATGTATTCCATAGCCTTGTATGCTTTGAATGCTTGTACACATTAAGTCTTGTTTGATATGTTAACATCTTCTCCTTACAAATATGTAATATACCTACAAGAATATCTTCAATCATTTTCAATAGCAAGCATAGACATATTATCAAGAATATTTA
Source organism: Tamarix chinensis (assembly GCA_030549775.1). Taxonomy (NCBI): domain Eukaryota; kingdom Viridiplantae; phylum Streptophyta; class Magnoliopsida; order Caryophyllales; family Tamaricaceae; genus Tamarix; species Tamarix chinensis. Next base: position 27,279,296 of record CM060175.1, read on the forward strand.
ATATGATTGGCTCCAATATTAAGAAAGCTAATTCTTCCTTACCTTGATAATCACTAGGAATATGAGAGTCATTAAATGTTCATGCATCATTAATTTTTCTTTCTTTTTCTACTCTTTCTTATCTTAGACTTCATTTTTAATTTTTTAAATAATTTTTCCATAAGGGATAGCTAAATTCCTTTTTTCTTCAGGTATGATTGGGGCTTTAGAATATCGTTTGAGAATATTTAATTAATTTATATTTCTTTCTAATGGTCATGATATTATTTTTTAAATATGCAAATATTATATACGACATAATTAATAATCATAAACATAGAATTGATAGCATATGAAGCACATAATGCATATAAGCACACAATGGCCTTAGTAAACCCTTACCTAAAATGTCACCGGTCTTGGAGCACACTCCTACGCCTCCTTAGGGCTTTGACCAAATAATAACATACTAATAAAATAACCTTAACAAAATTCTAACTTTGCTAAAGACTTAAAAATAATAGAGATATTATAAACCTTGATAATATAGGGTTAAAGACTTTACCCTAATTATAATAATGATACTAATATAATAATATCAAAGATAATAAAACTAATATCAATGAGAATATAAATAATAACAATAATAATAATAATAATAATAGTTATCATAATAATAACAATAGTAATAACAATAATAACATTATTAACAATACTAATGGTAAAATATTTGCATTAATAATAATGGAATAATAATAATAGAAATTTGAACTATAAAATAATAATTATTATTATACTTATAACATATTAATATTAACAATAGTAATAAAATAAATAATAAGGGGAATAAAAATAAAATTGAATTAAAATACAATAAAGCTTTAACCCTCAACATAAATAATAATAAAACAATAATACTACTACTAATAATAATAAAACATATTAAGAATATAGATATTAAGAATAATAATAATGGTATTTATATGCAAATAATTGAAATAAATTAAATCAAGGCTTATAATAATATGGAAAATGGTTGAGAGGGTCTAGGGTTAAACCTTAAGCTGGTGGGGATAGGCGGCACCATCGGTGATGCACAGCGGCTGCGGTGGTGGCCGGAAAAAGAGAAGAAAAGAGGGAAAGATGGATGTTGGGAAAAAGTTAGGGAGAATTGAGGTGAGATAAGAGGTGTTTATGGTTTCCCAGGAGGAGAGGAACAAAAAGATGGTGGTGGTGCAGCCAAAGGTGGCGGCGCATGGCGGCGGACGGTGGTTTAAGGTTTTGGGGTAAAATTATGGTGAAATGAGCAGCCAACTTTGCACGGTTATGGAGGCCCGTGCAAGAAGAATCAAAGGTTGAAAATTGTTTGGTTAACTAGAGGGCGTTGCAGGGAAGAATTTGGGATGTGGCGGTGGCGTTGAAGTTTGCTAAAGGCGGCGGAAAACACGTTTGAAGTTACGATGGCGGGCGGTTCTCACTTAGGGTTTTGAGGAAGAAGAAGCTCCAAAAACTCCTACCATTAGGCTATTTATAGATGGTAGATGAGGTAATAGGGTGTTGAAGCTCGTCAGGGAGGTATTAAGTGCAATAATTTGGGTGGCCGATGGTAGTAATGGCTCGATGTCTGTTTTGGGGTGGTTCAAATTTCGCACGCCAGGAGAGAGAAAACGGGCGAGATTTAACGTCCAATAATTATTCCAATTCATTTCTGGAGTTAAGAGGAAGACAATGAGGCAAGAAACGGCCGGTATTAATCACTGTAGCCGGAGAGGCCATTGATGGCGGCCAGCGTTGCAGCGTCGTCGACGACGGGGAAAGGCGGAAGAAGGAAGAAGAAAGAAGGTGGACCGGTCGGCCAGGGAAAAGAAAAGAAAAAGGGAGAACCGGGCCGGTTGGCGTCGGTTTCTACCTTCATTAAACTGAGCGCGTCGTTTCATCATTAAAGAAGCAAAAACGATACGTTTGGACGTACACAGGAGATGCCAGCGGTGCTGGGCCATGGGAAGAGAGAGAAGACAGTGGGTTGGGTCGCATCCAGGCCCAAGCGCAGAAGAAAGAAGAAAAACAAAGAAAGAAAAAGAAAAAGAAGAAAAGAAAAAGAAAAGGAAAAAGGAAAAAGGAAAAATTTAAGGTTTTGGGTTTAAATAAATTAATTAGAATATTTTGGGTATTTAACATAAAATATTTATTTAATAAAAATATTAAATTTCCTTTGTAGGCTAATTTAGGGTTTTTTATAAATATTTTCCATAAATTCTCCTTTAATAAGTAAAAAACCCTAATTTTTTTCAATTAAATTATTTATAAAATTATTATTAATTTCAAACTATTTTTCCCTTCTTATTTTAAATAAAATAATTTACTTAAATAAATTCCCAGATTAAAATCTTTAATTAGTTAAAATACCCAAATTCCTCCTAATTAAAATACTTATAAATTTATTCTTAATTTTCCCTAATTAATTTTCTTTTATTTTAAATAAAAAAATATAATTAATTAAGTTTTATAATAAAACCTCATTGAAATATACTATTTAAAATTAGGAATTTTTGGGGCATTTCATTACTTATCACCCTATTGATCCTTTCAAGTTTGACGTCGCCAAACTAAGTAGCTCATATCCTATCAATGATGGATAGTGTTATCATGAGAGCACTTATACTTATCTCTAGATCCACAAACTTAGTGAACTCCATGCCCATGTCCTCAAGCTCTAGATATATCCAATCTACAATCACTAATGAACATATAGAATGTTAATGTAACACGCTAAAATTTGAAAACCTAGAATTTAATAATTTATCCGTATTTGGGATAATTTAATTTTTAAATTATAAATCTAATTATCTTTTGGAATTTTTGCTGTATAAAAATAGATATCATTATTTAATAAATTAAAATAAATATTTTATTATTTTATCATTCTCATTTTATTTCAATAATTTTCCAAACCCATATTTTACTAAAAATACCCTCTTAAATTTTAAATAAATTAATTTATCCATCTAAATAATTAAATACCCTTGTCCCAAAACTTCTTTTGTTTCTGTTCCCCCCTTTTCCTTTTTCTTTTTCCTTTTCTCTTTCTCTTTTGTTTGCCTTCCTTTTTTTTCCTCATTTTTCCTTTTTCTTCTTTCAGTATCCTTGGGCCGTTTGGCCTGCCTTTTCCCCCACTAGGGCATTCCCCCTCCTTTTCCTTCCCTTCTTCTTGTGTTGCCCATCCCGCCTCCCCTCTTCTTAATTTTTTTTCATCTCCTCTTAGTTGGGCCAGTCGAACCCCTCCATTCTTTCTCCCTACTCCCTTGCGCGTGTGAGTTGGCCCATCTCCTCCTTTCTCCTATTCCCAGCCAACCTACCTTCTTTTGTTTCTTCTTCATCTTTATCTTCATATTCTTCTTCTTTTCCTTCTTCTCCTTCTTCTTCTTCTTCCTTCATCCTACACTCACACGCTATGCCTGCCTACACTTGCACTCCTGCCAACGAGCCCCTATAACCCCACCATTATAGCCTACCTTCTCCATCTCTTGCCCATCACTTTCCCTTCCATTTCAAGCCAAAAATAACCCCTTTGTATGCCCATTCATTTCCCTTTATTCCCTTCCTTCTCCTTACCACCCTGCACCCAACCCTTTACAACCTACACCATCCAGCCAACCATGCCTTCCCTCCTTTCCTCTTCCTTTTCTTCTCCTTATCTCTGCCTTCTCTTCCCATTTTTGATCTCCCTCTAGCTCCCTTATTTTCCTATAGAACCCCCTCTTTTATTCCTTCTTCCACTATTATTCTCCTCCCCTATTTTGTTCCCCCACTCTCAACCACTGGTTCTACTACCCAACCGACCACAACACCAACCCCCTGGCATCCTCTATTACCTCCCTACACCACCTAGCAACCACCACTCACCCCTACAACCACACTTATCCTCCTTTCTCTTTTCATTCCCCTTCTTGACGTTCACTATTCACCACCACCTTATGCTGCCCATTCCCCCTCTTCCACTGCCACAACAACTACCCATCAACTCCCCAACACCTCCTCTACCACCCTCTTCCTCACCTTGTTGAAATTCCACTGCAACCCCTCCCTTCTTCTATTATTTTACCTTATTCTTCTTCTCCCTTCCATGTATCTATTTTTCAGCCCTACAACTACCATCTCTACCGCCTTGAGCCGTTGATATTTGACCCCTAACCACCACCAGCACCCCTACTCCCTCCCTACACCCACCCACCACCCTCAATTCCATCCATAATCCCTCAACTAAACAACCAAATCCCTTACCTAAACTAACCCTCTCCATCTTTATCCCATCTCCTCTTCAACCCTATCTCCCTTCCCTTTTGTGCAAAAAATTAACGCTGCCATGGCAGCGTGAGTCTTGCTGCATATACTTGAGCAAATGTGCTAATTTTTTATGGTATAAGTATAGTTAGTATTAGCATATAGTTACTAAGCTTTCAATTTTCTTCTTCTAATATGTTAATTTTTTATATTATTTTTAGGTATTAATTTTTACAAATCAAAGCAAACTTTTAACTGAGATACCGGTAAGGTTTAATTATTGTGGGAAATAAAGTAATCATTATATCCTACTAAAATATTTGGGTATATGTATACTAGCACATTAGGGTTTTTTAATATGTGTAGCATTTGTTGGTTTTTGAAATAAATAGCATGTTAATTTATGTGTCATGTTTATAAATGATAGCTAAGCAAGGTGCCTTATTGTTAGTGATAATGTTAAATGCATGTATATGATATGATAAGTTAATGTGGCCATTTGTAGCATTGATAATATTAATATGAGCCCTAGGAGTAGTTTAGTAATTTTTCTAATACAAAGAGTGTGGCCTAAATAAGTATGTATGGTAGGTGATAATGGGTATCAATAATAAATAATAATAGTTAGTGGTGTTAGTTGATGTATATGGACCATGGGTGTTAATATTTTATGTGGTAAGGGTATTCTAGTAAATTTGGCACATGAATTACAATTTGGTAATTTATATGAATAAAAGTGGTAATATGGTAAATTAATAAGTATGGAGGGAAATTTGGTAACTTAACACACATGAAGGGTAATTTGGTAATTTAAATAATTATGAAGGACAATTTGGTAATTTAACTTACCAAAAGGGTAATTTCGTAATTTTAATAAGAATAAATTCTAATTTGGTAATTTAACAACACTGAGATTTGGTAATTTTAAACAATTATAAAGGGAAAATTAGTAATTTAACATATCAGAAGGAGAAATTGGTAATTTAACAAACTAGAAGGATAATTTGGTAATTAAACAAATATGAGGGGTAAAGTTTGTAATTTAGTAAGTATGGAGGGTGATTTAGTAGTTTAAAAAATATAAATGGTATTTTGGTAATGATGTAAGTATGAAGGGTAATCTAGCATGTAAAAAGGGGTAACTTCGTAACTTTGCAAACAAGATGAGTATTTTAGTAATTTTGTAAATATGAAGGGTTAAATTGATAAATTGTACATAACATGGTAATTGATTTAATTAGCCTCCATAATAAGATACAAGGGATATTAAATAAAAGAATAAGGGTTTATAGCCATAGTAACACTTCTTTAAGTATAACCTCATATATTATAAGGATAAGAGTATCTTGGTAAATTAGCATATATAGTATATGGTTAAATGGGTAATTAAGGATAAGATATGATGTTTATATGGTATTCATGAATGAGGTTCCTTAATTATTAAATATGCATAAAAATGTGTGTTGCATGTGCTAGAGGTATATGTTAGGGTTTATATGTTCAATGATCCTTGATGTAGAATACCTGATTCTATGACCCGTATTATAATTATACTATGATAACCTTTTATGGCATATGAATAAATGGAAATCAATTATGAAATGGAAATAGATGATAAAAGGAAAGCCTTAGTGGTTTATTTAAGTTAACATGGACAACTATATCACTAATAATTACTTAATAAATAGAAAAAATGAAAATGTTTAGGTATGTTATTATTGTGTTTCTCATGGGACCCTTAATAAAGACACTAATAATTAGAATGGAAGTCCTCGGGATTGGGAATAGTGGCACTTAATGGGTCACTACCCTAATGACGTGGTTTAGGCCACAATTGTTGTGGATTTTGCTACTATACCTTAGTGTCCCAACCAGGCCCAAAATCTTACTCTATTTAGCTCTATGGGATTATTTAGGGGGTATATATAATTATGGATTAGGTGTCCTTGTGGGTAGGGTATTTTGTGTTATTGTGCACGAGTGCAAAAAAGGAACCTTTACGTCCTTGGGTTGATGGTTGGAGGGTGCCATGTTGCTTCTATGTACAAGTATGACCGGTGTACTATTTTATCTCTGGATTCATGATATCTCCCTCAAGATAAATAAATGGATCATAATGTGTAAGTTAATATGAAAATACTAATCATGTAAAGTAAAAGATTCTTGAGCATGGCCCAGACCAATCCACCAATGAGAATAGTTGCTAGGAGCCTTCTGCCTTGGAGACATATCTACCAGTGAATAATAGTGGCCAGGTGCATTTTTCTCTAGGGTATCATTTCTAATCCACTTGCTATAATAATGGGGGATCCTGAGCTCAATAAATCAAACCTTCGATGATAATGAGTTATAGGAAAAATAGTAATCACTCATAGTGGAACACCATGTGATTCGTAGTCAAACCGATCCACCAGTAATAATAGTGGCGAGGAGCCTTGTTCCCTGGAGACCGCTCCACCGGCGAGTAATAGTGGTCAGGTGTATTCTGACCTAGAGTATATTTTTGATCCACCATGTATAATAGTGGTTTTTCTGTACTAACATTGATATAATTTGAGAGATGGTGTTGAATAATTTATGATTATTGGCTAAGACCAAAAGTATTACTTTCACCTTTAAGATCCTTTAATATTATATAAGTACGACCTTGGTGCTTGTCACTCTTGGTAAGTGATGTAATTGCTATGTAAATGAGCCTTGTATTATGCATTTCCTATTGTATGTTGTGTTGCTTTACATTTTGAGTTTTATGTTGACATGATTATCTCTAGGCTCATATATGTTATTGCTTTTATACTATTTATTTATGATGTGTTGCATGTATGCCCAACCTTTAATTTTTGTATAAAGGGTTACTCAATACCATAGTATTGAAGGGTTCCTTTTGTAGGCCCCTGCCTACACAATAGCCAGAGTCCCTTGTAGGTTAGTTGTTGGTGTTATTTAAGATGTTGTCGTGTAAGACTATAAGGATTGTCTAGGAAGATTTTTAGGGTTTCTCTTTTAACCTTAATATTTCATTCTTGTAACTACTAATTGTGGATTTATCTTTTGTAACATCATTGTTGAGATACCATGGTTTGAATGAAAGTTTAAATTTGTGTAAATTAGGTTATGTTCCTTTTAAGCTTTAGCACATGGTACCAGAATGGTAAGGGGAAATTGGTTTGGTACTAGGTGCGGTAGTAATATCCCCAAAATTTACAGTTTTTACTTCTATTTTATAAATAAAATGAAATTTTTTAATGGTAAATTTTAGCGGTGTTACAGTGAAGTCTTCCAACTAAGAACATCTACTATAACATTGGTCTTCCCCTCATGCTATATTAATTCCAAATTGTAGCCCTTAACCAACTCTAGCCAACTTTATTGTCTTGTGTTTAGCTCCCTATTGGTGAAGATGTACTTAAGGCTCTTATGGAATGTGTAAAATGTAAGTTTCCCTCCATATAGTTAATTTTTCAACATCATCAAGGCAAACACTAAAAACTCAAGTTTGTGATTTAGAATGTTTTACTGGTGATTTTTAAGCTATCAAGAAATTAATGCCATTATCCACTACCGGTGCATGAATACACATCGTAAACTACGCTACAATGTGTCAATAAGTACCTCAAAGTCATTTGTCGATAGTAAGATAAGCACTAGAGTTAAAGAAAGTTAACCTCCTCTACAATTCCTCAATACCTCAACGCACTTATCCTTACACTAAAAACATGTCATATACTTCAGTTGGGTAGTTAAAGGATGAGAAATACTCAAAAACTCCCGAGCAAAATACATGTAGAAGCCTACCAATCCCCAAAAGTGGTGTGCCTCCAAGGAATTCATTAGACCTAACTATTCTAACAATAAAATGATCTTTGAAGAGTCCATACAACTCTATTCCTTTTGATGACAAGTGTATGGAAGGATGCCTCATCAAGCCTAATCTCACACTTCAAGAGCTTAGCATATAACTAATGTGTCCTTAATAAGAACTGTAACACTACCATTTTTCACTACAAAAGAATTTAATTTTGAAAACCAAACAGAAGCATAAAACTGTAAAACACTTAGGAATAATGAGGTGTTACCACTACACCTAACATAACATAGACGTGAGCAGCTCAACCCATGTTAGATATAAGGCTGAGAAGGAACCAACCAAAAGAAAATTAGAGTGTGCCAAAACACATTATATACATACCAAAAGAAAGTATTTCAAGTATGGAACCTTGATAGTCAATAAATATTCAAATACATGTTGAAAAATTAAACTAAAGTATAGGATTCAAATTAAAAAACAAAGGTAAGGCATAACACTAATCTCAGATCCGTTAAGTACTACACAAAAGTTTTAGATGTTTATACTCTTAGACCCCATGGCTAATATGAGGTTAGCCTACTATTAACCATCTCTAAACACCTACACATGGCTCTCTGATCCCAGAAATAGATAGGTGACCAAGCCAATGGGCATATCAATATGCTTCATATTAAATAATTCCAAGTTACCTATTTAATAGAGGTCACAAGCACATATGATTCCTACATTTTACCATAATTACACTAACATAGTCCATGCATATATAAATAGGATAAATGGTCTATCTTAGTGATATCATATATAGGAAACTCATAGCACACATGGCTCATCAAGCTTAGCAACATAACACAATATCATAGATTATTACATGTATTCTACTAAATAGGTTGTCTAACCATCATTAAAGCTTCATTTATCCATGTACATATTTCCACCATAGAGAAATTTTCAACCCTCCTAATCTATTATATCCTTTCCATATATAAGTTATTGTCTTTATTACCATTTTTTTTTCTTCTCATATTCTTTTTTTCTCTTTAACAACATTCTTATTTTCGAATTCGTATCTAAAAATTTATTCATATTCTTATCAAGAGATTGACTAGGTACTACCTCATGTTCTCATATACAATTAAAGTTTATCGAAACTAAAAGACATAAATTCCAAGCTAAAGCCATGTAACCACTAATAAGTCTAGGTCAAAGCCATGTAACCACCGATAGACATAGGTCTAAGCTAAAGGCGTAAACCACCAAGGAAATAAGACCTATTAGTATTGATACCCCCTAGTATATCATAAGTGTCTAGATTAGGTAACACACCAGGATATACTAGAATCTTACATAAAGGTAAACCCCGAAGGAACCAATAAATACCCAATGGTAGGCTAATCCTAGTACCTAATCGAGGATAAGGAAGCCAGACCCATACGCAACTCGATCATCTATTAGTATAAGTTATTAGTATATTATTCTTGATGTTACATGATCATACAAGGCTTATAAAATTTGAAAATAAGGCATTCATGTATTATTCCATCTAAATCATTACCATTCCCAAACCATGTGTGGGATTTACATTAATGAATACTCAATTTTTAAAAAGAAAAACCCTTAGATTAATCTATTTTAGGCCAAAGTCCAAATAATATTACCCCCTTAAATCCATCAAATACCTATTTGAGTTTACCCATTAAGATATTTATAACACCCATTGAGTTTACCATGAATCGTGATCAATTTAATACATCATTTAGGTTGTTAATCCATGAAAATAGATGTATTTCAATCATTAAATAGTAATATAGCAATGTTAGGCATAGTCTCAAAGCATATCAAAGAAAAAAGATCGAAACCACACAATCTAGATGAACCAATCAATCAATTTAGCCTAACTAGTAGATTGGTTTGGGCTGACAAGTTTATCAATTTGGCTTAGTTAAACCTATGGTTCCCTTGAGTAGGTTGATCGATTTGACCAAAATATTTAACTATTTAGAGACCAATTGATCAGTTGTACAAAAGCAGTTAATGGGTTTAAATAGAGAGCAAAAAAAAAAGTCACCATAGACTTATTTATCTATCCATTTGGGCTAACAAGTTAATCAGTTTGGCTCAATAAAACCTAAGGTTCCTTCAAATAGACTAATTTGTTTGGCCAAACCAATCAACTATTAAGAGATAATTAGGTTGTTTCTATTAAACTAATCAATGGGTTTAAGTAGAGAGCAAACTAAGATCAGCACAAACCTACCAGTTGATTGGTTTTAGCCAACGACCCACTATTCTATGTATAGATTATCGGTTTAGCCTAAATAGCCAATTGGTTTTCCCCTAAACATCACATAATAGACATTCTCTAATAAAATAGACCTAAAAAATCCCACCACATTTTCAATTTCCTTACCTTAAAAATGGATGTTAAAGCTTCAAAAATCTAATAAATAATTTCATAAATCAAAATTTAAAATAGGAGAAAACAACTTACCGAACCTAAGAGAAAAACTGAGGGAATTTGTACTAAAAGAAAGACTCAACCTATTCCTAAATCTAACCATCCCATGCTTAAAGATAAACAAGTAGGAGCTATATGAAGGGATTAGAAGAGTGATAAGGAATAAGAACTAAGCTTGTATTGGGGAGAAAATACCACAAGGTTACAGAATTGGAATATTTTTGTAGCTAAAAGAAAAGTGAGTGGAAGGGGTGATTAGGGCTATTTATAGATAAAAAATCAATACTAAAAATTGTGTAGTTATCATCTAATCGAAATACCATAATTTATACCATTTGAGTTTGAGTTAAATGGGTGGATTTTGTCAAAGGTAATCTAACATCCGTTCCAAAGCTAAGATGGTGATTTCTGAAAACATATGGGTCAAATTAACTAAGATATATCAAACAAATGAAGGAAATGAACAAACATCATTAAGGGAATTTATCAGCTAAGAATAAATAGATTTGGGAATCAAAGTAATGATTTCTAGAGCATCTAGAGAAAAAAGGCGGGTGATGACAAAGCTGAGGTCACCCTCTCCTTCAGTTATCCCAATCAAGTCCTTGAATTAGTTTGAGGTAAAAACTCAGGCCAAATGTATGATAAGAATGGATAAGATTATTTAAGGAGCAACTTCAAATTGGATTACTAAGGCTCCATACTTGTATAAGCTTCCCCAAAAAATTGATTTCTAAAATATACATAGCTCGACAAACTAATTGATTAGTTTAGCCAAACATTCAATTATTCTATTGACTAGTCAATTGCTTCCCAAGTCAAGTCAACCTATTGAGTTGAGGAAAACCCTTTAGTTTGAATGATAAAATAATCAATCAATTCATGAAACTAATCATTTAATTGGCCTATTAACTCATCTTACTCAATTTCTAAAGCTTATTCAAATATAACTTTTTCTTTAACTCATTATGATTCTAAATCAAAATCCAACAATATAAAATTTTAATAAATGCTAAAAGTTCCCATTCATCACAACTAATAAAAAGATGGTTATAAAGTAGCATCGTATACCTCAAATATTACTATGACACTCATGAGTTCTAGAGTAATAAAAATATCATCAATGAAGACCATGACAAATAGATCAAGGTACTATAAGAATATGTATTTTATGGTGTAGGATCATCCCCCTCATGTTATAACAATAATCTATTCAAAATTTTTTTCTATGTTAGGAGAATAAAAAACTCTCCTTACATGGACTAAAATATAAGCTAGATTATAAGGAGCTATAAAAGCCATGTAATAATAATTATATGCCACCAAATCACCACATCTCCTTGGATTCATTATGGCTTGAATATTTCTAAAAAATATGGCTTAACAAGTCACACACATTTCAGCCAAAACCAGCTAGTATAGTAACCTCATGTAGTGCTCAATTTTCAAACCAAGCTTGCAACTACCTCACTTCTTACACCGGATTTTTAGATTTGAGTTTAATTCTTTCCAAGACCTTAATTACCATTGGTTAAGGGGTTTAGTGGCCTGGAAAAGAGGCATTGGCTACTGGCCATAGGGAGAAGCAAAAGAGTTACTTTTCTGTGTTTAATTAAGCATAGGCATGAGTAATCTATGAGTTTCATTTTTCTTATAATTTATGTTTCCTAAGTCCTATTAATTTCTTAAACTTAATATAGAAATTAATGCATGTGGAAGGGCTATGTGTGGCTCAAAAATCACCCCCATGTTGATTGTTTGAACCCTACCATAGTTAGGATGCATTGGAGTAGAGTTTGGTTAAGTTGAACCTAAGGGTTGATTGTAATTTTTCTCAACTTATTACATTATTATATAGGTGTAAATGAATGAAAAATGCATCCATTTATTGAATATTTTACATAGAAGGTCATGTGTCTTTTTGTTCCCCAATAAACATAGTTCATGGTTTGTTGCAACTCAAAAATCTTGCAATGATTAGCATAAGAGTTAATGCCTTAAGCGGTGATTGTAAGCATTTGATTTAAAGGGTCTTTTGAATAATAAATAAGCTTTCCCATCTCATTACCTCTTATATTTTCTCTTTTTTTTTTGAACTAAACCGATGTTCCATCATCAAATCTTAGCAAGACCCAATATGTTTGGCATTTTACGCATCAAATTGGTATAAAAGCTCAAGGTTCATAAAGTTGGGTCTTTTGATTTCTCTCTTTTTTCTGCACATTGTACCACCATTTTCCAGCCTTATTTATGAACCATTACATTCATTTTCCACCCCCATTTTAGACTCTATTCCACCCCCATTTTCAATCACCCTAGCATTGAGCACCACTATTTTTCTTCCAATTTTTATGGCCTTATTTTCATCTAACCCTTCCACCATTCTAACAACATCCCCCACCTTACCCCATTCAAACCTTACCTACCATCCCACAACCCATTCGAAATAAAAAACCACCAAAAGTCCCACTATTCGATCCTCACCTAACTTTTGCACACTTATCTTCATGTTTTCCTTTCCAAACCACCATGGAGAACCAATAAGGTCCTAGAGGTTTGAGTCTTGAAGAAGAAAACAACTTGAGAAGAGATAGGGCTCTAGAGTCCCGACAAGAAAACATGAGGAGATTGCTAGGCAATTTGGAATCACTTGCACCAAATGCCAACATTCCTCACTTAAGAAGAGTACCATCATTTCATGTGGAAAGGGAGGAATCAAACCTAGAGGAAGAAGCTATTAATTTTAGCTCTTCATCTAATGAGTCTCCTAGTTTCCAAGGTTGGAGGATACATGTTAGATGGGAGTCTTCTCATGATATCAAAATAGAGATTTCTGAGTTTGATGAGTCACATAATCCAAAAGACTTTTAGATTGGGAGTTGAGGTACAATAGGATGCTCAAAGCCAAATCTTATGATAATGAGAAGCCATTCAAGGTAGTGGTCCTTAATAAAAAAGGGAATGGTTCCTTTTGGTAGGAAAAATTGGTATATAAGAGGGAGAAAAAATGAAAGTCTAAGGTGAGTAGATGGATAAAAATATAAAACAAATTTAATGAAGGAGAGGTTTTTTATTCCTTCTTATATGCAAGACCTTAACAATAAAATGTCTTCTTTGAGACAAGGGTATACAAGTGTAGAAGAGAACATTAAGGTGTTTGAAAAGCTCATTAGGAGGATTGGTTTTGAAGAGGTGGAGGAGCACATAATGTCATGATTCTTAGGAGGTTTAAGAAGTGACATTGCTAGGAAGGTGGGTCATTACAAATATTACACCCTAGATGAATTGTTTCATCTAGCCATTAAGGTGGAGAGGATTTAAAAACAAAATAAGCGTTTGAATTTGTGCATGGTAGAGCCAAACAAAAACCATCATAGGGAGGTGCCTAAGATCTCCTACACTCAAAACATTTGATGTTAAGGGTAAGGGAATGTTTGAAATAGGTGAGACAAGTAGGAAGAAGGGAGTGAGGTGATTTAAGTGTCAAGAGATTGGGAATTATCAAAATAAATGTCCAAAAAAATAGGTAACTTTGCTTAACCAAGAGAAGTAGCCATTGGAGGTGAAAGAATAAGAGGAGCACTCGGCCATGGAGGAGGAGGCCGAGTTTGAGGAAACCCCACAAGATGTTGGAGAGGCCTTGATAGTGTGGAGGGTGTTACATGTAAAAGAAGTTTCAGATGAGGAGTCCCAAAGGGAAAACATATATCATACTAAGTGCATAGTACTTGATCAAGTATGTTCCTTTATTGTTGATGAGTGTAGTTATACAAATATGGCTTCTTGTACTCTTGTAGAGAAGCTTCACTTTCCCACTACTACAATTGCTAAGCCACATAAACTTCAATAGATTAATGATGGCTTGATATTTGAGGTCACTAAACAAGTTGTTTTTCCATTTTCCATAGGGAAGACTTATCAAGATAAAGTTGTTTGTGATGTAGTTCCGTGGATGTATGCCATTTGTTGTTCGATAGGCCTTGGAATATGATAGGAATGTCAAGCATGATGGTAGGAAGAATGTTTATAGCTTGAATTATGACACCAAAAATTTTATACTCACACCCCTAAGAATTCTGTCCTCATTTGTTAGGGAGGATTCATTGTGTAAAAATTCTATGTTTATAAATGGGAAGGGGGTAGACAAGGCCATAGGGGAAGGGAAAACCATGCATTTTTTGTTGATGCTTGAAATAATGAGAATGGTAGTCTACTTGATGTAAGGGTCAAAACCTTACTAGGTGAGTTTGGGGATGTCTTCCCAAATGAATTACTTAGTGATTTTCCTCCCATAATAGGAATAAAGCACCAAACTTACTTCCTTCTGGGTGCTACTTTCCATAACAAACTAGCTTATAGGTGTAAATCTAAAGAGGCCATGGAGTTGCAACAAAAAGATGAAGAGCTGTTGCAAAAAGGTTACATTACTGAATCACTTAGCCCACATGCTGTATTGGCCCTTTTGGTACTAAAGAATGATGTCTTAATAAGGATGTGTGTTCATAGTAGAGCCATTAACAACATAACTATTAAGTATAGGTATCCCATACCTAGGCTTGATGAAATATTGATTTGTTTACATAGGCCAAGTGTTTTCTCCAAAATTTAGTTAAGGAGTGGTTACTATCTAATTAGGGTGAAGGAAGGAGATGAATGGAAGACTAATTTCAGGACCAATGGAGGCCTATATGAGTTGATGGTCATGCCATTTGGGCTTTCCAAATCAATATGTACCTTAATAAGACTCATGGATGATGTCTTAAGACTCTTCAAATATAAATTTATTATTCTATACTTTGACGGCATTCTTGTATTCTTCTATAGTAGTGATGATCCTATAAGGCACTCAAATATTTTATTTTTACCTCTTAGGAGAAGAAATTTATACGGTAAACTAGAAAAGTATGACTTCTTTTTGCCAAAAGTCACCTTTCTATGATTTGTTATACCTAAAGATGGTATTTCCATGGATGAATCAATGGTGGAGGTAATAAGAATGTGCATAGTTTGTTGCATCTCAAAAATCTTGCAATTTTTAGCTTAAGAATTGATACTTTAAGTAATCATTGTAAGCATTTAATTTTAAAGGTTGCTTGAATATCAAATCCACTTTCCCCTCTCATCCTCTCTTCTATTTTCTCTTTTTTTGGAGCTAAACCAATGTCTTATCATAAACTCTTAGCAAGACCCAATTTGTTTGCCATTTATGCATTAGTTCATAAGAGCCATGAACAACACTGTCACAATAATAACTACAAAAGACATCAAAGTAAACTTGTAATGGTCATACCACATTCTCAAGGCTACTTTTTGTATGTCCTTCTCAATAATTTTCAACTAATGATATATGAACCCAAGGTTGATATTCAAGAAAATTAAGCCCCATGTAACTTGGCAAATATGTCATTAATCTACGGTTAATGATAACATTTTTTTCACTATAACCTAGTTTAAACCCTTGAAATTAATGTAGATCCTCAACCCATTATCTCTCTTCGTATAAAAAGGGTTGGTATTTCCTAAGATGATATAATATATCGATAACACCCTTCTCCTACAACTCCTCTAAATAAGTGCATAACTTTTCTCTCTCTTTTTATGGCATGTGATATGGAGCCTTCAATATAAGCTTTATCCTCAATAAAAGGTTTATAGTGAAATGTATCCACACACTAGTGACATACTTAAGATCTCATTGAGAAACACATATCATAATTCACAATATTTAATTTTGAAGATAATTTATAATGACAAAAAAATAGGGATGTCACTACCACATCAGCAATAGGAGAGATGTGATCATCATGGAACATGTGTTCGGTGTAGAGCAAAATAGAATAAACGAACAAAAGAACATAAACACTAATAAGATAGTAATGATAATAAGGGTAAGAATAACATAGAAAGGAGAGATAACTTTACAACGTGTAAATACATGAATCAAAACCAAGAGTTTAAATAACTAAATGCAAAAACATCCAAATAAATTAGGAATAATAAACTAAGCAGGCTTGTACAAATCTTAACTAATGTTAAAAATATGAACCTCATTCCCCTAGCAACGATTAGGTACTATTCCACATAAACATCCTCAATACATTCTAGATGATCATC
Organism: Tamarix chinensis; assembly: GCA_030549775.1. Classification (NCBI taxonomy): domain Eukaryota; kingdom Viridiplantae; phylum Streptophyta; class Magnoliopsida; order Caryophyllales; family Tamaricaceae; genus Tamarix; species Tamarix chinensis. The sequence goes on from CM060175.1 coordinate 27,295,933, forward strand.
ATAACCCTATAAGTTGGTCTTCACTCACTAGAATAGAATCTAGATAATAAAGTCACTATAATATTATAGTATCAGTATGGTGATGTAATAGTAAAATAAACAACTAGAAAAATGGAACACCTTATGCTGCACATTAACATTACACAATAGCATGGTAAAAAGATATACTTAGGAAATATAACCTATTATCTCATAATTTTCATGTTAATAAAGGATGGTCTAAAAAGAAATATGGAAGAGATAATAATAAAAATCATTCACTAAGCTTACATAAAATAAGCCATATTATTAATCCCCTATTAAAAAAACTATGCACTTTCATGCACAAACAACTAATTTCCATTACTTATAATTATTATGTGATATCTAAAAACACCAACTATATTCCAATACTAGCCAATTAGGCATTTCTATGTGATAACACCAGACCCAAACTAAGGCATATAAGCCACCAAAGTGGGCTTGTAAAAGATAAAACCAAAGTAATAATATAAGGCTTCTAAGGTACACTACATTATTCATTATTTTAAATTTTCCTTGGTTCCAATTATACAAAGCCATGATCATCAATTAGTATCACAAACTATTTGAAATTTTCAATAGATTCCTAAAAGACAAATTGATAAATAATAAACAAGTTGATTGCATTTAAGTAAAGTCGATTGATTGATTCTTATGATTAGATGAATGGTTTGGGAATATTATAGCTAAACAAAAATAAAGAACAAAGCAAAACAATTCAACTTGTTGGTTATGTCAATCAATTGTTCATAATAAGTAATCATTTGCTTGGATAAACCACACTATGTATGTAGGCCTTGATAAAAACATCTTTAGACACAAAATGACTAGTCGATGGAACTATCAAACTAATAAACTATTCACAGAAATCAATCAATTTGTTAAGCTAAACAATCAACCAATTTGTGTGAAGTGACATCCAAACCAGCATTTCACATAATAAAAAAAAATTCACACACACTTCCTAAATTATTAGTATCACACTTCGATTCTGTAAAATTACACATTAAAACAAATTCTACACTTAAAATAACATATATTCATGATAGATAATTAATACACATTATATTCATGCTTAAATATAAAAGCTTATGCTTGCTATCAACATACACAAAACATGCTCGAAATTCCAAGAATATAAGAATTCTATATGCACTAAATCTAGGATTTAAAATAAAATATATGCATCATAGAACATATAAAGAATATGGTACCACAACTAAGATCATATATCCTTATTTATGTAAAAGGTAAGGATCTGTTACCTCTTACTAAATTTCTTTTAGCATAATAATATAATTAAAATTTCATAGCCTCTATAAAGACTCCAGATTTTTCTAAGGGAATCAAGGATAAAAAGCATCAAAATTCTTTTGAAAACCAAATTAAAAAATTATAATATAAGAAGATGAAATTAAGCAATACTCAACCTTCTCTAATGAATAAGATTAAAATAGGAGAAAATTTAAGAGCTTAAACAATCCTCTAAACCTTAGTCCCTCTTTATATAAATTGAAAAACAAGGGAAAGTTAAGTATAAGAATGAGAGAAGAAGGTGAAAAAGTACTTTATCTTGGGAGGGAATCAAAGAAGAAAAACCTTTATTTTCCAATAGAAAATAAATGGGAAGGTAACAAATTACTCAAAACTTAGTGAATGAACGAAGGATAAAGAGAGAAAGGCAAGAAAGTGTTGATGGTCAAATTCAAAAGGAACTACAAATTAATTCTTTGGGAGGATAGGGAAAATAAACATAATAGAAGGAAAGGATAGAGATAATTTAATTTTGTTGAGCATAGGGGACCAAAGATTAGGGAATGTATAGATGGAAATGAGGGAGATGGAGTGCAATTACATTATGGTAGAGGTAAAGTAGACTAGAGTTTTAAGGAGATCTACATTCAAATGTGGCTACAAGAGGAGGGAGGAAAGTGTGGGAGAGGTTAAGTAAGTGAATAATTACCTTAAAAGTTCTTTAATGGGATTTTTCATGAATAATATTCTATGTGAATAAAAAATTCAAATCACAAAAATATGTGTATTAGGTGAAAGTGAATCTAAATTGAAATGTTTTGAAAACTTGGAAAGGGAATAAATACCAAAATAGTAAAGGATATAAAATTGTAGTATAGCTAATAGATATCTTTAGGAAGTCAGTGAACTAGTTATCCCAAAAATAAAAACATGTTACCTTGGTCATACAAGTTAATTAGCTTAGGCAATCTAGTGGATTGATACACCTCAAATTTATTATTTTTACCCAACTTTGAATCACTTTTCAAAATAATAAAAAAATATGTTTTATATCAACATAATTTTAAATATATTATCAAGGATGTTAAGGTGGGATAGTATATCACTACCCTCTTTAAAGATATTCATCCCCTAAAGTTCATAAAAGCAAACTTTGTTGTTTCCTTAAAATATTTCAAATCCTTAAACCAACAAGTTAAATAAATAATTCATGAGAGTTAGAGTGAAAGGAAAAGGAATTATCCCTAGATACTTCATTTCCATTTCATTTTTAGAATCCCAACTTACCTCCCCTACTCAATGGTGTGACGATAGGATCTTCACTAGTGGAGTGACCTTCTAACAAGTGTCTTGAGTATTGCTATCAAGGATCCTTTATAGCTATCCCACTTTTGCAAATGATTGATAGATATCTATCATCTCAAACTAAATGATGTAAGAAGTATTTACCATATTTTTCTACATCTAATAGATATGGAAGATGTTATGTATTCGAGAAAGAACTTTATACATATAGCACTTCAAGAATCAATGTCTCTTACCTTATCTAAAATCTCATATTATCTAATTTATCTCAAGATAATATTTCCAATAGAACCAAAATACATCACCTTCTTCAAGGAAGAGACAACTAGAAGAAATTAGTCACCTACCTTATGCCTATTTTTCTCATTCTAAAATACACATAACTCTTCTACAATTCTTGGGTAGCATTCATTAGATCTCAAATAAATCTAACATGTTTGCTAGTTTCCTTTTGCATCATGGTTCATAACCCAATCATGTTGTTAGAGTTTGTCAAACATTGAGGACTATGACACTTTTATCAATATAAGGCCTTAAAAGGTGCCATCCTATTGATAATTTGGTGATTGTTCTTATAAGAAAGCATGAGTACATCTTAGTTGTCCTCCTAACTATCTTGAAATGTAAGTATGCACATTGGAATGATATCCTCAAATTTTTAAATAGTGCACTGAATCTAACCATATATAGATGTATAGAAGCAATACTTATATTCAGTTATATGCATAAAGATTCATCTAAATCCACTAAATATGTGATAGGAATCTAGAGTATTAGTATGAAAAAATATACCACATGGTATTGTATGATGTTCATCCTATAAGAACTAACCTTCTACTCCATATTTCAGGTTAAATTTATTTTTGTAAACATTATAGACTTGGTACTATAACCATATTGAGTCTGAATCAAAATGATTTTGTAGTAAACCTATTAAGATGACAACAAAATTGCTATCCTACTTTAACTCAATGACCTTTAATTTCTAAAGCAATCATGTTTAGTGCTTGTGATATATCAAGCATCTAGTAATAAAGTATGTAACCTCCTACTTCACATGGGCTCACTAATACATTTGCTTTAGGTCCTTGCACACCTTATCTCTTCTAGGATGGAACACTAAGGTACATCATGACCTTCCTCAAGAATCATATACTTTAGCTCCACCAAAGACTAAAGAATGAAGTAATTGCCTCAAGATTTGATATTATCATTCCCAATAAATTTGATATATCATGAATTTTTACTCATGTATATATGTTTTATCATCTCAAGATTTATGTAGCCTATACCCATGTCCTAAAACTTATAGCATATCTAGTTTAAAACTACTAATGAACCTTCTGAGTGAAAACTCTTCCAATTAAGAGCATCTACCATGATATTACTCGTACCTTTATCATAGGTTAAATCTAAATCATACTCCTTGGCCAACTCTAGCCATCTCCATTATCTAATGTTAAAGTCTTGCTAAGTGAAGATATACTTGAGACTTTCATGGTCTATGAATAACTTACATTATACATGATAAGGATGATGGCTATAGATCTTTTAGGAGTTGACCACTGCTACAAGATTAATATCTTGAGTTATATAGTACTAATCATACTCTTTCCACTAACAAGAAGCATATGACACTATCCTCTAATGATGCATCACTAAACAGCCCACACCATTCTTTGATGTGCCACTATATCAAACCACTATGTACCTAATGTTAAAGTAAAAAATGGTTATCATGTCTACAAACTTTTTTACTCCTCTAAAACCTTAGTGTACTTATTATCCCACAAAATTACAATGTCCTTTTTAATAGGATAATCAAAGGATTAGCGATCATAAAAATATCCCAAATGAAAATCCTATAGGATCTAGTGAATCTAAGAAAGATGTATGCTTTATTAGTAATCATTTGTGCTAACAATTATTATACTACAATGGTTTTTGATGTATCCAAAAAAAATCTTCCCCTTGAGATAACTTATAAAGGGAAGGCTACTTCATGCATCCATAACTCACACTTTGATAGCTTGGTGTACAAAACATTTGTCAACAATGTATGCCTCAAACATTACTTAAGCTCCACACAAGTATTGATATAAATCAAAATACATGATGAATTAATCTAGCTCCTCTTAGAAGATATAATTCATGAGTGTCATGAATAATATTAGCACATTAGTGAGTCCAAAGTTAGCAATAAGCCCTAGAACCAATCATAGTTTGTGATTTGCAATTGTAGATTTAGTGATTGTGCTTATTCATAAAATATCATTTAATGTCATTAATTAAAATATTGTTATCTCTTTGACTAATAGTTCTTCATGTAAATAATTAAGTATTTGAATAGACTGTGGAACTCTACAAGATAATAGAAAGAGTATTATTCAACAATTGTCCCTAGTGTAGTATCATCTAATTAAAGGATATTAGTTGTCATAAGACTAATATGTAGACTAATTATTGATCACGTTCTACTGATTATTGATATGAGATATCAAACTAATAACATATAGACATATTATGGAATATGTGTAATACCAACAAATTTTAAAAACCTAGAAATTAATAATTAATTTTAATTTAGGATAATTTAATTTCCTTTTCAATTATTAATTTAATTATTTTGTATATTTTTGATTTAAAAAAATGAATATGATTATTTAATTAATTAAAATAATTATTTTATCATATGGTAATAATCTATTTATTTAAATAATTTCTCAAACCCATATATTACTAAAATTATCCTCTTAAATGGATAACATAAATCTTTAGAATAAATTATTTTATTAAAAAAATTGTATCCATCTCAATAATTAAATACCCTAAATCAAAAAATTATTTTATTTTCCTTTTTCCTTTTCCTTTTTCCTTTTCCTTTTTTCTTTCCCCTTTTCCTTTTTTTCCTTCCTTTTTCGTTCTCCTCTTTTCTTCTCTCCTTTTCCTATTGGGCCGCTGGCCCCTCTCTCTTTCTTCACCTGTCCAGTGCTCTCCCCTTTCCTTTTCTTTTCTTCCTTCTTCCCCTTGTTATGTCAGCCCAACCACCCCTCCCTTCTTCCTTCTTCCTCTTGCACACGGGTCGACCAACATTCCTTTCCTCCCGGCCAAACTAGCCTGCCTCCTTTTTTTTCTTCCTATTCTCCTTCCTTTTCCCTACTCGTTAAGCCCACATCTACAACCTTTTGCCTCCCCTCTACACCTGCATAGCCCCATCCTATCCTCTCCCTGTAACACCCCCAAATTTACTATTGAAAAATTTGGTTTAATTAAAGGGGTTTAGTGGAAGCGAAAAGATAAAATCGTAAACTCGGGGGCATTACCGCCACACTTAGTACCAGATCGGTTCACTTCTACCGTTCCAGTACTAAGTGCTAAGGCTAAATAAAGTTAACATTAAACACGAATCATTAATAAAACACAATTCATATAGAAATCAGAGTGTAATTTAGGATTACAAACCAAAGAGTACGTGACTAGTGTTTTTCAAAACATAAATCATAGTACAAAAACACAACTAAAATATGATAATACAAGGTCCAATAAAAAAAATAGAGTCCGACCGATTTGCTCTCGATCCCCAAGTCAGGTTTAGGCTCAAAGCTTAACCCCATCCGATGCCTCATAAGTGTCGTAGGCATCGAAGACGTCATCCCCTACCTGCACAAGCTCATATGGGTCTTCTACTCATGGGAATGAGCATCACACATGAAATGGGTGATTAGTATGCTACGTACTGAGTAAGGTAACAAATGCGCTAAGGCCAAACATACAAAACATACAACATATCATACATGAAAGATTCACATAAGCTGCATGTAGTAATCCAGATAATGAAGGCCGACCATGGCCCAATTAGACTTATTTTCTTTTGAATCTCTTTTAAAGGTAGTCGTTTCATACCATAATCTTTATTAATCCATGCGAGTGTGGGAACCCCACTATTATAGCTTGTGGATCGTTCACTTATAGGGCAGGACGCACCTAACCACTATTATACGCTGGTGGATCGGTCTCCAAGGCAAAATGCTCCTTGCCATTATTATGCCGCTAGATCGGTTTGGCCCCGACTCTCATGGTTTTTCACTCTAAGTATATAGTAGCTTTCCCATGATTCATTGGCAACATAATATTTGGTTTGTTGAGCTTGGGATCCCCCACTATTATAGCCAGTAGATCAGTTACTTATAGGGAAAAACGCACCTAACCACTATTATATGCCAGTGGATCGGTCTGGGCCCAGCTGAACAATCTTACTCTTTAAGTGATTAGTATCTTATTCATGTCTTATTAGATAAAGCTTTTCACCTTTGACATGCATATCAACTACCTTCTACTTCTATCCTCCGAAGGGGGTTCGCCCCATATCTTAAGACGCTTGCGCCCCTTATCACACCTTGACATTTATTTCCCTTTACACTTACCCTCTAATGAAGAACCCAACTCCTACGGGTGTGGGTTAGGCCCAACACCTTATGACATCAACTGCACCTACTATCACCCCTAGGGTTTTCCCTTGAAAACCCTAATTGGACTGATGTGGCTCAACCCCCTCTCTCACTTACACTACCACTACCTCGTTTATCGCCCCATACCTCAACTCATTAGATCCAATCCCAAATCATATGGCTTTACCACTTGATTCCACATGTTTCTAGAAAAAACCCTAGTTGGCCACTTCAAACCCTAGTGCCTTTCTTCTCCCACAAGTAAGCTCTCTATTTCTCACTCAACATTCCTTTTCTCCCATGGCACCCATACTCACTCCTTACATAATAAATTTCCATTCTTAACCTGTACTCCACTCTCCCTTAATCATTTTTGCTTCCACAATTTCCAGATTATTACTTCCTCCCAAAACCCTAATCGGGTCCCTTACACACCCTTTCACTGGCCTACGTACTATTTTTCATCCCAAGTCTCCAATCACTCCATAACTCTCCCCTTAGCTTATTTACACCCTAAATCAACTTTTCTCATGTGAAGATCACCCCCATGCAAGTTTTATCCATCCCATGCAAACACCCCAAAGTCCCATGAAAATTTTAGGATTCTCATGCATGGTTCCCATCTCTCATTCATTTTGGTCATTCTTTCCTCTTTAATTTCCTCTCATAGATCATCAGGCATTTTGGTTAACCTCATATCCCCCCTTAATGAACTCACTTTCCATTTCTTTCTTTTTTCCTTTTATTCCCATATCATATTATCAATTATCCTAGCATGCATATCCTAGAGGGCCATATCATATCACACCATAGACACCATATATACATATCATACTCATGTCGTAAGAAGGACATACAAACATACCTCAACTCCAAGCTGCGCTACACATAAGACAAGTTGAGGACAATCATACGATACACAATATAAAATGATATATATAGCATCCAAGGCATATAAGTCACATAACACACATGGGCCTTAGCTACATCCTTACCTAAAACGACACCGGGCTTGGAGAACGCTCCTAAAACTCCTTAGAATTTTGGCTCGATTCACCTATAAGAGGGAAAATACTAAGGATTAGTTTCCCTCCTACCAAAAGTACCATTACTCCTTAATTTTTTCTAAGATTAGGATTGTTATTATTAAAGAGAGTATTATACGTGAAAACTAGGGTTTTTATCTTCAAGTTAGCCACTAGATATTACTAGCCAAAATATGCTTATCTTAAATATTTAATGCCATACTTATAGTATTAAAAATAATAGATTTATTCTTATAATAATAGTATTAATACTAGTTATAGCAAAATAGTGACAATAATAATAATAATAATAGTAATGCTAATGTTTATAGTGATAGAAACCCTAGCATTTTTAAGGCTAAGTCTAATAATAATATTAGGGTTAAAATAATAGTATAATAATTGCAATACCAACAAAGTAAAAATATTCCCAAAGATAATAATGATAAAATTTATATTTTGAATAATAATAATATAAGGGTTCAAATGTTTTTGTCACAATAATAGTAATAAAATAATAAAAATAATAATAGTAATAACTAATAATGATACCATAGTAATAATGTTAGTGATAAAGGCATTAGGAATAATATTAAAGATATTCTCATATTAAATAGTAAAATACTAAGGCTTAAGTAATCTTCTCCTTTAACAAAAAAATGATAATATTCCAACTTCAGTTTAAATAACATTAATAATAATAATAATAATAATAATAATAATAATAATAATAACAACAATAATAATAATAATAATAATAATAATAATAATGTTAAGTACAATAATAATAACAATAACAATGATAATAGTAACCGAAATAATAATAATAATATAAAGGTCCAAATATTTATATTAATAAATAAGAGTGATAATAGACATGGTTAGTATTAACCATGTTAGCAAGGAAATAATGATAATGATAATGGTAATAACAATAGTAATAATACCAATAATAACAATAATAAAGTTAGGGTTAAGTAGTGATAATAATAATAATAATAATAATAATAATAATAATAATAATAATAATAATAATAATAATAGTGGAGATAACTATATTAATACTAAATTTGTTAATAATAATAATAGTATTATTATTATTATTATTATTATTATTATTATTATTATTATTAGTAGTAGTAGTAGTAGTAGTAGTAGTAGTAGTAATAATAATAATAATAATAATAATAATAATAATAATAATAATAATAATAATGTTAGCCATTTTAATGTTAAAGTTGTAGCCTTTTAAATAGTTTACCCTAGTTACATGTATTTTCTGAAATTAGGTTTGGAAAAAAGGGGGATACATGATAGTAACAATATTAGTAATGGTAATAATTATAATAATAACCATGATAAAACAACACTAGTAGTAGTAGTAGTAGTAGTAGTAGTAGTAGTAATAATAATAATAATAATAATATTAAGGATAATACTAGTAATATTAAATAAAATTATTTACACTTATAGAAAATAGTTTAGGGGTTGGGGAAGTTGGAGATCCACCTAAGGTTTGTGGTGGAACCAACAACGCAACATGGCAGCGATGGTGGTAGTGGTGGAGGAGGAAGAGGGGTGGAAAGATTACAATACATGCTAAAGAAGAGGAAGTGTGATATAAATTTCCAAAATTTGTATTTAAATAATTCCTTTAATTGTTATAGAGTATGTTGTACTTATAATTATTTTTCTTATTATGTGATTGTTTAGGAAATTAATTCAAAACATGGGGAATGGATCGAGAGGTTGTTGTCGCTGCTGCTGGGAGTTGTTATAAAAATTATGTTATATTAATTGTAGAAAATCCCATGCGATGCATTCACCAGCAAATTTGGCTAATGGGGATTAAGCTGGTTGTGTAATCTACCACCCAACCCATAATTATCTGGGTTAGTTGAATGAGGATTACTCAACCCTTGGTAACCATGATTATCTATTATAATTTTTAGCTGATGGGAATTATTTGTACATCCATTACTTTGGATTATTATGCCTTGTAATAATTTTGTAAATTCGGCTTGTTTTTCTTTAATCAGTCGTCGACCCATATTCTATATGTCTCGGCTATATCTGGGCTGATTTTTATAGGAGATGAAGGCCTGCGTTGTGTATTTTGTATGCCTTTCTTTTGTATTATATACGCCACATATATAAGGCGTATACACGGTTGTAGTAGACTACTTTTTTGGTCGAATAGATTCTTGAGATAATTTCTTGAACTCTCTCTCGCTCTCTCTCGACTCTCTCTCTCTCTCGAACTTCTCATTCGCAATTCTTCTCGCTCTTTCATCTATCTCTTCTCGATCTATTCTTGATCTTCTCTATTCTTCAACTTCAGTAGCTGTTGAATTCAACTGCGCTCTAAGTTTTCTAATCTTCCTTTGGAGAAAATCCTTAGGCTGATTGTTCGGTGAATCGAACCCCGCGCTCAATTTTGTTTTTGCGATCCTGCGAAATTTCTATGAAACCCTTCAATGTTTTATCATTTGGTATCAGACCCTTGATTATTCGAGTGCTCGTGGTTTAATTTGTCTGTTAGTGAACTTTTATTATTCTAATTACTATTCTTGAGTGCACTAACCCATATTTCTGAAGTCTGAATCCGGGGTTTGCGATTGACAAAAAAAATCGAACGATTTTTGTCTTGTTTAAGCCGGCGACCAAGAGGGTTGTGTTATAGAATTCCGAACTACTTGGGAAACCCTAAGTAAATTTTAGTGATTTTTTAGTTAGGGCTTGGTCAAGATTCTTGAATCTTGATGATATTCAAGGAATACTCCTCGATCGGTAAATTTGAACCTTACTTTTGATAATTACTGCAATTTTTGGTTGTTAATTTAACATTTTTATTACGAATTGATCATTTTTGCTCACAATTGAAAGAGTGCGCAGGAGTGGTTAAATCCAGTGAACCCTTGATTCTAGAAAAGGTTAAAGGCTACAAGAAGAGGGGTCCTATCTCGCAATTGGTTTGATTGCTTTAGTTTCTCTCACGATAATATCGTTCCTTCCTTGAGTTTTTCTATTTTATTTGATTTAACAACTATCTAGAAGTTATTGTGCATTCTGTGTGTTCTAATATAGTCTTTAACCTTGTGTAGTGCTGCGATATCTTTTATACCTAGTAGTGATCAATGTGCTGTCTAATTAATTTAATTATAAAGTAAATTTTGTTCTAGACTGACTGTTATCTATGTCTTATCTTGTACATCATAAAGTAAATCCAATAATATCTTATAACGGAAAATCTGTTAATCAATCTGTCTCAGTATCTAGCAATGAATTATTAGAAACTCTTAGGACTTTTCAAGAACAAATGATTGCCTAACTTGCTGGTTTGTCTACTAATCTAGAATCGAGGATAGGAGAACAGGAAATAAGAATTAATGAATTGTAGAATAATAGGGCAGATACTCAACATGCTGGGGTATTATGAAGGGCTCCCATGGAACCTACAACTAGGATTCCACCTTTAAATAGTTTAGAAGAATTAGAAGATCAAATATCCAATAATAGTGATAAGAGACCTAGATAGAATAATAAATAAGAAAGAGAATTAGACATAGTTGATAGGAACCTAAGTAACCTTAAGTTTAACATACCTGGATTCAATGGAAGAAATGATCTTGATTATTATTTTGAGTGGGAAAGAAAGATAGAGTTAGTGTTTGAATGTCATAATTATTTTGATGAGAAGAAAATTAAGGTAGCAGTAGTGGAATTTAAAGAATATGCATCTTCTTGGTATCACAATCTTGTCTTAACTAGGCATAGGAGTGGAGAACCACCTATAAAAACATAGGATGAATTTAAGATTCTAATGAGGAAAAGTTTTTTTTCCAAGTTACTATTATAGAGAATAACATAAGAAGTTACTGACGCTGAATTAGGGAAATAGGTCTGTAGATGAATACTTTAGGGAACTAGAAGTCTTGGTGATTAAAATAGGAATTGTTTAGGATGCTACAATGGCTAGATTCTTAAGTGGATTAAATTCTGAGATAGCTGATAAGGTAGAATTATATCCTTGTGGAACTTTAAGTGAAATGGTTAACATAGCTACCAAGATAGAGAGTCAGATAAGGAGAACTAGGTGGTATAAACCCCCTAGGATTGGCATTAAGAGTACACTAAAAAGGAATTTTGGAGGAACTAATTCTTGAGATTGGAAGAATAATGGGAGGTTTGAACCTAGAAGTAGGAATAATGATTAAAGTTGGAAACAGGGTTGAGAAGGGTAGAAATATAACAAATAATCCTACTAATGGTCCCAACAGAACTAGAGATATCAAATGCTTTAAGTGTGGGGGATTAGGACACATAGCTTCTAAATGCCCAAATAAGAGGAATATCTTAATTAGAGAATATGGAGATATAGAGTCTGAATCTAAGGAGGAAGAATTGGAGACTAACTTGATTAGGGATGATACTAGTGAATTAGAAGAAGAGATAGAAATTCCAATAAGTAGATATCTTTTTGTGGTTCGTAGGGCTTTAAATAGTAATAAATTACCTGACTCAAATGCAATTCAAAGAGAAAATATATTTCATACTTGATGTTTGATTGATGATAAGTGTTTTAACATGGCCATAGATAGTGGTAGTTGTATTAATACTGCTTGTACCTTATTAGTATCTAAACTAGGCTTACCAACTACTACAGTGGTTAAATGAGTTAGGGGATGTTAAAGTTAGTCAGCAAGTTTTAGTAAACTTAAAGTTAGGAAAGTATGAGGGTTCTAGACCTTGGCAATATGATAGGAGAGTGACACATGATGGTTATAAAAACAAATACACTTTACATAAGGATGATAAGAAAATTGTTTTAGCACCTATGACTCCAAAAGAAATCTTTGATGATCAAATTAAAATAAAGTATGATTATAAGGAACTATCCAAATAAAGTATAGAGACTGGGATTAGTTCAAAGGAATTTAAAGAGACATCTAGGTTTTACGCTAAGAGTGGAGATGTGGAAAAAAGAAATTAAGAGACAAGCAAAATTATATTTATTGGTTTATAAGGAATGCTATGAATGTTAATTAAAGTTAAGTGAGGAAGTACCTACTAATGTGAGGCATTTATTAGAAGAATATAGTGAATTGTTTCCTGAGGACATTCCCTATGGATTACCTCCATTAAGAGGGATAGAACATCAAATAGACTTTGTACCAGGAGCTGTTATACCAAATAGACCTGCTTATAGGGCTAATCCTGAAGAGGTAAAGGAATTAAAGAGGCAGGTTTTTGAATTATTAAGTAAAGGCTATATTAAGGAATCAATGAGTCCATGTGCAGTTCCAGTATTATTAGTGCCTAAGAAAGATGGAAGTTGGAGAATGTGCATAGATAGTAGAGAAGTAAAAAAATAACTATTAAGTATAGATACCCTATACTAAGGTTAGATGAAATGTAAGACCTTTTACATGGTGCTGTGATTTTTTCAAAAATAAGTTTAAAAAGTGGATACCATCAAATTAGAATGAAACTAGGAGATGAATGGAAGACAACCTTCAAAACTAACTTTGGGTTATATGAATGGTTACTAATGCCTTTTGGATTATCCAATGCTCCCAGTACCTTCATGAGACCTATGAACCATGGAAATTTTATTACGAAAATTGTGGTTGTTTATTTTGATGACATACTCATCTATAGCAAGTATTTAGAAGAACATTTGAAACATTTAAGAATCATTTTGGATGTATTTAGAGCAGAGCATTTGTATGCCAATTTAGCTAAGTCTATATTTTGTATAGAAAGTGTAGTATTCTTAGGATTTTTTGTGGGTAAGGATGGTATATCTATGGATAAAGAAAAGATTAAAGCTATTCAAGAGTGGCATGTACCTAAGACTATGACTGAAGTAAGGAGTTTCCATGGTTTGTGTTCAGTGTATAGAAGATTTTTTAGGAATTTTAGTACCATAGCTGCTCCCTTAACTGCAATAACAAAAAAGAAAAATGGGTTTAAATGGGGTTTAGAACTGAAAAAATCTTTTGAAACTCTTAAAGATAAATTAACCCAAGCACCTGTATTAACCCTTCCTGATTTTGAAAAGATGTTTGAATTAGATTGTGATGCTTCAGGGTTGGGAATAGGGGCTGTACTTTCTCAAGAAGGTAAACCTATAGCTTATTTTAGTGAAAAATTAAGTGGTAGTACTTTAAATTACTCTACTTATGAAAAGGAATTATTTTCTTTTGTAAGAGCCTTAAAAGTTTGGCAACATTACTTATGGCCTAGAAAATTTGTTATAAACACTGATCAGGAAGCTATGAAATTTTTAAAAAGACAGTCAAAATTAAATAGAAGACAGGGTAGGTGGATTGAGTTTATTGAAAGTTTTCCTTACATAATTAAATATAAGAAGGGAGGTGATAATGTAGTCGTAGATGCTTTATTTAGAAGACTTGCTTTGTTAAATGCTATAGACACCACTTTGTTGGGTTTTTCTTGCATCAAGCTTTTATATTTGGAGGATCATGACTTTAATGAAATACATAAAAATTATGAAACTGCTACACAAAGGAAATACTATATATCTGAAGGTTACTTGTTTAGAGAAAATTGGTTATGTATTCCTGAGTTCTCATATAGGGGACTATTAATTCAAGAAGCTCATAATTGTGGACTAATGGCACACTTAGGATTTCGAAAGACTTTAGATATACTAATTGATCATTTCTATTAGCCTTATATGAAAAAGGGTGTATTGAAATATTGTGTTAATTGTATAGCTTGTAGACAGGCTAAGTCCACATCAAAACCTTTTGGGTTATATACTCCATTACCTGTTCCTAATCAACCCTGGAATGATGTTTCCTTAGATTTCATTTTAAGCTCACCTAGGACTAATAGAGCTAAAGATTCAATAATGGTTGTAGTGGATAGGTTTAGTAAGATGGCTCATTTTATACCTTGCAATAAAACAAATGATGTTGTGGCTGTGGCCGAGTTGTTCTTTTCTCATATAGTTAAGTTGCATGGAATACCTAAAACAATAGTATCAGAAAGAGATGTTAAATTTCTGAGTCTTTTTGGAAGATTTTGTGGAGTAAACTGGGAACTAAACTATTGTTTTCCACCACATGTCACCCTCAAATAGATGGACAAACAGAGGTAGTAAATAGGACATTAGGTAATATGTTAAGAGCTGTCCTTGGAAAGAATCTAAAACAATGGGAATATGTATTGCCTTAGGTAGAATTTTCTTATAATAGGACATTACATTCTACAACGAAAAAGAATCCATTTGAGGTTGTGTATGGTTTTAATCCTTTGACTCCTCTAGACTTGAGCCCTTTGCCTAATTCTTAATTACATAACTTTGATGCTCAATCTCGTGCTGTTAGTATAAAGAAATTGCATGAATCTGGGAGTCAACAAATTACTAAGAGGGTTCAAAAAATGGCTGAGAATGGGAATAAAAGAAGAAAGAAAATGGTTTTCCAACCTGAAGATTTAGTTTGGGTACACCTTAGGAAAGAACGTTTTCCAAATCTTTGAAAATCGAAATTAGATCCTAGGGGAGATGAACCTTTTACTGTATTAGAAATGATTAATGATAATGCTTACAGAATTGATTTACCTGCTAAGTTTGGAAATTTTAGTGACTCTTTTAATGTTGCTGATCTTAGTCAATTTATGGATATTAATCAGGTTTCAGAGATGAAACCTTTCCAAGAAGAGGGGAATGATATAAATCTCAAAAATTTGTATTTAAATAATTCTATTAATTGTTATAGATTATGTTATACCTATAAGTATTTTTATTATTGTGTGATTGTTTAGGAAATTAATTCAAAGCATGGGGAATGGATCAAGAGGTTGTTGTAGCTGCTGCTGGGAGTTGTTATATAAATTATGTTATATTAATTGTAGAAAATCCCATATGATGCATTCGCCTGCAAATTTGGCCAATGGGGATTAAGCTGGTTCTGTAATTTGCCACCCGACCCATAATTATTTGGGTTAGTTGGAATATGGATTACTCAACCCTTGGTAACCATGATTAACTATTATAACTTTTAGCTGATGGGAATTATTTGTACATCCATTACTTTGGATTATTATGCCTTGTAATAATTTTGTAAATTTGGGCTGATTTTCTTTATCTAGCTGTCAACCCATATTGTATATGTCTCGGCTGATTTTTTGGGGTGTATCTGGGCTGATTTGTATAGGAGATGAAGGCCTACATTGTGTATTTTGTGCGCCTTTCTTTTGTATTGTATATGCCATATATATCTAAGGCTTATACACGGTTGTAGCAGACTACTTTTTTGGTCGAATAGATTCTTGAGATAATTTTGGAACTCTCTCTCGACTCACTCTCTCTCGTGACCTTCTCTTTTGCAATTTTTCTCGCTCTTTCCTCGATCTCTTCTTGATCTTTTATGTTCTTCAACTTCAGTAGCCGTTGAATTCAACTGCACTTTGGGTTTTCTAATCTTCCTTTGGTGAAAATCCTTAGGCTGATTGTTCGGTGAATTGAACTCCGCGCTCAATTTTTGTTTGTGATCCGGAAAAATTTCTGTGAAACCCTTCTAGGTTTCATCAACGTGGAGGGGTGTTTGAGGTAGAGGAAGGTGTAGTAGGTGGAGAGGGGTGGAATGAAGGTGGTGGTGTAGCTGGGAGTGGCGGTGCACGACGGTTTTTACGGCGGCCAAAGGTGGTGGAATATGAAGGAAGTGGAAGGAGAGGGAGGCAGGGGGAGATGAAGGTATATGATAGTAGGGGAAGGTTCCCTGGGTGTTTTGGAGGGTGGAGGAAGTGTTGGTTGCAGCAAGGGTAATGGCAGAAGGTGGTGCGAGGTACGACGAGGGGTTTGAGTGGCTACTCAGGTTGGTGACTTTGCATAGACGGGGCGGCACGGGTAGGGCGAGATAGGGGGTGATGGTGGCTTGTTTTGTAGAGGGAAGTGCGGGGATGGTTTTGGTGGGTGGAGTTTGTTGCGGCGGTCGTTGGTAGCGGTGGAATATGAATATGTTTGGGCGCCGGCGGGAAGCGAAGTTTCTAGGCTTGCGAAAAAGGGAGCTCGACTATGGCTGCCCCGGGAGTGCATTTATAGGCCAATTTAGGGGCAAGACGACAAGAGAAGAAGGAGACACGCGGGGCAGGTGTGGCAGGACCACCGGCCGGCGGTGGCAAGCGGTATAGTCCTGCCATGGCAGGTTAGGTCGGGGAGGGGGAGAGAAAAAGGAAAGAGATGGCCATGTGGGGAGGGTAGCTATGGGGCTTGTTGGGGTCAAAAAAAGGATGGAAAATGACAGGAAGAGTAGGGGAGGACGGTCGGCGTTGGGCTAGTGGTTGCCGGCGGAAATCGAGGCTGCAGATCAGCATTGCAGGTCAGGCTGCAGCTGCGTGGGGAAGAAGAAGGAAAGGGAAAGGAGGAGCACCGGGCGGTCTAGGGGAGGAAAAAGAAAAAAATGGAGAGGACCGGCCGGTGGTTTAGGCAAAGGAATTAGGGCTCGCGGCTTGGGCTGCACAAGACAGGGAAATGGAGGTGATCTAGGTAGGCGGGCTGGCCCAGTCAGGGAAGAAAAATGGGGAAAGAAAGAAGAAATGAGAAAGAGGGAGAGAGAAAAAAAAAGGGAAAAAGGGAAAATAGGGGGAAAATAGATAAAAATAAATTATGGGAAATAGGTTATAGTATTTTTGGTAGATAAAAAAATTTTAATAATTTAACTTATTATATTTTAAGATATTGGTTTAAAAGGTAAATTTTAGAAAATATTGGTTTGAAACATTATTTAAATAAAATGAGTGTGATAAAATAACAAATTATTTATTTTAATTTATTACATATTCACATCTAATTTTATACACTCAAAAATTCACAAAATAATTAAATTATATAAATTTAAAAGATAAAATCCTCAAAATAATTAAATTAAATAAGTTTAAAAGCTAAGTTATCCCAAATAAAAGTGATTTATTAAATTATAGGCTTTTAAAATTTTAGGGGATTACACTCCCCCTCTCCCCCATCCTTTTCCTTTCCATTTCAGACAAAATCCCCTACATAACCCCTCTTGTATGCCCCTCATCTTCCCTTTCTCTTTTCCAAGCCTTTGTGAACCTAAGCCTTGCAAACCTTCACCAACCTACCACTACTAGCCATTAGTTTCCTGCCCCTCCCACTCCTTTATCCTCATCCCCGATGTCGCCTTCTCTTCCTCATGCTTAAAAATACACTATCCCTCACCCTTCTTCCCCTTCTTTTTGCCCTACCCACACTACAAAATAAATGATTTGTGGCAATAGGGTCTTATCTGTTGGTAAAAGCTATTTTTTGTTGGCAAAAGCTTTTACCAACATAAATTTTTTTTGTGACAAAACTATGGGTGAAAACTCTGTGCTTAAAAGTTTTACCCACAGATATGTATCATATGTTGGGAATAATTGATAATACCCACATATATTTATCTGTTAGTAAAACTTATGCCCACACTTATATCTGTAAGTAAAAGTATTAACCACAAAATAATATTTGTGACTAAAAGTATTACCCACAAAACAATATCTGTAACTAAAACTGTTATTCACAAAATAATATTTGTGACTAGAGGTATTAGGCACAAAATTATATCTTTGATAAAAGAATTAACCACACAATCATATTTGTGAGTAAAAGTATTAAATACAATATTATATCTGTTATTAATAAAGCCTATTGCAAACATATATATTGTTGGTTATACATATTTTAACCCTTAAACCCTAAGCTTGAACCCTAGACCCTCTCAGCTATTTTCCCTATTTTGATAACCCTTAGATATTTTATTTCAATTATTTGCATATAAATACTATTATTATTATTATTCTTAATATATATATTTTTAATATGTATTATTATTATAATTATTAGTATTAATGTTTTTATTATTATTATTTATGTTGAGGGTTGAAGCCTATTGTATTTTAATTCGATTTTATTATTATTTTTCTTATTATTTCTATGTTTACTATTATTAAAATGTTATAAGTATAATTATTATTATTATTTCCTATTTCGAATTTCCATTATTTTTAATACAAATATTTTAACATTAATGTTGTTAATAATGTTATTATTATTATTATTATTATTATTATTATTATTATCATTATTATTATTATTATTATTATTATCACTAAATTTGGTTATTTAATTTACAAATAATATTTTAGTATTATTTTGGTGAAGGGTCCGAAGCCCTTATTTCACTTTATTTTTGAGTATTGTCTTTTCATTATTATTGCTACTATTTCTATTATTCTTGTTAATAATAATATTGATATTACTTTTGGTATTTTTATTATTATTATTTTATCAAAAGCTTAGTCTTATATTGAGTTAGTTTTAATAGTATTTTTGATAGGAGGGAGTCTAATTTTAGCTTTTCTCTCATAATAGGTAAAACCAGTCAAAACCCTAAAGAGGCGTAGGAGCGTGCTCCAAGACCAGTGTCGTTTTAGGTAAGGGGTGCTAAGGCCTTTTATGTGCTTATGTGCATTATGTGCACCGCATGCTTTGTATCTTATATTTATTATTATTAATTATTCTATATGTGGTATGACATGGAGTTGAAGTATGTTTTTGTATGGCATGTGTACTATGTGTATGTGACGGTATGTGTTGTGACCCTGTAAGACATGCATGAGAGGATGTCGATGTGGTTTGTGTGGAAGAAAGAATGAAAAAGGAGGATGGGGAGAGAAGTTGGCTAAGGGAAGTGAGTTGACCTAATTTGATGGTTTTATAAGGAATAATCTAATGTAAGGTTTTATGTGGAAGAATAAATTTATGCTTTTATGCGGAGAATATAATATATGGTTTTATTTAGTAGAATCTAATTTATGATGTTACATGGAAAAATTGAATTTATGGTTTGTTTGGGAGAATCTAGTTTATGATGTTATTTGGGAGAATGTATTTTATGATATTTTATGGGATAATCTAATTTATGATTTGATTGGGAGAATCTAATTTATGATTTTTTTTTAAGGAATCTAATTTATGGCTTTGCTTGGGAGATTCTAATTTATGATTTTTTGTGGGAGAATCTAATCAATTGTAAGGTAAGGATGAATCTTCGGTTTTATGTGATTAAATCTACACTCATGACATCAACTCCACCTCCCATTTGGTTGGTATGGATTGAATTAAGGGTTTGGCATGGACAAAGCTTTGGATTTTATATGGTTTGAATTTAGGTTTGGTATTGGTGAATCTTTGGTTTTGTGTAGATTGAATTTAGGGTTTTATATGACGGAATCATGGTTTGTATGGTGGTATTTATAGTTGTATGGTGGTATTAGGATTTACATGATGGCATTGATGGTTGTATAGTGGTATTGGGGTTTGCATGGTTGAATTTAGGGTTTCACATGGAATTTTAGGGTTTGCATGAAAAAGGTTCGAAGGTTTTCATGGGGAGATTAATGTCTGCATGGGTATGAAATTTATGTGTGGAAATTTGATTTGGGATGTAAGGAACATAATGTAAGTGTTGCTTGGGAGTTTAAACACTTTGGGTGAAAGATAGTATGTAGAGCATTATCTGGGTACGTAGGAGACTGAGTTAGGATTTGGAGTGGCTAATTGTGAATTGTCGTGATTAATTAAGGTTTGGAATGGCTAATTATGGTTGTTATGGTTAAATAGGGTTTGGAGTGGTTAGTTATGGTTTGTGGTGGTTGATTAGGGTTTGGTGTGGCTGCTTAGGGTTTTTGTTGTATCATGTGTTTTTGGTGATTAAGGTATAATTATGAGAATGGAATCGATGATTTGTGATGTGTGGAGTGTTAAAATGATTTGGGTGATGTGAGGTGGAGTAAGAGGAGTTGTTAAGGCCTAACTTAGGGTTTCGGGATAAAACCCTAGAGTGAGATGTGAAGTAGAATTGGAGGATAAGTGTAAAGGGAGCGAGTCATGCATGTCTAGGGTTTGGTGGTAGCACAAGTGTAATTGGTGAATAAAGTATGATGATGAATATGGAATTTATGATTTATGATTCGTGCATGTCCATGGTGAAAGCCTTTGAATAAAATATTTAAGACACTAATTACTTAAAGTTGAAGATATTGAGATGGGACCAGCTGATCCACCGGTCAGTAATAGTGGTTAGGGTTTTACCTTATGTGCGACCGATCCACCGGTAATAATAGTGGTTAGGGTTTTACCCTATTGTGACCGATCCACCGGTAATAATAGTGGTTAGGACATGATGTCCTATATGTGACCGGCCCACCGGTTATAATAGTGGGGGATCCCGATCTCAATGAAAATAAACCAAAGTTTTGCTAAGACAAATAAAAGACACTAATTACTTACAGTGGAACACCATGCGAGGAGGAACTGAACCGATCCACTGGTTAGGAATAGTGGTTAGGGTTTCTACCCTATATGTGACCGATCCACCGGTAATAATAGTGGTTAGGGCATGATGCTCTATTGTGACCGATCCACCGGTAATAATAGTGGTTAGGGCTTGATGTTCTATTGTGACCGGCCCACCGGTTGTAATAGTGGGGTGTTCTTATGTTCGCATGGATTGATAAAAGGCATGGTGTGAAAAGGACTCTGATAAGAGATTAATGAAACGATTAATCTGGGTTATATACGAGCCTTTGTGCTTTTACCTGGTTGATCATATGCATTTATGATTATGCTCTTTTACGTCCTTGCATGATTTTAAGTGCTTATGTATTGGCCTTAGTGCTTGGTTACCTTACTCAGTATGTAGCGTACCGATCACCCTTTTCATGGGTGCTGCTCATTCCCACGAGTAGTACACCTTTCTGACTTGTGCAGGTGGGCGAGACATCAGTCGGGGCTGTGTGTTGAGCTTGGTTGGCTCATAGTTCGAGAGAGTTGTGGCCATATTTTAGTCTTTATATGATCCTAATTCTTTTTGTTAATCTTTTAACGGTTGTATGTTTAATTCTCTTTTTAATTTGAATAATAATTCTTTATGCGTACTCTGATTTTGTTTTACAACCGTTAAATGCTTTCAAAGTTTAGTTATCTTGATTTATAATTGATGGATTACTATTTTCTTTAGCCTTAGCACTTGGTATTGGAACGGTCGGAGATAACCGATCTGGTACTAAGTGTGACGGTAACATTCCCAGAATTCACAGGTTTTAAGTATTTCTATTTTAATTGCTTCCTCTTTTCAAAAATAAATTAGTGAATTTTGGGGTGTTACAGCTTGTTTGGTATGCATCTAGCAACATAACCATCTGTTTGTCATTCAATTTGTGGAAGATCCTTTTATAATGAAGAATAATTAGTTCCATAATTATGAATTCCAATTCTTTAGTGTTTATTCCTACTTCAAATGAGTTATATTTTTGTTAAGGTTATTCTAACTTGGTGATCGGGAACGGGTGTGATTGAACAAAATAAGGATGACATGATCAATTCCTTCTATTTAATCTTAATATCAATTGATAAAATTTTAAATATGTTCATTAAAATTGATTGTATCAAGCCTATGAAATTTCCAAATTTTGGTAGTCATAATGACATAGCAGAGACCTCTTATACTAAATGAAATTTTCGGTACGCTACCAATAGTATATGAACCTACAAGGTTACACTCAAATTAAACTAGATAAGAGATGGGCTATAAACTGGGTAAGAAGAGGTCTTACAATGGTTAATATCTCTTTAAGCCCAAGGTATTATTAATCGGATTAAACCTAAGGTGGATTTAATTTGATTAAAAGCCCGTGCATAATGTAACTAAGGTAGGAAAGTGTTTAATTATGAAACCAAGCTAGGTTTTTAATATAAATACAACTTTCTCTCTCTTTTGTGAACAATGAAATTTCAAGCCGCCAAGCATTTTTTCCAATGAAATTTAGAGTGAGTTCCTAGTTGAACTAGTACACATCCTCGATGATCTATTTTCACTATGTATGTATACTAGAAGAGGTACAAAGCAATTTACACTTGTTGGAACAAGATAGAAGTCTAGTGATTAGAGTTAACACATACTTAGATAAGAAACCAATCAAATTTTTTTCACCGTCAATTCGAATTAATTGGTTAACCTATTTCATGTCACTAACATTTATTATCTTAATCTATAATACGATATATGGTATTTTAGCCATTGATTTTATTCTATTGTTTTTTGGTTAGGATAAAATCATTAATTGGTGTCAAAGCCTCTTCATATGATTACCTTTAACTTTATCGTTTTTTATGTATTTTAGTTTTGATATGTTTTAATTCTACCTTTCCTTTTTTTTTTAATCTAATTTGTTGGTTATTATATAGATTAATATATTTGATCTAATTCAATGGGCTAAATTGATTTGATCTAGGTTTATTCAATTTATTTTAAAATATGTAATTTTGTGATTAATTTGACTAATTCTATAATGCTAATTTAGTAGGATTAGATTAATTTGATAAATCTAGTAACACATATTTAATGGGATTAATTTAATTTGACTAATCTTGTAATGCTTATTTAATGGTATTATATTAATTTGACTAATATTGTAATGCCTAATTAGTGGGGCTAGATTAATTTAATTAATAATGCCTATTGAAAAGAGTTAAATTAATGTGATTAATTTAATTTGGAATAATTAAATGGGATTTAATTGAGGCGGTTAATTCAAATAGATATTTGATTATTTTAGGACTGAGGAGATCAATCTATTACATTTTTCTCATTGAAGTTAATAGATGTGATTAATCCATTAAATTTAGTATAACAAATTAATGTGATTAATATCATGACTACCACTTAGGACATTGCTCCATGACCCCACACTATCTTTTTTTTTTACACAGGTTGTATGTTACTATTTGTAATAAATGTGTGTACGGGTGAGGAGTAATTGTTTACAGTGATATAGCATGGCCTTGTAATTATGATCTGCTTGTTGTTAATTATTGTTGTAATGGTTTTATGGCCTATGAGTCATTAATAAATCTATTTTATTTTAGGAAACCCTTTGTATGTAACCTTAGTTATTTCAATTAGATCATTAGGAAGTAGTGTACATCCTAAGTGATTGGAGTCTAGCACTGGAAGCAAACAAGTTACTTTGATGAGTTTAATACTGCTCATGTTCCAAGATTAGTAGTGCCAATTGGTTGGTGGTTTACTTTTGTAATGAGGCCATGCTATATCACACATATTATTTTATTAATTAATTTTTTATTTCTTGTATAGCTATCATCTATGAATGTTTTGAATACATACCTTTCCCTTATAATATAAGTCTTAAATACCTAAGGAAATTTTCATTACTATCATCATTGAATGGGTTTGACAAAGCTAGGCATTCATGATTATCTTGGTGAAATAGTTTTTGATGATTGTCAACTCTTAAAGGTACTGGTTAGACTTCATAAGGCCATCAAAATGGTTTTAGGGCTCAAGGCATAAGGTTGTGATTGATGGGGCATTAGATGTCACCAAAAAACCAAGAGTTACCTAGTATGTAATTAGTTAGGTTACCTAAATTACTAATAACTTGAGTGATAAGCCAAAGCTTAGTTAAGAATTAGTTAGTTATGGGTTCTAGTCTACTAGATTTCAAAAGGGATAATAAAAATTAGTGGCAGATTCTTTTACATGTGGGAGTAAATAGAATCTAATTATTTATTCAAAACATTTCTAATCTTCGCATATCTTTTGTTGCAAATTAATATGGAAAATAGTAACACCAACACCATCTCACCATGATTTGTCCATGCAAAGGAAAAAATAAATAAAAATAACTTCATCAATTAGAAATTAACTTTGAGAATAATCCTCACTCAAGAAAGAAAACACCATGTCCTCAAACAGGTAATCGTTGAGGAATTGGCATCTAAAGCCCCTCGTGTTGAGTAAGTTTCCTATCATAAGCATAATGATGTGTGATAAGACTAATCTTGTCTAATCTTCTATATTACATGAACTCAAACCTTCAAAAATAGACTAAATAAGGATGTGTTGATGTCTATCCTGTCATCATTAAACTCAAGAACTTGTCTAAGAAACAAGAATGAGTTGAAAGTTTTGAGTCTATAAAAGCGTCTCTTTCATGGAAGTTAGCAAAAGGAAACCCAATTCATCCTCATGTTTTCAAGATGATAAGTTATGTTGTTTCTATTATGAGATTAGATGTAATTATTAACTAAGAGTTGGCTACAGATTTCATTATGTAATTATTTCTTAAGTCATATTATTAGCTTGTATTGATCTACATCATGGATGATTTTCATTATTCATCAACTAAATTACATGGGCTACTTAATACCCAACAATCGAACATTAAAAAACTAAATAATGCTCTCATGGTTCAAAAAGGAAAATGTTTCATGAGGGTTGGTAAAGGAGAGGAAAATGTTAATCCTAAGGGTAAGGGCAAAGCTTTAATTAGTAAAAAAAATCATAAAACCAAGGTTAATTCTAAGCCTCAACCAACTACTAACAAACAATGCTTCTATTGCAAGAATTATGGTAACTACAAGTGAAACTGCACTTTGAAGATAAAAACAATGGCTTAGTTGAAACCAAAGCTTCAGGTATTTGTGTTATGGAAGTAAATGTTACTAATTCTACATCTTCTTGGGCATTATATACTAGATGTGGATTTAAAATTAATAAAAATGAGTTAGGTTTAGAGGAGAGTAAAATAATCTCAAGAAGACAATGGTACCTACAGATTATGAATAGAGTAAGACTTTTTACTTAAGCTATAATAACTTTCAATTTAGCTTTATCATTAGGATTGATTCTAGAACAAAATATTTATTATTATATACTTACTATTAGGAGGTACACCAATCCAAAATTAGACCAGACCAGATGGACTTAGATAAGACAAAAGCAAAGTTAATGACTAAGAGCCTGTTTGGTTTTACTTAAGAAAAGTAGTTTTTTAGATAATTAATTATAAAAAGTAATTATAAATTTTTATAAGTGTTTCGTTTTCCTTTTTAAAAGTAATTATAAAAAAGTGATTTGTAAAAATTACTTAGTAAAAGTAATAATCTATAAGTAATTTTTACCTACTTTTCTAAATCACTTTTGCCCCATGCGGCACGGTATTTGCTTTAAGAAAAAAGTCGTTCATGACGGTAAATGACTTTTCTGTCCTCGTCCCTGTCCGTTGTTTGGCATTAGCTCGTTTTCTTCCATTTTTTCTCTCCATTTCTGCTTGTGTGCTCTGCGCGGCGTTGAAATTTTCGACCATCGCTGACATCCCCGCTCGAGTTCTTCATATCTGCTGCTCACCTTCTCCATTTTTGCTGCTCGCGTTTGCCATCACCATTGTTGCTCGAACAGATGATAACGAAGAGGATGCCGCTCGAACTTACGACCTAGCGGCGCTCAAGTACTGGAGTCCAGATACGACTTTGAATTTCTCTGTACGAAATTAGTTCTCAGCACTAAAAAAATACTTTTTGAGTATTACTGCATTTTGATTATCATTACTGACTGCAATGTGTTTCGGGTGTGTCCGCGTACCGGGTGTAGTTAGAGAATTACAGCAGAGAAGTGGAAGAGATGCGGGATGCATCCAGGGAAGAGTATTTAGCTTCCCTCAGCCGTTAGAGCAGCGGTTTCTCTCGGGGCGTTTCCAAATATCGAGGTGTGGCCAGGTAAACTACTTATATATGCTGATGGGATGAGTCTTTCTTTTTGTCCCCATGTCGTTAATTTTGACGAATTGATCTAAAATAATGTACGTTTACCTGATGATGATGATGATGGTGCGTATCGACAGGCATCACCATAATGGGAGATGGGAAGCGAGGATCGGACAAGAGTTTGGGAACAAATACCTCTACTTGGGCACTTTCAGTAAGCTCCTCTTCCGCCCTTTCAATCCATTAATTCCCTGCAAACTTGTAAAATTAAATCTTCAAATCCCCACCCCGAGGATCTTAATTAATTAATCACGATATAACTCATCCCTAATTGAAATACCTGTGCAGCCACATTCTTGGATATATGGTGCACTGCTTAGTGCTTGTAGGGTCTATCGCAATACCAAGATTGCAAGTCAGATTTTTCAAAAACTAAGAGAGTTGGACTAGGTAGATTCTGGACACTTTAGTTCTCTTTCAACCATGTATGCATCTCTGGGAAATCATGAAAGTTTAGAAATAAACAGTGTCTCACGAAGATCCAATGGATTGAAGAAAGACCCCGGCTTCAGTTCAATTGAAATAAATGGGGAAGTTTATGTTTTCATGACAGGAGAGAGAACTCGTGATACAGAGTGGGTTGTTCATAGTTTGCATCAAAAGATTGAGGAAGCATTTCAATTACCTCGTCCCTGTGTAGATTTAGTGGGATAGGAGAAAAGTAAGATGAATCAGTTGCTGCCTTGATTGGTCACTTTAATTCATAAATCTCAATCTCACCAAGAGTACTCTCATCAGTAAGTTTATGTTCAAGACTTTGAACTTGTCTTGTAAAGGATGCCCATTGTGCTGAACATATGAAAAGGAACTCACTTTACATAGATATATGCAACAGGTGGGTACACTAGTTTCATAATGCAGGAGTTACAAGGTGGAGAGAAGATATTCAAGAAAGCCTCTGCCACAACTTTTATACTTGTTAATGTTTAATATGCTTTTTAATATTTAATATTACATAATTTATATAGTAATTATTACTAAAATATATATATAGGAAGATAAAAACTAAAGATGGAAAAGAAAAATTAATTTTGTAGGAAAATTAAAACCAAACACTAATAAGATACAATAAGTAGTTTTTTAGCATTAATCACTTATGTAATAAAAGTTAAAACAAACATACATTTTACTTATAAAAGTACTTTTTTAAAAGTAGATTTATAAAATTAGTTTTTATCTAAAAGTAGTTATTAATAATAAGTAAAACCAAACAGGGGCTAAATTTTTTAATTTTAAGAATGGAGATTAGACTAGATTTTTTATTCTAAAATTTTTTAGATCAAAATTAGTAAATTATATATTCTTTATATTAAAAATATATAATTTTTAGGTAAAATGATATTGAGATTCTTGGTTGCACTGGACCTGAAAGGACTAAAACTTGTTAACGACCAAAAAATGGAATAATTGGTCCTTTCAATCTAAGACTTTTTTCGTGACTGGTTTTTTAACACCCATACCTACTATAAGTAGGAACATCATTTATGATTCTTGTTTAAGCAAGGAAGGCTTTAATTTCATCATTAAGAACAATAGGTGTTCCCTTTATTTGAATGAAATGTTTTATGGTTATGCTCCAATGAAAAATGGGTTTTACATTCTAGATCCTAATACACCTATTTATTACATAAATTCTAAGATATTCAAATATAATGATTCGAATACTACCTAACTTAGTTACTATTGTTAATGACATATAAATGATAACTACATTATGAAGTTCTAAAAAGATAGAATTCTACACTCATTTGATTTCAATTTATTTGAAATGCGTGTGTCGTATTTATGAGGAAAAATGGCAAAGTGCCCATTATCTTAACACAATCAAAGGACAAATGAATTATTAAACTAATCAATATTTGTGGACCAATTAATTTAAATGCTAGAGGAGGGTTTCGGTACTTGAATGTGTTTACTCATGATTTTAATATACATGGTTATGTTTATCAAAAATAAACATGAAGCTTTTGAAAAGTTCAAAGAATTTCATAATAAAGTACAAAACTCAGTTGGTAAAACTATTAAGGTCCTTCAATCAAATCAAGGAGGTGAATACCTTAGCCAATATTTTAGTGACCATCTCAAAACATTTGGAATAGTTTCAAAAATCACTCTACTAGGTACTCTATAGTGGAATGGTGAATTTGAAAGGAGGAATCAAACTCTATTAGATATATTTCATGATTAAAAAATATGTGTACAACTAGAAGGTTTTTGATATTCCAACTATGTTAGAAATGTGTTCAAGCTTTAAAGATCAATTTATAGCCATAAGTAAAAATCTAAGTGGTGGAATCTTTGTTTTTATAAAGCAGTAAACGAGTTTAGCTTTATTAGATGAGAAGAAAAGCCTTCTATCTACAAGAAAACTACTAGGAGCGTAATTATTTTCTTTACACTTTAAATAGATGACATACTACTTATTGGAAATGAAATTCCTATACTATAGTGTATGAAGACTTAGCTAGGAAATTAATTTTTAATAAAGGATATTGGCAAGGTAGCTTATATTTTGGAAATCAAAATCAATAGAAATTTAACAAGAAAGTTTATTACATTAAGTCAAAGTACTTATATTGACAAGATAGTCCATTGGTATAAAATGCAAGACTCTAAGAGAGATTTCTTACCTATGTTACATGGTCTAAATCTTAGTAAAACTTGGTTTCCTTAGACATAAATTGAGCGAGACCACATGAGTATAATTATATATGCTTCAATCATTGGTTCTATAATATGTGTCATGTTAAGCACTCACAGAGAAATATCATATGCCATTAGCATGATGAGAAAATTCTAGTATCATTCTTATGAGAGTCACTTGATTATAGTCAACAACATTATAAAATACTTGAAAAGGATAAAAGAAACTTATTTGTATATATATGAGAACATGATCTATTTGCAAGTGGTTACATAGACGCATGTTTCGAAATAGATAGAGATCATAGTTGGGTTGCATGTTTTTCATTGATGATGATGTAGTGAATTGGAAGAGTTTAGAATAAGACAACGTTGTTGATTATACAATAGAAGTTGAGTATATTGTTGTTTCAGAAGCATTAATGCAAGTAGTATCCATTAGGAAATTCAGCACTTAATATGAAGTATTTCCTAACATCTTGATTCTATTTTTTTACATTGTAACAACAACGAGGCTATTATAAAAGGAAAAGGAGCCGAGGTCTTAGCTGAAAACCAAGCACATACTTAGGAAATATCACATAATTGAGAGATTGTCCAAAGGGGTAATGTAAATTTATCCAAGGTTCTTAAGTATGCAAATATTGCAAATCTATTAAAAAATCCTATTCCATAACCTAAGTATGAATGTAATTCTAGTTCATAAGGCATTAGGCTTATGCATGATTATTCTTAATGCAAGTGGAAGACTATTGGAAATATTTTCCAAAGCCGATCATAGTCTATCATTTGTACTCTCATACTTAGTGATTGTTCTTATTAATACATGATTATTTGATGTTATTTATTCAAATGGCCTCCTTATAGAGCTTTACCTCATAATTGAGTGCTTTGATTTAGTATGACCACCTTGATAATCATTATCTTAGATTTAGTGATTCAATTTCACTCAATAATTGATTTGATTGACATAATTAGATTAGACATCCACCATAAAAAAATTTCTACAATTGGATTAGGATTGGCTTGAATATTTAGTGAGCTCAAACAATACCATGCAATATATGGAAGAAGATTTGTTGATATCTTGCAATTCTTGTATACTTTAGAGCAAGCCTCTTATATGTCCTTCTCAAGGTGTTGATTTGATTAATATTGTTTATGGAAATGTAGGATCATGTTATTTAGATGTTGTTATTGCATGTCATTATATTCTTTTTGGTATATTTCTTATTATTTTATGTTATGTGTAATGTGGGTATGCTACCTCTTCATAGGTGTTATGATTTACTCAATATAAGAAAATCATACTAATACTATTAATTTTTGGAGGATTATTTGCATTGCACATAGTGGCTAAAGGATTATGTGGATCATCATCCAAACATTTAAGTATATTAAGGGAGTAAAGTTCCCTACTCCTATAACCCTTATTTGTAGTCTATTTTGGAAGTAATAATTGTCAGGAAAAATAGGTGTCATATTGTTGCATCATCTTTTGTGATCAATTTTTCTTTAGACTCTTGTGTCCTTATGTATTTTAAAATGCTTTATTTACATAGAATGTATTAATATGGTAGTAACAATATTCCTTTCTTTTGTAACATTATGGCATGAAACATAAATCTCATTCATATGGAGGAGTTGTTCATCATATTTGCTGAGAGAGTGGTACAGCTATAGTGCAACTGCATCATTATCCGTTACCACGTCTGACCCCAATTCATGTTGAGAATTGGCTCATAAAGGTTAAGTTTCATCATCCATACATATTTAAGGGTGTTTAGGACCTAATAGTGATTGAAAGATTGATTAGAGAGATAGGGAATATTTTTAGGGCTTAGGATTACCTAGATAGGAAAAAAGTAGACATTGGTACATTTTATTTAAGAGGAAGTGAAGATGATTGGTAGAGAGGGAACTAGCTTCAAGCTTCTAACCAATTGGATACTTGGGAAGGTTTTCTCAAAGACTCAAGGGTGTACTATTATCCTTTTTATGTGGATCGTGCAAAACATGTTGAGGTCTAGATCTATAAATAAGGTAGCATTTCAATTGAGCATAACTTTAGAATGTTTAATAAGCTTCTTGCTTTTGCACCACAAATGGCGAGTAGTGAAGAAAATGTTGCACATCACTTCAAGAAAGTTTTGGATTTGTGTACCCATAAGCTTATCAAAGGAAATGTTATGACCCATTCACTCTTTAACAATAACCATGTTAATCATAATAATAATGGTAGGAAAACAATAATATAGATGGTGATAATAATGGTAATAACAAAATATTAATTGGGAAAGATTTTTTTTAGTATTGAATAACCTATTAAAATTTATTGATACTGTTTATTTATCAACAATTAATTAATGAAATTTTAACCATAATCTTTTATCATTATTTTATCCCAAAAATAAACCTAAACCCTTCTTAATCAAAACCTAATTGCCCCAAAAAAAATATCCCATAGTCTCTTCCCCTCTTCCCTATACTTTAACTTTAACCCATCTAAATATAGCCTAAAGCAAGCCTTACCGACCATGACCTCATTGGGCAAACAAGTCCCTAGCTTTGTCCCCGTACATTATCCCATTCCATCATTGCCAACTCTACTCACCTAAGTTTTTCTACCCGAGACACTACACCATTTCTATTACCTGCCAACCTAAATCACCCACCAAACACCCTATCTACCTCCCTTCTTCTCTACCTCATCACACCTGCCAACTGACCTCCTTCTTTTCTTTATATTCCTTCTTACTATTCCTTTCTCCTTATCATCCAGCTAGACTAGCTGCATTCTTGACCAACTTGCCTTATTTTTCTTCTTTCTTATCTTTTCAACTCATTCCAATGCTTCCTACATTCTTCTCTTTTCTTCTCTTTTAGTCATTCTCCTAACATCAAACTTAGTTATTTTGATTTAATTTTTGTATGGACTTGATCTTATTACCTTATCACCATCACACCATCATTCTTCCTATTTAGCTAGCCTTTGAGCATCTTAGCGAGATAACACTCAATCGTCATTATCCACCATACCCCTTCTAGCTACGCCTGTTACATTTGCTCCTTCTGTACTTCCACATCCACTTAGCCCTATTAATTTCTTTGCTTGAGCGGCATTGAGCAACCACCCCTCATTACCATCATTACCATTGTAACACCCCCAAATTTCACTCCTGAAAAAAAATTTTTTGAAAGAATAAAGCGGAAGCTAGAAGTGAATCTGGGGAATGTTACCGCCACATCTAACACAAGATAAATGTCCACCATCTATCTCATGCTAGATGCAAGGCTAAAACCCGTCAAACAGAATTTCAATCATCCATGCCGTAAGGATAAACTCCCACAAGGAGATATCTACAGGCAGATGGCAAGTGAATAAATTCACTAAATAAAATCATCGCTGAATTAATCAGCGGAACCTGTGAAATAAATCTGAATTTTAAAAGCTTATCAGAGTACGAGAAATTAAAAGTTAATTACAACACTCTTGAATTTTAAATACAATACTTGAAACTTCCAAACACAAATACAATTAAACCAGAAAATTTCCGACGGATCAAATTCCGGATTGCCTACTCTCTCGAGCCAAGTCTTCCACCCAAATACAATATCTGAACACAAACCTGCACAAGAAGTCTGCTCCCCACCATCAGTAGATCATTACAGGACCCATTCAACCAAGGTAGCATCAGTATGGGTCCGGTACTGAGTAAATCAATACTACCAAACTCATGGAAGGAAGCATAAAACACATAAGATACAAGCGTACAAGAAATCACGATAGCATGCTAAGTAACACCAATCTAACAATCCAATGATAATCATTATTACATTCGATTTTATTTATTTACGATGAGTTCAGGGACCCCATTATTCTTAAACCGGTGGAACGGTCTGAAGCACCTCTCGGGGACAACACACCCGAGCCATTATTATCATCCAGTGGAACGGATCCTACACCTCTCAAGGCAAAACGCTCCTGAGCCACTATTCTGAACCGGTGGAACGGCTTGAAGCACCTCTCGAGGACAACACACCCGAGCCACTATAATCATCCGGTGGAACGGATCCTACACCTGGTCCTGACTCACGTAATCTTTCACTTTAAATAATTAGTGTCTTATCCATTACTTAACTTATATCATATTCTTATTCACGATGAGTATAGGTCCCCACTATTCTTAATCCGGTGGAACGGACTGAAGCACCTCTCAGGGACAAGTCACCTGAGCCACTATTATCGTCCGGTGGAACAGACTCTACACCTCTCAGGGCAAAACGCTCTTGAGCCACTATTCTGAATCGGTGGATCGGCTTGAAGCACCTCTCGGGGACAACACACCCGAGCCACTATTATCGTCCGGTGGAACAGACCCTACACCTCGACCCAACTCACGTGATCTTCCTCTTTAAATAATTAGTATCTTATTCAATGATTTTAGCCGACCAATAACGAGGCCCACATAAATGATTCCATGACATAAAGATACAACATAGAGTATCATATAATATCAATCCATACTTAACCCTTCACATACTCAAATACATACCATATTCAACATTATACTAACATACATTGGTATTGGAGCTATGAACTCATACATACATAAAATTTTCTCACAAAAAACAACATACAGTGGACAGGATTAAATGATCAATCAGCATAGTCATCACCTTCCACTCGGAACAGAAATACATCCAGATTCTATCATAAGTAAAGGTAAGTAATGACTTACCTCAAATCTGAAGCTAGCTAAGCAAATTGAAAAATAGGGATAGCTATCGAAAGCTCGACAATCCACGAGAAAGTTTTCCTAGATCGCCGATAGAAATCGGAACTAGGTTAGAAACCATCTTATCAATTAATAATTCACATATTCTAATTAAATAAACACAAACGATCTTTATTGGAAAACGTGTCCAAAACTCAGGACTCAAGAGCATAGCTCTATTAAGATTTGAGATTAAAATATAAATCGAATGATTTAAAACCGAAAGACAGAAATCGATTTGATAAAAGACACACAGCACAATCAATTTTATAAAATCATCCCCGAAGATTAGGGTTTTAAATGCCTAAACTACGAATCGACCAAATCACATTTATTATCTCAGATTGGTAGTTTTAAAACACAATTAAACTAATTTTAGATAAATCTAGAAAATCAATTTCAACAAAACAATATCCTGATTAACCAATTCAGGACGATCCGTTTTCAAAATTAGGGTTTTAAAGCCAACGACAAAACTCAGGTAATTCAAATCAATTAATTCCAATTAAAGGTATTAGAATACAATTAGGATCATTTCCACTACTTCTATAAATTCAATTTTAGAAAAACAACTATACAAATAACCAATTTCATAATCTCACTTGAAATCTACGGTTTTAGCCCCGAAATTACAATTCGGTTAAATTCTATTAATTTATTTAAATTGAATGTTTAGAACTGAAATTAAACACATTTTATAACATATCAAATAATCAATTGATCAAAACTAATAAAAGAAATACCCAATTTAGCACAATTAGGGTTTTTGAGCCCGGAACGCAAATCCGATCAATTCTTGCTAAAATGTATAAATCGACGGTTTGGAAATGAAATTAAATATATTCTAATATAAATTATATAGTCAATTGAATAAAATAACCCGATTACACAATCCAATTTAGTCCCGTAAGAGTTTTGACCTAAAAATCTAATTCCGATTAATTACATATAATTTTTCCAAATCAACACTTCCGATATGAAATTAAATACATTTCAAACGATATTGTAAAATCAATTGAGCAAAAAGACTCAATTACGCGATCCGATTTCATTACACGCGAATTTTGACCTAGAAATCAAATTCCGACTAATTCCGCATAAATTTCTCAAATTGACGGTTCCGACATGAAATTAAATACATTTAAAAACATATTGTATAATCAATTTATTCAAAATCGCCAAATTGGTCGGATCCGAAAAATTTGGGCATAACCCGGCCTAAAATTCAATTTCCCAAATTTTCAACACAAACCATACAATTAACATATTCAAATCAATCTTACAACACTTATATACATAATACAACAATTAATTTAGCTTATCACAAGCTAAATCACACTCAATGAATCAAATTCAATATTAGGGTTTTCGGATATTTATACCAAACGAAAATCATCAAATCGGGACAAGGGAAGGTCAGAGGAGCTTCGTTGGAGGCCGGAGGTGGCTCGCCGGTGGTCAGTGAGGCTCGCCGGTGACCGGGCGATGGCGGCGCAGCCTGCGTTTGCTGCTCGTCGCTGCTGCGGAGCGCGGTTGCTGCTGCCTTCTTCGGCTGCTGTGCGTGGCTGCTGGGCGCGGCTGCTCGCGGCTGGTCCCTGCTGCGGTGGTCGGGAGACGTCGACGGCCGGCAAAGGAGGAGCAGGGAGGAGGAGGTCGGGGCTGGGGTTTCTGGCGCAGAGAACAGGTCGGGAGCAGGGGAGACAGGAAAAGGAAAGAGAAGAGAAAAGGAAAGAAGAGGGGGGTCGACCGGATTGGGGTTGCAGGTTCTTTTTTTTTCTTTTTTTTTTTGCAGATACGGACATATAAATAAATACTAACATCTAAAAATATTGTTGGAAAAATTTATCTAAAATTTATTTAACGAAAAATCATTTCGTAAGGTTCCGAAGGCTTAAAATCAATATAAAAGCTATATACAGAATTTCAGAAGTATTTTCGGAAGAATTTACCAACGAACGTAAAAATTTATATTATTTACAGAAATAAATTATAAGACCTCAAAATAATATTTAAAAGCATAAAAGTAAATATTTAAATTAAATTCTAATAAACCGAGACTAATTTAAATAATTCCCGAAATCGATTTTCCGTAAACCAAAAATCATAAAACGGAAGAAAATTAATTCCAGAAAGAAATTCACAAATAAACTCCGAAAATCTTTTTAATTTAAAACTTCCCAAATATATTAATGATTTTTAAAAACGAATAAATTTAAAGTCGGAAATATTTTCTACGGATAAAATTATTAAAATAACTTTAACTATTTAAACAAAAATTTTATAATTTAAATAATATATTTCGTTAACGAAATATAACTCCAAAATAAAGTCGTAATCACACGACGAAGTTATAATCGAAAACGAATCTAAAATATTAAAAATCAAAACACGAGAAAGAATGGAAATACATATTTTTAACCGAAAATCAAAATAATAAGAATATAATAAAATCATGGTCGTGAACGAATTTGTCCAGAATGGTTCGCAACGGCAACGATTAATGAAATTCAAATATGAATTCGAAATCGTCGATAAATCCATAAAACGAATCGAAATTAAAATAATTAAATATTTACATCAAATTACGCTAATAAAATCATTGGGCTTAATAAAATTTGGTTTCGAAAATACGGGGTATTACAACCATTCTCACCAACCACCTCCTCCTTTTTAAGATCCCTCACTACTTCAAAAACCATCACAATCAACCATTTTGTCTCACCAATCTCCTTCATCAACCAATACCATCGCCTTTGTGTTTGTAATTCCATTTTATTCCAACCCATTCAACTTTCCCTACTAGATTAGCAATGACTACTTGCTCCTTGGGAAAGTATCATAGCACAAAAACTCCTCCTTATGTACTCCATGAACCCACCCTCATTACACAATCTTACCAGCATGGGACGTCTGTGAGTGCTAACCATTTTCCATGCAATTGAAATGCCACAAAAATTTATAATTTTAAAAATTATATTTAAATGTGGTTTTATTATAAAAATTAATTAAATTAATTATTTTTATTTAAAAAAAAGAAATTAATTAAGGAAAATCAAGAAAAAATTTATAATTGTTTTAATTAGTAGGAATTTGGTTATTTTAGCTAATTAAGGATATTATTTGGGAAATTAATTAAATTAATTATTTTATTTAAAATATTGAAGGGAAAATAGTTTCAAATTAATATTAATTCTATAAATAATTTAATTGAAGAAAATTAGGGTGTTTTGCTAATTAAAATGGAATTCATGAAAAATCTTTCAAAAATCCAATATTTAACCTAAAAAGGGATTTAAATATTATTTTTTTAAATATCCCAAATATTTTAATTACTTTAAATACCCAACCTAATTATTTTTCTCTTTTCTTTTTTATTTCTTCCTTTTTCTTTCTTCTTCTTTCCTTCCTTACCTTCTCCCCAACTAGGCTTGCTTCCCACAACCCAATCCTTCCTTTTCTCCTTAACTTCGGCCAGCCCAGCCCGTGCGACTGGCACCTACTTCCTTCTCTCCAGCACTAAATTTTGTGTTGTTTTTTCCTTGGGTGCTGCATTTTAACCCCAATAATTTAATAATTGTCGCCTGGTTGGTCTCCTCTTCTTTCTTTCTTTCTTTTTTGACCAAACCGCCCGGTCCAACCCCCTTTCTTCCTTCCTCCTTCCCCGATGTTGCCGACCTACAACAATGCCCCCACCGCCCTAGTCTTTCGCTGTTGATCTCACCCCATTGACTAGCCATTTTCCTCCCTTTCTCTTCCCTCTAATTTTGTGACCACATAGACCCATCCATCTCCCCTATTCTTGCACGATTCCCTCTCTTTTCTCTGCGCAACCCCTGCCCAAAAATTTGCTGCCACCAACTAACCATCACCGCTAGCGACCGAAAACCTACCTGCCTTACCCTATAGTCGACCCATAAAACCCTAACCTCTCTTCTAAAGCCTATAAATACCCCCATAATAGCTCTGTATTGAGCCTTTGATTTCTTACCCAGAAAAATCCCCTTGCATGCCACTACCCCTTTAGACGCTAGCCTTGGCGCCTTCGGCCAACTACACCACCCACTCCGCCTACCAAACTCTTCCTTGCATCGCCCTCTAGCTAACAAAATGCCCTATATCCTTTGATTATTCCTGCGCAAGCCACCCCGGTTGTGCAAAGTAACCTTCCCAAATAGCCATTCCCTCCACCTCCGCCACTCTTTGTGTCGCCCTTAGCCACCTCTTCTGCCACTTTTGTCAATCCTTTCACCTTCTAAATTATGTTGCAAACCCTCCTCTACCTTCCCCTACCTTTCTTTTTCCTCTCCCTCCCTCTCCTCCTCTCTTTCTCTTCTTCTTCTTCCTCTTTTGGCCACCACCACTACCATAGTGTGACGCCACTTTTGGCTGTGCCACCACCCTTATTCTATTCCTATCCTTCTAAGCAACCATAATCACCCTCACTAACCTTCATTCTCCCTATTTTGTTCCCATCCTTCAACTTTTACCCTTTTCTTCTCTTTTTCCGACCACTGTCGGTGTCGCCGTGCACCACTGTTGGTGCCACCCATCACCTTTAGCCTAAAGTTGAATCCTAGACCCTCTTAACCCATTTCCCTATTTTTACAAGCCTTAATTTATTTTATTTCATTTATTTGAATATAAATATTATTATTATTATTATTTCCATTATTAATGTGTATTATTATTATTATTAGTTTTAATGTTATTATTATTATTGTTATTATGTGTTTATTATTATAATTATTATTTTTATTATTACTATTTGGAATTACCATTATTATTATTACAACTATTTTACCATTAGTTTTGCTATTATTTTTTTTTGATGGTTGGTATTATTATTCTTTATAGGGCCGAAACCCTATTGTACCTATTTGGAATTATAGAAGTAGTATTATAGATATCAAGTCTTATTATTCTTATTATTGTTATTTTATCAATAGCCTTATTATTCTTATTATTGTTATTTTTATTTTTATTATTATTTAATAAGTTTATTATTTTTCAATGTAGGGTAGAAACCCTACTTTATTTTATCTTTAATTATTATCCTTACTATTATTACCATTATGATTATTATCATTTTTACAATATTATTATGGTTTTATCATTATTATTATTACTATTTCATTATTATTATTACTATATTTTGTTACTTATTTTACTAATATTATTATTAGTATTATTTTGATAAAGGGGTTGAAGCCTTTATTTCACTTTATTTTCGAACAATGCCCTTTTTATTATTATTGTTATTTTTATCATTTTGGTTATTGTTACTATTTTTACTATTCTTGTTAATATTAACATTGATATTATTTTATTATCTTTGCTTTTATATTTTTTTGTATCAGTATTATTATTATTAGGGTAAAATTTTCAACCTTATATTATCAACTTTTATAATATTTCTGTTATTTCTTATATCTTTAGTAAAGTTAGAAATTTGTTAGTGTTATTTTTATTAATATGTTATTATTTTGTTAAAGAGGCATAGGAGCATGCTCCAAGACTGGTGTCATTTTAGGTAAGGGGTGATAAGGCCATTTGTGTAATATTTGATTTATATACCATTCATACCATGTGATATGATTTATTGTGTATTTTATGTGTATATTGTATAACTATTATGAATGCAACTTGATATGGAAGTTGAGGTATGTTTTGTGTAAATAATTGTGGCATGATAATTATGTGTAGGAGTATGTTATTATTATGGTATTATGTGGCCCTAAGACAT
Organism: Tamarix chinensis; assembly: GCA_030549775.1. Taxonomy (NCBI): domain Eukaryota; kingdom Viridiplantae; phylum Streptophyta; class Magnoliopsida; order Caryophyllales; family Tamaricaceae; genus Tamarix; species Tamarix chinensis. The sequence continues at coordinate 27,335,811 of CM060175.1, forward strand.
GCATGATAGGATTGTAAATTAATGAAGAGGAGCGTAACAATATGGTGTTAGGGTTTTGCATGGTGGTATATTAGGGTTTACATGGTGAAGCTATGGTTTTGCATGGGAGCTAAGGTTTGCATGGGTGTTAGGGTATGGTATGATTAACTATGGTGGTGGTGGTTAACTAGGGTTGGAGTGTTTAACTTGAGTTAAGGAGTAAGCATGGTAGGAGTTTGACTTGCATGTCTTGGAATGGATTTTCTAAATAAGATACTTAAAACATTAATTACGTAAAGTGGAAGATGTTAAGCTGAGCCTAGACTGATCTACCAGAATAATAGTGGCTAGGGACTATGATATCCTAGACACTGATCCACCGATGTATAACAGTGGTAGGGTATGTTACCCTTGTGACCTATCCATAGGCTAAAATAGTGGGGGATCCCAAGCTCAATAAAACAAACCTAACAGCTCCTAAGATTTGGGAAGATACTAATTACTTACAATGGAACACCATGTGAGAAAAGGGGCTAGATTGATCCACTAGCATATAATAGTGGTAGGGCATATACCCTAAGTGACCGATCCACCAAATAGAATAGTGGCCAGGAGCCAAAAGTGCCTTGGAGATCGATCTACCGGCAAAAATAGTGTGTTTCCCATATTCGTATGGACTTGATAAAGAGCATGGTGTGAAAATAAGTTCGATAAATGTTTGATGAAGTAAATAATCTAATCTCTATTGAAACATGGTATTTCACCTAAGCATTTATTTTATCTTGTGCTATAATTATTTAATTCTACGCTCCTTTATTATTATGCATTGGTTGTGTGAATTTTATATGCTGGCCTTAGTGTACAGTTACCTTGCTTTCTGATCACCCATTTTATTGGTGTTGCTTATTCCCACAAGCAGAAGGCCCATCAGATATATTGCATATAGGGGATGCTTATTTCGATGCTATTAATGTCAATGGGACATCACTCAGGATTGAGTGTTGAGCTTGTGGTTGGGTCAAAGTTCGAGAGGGTCATGGCCATTTTCACTCTTGTTATTTTATTTCCCGTTTGTTAATTCTCTTTGTATCAGAGTTATCCTTCTGATTTATTACTTTGTGTTCAATATTAGAAAGGAACCTATTAACAATTGTACAATTATATCTCTTTTTAATTATCAATTATAATTCTTTTATGCGTACTCTGATTTTTGTGTTACGATCCCTTTTTGTTCTTTTATGAAGTTTTGGTTTAAGTATTAATTAAATTTTAACAAAAATTTCTTTTAGCCATAGCACTTGGTATAGGAACGGTTGGAGAGAACTGGTATGGTACTAAGTGTGGCGGTAACATCCCTAGAATTCACGGGTTTTAATTTAAGAGTTCTATTTTAATTAATTCCACTTTAAAAAAATAGTAAATTTTGAGGTGTTACAATAATTCCCTCACAAAAGACTACCCTTGGTATTCCTTTATCTATCATTTTGTGCATGTGCACTTTTGGCTTGTCTATACTTACTATACCATTGAGCCTTCAAGCCCTACCTTGCATACAACATATGCCTTAGTTGGTTACTTCATGCCCCTATGGTGCATGGTTTATCCATGCACCCACCACCCATAGATAAACTCCCAAATATATTTTATCTTTAATTTTGTTAATTGTTATCAAATACTTTCATTTAGCATAATTACGAATATATGAACATATTTTGTAAAGGTGTCATTGGAAGAGACAATGTTGTGGTAAAAATTGTCTCTCTTAGCGAAAGATTTTTTTTTTCATACATATGATAGGTTTATTTTTTTAGAATAAAAATCATTTTGAGTGGATGTATTAGAAATTTAATATTTTATCCCAAAAATGAAATAATAACATATTAAATTTCTATGTAAGTTTTCTACTGTATAAAATAATATAATTAGCCATGTTAATAATTAATAACTAATAATTCATGTAATTTGTGGTAGTTTATTCAAAATGAGGATATATTCTCATACTGATATATAAGTTATGGTTAGAATAGAATAATTTGTGTGTCTAGGGTTAATTTTAATTGGAACTTTAAGCTTGCCTTATGTTGAAAATGTAGATGAGTTTAAAACACTCCTTCTAGATTTTATATAGATTTCCATGCAAGGTATGTTGGTTCTAGAGAATAAATAGAACTAAATTGTGTTTATTTTTTTAACAAATGTTCTGGGGCTACAAATTTAAGTTTATACATATCATGATCTATACCCAAATTTTTTATGTGGAATTAGTGAGAATGGTATGATATGCTAGAATTGCATGTTATAATTTTTTATGTGTGTTATGCTATGTCCATGTTTTGGTGTAATATTTTCTTTTGTCATAATGTAGAATTTTCTTGTATGATAAGTTATTTTTAATTTTTATGTTTTAGCCTTTTATAAAAAAATATTATTTAAAAATAAATCCAATAATAAAGTGGGTAAAAATGTTGTAGTGAGAATTTGGAGGGCATTTTTGTCACTATAAAAAACTGTATCTTAAGGTGAAAATTTAAACTAATTGACTTAAGAGTTGGCCTTAAAATAAATTGGATATAATTGTTTGAAAGGGATTAATTTTTATGTAACTAAATAATTAATTTAGGCTATGGTGTTATGTCATAATAGCATGTTGATTTTTTGACCTTCATGGTCCTCTCATTTGATTGATTGATAGCTAAAGTGTTGGTGTTGTAGACCTTAGTATACCTTAGATAATAATATAGAATTAAATAAGACCCTAATTACTTAAATAGAAATGCTTATTTATATAATGGGAACTACTACCTTGGAATATGCCCTCTAATGTACAGTCGTGTTGTCAGGTCAAAGGGACCAATTCTTCTCTATAGCTATACTATACAACCTATATAGGGTATGAGTAATTAACAATTTGTATGTTGAATTTTAGTTTACATGATAGATATGTTTTGTGTCCCCCTTAATGAGATTTACTATAGAATTGAGTGATTTTATTTGGTAATGCCTCCTTAATGATCATTATATTCTACATGGGATTATATTTTGTTAAGGATTTGATTTGATTTATTATATTAGATTCAAGACCCACCATAATATATCTACTATGACTTGACTAGAATTGGCTTGATAAAGGCTTCATTGTTTTGTGATGGAAAATAATACCATGTCGCGTAAGGAATGTTGATACCTTGTAATTGTTGTGCAATTTAAAACATGTCTTTCTTGTGCCCTTACTTTTGTTTTATTTTGATTAATTTCATTTCTTGAAAAGTGAGATCATGTTTTTTAAATGTTGTTATAGCATATCATTGTATGCTTTTTGGTTTAATTATTATTATTTGTTTGATATGTGAAATGTAGGCATGCTGCCACTTTAAAAGCATTGTAATTTACTCAGTGCAAGCAAGTTGTACTAATACTATTACTTTTTAGTGGAGCACATACATTGTATGCACTTGATAAAGGATTTTTGAGGAGCAACATCCAAACATTTTTGTAGACTAAGGGAGTGAAGGTGTCTACTATTCTAACCCTTATTTGTAGTATTTTTGTGGGACTAATGAGTGTAAGGATAAACTGGTGTCACATCGTTCCATGCTCGTTTGTGAATGGTTTTATTTAGACTCTTATTCCCTTATGTATTTATGAAATTTTAGTTTTATAATGAATATGTTATATGTTAGCTTTTATTTATGCTTTATCTTTTCCTTCTACTATTTTTTTAACCCTTGAATTTGTCATATGGAAGGTGAAAAAGCTAAAATTATGCTCTGTGTTGTGTTAACACCATTATTTTGTAATTATCGCTTTCACAAAATGAAACTTCTAATTACTATATTTCTGTATGTTATAAGTTGGTATTAAAGCTTTTGGTTTCAAAATCCTATTTTCTATTTTTGAAAACTTCTATTCATAAATATTTTGAAACCTAGTTTAGCCTTGTGAGAAAGTGAGTTTGGTTAGAGACTTGGTATGTGTTCAAGTGTTGCTATAATAACAACTATTAAACGTTATAACTTGTTTTGCCTTCTTATAGGTGACCTTGAATTTTTATCTAGGGTCGTAACTGCATTCCATTATCTTGTAGCATAATGACACAAAATATCAATCATGTCTATATGGAGGTGTTAGTCCTCATAGTTGCAAAGATAGTGTAGGCTTGTAGCTACAACCGCATCCTTAGCCATTGCTATCTCTAGCACATATTTTGGTTGAGAATTGGCTTTAAAAGGTTGAGTTTCATTACCATGCAATATTTGAGGGATTTCAAGATGCGATAAAGAAGTAGAGAAAGTTTAGAGAGCTAGAGAAGTTTTTTATGGCCTTAGATTGTCCACATAGGAAAAGGAAGATGTTCATATTCTACTTAAAAGGAAAGGCTGATGATTGATGGAAAAGGAACCAACTTTAAGTTGTTAAGCCAATGTTGAATTACGACATTTTTGCACAGCTTTCAGGGTGCCCTATTGTCCCTTGCATATGCATTGTGCCATGCATGTCGAGTTACTAATAGTTTAGTAAGGTAGTATGTTATTTGAGGAATACTTTAACAAGTTCTCCGAGATTATTGCTTTTAAACTAGAGATACATAGTTATGAAGAAATGGTTTCTCATCACTTTGAGTAGGATTTGGATCTACACATCATGTACAAGAGGGATTTTTTCCCTTGGTAAGTGTCAATAGGCAAAAAGGATGATTTGTTGGACTATTGTGCTAGTAGAATGTGTTTATGGTGACAAGAGGATTGAGACAAGCACTAGATATAGTCAACCAATTTTTGGTTGTACTATAAAGTACTCAAGAGCATGATTCAGAAGTTTTTGACCTCTATGATAATATTTCTACAAGGTGTGTAAGGGACACCAACTAGGCTAGGATTACTAGGATAATATACTTGTGTAACAAAAGTATGGAAAATTGGGCCTTAGAGGTTATGAGTACTACTCTTCAAGAGGTTGAGTTGGGCACAACCTAGTGTTGTCTAGAGGTAGGACTACTTATTAGCAATCGGAATCCTATGTGGCTCAATTACCAACTCTCAGTGCCCACAGTGCGTGCACTAAGAATAAGGGTTATATGCCTTGCCCCTACCTATAGAGTAGTGCAATTCAAACCTTAGGTATTGAAGGTCATTGAAGAGATCCTCAGTTGAGGATCAACAACAACTAAGTGATCTCTCAAAATGAGCAAACCACACAATCTCATGGTTACTTTGATACTCCTGAGGGTATACCTTCATACTCCTATAAATAATCCTTTTCTTCGTTTAGTTAAATTTGTATGTACATTTTTTATTTATTGATTCTTGTTTCTTGAATGTTTATGTGTACATGTAGTGTTTTGATTAGGGTTTAATAATTTTAATGGGGTATAGATACCCATCTCTTAGAACCATTTTTTTGTGCCTCACCAAATGTTTTAATAAGTTAGTTTCCTTTGGTTAACATCATGGAAAAAGTCTCTTTCAAAGAGTTATTAATGTAGTGTCCCATTTAAATAAATCCTAATTTAAACACCTAACTTTAAGATTTAATTACAATATGGAATTAAATATAAAATTATTTTAGGATTTGATGTCTTATTAATGTGTCTATTACTATATCTATTAAAATATGTTAATAATCTGGACTAATATGTTAATATTTTGGGAAAGGATCGCAATAGCAGTAGTAGTAGCAGTACCGCAGTAACAATACTATCAATAGGAGGAGGGTAGTAGTAATAATGCTAGTAGCTACAACATTAATTTATAGTAGTAGTGGTATTAGTAGTAGTGATAGCAATAGTAATAGCAGTAGCAACATTAGTAGTAGTAGTAGTAACAATATTAATAGCTAAACTAGGGAAAATATTAATTTAGTAGAATTAGTATTCCTTGATAAAATAGATATAAGTCAGGGTCTAAACTAAGGTTAAACCTAATAACCCTAATACTATTAACTTAAAATCTAATTTTGCATAATAACAACACATTTAACAAAAATTTTCCTAATATAATTATTATAAATAATTTCACATACTCTCTAGTTGTATAATTATGAATTCTACAAATAGGGTATTATATTACTACACCTTAAAAGAGACTTCATCCCTGAAGTCAAACAAAATAAATTAACTCATTCGTATCTCAAGTGGTCCATAAAAAAAATGCTCTAAGGTATAGGGACACTGCCCCTTTAAAAGATGTAAATCCTAATTAGGCCATAGAAACACATCATTCTATCAAACACATATATTAACAATTAATGAGGAACTTAAATAATCGTAAGCACAAAGGTATTTTGAAGGTAGTATCATCATGTATTAAGTTTGTGCCTCACTAATCATATTGAGACTGCTAACCATTGGAGCCCTTAAAGAACCTCTAGTACCTTTTCTAACCTACACTACTCTACGAGTATGAACTAGGAACAAGTCCCTTACCCTTGCACCTACATTCAACATATTACTAGTTGAAATTTAAAAAGTTGGGGACACCTATTGCTAATAGGTGTTCCCACCCTCAAACAATACCTAACTATGAAAAACTCTAACTCTGAGGGAGGAGCACTCAAAGACTCTATGATGAGTCTTTCTACTATTCCACCACTCTACTAACTTACCATGGAAGTCTTATTCAATGTGGTTCCTTCTACAAATCTTGTAATGGTAGTTCCTCTATAAACATGAAGGTGAACCCTCTAATCACCTCCTTAATGTAGAATACTCTATCCTGGTCTATTTGTCTCACTCATCATCTTTTTCGACTTCTAAATCCATCTTAAGGCACATGCTCTCTAATCCACCTTGAGTACATCTGTAATGATGTATCTCTAGATACCTTATAGGTGTAAAAAATATAAACTCTTCTAAAATCAATAAGCAATAATCTCCTCCCTACTTGTTATCTCTATTGCAAAAGGAAGAATCTTGAAGAATTTGTTGAAGTAGTCCTTGCAAAACATGTTACCTTATTAAAGGGTAAGAAACTTAGCATGCTTTGAATGATGCACATGCTAATTGTAGTAGAGCACTCTCAAGCCTACCAATAATCCTCCCCAAATTTCTAGTCACTCAACATCTCAAGGTTGTATCCTTTCTATCATTCCTTTGCCTTAATGCACAAGTTGAATATATTAAAGTCTAATTCTTCTCATTTGGACAATCAAAAGCCTTAAAGATCATCTCGAGCTCTCTAATCCAAAATTCCATCACCATTGGATCCTTAACACCCTCAAACACATGTGGGTGATGAAACCTAACCTCTCTAAGCTAATTATCAAACTAAATAGGTGACAAAGGTAGCAACAATGGTAGATGTAGATCTACTAATCTCTCAACAAATATAATAAGCAACTACTCCCTACAATCAAAATTAAAGTTCCATTCCATAGTGCTAAGGGGAAGAAATAAATATGGTTACAACCCTCGCAAACATAATCAAGCAAACATAAAAGAAATCTAAGTAAAAGACAACTTTTAGAAGCCGACATTTAATTAGTTTTCACACTCAACCTAAGACTCCAACAAAACTCAATTCCTAAAAATGCTAAACCATGATTCTAAGCATTTAGGAATATAGGTTTTCAAAAATAATGAAGAAAAATATTTCAAAACCAAAAGCTATAATATCAACTTGTAATTCTACAAAATTTAGAGCTTAAAATTTTAATTTGGTGAAATCATTAATCTCAACATAATAGTATCACTACCACACCTTCTAGATGTCTAGTTCCCTTACTTTTCTTTTGCCAAGTCCTAAGGTTCAAAACAATTTAGATTTAAAACAATAGAGTGAAAAAATGATATAATAACATAGATTAGAGTTATAGAAAAATATTATTTATACAATAATAATAAAAATAAAAATAATAATGATATTAATAATAATAATAATAATAATCACTACAAAATAAATGATTTGTGCCAACAGGGCCTTATCTGTGGGTAAAAGCTATTTTTCTGTTGGTAAAAGTTTTTACCAACAGATATTTTTTTTGTGACAAAACTGTGGGTAAAAACTCTGTACTTAAAAGTTTTACCCACAGATATGTATCATCTGTTGGGAATAGTTGATAATGCCCACAGATATTTATCTGTTAGTAAAACTTATGCCCACACTTATATCTGTGAGTAAAAGTATTAACCACAAAATAATATCTGTGACTAAAAGTATTACCCACAAAACAATATCTGTAACTAAAACTATTACCCACAAAATAATATCTGTGACTAACAGTATTAGGCACAAAATTATATCTGTGATAAAAAGAAATAACCACACAATTATATCTGTGTGTAAAAGTAGTAAACACAATATTATATCTGTTACTAAAACTTATTACCAACATATATATATTGTTGGATATACATATTAACCCTGTATGTGTGTGTTTGTGTGTGTGTGTGTATATATATATATGTATAGTTAAAACCTGTATCGGCCAAAACGTACAAAATATCAAATATCCAATATCCACCTGTAGTAACAATTTATGCTTATATATATATATATAATTAACTACACCATATATAATTATCATTGTGTAGTACAAAATAATTAGTTGCTTAGCTCTCAAAGGCATAACAGTCCTTTAAGTACAATACTATATAAACGACTTATAGCATAAGATATTATACAAAAACATCTTCATACATTGATATACAAAATCATCGGCTATTATACAAAAACATCTTCATATGCTGATATACAAAATCATCGACCATCTTCGTAAGCTTACGAGCAAAAGCACCGATATACAAAATCATCGACCATCTTCGTAAGCTTACGAGCAAAAGCACCGGGCATCTTCATTAGCTAACATATATACACAAACATCGGGCATCTTCATAATTTGATATACAAAAATATCGATCATATTCGTAAGCTAACGAACAAAAGCATCAACTGTCTTCATAAGCCGACTCACAAAAGCGTTTTTATAAAAACGCATCAAACATCATCTTCTTCATTTTCCTCTTCAGTGTCATCCATTTCATTCTCATCATCCTCCATTTGATAATAATTGTCAACATGTTTTCCCTAAAAATATATATACAATTAACTTAATCATATTAATCTAAATTCATATCAAAAAGCTAGATGATGAGAGTTTGTACTCTTTAATTGAGTATATACATATCCAAAGTTTTTTTTTGTTTGGGTTTTTGCAGAAGATTGGTACGGAAACTATCTTCTAGGTTTGGATTGTATAATTTATTTAATATTTAACTATTTATAATAATTTACTAGGATTCCTCGTCTAATAAATATTTTGAAAACCTATAACGAGACATAAACTTAGAACTTTTCAATAGGTCGGCTAAGATAGGTTAACAAGAGTAAGGACAGTGATTAAATAAAGACATTAATCGGAGAAAGAGCGTTGACTAGACAACTAATATAGGTAATAGTTTTATAATTTTTATTTTATTTTTCTCTCTTTATTTTAGTAGATTTGGTCTATTTTTATTAAAATATATATAATATATACGTGCGAGTGTGCGTGTGCGTATAAATATTTTTATCATTTTCTTTTGCACCTACTTTCTAAATTTTTTAAAAATATCATAGGAAATCAATTAGCATACAAAACTTTTTCAATCGGAGTCGAAGTGGCACATTAGCTGAGATTGAAAAAGAAGAGACGCACATACCATAGTTACCCAATCTAATCACTATATGACCCCTAATATTCTCATATATTCATCTATGCACTATTTTAGAGGTAAAAAAAATACCCAAAATAAATGTGTTGCATGAGAAATGTAAAAAAAAAAACTATCAACATTTAGTGAGGAACTTACTTGATTCTCTAATAATGTATGCATTATACCAGTCAGATATCCTACTTGCTCTTTAGTCTCAAGGAGATCCTTTTCTAACTTCTCAACTCTAGACTCGGATTTGATCCTTTTAGCTCGCTCCTCCTCAAAAGCACATCTTCTTTTGTGGGATCGTGGAACTTTTACACCAAGACCAAAGGTTTTTGCATATCCATTCCTATCTTCTCCCACTACCTTTTTGAATATTTCACGTCGAGCATTAGCATCACATCCTTCTGGAAGTGCAGTCATCTCATCCAGAATCGCTTTCTGTAAAGTATAAATCAATGCTATTAATGGGCAATAGATGAGGTAGATTCGCATATATATATATATATATATGTAACCCTAAAATTAAAATAGATTAAAAACATACTCTTGTTGCAGCAGAAGCATCATTAAGCTTATAATAACCCTTTTTCGGTTCATGAGTTTTCAACCACATTTCCAATTCATCGGGTTCTTTCCCCATTTTTTCCTAATCAAAACACATATGAAATTGTATATCAAGCATACAAAGTAAATTAAATTTGGTATTGCGTAGATGAATTAATTATATACCTACCTTTTCTTCCGCTCGGATGCGTGCAAAGCTCTTCGAACCAGCATATGAACACATTTTTGACTTTGCACGATTGAGAATCCCTCTTTGACTTCTTTCCTAAGCAATATGAGAAAAAAAAAGATTAGTATACAAAATAAACTAATCAAACTATCATAGCCATAGCCTATTTTTTTTAAATAATTAAATGAGAAATCACTACCTTGCCTTTTGGAGATTCCCAAAATTTTACCATCTCTAACCACATACTCTCGGGTATTTCCTTTGGCCTAGACTGTATTGCTTGATTGTGTGTTTTTCCATCAAAATGAACCACCTTCAACTCAGACTTATGAGCTCTCCAAGCTTCATGGATTTTACCCAATGCCCACTTATATGGCTCTCGATTTTCAGGAAAGTAATAAGAGATCTATAAAGGAAGAAAATGAAATAGAAAACAAAAACTATAAATTACATATAGCAAAAATAAGAAAGTTAACAAAGTAAATGTTATGGTAATGTACCTTTGCTTCCTCCCAAATCGAATCTAGATATGTCCTATCCATCTTTCTCCAATCCCAACAATCAAGTGGCAACCGCCTAGGATCCCGTGCCAAGCAACCTATAAGTGTTGACAATTGCCTAGCTGAATCACTAATTGGTTGAAGATGCTCATTGACATCCACATACTCAGCCTTCTTTAACACTTTAGTCTTGTTACATCCACGACCCTTTTCATTTCTGGGCATTGTACCTCGAAATCTTCTTCTATTCGTGGTAAAATAGCCATCTGAAATTGCATGCTCGGTTTGTGAACCATCATTTACTTCTATTATAGATGACACATTGATGGATTGTATACGGCTAGGACTATGTCGTTTGCCTAATAACAACAAAAAAGGGTAGCTGAGTTATTCAATTTCAACATGGAGAAGGTGGTAATAAATGCTAAAGTAAAGTTATAACATATAGATTTACATGACTTACAAATGTCAGCATTGGAAATTATCGAAGGATCTTGCTCTATCACTTCATTTAGACTATTAATCTTTGAGCAAGAAAATTCTTGTCCATGACGTTTGCCTTAAAAAATGAGAAATAACAATAAATGCAAGCAATAACGAAGTTAAAAGACATACAAATAATTAATTTCTACCATTAGATATTTTTTCTTTAGTCATTTTCATATATTACAAGATTATCTATTACCATACAAACAAGGTTTTAAACTTACCCATGCGACTAAGTAACATGGACCACCTATTAATGGCTGTTTCCTTAGTAGTTTTCATATATTCTATCCTTTCCTGCCCTCCTAATTGAAAAAAATTGAATGTAATAAAAACTTTGAATAAACTCATGTCTTACATTATTAAATGTAGTAATGAAATATAATATAAGTAAATATATACCTAATTCAACTCTTTGAGATCCTTCCTCTAGTGACATAGGCGTGAATAGTTTCTGCTTAATTGATGAATATGTGGATGGATCGATTGCAATCACTTTCTTTAGCCCATGAGCATGTCCTATTGCTTCAATTGATTGTTCTTCATTTGGAAATTTTGAACTTCTTGATGTTGTAGCAATAACTTCCTGCATAAATAATACAATAATAATGATGAATTAATGGTGGCTAAGAGGTTAGATACAATTGTTCGAGATAAAAGTATTTCCTGGACTTATACAAAAAATTGACAACAAAATTATGAAGAAAGAGAATTAGGACAACCATATTTAGTACTACTAAAACAAAATAATTTCTAACTAGCACACGAAAGCAATAATAGTAAAAAATTTGCCTCCAATTGTCCTTGACTTTTTTGAGTTACTTTCTTCTTGCTCAATGCCTTTTGCAAAGATGACATAGTAACCTAGTAACATAAAAAATGAGAATTAGTATTTAATTAGTTATGTTTCCGTATGCAACTTAGAAATCAAAAAGTAACATATTAAAAATAAACTTTCACCGACAATTACCATTTACGTTACTAAGAAAAAGAAAGTACATAAAAGAAGAAAAAAAAATATAGGAAAGATAGATTTACCTGTAATTGTTCCCGACTTATTGTAGTTTTTTTCTTTTTACTTGATGCTTTTTCTAAACCCGACATGATAACCTAACAACATACAAAGTAGAATTAGTATATATATTCATTCAACATACCATATTGATAGTAATAATTAAAAATATTAAAAGGCATACAATACAAAATATATTTAAGCATAAGAAAAACAAATACTATTAAAAACCTTAAAGTACACAATCTTCATAACCGGAACACACAAACATCAAATTACATTTCTAACATTATAACCAAAATCAGAAAAAGATACATATTTCTAACACTACTCAGTATCATAATCATATAAAGTTTTATCTTCTTCATCACTTTGGGAACTATATTCTTCAATTTCTTCATCATCATTATTGCTTTCTGTCATAGCAACAAAAGGTTCTTGTTCTTCTCCAGTAACAGTAAAATCATCTACACCTAAATCTGTAGGCATGCTAGTTTGTCTACGATCCACTTCAGGTATGAGATCGTCTTCCATTTCAAACAAGTCTCTTGGCTTAGTGACATTGACAACATGCCAATTTCTTTCTTTAGAATCTGGGGTATAGAACACCTGCAATGCTTGAGATGCCAAGACAAATGGTTCACTTGTTTTCAGAATAGCCTTTAGATTAACAAGAGTAAATCCAAGTTCGTCCTCTTTAACTCCTCTACTAGGATCAACCCAATGGCATCGAAATAAAATAACACTCCTTCCACGAGGATAAGTCAGCTCAATAATTTCTACTAAAACACCATAGTATGACATGCTTCCAATATCTGTATTTGCATTGACTAGAACGCCAGAGTTTTGAGTTACACTCCTCTTATCAATGCCTTTCACACGCCACCTGTATCCATTGCAAGTTAATTTAGTCATTGTCTTTATCCACATGCTTGGAGCAAGACTAAGAATTATCAGATCTTCTGCAACACATGCTTCATTTGGTAGATGCTTGGATACCTAATAATTAATAACACTCATTGAATAAAAAGATGTATAACTAATGATATAAACATAATGAGTATAAGTATCAACATACATTCATTGCAAACCATTTAGGGAACTTTCTTCTATGGATGTCATCAATCATATTTGACATCTGTTGGTATTCAGTTCTTATGATATCATAATGCTCTCTGGGAACAAATAATAAAGTTAGAAATATATATAAAATGATTAAAAAAATTATTCAAAGAGAATTAGGACTTACTGTGCAAATACGTCAACTTCATCACAATTTGCAAGCACATAACTATGTGCTTCTTCAATAAACATATATTCAGGTTGTACATCTTTTTTCTTAGACATTGCACGAGATTTTAAGGAAAATATAGGCAACCCATTATGCAATTCATTACCATCATCATCATCATTTCGTGTAGACCTATTTTCCTTTGTTGGAACATCAGGCAAATATCTAGAACAAAATGTCAGACATTCTTCCGCAATATATCCTTCTACAATTGATCCTTCAGGACGACTTTTATTACGAACATACATTTTTAACCTCCTCAAATACCTATAACATTAGTATCATATTACTAACATAAAGGGAGCATAAGCTTGATCTTCCATTAAAAATAATAAATAAAATACTAGAATGTACATACCTTTCCACAGGATACATCCAACGGTAAAATACTGGACCTGCGATGATTGCCTCCTTAGGCAAATGAACAACTAGGTGTACCATGATGTCGAAGAAAGAAGGTAAAAAAATGCGTTCCATATGACATAGTGTGAGAGCGATGCGATCCTCTAATATCTCCAAGTCTTGGGTTGTTGCATCTTTCGAGCAAAGTTCCTTAAAACAATTACTTAGCTCAATCAACACCTTACTCACATCCTTGTTCCGCATTTTTCTTAAAGCCAATGGTAATAGTTGTTGCATTATAATGTGATGATCATGACTTTTTAACCCAGAGATTTTTCCATCAACAATTCGCCTTCTGATGTTTGCAGCATACCCATCCGGTACTTTCACAGAACCTAATATGCTTAGTATTTCCTCCTTTTCTTTTTGGGTTAATGTGAAGCATGCTGGAGGTAGATATATTTTATCTTCTATTTCAATTGGATGCAGATCATGCCTTATATCCTTTACCTGCAAGTCAAGTCTTGACTGTAAGGTATCCTTAGTTCTCCCTTCGATGCCTAAAAGCGTGCCAAGTAAATTTTCGGAAACATTCTTCTCCACATGCATCATATCTAAGCTGTGGCGTAGTAGAAGATGCTCCCAATATGGAAGTTGGAAGAATATGCTTCTCTTCTTCCAAGGCCTTTTTTTATCCTCCCTTCTCCTTTTATTATAAGGGGCTTTTCCAAATATGACATCAATTCCATCCATTTGGTATAACAAGTCTGTCCCAGAAAATGATGTAGGAGGAGGTCTGAGTTCTGTTTTCCCATCAAAGGCCCTTCTACTACGACGAAATCTGTGATTAGAATCCAAGAAGCGGCGATGGCCCATATAACACATTTTTTTGCTTCCCCTCAAATATTCAGAGCAAGTGTCTATATTACAATGTGGGCATGCAATTTTTCCTTTAGTTTTCCATCCCGACAAATTGCCATACGCTGGAAAGTCATTGATGGTATTAATCAAGGCACCATGAAGAGAGAACGTTTCATTTTTTGAAGCATCATAAGTCTCTAATCCTACATCCCACAGCTCCTTTAACTCATCAACTAATGGTTCAAGAAAAACATCAATATCATTTCCAGGAGCCTTTGGGCCAGGTATAAGTAGTGAAAGAATAAAGTATGATTGTTTCATACATAACCAAGGAGGTAAGTTATAAACCATTAATACAACTGGCCAAATGCTATATTGAGTACTCATCATGCCAAATGGGTTGAACCCATCACTTGTCAAGCCAAGCCTGACATTTCTTGAATCACTAGCAAACTCTGGGTACTTAGAATCAAAATCTTTCCAAAGATAATAGTCTGCTAGATGCCTGAGCTTACCATCTTTTTTTCGCTCCTCTTCATGCCATCTCATTAATGGAGCTGTTTTTGATGACATAAACAACCTTTTAAGCCTCGGGATCAAAGGAAAGTGTCGTAATACCTTTAAAGGAACCTTTTTGCCACTAGCTAATTTCACCACAGTTCCATAATCGGCAACTTTCCATCTTAAAGCATTACAAATAGGACAATTATCTAAATCAATCTTTTCCTTCCTAAAAAGTGCGCAATCATTTGGACATGCATCAATTTTCTCATAACCAAGTCCAAGTTTTTTTATAATCCCCTGCATTTGCCTATGAGAGTTCGGCAATGTTGATTCTTTTGGAAGAGCTCTTTTAAACAATTTCACTAAGGCATCAAAGGCATCAAAGGCAACATCGGTCACTCCATATAAACATTTCAGATGATACATTTCAACAATGAAGGAGAGTTTACTAAAAGCTTCACAACCAGGATATAAGGGTTGCCCTGCATCTTCAATCAACTTAAAAAATGCATCAGCTTCTTCATTAGAACCTGGACAACTACTACTTGCCCTATGAAATTCAAAAATATCTCCTACCATCTCAAGAACATCATCACATGAACCATCATGCACATCATCAAACCCCATATCATCATCGAGCCCCAAATCAAAATTTTCATTATCTTCATTGCCCCTTTGCTCCCCATGAAAAATCCAAACACACCTTTGATAGTCTATATCCATTTCTCTCATTATAAGATGACCTCTAACCACATTTCTTTCATGATAAAATCGATTTGCACAAGTCGAACATGGACAAGCAATCTTATTCCCATCAGTGACCGAGGTTGCAAATGCATAGTCAAGGAATGTATCTAAGGTTCTTTTGTAAGTATTGTCTACTCTCCTTAGTTTCACCCAACTCTTGTCCTTAAATACATCCATGACATCAAGTTCCTACATAATTTTCAACAAGTAGAGACATCAAAATAATGAGAAAAATAAGGACAAAGGATAATAATAAAGACTAGTTTTTTGTAGCACATGATTTGTGTAGCTTTATATATTATAATTATAATTATAATATATCTACAATTTAATTGTAGGTGATGCTACCAATCCACCAATATACTATACAAGCATTAGCTTTGAACACTTGTAGCTCAAAAGCCCTAGAAAAGACCCATAAACCCACAAATCATACAAGCAACCTATCACCAAATCAAATCTTCATCCATATTTGTGCTCATATCTATTTAACAAATTATATCTATATCAACCAAATAAAATTTGTCAAATTTCAGATAGATCTAGTCTACTAGCCGGATAACAACATTTGGGGTGGTGTAGTTGATCTTCCATAGCAATAGGTTAATGGTGTAGGCGACTACAAGGTGCACATTATTTTTTCTCTTTTTGTTTGAGTTAATTTATCTTAAATTAAGATAATTAAAAATATGTATCTTTATATTTCTTTAAATTTTCTCTATGACTAGAGACTCTTATTGATGTGCTTCTAATTTAAAAAATTATTATATGTTTCATGATATTTATAATTATGTTGTTCCATTGTTTTTTATGGTATTTTATTGTATAATTAATTATACCATTAAACTAATAATTTCCCATTTTTAGCATTGATGTTTGACCATTATTACCATTAAAGTTTCACTACTATTACTATTAATATTTTTCCATTATTAATATTGATGTTTTACATTATTACAATTGTTTCACCATCATTACTATAGTTGTTTCCCATTTGCTAATAATTATATAGTTATATTTAACCAAAGTTAGTTGTAATATTTTACCATGATTATCCTTATATTTTAATATAGTTGTCTTTATATTTCACCAAAATTACCTTCTTGTTTTAGTTTAGTTGTTATTATATTTGACCAAATTTAGTTGTGGTGTTTTCTGGAAAAAAAAAACTAGTTTGTGATATTTTTCCATAGTTGCATACAACGGTCATCTTCATCTATCACTTGCATTCTATTCATGTTTTACAACAGTCATCTCCATTTATCACTTGTATTGTATTCATGTTTTACAACTCAATTTAATTGATTTCAGAATCTATTCCCAAAAATTAGGGTTTTAAAGTCCAAAATACAAATCCGAATCATTCAAACCAATTAATCCAAATTGAACGTGTTAAAATACAATTAAGGTCATTTTAAATAATTCTATAAAATCAATTTTAGAATAAACTATACAAATGATAATTTACATAATATTATTTGAAAGTTAGGGTTTTAGGACAAAAAATACAACTCAGACAAATTTTATTAACTTATTTAAATTAAATGTTTTTAAATGTAATATGGCCTATTTTATAACATATTATATACTCAATAGATTAAAAAAAATAGAAAGAATACCCAATTTAACATAATAAGCGTTTTTGAGCCCGTACTATAAATTCGGTCAAATCTTGCCAAAATATTTAAATTGACGGTTCCGAAATAAAATTAAACATATTCTATTACAAAATGTATAATCAATTTAATAAAATAACTCAATTATACAATTCAATTTAAATCCGCAAGGATTTGACCTAAAAATCAAATTCTGAATAATTTCACACATTTTTCTTAAATTGACAATTCCAATACGAAATTAAGTATATTTTAAAGTATAATGTATAATTAAATTATCCCAAATAGCTTAATCGACCGAATACAACATATCCGGACATAACTGGGTCAATAATCACAAATTCCAGAAATCAACATATATCACATAATTAGCATATCCAATTCAATCATACAATACATATATACTTAATTAAATAACTAATTTAGCTTAATTAAAGCACATTGTTTCATAATTAATCAAAACAAAAAATTAGGGTTTCGGGAAATTATACCAAACGAAATAAGCCAAATCAATGTAGGTAAAGGGCGGCGGAGCTTCGTCGGTGGGAGAGGAGCAGTCGCCGGTGGCCTACAGACGGTGGAGATGTCCGGCCGGTGGCGCGCCGTTGCAGCCTTCTTGCCCTGCTGCTGCGCCGCTGCTGCCCTTCCACTGCTGCTGTTCCGCTGCTGCTGCTCCCCTGATGCAGCCGTGTGCGACGACCGGGAGATGTGGCGGCACGGTCGAGCGGCGGCGAGTTGGTGTGGACGGTCGCTCGGCAACGAACCACAGGAAGGCAGAGGCGTCGAGACTGAGACAGAAGAATGGGTAATGTTGTCGAGAAACAAACGGGAAAGGGAATAAGGGGCGGGTTTTTTTGGGGCATTTCACGGGGAGCAGCGGGAAAGGGAATAAGGGGCGGGAGCAGAGATTTTGTTTTTGTTTTTTTTTCAATTATTTAAAAGAATTTATGTCAAAACTATAATTTTAAATATATTAAATTTAATCGAAATTAATATTTTATAATGTATTATTAAGATAATATTAATCATAATTTATAATAAAATAATAATTATTATTAAAAAATAATTAATAATGGGAAATAAATACAAATATGAATAATATAAATATTAATCATAATTTCCAACAATTAGTAATAATATTTTTTTTTAAAATAATAATAATAATAATAATAATGTCCTAAAATAATTATTCTTAGTAATTATTAATAAAGAATTATATTAATAAGAATAATATGAATCATAATTAAATAAATTAATAATAGTATCTAATATGAATAATTATTAATAATGTGAATGATTATTGATAATATTTATTATTTTTAAGATAATATATATTTGAATGATAATTGGTAGTATTTAATAATAAATTAATTTAATAGTAAATGGTAGTAGATATAATATATATTATTTCATTATAATTGTTAAAAGACACCATTATCAACAATATTAATATTAAAAATTAGAAATAAAATAATATTTAATAATAGTATATGTAAACTATTATTTCTAATAATGACTAATGACTTATTTATTATTATTATTATTATTATTATTATTATTATTATTAAAAAGACTAGAATTAATCATTATTAAAATTATATAAAAATAAATATTATTGTTGAATTTCATAAATACTAATACCAACAGATGTAAAAGTGGGTATTAGTTCTGTTGGTATAATACTACTAATAACCACAGATATAAGTGATGGTAAAAGATCTGTTGGCATAACATATTAATACCAACAGATAAAAA
This sequence comes from Tamarix chinensis, assembly GCA_030549775.1. Taxonomy (NCBI): domain Eukaryota; kingdom Viridiplantae; phylum Streptophyta; class Magnoliopsida; order Caryophyllales; family Tamaricaceae; genus Tamarix; species Tamarix chinensis. Next base: position 27,355,271 of record CM060175.1, read on the forward strand.
AATTCTGTGGGAAAAACTACATTATTGCCTACAGAAAATTATCTGTTGGTATTAGTTACTTTTACCAACAGAAAAAGTATCTGTGCCTAAGTTTCTGTTGGCAAAAGTCAATTATTTTGTAGTGAATAATAAGAGACATAAGAGTCTACAGAAAAACCGATATAACAAAAAATCTACAACCTAAGGGATGATACTATTTTTCCAAATTCTTAGACCCAAAGGCTCATATATAGAATGGAATCCCTTACTAACGGCCTTACATATCCCTACTGCTCTTATCCACTTTGGGTCATGGCCCTCACGTGGTTATTTGTAAAATTAGTATTCATATGACTTCCTTGTATTAAGTAAATCATAATACCTTACCTGAGCTACCATGTTCTTATTCAAAGAAAATTCACACAATAATCCAAAAAACATATCCAAAGCACAAAACACATATGATAATCATATACAAAAAACATATAATAACATATATGACATCATGGTCTCATGCTTAATAACCAGTATGCTTACCCATTTCTTATCTACACCAAACACATAACAACCATATCATAATGCGTGACCAATACCAACAAATCAAATCAATTTCAAATACCAAGATAGGGCACTTAGGAAATTACCAAAAGAATAATCTGGATCAATCCCAAAGCCATCAACAAATACTTCCTAATTAATTATATTACTTGAGGGGAGACAATCAATTAAGGGATATTGAAGAACAATTTGGTCATACTAGAGCACAAAGAAAGTAAAATATCCTCATCATAGAACATAGGTACAATGATTTACACCTAGTTATACTTGCAGAGCAAGGCAACTTAGTACCCTTTGTCCTTCTAGGTTATATTATCCTTAAGTATCAATATCCCATAATAAGTTTGAAGAACCAATTAGAGTTCGTATAGGAGCACTAGTGATCTAAAACCTAAGGAGACACCTTCTCCATAGGGTAGCTGCTTATAAAGGGAAACACATCCAAAACTCGAGGTCACTAACTTTAAATAGTCACATTTTCTGAGGTAATAACAAAATAATATACTACATAGTAATTCCTATTTCTATACCAGTTTCCTTTATTTTCAATTATTAAAGTAAACCCTAAGGTTAATAATCCATTTCAATTCCAAAGTTAACCCTAAGGTTACCCTATTAGAAGCCTTATACCATTCTACATAAAATTATTTACATTAAGTATATAAGTTTAAAAATGAATAAAATGCCCTCAAATCCTAAATTACACCATTATTACCCTATTTCATACCAAATATTATTATTATGAGATTTTTCCATGTAAAGGATAAAAGATGATAATTGAAAATATTTTAGTACATACGCAAATTTTATGATTTAGCAATTGAATATATTTACCATTTTGCATTCATTTCACAAAATGAGTGTATGAACCCTAACCGTGTATCATTAATGTGCCATACCACACAACACATGCATACATACCTATAGTATGATACCTTATTTAAGATAGCAATTAAACTCATGATACATGTGATGAAGTATTTAGAACTTTAAATTGTGTGAATATAAATCATAATAATTAAACCCTAATTTTGGATACTTTCTATGATATTTATATCAACTCTATATACCCATACAATGAAAATCATAGAATACTTTACATAGCATATAATCATAAAACAATCAGGTGTCAACCCCAACAAAATCATAACGATGCACACATTAACCCCTTAACATTTTCCACATGCATATAGCTCATTGTTAAATATAAGTTGAGGATATGTACTAAATATTTAATAGCATAATTTCATAATATAAGAACCCCTACCATGATTCTAAATCTAAATAACCTATCATGCTCACAAAAAATTCTACCATCTCACGAGTGATTTGAAGATAAAAAAAATCACAAAAGTTGTATCCTCCACAACATCTAAATCATTACCTAAGCAAAAGAAAATGTTAGTATCTAATGTAGCAATCACAATAACAAAAATGGACTAAACTAACCTGCAAAAAGAGTTAGAAAATAACAAAGGGAGAAACCCAAGCTAAAAGGTCATAGTTTTGTGGTTTGTCATACTACAAAGATAGAGCAACATGAGAAGCTCACATAGAAAGGTGTAGAAATATGTTTTTCTAAAGCAACGAGAGGTGGTTCAATGTACACAAGTCATGCAGCTCAAGGGGGCTCAATGTAACACCCCAAAATGTACACATTTTTTTTAAGAACAATACTCATAAATTAAAACCGTAAATTCTGGGGATGTTACTGCCACACTTACTACCAGACCAGTTCACTTTTACCATTCTGGTACCAAGTGCTAAGGCTAAGAAACACTATCAGTAATACCATAATAATTCAAATTTATAAAAATGAAAATCAGAGTACACACAAGTCTTACATAATTCAAAATACCAACTATTATTTTTCAAATAATAATTAGACGACATTAATAAAGTTTTTTATGTAACTTAAACATAATAGAAATAACATGAGTCGTAAATTAAAAAGAAAATGGGCACGTCTCTCTAGAAATCGATCCAGCCCAGCTATCACTCTGCCCCTCCTAATGTCCCGTAGACATTGATAGCATCAAATTAGGTGTCTCCTACCTGTAATAGGTTAGACAGACCTTCTACTCGTGGGAATGAGCAGCACCAATGAAACGGGTGGTCAATACGCTACATACTGAGTAAGGTAACCGAGTACTAAGGCCAGCATATAACACATTAATTCTTGCAGGATAATGATCAATATGTATTTACAAATCCACACATATGATAAATAGAAGCATAAAATGAAATCCATAATTTATAATCAACAAATCCACACATGAGGCCTAAAAAGATCCAGATTAATCATTTAATCTTTCTTTTATCAAAAGTCGATACACACCATGCCTTTTATCAGATCCATGCAGAAACAAGAACACCCCACTATTATAACTAGTGGGCCGGTAACACATAGGACCTCATGTCCTAACCACTATTATTATCGGTGGGTCAGTCACATATAGGGTAAAACCCTAACCACTATTCCTGACCAGTGAATCGGTCTGGTTCCTACTCGCATGGTGTTTCACTGTAAGTAATTAATATCTTTTAAGAGCTTTAAACATTTTGGTTTATGTTTATTGAGTTCGAGTCACCCCACTATTATTGCCGGTGGGCCGGTCACATATAGGACCTCATGTCCTAACCACTATTATTACCGGTGGATCAGCCACACATAGGGTAAAAACCCTAACCACTATTTCTGACCAGTGGATCGGTCTGGACCTAGCTTAATAATCTTCCACTTTAAAAGATTAATGTCTTAAGTATTTTAATAACAAAATTTTCCATTCACAAACATTTGCCCATACATGCATAACTAACTCCATGTAACCCTAGTTCCCACGCAAACGTTAAATCATCGTAAACCACACTTCCATGTAACCCTAGCTTCCATACAAACCCTAACTCCACGTACCACACTTCCATGCAAACCCTAGCTCCCATGAAAACCCTAGCTTCACGTAGACCACACTTCCATACAACCCCAATTCATATGAAAACCCTAAGTCCACGTGTACCATAGTTCCATACAACCCCAATTCATATGCAAACTCTAGCTCCACATGTACCACGCTTCCATATGAACCCTAACATCATGCCCTTTCGTGCCAAACCCTAGCATCATGTCATTTCATGCAAACCCTAACACTATGCCATTTCATGTAAACCCTTACACCATGCCATTTCATACAAACCCTAATACCATGCCATTTCATACGCAACCTTAACACCACATTGGTACACTCTCCATCATTATTTTACAACTCTAATATGCATGTCTTAAGGTCATATCATACAATAATAATTACATAAACATACACATAATCTTCATGCCATGATTTATTCATACCAACATATTTCAACTCTATAATCATGCCACATACAAAATAATTAATAATAATAGACATAGAATACATGGCATATGAAGCACATAATGCATATAAATACATAAATTGCCTTAGTAAACCCTTACCTAAAACGACACTGGTCTTGGTGCACGCTCCTATTCCACTTGAGGGGTTTGACTGGGTTCACCTATTATATAAAAGTATACTAGAATTAGGCTCCCTTATAAAATTTTATTATTCTCTAACTTATTCTAAGATTTGGTTTTTAATTAAAGCAATACTACACAATAATTAACTATACAAAATATTACCTAAAAATACAAATAAATTATTATTTTCATTCAAAAGAGTGGTGATATAAGGGTTTCTAACCTTCACCAAAATATTAGTAGTAGTAGTAGTAGCAGTAGTAGTATAATAATAATAATAATAATAATAATAACACTAATAATAATAATAATAATAATAATAATAATAATAATAATAATAAAAGACATGTAATAATTCCATTAAATAACCAAAATTCGAGAATAATAATTTATCTAACTCAAGAATACCCGCAAACCTGTCAACGAAATTTAGCAATTAGGATTCAGTTGATGACAATAATAATAAAAATAATAATAATAATAATAATAATAATAATAATAATAATAATAATAATAATAATAATAATAATAATAATAATTAAAATCAAATTAACATTAAAAATTAGGATAAAAGTAGAATAATTATCAATAAATCAACAGGAAGTGTTTAAAAGGTCTAAGGTTTCACCATGAGTTGGAGGGGATGGGTGGCACCGGAGGTGGGCAGAAAAGTGATCTAAAAGGGGTGAAAATGAAGAAAAAGAAGTAAGGGGGAAGGAGAAAAATAAAATAAGTTTATGGGTCGGTGGAGAAGACTTAGCAAGAGATATTGGGTGGTTTAGAGAGTGGTAGATGTGGTGATGGACGATGGTTTAAGGTTTCGGGGTAGAAATTTCTGGCGAGAGATTAGCAAACTTTTCACGGTTATGGAGGCCCATGCAAGGAGAATATAAGGGTTTAGATGGTTTAGTCAATTGGAGGGTGTTACAGGGAAGAGTTTGGGAGGAAGAAGAGGCGGCAAGGTTGGCTAACGGTGGAGAACGGGAAGTCTAAAGTGGTGATGGCACACCGATTGCACTTAGGGTTTTCGGGAAAAGAAAGCTTGATTTCGAGCCATACGAGGGGTATTTATAGTAGTGGAGGGTAGGCTTTAGTTGTGGAGGTTACGAGAAGATCAATTTCAGTAGGAAAATGGGTTGGTTATGCCATTGATCAGGCGACACAAATTTAAAAATTTTCCCGACCTTCGCGAGGGAAATAGGGGCAAATGTGGGGAAAAAATGGAGAGTGGGGCATTTCAAATTGAAGTGTGCGTCGAGAGGAAGAGAATGGGCGGGAGAAAGGCCGGTCACGAAAAGTGTGGTCGGCGGTGCCATTTTCAGGGGAAGGAGGAAGGTGCAGTTATAGCGTCGGGCTTGAAGAGGAAGAAGAAGATGGGGGAGGTTGGACAGGGCGGTTCGGGGGAAAGAAAAGAAAGAAAAAGGAAGGAAACTGGTGGTTCGGCGCGTGGGGTGGCAGAATAAATGAGACACGGCGTATTGGTGAAATAATTAATGAAGAGCGACGTTCTGGTGGTATGGAACGCAACAGTAAAAGGATGAAATCAAACACATCGTTCAGAGGGAGAAGGAGTCCAAACGCGGTGTGGAGAGGGGCAAAATGGACGACGATGCGCGGGCTAGTCCGTGCCGAAGGAAAGAAAGGAGAAAAGGGAACAGGGCCGGCGTAACAGGCCCAATTTGGGGAAGAAAAAGAAAAAAAAAAGAAGAAGGAAAAGAAAGAAAAGGAAAGAAAAAGGAAGAAAGAAAAGGAAAAAGGAAAAAAGGACGAGAGAAAAATAGGAAAGTTTGGTTAAATAAATTAATTAAAATATTTGGGTATTTAAAAATAATAATATTTAAATCTCTTTTAGGCTAAATTAGGATTTTTAAAAGATTTTCCAAAATTTCCATTTTAAATTAATAAATCACTCTAATTTTATTTAATTAAATTAATTATAAAATTAATATTAATTTGAAACTATTTTCTCTTTCTAAATTTGTATAAAATATTCTATTTCAATAAATTCCCAAATTAAAATCTTTAATTAGATAATATACCCAAATTTCCTTTACTTAACATTTTTATAAAATTTCTTATTAATTTGCCTTACTAAAGTTTCTTTTATTTTAGTAAAAAATAATTTATTAAATTAAATTTTCAAACGAAACCTTATTTAAATATAATCTTTAAAACTAGAAAATTTCGATGCATTTCACTCAACCTGTAAAGTTCGCTTTAGTAATGTTTTTTTATTGAAAGGTTGATATAACTAAAGGCTAGATACATTAATATATGAAGAGGCGTAAGCTTGGCTGCATCACAAACTAAAACTTAGTGGAGATAATTTTCAAGCTTCTTAACTTAAGAAGGGATGCATTGGTAGAGCTTGATGCAAAAAATGGAAGAGCAACAATGGTGCTTTGCATAGCAAGGTAATGGTGCAACAAGTGGGTGTCGTGGATGGGGTTGGTAAGAAACACAAGGGAAAGAAACTTGATTTTCTCACACTTTTAATTGAGGTGTAACATGAGTTTCATATGAAGTAATGGAAATATAATGTGAGGTTGTAACACAAAACATAGATTATTTCAAGGATACTAGTGAATCAATGAAGGAGAAAGTTGGGATTTTTTATGAATGGAATCTCAAGATGTTAGGGGTGAATGAATATACCAAAGGCTTTGTTTGTTGTAGGATCAAAACTTATAAAACAAAATAGGTAAGAAGAAGGGATTATATAGCCGAGAGGTATGCGAATGGACAAATAGATAAAATGTGGGGGGCATAGGTGGTAGAGATAAGTATCAAGAATAATGTGTGCACATAAGTAATGTAGACCAAGGAAAACGTTGATGTAAGATAAATCGTATATATGATAGGGGTGCAATTGAAAATATCTTAACTAAGGAAAATTATATGGCTGGAAAAATTAGTGTTCCTCATTAAAATAAATACTAGATAGGGTCTAAACTAAGCTTAAACCTGATAATATAAATTTGTTATAATTATATACATAATAATAAATTTTTTAATAAAAAACAGTGTACAATAATTATTATGACTAATTACACATAATTTTATGTTATATAATTAGGGTTTTTAAATGGGTTATTACATTTCATATTTAGTAGAACAAATTTAATATCCCGATCCAGAATCACATGATATTTCACTTTAAATAGTTTATTCCTCATCAATAATTTTTGTATCTCTATGTCAACATGTGGGTAAAAATATAATTATGTAAGGCTGAAATAGGATGGCCTAATGATGATTGATACATTCACTAAGAAATGAGGCCATACATCCCCAAAAAAACCTTCATTTCATAAGATAATCATAATTTCCCCATAAGGCTTTTTTTCTCTAAGTTAGTACACCATTCTAAAATAGCATTATTAACAACACATTTAAAAATCATGTTCATAACACAATGTCTTACACATATAATAATGAGCTTGACTCTTTTGCTACTATTTACAATTTAAGTCATTTTCTTGTTTTATTTGACTTAAGAACTTCATCATCACTCCAATTATCCACTTGACATAATTAATATATCCTAAACTACTATCACATTAAAGTACTAAAGATTTTATATTTAACCCATGTAGACAAAAATACCATTTTCTTACCAAAAGTCTTGAGGTCTTATTTTAGATTACTTGTATCCAATTCAACTACCACTATATCATGATACTTATGATATAATTTGTAAACCTACAATAATTTCAATTCCATAATTATTTTTTCACATTATTGAAAAATTTCCAAGATTCCTTTGATACACCAAGAATACCTAAATTTCCAAAAAATATTACATGTCCAACAACATTTACCTTGAACTTTCCATTTATTACATCACCATATAAGTAAACCACCCATTTACCATACTTAATCAATACCATAATAACATACCGTAGAACATATAACCCAAACTAGGGTTTCATCATAAGACTTAATTCAAGAAATACTATATAAATTCATCATTTCTCATAACACTCAATTTTCATGGCACAATACCATATTACAGTATAATGAAATTATTAGTTTAATAATACCAAACATGAGACTACACACAAACCTACAAAAAACATTAAAAAACCCTAACTACAACATGTATCCTTATGTCACAGACACTATTCTCTAATCAAGTAAAAACATAAGTCACCACCTTTGACACCATAAGAAAATTACCTAAAAATAAAGATTAATAAAATTTTAGAACTTAAAAAAATAGCTAAGAAAAATCTTAGGAAACAAAGGATAGAAAAGGAGTAAAACAACATAAAACTAATACGTAAGAAATTATGGTTTAAGTGAAAACTATTTGCGTGAGTGTTTAGCACAATGATGGAGTGTGTTAGGTCAAGAGGTAACATAGGTATAGGATTTGTGTGGGGTTATCGATGCAACTAGGGTTGTGCATGAGTGATTGATGCAACTAAGGGTAAAATGCTATGAGTTGTGGGTTTTTTGTTTGAGTTTATTATGTGAATAAGGGTGGTTGTAAGTGATATCGTGACACAACTATAGGGGACTTACATAATACCCCAATTTGTTTTATCTACTCATAGTCCTAGTGAATTAATATTTTTACCTATTTCTAATCCTGACCCAAAAATTTTCATTTTCTTTCTCCTTTTCCACCTAAATTTTCCTATTTCTTTTAATCTTATCCTCTCTCCTTTCTCATCGTCCATACCCTTTTCCCTTAAAGCAATACACATATTTTCCTCACAACACTCCCTTTCCCTCTTTTCATTTCCCATTCCTTACACTCCTTGTAACAACCCCTTATAGAGCTCACCAACTGATTATACAACCTACACCAACCTACACACCATCTACAACAAGCCCAAACCCCCTATTGATCTAAAGAACACACCAAAGCCATGCCCACCCATTTCACATTCAAAATTTCTAGCACCTACGCTTTATCACCATGCACTAGTAAATCTACATGTGTTACCCTTACTTTATTCTCCTCTCCTTCCCCTCTATTATCATCGAGAAGTGTACCCTGAAAACCAAAGCCTACTCATTTTTCTTCTTTCTCCATACTTTTTTTATCAACATCCAACACTTACACAACTCGCCACCATCAATAAAAAAACACCATCATTTACCCTTGAAACCGACAACCACTACGTCCCCATGAATATCCTCATCAGTTGTGCATGATTTTATGGCATACCCGCACACACTTACTGCACCACCAGACCTTCATTTTTCCTTATCCTTTCCACAATTGTAATATTTCCTTTATTCCAACCCATAAACCACCCTTTCATTGTCATGCACCACTCTTTACATAGTGCCCTTCACAACATTCCACACACCACCTAGTGCACCACTCCCTCTCGATGGTTTAACTTTCCACCTCTTTTGCCTTTGTTTTTTTATCAAATTTTTTTTAAAATTATAATAACTTTATATGTTTTTATTTTAGGTGTTCACTAGTGATCTTAAAGGATGAGTCTTAGGGTATTTGTCTATAAAGAGTGAAGAGACATTTATACGGATACATGTCAAAGCTAGGGCCTTTATGTACAATGTGTATAATTGTACAAAATCACATCTTTGGTATTGTTATATGGATAATTCTATTATGATATGTTGTAATATATTATGCTGTATAATGGAAAAGTGAGAAAAATATGAAAGCATGTGACTATGAATATTGTTAGGTTATCTTGATTTTGAAAATTAAGAAGATGGGCATGAACCACATATCAAAATTATGGGTATTATGTTTGACTTATATATATATTTTTTCTTAATTACTCTCATAAGTATATATGTTGGATGTTAAAAATAATTTAAATTGGGAATCATAGGTCTTTTGTGATAATATAGGCATTTTTGCTATTTTAAGGGTAATTTAGTCAATATGGATTTAATATGAAACATTTCATGTAAAGTGGTCAAAAAAGGGTAAATATATTATTTGGAGTATTTGGAATAAATATGAACATCGTAAGTCTAATAAAGTGAGAAAATAACTTTAATTAGGGATAGTAACCCTCAGGGTTGAGTTGTTAGCACATGTGTAAGACATTAGGGTTGGGCAATAATATTTGGAGCCTTGTCAATCAACATAACTTATGAATTTGTATTAAATTATGTTTTTGTGTGAGTATTATAGAAGAATTTATTCTAACCTTGTGGAACTATTGTTTTCTTAAGAGAAATTTGTCTTATATACTTAACAAATGTATTGATATTCGTGTGTTTATGTTTTATCTACATTGAATAATCATGTTAAGTTTGGATATGTTTCCTTTATATGTTCATGTATTCCTAAATTATTATATTTAGATAAATAACAATGAATGAGATAAATCACATAAATTAAAAGATCAAATAAGTCATAATCAATTCTACATTTTTGTTCCACCAGACGATAATAGGGGTATAGTGCGTTTTACACTAGAGGTTGTATGTTATTTTTACTATCCCACTTGTTTAGAAAAGGAGGGTTTGTAAACTTAACGTGAAATAAATAATTAGAATAATCATAATCTATTATAATATATTAATATTGAAACTAAATATTATGTGACTTATAACTAATTATATCGATTTTTTTTGCTAGATGAGAATAGTAGCCCAAAGCTATTTACCTTGGGGTAGTACCTTTCTATACCTCCATATCATAATACTATCTAGGATTGTTTCACCCTATGGTTATATATTATTGATGCTAATCCATCAGTTGAGAATATTGGGGTCCCTAAACTCAAAATGAAATAAATAATTTGAATAATAGTAATCATTAGTAAGATATTAATAGTTAAAGTGAAGGGCTATGTGAATCATGGCCATTTGTACCTATCAGTTCCATCATATAAGAATAGTGGAAATGAGTTTTTTCCTCTAGGTTTGTACCTATACGTTCTAGTGGGTAAGAATAGTAGCTAAGGGCTCTTTACTTATAGGTTCTATATTGTTGATATAGTTTCACCTGTTGAAAATAATAGGGTTCCTAAACTCAACTAAATAAGTATATAGATTGTGATTATATTTATATAGAGATATAGTATCATTTCTCATCTTAGAAAACACTATTAATCTATATGTATCATTATTCCTATATATGAAATTATGTCAATATGTAACCTTGTTATATTTGTATTATTACCTTACTCGGTGTGTAATGTACTTATCATCATTTTCATGAATGCTGCTAATTCCCATGAGCATAAAACTAAAATATTTGTGTCCAAGTTTATAAGGACCTATAGGATGACTTATTTTCTTATGACGGTCTTGGGGAGGAGTGACCTTTTCTTTATGCTTAAGCATTTCAAAATCATTATGTTAGTCATATGTATCCCTTTTATTTATTATTGGATAATGTACCTAAATTTAAGTTCTAGCACTTTATTTAAAGTATGTATCTGTCTTGTTTCTTTTTTTTACCATGTTTTAATTTTTTAAACAATTTTTGCTTTTTTTGACATAAGGATGGTATTGTAAATAAAACTTATGTGGATCATGAAACTACCACGGAAAGGGGTTTTAATAACGGTTATTTTATAGTTTTAATAACGGTTTTCAACCGTTATTGAATCGCCCGTTATTAAATCTTTAATAACAGTTCATAACCGTCATGAAAAATACACAAAAACTCGCGAATATGTGCGTAAAATTCATATTTAATAACGGTTTTTACTTAAAAACCGTTATTAAAACTCCAGTTTTTAATAACGGTTCTGATGAAAACCGTTATTAAAACGTAGGTTTTAATAACGGTTCTTATGAAAACCGTTATTAAAAACTGGAGTTTTAATAACGGTTTTAGAAGAACCGTTATTAAAACCTACATTTTAATAACAGTTTTCATCAGAACCGTTATTAAAACAAGGTTTTAATAATGGTTTTTATAAGAACCGTTATTAAAACTCCACTTTTTTTTTGCAGTTTTGTTCCTGCCCACATACATAGTTACCAAATCTGTATGTTAAAACAATTACCAAATCTGCAATGTAAAACAACATCAATTCATACCAAATCTGCAATCACACCATAATTTCAATCAATCTATAATTGGTATGCATGTCTCAATACACCAACTATACTTGCAATAAAATTAGTGGGCATACCACAACTTGGTAGCTCTACACCCCAAAGTAAAGAGTTCACATATCTAGGCTGGTAGACGAAATACAAACCTAAAAATGCATGTAGAATATATAGATCGCTACCGAATGAATGAGTGCACGTGCTTGGCCTCTAACTTCATCAATTTCATCAACATTATATTGCTGGCCTCGTGCATAGTCATCGGTGAAAAACTACAACACCCATGTTTCAATTAATATACAGGTAGCCATTAGGTATGTCATGATTCATTAATAGAAAAATATGGAAAAGCAAACATACATGGCTTGGATCTATGTTGACCAATCTATTCTAGACTATAAGATCCATTGCTCGTCTTCTTCACTTGAACCCTTAAAAACTTCAATTTCATCATCATCATCTAAGTTCCTTTGTCTCGAAGATCTTCAATTTTGGAGGTACCTAAAGCTCTTATCTCATCCATAATTACAATAAAGAGATAAACAATAGAGGAAAAACAATTCTGATAAAAGTAAAAACTAAAATAAATGAAAACAAGTATTACCCTACATACAAAATAATACAAAGGTAGGCAACATATGTTACCACTATAATCAAGAGGTTATATAACACCATCATACCCTAAATTTAGAGGCCAAAACGGCCTTTTTTGGGCTCCGATATTGCCTAAACTGGCTCCTAGATCACCTAAATCCGAGGTCCCATGAAAAAGTTATGACCCTCCAAAGTTTACAGTTGAATCTAGCTCTAAATAACCTCAATAATGTCTTCTCTTTTGTTTATTATGGTCGTAGCTCTAAATAATGTTGAATCTATATTCTCCATACAACAATAATATGTAAAGGTCTCGGCCAACACATGCATTTGTTAATATATAACAATAACGCAACAAATTCAACAACAAATAACAAAATTTTTAGCCAACACATTCAACAACACATTTTCGAACGAAACCCTGGCGACATGCATTTATATAAGTAGATAAAAAGAGTTACGAGAGGAAGAAAAAACACATACATAAAGTGAGCTAGCTACAAACACGACGGTGAGAATGTTGAGAGAGGCAAGGGCTTCAAACACGACGGAGGATGAAGGTGCAAGTGCCAGCTAGCTTCGAAACAATGGCAGAGGTGTGGCGGTGCGAGGGTTTCCTTTACTTGAGAGGAGCCTGGTGGTGCGAGTTGGCGTGCGAGGGTTTGCAAGGAGAAGGAAGGAGAGCAAGAGAACGAAAGTGCAGAGAGTCTGAAAATTTTGGCACGAAACAGAACTGAGTGAAATAAAAGTTTGATTTTGGAGTTTTAATAACAGTTCCTGAGAGAACCGTTATTAAAACATCTTTTAATAACGGTTCCTGGAAGAACCGTCATTAAAAGCTTCTGACTTTTGACAACGGTTCTAATATGAACCGTTATTAAATCCTCTTTTAATAACGGTTTATATAAAACCGTTATTAAAATATCCGTCCAAATTTTAACGTTTCCCTTTTAATAACGGTTTTTAACTAGAACCGTTATCAAAACTTCCCGCCGATTAATTTTCACGCGTTTGACAAATTTTTTTTCTATGTATCCATTGAGTTTAGTGTGGTGATAGTGGTGATGATGAGTTATCCTTAGGTATTTTGTGGCCGAAGGCACAACCAAAGGGATTTATATAAGGAAGGATAGAATCATGTTGGGAAAAAGAGAAAGGCGGAATGGGAAAAGATAAAGGATAATAGAAAGGGAATAAGGAAAAGGAACAATGGAAAAAATTACTTTATGGTTAGGATTAGACTTAGGTTTAAATTTAGGATTCAATAAATAATGTAAGATTCAAATATTTAATACCTAAAATTAAGGTTATACTAAATTTGGGATATTACATTACTACTTCCTTAAAAGAGGCTTCATCTCCAAAGTCAACGGTTAAGGTTAGGTAAAAGGAGAATAGAGGATGTAAGGAAAGGAAATGTCAGTGGTTAAATTTTCAAGAGTTGACATAACTTTATCAGTTACTACCACTTGAAAGATAGAGAACCCTAGAAACCTAATGCATAAGGATGCGCCTCATGCATGTCCTTCACCATCACCCAAGTTGACTCCTCTACTCCATGGAAGCTTTAGGGAACCTTCACAAGTGAGACTCAACTCGTATGATTCCACCACACTATGATCTCAATAACCTATAAGGGCATATGCTCCTACAATAAGGAATCAACAAGCTAGATCTTGTCAATTTTTATGGTGTTAAAAGGATATACCACATATCTTCTTAGCTACGAGATATTAAAGGCATGGTGAACTTAAGCTAACTCAGGTGGAAGTGCAAAGTGTGACCTCATCATACCTATAAAGAATCTTGTATTCCCTAATATACCTCAAGATCAACTTTCCCTTCCTACCCAACATTTGCACCCTCTTTATGGGTGAGAAGCTCAACAAAACGTTATCCCCTACCTCAATATAATTACTATATCCCCTCTAATCAACATATATGTTCTATCAACTTTGAATTGCCCTCATCTTATACTTAATCAACCAAAGATGTTGATTCATCTCATCAAACATATTTGGCACTAGTATAACAATCTTGCAAATTTCCTTCCAAAACAAAGGGGACTAACACTTGAGTCCACACAATGCATCAAAGGTTGTCATCCCTATATTGGTGTCATAATTGTTGTCATATAAGAGCTATACAAAGTGTAGACGATCCTCGAACCTTTATTTGAAGTCTAAAAGACAAACTCGTTGCATGTTCTTAAGATTTTTGATCCTCCTCTCAATTTTCCATCTATATTTGGGTGAAAGGTGATACTCATCCGTAACTTATTACTCATAGCCTCATATAACTTCCTCTAAAAAGGTAAAATAAATGTCAAACCCCTAGTGAATAATAAATTCGTTGGTGTACCATACTAACTTGCCTAATGTTTTGCATATAAATTTACTAACTGATCCATGCTCCCAATCCACTTCATCGGTAAAAAAAGCTATTGAGTTAGTCCATTGGATGATGATAACCCATATCGTATTACATTATTTGTGAGTCATTGATAGTTTTCTTGCAAAATCCATGGAGATGGAGCCCTACATCAATCCTAGAACATTTAAAGGTTGAGCAAATATTGTAGGCATGTGGTGCTCTATCTTGAAATTCTATTATGCTAGACATCTCGATACAAACTCTACTATCTCTCACTTGTTACGCTGCCACCAATAAACCCACTTAAAGTCCTTATACAGCTTATCCCCTCTTAGGTGGAAAAAATATTGGGTATAATAACCCTCCTCTAACTAACACTTCAAATCAGCTCCACCCTAGGGTACATGCTAATGACAACTCTCGCTCATCTTACCATCATTATCAATCAAGAAAACCTAAGCACTATTAATCTATAACTTCATTTAAATACTTTTCTGCTTGATATCCCCAAAACTCCCTTCTCAAATCTTATCAAAAGAGTTGATGTAACCATTACCAAACTCATTTAAACCTCCAAATCACCAAGATTAGTTAGATTTATCCCCATCGCATCAGCGCACAAGAAATCAAGGAGTTTGATGTCTTCTACTCTTAGCATATGAGATAACATTAGCCTTACCCTCAAGCTAGGTCAACTTCATTTTGTAATCCTTCACCAACTCTAGTTTTCTCCTATGTCTCATACTCAATTCCTTCTTATTGAATATATAATTTAGGTTCTTGTGGTTGATGAAGAATATACATTCTGTCCTATAAAGATAGTGCCTCAAAAAATTCAAAGTGAAGTCAATTGTGGCCAACTCAAGATCATACATTGTGTAATTTTGCTCAAGGTGTTCAATGAATGAGAAGTGTAAGACACTACCTTACCATGATACATCAATAAACTAACTAGCTCTTGCTTTGACAAGTCATTAAAAACCTCAAACCTATTTGATCATGATTATGGAATCAAAACTAATAATGTAGTTAGATGTTGCTTCAACCCTAAACACCACCACATACGTCATCCCACTAAAAATTGGTAGTCTTCTTCAAAATTTTTATCAAAGGATAATATACATTCAAAAATTCATGAATAAAGCATTTGTATTGCTCATCCAAATCCATGAAACTAGAAACCTTGAAATGCTAGTGGGTGGTGTGCACATTATAACTACAACAACCTTTCTCAAATCCATTAGAACTCTTTAAATAGACACCACAATCATTAAAATACAACCTTATGGAGATATAAATCACACTTGGAAAGTTTTGAATATAATATGTGATCTCTAAGGAATAATAAAATAGTGCAACGATATACCTCATGCTCTTCACTACTTTGAAAATATAAAAAGATGTTGTCCATGATTACAACAATGAATTGGTTAAGAAATAGCCCAAATATCCTCTTCATTAGGTTTATAAATATGGTCAATAAGTTGGTGAGAACAAAAGGTATCACCGTGAGCTAATATTGTCCATACTATATCCTAAAGGTCATCTTCATGATGTATGCCTTTATGATTCGTAGCTTATAACAACCCATACTCAAGTCAATCGTTAAGAAAATCAATATACCAAAAATTTTATCAATAAATCATCAGCCATTAGAAATAGATATTAGTTCTTTACTATCAATGTGCTTAGACTCGCATAATCAATAAACAAATGATGATTCTCATCCTCTTTATTTTAAAGAGAATTAGTGCTCTCCATAGAGACACACTTGGGTATATGTACCCTTGAGCCACAAGCTCCTTAATTAGTAACTTCCCCTCCAACAATTCTACAAGCATAATTCAGTAGCATACCTTCAAAATAAGTTTGACCCTCGATATTAGCTCTATGATGAAGTATATCTTTGCATAAAAGTAGCATACCCATATCTCCTTGGGAAATATATCAAAAAAGTCTCAAGCAACTAAATTGTCCTTCAAGAATGACATGATATTGTTAAACTCCTAAACATCACAAAGATACATAGGTTAACTTCTCTACACCAGTAAATACATTATATGGGTTTATATCAACTTTATTGTAAGTTAAGGATTCAATATCCTATAGGAGGCTGTAGCACCCTAAGTTCCCTACAACACTACTTGCTTCTAAACATAATCTACCAACACTTCGTAACTCTCGAGCATATAAATCTCAAGGATCACATCAAAATTCCATCGATCCATCTTAACCAAATCCATAAGAAAGTGTGCCTTGCTAATCTCTAAGATCATATTCTAGTATGCTTTAGTGTAGTCAAATATATTCTTATAACAAAAAAATTAACATAATAGTTGATGGAGACAGAGCAACTCTAACAATAAAATAGGTAGACGTAAATGATAACAAAGCCTTCTAGTTAAAAAAATATACACACAAGTAATGAAAACTTGGAAAATGTACCAGCGACTACATCCAGCTATCAATTAGCCTCTCCCATGCTAATGAAATTTAGATTCCTAAAAGAATTTCCTCCATGGCATTATCCATGATAAACTCTAAAACCCTAGCCATGTCCTCCTCCTACTTGATTAAATGGACAGGCCCTTCTGTATCCCCTTAGCCATTTAGATCACACACATACCAAGAAAAATGACATCACCTACTGCAATTGGTGCTAGAAGGTATGCTTCTTAAATAACTATTGTCGGGGTAAAAGAAGTCCTTGTTGCTAAAACACACCTCTCTTGTCCTGACATTTGAAAGATTGATGGCTCAACTTATCATAATTTAAACTATATAACTGTAACCTAGAAGTCTTGTCTTGGATAATATTGATAGCAAAAGTGAGAAAAAAAATGTCTTTACGGTCCCAAAGGTCTACTCCTTCCACCTGTTAAACCGCTTTTGAGGAAAATTAGTGGTCCACCTCCTTAAAATGAAATCCTTCCTTAGGAACCTTATGTCTTGAGATTCCTCTAAAACCCTATGTATTAAGATTCCTCTAGAACCCTATGTCTCAAGCTTCCCCTTTCCCAAAATACTATCTTCCTTCTAAAGCACAATAGTTACAATACATGCCTACTTATATAATCTCTCCTTCTCATGCAAAACCATTACACTCATCATCCTTCAGATGTCAAAGTGGATCCTCTACTAAAACTGAAAGACAATTAGTGATTGTGTTATTGCTACACCTAGAGAAAACATCAACAACACTCAGAACTGTGCTTGGCACTCCTATAAAATTATTCTCCCTCAAGTTAGTTGTATGAACTCCTTAATCTTATCCCTATTAAGGCTCTTATGATAAAAATTCTTTTTAGGCACAGTCTTGAAGTCTTTAGAAGGTATCATAATCATCTGTGTTCATGTAAGCATACCCACTAGATGTCAGTGGATCTTTAAAGAGATAAGGTGGTTATACCTTCCTTCCTAGCTTCTGGATAATCGATAACCTCAAAAATCACATACAAAAACTAAAAGCTTCCATACTACATAACTAAATCCTCCTTCCCAGAATGACTCAATGGACGACGAGTACTAACTTTCGGATAAAAAGTACTTGAAAATTTCATTTCAATAGGACATAATAACAACGAATATGGGTGTTTTATTGTAATTAATATACCATACTTAAATCAATTAAAATGATGAATTCTTAGGAAATAAAATAGGATAAAATAGTGAACAAGGGAACAAGGGAACTTTTTATAAAACTTAAAAAAAAATTTAGAGATTAAATCCATGTATAATATAATAAAATATAACCAAAAGGGATCATCGGGAACTGAGTGTTCAAAATGGTGTCTAGGTAAAAAATATTGACATAATAATATCAATTATACATACAACCCTAAGATATAAAAAGGATCACTCCTCCATATGTATGTCATCAAAAGAAGAGGAATCATCAAAGGCAGTTTTCATCTACCCATACGATTAAGCTTGAGTTATGTGTTGGAGGGATTAAGTAACAACCATGAGAAGATTATCAATACCCATTGATTTGAGTAAGGAAACAATGAATTAATAGTAAACTTATACAAGGTACAAAAGGTCACATTAATGAATCATCACTTTTAATGCTTAGACATGATACCATGCAAGAGAATAACTAATCTAGATTTCCCATAATTCCCTAAAAGTTTAAAAACCTATAATTTAATAAAAAACTTTTATTCAGGATATATTACCTCTTAAAATTATTCAATTAATTTATTTTATGAATTTTTGACTATATAAAATTAGATAGGAATATTTAATAAATTAAAATAAATATTTTGTTATTTTATTATACTCATTTTATTTAAATAAATTTTCAAACCAATATTTTCCTAAAATTAACCTTTAAAACCCATATATTAATTTAAATTATTAAATTTAATTACCTACTAAAAATATTATATTCTATTATTCCATAAATTATTTTATCTTATTTTTCCCTATTTTCCTTTTCTTTCTCATTTTCCCCATTTTTCTTCCTTTCTTTCTTTTTCCTTTTTCTTTCCTTTGGGCTGCTAGGCAGGCCTGTCATCCCTTTTATCGCGCCTCAGCCATCAACCCACTCTTATTCCCTCCTCTCTTTCTCCCATGTGCATAGGTCGACCTCCTTTTCATTTCCTTCCTTCTCCCGCCGACCAACCTAGCCCAATCCCTTCCTTGTTTTCTCTTACCCCTTTCCGCCGACCGAGCCAGCCCATGCCTTTCTTTCCCTTTTCTCGGCCTACCCCTCTTTCTCCTTTCCTTCTTCTTCTACCTCATTACTTGACCACCTCTGCCATTCCCACCATACCCAACCACCGAGCCGCCCTGTAGTTGCCACCACCTACCACCATTGCAACTCTCCCTCTCTTTGTTTCTCTCTCCCCCATCCTTTTCTTCCCTATTTTGGACCAAACCAACCTTGCACTCTCCATCCATGCATAAACCTTCTTTCCTCTTCTTCCCTTCCTTCTCCCTATCACCCAACCACCTCCCTACCACCCTACACCCTGCACCCAATCGACTACTTACTGCCCTTTTCTCCCTCTTCTTTTTCTTCTCCTCACGAGCCCTTTCTTGTGCCATTTTTTAGCCTTCTTCCCTTCACTGATCTCCTTCCCTCCATTTTCTTCTCCTTCATCATTTCCCCCTATTTTTGCACCATCGCCCCTGCATCACTTCCTCAACCTCATCAACCTCCTACACCACCTTCTACAACCCTACACCACCACAACATCCCCGACCCACCATGCAGTCCCCTTCTTCCTCCCCTCTTCTTTTTATCTTCGTTTTCTTCCTTCTCAGCACCACCCTACACCTCCTCCTATCGTCGGCGTCCTGCTGTCTCTACTGCTACCTTATCCACCAAACCACTCCCTGTAATCTCCCCTACCACCCCCACACCTCCTTGTAGCGCCTTATTTTCCCCTTGTATTTTCCTTCCTTCTTAGCCCCCTCCACCTCGGCACCCTCCTTTGCAGCCTCGCTACCACTGCCATCCCCACCCTTGGATATCGAAAACCCATCCACAACCACCACCTACACCCCCTCACTACCTCTACACCCTTCCCTTGCTCTAAATCCATCCCCTCCTGCCCTCTTTCCCAGCCCAAAAACCTAACCCAAAAACACCCCTTCCTTCCTTTCTTCCACCACCTTTATTCCCTTCCAACCCTTATTTTATATGCAGCTCATGCTACATGAATGGTTTTATTTTCTTCCTTCCTTTGGGTTATTTTAGTTAATGATTTTAGGGTATAATAATATTTAAGTTGAGTATTTCATTAATTAAGTTTTATAAAGTCTTATGCTTTGGTTTTCTTATGTCTAATATGATAAGTATTGATATTATTTATAGGTATTGGTTTTATTAATCAAAGCTTGAATCTTTAACTAGGGTACCTGTAAGGGTGGAATTTTGTGGGAATTAAGGTAATCGTTAAACCCCACTCAAATATATAGATCAACGTATTCTAGCACATTAGGGTTTTAATATGTTATTTCACTTGATATATATTGTTTAATATATTATATGTAGTTGCTTATATTGATTGATAAAAAGGAAAGCATGTTATTTTATTTGCTATGTGTGGCAATATTGCTTAATGAAAGAGTTTGGTTATCTATGAGAATTTTGAGTGCTCATCCATGTTATATTATGTTATTGTGACCATTGATCCATAAATAATATTATTGTGATCCCTAGAGGCATTTTAGTAATATGTCTTGTGCAAGAGTGTGTCCTAAAATATGTGGATGTTAATGAGTATTATGCTGAAGTATAATAATTAGTGGAATTAAATGATGAGAATGGAGTATTAATATTAATTTCATGTAGTGATGATAACTTAATAAAATTGGAGTAATAAGGGTGCAAAATGGTAATTTAAAGGATAAAATGATAATTTTGGAAGTGAAGGGAAAAATGGTAATTTTGGAAGTAAAGGGAAAACTGGTAATTTTGGAAGTGAAGGATAAAATGGTAATTTTGTAAGGAAATGGTGAAATGGTAATTTTGGAAGTAAAAGGGTATTATGGTAATTTTGGAAGTAAAGGGAAAAATGGTAATTTTATAAGTAAAAGGACATTATGGTAATTTTAGAAGTAAGGGCAAAATAGTAAATTTGTATGTAAAAGGGTATTATGTTAATTTTGGAAGTAAAGGATAAAATAGTAATTTGGTGTAAAGGAAGGGTAAAATGTTAATTTAATAAAGGAGAAGGGTAAAATGGTAATTATGTGTAAAGGAAGGGTAAAATGATAATTTAATAAAGTAGAAGGGTAAGATGGTAATTTGTTGTCAAGGAAGGGTAAAATGGTAATTTGGTGTGAAGGAAGGGTAAATTGGCAATTATAATAATAGAGAAGGGTAAATTGGTAACTATGATACTAGAGAAGGGTAATTTGGTAATCATAAAAATGGAGAAGGGTAATTTGGTAATTTAACTAACTAAAGGGTAATTTGGTAATTTAACCAATTAAAGGGAAATTTGGTAATTATTATAATAAAGAAGGGTAGTTTAGTAATTTAACCACTTAAAGGGAAATTTGGTAATGATGAAAATGGAGAAGGGCAATTTGGTAATTTAACCAACTAAAGGGCAATTTGGTAATTATGATAATGAAGAAGGGCAATCTAGTAATTTAACCAACTAAAGGGCAAATTGGTAATTATAACAAAGAAGAAGGGTAATTTGGTAATCTAACCAACCAAATAGGAAATATGATAAGTGTAATAATTATGAAAGGTGATTGGTGACCTAATAAGTGTGGGAGATAAGTTGGTAACCTAAACCGAGTAAGGATGTGGCTAAGAATAGCTATATGTGTGTTATACGCCTTGTTTGCCATGTGCTATGCCATGTTATTCACCTTTCGATTACATTGACTAATTACTTGTAGTGCAACTTGGAGTTGAGGTATGCTTATATGAATTCCTTATGCCATGGGTATAATGATTATATATGTCGTGCTTATGATATTATATGATGTGACCCTCTAGGACATACATGTTAGGAATTTAAATAATATGATATGAGATGAAAGGATTAAAAGGGAAGAAGGGGAAATAAGTTGACCAAGGCGAAGTAAGTTGACTAGAGAATGTGGGATTGACCTGAAGATCTTATGATCCTCAAGAGGGAAAATAAAGGTGAACTATGAACATAATAAAAGTGTGGGTGAACCTTACATGGGAGAATCTAGGGTTTTCATAGGAATGCTCGGGTTTTGCATGAAAACTTTGAGGGTCTACATGGGGATGATCCTTACGTAAGAAAGGTACTAGGGATTTGAGTGGCCAACTAGGGTTTCACGGTCACATGTATAATTAGTGAGTAGAGTGATAGGATTTGGGTTGAGTCTAAATGAGATGAGATGTTGGACAATAAAAGAAAGGTTGGGCCATATAGGTCCAATTAGGGTTTCAAGGGAAAACCTTAGAGAGTGGTAGGGAGAGAATTTGAATGTCATAAGGTGATGGACCTTAACCCACACCTTTAGGAGTTGGGTTTTCTTTATGAGTAAATGGAAGGAGGAATGGATGTCGGGGTGTGATAAGAGGCACAAAAGTCTCATGATATGGGACGAGCACTCTCGGGAGGATAGAAGTAAAGGTCGGTGACATGCTTGTCAAGGATGAAATAATTTTGAATAAGATACAAATAAGACACTAATCATTAAAGACGAATATTTTGAAGCCGGACAGAGACCGATCTACCGGTGAACAATAGTGTCTAGGAACCAAGGTGCCCTAGAGACCAGTCCATCGGAAAATAATAGTGGCTAGGAGTGTTTTGCCCTACATGATTTCTGGTCCACCAGGTATAATAGTGGGTGATTCCGTGCACAAACCAAACTCAATGATAATAAGAAATGGAAAAGACACCAAGTAATTACAGTTGAGTACCGTGTGAGTCGGGGCCAAACCGGTCCGCCAATAAATAATAGTGGCGAGGAGCGTTCTATCTTGGACATCGGTCCACTAGTAATAATAGTTGTCAGCAGTGTTTTACCCTATATGTAGTCCAGCTCACCGGCTATAATAGTGGGGTTCCCGCACTCACATGGATATATAAAATCTAAGAGATGATTGAATAATGGTGGACTAATGGCTTAAGGCCTAGAAGTATTGGTTGTACATTTTGACCTATTAATATTTGATGGACTTGTTAAGTATGTGAATGTTATGTAAGCACATCTTGTTATATATGTATATAGATTTGTATCATGTGTTGCATTACTGGCCTAATTTTTAAGTGTGTTTTAAAGGGTTACTTGGTACCATAGTACTAAAGGATTCCATTCGTGGGCCCCCTACCTATTTAATGGGTTGAGTCCATTGTAGGTCCTTTTTAGGTGTTATTCAAGTGGGAAATAGAAAAGAGCGTAAGGAAATTATTCGGACTTTTAGGGTTTCACTCTTTCTCTTTTAACCTTGTTTAAATGCAATCTGTCTTCTTGTAACCACCACTGGTGGATTTTATTATTTTAAAGTGTTATGTACGCTACTTTAATTCAAATATGTTTAAGCCACTATTTTTATCCATTGGAACAGAATCAATACCTCCCAATACATCACACTCCTAGTCACTATTCTTATATGGGTTGAATGTTCTCAAGTACCTTCGAAGGAAAAATGCTCCTAGACCACGATTATATTATAATGGAATAGACTCAACACCTTGTCACTCACTCACATGATCTTTCACTTTAGGTAGTAAATACCTTATTAATATATTTTTTTTGTATCTCATTGTCAACATGTAGACATAAATATGAATAAGCAAGTCTCAAAAAGCACAATAGGATGATGATTGGGACAATCCTTTAGAAAAGTGGCAGTAACTCCCCTGGGTAACCCTAGTTCTTGAAGATAAGAAAAAAGTATCTCATGAAACTCATTTCATTACCAATTTTAGTACAAAATATTAAAATAAAATTATTAATATAATGTCTAAAAATCAAGGTATACCTCTAACATCTTACACATGCAATAACAAGCTTGCATCTTGGTTTCTTAATCATGATTAAATCCATTTTAAAATTTAATTAAAATCACTCTCCTCATAATCACTCTTAATATTTCATATGATATACTTAACATACTTTAACCCATTAACACAATAAAATGCCAAAAAATTGTCTAACTAACCCACATTGACCAATGTATCATTTTTAACTACAATTATTTTTTAATTCCTCTTTAACCACCACTAGATCATATTACTTATGAAATATATTTTAAAACCAAAATAATTATAACTCCATAATTATTTTTCCAAATTATCACAAAATGTCTAAAAGACCATTAAGATACTAAAAATACCTAAAATTCCATAAATTATACATGTTTGACATCATTAACTTCACATTTATGTTTATTAGATCATCGTACAAGTTGACAATATCTATTAACCATTTACCATATTTAATCATTGCCACATTAAAATACCATGGGTCATACCCCATTTTAGTTTTCAAGATAAGACTTACATTATGAAATACTAAATATGCTCATTCTTTCTCATAATACTCAATTTTAATGATACAACATCTCATTACCATACAAATGTCATTATCAAAATGAAATTATTAATATAATATTAACAAATGTGAGATTACACATAAATTTACACTTCACATTTGAAACCATAGCTAAAACAAGTATCCTTACCTTATTAATAATGTTCTCCAAATAGGTAATACCCTATGATAAGTCCCTTTATACCAGCGGTATATCACTTAAAACCAAGAGTAATACAAATTTAGAATTCAAGAAAACAACCAAGTAAAATATAAAGCAAAGGAGGATGGAAAATGAGGAAAGCTAAAGGAAACAAAGCTACAAAAGATTATAGCACATGTTGAAGCTAGTTGCATGACAAGATGGTGCAATAATGGAGAGTGATGCATATAGAGGATTTGTATGGGGCATTGATAAAGCTAGGGTGAGGGTGAGTGACTCAAATAATAATGTATGGGGCATTGATAAAACAAGTATCCTTACCTTATTAATAATGTTCTCCAAATAGGTAATACCCTATGATAAGTCCCTTTATACCAGCGGTATATCACTTAAAACCAAGAGTAATACAAATTTAGAATTCAAGAAAACAACCAAGTAAAATATAAAGCAAAGGAGGATGGAAAATGAGGAAAGCTAAAGGAAACAAAGCTACAAAAGATTATAGCACATGTTGAAGCTAGTTGCATGACAAGATGGTGCAATAATGGAGAGTGATGCATATAGAGGATTTGTATGGGGCATTGATAAAGCTAGGGTGAGGGTGAGTGACTCAAATAATAATGTATGGGGCATTGATAAAACAAGTATCCTTACCTTATTAATAATGTTCTCCAAATAGGTAATACCCTATGATAAGTCCCTTTATACCAGCGGTATATCACTTAAAACCAAGAGTAATACAAATTTAGAATTCAAGAAAACAACCAAGTAAAATATAAAGCAAAGGAGGATGGAAAATGAGGAAAGCTAAAGGAAACAAAGCTACAAAAGATTATAGCACATGTTGAAGCTAGTTGCATGACAAGATGGTGCAATAATGGAGAGTGATGCATATAGAGGATTTGTATGGGGCATTGATAAAGCTAGGGTGAGGGTGAGTGACTCAAATAAGGGTAGAATAACATAATGTGTGGGTTCTTTGCAAGAATTTGTGGTACTGATAGGGTAGATTTACATGAGTTTGTGTTGATTCTAAAGGGGGCTTCCGTGAGCTTCTAAAATCGATAAGGATGGAGTTTTGTGGGTATTTTATGGATAAAAGGATAAATTACATAAATTTTCATAATTTATGGAGATATTCTCTTCAAAAAAGTGCTAAACAACAATGAAACAAAACACAAAGAACTTGACCAAAGGAGCAGAAAGTCTACAGAATGTTGGATGAGGCATTAAATGAAGTGAGGATAAAGAATAAAGGAGTATATATAGGTGATAGTAGTCCAAAGGGCGAGAAAAAGGTAGGGTATGAGACTTAAGTAAATATTTTGTAAATTTTGGGGAAAAATATTCTTGTGACATATCCTATGAGCTGATATAGGTGATGGCAGTGATGATGAGTTATACTTAAGTAGGGTATTATTAGAGGTACAAAAGAAGGATTTTGTTTGGGGAAAGAGGGAATCACAATAAGAATAATGGGAAGAACAAGACCAAGGAAGGAGAAGAAGAGAAGGGAAAAAGAAATGGGAAAAATGAAAAGAAGATTAGGGTTAGGATTAGAGTAAGGTTGAAATTTAGTATTCAAGATTTAGGATATGATTAAAATATTAAATATCTAGCATTAGGGTTAGCTTCAACATGATGTATTGCAACTAAGGCTATGTGTTATCAAAAGTTTCACAACTTTTAAGAAGTGAACATTTTGGTTCTTTTGGCCAACTATTTAGCCTATTTTTTTAGTTCTAGTCTTATTCCTTAAGGACATTAATAATGTGGGTTTCATTTGAAAATTTACTAGGGGTTGGAGATTTAATCTCTAATTTTAACTATGGATTGAATTATTAACAATTAGATCTACATACTAGAAAATAAATAAAAATGGGGAACTTTGTGTACCTTTGGTGTTGTAATGCTACTAATCCTGAGTTTGATGTTAGCTTTAAAACACCCATTTTTGTGGATCAAATTTCCTTGCTAAGAGCTTTGCGTTAGTACAACAGCAAAATATTAAAATAATATAAAGGATTGAAACAATTAAATCTTAGATGCCTCCCCTATATTCATATTTAGGGTTTGGAAATCTCAATTTTGATGTCTATCTTAGATGAAAAACTATGGTGGATGTTCAAGATCCCTAAAAAAATCCCTTTGACACTATTGTTAATGTGATACATAGTGAACACAAAGAATTGAGTGCATTCCCCCTTACCTAGGAGTTTAAATGTGGTGGATATTGCAGATCCCTAAGAAAATCCCTTAGAATAGTGTACTTTAGTCATGGGTGTTGAAGTTTTACACTCATCTCTATAATAGATATAGATAATGGTTTAATTATATTTGAGGTTTTAAGGGTTTCATATCTAAAATTTATCATATTTACACTTATATGGGAGATCAAATGCTGTGGATGCTAAATATCCTTGAGAAAAGCCCTTTGTACACTGTTTTGCAGGGGTGGTGGGAGGTGTAGTCTTATGCTAGCCCCCATCACGGATAATGACATTGGTTGGAACTATTATTTTGGCTTGATATAGGAATTAATGGGTTTATTTTCAGGTGTGCTATACATATTTTACTATGACATATATGTTATCCACTATTATATGTGTTATGTTTTCTAAGCATATTCTAGGTGCAACATAAGTACTTACCATATTCTAGGTATCTTCATTTATAATTACTTCACCACATTGATATTTGGTTTATGTGGTCACTATTATGATTTAAAATCTATTCCCATGAACAAAGGATAACTTGCAAAAGTCAAACTCTTAACTGGAGTATACTAAGCATGATGATGTGGGCCAATAGTTGGTTGTTTCTAGTGAATTCAAAGTTACATTATGTTTAGTTCACAGTTAGGATACAATTTTAGTTTATTTTTTCCCACTTTGTTACAATACTTTTGTTCTTCTAAATTATTTATACTCTTGGTTTTGTTTCATGCATTTATATTTTTGTTTATCTCTTCCTTCTATATTATTAACATCTTCTTTATTATTCTATTGTTAGGGCATAAATATTTAATTAATTTTTTTTCCATTTTTCCTTACATAAAGCATGTGCTAGATGACTATCACAACTCTCCCATAGTCTATATGGTAGAAACATCCCATGATTTTGTTTTAACACACTTCCACATTATCTTTGAAATAAAATTGTCTAATTTAAAATGATGGGGTGTTACATTATGTATTTAAGAGATAATGAAAAATTCAAACAAAAGTGTTCACGATACTAAATTAGGTATTTAAGAGATAATACCAAACGTTTGACCTCATTAGTTAAATAATTTACTTGTCCTAGTTTTGATGATAACAAATGGGTTTAGAGAATTAATTTTTTTTCCTATGTGTGCATCAACAATGATTAACAAACAAAGATACCAAAACACACTTAGTCAAATTATTTTTAAAAGTGCAAATATTAAATAGAAATTAAGTTTCAAAAGAACAAACAAAGACTATATGGAGATTTTTAAAACTTGAGGTTTAAGGGTTATATTTCTAGATCTTACGTTATCTTGTAAAGAATTAAGTTGATCAATTTCACATTTTGAATAAAACTTCTTAAAATGTTTTTAACCACTTAGCTTGAATTCATGGATGATCTTGGTTTCTATATCATTCCAAGTGTTTTAAATCTTGATTTTTAGTTCTATTTAGATCTATTTAAATGCTCCTAAGACCGATCCACTAGTGTGGTTTAAAATAAAGGTGTTAAACATGTAAAACTTAGATAGATCAACTAGTGCAATAAAATAATTGAAGGGTTTGTAAACTGGTCAACTAGTTTGATTAACTAGTCCATGGGTTTTTCTCCTACAAATACCCATTTGTGTCTTTTTCAATGCATTCACTTATTTCACTAAACTGATCTACTAATTTGGAAAAATAATTGATAAAACGAAGCAAATAATCCATTCATTCTTCTACAAAAACCTATTATCACCATTTAAACACATAGAATGGTTTTCTTAAATCGATAAACTAGCTTGACTAATTAGTCCATCAGTTTTGCTCTTTTAAACACGTATTCCCCACTATTGAAACTCATCATCTAGTTTGAGTAATTCACTAGTTTGAGTAAACTAATTAACTAGTTTTACCAACAAAAAAAAGTGTAAAATCATTTCTCCTAGGAAGTAAGCCGATCAAGTGGTATGACTAGCCTATTAGTTAGTATAAAAGACACATCAACTAGTTCAATAAACCATCATATTGTTCAATATGTTCATAGAAGAAATAGATAACAACAAGAAATCAATCAACCTACTTGTGTAATGGTAAATTTATCATCTTAGATTTTAACATATTTAGTTAAATAGTTTAAAAAGAAAATTAAATGGCCAAAGAAATGATTAACTACCCCTATAATTGATTGATTATTTATCCCAAACCAATCGACTAATGATCATTAAATGTTGATTTTCTTCCCATTGGTCGAATCATCTTTCTGAACCATTTGCATTTAAAGGCTATGCAATGAGGGTAATCCTTAAAAGAGAAGCTCTATCAAAAATTGTAATATATCTTTTCAACTACATTACTACAGAACTAGTTATCTACTCTTTAAATCATTCAATTGGTCATTAAAACTCTCTTAACTCTCAAATATTGAGTTTTGATTAAAAAGTGTTCATCGCTCACATATATTAGCTAAATTTTATCAAAAATTTTAAAATCTCTAATTACATCTACCTTTTTTACATCTTATATAAATTTCTACACTTTCATATCATGATATTTGATGAGAATCAATTGTAATAGCAACAAACTGACAAAATTCATTTTCAAGGAATTTGTGTGTGTTTTCCTATCATTCTTATGGGATTCCTATTGAGTATCTATAGAAAATAAATAGGGAAGGTTGTAAATCATATCTTATAATTTTAATGAGATTATAAAATTCATAAATTAGGAGAAGAGTGATCATTAAATATACATATCATTTGTTCAAAATCCAAAAGAGAGAGTATTTTTGTACTGAATGTAGAGAGTAATTTTCTCTTGAACTAATATAAGTTGTGTAAATCTTAATTTTTCATTTTCATTAAAAAATAAACCTATTCGCCCCTTTATATAGTTCTTTCAATTAGAGTCAAAGCCTAGGCATCTTGCATTAGATTTAACTATTTAAGGTACAAAAAATATATAAGAAAAATAGCTTCAATTAGTTTAAATAAAGGCATCTCCCACACAAAACCTCCAATGTTCAATAGTGACAAATTTTTCTATTGGAAGAAAAAAATGATGTTCTTCATCGATTCACAAGACCAAGGCATGTGGTTAATAGTTACCAAAAGGTTTATCAAAATTACAAAATAGAACAATGGTGAACAAGTTGAAAAAATAAGGGATGAGCACACAAATGTAGAGAATAGAAATCTCATTGTCAACTACAAATCCACCATAATCCTTCAATGTGGTATTAGTGAAAGGGAGTACTACCACATCCAATCAAGCTCTAAAAAAAAGATATATAGGATAATTTGGTCCTCACTTATGAAGGCACAAAGTAAATGAAAGATCAAAGAATCTCTATTCTCACTAGAGAGTATGAAATCTTCAGTATGAATCAAGGTAAAAGCATTAACATTTAAGAAATCACTTTACTTAAAATGTTAATAACCTCAAAGCCTTGAGGAAGAAAATCAATACAAAAGAGAAAATGGGAAGGATCTTGTAAAATCTGAAAAAGGAGTGGATTCCCAAGGTA
Source organism: Tamarix chinensis (assembly GCA_030549775.1). Lineage (NCBI taxonomy): Eukaryota > Viridiplantae > Streptophyta > Magnoliopsida > Caryophyllales > Tamaricaceae > Tamarix > Tamarix chinensis. The sequence goes on from CM060175.1 coordinate 27,386,152, forward strand.
ACTACCATTAAGGATGACAAATATTTGATGAAGATGATGATTTACAAACTCTTCATAAATCTGATGGTACATTAATCAATGCTAGAAAAGGATTAGATTAAATAATGAAGAATCCTCTAGCTCAAAAAGATTCCATTTTCTCAAGATAGTATGAAGTAGTTCAAGACATAGTAGAAAATAAATAGGAGGAAGGTGTAGAGGAATCTCCCATATATTATGAAGAAGTGGAATTAAAGACCAATCAATTGAAGAGGTTCATTTAGTTGAGAGGACAAAGTAAAAGATCATGAAGGCCATAGTCAAGTAACACAAGGAGTCCTAGAGAAGCCATCAAGGATGGCAACATTAAATGTGACAATCATAGAAAAGATGATCATGTTATTCAATATTTTAATGAGTTTAGAATTGAAATAGCTAATTAAATGGAAAGAAATATGGAAATTCATAATCCAAGATAAACTATGGCTGCCTTTGGTGAAAGTGAAGGTGAACCCTCCGATGAAGAGGAAGAAGTTGTGAACCTATGTTTCACCACTCTAAGTGAGGAATCATCAACCTCTACTTTCTTCAAAAGCTTCAATATTGATGAATACATAGATGAGTAATGATACAAAGCTAAAATAAAAAGTCATAAATGATTCCTATATAATGGATGCTTGAGGCACATGACAGGTGATCAGACCATTTTCTCTAATCTAACTTCATACGATGATGTGCGCATGACATTTAAACACAAACCCAAAGGAAAGATCATCAATGTTGGTAATAAGAGTATTAGTAACTATAAAAACTTCATAAAGTATGTGTATTTCATTCATGGCCTTAATAATAACATTATTAGCATTATTCAATTATGTGCTAAAGGGTTTTGGTTAATTTCTATCTCTAACATTGCATGATTTCAAGTGGAGTATGTGAATCCATTATATTTTCATGACCACGTAATAAGAGCATATAGATTCTTGATATTTAATCAATTAAAGTTCATAATGCATGTTTGATGGAAACCTGTTAGGGTTTCTCAAAAAGGATCGAAGAATAATCAAGCGCGGGGTTCGATTAGCCGAGATCAGCCTAAGGAATTTTTCCAAAGGAAGATCTAAGAACTCAAAAGCACAGTATTAGAACGGCTACTGAATTTGAGAAGTAAGAACGATCAAGAATCGATCACAGAGAGGAAGCAGAAGTAGCAGAAGAATGAGATTGAGAGATTCGCCAGGGAGAGAGAACGTGAGAGAGAGAGTTCGAGAGAGAAAATTAGAATCAACTTTTCATTCCGCCAAAAAAAGTGTCGAACATTCGGTATAAACCATATTTATATGGCGTACAAGACTCGTACAAAATACACGACGCAGGCTATACATACTCAGCCGAATCAGCCCAAATATACAAAAGGTTGGTTGACGCTGAAACAATCGAACCGGACCAAACAATTACAACTCCATGCCCAAATTACAAGAAAATAATTATACATTCAATTCTCATAAGCTAAGAATAATTTAGCTAATTATGGTTACTAAGAGATTATTAACCCATAGTCCAACTAATCCATAATCCATAGATCGGGTGGCGGGTTATACAGCCAACTTAATCCCCATTAGCCAACTTTGCTGGCGAATGCATCACATGGGATTACATATCTTAAAATAAATTTCTACAACAAACTTCAGCAGCTGCAGCAACTTTAATTCCATCCTCCATGTGCTACACTAATTCCCCCTAATCAAGCACACAATAAGACAAAAAATTATAAGTACAAAATGATTTATAGCAATGATCAGATTTAATTAAATACAAATATTGGAGATTCATATCATTTCCCTCTTCTTGAAAAGGTTTCGCCTCTGAAACCTGTGTAATACCCATAAATGGACTAAGATCAGCAACATTAAAAGAGTTACTGACATTCCTAAACTTAGCAGGTAAATCAATCTTATAAGTATTATCATTAATTTTCTCTAACACAGTAAAAGATCCATCTCCCTAGAATCTAATTTTGATTTTCTAAGGTTTGGAAATATTTCCTTCCTAAGATATACCAAAACTAGATCCCGAGGTTTAAAAACCATTTTTCTTCTTCTTCGATTAGCATTCTCAGCCATTTGTTGCACCGTGTTAGTGATTTGTTGACTTACAGATTCATGCAACTTCTTTATATTATTAGCACGAGATTCAGCATCAAAATTTTGCAATTCAGCATTAGGTAAAGGACTTAAATCTAAAGGAGTCAAAGGATTAAAACTATACACAATTTCAAAGGGAGTCTTTTTATTTGTAGAATGTAAAGTTCTATTATAAGCAAATTCTACCTAAGGTAAAATATATTCCCACTGTTTAAGATTCTTTCCAAGGATAGCTTTTAACATATTACCTAAGGTTCTATTTACTACATTAGTTTATCCATCAGTTTGAGGGTGACAAGTTGTGGAAAATAATAATTTAGTTTCTAATTTGCCCCATAATACCTTCCAAAAATTACTCAAGAATTTAACATCTCTGTCTGAAACTATGGTATTAGGTATGCCATGTAATTTAACTATATGAGAAAAAAATAATTTAGCCACAGTTACAAGGTATAAAATGAGCCATTTTACTAAATCTGTATACTACAACTATTATTGAATCCTCAGCCCTATTAGTTCTAGGTAAGCCTAAAATAAAATCCAAAGAAACATCAACCTAAGGTTGACTATGTATAAGCAATGGAGTATATAACCCAAATGGTTTTGATGTAGTTTTAGCCTGTCTACAAGCCACACAATTAATAAAATATTTCAACACATCCTTTCTCATATGAGGCTAATAAAAATGATCAGTTAATATGTCTAAAGTCTTCAGAAATCCTAAATGTGCCATTAATCCTATTAGGGTTTCACGAAAGGATCAAAAGATTAATCGAGCGCAACGTTCGATTCGTCGGTTCAGCCTAAGGAAAAGCTCCAAAGGAAGACCCAAATATTCAGAGGCACAATTTTTACAACGACAACTGAAATCGAAGAAAGACTGATCAAGATCGATCAAAGCAAGAGAGAGCAGACTCAGAGAACAAGAGCGAGTGAGAGATTCGCTGAGAGAGAGAGAAGTCACGAGAAGAATCGAGAATAAACTCAGCAATTGTATTCTGTCAAAAGTTATGTGCGTATTACATCTTGCATGGCTATTTATACTGTATTACAGACCATATAATAAAGCGTACAAAATACCCACACAATACAGCCCAGACGAGACTCCACAGCCAGCCATACAATGGAATGGGTTGCTACTTTGGGCCGCAAAAATAAGTCGACCAGCTCAAATAATACACAAAAGAAATGCCCCAAATATAAGGTAATTTTGAGACATAATTCCTATCAGCTAAAAACTTTAGCTAATCATGGCTATTAAGGATTGATTAATCCACAATCCATCTAGTCCATAATTAAGGACCGGGTGGCGGATTATACAACTGACCTAATTTCCATTAGCCAATTCGACCAACGAATGCATCATATGGGATTACAATTAATGAACAAAAATTACTTAATCTGCACACTCCAGATACATAATCTGCACACTCCAGCATCTGCATCCAAAGATCCATACAGTCCATATGCTGCATTACACTCCTATTTATCCACCAAATAAGACAAACAATTATAAGTAAATAATTCACAGAAATTATCAAAATTAATTAAGTATAAATTTTTAAGATTCATATCACAAATGGTTTTGATGTAGTTTTAGCCTGTCTACAAGCCACACAATTAATACAATATTTCAACACATCCTTTCTCATGTGAGGCTAATAAAAATGATCAGTTAATATGTCCAAAGTCTTCTGAAATCCTAAATGTGTCATTAACCCACCATTATGAGCTTCTTCGATTAATAATCCTCTATATGAATACTCAGGAATACATAACCTATTTTTCCTAAACAAATAACCTTTAGATATAAAATATTTTCCTTGTGTAGCAATTTCACACTTCTTATAAATTTCCTTAAAATAAGATCTTCCAAATATAAAACCTTAATACTAGAAAAACCCAACAAAGTAGTATCTGCAGCATTTAATAAAGCATATCTCCTAGATAGAGCATTTGCAACTACATTAACACTTCCTTTTTTATACTCAATCATATAAGGAAAGCTTTCAATAAACTCAATCCATCTACCCTGCCTCCTATTTAACTTTGATTGACTTTTTAAATACTTAATAGCCTCTTGATCAGTATTAATCACAAATTCTCTATGCCATAGGTAATGTTGCCAAACTTCTAAAGCTCTTACTAAAGCAAACAATTCTTTTTCATAAGTAGAGTAATTTAAAGTACTACCATTTCATTTCTCATTAAAATAAGCTATTGGTTTACCCTCTTGGGAAAGTACAGCCCCTATTCCTAATCCTGAAGCATCACAATCTAATTCAAATATCTTTTCAAAGTCAGGAAGGATTAACACAGGTGCTTGGGTTAATTTATTTTTAAGTGTTTCAAAAGATTTTTGCTGTTCCAAACCCCACTTAAATCCATTCTCTTTTTTTCTTATTGTAGTCAAAGGAGTAGCTATAGTACTAAAATTCCTAACAAATCTCCTATAGAAAGAACACAACCCATGAAAACTTCTTACTTCAGTTACACTCTTTGGCACAGGCCATTCTTGAATAGCTTTAATTTTGTCTTTATCCATAGATATGCCATCTTTTCCTACCACAAATCCTAAGAAAACCACATTTTCCAGACAAAACCTAGATTTATTTAAGTTAGCATACAATTGTTCTATCTTAAACACATCCAAAATAATCCTTAAGTGTTTCAAGTGTTCTTCTAAAGATTTATTATGTATAAGTATGTCATCAAAATAAACAACCACAAATTTTCCAATAAAAATTCTCAAAACATGGTTCATAAGTCTCATAAAGGTACTGGATGCATTGGATAATCCAAAAGGCATTACTAACCATTCATATAATCCAAAATTAGTTTTAAAAGCTGTCTTCCATTCATCTTTGATGAGTTCATATTTTGACACATTTTATACCCTTATAATCTTAGTTTTTGGTAGTTTATTTAACTAATATAGGGGAATAATTATTATTTTATGCTTAAGTGGTAAAAATTGCATAAATTTTATTATTTGAGCTAAAATAATATAAATTAAGTAAATTTAGAATAAAAATATTATTTATTAATATTTATTGAATTTTATTTTGCAGGTTTTGTTTTTAAATAAAAAAAAGAAATAAGACCTATGGATAAACGGCCAAAGGCCGAAGGCCCAAAGGCCTGGAAAAAGCAAACAAAACGACGCCGAATAAGACCTCAAACAAGTCAGAAGAAGAAGAATCGGGCGAAAGTTTGAGAAAGCAGTCGGCCGCACATAGCGAGAGCTGACGTGGAGGTACGAACAAAATAGGGCTGAGGTGGAAAGAAGGCAGCAAAAAAGTTTATAAAATGCAGAGATGCGCGAGCCTCAGATAGAGAAAAAGCGAGTGCAGTCGAGAGCCTCAACAGGCTCGAGGGGGCGGCAGAGACGCAGGGCGCGTTTGGCAAAGAGGAGGCGTGCGACAAAGCCTTTATAGGCTCGGTCAAACGGGGAAGACAAGCACAGGCGAGAGACGACTTAGAAAGGACAACGCACAGACGAAGTTGAGCGCGACACGGAGTTCGAGCAGCAACGCGTCAGCCCTGTCAGCCGTCAGCCGGACGAGAAAGAGAAAAAGAACTTATGCACGGAAATTCAAGACGAAGAAGGAAGAAAATAAGGAAGAAATTTATACCAGTAGAATTTATTTCAGATAAAATTAATTTTTATCAGAATAAATTCTAAATCTTTTATCCAAAGTTAATTTCGCTTATTTCTTTCTCTTATTTTTAGTTTATATTTTAGATATATATTTCTGTGTAATTAATTCTTTAATTATGAGCGGATGAATATTTATTGTTAGGGAATAATTTGAAACCCTGGATTAGGATTTAAATTATAATTTTATTTTCTTTGTTTCGTGAGATTATTTCTTGACTCTATATTAATTGCTATCATTTATATATATAATTCTGTCAAGTATAGTTTATTTGGTGCATGCCTTGTTCTGGTTCCTTATAAGTGACAGTATGTAGGATTATTTGCCTGCGAGGTGGCCATCTAAATATACTAGAATTTATGTGTATAAATTGTAGCTAGGTTAGATAACAATTCACCTAATCGTTTTGTGATTCTAACCAAAGTGGTAAAACGTTTCAATTCGTGTGGGTCAAGGATAGGAAATACAGCTAGACCTACGCTTTGTACTAGTCTGGGTACTTAGATTGACAGCCTTCCACTTACACTTAATGCATTAAATCTATTAAAATATAGGAGCCGCTTGTTGCTGCTATATTGCTAGTATTTAATAGGGTTAATATAGGTACGTGGTCGTATAAATTAATTAAGGGAAGTAGTATCAGGTGTATGGACCTGCGTTTGGTGTGCAACTTGGTCGATCTCATTCTCACGATTAAAGGATGACTTAGGGATAAATATTATATTTTGACCTAATATAGTGGTGGATTTTTATTTCCCTAACATATTTCTTATATATGCAGTTTCTCATTATTTTTATTATTAGTTTATTTTTTTTATTTATTCCTTTTATTATTTTATTATGTTGATAAACTCCCATTAGTAATTTTCTTATTCATTTATTTTGTGTTATTTAGGATTTTTATTTTTAGTTTTATTTTTATTTTCAAGCTAGTTAAATGGAGGTGAGCCATCTCAATCCCCGACTAGAACGATACCCTTATTTAGCAGTGCTACAATTGACAACAAGAGGGTTTAAATTGCGTACCGACTACGATCACATCAATTTTTTGCGCCGTTGCCGAGGATTGGTAACTTCACCTTTATTTTGCTAGTATTTTTAGTGTGTTTTTATTTTTAGTGTTTTTGTATTTTTTCTTTTAGTTTTGTTTTAGATTTTCTTAGGATTTTTGGTGTGTTTTGTTATTAACCTTTTCCTTTGAAGTATTTGTGTTTTCAGGTGGCTATGAAAGGATCCTTTGGTTATGGACAACTTTGCATGAATCCTAACGCAAGAGTAAATGAGGTAAGTATGAGTAGTCTTGAAGATAAACTTAACAAACTTACTACTAATTTTTTGCAGGTTGCTAAAGCTATTGTAGTTGTTAATACAAGTGAAGTGTGTCATACACAGGGAAATCCATATGCTTACCATGAACAAGCTATGAGAGGAGGAGGATGGACACAATCTGGTACTCAATCTTTCAATGGTTTTCAAGGACACGATCCCTATACAAGCACATACTATTCGGGAATGAGGCATCAACCCAACTTTGGATGGGAGATGAATGATCAGTATCAAGTGCCATATCAAGACCCTTACACACACGAATATGAAGCTTCAAAATATTATCAATATCCTCAACAAGAATCTTCTCTAGTTTCAGAACCCTCAAGTTCAGAAAAAATGGATAAGCTTCTTGAAGCATTGATAAATGGTCAAAACCAGTTGGTAGACATCCAAAATCAACTGGTGCAAAGTCAGATTATGCAAAATGAAAGGGTGTCAGTGCTAGAGGAGAAAATGGGTGATATAGTCAACATGATGAATCAATTACAAGCACAAGAAGAGCTCTGTAGTATTTCAATTCCAAATTCAAGTGAGAGTTATAAGGGCGATGATGCCATATCCGAATGTAAGGATGAGCTAGTTGAGGAGGTTCCCATGGAGAACATTGAAAAGCAAGATCAAGTGGAAGAAGAGCTTGAAAAATTAGAAGAAGAATCTCATCAAAACGAGGATCAAGTGAACAAAGAAAAGTATATGGATGACAAGACTATCACTTTCATCTACCATATACCATCTTTGAACATTTATTCCCCAATTTTGTTTGGAGATGAGCATAAAACACAAGGTAAGCCTTTGAACCACTTTGATTTTATTTATGCTAACCACACTCCTTATTTTTCCTCTTGTAGCAGGTAGTATGGATCCAAGAGTGAAGAGAGTAATCAAATAACCTTGGATACATTTCATAAGAAGCGTGATGCTCCAAAGGAGAGGTTATGTTAGAAGGATGTGTTTAAAGATTTTAATATGGGAAAATATGTTCCTTCGATAGAGAGATTACCGTACATGGACATTGGGCAAAGCATTCTCTCTCTATACATGAGCTTAAATTCTATGCTAGGTAAGTTACGTTCTTGCTGGATCAAATCTTTCATTAAATCTAATATTTTTTCTTTTTCTTCCTTGTAGGATAAAGATGATCATCACGAGGAAGGATTTGTTGAAGTAGCACTGAAGTGGACGTATCCACCTTGAACGAGACAAACCGAGATCATGTGAGGCTGAACACATAAAAACAAGTGCTCCTTGGGTGGCAACCCAATGTCATAAGGGACTTTTCTATCCTTTAGTTATTTATTTATTTATTTAGTTTGTTTTCTCCATACATTAAATTTCATGTTTCCTTAGTTGTTTCCACATTGAGGACAATGTGTGATTTAAGTGTGGGGGTGCGCATGTTTTATACATGTGAAAAAAAATTTGAAAAAAAATTATTTAGATTTTGATTAGAGTGTTTAGTATTTTTAGAATCGTAGGACCATTAATTAGTCAATGAGGAATATATCTTTGAAATCTAACGAAAAGAAGGTCATGAAATCTAGATAAAGCAAGTGGATATTTTTTGTGTTAATTTCGATATAGGGAACACATATCTATCTGTCTAAATGTGAATGGAGAAAGAACATGTATGATTTTCTAATCATCGACATGGCATGTTGATATTCATCACATTCCTTAGTGAGATTTTGAACCATATATACCTTCTCTTTTCTGAGAGAATTTACACAAAATCATCTACTTTTATTGGCTTCAAAATTTCTTTGTAAACCTCATATATGTTTAATTGTTTTGATCAAATTATTTTCCATAGATCATGTAATGGACTATAGAGATTACTAGAACTTACTCTTATGCTAGTCAAAGCTTAGAGTCAAAACATGCTCTGATTGAGAAAATGATAAAGGCAGCTTAGGAATTTTCCATCACATGACCAAATAACTTAACTTAATTTGTGTATCCATGATGCACATCCTATAGAAACCCTTTGAGCCATACATGGAACATATGCTTTTCTTCATTACCTACATTGAATAACCATAGAGCCTTAATGTCCTTACCTTTGCTTAAAGCTAGTGGAAGGAAATCAAATCGTTATGGATATAAAGAGTTATTATGTATGTGCGTATGTGAAAGAAATATATGTATTTATGCTAAGGAAGGGGATTGGTTATGTTTGGTGGAGATAAAAAAAATTGAAAGAAAAAAAATGAAAATTGTCAAAAATAAAAAGAAAAAGAAGAAAAAATGTTAGGATATAAGGAAGAGAGGAAGTTATGGAGACAATGTTGAGAAAGTTCTATTCATGTTCTATTTTGGTGTGAAGATGGAGAGGTGTATCATTAATGATTGATGTGGAGTTATGCTTATATTTCGTCTAATTATTAGATTCTACTAGCTCTTGACCTTTTTAGCACCACACTCCTAAAATACTCCATACCCTTCTTTACCTTAAACCCCGTTACAACCAATAAGTAAGTCCTATTTGATTCTTAAGATGAGCAGCCTTTGATCTGTTGGAGATTAGTTACAAGAGTTAAGCATATGGTTCGGTCCATTTGGCAAGTATTTGATATCTGTCATGAGGTTTTATCCACAAGAACATGAGCCTTCTTTATTAATATATGTGAGTCGTTTGTTATCTGTATCATCTTAGCTCACATACATGAGTGTTTCTATACATTTTAAGCCATGAATCTAAGAGAAAAAAATTAGAGGGTATCCATAGTGAGGATGAATCTTGATGTGACTAAGGCGTGGTAGATTTTCATCCATAATATTGATCTGTTCATACCTGTCATGTTTATGTGTGAACCATATGTTGAAATTGATTTTTTAAATCTCCCAATGCTGAATCTTGATTGATTGCTAATATTGACATTTGAAAGTAAAAGATTCTGAGACAAAAATGGTTAAGGGTGTTAGGTATGTTTTTATTTTATTTGTGTTTGATTTTGTGGGTATATCATCTGCGAAACCCTCACGAGACCTTAATCGTCCTTGATGGGTGACCTAGGGGTTTAAAGGGCTTGTTGCACAGGCTAAGTGTAATCATGAGACCTACGAAAGTGGCTAATTAATTCAATTTTATTTGTTTAGAGTAATAACTTGCTTGAGGACAAGCAAGAAGCTAAGTGTGGGGGTGTGATGAGTTCATATTTTGACACATTTTATACCCTTATAATCTTAGTTTTTGGTAGTTTATTTAACTAATATAGGGGAATAATTATTGTTTTATGCTTAAGTGGTAAAAATTGCATAAATTTTATTATTTGAGCTAAAATGATATAAATTAAGTAAATTTAGAATAAAAAAATTATTTATTAATATTTATTGAATTTTATTTTGCAGGTTTTATTTTTAAATAAAAAAAGAAATAAGACCTTTGGAACAACGGCCAAAGGCCGAAGGCCCAAAGGCCTAGAAAAAGCAAACAAAACGACGCCGAACAAGACCTCAAACCAGGTAGAAGAAGAAGAATCGAGCGAAAGTGTGAGAAAGCAGTCAGCCGCACATGGCCAGGGCTGACGTGGAGGTACGAACGGAATAGGGCTGAGGTGGAAAGAAGGCAGCAAAATTTTTTATAAAAAGCAGAGGGGCGCGAGCCTCAGATAGAGAAAAAGTGAGTGCAGTCGAGAGCCTCAACAGGCTCGAGGGGGTGGCAGAGGCGCAAGGCGCGTTTGGGAGAGCCTCAACAGGCTCGGCAAAAAGGAGGCGTGTGACAGAGCCTTTATAGGCTCGATCAAACAGGGAAGACAGGCACGGGCACGTAGAAAGGACAACGTACGGACGAAGCTGAGCGCAACACAGAGTTCGAGCAGCGACGCGTTCGCCCTGTCAGCCGTCAGTCGGACGAGAAAGAGAAAAAGAATTTACGTACGGAAATTCAAGACGGAGAAGGAAGAAAACAAAGAAGAAATTTATACCAGTAGAATTTATTTCAGATAAGATTAATTTTTATCTGAATAAATTCTAAATCTTTTATCCAAAATTAATTATATTTATTTCTTTCTCTTATTTTTAGTTTATATTTTAGATATATATTTCTGTGTAATTAATTCTTTAATTATGAGCGGTCGAATATTTATTGTTAGGGAATAATTTGAAACCCTGGATTAGGATTTAAATTATAATTTTATTCTCTTTGTTTCGTGAGATTGTTTCTTGACTCTATATTAATTGCTATCGTTTATATATATAATTCTGTCAAGTATAGTTGATTTGGTGCATGCCTTGTTTTGGTTCCTTATAAGTGACAGTATGTAGGATTATTTTCCTGCGAGGTAGCCATCTAAATATACTAGAATTTATGAGTATAAATTGCAGCTAGGTTAGATAACAATTCACTTAATCGTTTTGTGATTCTAACCGAAGTGGTAAAACGTTTCGATACATGTGGGTCAAGGATAGGAAATACATCTAGACATATGTTTTGTACTAGTCTGGGTACTTAGATTGACAGCCTTCCACTTACACTTAATGCATTAAATCTATTTAAATATAGGAGCCGCTTGTTGCTGCTATAATGCTAGTATTTAATAGGGTTAATATAGGCACGTGGTCGTATTAATTAATTAAGGGAAGTATATAAGGTGTATGGACCTGCGTTTGGTGTGCAACTTGGTCGATCTCATTCTCACGATTAAAGGATGACTTAGAGATAAATATTATATTTCGACCTAATCTAGTGGTGGATTTTTATTGCCCTAACATATTTCTCATATATGCGGTTTCTCATTATTTTCATTATTTTTATTATTAGTTTATTTGTTTTATTTATTCCTTTTATTATTTTATTATTTTGATCAACCCCCATTAGTACTTTTCTTATTCATTTATTCTGTGTTATTTAGGATTTTTATTTTTAGTTTTAGTTTTATTTTCAAGCTAGTTAAACGGAGGTGAGCCCTCTCAATCCCCGGCTAGAATGATACTCTTATTCACCAGTGCTACAATTGACAACAAGAGGGTTTAAATTGTGTGCCGGCTACTGTTACACCAATCTCCTGGTTTCATCCTAATTTTATGATATCCACTTTTTAAATCTATTTTTGAAAAAATGAAAACACCATGTAAAAGATCTAACATCTCATCAAGTCTAGGTATAAGATATCTATACTTTATAGTTATTTTATTTACTGCCCTACTATCTATACACATCCTCCAACTACCATCCTTCTTAGGTACTAGTAATACTTGAATTGCACATGGACTCATTGATTCCTTAATGTATCCTTTACTTAGTAACTCAGAAACCTACCTTTTTAATTCCTTAACCTCTTCAGGATTAGCCCTATAGGCAGGTCTGTTTGGTATAACAGCTCCTAGAACAAAATCTATTTGATGTTCTATTCCCCTTAATGGAGGTAATCCACTAGGAATGTCCTCAGGAAACAACTCACTATAGTCTTCTAATAATTATCTCACAGCAATAGGTACTTCCTCACTTACTCCTAATTGACACTCATAACACTCTTTATAAACCATCAAATACACATTTTCCTATATCTTAATAGCCTTTCCTACATCTTTACTCTTAGCATAAAATCTAGATGCTCCCTTAATTTCTTTTGAACTAACCTCAGTCTCCAAATTCTGCTTAGATAATTCTTTATAGTTAGACTTAATTTTAATTTGGTCTTCAAAAATCTCCTTTGGAATCATTGGTGCTAAAACAATCTTCCTATCATCCTTATGTAAAGTATATATGTTTTTATGACCATCATGTATTACCCTCCTATCATATTACCAAGGTATACCTAATAATAAGTGAGCACCATGCATTAGAACTATATCACACAAAATAGAATCCTCATATTTTCCTAATTTTAAGTTTACTAAAACTTGTTGGCTAACATTTACATCTCCCAACTCATTAAGCCACTGCAATCTATATGGTTTTGGGTGTTTAGTGGTTGGTAATCCTAACTTAGACACTAAAAAAGTACTAGCAGCATTAATACAACTACCACTATCTATAGCCATGTTAAAACATTTATCATCGATAAAAAATCTAGTATAGAATATATTTTCTCTTTGTATCGCATTAGAATTAGGCAATTTGTTACTATTTAAAGCCCTGCGCACTACAAAAAGATCTCTACTTACTGGTAGTTCTATTTCTTCTTCTGACTCAATAGTATCTTCTGATGCGTGCACGGTTAGAGTTTTAGATTTAGATGGAGTTTATATGGAGTATTTGATGAGTATGGATTATGGAGGTTGATGATGGGGATTCGAAGGGGTGGATGATGATGGAACACGAAGTAGAAGGGTAAATTAATCTTTAAACCACACAGAAATAAAGATTAAGGTTTCGAGAACAAAACCGTTCACACAGATTCGGTTTTATTTCAAGATGATTCGAAACAAATCGTTCACACATATTTAACTTGTTACGAGATGAATCCACACAGAATTAAGGTTTAAGCAATGCTTAAGGTTGTTCTTCTTATTCAAGTTGTGTCTTTCTACTCGGTTTCCTATGGTTTATATAGCCAAGGAACCAAGCATCTTCTCAAAATATTACAATCATATTCCCTCCCAAAAGCATTAATTCCCTTAAGACTAGTTAGTTAATAGTCAGTTACTAACTGACTAAAAGTAAATAACAATAACTAGTACTTAAACATAAACGTTAAGCTAGCTAACAAACGTTGACTAAAAGTAAATAACAATAACTAGTATTTAAAAATAAACGTTACGCTAGCTAACAAACGTTGAAAAAAAGTAAATGACAATAACTAGTACTTAAAAATAAACGTTACGCTAGCTAACAAACGTTACATGAAGCCATGCATACCCCCTATTCATGCACCCATTCTGAGTAGCGTAACTGTCTTCCTCGGTGTTATGTTCTGTGACTCTGCTCCCGCATCATTCTCCCTGGGTTGGTTTGAATTTGTCCTCAAATTCGAGTTGCCATGATAGGGGCTGATGTCTCCAATGTTGAACGTTCTCGATACTCCTCCGTAGGAGTCAGGTAGCTCTAGCTCGTAGGCGCTCTCTCCAAATCTACGAAGAACCTTGAAGGGACCATCTGCTCGAGTCATGAGCTTATTTTTCCTTAAGTTGGGAAACCTTTCCTTCCGAAGGTGTAACCATACGAGGTCTCCTGGCTGGAAATCCGGTTGAGTGTGGTGTTTGTCTACCTTGGCCTTATATCTCTCGTTGGACTTTTCGATATTGCCCTTAACCTGTTGGTGTAGCTTCTGGAAGAATTCTACCCTTTCTTCTGCATCATGGTTCCGCATTTCCCCTTTCTTCAATGCTACCATGTCAATGGGAATATATGGATTGACGCCATATACGATCTCAAAAGGGCTACACTTTGTGGTTGTAGAAGGACATCGATTGTAAGCAAATTCAGCATGGGCAAGCTTGACATCCCAATCCCTGGTACTTTTACTAACCAGTCCCCTCAGTAGAGTGCCCAATGTTCGGTTCGTGACTTCTGTCTGCCCATCGGTCTGGGGGTGGTGTGAAGTACTAAATAGAAGTTTTGTGCCCAGCTTGTGCCACAAAGTCTTCCAAAAATAACTAAGGAACTTGACATCCCTATCTAAAACTATCATCCTCGGAACCCCATGCAGTTTCACAACCTCTTGAAAATACAGATCCGCAACATAGGTTGCGTCGTTGGTTTTATGACACGGTATAAAATGTGCCATCTTGGAGAACCAATCAACGACTACCATGATAGAATCTTTACCGCGTTGGGTTCGGGGCAGCCCTAGTATAAAATCCATACTAACTCCTTCCCATGGTTGGGTAGGTACGGGGCAGTGGCACATAGACTCCCTTGTGAAAGAAACATTTGCTCTTTTGACACGTGGAACATCTGGTGACCGTGTCTAGGACTCCCTTTTTCATCCTTGGCCAGTAGAAGTGTTCCTGCAGTAGTTCCAGAGTCTTGTTGATCCCAAAATGTCCGGCTATCCCTCCTTCATGTACCTCCTTGATGAGTAATTCCCGAACCGATGTTCTGGGGATACACAATTTGTTGTTCTTGAATAAGAACCTATCTTGAAGAGCATAGGCCCCGTGAACCCCCTGTTTCTCACACTCCTCGACTATCATGGAGAAATCCTCATCCGCGGAGTACTGCCCTTTGAGCATCTCGAACCCTAGTAGCTTAGCTTCCATCACGGTGAGCACCATACTCCGCTGGATAGGGCATCTGCTACCACATTTTCTTTTCCATCCACATGACGGGTAGAGAAGACGAAAGTCTGAAGTAGGCTGGTCCATTTGGCATGCCTTGTGCTTATCTTCTTCTGGCCATGCAAATATTTCAAACTCTCATGATCAGAGTGAAGTACAAAAGGTTTTGGTCTCAGATAGTGGCTCCATGTCTCCAAGCTTCGCACAATAGCATAGAACTCCTTGTCGTACGTCGAGTAGTTGAGTCTAGCCCCATTTAACTTCTCACTAAAGAATGCTACTGGCCTCTTCTCATGAGAAAGCACTCCCCCAATACCCACACCGCTTGCATCACAAGTTACTTCAAACAACTTGTCGAAACACGGTAGGGTTAGCACCAGTGCATTGGAGAGCCTCTCCTTCAATTCTTCAAATGCCTTGGTTGCCCGGTCATCCCAGTGGAATTCCCCCTTTTTCATTAATTGTGTCATAGGTGCCGCAATAGTGGAGAAATCCTTGATGAACCTTCGGTAGAAGGACGCCAGTCCATGAAAACTTCGAACTTCATGCACATTAGTAGGGGTTGGCCAAGTCTGGATTGATTCCACCTTAAATGGATCTACTTGGATACCATCTCCGCTTACTATATAAACAAGAAAGATTACACTTGCTATCATAAAGTCACATTTTTCCCTTTTGCCATAGAGCTTCACCTCTCTGAGCTTATCGAACAATTGTCTCAGATGCTGTCGGTGTTCGGCCTCCGTCTTGCTATACACCAGGATATCATCCAGATATAAAACAACAAAGACTCCAAGAAAGGGTCATAGAACCCCGGTCATCAACCGCATAAAAGAGCTCGGTGCATTGCATAATCCGAAGGGCATTACCAACCACTCGTATAGCCCATACTTGGTCTTAAAAGCGGTCTTCCATTCATCTCCCTCTCAAATCCTCATCTGATGATAGCCACTTCTGAGATCGAGCTTCGAGAAGACTTTAGCTCCGTGCAACTCATCTAGCATGTCATCCAACCTCGGCATCGGAAATCTGTACTTGATCGTGATGTTGTTGACTGCTCTAGAGTTGATGCACATCCTCCATGTGCCATCTTTCTTTGGCACCAATAAGGCTGGAACCCCACATGGACTCATGCTCTCTCGTATAAAACCCTGATCCAGCAACTCTTGTACCTGTCTTTGCAACTCCTTAGCTTCTTCTGGGTTGCATCTATAAGCTGGGCGGTTTGGCAATGGGGCTCCTGGCATGAGATCTATAGCATGCTCAATTCCTCTCAAAGGAGGCAACCCAATTGGTAGCTCATCTAGGTACACATCTGCATATTCTTTCAATATTTTTTTCGGCTTTGGATCTTGGTTGACGGCCTCTTTTTTTTTTTGAGATCTCCCTTGCTACTAGGGCGTAGCACCTTTCTTCCCCCTTTAGAGCTTCCAACATTTCATGCTCTTTCAAAATCAGCAATTCTTTACTCTTCCGGCTCAAATTCTCTTCTTTCTCTCTAACCAAACTCTCGTCATCCTCGTTTGGTTTTAATTTGTACTTCTTTGGATCCTTACACACGATGTATTCGTTGAGGACCCCATCATGTGTAACCTTTCTATCATACTGCCATGGTCTCCCCAACAGAATATGACAAGCATCCATAGGCAGGACATCGCATAGAATAGTATCTACATAATTCCCAACTTTGAATGAGATAAGAGATTGTTTTGTTACCCGTATGCCCTTGTCGCGATTGAGCCATTGTAGTGAGTATGGCTTGGGGTGACTCGTTGTTTCCAATCCGAGCTTGTTGACCATCTTCTCACTAGCTACGTTGGTGCATGAGCCGCTATCAACGATGATCTCACATACTTGATCTCCAACTCGGCACTTAGCCTTAAAAAGTCTTTCCCGCTGAGTAGGTAGAGGTCGGGTTTGCACTTGGAGAACTCGTCTCAGCACATAAAAATCTACGGTTCCTTCTTCCAAGGCATCCTCTGGCTCTTCGGTTTCATCCTCCTCATGGTCTTCACTTTCCTCACATGTCTCCATATTGGCGATTTCCTTCAAGGATAACACTCATTGGTTTGAGCAATCCCGAGCGAAGTGACCATATCCCCGATACTTGAAGCATTGCCTGCGGACCTTCTCCTCCGCTTGCTCCTTGCCTTTTTCCTCCCGAGTGAATCTTCTATCCGCATCGGTGTTAGTGGATTGCACCATTGGTGGCTTAGATCCTCCTTTAAAGTTTTACCCATAAGAAACACTGATGGACTTACTTGGAACCTTGCCCCGCTTCAACTGTTTTTCGAACTTGATGGCTAGTTTAGCCAAATCTTCGAAAACTTCATATGGGTACACTTCTACCTTCTCTCGGAGATTCATATTCAAACCTCCTATGAACCGTGCACATCGCTGCTCTTCTCGTTCTTGCACGTCACATACAAGTGTTAGCCTTTCGAATTCTTGGATGTACTCTTCAACTCCGAGTAGGCCCTGCCTCAGAGTGGTCATCTTGATGAAGTTCTCTTGCTCGTATTCTCTCGGAACGAACTTCTTCCTTAGATGCTTTTTCAACTTTTCCCATGATCGGATTTTCGTTTTCCCTTCTCTTTCTCTTCTCCGTTTCAGATTGTCGTACCATACTCTAGCAAATTTCTTCAACTTCAAGATTGCTATACGACATCTCTTCTCATCATCGATCTCCTTATACTCAAAGATCGACTCCACGTTTTGCAACCATTCAAGGAACAACTCCGGGTCGAGATTACCCTCAAAGTCGGGTAAGTCGAAACGAATCCCCTTCTCTACGTCGTCATATGTCCTCCTAGGGGACTCATGTGCCCTTCCGTAGTCTCCTACACTTTCTTCTTCCCCTTCCAATCGATGCGATGTTCTCCTCATATGCTCTACTTCGATTGGATGTCTTCGATAGGGTTGTTGCACATGTGACCCTTGTGCTTGGGAAGCTTCGATTCTTCCCATACGGATCTTGACATCCTTAAAATCTTCCGCCAAGGCTTTGAGAATATCTCTAAACTCTTCTTCTTAACTTGTCATGGTTGGTCTTGAAGAATTTGTTCACTCTAACCACAACCTTAGCTTTGATACCAAATTGATGCGTGCACGGTTAGAGTTTTAGATTTAGATGGAGTTTATATGGAGTATTTGATGAGTATGGATTATGGAGGTTGATGATGGGGATTCAAAGGGGTGGATGATGATGGAACACGAAGTAGAAGGGTAAATTAATCTTTAAACCACACAGAAATAAAGATTAAGGTTTCGAGAACAAAACCGTTCACACAGATTCGGTTTTATTTCAAGATGATTCGAAACAAATCGTTCACACAGATTCGACTTGTTACGAGATGAATCCACACAGAATTCAGGTTTAAGCAATGCTTAAGGTTGTTCTTCTTATTCAAGTTGTGTCTTTCTACTCGGTTTCCTATGGTTTATATTGCCAAGGAACCAAGCATCTTCTCAAAAGATTACAAGCATATTCTCTCCCAAAAGCATTAATTCCCTTAAGACTAGCTAGTTAATAGTCAGTTACTAACTGACTAAAAGTAAATAACAATAACTAGTACTTAAACATAAACGTTAAGCTAGCTAACAAACGTTGACTAAAAGTAAATAACAATAACTAGTATTTAAAAATAAACGTTACGCTAGCTAACAAACGTTGACAAAAAGTAAATAAAAATAACTAGTACTTAAAAATAAATGTTACGCTAGCTAACAAACGTTACATGAAGCCATGCATACCCCCTATTCATGCACCCATTCTAAGTAGCGTAATTGTCTTCCTCGGTGTTATGTTCTGTGACTCTGCTCCCGCATCAGCTTCTCTAACCAAACTAGTCTCCAAATCTTCCTCCTCAGATTTAGATTCTATTTCTCTAGATTCTCAAATTGAAATATTCCTCTTGTTTGGACACTCAGAAGCTATATGTCCCAATCCTCCACATCTAAAACATTTAATATCCTTGTTTCTGTTTGAAGCACTCACAGGGTTTTTTATTACATTCCTACCCTTTTCAATCTTATTTCCTACCTTTTCCTCATTTTTTCTACCTCTAGACTCAACTCTGTTAGTAATCCTCCAATTTCCAGAAGTAGTTCCTCCAAAATTCCTTCACACTGTACTCTTAATCCCAATCCCAGGGGGCTTATATTGTCTGGTCTTCTTTAATTAAACCTTTATCTTAGTAGCTATATTCACCATTTCACTTAAAGTCCCACAAGGATATAATTCTCTTTGTCAGCTATCTCAGAGTTTAACCCACTCAAGAATCTAGCCATGGTAGCGTCATCATCCTCAATAATTCCTGTTTTAATTATCAAAACTTCTAATTCCTTAAAGTACTCATCCACTGTTCTCATTCCTTAACTTATTGTTTGTAATCTTTTATGTAATTCCCTATAATAATAACTTGGAACAAATCTTATCCTCATCAAAATTTTAAATTCATCCCATGTCTGTATGGGTGGTTCTACACACCAACGTCTAGTCAAAACAAGATTATGATACCAAGAGGAGGCATACTCAGTAAACTCTACTACGACTACCTTAATTTTCTTATCATCCGATTAATTATGACATTCAAATACTAGCTCTATCTTCCTTTCCCATTCAAAATATTAATCAGGGTCATTTTTGCCATTGAACCTAGGTATACTAAGCTTAAGATTATTTAGATTCCTATCAATGAAGTCTAAATCCCTTTCTTGTCTATTATTCTTCCTAGGTCTCCTATCACTATTGTTGGATACTTGGTCCTCTAATTCTTCTAGATTAGCTATGGGTGGAATTCTTATCCTAGGGTCCATAGGAGCCCATCCTAATACCCTTGCTTGGTGATTTTCGACTCTATTATGTTGTAATTCATTAATTCTTACCTCTTGTTCTCCTATTCTTTGTTCTAAGTTAGCAGATAATATAGCAAATTGAGCAATCATTTGTTCTTGAAAAGTTTTAAGAGTTTCTAATAAATCATTACTGGAAATGTAAATAGATTGAAAATAGATTACCCATTGTTAGACATTATTAAATTTCTTTATTATTCTCAATTAAACACAATTAAAGATAGTCAATAAGATCAACTTACTTTAATAGCAATCACACAGATAGTAATTAAGCGATCCAATTATAAGAATATCACAGTAACAAATAATATCAATGGTATATCAGCAACACAAACTATACAGTAAGTATTGAATCGAAAGTAACATAAAGCTTAAGGAAGAAACGATATTACCACAAGCACTTAAAACAAGTAATCCAATTACTAAATAGGACCCCTCTTCTTGGAGGCCTTACTCCTTTCCAAAACAAAAAAACAGGTCCGCTGGTTATCTCTCCTATACACTTATTAATCGTGATAGAATAATATCTCGAAAGAGTTTGTAAATTAGTTACCACAGATAGCAGTACGTAACGAAATAAGGTTCGAGTTTACCAATCGAAAAGTATGTCTCAAGAATTGTCAAGAATAAAGATCTTGACCAAACCCTAATCGACAAATCATCCAAGCGATTTAGGGTTTTTCCAAGAAATTTTGAAATAGTATGCAACACTCCGATCGCCGGCTTAAGTGCGACAAAATTCTTCGAAGTCCTTCGTTAATCGCAAACCCTAAATTTCACACTTTAGAAATAGGGGTTAGCAAAATCAAAAAATAATGAAATAGAAGTAAAAAGAATAATCAAGGGTTTCTCAAACAATTAAACCACGAGCACTCAAATAATCGAGGCTCTGATACCAAATGATGAAAACCTATTAGAGTTTCTCAAAAAGGATCGAAGAATAATCAAGCGCGGGGTTCAATTCGCCGAGATCAGCCTAAGGAATTTTTCCAAATGATGAAAACTCAGAAGTGTAGTATTAGAACAGCTACTGAATTTGAGAAGTAAGAACTATCAAGAATCGATCGAGGAGAGGAAGTAGAAGTAGTAGAAGAATGGGAGTGAGAGATTATCTAGAGAGAGAGAACGCGAGAGAGAGAGTTTGAGAGAAAAAATCATAATCAACATTTCATTCCGCCAAAAAAAGTGTCTAACATTCCGTATAAACCATATTTATATAGCGTACAAGACTTGTACAAAATAAACAATGCAAGCGATACATACTCAGCCAAATCAGCCCAAATCAATTGGCCCAAATATACAAAAGCTTGGTCAACGCTGAAACAATCGAACTGGACCAAACAATTACAACTCCAAGCCCAAATTACAAGAAAATAATTATACATTCAATTCCCATCAGCTAAGAATAATTTAGCTAATTATGATTACTAAGGGATGATTAACCCATAGTCCAACTAATCCATAATCCATGGATCGAGTGGCGGCTTATACAACCAACTTAATCCCCATTAGCCAACTTTGCCGACGAATGCATCACATGGGATTACATATTTTAAAATAAATTTCTGCAACAAACTTCAGCAACTACAACAACTTTAATTCCATCCTCCATGTGCTGCATTTTTGTGGAGATTCAAATATTGGAGATTCATATCAATGTTTGAGTGAAATTGTTTATGATGCATTTTTGTGGTATTAGCCTATTATACATGGACACATGGATTTGTCAAACAAAAATGTTCAAAGAGCCTTAGTCGGCGGTCCTCTAAAGTTTAATTTTGTAACAAATTGATTATTAGATGCATGTTAACATGGAAAACAAGATAGGGTTTCATTTAAACCCATATTTTTTCGGACCATATCTTAATAACTTGAATTGTTTCATGTCGATCTATTTGGGTCTACTAGGTCCTACAACTGTAGATTTTCATTAGTCATTATGGATGATTATTCATGTTATATATGGACATTATATGCTTATTTATTGTGTTTTTTATAAGAGAATCTAACTATAAAAGGGAACAATGACTCATGCTATAAGGAAAGATCACATCAAGGAGTTTGAGAATGACAGATTCATGGATTTCCTATGGTATAAAATGGCATTGCTCACAAATTATAGACACTAAGTGCACCACTATAAAATGGTGCTGTGGAAAGGAAGAATGTAACCTTGGAAGAGGATACAAAAATCACAATATGTGACATCAAGCTTTTAAGTATTTCTAGGGCAATGTTAAGGCCGTTTACACAATGAATAGAGTACTCATTCATGTCATCTGAAAGAGGACTCCCAACTATATCTGCATCATTAAGAAACCAAGCGTGGGTTATTTCAAAACATTTCGATGTAAATACTTTATCCTTACCCAAAGAAAAAGTAACTTGGGTATGTTTGACTCTCAAGAGAATAAATATATCTTCACTGGTTACTATTCACAAAGAAAATCTTACCAAATTGTTAAAGAATTTACAATAATATTTGAAGAGTGTGTACATGTTTATTTTGATGAGTCTTGCTCAAGTGTGTAGAGTAAACAAGATAAAGAAGTAGGTCACTCAATCGAAGTTGAAAGCATATTATAAAATGATGAAAAGTAAAATCAATAAAATGAAGAAAGTAATAAGATCCTCAAATTGATCAACATGAGGATCAAGTGAAAACGGATCTTCCTAGAGCTTGGAGATATGCTTATGTGCTCCTCATTGGTGTGCGAATGAGAGAATTGCAATAAGGCCTTCAATAGGTAAAATTTAAAATAATTTAGGACTTCCATCTCAAATGGAATTAAAGACATATTAAGAAGCCATTAAAGATAAAAAATGGATCATGATACATTAAGATGAGTTTAACTTATATAGAAAAATTAAGTTTTGGAATTAATCCTTTTTCCAAAAGATAAACCCATCATGTGAACTGAATGGGCCATTAGAAACAAGCTATATGAGGGTGGAATTACAGTTTAAAAAAGCCTGGTTGGTTTCTAATAGGTATAAAAAATAGGAAGGCATCGAATTTTACGAAACCTTTACCCTCGTAGCTAGACTCAAAACTATGTGTTTGCTTCTTGCAATTTGTATCATCTATGTGCTTCACATTGTATCTAATGGATATAAAACATTTCTTCCTTAATGGTTTTTATGAAGAATATTTATAACCTATCAAAATAGCATATTTTTATAATAACTCAAAATCTAATCATGTTTATAAACTGAACAAGGCACCATATGATTAAAAGCAATCCCCTAGGGCTTAGTATAATTTTTTTGAAAGAGGTAAAATTTTTTAAAAAAAATCTCTTCCTTAAGAAAATTAAGAATGATTTTTTTCTTGTGCAAATAAATTTTAATGACATAATATTAGGTGCAACTAATGTGTTCATGTGTGAGGAGTTTTCAACTTTAAGGTGTAGTGAATTTAAAATTTGCATGATCGCAGAGGTGACATATTTTCTTGGATTTCAAATAATTCAATCTATGGAAGGAGTATATGTTAAGCAATTAAAGTATATGAAGGAGTAGTTCAAGAAGTTCAAAATGTATTAGAGCAAGGCTTGCTGTACTCCTATTGTTACTACCACAAAGATTCATGTTGATGAACAAGATAAATGAGTTGATCATAAGTGATATCAAGGTACGATCATATCACTTCTTTATCTTACTACATCTAAACATAATATTATGTTTACTATATACTTGTGTGCTTGGTTTAAATGTAATCCTAAGCAATCTTGTATAACTACAATTAAAAGGATTATTATATATTTAATTGACTCTCATAACCCAATACAATTTTACCTTAGTGACACATTTTTGGACTTTCTAGGCTATTCTGATGCCGACTTTATGCAATATAAATTTGATAAGATGAGTACTTTGGGTATATATCAATTCTTAGGATAATTTCTAATTAGTTGGTATAGTACAAAATAATCTATTGTTTCATAATGTACAGCTAAAGCATAATGTATAATAGTTGGTGCTTGTTGTCCACAATTAAGTTGGATGAAATATATATTGAGTAATTATTGAGTATTTTGGATAATCTAAGTCCAAAAATATTTTAATATGACATCACTCTATAATATACCATGTTGAAAAGGGGGATGTTATGTTGGAGTTTGTAGATGCATGCATCAATGGGAATATACCTTCACTAAAACCTTGAATGAATAACTATTCACACCTATTAGTTGAGAGCAAGGAATGATATTTCTATGATTTAAGTTATCCCTCTCAAGCTTGTAAAATTATGAAAAATGGGAGGATAAATCATACAAAGAAAAAAAATTATAATAAATTAGCCTTAAGAATGCTTAGATTTGGAGAATGAGAATTAACCATTGACTGAAATGCTAGAATAAATTGGTTAGGAAAAATAATGACCTATAATTTTAAATGATTTGATGTTATAGAGAAATACAAGCACACTTGACTAACTAGTAAACTACATTTCAAACTAAACGTTGGGTTTAGATGAACAAGTCAAATGGTTCTAATGAAACTAAAGGAAAACTCATTAATTTTATACTTTTTACCTAGGTACTATTAGCTAAATAAAAAGAAAAAAATCTGATTGGTTATAGGAATAGTTGAGAGAAATCTCCAAACGAGTTGGTTGGTTTATCTAAAATATATTTAATCCCTCACCTATTCAACCAAACAAATGCCCCAAATTTTTCATAAACTGTGCAATCTTCCTTTTCTCACCAAGGGTAATAAATTTCTCACTAACATAAAAAATAAGGTTCTTTATGATAAAATAAATTAACCCTAAATACTTTTCACACACAAAAAAACAACACCAAAAATGTAATTAACAAGTCGAATTGAGGGTTAAAATCCTCAAAACCTAAATTTTAATTTTAACTTTTCACCCAACTTCAACCACATTTAGGGCATAAATTATTTCAATTTGTGCTTCCATAACGAACTAATAACTAAAGGTGAATCTATTATATCTAGTTCTAAAATTCTTTAAATTATATTTAATTTAAGTTAATATAAAATGTATTCTTTTCTATTTTAGAAAGGACTTGAAATAAAAATAAAAATGTGATTTTAGGCGCATTAATCAACCGATAGGGTTAAGAACTGACAAGTTTATTTTTCAACAAATCAATCCACTACTTTGCTCAAAGCAATTGACTTGTTATCCTATGATTTATGAACATTTTATTATTTTGATTGGAATTTATTTCTAATATCAATGAAAACTTCTAATTAGAATCGGTTTGTTCTAATAAGTATACTTTTGTTCTTTAAGATTATTTTATTAGCATTCAGATAATTTTATGATTTTATTTTGTAAATTTTTTTCCAAAAGCACTTATCAAGCATTCCTCACTTTTTCTCTATTCTCCTTAACTTCCCTCTCCATTTTGGAATCCATAGTTGAGTTTTATACTTTCTACGGCTCTTATTTCACTTACCAATCCTTTGCCATACCTCTCCTCAGTTACATTATACTTCCCCTACCGCATCATGTGTTTCACTTACACTTTACTTGCCCACACTCTACCCAAGCTAGGCTTCCTTCTCTCCCACTTGTTGATGTTGACAAGCCCTCTTATATGAACCCAATTCTTAATTTATTCTCATTCCTTACTACCTAAACTTGCTCACTATCTCCTTTTCATTGGGAAAATATTCATAACTAGTGGGTATTTCTCCATTAATGTCCTTTCTCTTTTCTATTAGAAAATAAAGGCTTTCCATTTTCTCTATTCTCTAATTGATTGATTTTTATCCATTATATCTTATCCTAATATTAGCTTTAACTCTCATTTGTTTCTCTTAATTAAGAAAGCATTCAATTTTTGAGAAAGGTTGAGTATATAAGCTTCATTCTCCTTTAAATTTTATTTTGAGAGAAAGCATCAGTTATGACATTTTTCTTCTTCTTCTTCTTCAAAATTTTCATTAATAACTTACATAAACAAAAAATTAACTTTTTTGAGCTATATTCTCTTAGGAATTAAGGTCTTTGTAGACAACTAGCAAAGGCAATAAAATTTTGTGTTAAAAGAATTTCTAGGAGGTAAGCATTATTATCTCTAATACCAGTAAGGTCATTTGTTAACTATTTTTTGTTTCATGTTCTTCGTATATTTCTATTTTTTATTTAAGTTAAATGTTTTTTTAGATTTGAGAATATGGTAATTATTTCATCTTTAAATTTTTAATCATGTTTCATGTTCTTTATTTTTTCATGATCACGTTATTTTTGAGCGTGACTTTGTTAAATATTGATTATATCATATACCCAAGAGATTTTATGTCTATACTATGTCTTGTTATGTGTTTTATATCATGGAATCCTGTAGGGAATAATATAGTAAATTTAGGTAAATTTTTAATAAGTGGATCATTGATGTGGGTGTTATTTTTGCTAGATTGGTTAATTGGTATTGTGCACCAATTGACTACTTGTATGAATAGTTGCTCAAATTAGAAATTTTCATTGAATATTTGTGATACCAGTCAATTGATTTGATGAACCAATCAACTAGTTGAAATGAAAAGTCAATTATCTTTCCAAATCTATAGATTATTAATCCCATGAGAAGAGTGGTTTCATCTTTTCTTAGACTCATCAACCAATTTAGTTAAATCTATCAACTAATTTCTATGAAAAATTGATTGATGGAACCAACCTATAGACTATTTTGTAGGTTTTATTTTATCTTAATATAATATGAGTAGATCAATTAATTAGTCTAAGTTATCAGTTTACTAATCCACTAAATTTGCTAAGCTTGCTATATTAATTAATGATCTTAATAACTTTGTGAATTCTCTATTAATCTTTCCATGTAGTTACAACATTTTATTCATGATTTAAAACATTCCAAACTAGAATTTAACAAGTACCAAAATGATAATATTATAGCAACTTGTTTGGTTGAGTTTGGTATTCCCTTACGACACCTAAATTGGTGGTTATAACACTTTGGTTAGTGTTTTTTGTCAACAAAAAAAAACACCCAATCGAATTGATATTCAAAATTGAATAATGAAATCATAGAGGTATTACCACATTTTCATACTTAGGGTTTGGTTTTCCTTTATTCCCTTTAACCTAGGCACCCAAGTGTGGTGGATGTTTAAAATAACATGGAAGTGTCTCTTATCACTAGTGTTATTTTGGTGAGTGTCCTAGGTTCAGCAGTTGATCAAGAACTCTTATGAAAAATCTCCTAGATATAACATCCTATGGGGGTGGAAGTCAAAGTCTAATGTTCATCCCAATCTTTTATTCCCTTTAAGCTAGGCAACTATGTGTGGTGGATGTTTAAGTTCCTTAAGAAAACCCTCTTGGTACTAGTGTAATTGTCACAGTTGTTGTAGAGCTAAAATTAAGCATATACCCCTCTCTAAAGAGGTAACATTAAATAGATGTTGAAGATCCCTTAAAAAATCGTCTGGTACTATCTAATGTAGTAGCAAGAGTTATAGTCATACACTAGTCCTCATGATGGATAATAACATGTTGTAGCTTGTTCAAGAAACTCATTTATGCATACTCTATTTTCCTTGATATTTTACATGTTTATATATGATTTAATATGCCACATTCCACTTTCTAAATATGATTACATGTCATGTTATTATATGACCACAATATACAACATGATCCCTTACCATGTTTTAGGTAATATATTTTACATGTTCTTCACTATATGGATGACACATTTGTGCTATCACAATCATTATCCAACTTCCATTCCAATTATTAGATGATGATTTGAAGGGGTATGATTCTCTAGTAGAGGAAGTTGATGAGTAGATGATGTTTCACAAATTTTAGTTAGGACTAAATTAGAGACTTCAAAAGATGTTAGTGGGGACATGTCCAAAAGATTTGTAGGTTATTTTTTATTATTCCTTGGAGGCATCATCGATTACACAAGAGCATACTTCCTACTTAGGGGCCTAGTGTATTTTTGAAGGCAGTCACCTCCAAAGGGCATAAAAGCAGTTATATCTTATAGATAATCATGATTTGGGGTCCACATCGCATTTTGGAAGGCAATTAAGTCATACCTTGGGGAGGATTTTTTTCATGTTAGTGGTGTGATAAGAATCGTCTAAATTACCATTACATTAGTCAGATGGTTTAGTGTCATTGTTGTGGCAAGTTAGGACATAGCCAATTTGAGTGGCAGGCTACTAGTAGCACTATTTATCATGGGTTGGAACTTTTGTAGGGTAGTTTGGCTACGACACTAATAATTTAGAAGGTTGCATTTTTTAGAGTTTTCCTACAATAATATTAATCATTTCTGTATAGGGATGGTACTTTTTTTAAGCACTCTATGCACAAAAGTGTCGTAGTAATTTGTGTAGAGTAACTCAATTAAGAAAATAGTTTTGGAAGTAGAGATGGATGATGACACTATCAGCAAGATTGGGCTGATTTAAGATTACATGAAGGTTTCCTAGGATTAGCAAAATAGTTATCTACACATACTAAGAAGGATAGATGGATATGATGAGGGTGATTGAGTCCTTTTGAAGATCTTGCCCACCAAGAGAGTAATGAGTTTTAGTCAAAAGAGATGGGACCAACAAATTGAATGGTTTACTAGTTTTATTTTATCTCTAGTTTGGTACAACTAGATTGGTTGAGTTGTCATAGGTATTGATCAACTGGTCATCCTATATTCATCATGCTTGTTTGATTAATTGATGATTTTGCTTTACAAATTCTATCTTAATCTTTCCATAACATTTGAATTTTGATTTATACCACACCTAAAAAGAATTTAATGAGTGTTAAAAGATTAATATCGTAGTGTCATATTTAGTTGAGTTTGTTTTTCCCTTCAACTACCAAAATTAGTTGCTTATATTCTTTAGTTAATGTTTGGTTCAACACTTAAAACACTCAGCTAGTTTGATATTTGGAGATGGATAATGAATCATAAAGGCATTCCCCTATAAGTATAATAGACGCTGAAGATCCCATAGAAAATCCCCTTGGCACTACAATTCTCGTAATGGGTGTTGCTGCCAAGAAAATATGTTTATGCCCCTCATTAGGTGCTTAAGTTCAATGGATGTAAAAGATCTCTTAGAAAAGCCTCTCGCACTAGCATACAATGGTGGTAGGATTTGTAGCCCAATATTCGTCCTAACCATGCACATATACATTGTTTTTATTCCAAACAATTTCTTCTTTTGCGCCCTTTAACCTACATTCCCAAGTGCGGGGGATTTTGAAGGTCCCTTAGAAAAGCCCCTCAGCACTATCATTATTATAGTGGGTGTTGCAGACCTAATATTTATTGTATGCCCCCTCACCTAGGTTCCTAAGTTTTCTGGATGTTAAGGATCCCTTAGAAAATCTCCCTAGCACTAGCATGATGTGTTGGTGGGAGTTCTAGTCCTACGCTAGTCCCTATCATATATAATGCCATGTTGTTTTTTGTTCTAGAAACTCATTTATGCATATTCTATATGCCCCTCTTATGTCACAGATGTAGCTATGATTTAGTATGCCATTTTCCTCTTACTATTTATGATTATATAACATGTTATTATGTGACCTCAATGTGTAGAATGTAACACCCCAAAATCACGACTTGAAAATTTCATTTAAATCTTGCTTTGTGGAAGCGGAAATTAAAGAATGGTGGGTGTTACCCCCACACTTAACATAAGTCCAGCCTCCTCACCATCCTTAAGTTAAGTGCTAAGGCTTAAAACAAGTTAAACCAAAAAAAGATAAGAGAAGTACAATATGAAATCAAGAGTTTTACAAAAGAAAGATTATCCATGACAAATGACTATTTAGATAATTAATTAGCCAACCATTTAGAAAATAAGAAAAGAGTACACAAAAGTCATCAATGGCTTTCCTTACACTCTTCTAGTCTATCAAAGTTACAAGGAAAAGGCAAAAAGGGGGTGGGGTCCACTCTCTCCCTTAATCTAACTATTTTCCAGAGTGATACTCTTCATAATCCTTCAACTAATGTATGCCATGGACGTACTCCTCTGAAAAGTATTCATATCAGTACGACTTCCTTGTACTGAGTAAACCACAATGCCTCCCGAGAGGTAGCATACCCACGTAGCAATCATCATTCAAATAGAGAATTCAAATAGAACACATGATCACATGCAAATCCATAATTTCATAACACACATCTACATCACAATTAACATTACGAGTTAGGTCAAAATCCCTATCAATGCATTTAAGCATGCTTATAATTTCACAACCATTTTAACTTACCAACAACCATACATTATTGAATTGCCCCGAAAGTTTCTAATTTTATAAATTATATTTAAATGATATTTTATTAGAAAAATTATTTTAATAAATTACATTTATTAAAATAAAAAGGAATTCATTAGGAAAAATTAAGAAGAATTTTGTAAGTATTTTTATTACAGAAATTTTGGTATTTTGGATAATTAAATATGTTATTTTGGAAATTAGTTAAATAAATTATTTTATTTAAAACAAGAATGGAAAAATAGTTATAAATTAATATTATTTTATAAATATTTTAATGGAAGAAAATTAGGGTGTTTCGCTAATTAAAGGGGAATTTATGGAAAATCTTTTTAAAATCCTAATTTAGGCTAAAAAGGGATTTAAATATTATTTTATTTAAATATTATTATTTTTAAATATTCTAAATATTCAGATAAATTTAATTGGCCCAATCTAATTTTTTTCTCCTTTCCTTTTTTTCCTTTTTCTTTTTTCTTTCTTCCTTTTTCCTTTCTTTTTCTTTCTTTTTCTACATTTTCTTTTTCCTCTTCTTTTCCCAACTGCGCCAACCGAGACCCAGCCCGCGCGCCCGACTCCTCTGTCCCTTTCCCCAACACCGCGTTTTATGTTTGTTTTTCCCCTAGACGCGTCGTTCCATTTAAACACCTTCGACCCGCGCCCAACCGCCCGGTTCTCCCCTTTTTCTTTTCTTTCCCGGCCGACCGGACCGCCTCCTTTCCTTCTTCCTCCTTCCTCCTTCCTCCTCCGTCGACGCTGCTGCAACTCTCGAACCATCAATGGCTTCTCCGGCTACGGTGATTAATACCGGTCGTTTCTTGCCTCATTATCTTCCTCTTAACTCTAGGAATAAACTGGCATAATTATTGGACGTTCGTTTTCTCTCTCCTTGCGTGCGAAATTCGCACCACCCCAAAACGGACATTGAGCCATTACTGCCACCAGCCACCCAAATTCTTGCACTTAATACCTCCCTGTCGAGCTTCAACACCCTATTATCTCATCTACCATCTATAAATAGCCTAATGGTAGGAGTTTTGGATTTTTTTCTTACCCGAAACCCTAAGTGCAGGATGCCACCACCGTAACTTCACACGCCGTTTCCACCGCCGATAGCCAACCTCAGCACCACCAAAGCATCCCAAATTATTCCCTGCAATGCCCTCAAGTTAACTAAACCATTTTCAACTTTAGATTCTTCTTGCATGGGCCTCCCTAACCGTGCAAAGTTGGCAGCTCGTTTTGCTAGAAGTTTTACCCCGAAACCTTAAACCACCGTTTGCCACTGTGCGCCACCACCTTTGGCTGCACCACCACCATCATTTTGTCCCTCTAATCCTCGGAAACCATAATCACCTCTTATATCACCTTAATTCTCCCTATCTTCATCCCATCATCCATCTTTCCCTCTTTTCTTCTATTTTTCCGGCCACCGCCGGTGCCGCCTATCCCCACCAGCTCAAGGTTGAACCCTAAACCCTATCTACCATTTTCCATATTATTATAAACCTTGATTTAATTTATTTAAATTATTTGCATATAAATACCATTATTATTATTCTTAATATTTATATTCTTAATATGTTTTATTATTATTTGATATAAAATTTATGCTGAATTGTACTTGCAGGGTAGATAGTGGTAATAAAATAATTTTATTTTTAGTTTCGATTTTTAAGTTATTAATTAAATTATTATATGATTATTATCATTCTTCTTATTATTAATAATATTATAATTATTAGAATAATTATTATTATCATTTTATTAATTACTCTGGAAAATCTTAGGCCCTAATTTTTGTATTAACATTCGCACTTGTGTATTTTAGTATTATTATTTCTATTGTTCTTATAACTATTAATAATAATATTATTATTATCTTTATTATTTTAATGTTATTATATATGTTATTAATTTTTATTATTAATATTAATAAATAGTAGGTCATTAGTTATAAGTATGGTCGAAACCCCACACTAAATGTTAAAGCTTATCTATTATTATGATTATTATTATTGTTTTACATTTACTCATATTATTTTGGTGAAGGGTAGAAACCCTTATATTACCTTTTTCATTTTGAACTGCATTAGTTTTATTATTAATATTCTACTAGTATTTTGTAGAGTCAATTTTAGTATAATAATATTTTAATTTAAAATAAGGTCTTGGGATAAGGTAGAAATAATAGTATTCTTAAGAGGAAACCTAATCCTAGTATTTTTCCATAGTAGGTGAGCCCAATCAAAGCTCTCAAGTAATATGGGAGGCGTAGGAACGTGCTCCAAGACCGGTGTCGTTTTAGGTAAGGGTTTACTAAGGCCTTTTATGTGCTAATGTGCATTGTGTGCCTTGTATGTTATGCATCCTATTTTATTATTGTAATTATTGCATATTTGGTATGGCATGGAGTTCAAGCATGCTTTTGTGTTGCTATATGGCATGTGTACTATGTGTATGGAATAATATGTGTTTGCATGTGACCCTAAAAGACATGTATGTGAGGATGTTGGTATGGTTTTTACGGGGGGAAGGATGAAAAATGAGGATGGAGAAAAAATTTAACCAAGAGATGTGAGTAGACCTAAGTATTTTAATGATTTATGAGAGGAAGAATAAAATGGTAAATGTAGGGTTTTGTGGGAGAGAATATAATTTATGATGTTATTTGGGAGAATGTAATTTATGATATTATATGGGAGAACCTAAGTTATGGTTTGATTGGGAGAATCTAATTTATGATTTGTTTGGGGAAATCTAATTAATCCAAATTCTGGTTTTGCTTGGGAGATTCTAATTTATGATTTTATGTGGGAGAATCTAACTTATAGTCTTGTATGGGGGAATCTAAATTATGGTTATGGAAGGGGAGAATCTAATCAATTGTATTATGTGGAAAAATCTTGGGTTTTGCTATGGGTTGAATTTAGGGTTTTATATGGCAGAATCAAGGGTTGGATGGTGGTACTAAATGTTGCATGGTGGTATTAGGGTTGGTATGATGTTACTAAGGTTTGTATGGTGGTATTTATGGTTATATGGTGGTATTAGGGTTTGTATGATATTACTAAGGTTTGTATGGTGGTATTAGGGTTTACATGTTGGCATTGATGGTTGGATGGCGGTATTAGGGTTTGCATGGTTGAAATTAGGGTTTCACATGGAATGTTAGGGTTTGCATGAAAAAGGTTTGAAGGTTTGCATGGGGGGATTAATGTTTGCATGGGTATGAAATTTACGTATGGAAAGTTAATTTGGGATGTAAGGAAGGTAATATAAGTGTTATTTGGGTGTTGAACTATTTTTGACGAAATTAGTACATGGAGCATTATGAGGGTACGGAAGAGACTGAATTAGGGTTTGGAGTAATGAACTCTGGGTTGTGGTGATTAACTAGGGTTGGAGTGGATAATTGTTGTTGTTATGATTAACTAAGGCGTGGAGTGGTTGATTATAGTTGTTATG
This sequence comes from Tamarix chinensis, assembly GCA_030549775.1. NCBI lineage: Eukaryota > Viridiplantae > Streptophyta > Magnoliopsida > Caryophyllales > Tamaricaceae > Tamarix > Tamarix chinensis. Next base: position 27,419,994 of record CM060175.1, read on the forward strand.
GTTGAATAGAGTTTGGAGTGGTTAACTATGGTTTGTTGGGTTTAATTGGGGTATGTGGTGGCTGATTAGGGTTTTTGTGTTATCATGTGTATGTGGTGATTTAAGTGTAATTATGATGGTGGAATTTTATGATTTGTGATGTGTGATGACTTATGCATGTTGAAGGTGAAATCCTTTAAATAAGACACTTAAAAATATTAATTATGTAAAGTGGAAGATTTTGAGCCGGACCCAGACAGATCCACCGACATAATAGTGGTAGAGAATGTTTTCCCTCCCGACCGATCCACCGGCTATAATAGTGGGGGATCCCGAGCTCAACAAAACAAAACGTTGTATGTTGAAAGATATCGGAAAAAACTAATCACTTATAGTGGAACACCGTACGAGAAGGGGCGAGACTAATCAACCGGCATATAATAGTGGCAGGGTATTTTACCCTCGCGACCGATCCACCAGCTAAAATAGTGGCAGGGCATGTACCCTCATGATCGATCCACAAGCAAAAATAGTGGGGTTCCCGTAATTGTATGGACTTGAATAAAAGTATGGTGTGAAATGATTCCTGATCAGAGATAAACGAAGTAATTGAATCAGATTATATATATGGGCCTTTATACTTTTACTTGGATGATCACATGAATTATGTTATCATGATTATGCTCTTTTATTATTATGCATGGGTTATGTGCTTACGTGTTGGTCTTAGTGCTCGGTTACCTTACTCAGTATGTAGCGTACTGATCACCCTTTTCATGGGTGCTGCTCATTCCCACGAGTAGTATGCCTTTCTGAATTTATGCAGGTGTGCGAGACATAAGTTGGGGCTGAGTGTCGAGCATGTGTTGGCTTAAAGTTCGAGAGTGTCGTGGCCGTAATTTTCTTCATGTGATTTCATTTCGTTATGATACTTCTTCTGATTCGCATTTACTCTTTATAATTTATTATCTCGTGTTATGTATTTTGACTTAACCATTTTTAAATTGTAAGATTATTCCCTTCGAGGAATTTAGATTTCGCACCCTGATTTCTATTTTATTATTAATTATGATTCTTTACGTGCACTTTGATTTTAATGTATGAACTTTCGAGTTCTTTTAGGAACTGTTAGTTTGAGTTTAATTTAAATATTTTCTTTAGCCTTAGAACTTGGTACTGAAATGGTTGGAGAGAACCGGTTTGGTACTAATTGTGGCGGTAACACTCCGAGAATTCACAAGTTTTAAGTGATTCGATTGTTATTTGCTTCCACTTTAAAAAAAATAGTGAATTTTGGGGTGTTCCAATTATAGCCTAATAGGAAGAATTATTGATATTCCCAAACAATCTAACCAAGGTCAAGTTATTCCTAATCCAATTATTACAGAGGTATTATGGTGGGTGTCTAATCCGGTTATATAATTTATATGATAATTCTAAAATGGAATACAATCCTATATCCATGACAATGATCATCAAGGAGGGTGGTACATAAATAAATCACTCGATTCCAGAGCAAAGCTCGCCAAGGAAGCCACACAACATAACAGCCGCCCATACTAAACCTCTGGACTCAAGTCCTTAATTACGCGTACTACCTATAGGGTGTATGGAATACCTATAGAGCTAAAGTAGGCCCCTTGACCTGAAGGCCCAAATTATACACTCAGCGGCTAAGTCTGAGGCACACGATTCCTTTCCAACTCAAGTCTTTCTCTTTAGGTAATTAGTGTCTTATGAAATTCTGGGTTATTACTTTTAGAATATCGAGGTTCATAATGTTCAACTTAGTCAACAATCAACAAACAACGTCACATCCAAAAGACCACGAGGGTCGCAACCATTCCAAGCCGACACGGCCTAGGGTTAGGCAGCATGCCATAGCCCGAATAATTATTCGATTTATTATTCAAACCAATTGTCCAATTATTTCCAACATTATTTTAAGGCGCACACTTAATTCAACTAGTCTAGTTATTCACTTTGGAACACCTTTTTTCCTTAATGACAAAAATACCCCTCAACCTATAGCTACCACATTTTCCTTCGCTTTTATTATCAATTTTACTTATATATGATATTTGCCATGAAAATTCTAACATAAAATAACTAATGAAAGTTTACATATGGTAATTTCTTCGGTACTACAAAAGACCATATAATCCCTAACCATTCACCATACATAGTACATGTAAACACTATTAACATGCATTTATAATATCTCATAATTCATGCGATTTCCATGAACAAATCTCAAATACAATCATGGTATATAAAACTACATTTTTTCCTTAAACATACTCATCTCATTTTACTAGCATAAATCCAATTTCTTTATCGTTAGCATACACTCTTCAAAGTTTAGAATATTACTTAGGCATAAAAAAAATTTGCATGATGACATATATGAATTTACACATCATGATATTCATGTAGAAATGAACTACAACATACTCCCATTTCCCACAAAAATATAATAACTTGATATCCTCAACCTATCATGATTTCTATCCTAGAAAACTATTCTACCATTTTCATATAAAATTCTACCGTCTATGGATTAGTTGGATTTACTTGAGCTAAGATAATATTAACACCATGAATCTTATTCCACAAATACCTTAGGTGGGGTCGAGATTACCTAGAAATGAATACACCATCAAAACTACGAGCACTAATATTTATGCTAATTATTATAATCAAAAGACAACCTATATGAGCGAATACTTGAAAAATGATTAGGGAAAATAAACAAGGCAGCCGTTGCATGAGTTTAAGTACCAAACCCACCGAAAGATAGAATACTTATGTTGGGGCAAAATAATGGCTTCTAGGGGAGATGAAATACAAGACAATGCTGGGTTATTTATAGGCTAAATGTTGGTGAAGGGAAGGGGAAGTTTGGGGTTGTAAACCAAATTTTTGTTGCTGCAATTAAGGCAAGGGAAGGAGAGGACTGCAAGGGCAAAATTAGAGGGCTTAAGGGGATTAATAAAATGAGGGGAAAGAAGGGGGGAAAGGGATGCTGCGTGTGTTAGAAGTTAAGGGGCTACAAGTAGATTCTTTTGGGGGGTGAGGGTGTTGACAGGCAGCATGGGAAAGGGGGCCTGCAAGGGCAGGTTGAGGCATTGGGAAGGGAAGAAAATGAAGGGGTATATGGCTAGAAACGTGGGGTAGGTGTGCAGGTTTAAATGAGGGAAAGATAGGGGCTGCAAGTTGGGGGAAAGCTGGGGTTACGTGCACCATGGCTGCAAGTTGCCGGATGATGTGATGGAGGATGGTTGGGGTTATAGGCTATGGTTTTTCATGGTGGAGAGGCATGGGAAAGGAGGGAAAATATGTGGGTAGATTATTATAAGATGGAGTAGGGGTGCAGGTTAGAGGAAGGGAAAGGTGAGGGCTACAAGTTGGGGGAAGGGCTGGGTGTCGAGTGGTGTGAGGGAGTGTAGCTGGGTTGGTGTTGTGACGCGTAGGGGATGGGGTGTGGCGTTAGAGGGTTGTAATTCGGAGAAAGGACGGGATGTGTTTGGGGTAGAGGGAAAGCTACAAAAGGAGAGTGGTTGCGGGATAAGAAGGGACACATGAATGGAGAGGAGAAGGGAGATGATGGGCTTCATGGGGAAGGGACCTTTGCTCGAAAAGTTGGGGATTTTTGGCTGGGTTTAAGCGGGGAAAAATAATGGGGGTTTGGTTAGGAATTGATTAGAAAAAGCCTACCAAAGTATTAAGCTTTCTAGTGTATGGTTATTAGGAAAAGAATCCCATTTGAGGAAGGTTTTATTTTTTACAAAGGGAAATATGTCTCTAGTATTATTATGATCAATATTATTATTCTTGTGTTATCACTTACCCTATTTTATTTTCTTGTAATTATTGCTAACATTATTATTATTCTTAAAATCCTTTTTATTGGTATTATTATTAAAAGTGTTATTCATAATAAGATTATTGGTATTGCCATCCCTTCTATTTTAATTAATCTCTTCTTATTATGGGTATTATTATCGTCATCAATTTTTTTACCTTCCTCTACTCATTCTTACATTTAATCCGGGTTATTTTCATAACTTAACATTTATGGGATTAATTGAGACAACAAGGCGATCGCTAAAAAAAATAATCTTATGGTTTACTTCACCTACTAATCAAAATTTTAGTCTTGCATGTCTAAATTATAGATTAATTAATATGGGGTATTACAAGAATGAGTCCATACCATGTTTTAGCTGGTATGTTTCACCAATACTTAACCATATTTATGTTCTATTTGTGTGGCTACTATGATTATTTGGTGTTTGTTCCAATTAATAAAGGATAATTTTTAGAGAATAAATTCTCATCTAGAGTACATTGAGGATGACAATGTAGGATAAAATTTAGGCATTACTTAGGGACAAAAACTTCAATTTTTTAGGCAAAGAGTTAAGCTGATTGGCAAGATGTATTTTTCCATTTTGTTGTTGTTCAAGTTATTTAAACTCTTAACTTTGGTCCCTAAATTTAATTCATGTAACCTTTTCTTATCTATAATATCTTATCAACTTATTATCATTGTGGTATTATTGTGGCATGAAGATTTTAGTTCATTTTTCCATTTTACCTTATATCAAGCATGAGTTAGTTAATGATCACACCTCTGTTATAGTTATATGATTTTAACTTCCCTTAGTTTTTTTTATAAATATTTCTGTATTATCTATAAAAAATATTTTGGTTTAAAATTTGGGGGTGTTATAGAATCATTATGTTATTTTTCATCATCACATGTGAAAATCTCTTCCATCTCAATTTAGCCTTACATATTTTTCCTTCTCTCTGATTTCAAACCCATCAATAGATTTCAAGTGCTAAATCATTTTCTATTATCTTGAATAGTCATAAATCTACCATCTCAACTACTCTTGAGCACATTTCTCCTATTCTAACCAAAAGAGCCCACACATTACTAAATCATCCACCTCATATAGCTACATGGAATGATGAATCAACTACCTCTTCCCGTATCTCCACATCGAGGGAGTTCAATCCACTTTCAATAGGGGATAGACCTAATTCTCGCGTACTTAGCAGTTTATTATTCCCTCTTTTCCCAATTTTCAACTCACCTTCCACTCACTTATCAGAGATCACCGAGATATCCCCTCACCCTCCATTCTTCTTCCTTACAATGGATAACTAGTGATGTTAGGTCAAATCTTTCGATGGCTAAAAGGTCGTTCCAAGAAAGTGCATTAACATGGAGTCATACATGAAGTATTGAAAACTCTCTTTTATGTAGTCCCTCTCTAACATTCATCTCCTCCCTAATTCTTCATGATCTAGTATATGCTGACTTGGTTCATCTTTTCTAAGATAATCTCACTATTCATATTATTGGATTTGACATTACTACACAAAATACAGTGGTCCCCAATGTAGTGTATGAGGCAAAATTAGATAAGATTGTAGGGATCAAGAGTGACATTGCCCTAGGGATGAACTATAGATTATGGATAAGGAATCAGATTCCTAAATCCTTCTTTACATAGATGTATACCAGCCACTTCATGTATAGAGGCATTACTAGCTCCTATTGTCTAATACCTTTCAAGAAGGGGTGCCAATATCTTATCTCCTCCATCCTTTTTCAATGAGCAAGCTCAAGAACAAACATAACCATCAAGGATTGGTATGGATTCCATCCCATTCTCTTTCTGACTCCTCTATAATTTGGTTTAGATATCTTCCATTAAATGCCCCACATGGTAAACCATAGTTAGGATTTTATATGCTATAGATCTCTCATCAAGAACATCCTATAAGATTTTGGTGTCTTATTTGGTGACTTCTCGTATACTCTACTTTGCTCACAATATTCTTGATATCCTTGATGCGGTCACATTTGGGAGGATAGGATATCAAATGAGTGAGGATGGGAAAACCCTTTAGCTTACTACTAAGTTGTGTGCCTTACTTCTACACAATGGTTACATACCTTTTCTATCTAGGCCATAGCCTCCAAATACAAATGGAGATGATCTACCACTTCCCTTAGATGATCCTCTATCTTAAGCTGATCTCCCATTCACTTCTAGAGGAGCCTCCACATCTACAGATGCACCTTCCACATCCACTATACCTCTCCTGACTCCTCTTCTTGTTAATGTCATAATAGTTGTCCGTGATATACTTCTAAGAGTGGTCACAATGTTGAATAACATGTAGAGGTGTTGAGCTTGGTAGTGAGACACATGAACTAGATCCTATAGATGTTGATCAAGGTGTTTCTGTTCTTCCTCCCTCCATTTCAATCATTGACGATCTAATAGCTAAGGTAACTCATATTGGTCAAGATATTGTTATGAAACCTATCTACTCTAAGTCACTCTCTTAACTCCATCCCATATACCCACCTCCATTACATGCTGATTTTGGGCTACGTGTATATATTTTTGTTTTATATATGGAGTGGTACACTACTTGATGATTTTATTCTCATATCTCTTTATATACACACTTTTCTACTTGATGTGGCTAATGAACTCTATCTCTTTCACTACTGTACTCTTTTGCTATCAAATAAAATTTTAAATTTCTTATTTTATCTCTTATGTATTGTGTATGTCCTTATTCTCTAATTCTTACTCTAACATATTTTCTTAATCAATCAGATAAAAGATCTTTACTCGTCCATCATTTTATGCAGATTATTTTCCATATGTTCTTCACGAGTAATTCTTTGTTTTCACAACTATACACATGCCTAGAGGAAGATTCACCTTTTGGTTTTGGTATATTTGTTTCTGTTTCTTGTAAGTTATAAAGTTTCCAACCTTTTTCTCCTTAGCTTTTTACTGATACCAATAGGGAATAGAATCTTAAGTTTGGATTAAAAGTGGTTTAATGTGTAAATTAAAAAGGATATGGTAAAATTCTAGCCTACTTCCTATTCATTATCCTTTAACATTTATACTTTCACACTTTTTGTTTGTCATTACCAAAAGGGGGAAGATTTTTTTACCTCAAAAGTCAAATAATGCCCATATTTTTATTTTGATGATAATAAATGGGTTTAGAGAACTACTCATGACCTATGATTAATAAACAAAGATATGGAAACACACTTAAATTATTTCTCAAAATCCAACTTTAAAAGATCAATCACATTTCTAAGTATAAGAGAAACAACATGAACATTGCTAAGAATTAACACTTAATCGTTATATTTCTGTGTCTTACGCCCTTTTATAAAGAGATAATTAAAGTAATTACACAATTCATTTAAAAATCTTTAAAAAGTTTTTAAACACTTGATTGGAAATCACTTCATGAGAATTCATGATTGATCTTGATTTCTAAATCTTTCCAAGTGTTTTAAATGTAGTTGTTTTGTTTTATTCAGAACCATTCAACTAGTTATAAGATCAATTTACTAGTTTAGTTTAATCAAAGGGCATTAAATATGTAAAAACCAAATAGATAAACTAGCATAAAAAACCAATCAAATGGCTTCAAAATAGATCAACTAGATTAATAAACTATTACATGGGTTTTGCTCCTATTAAAACTCATCAATTGATTTTCCTAAACCAATCAATCGTTTAACCAATAAATTCATTGGTTTTTCTCCTATAGAAGCACATTTTTCTCCATTTAAACAAATTAACTTGTTTTGATAAAAGATTGACTTGTTTGGAAATCGATTGACTAGTTTGACTAACCAGTCCATATGTTTTCCTCTAATAGAAACCCATTCGTCTATGTCTAAACTCATCAACTAGTGTTGCCAAACTTATTTACTAGTCTAATACTCCATGAATTAGAAATAATAAAATGTAAAATTTATGTTTAATGAAGTTTGGACAATGTTTAATTTTAATTTGAAAAAAAAATGTGAGTGATTATAAAGGGAATTGGAAAAGGTTGGAAGAATTGAGAGAAAATTGGTTTTCCTAGCATACCAATTGATTGGTTATATTAACTGATCAACAAGTTTTCCATTTTAATCTTAAGACATGGTTCGATGAAACTAATTGAGAAATTTTGGAAACTAATCGAATTGTTTATAAAATAGTTGACTAGTTGACCAAACCAATCGACCAGTTTGTTAAGCTTATTGTTTTGTTTTTCTTAAGTTTTTTTTTTTTTGATAAAATATTTTAACGATATGGAGTTTGGTAATTTAAATTCTACATTTTTTTAGTAATCTTTAAACATTTTTAGCTTTTATCCTGGCTTTTATTTGTCTTGAATAGATTTGAAGGTATGATTTTAGCAAAAAAAGGAGAGGATGACCTCATCCCTTGTGTTCTTCTTCCTCTCTCGTTTGTGCAGCTATGGAATTGAATATGCATTTAAAATTATATTAATAGTCCTAGGAAATTCACTTCCCACACCAATTTTCCCATTTCCCTACTTATGTTAGAATTTTCCCTAGAAAATCTCAATATATATTCTCTTAAAATCACTACTTGAGCTCTAGGAAGAAAGTTAACCCTATTCATGATAAATCCTCTATGAATAGTTCAATTTCTAATGGTAAAATTAGGGACTCATCTCTTTCCACCTCTTTTCTTCATTGCATAGCTGAGTCTTTGGTTAGAAATAGCCATAACTCCTTTTCTCCTCAACCTATTTTTTAGCCACTAAAATATTCTAGGGTTTTCCTACACTTTTACTCCACTCTTCTTATTTTGAGCTTTCACCCTAATTTTATTATCCTCATCTAATCCTTTCTCTAGCACCCTCTTATTTTATCTCTAAACAAGAAAGGGTAAGATTTGGAAAACATTAAGGCTTTGAGCTGATTTTTCTTAAAACATTATTAAAGGAGGTCAATTATTTTTTTCCCATCTCAAGATTGTATTCTCTTGATTTATGAGATTAAGAAAAATTTCTATGTGTTAATCTCTTGTTTTTAATTCTTTTGAGGTTGGAATCTTTCACCTAAAAGTTTTTTTTCTATTTTTGGTGTTGATTTTTAGCTAAGCTTCCAACTCATTCTTACCTTTGAAATATGGTATGAATGAGAATGCGAGCTAGAGTATTTGTGAAATTTTGATTTGTTATAAGTAAATTATAATGTTAGGTCTCTTAGTTAATCATGATAAAAACCTTTATTTATTTTAAGAAAATTATGATGTCATGAGAATATATGGTAGATTCAATGTAAGTGTACCATGATTAGTATATGAGCATGCATAACTGTTATTTTTCCATAATGGTGATGTTATGGTTTTATTATGGTTGTATTTTTGAGCCTTAATTATGTTTAAAATTCTATTCATTTGTTGTATAGGAGAAAATTGATCACGGCATTCTAATCTACTTGTTCGCCTAACCAACCGTGTAGGTTATCTATGATGACTTTTATTACTCTCTACTAGAGCCAATCAACTAGTGGTGCCTATAACTAATCAACTGGTTGTTAGAATAGTAGATTAATTCACTCAACCCACCATCACGTTCTATGTTGGAATTAGTCCCTAGTTAAATCCATAAGCCAGTTTGTTAAAACCGATCAAGAGGTCTTAGAATAGTCGAATAGTCTAATCAAACTAAGTGACTGGTTTCAAGAAGGAAATATAGGGTCTAGTTGAGATAAAAAAAATTACCTTGTTACCCGAAATAATTAATAGACTTGTCCAAACCGATTAATCAGTTTGCCAAGAGAGTGTTGTCCTTATTTCATTTGACCACGGTATGACTCGAGATTTTATATTATGTTATAACTTGATTCTTTAGTGATGAGAAAATGAATCTTGGCATCAACTAACTATCCTATTTAAAGAATTAATTGGTTCATAATTCATGTTATTCTTAATAAGTTCCTTTAAAATGTCTTAATTAGACAAATTTTTGTAAGTATTCTAGATTCTTAGCATAAATGGATTAAAATTTGATATGTGCTAATGCAATTTGCATCACATGTTCCAAAGGGTGATGATAGTCTAGTTGGAATAGTTATGTTGCCATGGTTGTTTAGTCATCATATGGGCCCTATCTAATGACATAATATTTGAGAATAAAACACTAATCACTTAATGTAAAAGATGATCGATTAGTATATAGGTATAGATTACCTAATCCTTAACTAGCTAGTATGCATTAGTTTTCCTTCTAGTGTTTATTAATTTTTTTATACTTATCTTTGAGTGAGATATTAGTAGATTTTGGTTCCTTACCTACTCTAGATACTGATGATGTATTAGGAGGTGTTGATATTAATGGATCTAGTTACCTAGGTACTTTGTTTGGAGTTGGAAAAAATATTATGTCCATTAGTAGTTATTAGGCTTCAATCAGACTTTATGTCTATTGGTGGTTACTTAACTTTAGCTTAACATTATGCCCTCTTGTTTTGCATATCTTTCGTGGTATTATGTGACCATATGATAGTAGTCCAACCCATCAGTGAAAAGGAAATAATGGCTTATAAATAATTAACCTAATGAGTCATTTAACTTGAAAAATGGACCTAATAGGTGCTTCATCTAAGTGGATCACAAAAGAGCCTAGTGAGTTTTTTAATAACTTGATTAATTGATTACATGTGGTTATCTATGATATTTATATTATGATAGAAAGCATGATGAATTATAAATTATCTTATTTTAGCACGGCATGAGATTCTGAAGTATTCTATGACAATGATTGCACATGTAAATCTAATTATATCATGTAAGTATAACATGTGTTTAGCATGATTTCTATATTATGGCATGGCCATCCATACAAGTAACTCTAGTGAAGAAGTTAACTTTGCTTACTCAATAAGTAGCATTAATGTATTTGTTTGTTCTACCACTTGCTCAATCCCACCGCTAGAGGACCATGTGTAGGTTTTTTAGGATGGTTGTTAGTTAGCCTACCTTGAGTTAGGCTCAGGGGCATAAGAGTGTGGACGTCTTAAGATTCTATTGTAGGTTTTTGAGGTAGTAGGGTTTTATGCTTTGCTCTACTATTGGTTTATCTCTATTCTATTTTAGAACTTTTATTTTACTCTCTTTTATGAATTTTGGATAATTTAGGGGAACCATCATGATCATTTTTCTAAATGATCTATTATAGTTTCATTAACATATTTATTATATTTTTGGCCACTCAATTTTACTATTTGGTTCAATTGGTTTTCTTATATTGGTATCTAACATGGAATAAGTGGTGGATCTTTATCTTATATTAGGTAGAGGAGTAACAATCCCTTTTCCTTGGTGTATTTGATATTTTCTACTTCCACGAGTTTTCAAATGAGTTTTTGTAGTATAGAAAAATGGAACGTTACAAATTTTTTGAGCAAACCAATCTACTAGTTTCACCAACCAATCTAATGGTTGATACGAAGTGTAAATTTTTTTGAGTAAACCAATTAACTGATATAAAAGCCACATCAACTAGTTTACAAAACCATGGTAATATTTAAATTAGTTCATAAGGCCAACTAAGGATGAAACGAAACTAATCGACTTGTTTGTGTGATGATAAATTTCCCATAGGAGGTCTGAATAGGTTTAGTTGACAAGTTTAACCATCTAATGACTAGATGTACAAGTAATCGACTAGTGAATATTAAATACAATTAAAGAGATTATTATGATAATTGACATAGATACTTATACTAACATTATATACCATTTTTTTGGTAATTGCATCTTACGAACTCCATAGTTAGGCGTACTAGCCATAGTAACTTTTAAGATGGTTGACCCTCCTAGGAAGTTTTAGATATATTTTAAAATTTTCTCAAAAAGCACTAAAGTGGGGAGAAATTATGCTGAAAGGACTCGTGTTGATCTGTAGAGACTTCCCTTCAATCCAAAAGCGCTCTAGGATATCCCCCACATGATCATATCAGCTTGTGGTCTTACAAATGATATTAGAGGAAATTTATGATTGTGAACTGAACTGGGATGAGCTAGTAAGCCATAAGGATGTTGTGTTCTTTGAGTGAGAGTGAATGTAATACCATAAATTTAGGGGAGGTTTTGGAATTTTTTTATAATTTCTTAAGAAGATAATGAGTGGGGGAAAAGCATGCTGAAAAGACTCGTGTTGATCTATAGGGTCAGCCGATTAATCTAAAAGCACTCTAGGGTTGCTCTTCATAGTCGAATCGACTCAGGGTGGTAAACCATGCTTGACAGGTAAAGATAGTAAGAATACCAATACCACACCCACCTAACAATATGCCTCTAACTAGATAATTTTGTTCACGCATCCTCCTTAAGGAACTTCTATGGCACTAGATGATTCTTGATCTTGCTAAAAGGTGTGTGACCTATGATATGTGGGTTAACAACTGTGACTCACAACACTAGCTAGTGACGGAGGAATGTTCAAAATCTATGGCTATATATGATTAACTGATCTGGTTCTCTAAGCTTGCGAATGGCCTCCCTAAACACTATAACCTCTAACATGACACTTATAGGCTCTATGTCCAACCATACCACACCCATAGCAAGTCACCCAAAATCTATGGCTATATATGATTAACTAATGTGTTGTATAATGCTTGTAATGTTAATACCACTCCTAGGCACATCCTCAAAACTAACCTCCAACTTGAGGTAATAAACCCATATTCCCATTATATTTAGATATCAAGCTACCTCCAGAGCAAGCCTTCTTCCTATCGTCGAGACATAAACAACCCTCGAAATTCCCCTCCCCCACCCCCAACTTGTAATACCCCATAATTTTAAATAATAATAATAATAATAACAATAATACAAAGTCGGTAACGATAATAAGATATATAAGGGAACTTATATATATGTGTATTATTTGAATGATAAGACTAAATTTTTGATAGTTGTAATATTTAAATGATAAAGATTTAAATTATAGTATTTTATGACATATATACATAGTAAGTAATTAATAGGCTGCTAATAGAGTTTAATTAATCAATGTTGTTACACAATTTAATGGGTTATTAGTAAATGGTCCTTTTTAATTAATTAGTCACTTCTAGAATTCTCTAAAGCTAAGTTAAACTTCTCCAATAAATTAAGTAATGTTGTTAAAGAATTTAATGGGTTATTAGAAAATGGTTCTTTTTAATTAATTAGTCACTTCTAGAATTCTTTAAAGATAAGTTACACTTCTCCCATAACCCTAGCAGCCTCCCATTACTAAAAATATATGGTTAGCTTCTTGTAATCCAAATAGCAGCCGCCACAAGGAAAAAAAATAGCAACAAAAAATAGAGTGGTTTTATAGAGAGTAACCCTCCACTCCTCTGATCTAATGGGTAAAGGTCTAGCGACTAGTGAGAATTTGTGATCAGATCGCCTTCCAAGTAACATTATTTTCAACCTTTATATGTAGATCTGTATATATATATATATATATATATATATATATATATATATATATATGTGTGTGTGTGTGTGTGTGTGTGTGTGTGTGTGTGTGTGTGTGTGTGTGTGTGTGAGTGTGTGTGTGTGTGTGCGTTCATGTATATTTTAATTTGGCACTTGTTGATATAATGGTCTTATCTAGCTATATGACCTTAAGCGAATATATATGATTTTACATAATTAGGCCCCAGGGATGATATTCTATTTTATTATGAATTTAATATAAATATAGGTTCCTAATGGATTTCATGTAAATATTGAAATTTTATAGTTGTGTTATTTATTTAAAGTGCTAGCTATAAAGAGTTGACTTTATATAAGGGTTCCTTTATTATGCATATAACACAAGGCTCGTATCTTATATGAAGAAATTAAATTTTGTTATTTATGTTAGCATATAATTCAAACTAAGAAAATTTGACTATTATTTATTTATTTATTTGAAGCACTGGTTAGATAATTATTTTATCCTATTCTATTCTAACTAGTGAATTGACTAGTGACTCTAAGTGGTATATTTCTATGTAATTTAGGAAAGTTAACTATTATAAAAATTAGATAAAGTGAATTTTATATGGTGGATTGTATGAATTTATTTAATTAAAATACCATAACTTAAAGTGAAACATAAAGTGGGCTTTGGGTCCTTCAGGTTTGGCCTCCTAATGTTGGGGATCGGTAATAGCCTTTCTCTTTTAATTATATTGTGGATATTTATTTATTTACAAGTCGTGTCTTGTTAAGGCTCCTCGTCTAGTCTATAGGCTTCTATGGGGCCTATTAGGGGGTGTGCATACTTAAGGACAAGATGACCGAGGTGGTAGGTCTTCGGAATTTTGTTATCCCCTTTGGATTGTGTTCACTAGGATGGCCCAGGTGTGATTTCTAAATTCTAATCCTCTTGAGGTTGGTGGTAGGTCTTTGGACTTTTGTTATCCCCTTTGGACTTTGTCCTTTGGGATGGCCAGGTGACCCCCTGGTTGTATTACCCACTTAAATAATTGTAGGTTGTGATCATCAAAATTAAAGATTAATGTCTGCATATTCATTTATTTACATTTGGTTTTCTTACATGATTCATTGTATATATACACGTCCATACTATATTCCATTATACTAACATGTTACTTAGTTGTTCCCCTAGCTAACTCATTACGTGTTTTAAACAGGGCTATGATGACCCATGATATACATGGTGAGTAGATGATCTAGTGCAGGTTTGGTATGAATTTACTCAAGGTGTTGATGGCATGCATGACGAGGAATATTGAGAGTGATGGTGATTTCCAGAGTTTTAATTGTCATGTTAATTTTAGTAGATTTTTCATAGTTTTCATTGTAGGAATATTTTTGGTTCGATTGGTTTGAATTAATAAATATATTTTGTGTGCTTTCTTATTTTATCTAGCCTTAGTAGCTAGTGTAAGCAGAATAGTGGTATCTACTTACACTAGTTGTAACAGTAATACCCTCATTGTATTTAGCTTCTGCACATATTTTTCTTATTTTTTTGGTCAATTGGTTTTGAAAAATGGGGGTGTTGCACAACTAGACACTCCGAGCTTGAATGACTAAGGAAGCCTCTAAAATCTATTCATACATTCACAGCATGTTTGGCTAAGTAACTCACACTAATAGTGAAATACCCCAAACCCCTAATTTTAGAAATGTTATCCAAAGAAGGATTTATTAGGGAAATTAATTGAGTAAATTATTTTATTAAAATAAAAAGGAATTAATTAAGGTGATCAAGAAGAAAATAATAAATATTTTAATTAGGAAAATTTTGGGTGTTTTGCTAATTAAAATGGAACTTAGGAAAAATCTTTCAAAAACCTCAAATTAGCCTAAAAAGGAAACTAAATATTAGCATCATAAAATATTATTATTTTTAAATATCCCAAAATACCAAATTATTCCAAATACCCCAACCAACCTATTTTTCTATTCCTTTTTCTTTTCTTTTCTTTTTCTCCTTCTTTTCCCCTTTTCTTTTTGTCTCTCCTTTCTCCTTTTCTCTTTCTTCTTCCTGGTTTGGGCCTTTCTCTCCCATGGCCCAATCCCCTTCCCCCTTTCTTCTCCATCGGTGTGGCCCAAGCCTCGTGCGCCGCATTTTCCTTCTTCTTCCCAGTCGCTCGGTCAGTTCCCTCCTTCTTTCTTTCTTTTCTTTGTCCTAGATCACCCGGTCCACTCCCCTCCCTCTTCTTCCATCTTCTTCCTCCCCTGTTACTACCTGCAACCTCCCCCAACTTGTGTCGTGAATAACTTCACCGACCATGCTCGTTGACCAGCCATCTCTCCTCTCTCTTCCCCACTGATCTGCATACTATTTTGACCCAACCAACTCTCCCCTCTTCTCACGTGCCATTTCTTTCTCCCTGGCCAATTGTAGCCTACCATGGTAGACCTGTGTTAGCCTGCAGTTACCTACCGGTGTGCCCTCACCTACCTTTCCCTATTCTCCTATTCTCCTCTAAGCTTATCCCCTTCCTTTGGTCGTATAAATACCCCATACCTACCCTCAGAATCAAGCTCTTTCCTACAACCTAGAAAATCCCTTTCATGTACAACCGCCCTAACAGAAACCCTTGCCGCCACTATCGTCCAGCGCCGCCACTCAAGCCACCCACATCACCACTCCCTGCATCACCCTCTACCAAACTATGCCACCCTCTGCCCTCAATTTTCCTTACACAAGCCAACCCGGCCCTACAAAGTTTCCTTCCCAAGTAGCCACACCTCCACCTCAGCCACCCTTCACACCACCATTTTCCACCACTCCCACTGCAACCACCATCTCTTCCACCGCCCAAATTTCCATGCTGACCTTCATCTACCTCCCCTACCCTCCTTTTCCCTATCCTCCCTGTCCTCCTCTCTTCCTCCCTTTCCACAACTCTCGGCCACCATAGCACAGCCGCCAGCACCGCCACCTTTGGTTGCGCCATCACCACCATTTCAACCCTCTTCACTTGGGCATCTAGCACCACCCAAACTTCCACCCTCATTCCCCCTCTCCTATTCCCACCACTCGACTATCCTTCTCTTTTCTCTCTTTCCCCACTGCCGCCACCGCCGTTGGTGCCGCCAGTCACCACCAACCCTAGGTGGTACCCTAAACCCTCTCAACCCTTAAGTCCTAATTATTCAAACCTTATTCATTTTAATTATATTATTATTATTATTATTATTATTATTATTATTATTATTATTATTATTATTATTATTATTATTATTATTATCACTATTACTTTTAAGGGCCAAAACCCTATTTCACATTTTTCGATTAATACCATTAATATTATTGTTGTTGTTGTTGTTGTTGTTGTTGTTGTTGTTAGTATTAGTATTAGTATTAGTATTAGTATTATCACCATTATTATTATTATGGTAAAAATATTCAAACCCTTATATTATCATCATTTCAAATATTACTATTATTACTATTATCCTCGTTAATATTAGTATTTTGTTAGTGTTACTATTATTATATTATTATTTTATCCACAACCCTATTATTAGCCTTAGCCTTAAAATTACTAGGGTTTCTATTACTATAATTATTCATATCACTATTTTTACTATAACTAGTGTTAGTACTATTAGAGAAAAGAAAAAGCTATTAGATTTAATTATATAAATATGGATATAGATATTAAAAAACCCTATTTTTCACTTATAAAGTTTCATTTAAATAGTAACCCTAATCTTAGAATAAAATAAGAAATAATAATATTTTGGTAAGAGGGAAACTAATCTTTATTTTTTCTCTCTTATAGGTGAAACTAGTCAGAACCCTAAGGAGGCGTAAAAGCGTCCTCGAAGACTAGCCACGTACTAGGTAAAGGTGTAGATAAGACCTTACATGTGTTATGTGCCTTATATTCCTTGTATGCCATGTATCATGATATGTTATGTATCTTATGCTTATCGTTATAACTATTTTATCGGTAGTATAGCTTGGAGTTGAGGTATGCTCATGTGTTATCTTATGGTATGTGTTTAATATGTATATGGGGTGAAATAAAATGTGATTTGAGGTGGCCCTTTAGGACATGCATGTAGGGATATTTAATGTGGTATTGTAGGATGGAAAGATGAAAAAGAAAATTGGGAGATTAACGAGACCATAGGGGAAAAAGTTGGGGTAACATAGGTGGTATTGACCTAAATATTCCATGACACGTGAGAGGAAGAATAAAAGGGGAGACTTTAGGTAAAATAAAGTGGATGAACTTGCATGGGAGAATCTAGGGTTGCATGGGAGAATCTAAGGTTTTGCATGGGATTTTTAGGGTTTTTGCATGAAGAAATTTGAAGGTTTGCATGGGATGGATCGAGTCTGCATGGGGGTGAATTTTACGTATGGATAGAGATTAAGAAGACTAAGGGGGAAATAACTTGGCTAACATAGGTGGTATTGACCTAAATATTCCATGACATGTGAGAGGAAGAATAAAAGGGGAGACTTTAGGTAAAATAAAGTAGATGAACTTGCATGGGAGAGTCTAGGGTTGCATGGGAGAATCTAAGGTTTTGCATGGGATTTTTAGGGTTTTTAGATGAAAAACTTTGAAGGTTTGCATGGGATGGATAGAGTCTGCATGGGCTGAATTTTATGTATGGAAAGTTGATTTGGGATGTGAGGAAGGTAATGGAAGAGTTGTTTGGCTGACTAGAGGCTTTGGGAGAAAAATACTACGTGGGATAGTATAAGAATGCATAGGAGACTAAGCTAAGGTTTGGGAGGAAACCCTAATCTGAGAAGGTGGAAAAAGGAAAAAAAATATAAGGGTGAGTGGAATATGAGATGAGGACGGAGAAAAATAAGAGTGGAAGATGAGAAATAGAGGGCTAACATATGGAAAGGAGGATGTTAGGGTTTGGCGTGGCCACCTAGGATTTTGTGGTCACACGTATACTTGGGGAGTAAAGTGAGATGATGAGGGTCGAAAGTAAGGGTTGTGATGTGTGGGGTGTTAAAATAGTTTGGGTTGCATGAGGTAGAGATGGATGGGCCACATAGGCCCAAATTATGTTTTTTGGAGAAAACCCTAGGGTGAGGTAGTGTGTGGGCTTAGAGGTGTAAAGTAGTGGGCCTTGACCTACACACTTAGGAGTGGGGCTTCTAGTGTGAGTTAGGGAAAGGAGGTAAGGATGTTAGGGCAAGTTAGGAGGTGCAGGAGTCTCAAGATATAGAACGAGAGCTCTTGGAGGATAAGCATAGATGGAGTTAGTCATGCATGCATAGGGCGAAGCTTTTGAATAAGACACAATAAAACATTAATCATGCAAAGTGGAAGTTATTAAGTAGGGCCTAGACCGATCCACTAGCGAACAATAGTGTCAAGGAGCAAGGGTGCCTGGTAGACCAATCCACCAACGAATAAAAGTGGTCAGGCGCATTATGCCCTGTATGTTTCCAATTCACCGACTATAATAGTGGGGAATTCTAGTCTCAACAAACCAAACATAATTATGATAAGACATGGGAAGACACTAAGTACTTATAGTAGAACACCATAAGAGTTAACGCTAGACCGGTCCACCGGCAAATAATAGTGGCTTAGAGCATTTTGTCATGGAGACCGATCTACCGACATATAATAGTGGTCAAGTGAGTTTTATAGGTGCTACTCATTCTTACGAGCAGAAGGCCCCTCTGACTTTGTATAGGTTGGTGATACCTTTTTCGATACCTTCGATGCTTATAAGGCATTGGGTGGGGTTGAGTATTGACCACAGGCTTGGCACAGAGATCAAGAGAGGTTGGCCGGACTTTCTTCTTTATGATTTTCTATTTTATATTAGATTTTCTAGAACTAAACCTTTATCGCTTTGTAGACCTTTTCCCTTTTACGGAACCTTAACTATATACTTTGGATTATGAATCCTTTTCACGCACTCTAATTTCTATCTTATAATTGTTTAATTCTTATTTGAGGTCTTGCTTGGATTTGATTTATGATGGTTATTACATTTCTTTTAGCCTTGTGATCAGTACGGGAACGGCCATGGGCCAGGCTTGTACTAATCATGGTGGTAACATTCCCGAAATTCACAAGTTTTAATTTAATTGCTTTCAGCAAATCTTAATTTAAACAAATTTTTTCAGTAATGAATTTTAGAGTGCTATAAATAGATCCTAGTACCTAATTCTTTGGTGGATCTTTGACAAGAGGGTAGATGTGGCGGTATATTACATAAGGGGAAGAGCAAACACATTATGAAGGAGTGTCTAACATAGAGGTGGAAAGCATATGGGTTGGGGATCATTTCTTAAGTTGCTTCATGTCCATTTGTAACCCACTCACCTTTGTATGAAGAAGTATGGAGAGTTCTTGACCCTTCTATAGGGAGGCATGTCGATAGAGGAGTAGTGCACGATTGATGTAGTGAATGTATTTTCCATGTCCCCAACCTATCTATCCATATTATCAAGGTCCTCCTGACCCATTAAGATCTGTTGGTGATGATGTGTCACCTTCTTGAGCCAATCTTTTGGAATTGGTGCGGGTATTGGTACCAATGGTGGTTATTGTGTTCAAATCTCACCTTCCATACATCCACTAAGAGTGATGCCCTCATAGTGAGGATTAGCGGCCATTGATTCCTAAAGAAGAGAATTAATAAAAAATGATCCATTATTAAGTAATAAGACTTGCATAACAAATCTACAAAAAGGCTATCTATAGCACATTCCCCAAACCAATATTACTCATGGATATTTTGGGATTGGAAAATCTTTACCTTCAACTAGATGCTTAATTAGTGTGGAAATTGTTTAAAATAACCTATCTATTAGCTCAAAAAATTTAAAGCTAGAAACTATTTTCAATAAGTTCTTATACCCACCTATGGTATTCATTAAAGGAATTTAAGATACAACACCTCTACTATAACACCTTGATAGCAACCAATTGTATTATCTTAAACAATTGAAAATTAGAGAATTTTTTTAAATTATCTCTAATACCAACACATGGTATCAACTTAATAGTTCTTAAAAGTGATGTACCTTTAAGAGAAAGCTATGACACCAACCTATGGTATCAACATAATAGTTCTTAAAAGTGAGCTACTACTAAGTAAACAAATTGACACCAAACACTATGACCCTAATTTATCACTACTAAAAAATTTCTTTTTGAAAACCATACAGAAGTGGAAAACTACTAACACTTAGGAAATACGTGGTGTTACTGCTACACTAAATATTTGATAGGAATTAGTCACATATCCCATTATAGATACAAGGCCAAGAATCAAACCAAAAGAAACCAAAGTAGAGTGTGCCAAAAACACATTATATAACTATAAAAAGAAATGCTTTCAAGCGCAGGACCTTGACCATTCGCGAACATTAAATATACGAGGGAAAATTAAGCTAAAGAATGGAATTTTTTGTATAAAAACAAAGTACGGTGTAACCCCAGCTCCATTCCATCAAGGATCACACAAAAAATATCGAATGTCCACGCTCCTAGAACACATGCCCAACACAAGATAAGCCTAATACTTAGTACCCCAAAAAACCTCCACATGGTCCTCTACTCATGGGAATGAGAAGGTGACCAATCAAATGGGCATATCATTATGCTTAGTATTGAGTAAGTTAAGTTACCACCTTAAAGTGAGTCAAAAGCACAAAGTTTCCAACATAATATAAAGATCATAATAATATATTTCATTCCAATTCCATAAAAATAGTTATATACACCCTATGATGGACATATCATGCATTGGAAACTCATACCATACACGATTCATCATGCTTATCCACATAACACAACATCATATATGATAACATTCAAGCTACAAAGCATATTGTCTAGCTATTATTAATGCTTCTATTTTCCATTCATATGATTTCACACTAAGTCCATTTTTTCAACTTACATAATCCATTAGGTAACTTATTTATAAGCCATTATCTCCTTTATAATTTTTTTACTTTCATTTTTCTCATTAGCCACATTCTTATTCCAATTTATTTTCCAAATAAATATTTAAGTTCTTATCTAAAAACTTATAAATATACTCATACTTATCTAGACATTCATTCAAATTCTTATCTAAATACTTATCCAAATTCTTACCTAGATACTTATTTAAATTCTTATCGAACAATGGACCATGCACCTCCCCATAGTATCATATACCATGGATGTCTATCCAAACAAAATGACATCAAGTCTAACCAAATCTTAGTAATTAACAATAAACATTTGCTTCAATTCAAGCCAACTAACCACTAATGGACATAAGTTTGGACCAAAGCCAAAAATCACCTTGGTAAATAGACCCTTTAGCATTGATTTCCCCTAGTACATTATCAACTTTAGTAAAGTCCAAAGGCACCAATAAACACTCGAAGGTAGAGTAACATCTAATAACTAATCAAGGATTGAGTAACCTAGACCCATACACAACTCTATCATCTTTTCCGTTAATTTATTAATACATTATTTTTGAAGTCATATGACCATATCGAGCCTATACAATATACAAGCAAGGTATCCACATGCTTATTTCATCTTAACCATTTCCATTTCCACAATAATGTAGTGGAATTTTCTTTAATGCTTAATAAATTTAATCCATACATTAGATAATTAATTTTAGGCCAATAATCCAAATTATATTATCCTTTAAAGTCAAAACATACTTACTTGAGTTTTTCCATTAAAGCAGTCATAAACACCTATTGAATGTGCCATGAATTATAATCAATGTAATCTATCCATTAGGTTTTCAATCGATGTTAAAAGTTGTATTTCACTCATTAAACTATCATATAGCAATATTATACATGGTCTCAAAGTGTTTCCAATTGAAAATATCAAAATAACTCAATCTGGCTAAACAAGTTAATCTGTTTTGGCTAACTAGTCGATGGATTTTACCAACCAATTGATTGGTTAGGACCAACTAGTCAGTTGGTTTAGCTCATCCAAAGCTAGGGTTCCCTTAAGTTGGTGCATCTATATTCGTAAATCAATCAACTATTTTATGTCTATTTGACCAATTCTACCAAATTAGTGGATAGGATTCAACTGAGAGAAACAAAGGTTACCACAAACTTACAAGTCGATGGGTTTGGGCCAACCAATCAACTATCTAAGGATAGTTAATCAGTTTTCTACGAAACAACATGGAACAAATATTTTTCATTCTAATCAGCCTTAAAAATCCTACCACAACAAACCCAAAACATATCGTAGTATTATGCTAATACTTTATTTGGTCATAAACTGAGATATGTTTCACAATTAATTAAATCGACCCTATTCCCTAAAATCATAAACTGTCTTAGGATTCACATATAAATAAAAATACATCAATCAAAAGGTCAAACTCTTATAAAATTACCACTTTAAAGAATACAACACATCATATGCTTATTTAGGCTACACTTGAGAAGTAATAATGATTTACTTTATGCAAGAAATGTTTTTCCACAAATAGGAAAACTAATCCTAGAATATTTTCAACTTTCAAACCTTAAAAATAAAGAGTTAAAGCTTCATAAATCCATGACCATTTTTAATAATTAATAATTTAAATTAGTAGAAAATAGGCTAACTAAACTTTAGAGAAAAAGAGAGAATTTATGCTAAAAGAGAGACTCAACATCCTCTTAAATCTAACTCTCCACTACTTAAACTTAAACAAGAAAGAGCTAGAGCAATGATTAGAAGAGTCAAAAAGAACCAAAATTAATCCCAAAGTGAGTCAAAGAACACAAGTGCTAAACAGCAAGAGTACCTCAAAGATTGAAAGAAAAGTAAGTAGTAAGGGTGATTAAGGTTATTTGTAGATAATGAATAAGTTCAAGAATGAGTGGGGTTATACATAAATCAAAAATCCTAATTTATACTATTTAAATTTGAGATTAATGGATGGATTTTGACAAAGATAGGTTCACATCCCTTCCAGAGATAAAATGGTGATTTCTTGATAATGTAGGTTAGATTTCCCACAAGAGAGGTAATTAAAGATCAGTGTGGGAAGGAATCTCCCAACTGAGTGGAGATAGTCTGGAAATCTAAGCATGATCCCAAAAATGTGTGGAGGAGAGAAGGGAAAAAGATAAAGAGATGCCCATCCTCTCCAATAATTGTTCAAATCGAACCCTCAAATCAATTCAATGTAGTAACTAGGACCGAATATATGATAATAAGGGTTATGAATATAATACCCCATTTCTATAAAACCCCAATTATAATTGGTAATTATGTGCATTAGCTGTAATAATATTAATTTAAGGATACTTGATAATAAATATATTGTTAATATGTGTAATATTTTTGTGATTTATTAGTTATAAAATTTAATTTGGCTAAAATATGCATATTTCCTCTAATAAATCTAGCACCTACATTTGTGGAAGATATATTGTGTGCATCAAGAAAGGTTGTGTTTCAACCTTCACCATGGCTAGTGAAGAGGTGCGTGCCCTGGTTGAGTCCATCAAAAGCCTCAGCACACGCATGGATGCCCAAATACAGACTCAAAACACACTACAACATCAACTCCAAAGTGTAGAAGCAAAGTTGGCCGACCAAGAGAAGTATAAACCATGGAAACCACACATGATAGTGTGGAAGGGAGAATGAAGCCGATTTACCATACCAAGAATGGGCGTGGACATTTCAATATTTCTCATCTTGAAGATGGAGAAGAGGAGACAAATTCTTTTGGCTCAAGCAACCAAAGAAGAGCACCTACATTCCATGTAAGAAATCCACACAATGAAGATCAAGGTATTAAACTTGAACTTCCTGAATTTTATGGTGATTTAAATGTGGAGTCATTTTTTGAATGGTTGCATGAGATTGAAGCTATTTTTGAGTTTAGAGAATATGATGATGATAGAAAGTGCAAATTAGCTACTCTAAAGTTCAAAAAGTTTGCTCGAATTTGGTATGATAACTTAAAGTGAACTAGGGAAAGATAAGAGAAGTCTAAAATCAAATCTTGGGAAAAAAATTAAAAAGCACTTAAGAAAGAAATTTGTGCCTAGAGACTATGAGCAAGATATGTATGTTAAGATGACTACTCTAATGCAAGGCTTATTTAGTGTAGAAGAATACACTAGAGAGTTTGAAAGACTATCCCTTATTTGTGATGTTCATGAAAGAAAGGAACAAAGATGTGCTAGATACTTAGTTGGTTTGAATAACTTAATAGGAGACAAAGTTGATATGTACTCTTATGACTCTCTTGATGACTTGATAAAATTGGCTATGAAGATTGAAAGACAAACCAAGACAACAAAATCCTATGTTAAGTCTAATGCCTCTACTTTGACTAAACCCTATTCTAACACCTTTACACCTAAATCGACATTTTCATATGATAGAAAGAATAACAAAGATGATAAAGGTAAAAATAAGGTGGTTGAAATGGATAATAAACAATGTTTCAAATGTAAAGGATATGGACTTTTTGCTAGAGATTGTCCTAACCAAAGAGCCTTAACCTTACATGACATAGAAAACATGGAACCATGTAGTGATGATGATGAATTAGAAGTTGAATCTCCTAATGAAAATATTAACTATGGAAGAAGAAGAAGGAGACCCCTGCTTTGTAATTCAAAGAGTCTTGCAAATACAACCTAGTATTACACCTACTCAAAGAGAAAAGATTTTTAAAACTAAGTGTAAAATAGGTGATACAATTTGTAGACTTATAATTGATAGTGGTTCATGTACTAATGTTGCTAGTGAGGCAATGGTTAAGAAACTTGGTTTGAAATCTACTAATCATCCTAAACCCTATTCTTTACAATGGTTAAACAAGGATAAAGGAGCTAAAGTAATCAAAAGAGCTTTAATCACATTTTCTATTAGAGACTATCATGATGAAGTTCTATGTGATGTTTTACCTATGGATGCTTGTGGATTACTTTTGGGTAGACCATGGCAATTTGATAGAAAAGAAACTCATGATGGGGTAACTAATGAATATGTGGTGAAAAAGGAAAAACAATTGTATAGGCTCAAACCTTCTTTATATGATCATATGCCCTTAAGTGATGATAAAAATAAATTATTTTTACATGAAAAGGCTATGGACAAATGTATAAAAGAACAAGGAATTTGTTATGCTCTAGTTTCTAAAGATTCTAAACCTGAAACACAACAACTAGCATATCCTAATTTGATTAAGTTGCTTGATGAGTATAATGATGTATTTCCTGATGACTTACCTCCTGGATTACCACCTAAAAGAGGTATAGAACATGCTATTGATCTTATTCCTGGTATGCCTATCCCTAATAAACCGGCTTATAGATGTAAACTAGAAGAAGCTAAGGAATTGCAAAAACAAATACAAGAACTTATGGATAAAGGATTTGTGAAAGAAAATATGAGTTTTTGTATAATCCTTTCAAATACTGCTTATGTCAAGTTTATGACTTACTTTTGGAAAACTTTATGGAATATTATTAGTGTGTATGGTGTGAATCCTAACATGCCTATTAACATGATTCTGTTGAAAAAATGTGAATTGCAAAACTATGAGGCTAAAGAGAGAATCAAAGTTTTTGAACAACTTCATGATAAAATCAAAATTCATATTGAAAAATCTAATGCCAAGTATAAAGCTCAAGAAAATAAGCATAGAAACTCTTATGTGTTTTCTCCTGGTGACTTAGTTTGGTTACATTTACGTAAAGAGATATTTCCTAATTTACGTAAAAACAAGCTAATGCTAAGAGCCGATGGTCCATTTAAAATACTTAGGAAGTTTGGAGATAATTCTTATGAACTTGAACTTCCAGATTCTGATGGTGGAATTTCAAGAAATTTTAATGTTGGTGATTTGTCTCCTTATTATTTTGATGAAAATTTGAGGGCAAATTCTTCTCAACTTGGGGAGTATGATGCAGGAGCATCCATTGAACATAATGATTGTCATATTCATTCTAATCCTCAAGGTAAGGAAGATGATTTAGCTTTCATAATATTGGAGCCTATCATGTTAAATATTCTTGATAATTCTAATATGCTTAACATTGAAAAACATTCAAGTTATTCTTCTAGGTATGTTACATATTTGCAAGAAGATTATGTTCATACACATTGATGTGTACAAGTATTCCAAGGCATGCAAGACTATGACATAAATGGGATGATACATTACAACAAGAGATAGAGTGATGATATTCATTATTTTTATAAACTTGTTGTAAACCCTAACCCTAAGTATATTTTATGTAAGTTATGGTATGACTATAATTTCATGTATGTATCTTAGTCTATTGTATAGCTTTGTAATATTAATCCTTAGTATCATTTAACCAATGATATTATTCTGTGGATTAAGGTTAATATGGGCTTAATTCAACCATGATTAATGGGCTGCATTAGGTGGGTAAACTTGGTTGGTTAAGGAAGCTCACCACCAAGCTTATTCTTTCCTATATATACCTTTTGTGCACAACATTTGTATGGAGAATTGAATAGAATTAATAATAAGAATTTTGATAAAACTTTGAGCAAGAGAGCTAAAGTCTAATCCTCCCTTTTGGTTCTGTATTGAGCAAGGAAAATCCAGGATTAATCCTTCCTCAAATCTATCTTCACACGACACATTTGAACACCTTCAAATCTACTGAAACACCTTCATCTTGTAACATCAATTTCTTCGTCTATAATCCACCAAATCACTTCATTCTTTTTGCATTAGATCATGGGTGACAGCTTCTAATACAAATTTCGATCCAACCTTCCGTTACTTTGATAAAAACCACATCAATTATCTTATGCTTTTCAAATATTATACCATTCATGATAATATGACAATATGCTGAAGGGATGATATGCATGATTATTGATAAATGAGTTGTATGTATGGTAATATGTCAAAAGTTTTAAGCCTAAATGTTTAAGATTTTGTTAAAATTTCCATTGTTATCAATTTATGATTCATATTCCATGAGATATGCCTTAGTTTTACTCATGTATGGATGTTCGGTTTACAATAATCCACATGGATGCGAATGCACATAATTACGGTTAGCTTGTGATAAATCCTATTCCCTTGGTGTAAGAGTAGAGATATTCTCCACCATGAACTTTGATGATAATTTTCCTAGATAAATAATGTTTTATGATTTAAATGTGTGTGTACATTCAGTATAGAAGAGGTGGTACATGAGAGTCACATGATTAGGGTTATTGTGGGCGTAACCCACTAAATGTATGAAAAGTGAAAAATATAATTAAATACCAAAATGCAAAGATTACGTGCATGATAAAATAGTGCGGAACATTGCCTTTTTTTCTCTCATGAAAAATCTCTCTTATTGATAATGCTAGGTATGAAAACATAGTATAATAGTGAAATTAGGGTTTGAATGGTATTTTGGTAACTTTTACCGAATTTATCTTTAAAAATATTTGAATGCTAGGATGAATTTAGATTTTTATAGGTTGACATAGACCTATGGCCTTAGATTTTATCTAAATAATTCAAAATAAAGGGGAAATGGTTAAGTTCGGGGAAATGAAAATTTTTATGTCATATGCGACTTATGTGATGACCTCATAAAATATTAATACTTTAAATGAAAAACCTCGAGTTGGGAATAATTTCTCTCTAGAGGTCACTATCTTAGAGGTTAGGTGTTCACCATCTTTATTTTGATTCACTAGTGTGTAGTTGTGCTCCAATTCAAGGCCCTACTCTACTATCAATGACCTATAGGCCTTATAGAGGGTATCAATACTTGAGGACTAGGTGGCTAAGGTTGGTAGGATACTATGTTGCCTTTATGCGGTAGTATAACCAAGCGTGCTATCTTATCTTTGGGATTGAGGTCAGGGTATTATGATTCTTTTAGGTGCTAATATTACAAGGTGTACAGCTATATCCCTAGGTTGATTTTTGTCCCCCTCTAGTAAGAAATTAAAAGTGGAAATATTTTTGTGTAATAAAGTAAAAGAAATAGATTGTTGGTTAGGTATTTGCTTTAGTCCCCCACATTGGTATTGTGATGAATTGTTCGGTCGGTTATTACCTTAGTGCTCTACCTTGGCATTATTTAGGACTATGTTTTTCATAGTTACCCTAGTGCCCTACAACAATGATTGGAATGTGTTTAACTAATTAAAGATGACTTTGTACCATGAAATGATGAGAAGCGGATTGGTATGTTTTACAATTGAGTTTGAGATTTAGTTGTCTATACATATTATCCTATGACTATTGTTTGTGGTTATTTTTCATGTATTGTTCTTGAGTATGCTTTTTAGATTTTTTGTGACTATGTTAAATGTGGGTATGTTGCCTTTTTTAAGGTATTGTGATTTACTTCATATAAGAAATTCGAACAAATACTACTTTTAAATATGATTATGTAAGGGCCATGAAGCGGTGTGGATAATATAAGAATAGGAAGGACAATTAGAGCCCTTAAGAGGAGGTTCCATTTTCAAAATACACCATTGGATTTAAGAGCTAGGGAAAGTTGTTGTCATACCTTTAGGTGTTGCTTTTTGATTATAATCGGTTGTCCTTTGGACTCTTATGTCCCTTTCTTTATTTTGGTTCTATTATTATATTGCAACATTTATTCATAACTTTTACTTATGTATTATTCTATTTGTGTTATTTTACTGTATTTGTGGTTTGTTTTAGCCTTAATACATTGTATAAGAAAGGAGAGGGAGTAGGACTTATGCTAAGTGTGGTAGTAAAGCTAGTAATTAGGTAATTAATGCTTTTCTAAAAAAATATATGTAGGTGGTATATTGGGGGTGTTAAAAAGAATATCTAAAGAACTTCTTGAGATATAATTATAAAGGTTCCATTATGATATAAGAATTTTCCTAGAAAAAATAAGTTTTGAATATGTACTCAGCTTGATAAACTAGTTAATCAGTTTACTATAACAAAATCCTTGGTTAAAACAATAGAATACTCGATTGGTACATAGAACCAATGATTAAGTCTGCCTAAAAACTCATTTTACTCAATTTTGAAATTTTTTTCAAAATCTAATTATTCATTAAATACTATTAAAGTTTCAAGTCAAAATCAAGCATTATAAACTTTTAATAAACACAACAACTTCCAATTAAATCATTCTTAAAAAAGATAGGGTAGTACATTATCTAACCACTCAACTATTTTAGGTGAAATATTGTCCAAACCACATTTTGAAACTCAATAAATTTCACATGCTCTTCCCAAATAACCCCAAAATGTGTTATTTTTAGAAAACACTTAATTTAATTATTAAATGAGTATTTGAGCACAGCATAATATTGTGTTAGTTCATGGAGATGTTGGAGAATTTTAGTTGTAGAATGTGAACTATATAAGAAACAACGGGGTCCCATGTTAATAACCACATAGTGTGTTTCTTAGTGAAATCTTTGATGTGTTTTGGATAAAAGGTGAGAGTATGGAAATAAACACAGGGGTATTGTGTTTCCGAAACACAAACCCTATTTTTTCTTTACTTCTGGAATATCTTGTTTTACCTCATAGGATTTTTTTTCCTTCTATCAAAGGAGGTATGATGGAACCTTATCACTTAAAGTTGTGCAACCAAAATACTTCTTCTTCTTTATAGAATCTCAAATGAGAAGTGAATTATTGATTTGTGTAATTGATTGATTGATTAGTTTAATCATCTTGTAATTAAACAAGAGCATAAATAATGATATCTACTTTTTCCTTATATATTTTATTTTGTGATGAATCCATAATTGATCATAATATTATTAATTCTGAGTTAGTTTGGATCCATTTCAATCTATGTTATTCCACAACAATATGATATGAGAGCTGTATTATTAAAAATATCAGATAATTAGGATGGGTACAAGATTCAATATTAAGAACTTTAATCAATATATCATTTTGGATTATGGAAATTGAAGATGTGGCAAATTCTAATTTTGAATTGATTAGAGAAAGCATTATCCAAACATTTGAACAAACTATAATAGATGACTAATGAAAAATTTGGAGAAGTAGATTTGAAGGTCATCTCTACCATACAATTGTGTATGATGAATGAGGTATTGCAGGGAGTGGTAAAGGAATCAACAATGATAGTCTTATGGTAAAATCTTAAGTTGTTTTATATGATAAAATGAATAGCAAATTAGCTACCAATCAAGATTCAGGTTCACGACCAAAAATTAGTTGAGGGTGAATCTTAAAAAAGTGACATTGATAAATATAACTCTATAATTATAGATTTTCATAATATAAATATTAAAGTAGATGATGTAGATTTGGCAATCATGTAGTTATGCTCTTTATGTAGGAGCTTTCAGCATTTTTATGATATTACTCTGTGATAAATGTGACTTTTGCATCTTATTCCTAAGGTTTATAAGAGTTTTTACCTCTAATTTCAGTTAGAATTCTCCCTTTTTGTTCTTATTAGTACCTTTGTGTTGTGAAAATTTGCAAGGTCTCAAGCAACAAAAAAAATATGAAGGATAGAAGAAGAACAAGCTTAAAGGGAGACGAAAGGAGAAAAAAAGGAGCAAAGAGGAGCAAAATTTAAACTCTAAAGACATTTAGAGCAAAAATGTAAACTCTGGATTAAAATGAAAGCAAGAATGCATATTCAAAGTATATGGGCATGAAAGAAGTGGAACTTAGTCCAGGAAAAAGTCTGATATTTGAGACATGTTCAACATAAAAGTTGTAGATAGTTTTAATAGCTTTCCAACGCATCTAAAATCAGATTAATTGGAGTTATGATGAAAATGTTATGGTCAAAATACCTAGCATTGTCAAAGCTGACAGAGGAAGACAATCTTTACCAATATCTTAGAGATCCAAGAGGCGGTAATATAAAAACTCTCACTAATTTCTCTCTAAGTAGCTTCCACTCCCTCTCTCTTGTCTCTAAGTAGCCTCCACTCCTACTCTTTTTTGTCTTCTCTACCCTCTTCCCCAAATCATTAAGATCTCTCTCATAAATTAGGGACTGCGGTGCAAGAAGTTAATTTTTTACAAGATATGTGAACATTAAGGGTATTATCTAATGATTTTTTTGCTATCAATGGAATCTCTTGTTATTTTTAATATTCTTTCTATGAATTTGATAGGCTAGATCTTGTGCTAAGGTGAAGGGGAATTTCCCCCAATTCGAATGTGTTGAATTGTTACATCCTTTTCTTACTCAATTCATGATCTATGTGTTATGTTATTGATTGATTGATGGATTGATGAACCACGGTGCATTCTGGTTTTCAATGTGGGAAATATTGGTGAGATTAAATTGTAGGTCGAGAGATGATCAATTTGACCTCTACAATAATAAAGGAGGAAACTTTATGGACTTTAAAGCATTACATTCTATTTGACTCTAAGCTAGAGATAGTTAGGGCCATAAATATGTAATAGGGTGGTTGGGGCTTGAGAAATCACAACACTTTAAATCATTTTTGGCATGATTGATTATGATTGTTCAATTATTTTGTGATGTAATATTTGATTACATGTGATGATCAGGGGCGATGAACCGAAACCTTAACTCTTCTCTCTATTTGAGTCACTTGAGTGTTATTTTCTTTTCATTTTAGCTTACTTAGTTATTTTAGTTATTTTATTTTATAATCTATTATTTCATATCATCTTGTAATCTAGACATAGCTAAGTTCTGTCATTTTCCTAGTGGTCATTCACTAATCCCTCTAGGATTGGCCTTGACTACTATTTTAACCCCGTGCACTTGCAGGTTGGAACATGTCAAGTTTTTGGTGTTGTTGTTGGGGATTGGAAGCGAGTGACATTAGGACTCAAGGAATTTATTCTAATCTATATATTTATTTTCTTCTTTTTACATTCTTTATGTTGTGGTTGACGAATCTTTGGTGTAGGAGTGTTGGATTTAGTGCAGGTGTATTAGTGCATGACCCATGCCAATGGGGGTAAGTTAGTGCCACTTGATCCTGAGATCAAGAGAACCATCTCACATTTACGGAGGTCACACACCACAAGCATTGAAATGGAAAAAAATCCTCTGCCCTATGATGGACAAATCCCTCTACAAGGGAACATCCTACTCCAATAACAAGCTCCCATTCCTAAGTTGCTTTGGGACTATGCTACATCGAGCCTTGTTGGCTCAACCTCAAGCATACGAAGACCGGTCGTCCAAGCTAATAATTTTGAGATTAAGCCTACCATTATCCAGATGCTATAAACATTAGTTCAATTTGGAGGCAACCTTAATGAAGATCCCCACTCCCACATTGCTAACTTTGTAGAGATCTGTGACACTTTATCTTTATGTAATCAAGCTTAGATTGTTCCCTTTATCTTTATGTGATAAGGCTAAGAATTGCCTACACTCATTAGCCCTAGGGTCTATTACTACTTGGGACGATTTGATGAAGTCTTTCCATTCAAGATATTTTCTAGCATAAAAAACTACAAAATTATGGAATGACATCACTACCTTTATGCAAAATGACCTTGAATCACATTATGGTGCATGGGAACAGTTTAAGGATTTGTTTAGGAAGTGTCCACATCATGACCTACCTATGTGGCTTCAAATGAAAACTTTTTATAATGCTATATCTACTATTAACCGTTCTATGATAGATGTAGCTAGATGAGGTACCATTATGAACAAGACTCTAGAGCAAGTTTATGAGTTCATTGAGGAGCGAGCCTCAAATTCCCACCAATGCCACTCTGAACATGCCCCGATACAAAAGACTCTAGGAATTCACTCTTTAGATTCCATCGTGGCAATAGAGGCTAAGATTGATTTACTTGCTAAAAAATTTTGACAAAATTGGTAGTACTTATTATATGTAAGTATAGGCTAATGCACCTATGTGTGAGTTATGTGGTGGATCAAACTTGATCATAGAATGTCAAGTTGGGAATCCCTTCCAAAAATATTATGATCAAGTGAACTGCATGGGCAATAGTTATGGGAGACTGAACAATCCCTACTCCAATGTATAAAATCCTACATGGAGAAACCATCAAAAATTTAATTGGAGAAATGAAGTTCCTACAAAGCCTTGGGGATTCACACAACAACGACCGACACCTCCATCTCCTTTATCTCCCCAACAATCTCAATCTTCTTCCCTTGAATATATGATTTCCAAGATCATCACTCACATTGAGAGCACCCTTCAAAAACATGATTCTCAACTTCAGTCTCACCTTCAGAAATAAGACGCCCACCTCTAAAAGTGGGATGTATCCATCAAGAACCCAGAGGCACAGATTGGAAAACTTGGTAATGCCATTTCAAGGAGAACACATAACACTTTGCCTAGTGATATAATCATTAACCATAAAGAGAAAATCAATGTAATAGCCTTGAGGAGTGGAAAACCACTACTTTAACCATACCCTCGAGAGCCAAAAGAAGTTGGAGAAAAAAGCTTCTGAAGAGAAAGTGCTTGAATCACAACTTAAGACAATCCACAATTCACCTCAAGAGGTAAAGGCATATGTTCCTCCTCCTCCGTTTCCATGTAGGGTTGTACAACTCACATTAGATGCTCAATTTGCAAAATTTCTTGATATGCTTAAGAAAACACACATTAACTTGCCCTTACTTGAAATTGTGAGATAGATGCCCAATTATGGGAAGTTTCTAAAGGATATAATCACTCACAAGAGGATATTAGATGAGTTTGAAATGGTAAGTTGGAATTACAAATGCTCTGCAATCTCACAAAACAAACTTCCTCCTAAGCTCAAAGACCTAGGAAGTTTCACTACCCCATGTGATTAGGTGATCTAAAATTCAAGAAGATGTTGTGTGATCTTAGTGCTAGCATTAATTTGATTCCTTTCTCTATTTTCAAGCCTCAAAGTCTAGGGGAACCAAAACCCACCAATATGTCCCTTTAGTTGGCTGATCGAGCTATCAAACATCCTAGGGGTATTATTAAAGATTTTTTAGTTCAAGTGGACAAATTTATTCTCCCTGTGGACTTTTTTGTGCTAGATATAGAAGAAGACCACAAAGTCCCCCTAATTCTTGGTAGACCTTTCTTAGCATCAGGACGCACTCTCATAGATGTCTAAGAAGGTAAGCTCATTCTTCATTTCTAAGGC
This sequence comes from Tamarix chinensis, assembly GCA_030549775.1. Taxonomy (NCBI): domain Eukaryota; kingdom Viridiplantae; phylum Streptophyta; class Magnoliopsida; order Caryophyllales; family Tamaricaceae; genus Tamarix; species Tamarix chinensis. The sequence continues at coordinate 27,454,397 of CM060175.1, forward strand.
GAAGAAGTCACACATAAAATAACCCTTAGATGATAACACTTGCTATCTTATTGATATTTTTGATAATGTAATCGATGATTGTTTTCAATAAAGTGTTGTGTAGGATCCCTTGGAAAGGTGTTTGGTTCAACAAAGAGAGTGGGAGAACGAAGAGAAATAAAAGAAGAGGTTGTCCAGTACTTGAATGCACATCCACCATATAGTCGTCATACTATGGTCCCCTTATGAGGGCTAGAGAGAACCTAGTTTCCAAAATTGAAGTCATCCATTGAGGAACCTCCCACGCTAGAGCTCAAGTCACTATCTCCGCATTTGAAATATGCATTTCTTTGTCATAATGATACACTTCCCATCATTATTTTTTCATCTTTAACTAATTTGTAGGAAGAAAAATTGATGAGAGGTCTCAAGGAAGGAAAGAAGGCCTTCCGATGGACCATTACTGATATTAAAGGGATTAGCCCATGTGGATGCACAAAATTCTCATGGAAGACAACCACAAGAAAGTGATCCAACCTCAAAGGAGATTGAAGTAAACAATGCAAGAGATGGTGAAGAAGGAGGTAATTAAGCTATTAGATTCAGGTATGATCTATCCATTATCTGATAGCTCTTGGGTTTGTCCTGTCCAAGTGGTTCCAAAGAAAAGGGCAATCCCAATATTCAAGAATGATAATAAAAAATTGGTGCCTACTAGAACTGTTATCAGTTGGTGTGTTTGCATTAATTTTAGAAAGCTGAATGATGCCATTAGAAAAGACCACTTCCCTATTTCCTTCATTGACCAGATGCTTGAATGCTTAGTGGGGCATGACAATTATTTCTTTCTTGATGGGTATCCTAGTTATATGAAAATATCTATTTCCCCTAAGGACTAAGAGAATACAACATGCACTTGTCCTCATGACACCTTCTCATATAGATGGATGCCTTTTGGTCTTTGTAATGCCCTACCCACATTTCAAAGATGCATGATGGCCCTTTTTTATGACAAGGTTGAAAAATTCATGAAAATCTGCACGGATCATTTTTCGATCTTTGGGTCTTCTTTTGATGCATGCTTAGACAACCTCAAACTTGTTTTAAAATGTTATGAGGATACTAATCTGGTTCTAAATTGGGAAAAGTGTCATTTAATGGTCCAAGAAGGAATAGTTTTAGGGCATAAGATTTCGTGTAAAGGGATAGTGGTAGACAAGGTAAAAATTGAAATTATTGAGAAATTGCCTCCACCTACATGTGTTAGAAACATTCGTAATTTCCTTGGCCATGCACATTTCCATGACGTTTCATTAAAGATTTTTCAAAAATTTCAAAACCTCTCTCTAATCTATTGGTTAAAGATGTGCTCTTTCACTTTTCTGATGCATGTCTTGTTGCCATTAAAACTTTGAAGACAAAACTTGTGGATGCTCCAATTATTGTTACTCTTGATTGGAATTTACCTTTTGAGATTATGTGTGGTGCTAGTGATGTTGCTATAGGAGTAGTCTTGGGGTAAGACTTTGAATTCATCACATATTAATTATGCAACAACTAAAAAAGAATTGCTAGTTGTGGTTTTCTCCTTTGACAAGTTTTGTCCTTCTCTATTTCTTAACAAGGTCATTGTCTATACTGACCATGCCGCCTTGAAGTGTCTTTTTGTTAAGAAGGATACAAAGCCCAAAACCATTTGGTGGATTTTATTATTGCAAGAGTTTGACTTGGAAATCAGGGATAGGAAGGGTAGCGAGAAACAAGTAGCTGACCATCTTTCTCATTTACCCTCTGCCTATGAGGTTAATTAGAAACCTACACCTATTCGAGAAGCATTTCCCCATTAGACACTCTACATGGTCACAAATCATCCCTAGTATGTTGATATTGCAAACTATCTTGTAAATTGAATCTTACCCAATGATATTTCCTTTCATCAAAGGAAGAAGTTCTTACATGATTTGAGGTATTAATTTTGGGATGATCCCTATCCCTATAGGATTTTTGTTGATGGTGTCATTAGAAGATGCATCCCTGAGCAAGAAATGCATTCTATACTATCTCATTATCATAGTAAAGAGCGTTGTGGCCATTTCAGCCCCACTAAAATGGTTGTAAAAGTCTTGCAATGTGGATTATATTGGCCTAACTTATTTAATGATGCATACTCCTTTGCTAAGACTTGTGAAAGGTGTTAAAGAATGGGAAATATTTCTAGAAAACAAGAGATTCCCCTCACAAACATTCTAGTAGTGGAATTATTCGATGTTTGGGGAATCGATTTTATGGGACCATTTCCTAAGTATATGCTTAATGAATATATTCTTATGGCAGTTGATTATGTATCTAAATGGCTAAAGGATATAGTATAACACCCCCAAAATTCACTACAAAAAAATGTCATTCAATGAAAAGAAAATTAGCAGAAGAAAAATAATAAACCATGAATTCTGGGGATATTACCACCACACTTAGTACCAAACCAGTTCATTCATACCGTTCCAGTACCAAGTGCTAAAGCTAAAGGAGAAAAATCCAAATTACAAGAAACTCAACTAATAATTAAATTAGCGTAGTGCAAGTAAATATAATCTATCAAGTAGTAGTTACAAAACAATGAATACACTGAAATTGTGAATTTAATGGAGACAAAGTAAAACCCTAACAATTTCGGATAGTTCCTTACGCTATTTCCCGAGGCTCACTTGAATAGCACCTAAAAATAACCTACAAGGGACACTGCCCATTGAATAGGTAGAGGCCCCACAAATGGAACCCTTCAATACTATGGTACTGAGTAACCCTTTAAAAACACATTTAAAGTAGGCAAGTAATGTAACACATGATATACTACTATATCCACACATAACGACAGCTGTAAACATAATATTCAGATCCACACATTCACATATTCAACAAGTCAATGAAATATTAATGGCATATATGTAACATTCACTTTCGTACATCCGTATACTTAACAAGTCAACCAAATATCAATAGTCCATAATGAATAATTGATACTTTCAGGGATTTAAGGCCAATAGTCTATCATTAATCAATCATCTCAGATTATAAATGTCCATGTGAGTGCTGGAACCCCACTATTATAGCTGGTGGACCAAAAATACATACAAGGCAGAATGCTCCTAACCATTATTATTTGCCGGTAGACCAATCTCTGGGGAAGAATGCTCTTGGCCACTATTATTTGCCGGTGGTCTGGTCTATCCCCGACTAACAAGGTGTTCCACTGTAAGTAATTAGTGTCTTCCCTATGTCTTATTGTTTTTACGTTTGGTTTGTTGAGTAAGGAATCCCCCACAATTATAGTCGGTCGACCAAAAATACATATAGGGTAGAACGCTCCTGACCACTATTATTCGTCGGTGGACCGGTATCCAAGGCACCCTAGCTCCTGGCTACTATTATTCGCCGGTGGAACAGTCTGGGTCTGGCTCAACATCTTCCTCTTTAAGTGATTAGTGTCTTAATTATATCTTATTCGAAAGTATTTCACTTTTGATATGCATGGCTAGCTATATCTGCACTTCTCCTCCTAAGAGAGCCCGTCCCATACCTTGAGACTTCTACACCTCCTAAATCACCCCAACATCCATCTCTTAATCCACTTTCTCATATAGGGAGTCCGACTCCTAAGTGTGTGGGTCAAGCCCACTCACCGCCTTACTCTAGAGTTTTCTCCAAAAAACCCTAATCTAGGCCTATATGGCCTATCCTTCTCTACCTTACACATCCCAAACTATTTCAATAACCAACACGTCATAACCCTTAGATCCAACCCTCACTTTCTACCCCACTCATTCTCGTTTATTTTTATTATTTTCTTTTTCTTTTTTCCACCTTCTCACATTAGGGTTTCCTCCCATGTAATACCCCAAAATCAAGACTTAAAAAATTCATTTAAATCTTGCTTTGCAAAAGCAAAAATCAAAGAACGGTGAGTGTTACTGCCTTACTCGACATAAGTCTGGTCTCCTCACCATCCTTACGTCAAGTGCTAAGGCTTAAAATAAGTCAAACAAACCAATGATAAGAGTAGTACAATATGTAATCAAGAGTTTATTAAAAGAAAGATTATCCATGAGAAATGACTGTTTAGGTAATTAAGTAGTCAACCATTTATAAAAAAAAAGAGTACACAAAAGTCATCAATGGTTTTCCTTACACTCTTTCGGTCCGTCAAAATTACAAGGAAAAGGGAAAAGGGGGTGATGTCTGCTCGCTCCCTTAATCTAACTATTCACTTGGGTGACACTCTTCATAATCCTTCAACCAATGCATGCCATGGACGTACTCCTCTGAAAAGTGTTAGTATTAGTACGACTTCCTCGTACTGAGTAAACCACAACACCTCCGGAGAGGTAGCATACCCACGTAACAATCATCATACAAATACGGAATTCAAATAGAACATATGATCACATGAAAGGCCACGATTTCAAAACACAAATCCACATCATAGTTAACATTACGAGTTGGGTCAAAATCCCTGTTGAAGGCATTTAAATTATGCTTATAATTTCTCAAGCAATTTAACTTACCAATGACCATACATTATGGCATAATAGGAAGAATTATTGATATTCCAAGTAATCTAACCAAAGTTAAGTCATTCCTAATCCGATTATTACAGAAGTATTATGGTGGGTGTCTAATCTAGTTATGTAATTTATATAAAAATTCTCAAGTGGAATACAATCCCATATCCATGAAAATGATCATCAAGGAGGGTGGTACCAAAATAAATCACTCGATTCTAGGGAAAATCTTGCCAAGGAAGTCACATAACATACTAGTCGCCCGTACTAAACCTCAAAACTCAAGACCTTATGTACGTGTACTCCCTATAGGGTGTATAGAATACCTATAGAGCATAAGTGAGTCCCTTGACCCGAAGGCCCAAACTATGCACTCGGCGGCTAAGTCTGAGGCACGAGATTCCTTTCCAACTCGAGTCTTTCTCTTTAAGTAATTATTTTCTTGTGAAATTCCTAGTTATAATTTCTTTTAGAATATCGAGATTCATAAAGTTCAACTTAGTCAACAATCAACAAACAACATCACATCTAAAAGACCACGAGGTTGCAACCATTCCAAGCCAACACGGCCTAGGGTTAGGCATTATGCCATAGCCTGAATAATTATTTGATTCAGTGTTCAAGCCAATTGTCCAATTATTCCTAACATTATTTTAAGGCCAACCCTTAATTCAACTAGTCCAATTATCCACTTTGGAACACCTTTTTTGCCTTAATGACCAAAATACCCCTCATCCTATAACTACCATATTTTCCACCACTTTTATTATCAACTTTACTTATATAAGATATTTGTCATGAAATGCTAGCATAAAATAGCTAATGATACTTTACATACAATAATTTCTTCAGTACTACAAAGGACCATATTATCCCTAACCATTTACCATACATATATAGTACACGTAAACACTATTAGCATACATTTATAATATCTCATAAATTCATACAACTTCCTCAAATAAATCTCAAACACATTCATGGTATATAAAACTACATTTTACCTTAAACATACTCGTCTCATTTTACTAGCATAAATCCAAGTTCGTTACCATTAGCATACACTTCTTTAAATTTTAGAATATTACTTAGGAATATAAAAAGATTACATGATAACACATATTAATTTACACATCATGATTTTCCTGTAGAAATGAACTACAACATGCTCCCATATAAAACTAAATTTTACCTTAAACATACTCATCTCATTTTACTAGCATAAATCCATGTTCGTTACCAATAGCATAGACTTCTTCACATTTTAGAATATTACTTAGGCATATAAAAAGATTGCATTATAACACATATTCATTAACACATCATGATATTCATGTAGAAATAAAATACAACATGCTCCCGTTTCCTACAAAAATATAATAATTTGATATCCTCATCCTATCATGATTTTATCCTAGAAAACTAGCCTATCATTTTAACATAAAATTCTACCGTCTACGGATTAGTTGGATTTACCTTGAGCTATGAAATATTAACACCACAAGCTTCTTCCACAAGTACCCTAGGCGGGGTTGAGATTACCTAGAATTGAATACACCATCCAAGCTACATGAATTAATATTTATGCTAATGAAAATAATCAAAAGACAACCTATATAAGGTAATACTTGAAAAATGATTAGGGAAAATAAATAAGGCGGCCGATTCATGAATTTAAGTTCCAAATCCACCAAAAGATAGAGTACTTACATTGGGGAAGAAAAATGGCTTCTTGGGGAGGTGCAACACAAGGCAAATGGTGGTTATTTTGAGACTAAATTTCGGTGAAGGGGAGGGGAAGTGTGGGGCTGGAACTAAATTTTTGTTGCTGGAATTTAGGGAAAGGAAAGAGAGGGCTGCAGGGGGAAAAATTAGAGGTCTTAAAGGGAGAGGAAAGGAGGGATTTTTCTGCAGATTGGGACTTAATAGAAAGGAGGGGAAAGAAGGGGGCAAAAGGGTGCTGCGTGGGTTAGAAGCTAAGGGCTACAAGTGGGTTGTTTTTGGGGGGTGAGGGTGTCAATGGGTTGCACGAGGATGGGGGCCTACAAGGGTAGGTTGAAGCATGGAGAAGGGAAGGGAATGGAGGGGTAGATGGTTATAAAGGTGGGGTAGGTGTGCAGGTTGAGACGAGGGAAAGATAGGGGCTACAAGTTGAGGGAAGGCTGGGTTACGTGCACCATAGCTGCAAGTTGCTGGATGATGTGATGGAGGATGGCTATGGTTATGGGCTGCGGTTTTGCAGGGTGGAGAGGCATGAGAAAGGAGGTAAAATGGAGGGGTATATGGCTAGAAAATTTGGGTAGGTGTGCAGGTTGAGAGGAGGGGAGTTTGGGGGCTGCTACTTGGTGGGAGGTCTGATTTACGTGGGTTTTATAGCTGCATGTGGAGGGGTGACGTTATGGAGGGTGGCTAGGATTTTTGTAGGGTATAATGGTGTGGGAAAGGAGGAGAGTGGGGAGGGTGATGGGCTGCTACTAGGGGAGGCAAATGGCTGCAAAGTTAGTGGGTAAGATAGGTAGGAGTGTAGGGTATGGGCAAAAGGTGTTCAAGTATGGGAAAAAGGTGGCAAGTATGGGGGAAAGGTGGTAATAGCTGCATGGGAGGGTTAAGGTGTGATAGACTGGGGGAGTTTAGGGTGCAATTTAGAGTGGGAAAAGATGGGGATTTGTTAGAATATAATTAGCAAAAATATCTCAAAGTATTAGGCTTTTAAGAGTATGGTTACTAAGGAAAAATCCTACATATTTAAGGTTTTATTTTCACCATTATTCTCACTAATAATTATCATAATCAATACTATTATTATTAGTGTTATCACTACCACTCCTTATTATCATAATTATTCCTAAAACTATTATTCATACAATTATTGTTATCAACAATAATTTTAAAAGTGTTACTTATCATAAGGTTGTTGTTATTACCATCCTTTCTATTTTGATTATTATCTATTCTCTTCTTATTATCATTATTATTACCATCATCAACTTTTATCTTCCCCTGCTCATATAAACAGTAGTCCGGGTTATCATCATAACTTAACATTTATGGACTTACTTGAAACAACAAGGCAATCACTTAAAAATAATCTTATGGTTTATTTCTCCTACTAATCAAACTTTAAGTCTTGTATATTTAATTAAGAATTTATTAAAATGAGGTATTACATCCCAACCAAAGATTAGTCTCCTACTATTTTTCATTCGAAGCCCCTGGACACCCAAACGACACTTCTATTACCTTCCTCACGCCTCCAAGAAACTTTCCATACATAAAGTTTCCCCCCATATAGACTCTAACAATCCCATGCAAACCTTCGATTCTCCTATTCTTTCATTTTATTTAAGTCCCCTTTTACTCATCCACTCATGGATCATATATTATTTAGGTCATCCTTACCTACGTTAGCCAACTTACTTCCCCTTGGTTATCTTTCTCTCCCATTTCTCTTTTTCATACCTCCATCCCACATCACCACACTAATTATCCTAACATGCATATCCTAAAGGGTTGTATCACATCACATCATAATTTGCAGCATATACATATTAGCACATACCAAAAGAGGACACATGAACATATCTCTGTTCCAAGCCATGCTACACATGAAATAGTTAACATAATAGCATATAGAATACGACATATAATTATATAGGACATCCAAGGCATGTAAGAAACATAACATGCATTCGGCCTTAGCTACACCCTTACTCGGTTTAGGTTACCAAGCTATCTCCCACACTTATTAGGTCACTAATCACCCTTCATAATTGATTTACTTAATATGTTTCCCATTTTGTTGGTTAGATTAGCAATTTGCCCATTCCTTTTTTATAAATAACAAATTGCCCTTTAGTTGGTCAAATTACCAAATTACCCCCGTTCATTATCTTAATTATCAAATTACACCTTTAGTTGGTTAAATTACCAAATTTCCCTTCATATTTATCATATTTACCATTTTACCCTTCTCCATTATTAAATTATCATTTTACCCTTCTCTTTTATTAAATTATCATTTTACCTTTCTCTTTTATTATCCTTACCAAGTTATTCCTTTCCAATTTCCACTTTTACCCCTTTTATTTACAAAATTACTATTTTACCCCTTAACATTCAAAAACTACCATAACACCCTGTCACTTATATGGTTATCATTTTATCCTTAATTACGGAATTACCATTTGACCTCTTTTAACTTCAAAATTTCCATTTTTCCCTCTAATTATGAAATTACCATTTTACCCTTTTATTATAAAGTTACCATTTTACCCTTTTATCATAAAATTACCATTTTGTCCTTTAATTACAAAATTACCATATTACCTTTTTATTATGAAATTACCATATTACCTTTTTATTACGAAATTACCACTTTTTCCTTCAATCACAAATTTACCATTTTGCCCTTTAACCACAAGATTACCATTTTACTCTATAATCATGAAATTACCATTTTACCAATGAATTATAACATTACCAATTTATCCTTTAATTCTAAAATTACCCTTTTACCCTTTAATTATAAATTTACCCTTTTTTTCTTTAGTTACAAAATTACCACTTTGCCCTTACCTCCAAAATTATCATAATACCCTTTTTACTTAAAAATTACCATTTTGCCCCTTAGTACACCACTTAAATTAAATTATCATTACTACATAAAATATTAATATTAATACCTCATCCATGACTCTCATATTTAATATAATACTTATTAGCACCCATATATATACTAGGCCATATTCTTGTACAAGATACATTACTAAAATTCCCCGAAGGCTCACAAAATATTGATCATGCATTAAATATCACAATAGCATAATATAACATGGATAATACTTAACATTTTTATTAACAACCAAACTCTTACCGTAAACAATATTTCCATATATAACATATAACCTACATGATTCTTTTCATCCAACATCACAGGAAAGACTTTATAACATATGATATTAAGCACATATATTAAGCATAATAACATCTTAAAAATCCTAATGTTCTAACATACGTTAATCCATGCGTTTAAGTGGGATTTAACGGTTACCTTGATTCCCGCAAAAACAAACCTTACCACTATTCCGGTTTAACGTTTAAGCTTTGATTATCAAAACCAATACCTAAAAATAATATCAAGATTGATTATATTATAAATAAGGGAAAAGCAAGTGCAAGACTTTATAACACTTAATTAATAAAATAATTAACGTAAAATATTATTATACCTTAAAATTATTAAACAATAAAATCAAGAAATGCAGAAAATCATGTTGCTCATGTAGCATGGGGTGCATGCAAAGAAATGGGGAGGAGAGGCTCGAAGGTGGGTAATAGGAGGAAAAATAGACATTTTTGGGTTAGGGTTTTTAGGCTAAGAAAAAAGGCATGTGGGGGAGGATTAAGGCAAGGGAAGGATGCAGAGGTGGATAGGGGGTGTAGGTGGTGGTCGAGGATGGGTTGACGGGGGCTAAGGGCGGCAGAGGCAGCGGCAGAGAAGCTGCAAAGTGGTGCTACTGAGGAGAGTCGAGATGGGGGATTGAGAAGGAAGGAAAAGGAAGATGGAAAATGAAGGCTTTCAGGTGGTGGTTTCGGGACAAGGAGGATTGGGGGTGGTAGAGGGGGTTGTATGGGTTAATGTGGTGGCTCAGGCGGCGGAAGAAGCTGCGGGACGACAGTGGTACAGGGTGTTTGCCAAGAAGTATGGAAAGAAGAGAAAAAGAAGAGAGGAGGAAGAAGGAGGCTACGGGGTGGCTCGAGGGGTGTTGTGGTAGTTCGAGGGTGAGGTAGAGTGTAGTAGGGGGTGGTGCAGGTGGCTGTTGAGATGGCGGTAGTGGAAAAGCTAGGCGACGAAGCAAAAATAGGGTGAGAGAGGGGAGGAGAAGAAAGGAAGAAAAAGAGGTCGGGGAAGTCATAGAGAGGCTCAGGAAAATTCATAATGAGGTAGGGAAGGAAGAAGAAAAGAAGAGGAAAAGAGGAGGGGATAGGGTGGTGGTAGGGGAATGGCTATGGCAGGGAGAGGGAGGAGAAGAGAGGGGAATGGTGATGTTAGGGAATGGGGGAGGGAGAGATGGTGGGACCGAGATGGGGCAGAGAAATGGTGGGATAGAGGAAGAGAGAGAGAGTTAGGGAGGTCAATAAGGGAGAGGGGGTTGTAGGTTGGGCAGCGGAGATGAAGGAGGATGGCCGGATTCTCATTGAGGAAAGAGGAAGAAGAAAGAAAGAAGAAGACAGGGAGGGGGTGTTGTACACGATGGGTAGCCGAAAGGTAAGAAGGAGTGGGCCAGGCTAGTCAGGGAGAAAGGAAGAAAAGAAAGAAGGCATTCGGGCTCACATGGAAGAAGAAGGAGAATGGGTTAGCAGCCTAGGTGCGAGGGAGCAGGAGAGGGGGGACTAGAAGCAGGCCTTCCACCCAGGCATAGGGGGTAGGGGAAAAGCCAGGCCGGCTGGCAGCCCAAGGAAAAAAAAGAAGAAGAAAGAAAAGAGAAAAAGGAGAGAAAAAAGGAGAAGATAAAGGAAAAAGGGGAAAGAAAAAGGAAAATTGGATTAAATAAAATAATTTAATTTATAAAATAATAAAATAGAATATTTTTGGGTAATAAATTTATTTAATAATTTAATTTAATATAATTAAAATATAAGCGTTTAAAAAGGATAATTTTAGTAAAATAATGGTTTGAAAAATAATTTAAATAATAAGAGTGTTATAGAATAAAAAAAATATTTATTTTATTTTATTAAATATTTTTACCCAATTTTATATAGTCAAAAAACCATAAAATAATTAAATTACATAGATTTAAAGGCTAATTTATCCCAAATAAAATTTATTTATTAAACTATAGGCTTTTAAATTTTCGAGGGATTACATATAGGCACTCCCACATACAATGCAAAAGTCGTCAGCAAATTTTTGAAAAAGAATATATTTTCAATGTTTGGGACACCTAACTCTATCTTTTGTGATGGGGGTTCTCATTTTCGCAATAGAGAATTTAATGCTCTTTTGAGTAATTATGGATTTAACAATAAGGTTTCAAACCTATACCATCCTCAAACTAGCGGTCAAGTAGAGGTGTCAAACCGTGAGCTTAAGATAATTCTTTAGAAAACGTTTAACTCTTCTAGAAAGGATTGGTCCTTGAAACTTGACGATGCTCTATGGGCTTACCGAACTACTTTTAAAGTCTCTATTGGAATGCCTCTTATAATCTTGTTTTTGGAAAATCTTGTCACCTCCCTGTAGAACTTGAGCATCAATCATTTTAGCCTACCCATCTCCTTATCTTTGATATGCAAGCTGTACGTGAGAAAAGGCTCCTTTAATTGAATGAACTCAATGAATTTTGGCTAAAGGCATATTAGAATGGAAGGCTATACAAGGAACACACGAAAAGGATTTATGATCAACGCATCATCAAACGAGAATTTGAAGTGGGGTAACATGTGCTTCTATTTAATTCTCATTTGCGATTGTTCCCTAGAAAACTTAGATCCTGATGGTTAGTACCATTCACAATCACACAAGTTTTTCCATCTGGAGCAGTTGAAATCTCCATCCCCAATAAAGAACCATTCAAAGTGAATGGGAAAAGGTTGAAGGTGGTGAGGTTGTAGCCCTCAAAACCACCATTCTTCTAGATGATCCAAAGTGAAGCGAGAAAGTCAAGCTAATGACTATAAATAGGCTCTTCTTGGGAGGCAACCCAAGTTTTTCATTTTATTTATTTTTCTTATTTTGGTTTGCTTGGTTTGTTTGCTCTTTGATTCCTTATGGCTTTTGTTTGATGGATTTGTAGGTGGTGACATGGAAATTCTAATTTGAGTGATAACCATGGTCAATTTATTAGAGTGTGAAGGCATGAAATTGACCAAGCAAATTCTTTGCACCTCCACAACTGCATCACATCGCCGCCATCCTGCCACCACCACAACCACTATTACATCATCCACTAACCTTTGCCACCTCCTCCATCAAATTGATCCATGGATTTTATTTCTCCCTCTTTTCTTTTGTGCTTCTTGTTTCACATTTAGGACAATATGATACATAAGCATGGGGGAGAAGATGGCCTATCCTTGTCATTTGGTTAGTATTATGTTCTTCCCTATTTTATTTTGAAGATTGTTGCTATCTCTTTCCTTTGTTATTTCTTTTGGATATTTATCTACAAAAAAAAAGCAAAACAAACAAAGAAATAAAAAGGAAATTACCCTTATATGATGATATTAAAAAGTATGTTTTTTCTTGCAATAGCATGAGTGCTTAGTTTGGCTTGTTAAGACCCTTTGAATCATCTTTTAAAAATTAATTCCTATGTGCTTAAATGTTTTGGTTGCATTGTTATGAGACAAGTGTAATTGTGTTTGAGAACTTTATGGTTATGCATGCTTTAACATTCTTGTGGTATTTTAGTTTGACTTATGCTAATTTAGTCTTTTCCAAAAGGGCTTAGAATTAGAGAATTTTGGACCTAGTGAGACTTTTAGCCTTTAGACTGATACATCACTACAATCTCTTATTTTTACTTTTGTCTGTGTCTCCCACAATGACTTATGAAACTAGAACTTGCAATGGTTTTCTTCAAAGCCACATATGACTTAGACATGAATTACACTGATAGAGGCACTTATAGTTTTATCATAACCTACATTAGCTAAATAGCCTGACCTTCACAATTTATCCTTTGCTAGCCTAGTTGCGCTTATGGCCATTTTCTTGATCTAACCACACATGTAACCCAATTTCCTTTATCCCTCCATAAGTCAAGAATCAATGGTTGTTGTGCCATTAGAAAAAACAAATTTGGTAGTATGATTTAAGCTAAGCATGGGGGAGGTGTGAAAGAGTGAATGGTTGTGTATGATGAAAAGCAAATTGATATATGTCTTATTTAAAAAAATGAATCAATAAGAAGTTTGGGGTACTTGTATTTCATGATGAAAAGTTAGGATGGTAAAATATATTTTATTAAAAAAATACCATATCTCATTGGTACTAGAATTTTAAATCCACTTCTAGAAAAAAAAATATATCCTAACCTTTTAACCCATGGCCCCATTACAGCCCTAATAAGACCTCTTGATTTTTGTGTGTTCTAATTCTTTCTAGTGGTGGAGAATTGAAAAGCGTCCTAAGAATATGGATGATCTTGATCATGAGTGAGAGGACTAGAGCGGAACCTTTAAATAAAATAAAACACATAAGAGGTGTGTCTACAAGACCTAAAGTGAGAATTCAAAGTCAAAACTTTGAGGAATGAGTGAGTTGGCATATGGTTGCCTGCTATCCACTATTGGATGTCCTTTGTTGCATGGCAGATCCCTAGAGCTCAATAACATAGTTACATTTCTCACATAAGGGGGAAACCTAAATATCTTTCAAAAAGGATTTTGCTCTTTTAATTGTTATATTTTTTGGTCTTATTGCTTTTTATTTGGCTCTTGTGCTATTAATGGACTGAACACTTTTTTTAGAGAAAGGGATCCTACTGCTTTTCTTTTCCACCATGGTGGGTTTCTTGTATTACTTTTCTTGGGGAAAAGCAAATGTTGAAGCATGGGGGACTTGATAAGTGTGACTTTTGCATCTTAATTCTAAGGTTTATAAGAGTTTTTACCACTAATTTCAGTTGGAATTCTCCCTTTTGCTTATTGTTACTACCTTTGTATAGTGAAAATTTGCAAGGTGTCAAGAAACAAAAAAAATATGAATTATGAAAAAAAAATAAGCTTAAAGGAAAAAAAAGGATCAAAGAGGAGAAAAAGTTAAACTGTAAAATGGATTTAGAGCTAAAATGTAAATTTTAGATTGAAATGACAGAAAGAATGCATATTCAAAGTATATGGGTTTGAAATAAATGGCATTTATACCACGAAAAATCTTAATTTGGAGAAGCTTTCAACCTCAAAGCTGTAGATCATTTTAATAGATTTCCAACGCATCCAAAATTAGCTTAATTGGAGTTATAATGAAAAAGTTAGGGTTCAAATACCTAGCATTATCAAAGCTGACACGGGAAGCCCGTATTTATCAATACCCTAGGGATTTGGGATGTAGTAATATAAAAAATCTCATTCTAATTTCTCTGTAAGCAGCCTCCACAATCTCTCTTTTCTCTAAGCAGCCTCCACTCCCTCTCTTTTCTCTCTTCTCTATCCTCTTCCTTAATTCATCAAGATCTCTCTTGTAAATTAGAGACCGAGGTGCAAGAAGTTAAATTTTGCAAGAATTTGTGAACATCAAGGATATTATCTAATGATCTTTTCACTATCTATGGAATCTCTTGTTATTTTTAATATTCTTGCTATGAATTTGATAGGTTAGATCTTGTGCTAAGGTGAAGGGGAATTTCTTTCAATCTGAATGTGTTGAATTATTGCATCCTTTTTTATTAAATTCATTATCTATGTGTTGTGTTATTGATTGATTGATTGATGGATTGATGAACCATGACCAGGTTTCGATTTTTAGTATGGGAAATACTAGTGAGATTGAGAGATAATCCAGTATTAGACCCAATAGCACAATAGGATATTAAATTATAGGTCGATAAACAATCGATTTGACCTCTACAATAATAAGGAGGAAGCTTTATGTATTTTAAAGCATTACATTCTATTTGACTCTAAGCTAGAGATAGTTAGGGCCATAGATAAGTAATACGGTGGTTGAGGCTTGAGAAAGCACAAAACTTTCTATCCTTGTTGGCATGATTGATTATGATTTTTGAATTTTTTGTGATGTGATAATATATTACATGTGAGGATCGGGGGTGATGAACCGAAACCTTATCTCTTCTATTTATTTGAGTCACTTGAGTGCTATTTTCCTTTGTTTTTAACTTTTTTAGTTATTTTAGTTATTTTAGCTTAAAATTTATTATTTTCGTTAAGTTATAGCATTATCCTAGTGGTCATTTACCAATCCCTGTGGGATTGACCTTGACTACTACTCCAATCCTGTGCACTTGTAGGTAGGAACATGTCGTTGTGTATGGGAAAGATGAGTTATTCATTAAGGATGTGAAATTCACTCAACTACAGTGGGAGTTGATTGTTAATTAGTTTACATGCAGTGGTACCTCTAGGGACTCAAATAGTGAGGGATTAGTAGATAGGGGAGGACACGTGCGTAGGGATCTAGTAAGAAGAAGATGCCAAGATCTAACTTGAAGAGGTGATAGAAGAATGTTGAATCCTATGGTTATCACATGAAAGGCCATATCAAGAGATATTATCCCAATAAGAAATCAATAAATATTATTAATGGCGTATCTGAGGAGTGTGATGCTTCCATAGTTGAGGGTGATGGTGATAGTGATGTATTGATTGCACAAATGATGCAAGAGAATCTAATGATTCTTATATTCATATTAATTCTCAAGATAAGGAAGAATTAGCTTTATTAATATTGGAGCCTATCATATTAAATATTCTTAATAATTTATCTATGCTTGGTGTTGAAAAAAATTCAAGTTGTTCTTGTAGGTATATTACATATTTGCAAGGAGAAGATGTTAATACACCTTAAAGTGTACAAGCATTCAAAGCATATAAGACTAAGTTATACATGGGATGATACTTTACAACAAGATGATATGGTGATGATTATCATTATTTGTATTAACTTGTTGTAAACCCTAAGTGTATTTCATGTAAGCTAGGTGATGAAAGCCCAAATACCCTTAGTACCCTTACTAAGAAAAACACCAATTATCCTTTAAAAATAATTAATTATATTTGTATTATTGTCTTGCAGGATAATCAAGAAAATTGACAATCTAAGCCAAGCAAGCGAGGAAAAGGATTCAAGAAATTCAATCCACTTGGCTTGTCTCCGATTTAGCTTATGCTGAGTTTTTAGGTATTTGAGTGCTTGGTGGTCTGAATGAATGATGAATTCTTTGGACCATAGGTAGTGTTGCCAAGTTTCCAAAGCCCTAATTAGGGCAAATAATTCTTTCTCATAGGTGGAGTAATTAAGGGTAGCACCGCTCAATTTTTCACTGAAGTAGGCAATAGGTTTTCTTTCTTGAGATAGGACAGCTCCAATACCTATTCCTGAGGCGTCACAGTCAATTTCAAAAGCCTTATCGAAATCAGGTAGCGATAATATGGGGGCATTAGTCAGCTTTTCTTTTAATAAGTCAAAGGCATTCTGCTGTTCTTTCTCCCATTTAAACCCGACTTCCTTTTTTTATAACAGAGGTGAGGGGAGCGGCTATAGTGCTGAAGTTATGCACAAATCTTCGGTAGAAGCTACATAAGCCATGGAAGCTTCTTACTTCTGTAATAGACTGGGGTACGGGCTAGTCTCGTATGGCCTTCACCTTTTCATCGTCGACGGATATTTCATCCTTGCCTATTACAAATCCCAGAAACACAACACTTTCTAAACAGAATCGGCTCTTGGAGAGGTTGGCATATAATTTCTCGATCTTAAATACCTCAAGGATAGATCGTAGATGATCAAAGTGTTCCTCATAAGACTTGCTATATATAAGGATGTCGTCAAAGTATACGACGACGAATTTACCAATAAAGTGTCTGAGCACATAATTCATTAGTCGCATGAAAGTACTAGGTGCATTAGACAGGCCGAAGGGCATCACCAGCCACTCATAGAGTCCAAAGTTGGTTTTAAAGGCCGTTTTCCATTCATCGCCAGCCTTCATGCGAATCTGATGGTATCCACTTTTTAAATCAATTTTTGAAAATATAATAGACCCATGCAATTGGTCAAGCATTTCATCTAACCGAGGGATGGGGTATCGGTATTTGATGGTAATTTTATTAACAGCTCTACTGTCAATACACATGCGCCAACTTCCGTCTTTCTTTGGAACTAGTAACACCGGAACAGCACAAGGACTCATGGACTCTCGAATGTGCCCTTTTTCAAGTAATTCAGTTACCTGCTTCTTTAGTTCTTTTACTTCCTCAGGGTTAGCTCGATATGCAGGTCTATTGGGAATGGAAGCCCCAGGTACGAAATCAATCTGATGTTCGATTCCTCTAGTTGGAGGTAACCCTTGTGGAATTTCTTCAGGAAAGAGCTCAGAGTATTCATTGAGTAAGGTACGTATGTCCTCAGGAACAGAATCAAGTAGAGTAAAATCACTATGATAACATTCTTTACGCAAGAGCATATAGATGGGTAACTTAGTAGAGAAGGCATAAGAGATGTCTCTTTTTCGGGCGAAAAAGTTACGTAGTGGTTTATTCTGGCCTTCCATGTTGGATTTTGAGGTCTTACTTATCTCCTCCCTCATGCTCTTGAATTCATCTTGAAGCTTGAGTTGATCATCATGGACTTGCTGGGGTGATAGCGGCATTAGAGTGATCTTGTTGTCATCCTTGATAAGGGAGTAGCTATTTTTATACCCTTCATGGATCACTTTCCTATCAAACTGCCATGGTCTCCCAAGTAGAACGTGACTAGCGTGTATGGGAATGACATCACATAATACTTCATCCGTATATTTCCCAATTTGGATTGCAAGTAATACTTGCTTGTAGACCTTGACCTCACCCGGGTCGTTGAGCCATTGTAGTTTATAGGGTCGAGGGTGCTTCGTGGCTGTCAACCCTAATTTGGTAATTAGGCTAGCACTTGCGGCGTTAACACAGCTACCGCTATCAATGATCAAACTACACAACTTGTCACTGATTCGACATCTGGTATGGAAGATATTTTCACGTTGTATTCACTCGTCATCAACTTTTGCATGTACGTTCAGGGCACGTCGTACGACGAGTAGTTCTCCCTCGGAAGCATATACCTCATCATGGCCAGGGTCACTATCATAGGGGTCAATAGGAGTAGGGGAGTGGTCAACACAATCATCATCTTCGGACTCAACCTCTCCAGTCACCCCAGCCAAATAGACATCCAAGGAACTTCCAGCCCGAACCAGATATTTTCTCATCCGACGGCCCATCAGCCCAAGAACATGCCAGGATGGGACATCGACCTCGCCGACATCCAAGACCTGTAAACATGCTAAATCCACTTCTAAGCCACATGGGTTATACACACCTCTTCCCGTCCCTAAGCAACCTTGGGTTGACATTTCCATGGATTTCGTACTTGGACTACCCAGGTCTAACAGAGGGAAAGATAGCATCATGGTAGTTGTCGACCGATTCTCTAAAATGGCACATTTTGTTGCTTGCCACCGTACCAATGATGCTACCACAATAGCTGATTATTTCTTCCAAAATATTGTGCGCTTACATGGTGTGCCACGTACCATTGTCTCCGACAGGGATGTCAAATTTCTCAGCCACTTCTGGCGGGTCTTATGGGGAAAATTGGGGACAAAGTTGCTATTTTCTACTACATGCCATCCCCAGACTGACGGCCAAACCGAAGTAGTAAATCGCACTCTTGGTAACATGCTTCGAGCTATCCTGGATAATAACCTTAAGCATTGGGAATCCCACCTACCACATGTGGAGTTCGCATACAATCGGACCATCCACTCCACCACCAAAAAGACTCCCTTTGAAATTGCTACGGGTTTAATCCTCTTTCACCCCTTGATCTTATTCCTTTACCCATAACCGATTATGCTAACTTTGATGCAGAAAAAAGGGCGCAATCCATAAAATCATTACATGAGTCAGTGGAGAAACAGATAAACCTACGCAATCATCAGATAGCAAGTAGAGCAAACAAACATCGCAAGAAGATTATATTCGCCCCAGGAGATCTTGTGTGGGTCCATTTACGAAAAGAAAGGTTTCCTACCCAAAGGAAATCCAAGCTCGCACAAAGAGGCGACGGTCCCTTTACCATCTTGGAACGCATTAATGATAATGCTTACAAGATCGATCTTCCAGGAAAATATGGCAATATCAGTGATACTTTTAATGTTTCTGACCTATCCCCATTTTATGATGCAGGTTCGGTTTCGGTGACGAAACCTTTTCAAGAAGGGGAGGATGATGAAAGCCCAAATACCCTTAGTACCCTTACTAAGAAAAACACCAATTATCCTTTAAAAATAATTAATTATATTTGTATTATTGTCTTGCAGGATAATCAAGAAAATTGACAATCTAAGCCAAGCAAGCGGGGAAAAGGATTCAAGACGGTGCTATCAAAAACGGGACCCTGTTGCTGAGAAGACATACTCAAGTTTTAAATTATTAGCGAGAATAATGGCATTATCGCCAATTAGCAAAATTCTACTATTATTATTATTGTTGTTTTGTTTATTTAGTTTTATCTTGTAATAAGGGTATTAAGCAGCTAGTTAAGTGGGATTTTCCGAATCCATCATTAAAACCACCCTCAAATTACCACATCTTCCTTAATCCTACCACACCCCAAAGCCCACTAAACGCACCCCGTCTCCCCGGTCCACATCCTTTACGCCTGCCCCGTCTCCCCGGTCCACAGCCTTTACGCCTTCCTTCTTTATCAAACCCTCCAGTCCAACCCGTTCGGTCAACACAACTTTCACCCCTCACACAGCCTTCCCGAGTCGTCTTCTCCCTCTGATCTCGCCTTCTTCGTCGGCCACCATTAATGGGAGTTACCCACCTTTAATTCACTCTACCCGCTCCACCTTTTCGACCGTTGCCCAACGTTCGACTTCCATCCACCCTAGCTAGTTGCTGCCCTATATAAAGCTTCGATCTTTATATAAGAAGGAACTTAGTTCGAATCGATTTCAGCATATGAAATAAAGCTTTTAGCTTAATTCTTACGATTTACGTCGTTTATTGTCGGTGTCCGGCATTTTTGTTATTCTCGGTTTCGAGGATTTAGATCGGGCAGTCCCGATCTCCCTATCCCTGTTCCTGTTCGGTTGTTCTTGCATTTTTCTATGTAATTTTTGCTGAACTCCACTTGGAGTTCGCTTCACTAGGGTTTGATGTAATTTCATGTATGTATCATAGTTAATTATATGGCTTTGTAATGTTATTCATTAATATCATTTAGACATTAAGATTAGGTATTATTTGGGCTTAATTCAAGTAGGATAATTTATCTTGAATTAAGGTAGGAAACTCAGTAGGTTAAGCTTAAACGTATTGGCTCCTTCCTCCTTCTATATACCCTTGTACATGCCTAAATGAGAATAATGATAGAGGAATTTGTTGAACAAGACATCAACCAGCCAAGCTATGTTTTATCCTCTCTTTGGATTCTCCTTTGATCAACGAAAGCCCGGGGCA
The DNA here is from genome assembly GCA_030549775.1 of Tamarix chinensis. NCBI lineage: Eukaryota > Viridiplantae > Streptophyta > Magnoliopsida > Caryophyllales > Tamaricaceae > Tamarix > Tamarix chinensis. The sequence goes on from CM060175.1 coordinate 27,475,126, forward strand.
TTCCTTCCTACATTTTCCTCCTTCATTCAAAGCTTGAAATCATCTTCAACCTTCAAAGAAGCCATCCAAGTCATAGCATTTGTGTGAGAGTTTAATCAACATTAAAACAAGTATTCCTACTACATAATCTCGTGATTAACGCAACAAAACAATAGCTACCGATCCAGCTCTTCCCTCCACTTTAATTTTACATCAAAAAATGTACATACTAGATAATTTGATAGGTTGATTCTAGATTTTTGGTGCTCTTATCATGTTTGTTTTAGTAGAATTTGGTTCCAAACGTATCACTCTATTTGAGGTGGAGTTGTTATCTTGGGAAATAGTGCTTCCTGCAAAATTTCTAGAATTAGAACTATGATAGTGAGGATGCATGATGGTGTATTCAAGACACTATTTTGTGTTTGCCATGTTCCTAATATGACTAAGAGCCTAATTTTCCTTTGTTCCTTTTATAGTAAAGGTTATAAGTATGTATTGAGAATAACACATTAAAGGTTGCTAAAGGAGTTGTAGTGGTGACTGTTCAAGAATAGATTAGGAAATCCTATGAGCTTATTGGCACAACTATTAAAGGTGTGGTTAGATCAACATTAAGAGCATTTAACTCGGATGTTACTTTCCTTGATTTGATGCAATTGAAACATAGGAGTGTCATTGGCATGGTCAGGGAGGGTCCTTGTGTGATGATCATATCACATAGAGACTTATTACCTTTTGTGAGTCTGAATTCCTTCTAGTCAAGATAGTGGAGTAGTAGAGTTTGTTGGGTGCTTCAAATAAGGTTGATGTTCTTTTTAATATAGATGGTATAGATTCTTCTAATAAGAATGAAACTTGAAAGTCGGTGGAGCAAGTGGGCATTGTTATAAGCAAATCTAGTTATGCATTATATACTGCAAGTAGTATTAGTGTGTAGGAGCTAGTGATACACTTAGAGGTTACATTGAGTGTTAATTGTACCTTATGGTACTCTACTTGTTTTACTTTAGATATGTGGTCTTTTTAGCACATTCAAACATTAGTATATGATGTTTCAATAGTTGTTCCTTTATTATGTGTCTATGTTTTGATTATCTTAGCAAAAGAAATTTCTAAGGAGAGTAAGCTAAATACTTTTGATGTGCACAAATCTTAAAGGTTGTCCTTTCTTGCTTAGTAACTAGTTCATACTATGTAGCTATAAGATTCTTGATGTACAATCTGATTAGTATCGATCGCTATATTACTCATGTTGTGATCATGTGTATGGTGATCCTCTTAAAGATACCATGGTTAGCTGTGGTGACAATTATAAGGTGTTGGGTGCATATTATATCAACTTGTATTGAGTATAAGTTATCGTCTATTTGGTTAAAAGGTTACTCTAATCTTGGTTATGGTCTTCATGATCAAAGCCACACTAATTTGCTAGTGTTCAACCTTGGAGTTCTAAAGTTTTGTGTCTGGCATTGATAGAGGCTTTTAAGGAAGCCATGTGGTTTGGTGGTTTAGTATAACAACTAAAGAATGGTCATAGTACTCCAATTGTTTGAGGAGATAGTATCTATTTAGCAAAGAAGCATAATTCTTTTCATCATCAAACACAACCCAAGAGAGAAGAAAATAGGTACTCAATGAAAGCTTAACCATAGGGAGACCCACCCATCAACACCCTATAACACCCCAAAAATTTTTCCAGCCTAATCCCACATTTTTAATGCCCTAATTTGATTCTAATCTCAATAAATCTTATTTTAGCCTTAACCTAATTTCTTAAATCTAAAAACTTTAACCTATTCTAAAACCTTTACTTGGATAAATCATAATTCATAACATAAAATAAAAACCGACTAAAATTGTCACTAATCCTAATTACTTTTGGCTAATCTAAATCCACATCAACTGATTCCCCCAACCCCTTTCTCCTTATTTTTTTCTTCCATTACTTTCCTTTTCTTTTCTTTCTTCTCATAACACCCCAATTTTTATTACTAAAAAAATCATTTGTAGCGAAAGTAGCTAAGTAAAAATAGTGGAGGATACCGTCATGAATGACATAATTCTTATTTGTGAAACCATCCTTAAATCAATCACAAGGCTAAAATGTTCAAGCTAATACAAGGAAATTAGAAATAAAAGTACATTTATAGTACAACTACAGATCAAAAGTCCAAAAGAGTATCTAATTTAATACATAGCTCGGATAACAGATACTCTTCACCCGACCCCCAACATATATGGAGTCACTCATCCCCACATAAGGTGTTATAGGTCACAAAGTCATCTAGCTAATCATTTGACACCTGCACAAAAGATCAGGGCCTTTTGCTCGTGGGAATGAACAACATCCATAAAACGGGTGGTCAGTACGCTAAGTATTGAGCAAGGGAACAATACAATTGAAATAGGAATATAAAAAGCACATGCTTTCACATCAAATGATAAAGGAGTATAACCAAGTAAATGAACGTCTCATAAGGCATATTACGATCTAGATCTTTTTATTAAGTATAGTTCATTTTCAATCTTTTATATACGAGGAGTGTAGGAACCCTACTATTCTTAAACTAGTGGAACAGTCTGAAACTTCTTGGGGACAACACACTCGAGCCACTATTCTTTCCTGTGAAATGGAGGTTAAAACATCTCCTCAGGGTAGAATGCTCTCGAGCCACTATTATACCCGGTGGAACAGGAACAAAACATCTCGTCGGGGTAGAATTCTCCCGAGCCACTATTCTACCTGGTGGAGCAAGAATAAATCACTCTAGTCATGAATCACATTCCACTATAAATCATTAATATCTTTCCCATAGGTTATGAAGGTACATTTTATTTCACGATGAGTAGGTGCCCCACTATTCTCAACTGGTGGAACGGTTTGAAACTTCTTGGAGATAACACACCTGAGCCACTATTCTTTCCGATGGAACAAAGATTCAAAATATCATCTTGGGGAAGAATGCTCCTGAGCCACTATTCTACTCGGTGTTACAAGAATACATATATATAGATTTAGGAAAAATAATCACCATGGCCCTATTCATGTGTTCTTTCACTTTAAGTGATTAGTTTCTTATTTAAGATTGATTCTCAGGCATAGAACATAGTCAGACAGATATGCATGTATTAGATATCCAAACCCTTAAGTTCGGTTAAACACTAATTACACTTCTTTTAGTCATCATTCTCCCATGTTGGTTGTTCCACTTACATTATATTACGGAATCTCCTAAATCCCATCCTTAGTATCACAGCCAAAATTCACAACCTAATTCCCATGATTTTGATTTAGTAATCTCATCCCTATGTATATATATTAAACACTAAAGTATCCAAGTCTAAATCTCGTGAAATTGTCATAACACTTCATATGAAAGGTTCATCATTTCTAATATCCAATAGTTATTCTCTAATCCATGAAGATGAGATAATAATATTAACATCTTACGCTGAATTGCCCCAAATTTACTATTAAACATTTATGAACCCCAACAATAATATTCTCATGAATTACTCAAGTTATTATTTTCATAATTTAGGTATCCTAACACATAAATTACCAAAACCTTCTCAATATCCCTTTAAGCACAATTAGCACCTTTATTTTATACACTACGTTCCATACAAATTATTTTTCCAAATTCCCATTAATTAGAATACCTCATGAGAGACTCTAACACCCCCAAATTTCACTCCTGAAAAAAAAATTGAAAGATTAAAGCGGAAGCTAAGTGCGAATTTTGGGAAATGTTACCGCCACATCTAACACAAGATAAATGTCAACCATCTATCTCATATTAGATGTAAGGATAAAACCTGTCAAAAATTAAGTTCGAATTTAAAAAGCACAATAGTGTTACGAGAAATTAAAAGTCAATTACAAAATCCTTGGAAATTTCAATACAACACTTGTAACTTCGAAAGATGAATACCATTAAACAAAAAAAATCTCGAAGAATAAATATCCGGATTGCCTACTCACTCAAGTCAAGCCTTCCACCCCAACTAGTAACCGATCAAACCTGCATAGGAGGTCTGCTCCCCACCATCGGTGGATCATCACAGGACCCATTCAATCAAGGTAGTATCAGTACAGGCCCAATACTGAGTAAGTCCCACTACCCTATCTTATAGGAGAGATATCATCAAGTGCATATTAAATCCGGGTACAACACGTTGATACAATATCATGCATATTCACAACCCTTAGCATAAATCTTACCATACACCTAGAGTAACATATAAAACATACGTAACATCCTATTTAACATATAAGCGTGGTATAACCGAGATGTAAAGTGGCTCATACGCCTCACGTAGGAATAATCCATATTATTAAAACTCAATACGTGGCATACTCACGTAATCAGCATGTAGTAATACAGATAATAAAAGCTCCCCATAGTCCAATTAGACTTATTCTTTATTCTCATTAATAATATGTTCATTCCACACATATTCTTTAATAATCTATGTAAGTGCGGGAGCCCTACTATTATAGCCGGTGGACCGGAAATCAACACTCAGGGCAGAATGCCTCTGACCACTATTATAGCTGGTGGACCGGAAATAAACACACAGGGCAGAACGCCTCTGACCACTATTCGTACCGGTGGACAGGACTGGCCCCGACTTACATGGTGTTTCACTGTAAGTACTTAGTATTTTCCCAAGGATTACTTCATTCGTATTCGTTCAACGCATTCTTCATTAGTCCATGTAAGTGCGGGAGCCCCACTATTATAGCCGGTGGACCAGAAATAAACACACAGGGCAGAACGCCTCTGACCATTATTATAGCCAGTGGACCAGAATCAACACCCAGGGCGGAACGCCTCTGGCCACTATTCTAACCGGTGGACCGGACTGGCCCCGACTCACATGGTGTTTCACTGTAAGTAGTTAGTATTTTCCCTGTGGATTAACTTATTCGTTTGGTGGCACATAGTAAGGCACAATTTCCAAGAATATAGGACATCCCAACACATATGATATCGACTCCACATGTCCTCATCCCTCTAGGGTTCCTCCTCGGAGACCCTAATCAAGCCTATGTGGCCCAACTCTTTCTTACTTACCCAAACGTTACTTTGTTCTCTATCTCGCACCTCATTTTTATTAGGAAATTCCCCAAATGTATTACTTCATCTCCTAAGTCTGTGTGTGACCGACAAGACCCTAGTTGGCCGCGCCAAACCCTAGCGCTTTACTTCCTCAACAAGTAACCTTCCTCTTTCACCCCAAAATCTCTTCTCTCATTTAGAACCCCATACTCATCCTTTATATAAGTGAGTTCTCGCTCTCAACCCCATAATCCATCCTATCTTGATCATTTTTACCCTTGTACCCTTCAAATTCCTCATTTTCTCTCAAAACCCTAATTGGGTCCCTTAGACACCCTTACATCGACCCACGTAGAATTTTGCACCCAAGTCTCCAATGGACCCATAACTTTGACATTATCTTATTTACTTCCTAAATCAACTTTCCTCACGTAAGATTCATCCCCATGCAGACTTTAAATACTCCATGCAGACTCCCCAACACACACTTACTCGCAAAACCCTAATCAGATCTCTTATGCGCCAACTCACATACTATTTTCTTACCAAGTCTCCAATCACTCTAAGACTCTCCAAAACTCTTACTTACAACCCAAATCAACTTTTCCCCCGTAAGGATCACGCTCATGCAAGATCTAGTTCCCCCCATACAAACTTCCTAAACGTGCACTTTCCCGTGTTCTTTTCTTATCATTTCATGCTACCAAAACCCTAGCATGCATGTCCTAGAGGGTCATATCATGTCACAACTTGTAGCACATCCACATTAACACGTAACATGAGCGATCACAAAGGCATACCTTGAATCCAAACTGTGCTACACATAAAACAGGTAAGGTAACAACATGTAAACGACATATAATCATACGAGGCATCTAAGGCATACAAGTCACATAACACGTAGGGACCTTAGCCACATCCTTGCGAAATACCCATAAGTAGAGGTAAGTCGAGACTTACTTGGATCCGAAGCTAGCTAAGCGAGATAAGAGGGAGAGAGATCCCTAGCTCGTGGATCCCCGAGAAAGCTATCCTAGATCCGATAGAAATCGAAAAACTAAATTAGAAACTATCCTATCAATCAATAATTCACATATTCTAATTAAATAAGCACAAACAACACAAATGATCTTGCTTAGAAAATGTTTCCAAAACTTAGGACTCAAAATTATAGCTCTATCAATACTTAAGATAAAATATAAATCAAAACGAACTAATACAAATACCACTTGGGACATTTCCAATTAATTTGGAAATACCGATAAAGAATAATCGCTCATAGCTTAATTTATCGAAAATAACTTGTTTATTAGGTTTTACAACTAAATAAGTAACCCAACCAATTTACATAGAATCAAATCCAAACCGATTAGGTTAAAACATATTTTATATGATTTAAAACCCAAAGATAGAAATTGATTAGATAAAGTACACATAGCAAAAATCACTTGGATTACCTCAAATTGATAGATTTCAAACACAATTAAACCAATCTTAGATAAATATAGACAATCAATTTCAACAAAACAATCTTCCGATTAATCAATTCCAGATGATCAATATTCAAAATTAGGGTTTTAAAGCCCACGACATAAACTCAGGTAATTCAATTTAATTAATTCAAATTAAACGTATTAGAAAGCAATTAATATCATTTCAACTATTTCTATACATTCAATTTTAGAAAAAAAAAACAATACAAGTAATCGATTTAATAATTTCACTTGAAATTTAGGGTTTTAGGCCCGATAATACAATTCGTTAAAATTCTATAAATTTAATCAAATTGAATGTTTGGAAATGCAATTAAACACATTTTATAACATATCAAATAATCAATTGCTCAAAACCAATAAAAGAAATACGCAATTTAGCACAATTAGGGTTTTTGAGCCCGAAACGCAAATCCGATCAGTTCTTGCCAAAACATATCAATTGACAGTTCGAAAATGTAATTAACATATTATAATGTAATTTTTATAATCAATTGAATAAAATAACCTAATTACCCAAACCAATTTAAACCCGCGGGAGTTTTGACCTAAAAATCCAATTTTGATCAATTACGCACAATTTTCCCAAATCAACACTTCCGATATAAAATTAAATACATTTTAAACAATATTATAAAATCAATTGAGCGGAACGGCTCAATTATACGACTCAATTTCATTACACCCAAAATTTGACCTAGGAATCAAATTCCGATAAAACTTGCATAAATTTCTCAAATTGACAGTTCCAAAATGAAATTGGATACATTTTAAAACATATTGTATAATCAATTTGTCCGAAATCACAAAAATGGATGGATCCAAAAAATTTGGGCATAACCCAGCCAAAAATCCAATTTTTCCAAAATTCCAACATAACCACACAATTAACCTATTCAAATCAATCTTACAGCACATATATACATAATCAAACAATCAATTTAGCTTTTTATAAGCTAATTCATACCCAATTAATCAAAACAAGGGTTAGGGTTTTTCGGAAATTATACCAAACGAAACCTACATAAATCGGGACAAGAAAATGCTGGAAAAGCTTCGTCGGGGAACAGGGGTGGATCGCCGGTGGTCTGCGAGGCTTGCCGGTGACCTGGCGATGGCGGCGCAGCCTGCATTGTTGTTGCTGTTGTGCGCGGTGCTATACGCGGCTGTTTCGGTCGCTGCTATAGCGGCTGTTGCTGCGACTAGTGGCTGCTATGGCGATGGTCGACGGGTGTTGGCGAGTTTGGCTGGAGCGGGGAGGAGGAGCTGGGGAGATGTAGAGGGGTGAGGGAGGTCGGCTAGGGTTAGGGTTGGGGTTGCGGGACAGGGGGTCGGGGAAAGGGAAGAGAGAAAGAAAAAGAAGATAGGGGGTTGGGTACCAACGGTGCGGGTTAGGTTATTTTTTTTTTACAAATACACATAAAATAAAATACTAAAATAATAAAAATATTATTGGAAGATTTTATATAAAATATATTTAACGAAAATTTATTTTGAACGGATCTAAAGGCTTAAAATTAATAAAAAGCTATATAAAGAATTTCGGAAACATTTTCGGAAGAATTTACCAACGAACGTAAAAACTTATATTATTTACGGAAATACAATATAAGACCCTAAAATAATATATAAAAGCCTATAATAAAATATTTAATTCAAATTCTAATAAATCAAGAGTAATTTTAATAATTTCCGAAATCAGTTATTCGCAAACTAAAAAGCGTAGAACGGAAGAAAATTAATTTCAAAAAGAAATTCTTAATTAAGTTCTGAAAATATTTTTAATTTAAACTTCCCGAAAATATTACATTCAATTAATTAAAACGTTGATAAAATATTACTTCCCGAAAATGATTAATTACAATCAATTATAAATTCCAAAATTGTCGATAAATTCATAAAACAAATCAAAATTAAAATGATTAATTGCTTACATCAAATTATGCTAATAAAATTATTAAACTTAATAAATATGGATTTTAAAAATTAAGGGTATTATAGAGACCTTAAGGCCATTTACCACAACTCATTTAGTCCATATTCATACCATAAGATACAATGTTACAATTAAAACATTATCATCATTCAACCCATATTTCATACCTTAAGTTATAATTTTCACAAATATGACATTATCATTATACGACCTAGATTTAAGGCCATGAGTATATTTCCACGAGTGTGATATTAAGAATACTCAACCCATATTTCATGTTATACGATGAATTCTCACGAATATAATATTATTAACATAATCAAAACAAAATGGTATCTCTTATAACTCATATTTTCTTTCAACATAACATTCATGACATCACAAATTATGAATATCAACATATGTTACATATTATAGCAACAAGATCATGAAAAAAACCATTTATTCATACAAGCAATTATCATCAAAAGTCCTAAGCATTGAATCATATCCTTACAAACTAGGACACCAGGCTCTAAGCATGAAAAATCCTAAACTCTCTTCTCCAAAGCTACTAGAAAACCACCTATAAAACTAATAAAATTATAGCTAGGCTCAAAGATTTAAACCAAAGGGAAAAATCAAGGTAAAGAGGGTAAAAGTAGGTATAAGCATAGTCAAATGAGAGCTTGAGATGTGTGGATATAAAGAGGAATATGTGGTAGAGCTAAGGTAAAATATTAGTGGTGTTTGGTTGAGGTTTGGGGTGAAAATATGGATGCATGTGCCAAAAGAATGGGGTTGCACAGTTGTGTAGTAGGTGGTACAACTTCTGGCAGAGAGAAAACAAGATGCATGACCAGGCGGTGCAAAATTTTTATAGCCATGTAGAATTAGGCCGAGAGGAAAAATTGTATACGATCAGACAGTATAGGGATTGCATGGCTGTACTATAGGGGATTTAAGCATTGCACGATGGTGCACCAGCTGTGCACTTTGCAACACTGCAACACAAGAGAGGAAGAAGGTGGGAAAAGAGGTGGCGGTCGATGGCGATGGCATGTGACGATGAGGGGGAAGGTTAGGACGACCTTAGTTGTTAGTCCAATGACCAAATGGCGGTGAGTGGTGGTCGAGGTGGTGCATAGTGGGGAAAGATGGTGGTGCAAAAGCCAAAATAGGGAAAGGAAGAGGAAGAAGAATAAGAAAGGGAGAGGAAGGGAAGGAGAATTGTGAGGGATCTCGGTAATAGGTTTTTGGCACAAATATTAGCTGAGTGAGGCAAAACGAAAGAGAAATAAGGAGAGTGTGAGGTATATACATATGTGTGTGTGTGTGTGTGTGTGTGTGTGTGTGTGTGTGTTAATGTGTGCATGTGTGCATGTGTGGTGAATTGGGAAATGAAGAAAAAGAACAGGGGGTGTCATGTGATGGGGAGGATGGTGATGGTGCAGCTATAAGTTGCTGATGATGGTGATGGTTATAGAGGATGGTGGGGGCAGGGTAATAGCTATAGGGTGAGGGTGGTGATGGTTAATGGAAGTGTTGCATAAGAAGAATAAAAATATCAGGAGGAGATAGGTGTTGCACATGGGAGTGGTTAGGTTTGCAAAGATGGGAGAAGGAGAAGAAGAAGAAAGGGAATGGTGGTGGGTGATGGATGAGGGTGCAAAAAGACAATGGGTGGTGGTGCAAGTGGATGGTGCAAGTGGTTATGCAAGTGGATGGTATAAGAGTTGCAGCATGAAGTTGGTGGGAAATGGAGAAGAAGGAAAGAAAAGAAAAGGAAAAAGGACAAGAAAAGGAAAAGAGAAAGGGTTGGGGGATTAGTTTATGGCGATTTTAGATTAGTTAAGGGTAATTAGAATTAGCAAAAATTTTAGCAGATTTGATTTTGGTTTACGAATTACGATTTATCAAAGATAAGGTTTTCGGAATCAGTTAATGTTTTAGAATTAAGGATAGGTGAAGGCTAATATAGGATTTATTAGGATTAGAATTAAATTTGGGTACTAATAATGTGGGATTAGATCAAGCAAATTTTTGGGGTATTACACTTCTCCCTTCTCCCGTTAATCCAAGCCGCAACAATTGGAGTTGTTGGCACTTGCACATATAACTTGCCTTACATTCTCCACTTGCACTATCACCTCTTCCAGATATCCATCACCCATCCCCTTATTTCCTTTCTTCTTTTTATTCTTCACTTTTTGGTCCCTTATCCCTGCCTAACCTGCAGATTCTATTTTACCCCTACTATTTTACTTCTCACACACCACCATACATGCAACCATCACCACCCTCATTCTATGGTTCCCTACTCTTCACCATCCTCTACAATGATCAACATCATCATCATCACCTTACAGATGCATCATTACCATCATCATCATCGCTCATCCATGCCCCCTATATTTTTCCATTCACACACACATGACCATATAGATATATATTACACACTCTTCTTCCTTTCTCTTTATTTTTTCTCCATTATGCCATTTTGTGTCCAAAATACTACCCAAGCACCCCTCTTCTTTCCCCTTTCTTCCTTCATCTTTTCTTCTCAACCACCACTCACCTCCTATTGGCTAGTGGACAGACCAATAAGGTAACCCCAACCTTCCCTAGCACCATTATTGAGCATCATCGCCAACCACCGCCTCTTCTCCTTTCTTTTTCACCTCACATGTCCCATTTTTTCATAGAGCAGGGCCATGCAAAATTTCCTATCGAACACCCATGTAACCTAGCACCACTTGGCCATACGTGATCTTTTCTCTCAACCAAGGTTGTACAGCCAACAACACAACCATATAACTTCCCATTTTTGGTTACTTAGCCCTATTTTTACCCCCAAACATGTCCAAAAACCAATAAAATTTTACCATGGCTCCACCACATATTCCTATACACATCTACAAATCCCAGCCTTCCATTTAGCTATAGTTAATTTGATTTTTACCCTCTTTACCTTAATTTCTCCTTCGATTAAACTCTTCAAGCCTAACCATTGTTTTTGTTGTTTCTATAGGTGGTATCACAGTAGCCTTAAAGGAAGAAGTTTAGGATTTGCATGCTTAGATCTTGGTGTCCTAATTAGTAAGGATACTATTCAATGTTTAGGGTTTTTGTGTTATTTTCTTGTAGGGTTATGTGTGTATTTCATAATATTATTGATATATAATGTAACATGTGTAGATTATTAAGGTATGTGTAAGACATAGGAACTAAATCGTGGATTATGGGTATGGCAATAATGATGAGATTTGGAGATGATATAGTAAAAGTTGTGTTAAGAATAATCAATAATGGAGAATAAATGCTAAAGGGTGTGTAATTAGGGTTTGAGAGGACGTGAGAACTTTGACTTGTGCTATGTGTGTATTTGCTAATTGCTATAATGTGTTTGATACCTGATAATCAATCTTAAATAAGATACTATTCACTTAATGTTAAAGAGTACATGATTATGGCCAAAGTGATCTATTTATATATATGTGTGTGTCTGTGTATTCCAGTTCCACTAGGGAGAATAGTGGCTCGGGAGCATATATTTAGCCACGAGAAGGTAACATTTTTAATCTCTATTCCACTGAAAAGAATAGTGTCTTAGGAGCATGTTGTCCTAAGAAGGTGCTTTAGTTCATTCCACTAGATTAAGAACGGTGGGGACTCAGCTCATCGTGAAATGAAAATATAACAATATAACCTATAGAAATACATTAATGATTTAAAGTGAAAGAGTGCATGATTCAAGATCGAGGTGTTGTTTTTATGCATATGTCTTATTCCCCTAATAAGATGATAATAGTGGCTCAAGTGTGTTTTCCCTAAAAAGGTGCTTTAGACAGTTCCACGGGTTTCAAAATATTTTGTTTCATGCACTCAATGTATATAAAAGAATAAAAATAAACTATAAATAATAAGAGAACTGGATCATTCTCTATCTTAAGAGATGTTTCATTTATCTACTTGTATACCTTAGTATCTATTCAGAAAGCATGTGATAAATGTAACACTATTTTGATAGTATTATTCCCTTACTATGTAGCATGTTGATCACCCATTTTATAGGTACTACTCATTTCCACGAGTAGGAGACCCCAATTATTATGTGCAGCCTCAGAGGATCTACTAGATTATTATGATACCTATAATGCCTTATGTAGAGATGAGTGAATTCATCTGTATTAGGAGTTGGGTGAAGACTAATTGTCATATGATCAATGTATTTAATTGTATACCATTTTGGACTCTTGATCTATGGTATCCCTTATTTTGTATCTTATATTATAACTTGGAGTTAAGCTGCAAACTCGTTATTGCATTAAAAAAATTTTATTCCTAATTTCCTTGTGTTATTTTAAATCTTTTAGCATTATGATTGATGTAAAGATGGTTACATAAGCTATACTTATGTCAATTACGGCGGTAACCCCTAATATTTTACTTATTTGCTTTCACTGTAAAATAAAATTTTTCAATAGTAAAAATTAGAGTGTTTCACTCTCATGAGCTACCTTGATAGCCAAAGAAAAAGCCAAGAAAGAAACCTTGTACCATTAATTTATATTTTCAAGTGATATCAAAAATCATAATAAATTCCACACATAACCCAATGGGTGTCTCAAACTTACAAAACCAAGAGTAATTAAATCCCACAATTTAACTGAACTGAGACTTTCTAAGTGATAATACCAAATACATCAAAAGCTATGAATGCCACCATTTGGGTATGTCCAAGTGCTAACACAAAACCTATTACAAAGCATAAAAGCCACTAATTTTGTTTTTAGAGATAACAAAAAACTTAACCAAATTAAAGTCTCAAATACTATTAGGATGATTCTTGTTAAATCGAGGCAATCATAGTTGATATCATAATTTAAATGTTATAAATACATGGAGGTATCAACAAAAAAGGCCTAAGAGAAACATAAAAATTTATAAATAAAATACTCAGCTTCGAGGCAGACCGGTCGATTAGTCTCGTTATACCAGACCTGAACATAAAAAAAAGCTAGATAACTAGTCGACTATTTAGCCTCATCGATTGACTATTCATGGGAACTAGTCCACTTCTTTGGTCAAACCAGTCAATAGGTCTAAGTAAAGACCAACCTATTTTGTCCTACAAACAAAACACTTGATGGGTTTGACCAACTGATCAATAGGTTATAGATAATAATGCCTTACCTCTAAGTAATGTTTCTAGCACAAAAGCCCCTATATGATGGATATCTCGTAGAACCTCAAGTATTAAGAGAATCAAGGTTAAAACCACTAAAAATCATCTTTCAGAACATAATTAAAATCAAAGAAAAATAGGACAATGAAGAAGAAGAACACAAAACACCACCTTTTTCTCAAAAATAAGGTAATAGAGGAAGAGTTGGAATCTTCAACCTTTATGAACCTTAATTCTTCCTTCCTTAAGGAAAACAAGAGAGAACTAAAACCAATATTAGAAGAAGAGAAAGCAACAAATGCTCACACTAAAAGGAGTAAAATCAGTGAAAGTCGCTATTTTTCTAAGTAGAGAAAATAAGAGGGGAAAATGAAGGGATCCTAAACACTTAGGGAAATTTTCCACAAAGAGAAAGAGAGAAGAGAGAAAGAATAATATGATAGGATTGAAAATTGATCAGAAGTGAATGATATTGAGGTAAGGCTGGGTTAGCATTCATAGGAGAGAGGGAGATGAGACTTGAAGGGCTAGTGTGGGACAATAAGAAGTGATAGTTATCTTGATGGAGTGATAGGAATTGATTGCAGTTAGGAATGAGCATGGAAATGAGTTGGCAAGTCAAGATATGGTACACAAAGTCAATCTTTCAACCTCAATTGTTAGAAGAGAGAGAGAGAGGTAAGGGAGAAGAGAAAAGGTGAAGTTTACCTTAAAAGTTCCTTTTGAGAAGTATTTAGCTTATTAAATTTATGTATTGAACTAAATAATGTGAAAAAAATTTCATAGCACAAAAATATGCTTATTAGCATAGAAAGACTCTAATAAAAATTTTTCATAAATATTGGAGAGAAATTAAATTCAAAATCGGGTAAACTCTAAAACAAAAGGATAACAAGTCGATCGATTTAGGAAAACTAGACGATTAGTTTATTGAGAACAAGAATGTCAATTCCTAAATACACTAGTAGATCAATTATGTAAACCAGTTAATCATTACATTTGAAATTCACATTTTTATTAGAATTTCAAGCCCATTCCAAAACTTAAACAAACTTATTTTATATCAAAATAATTTTAAATACATTTTGATGGATTTTGAGATGGGATGTTACACATATTGATGTCAAGTATCACTTTATCTAATGTATTACTGCTATAGGCAAAATTATTTTAGAGAAAGTGGATACTTTGGATAATCTAGCTAACATGTTAACAAAGTCACTAATCATGAGTAAGCTCTAGTATTTCTTGGACTTTATTAGTTTTCACAGACCATGAGACACTTTGTTGGGCCCTAGTATTTTGTACAGGTCGTTATATACCATAAGTCACAAATATTGCATCAAAGTGGAGAATTATGAGTTATGACTGGGTATTTTAGCACAACATAACATTGTGTCGGGGTAGTTAGGTGTTTTAGAAGTTTAATTGTAGAATGTGAAGTACATGAGAAACACGGGGGGTCCTACGTTAATAAACACAAACCTTGTTGCTAAGTGAAATCTTTGGTGTATTTTGAGTAAAAGAGTAAGTTAATAAATACAAGGGCCTTATCTTTCTTGAACATGGACCATGTTTTTCCTTTATGTTTGAAACATGTTTTTTTTTCTCATAGGGTTTCTTCTTCTATAAAAGGAGACATAATTAAACCCTAGCAATTGAAGTCATACAGCCCAACTTCTTCTTCTTCTCCATAGAGTTCTCCATTTAAAGTGATTTGTAGATTTATGTAATTGATTGATTGATTAGTTTAATCATTCTGTAACTATACATGAGCATGAATAAAGATCTATATTTTTTCTTCAATTGTTTATGATTTTATTTTGATCCTTATCAATCCATGCTATTTTGTAATAATTTAGTGTGAGAGCTATATTGTAGAAGAGATAAGGTAATGGGGATGGGTACAAGATTCAATATTGAGAAGTTTAATCATGTGGGTCATTATAATTCTAAATGGACTAGAGAAAGCATTGTCCAGCCATTTAAACAAGCTAGAATAGATGAAAAATGATAAACTTGGAGAAGTAGATCAGAAGTCCATATCTACCATATAATTATATTTGTGGAACAAGGTCTTACAGGATGTGGCAAAGGAATCAGCAATGGTTGCATTGTGGTAGAAGCTTGAGTCGTTGATAAAATCAATAGCAAATCGGCTACTCTTCATGACTTGAAATTAGTCATTGATCAATCTTAAAAATGTCACATGGATATATTTAACTCAATAGGTATGGATTTGCATAATATAGATGTTAAATTAGATGATGAAGATTTAACTATGGTGTTGTTATGTTCTTTACCTACAAGCTTTAAGAATTTTTCTGACATTATTTTGTATGGGAAGGAGGAGTTATTCTAATAGGGTGTGAAATTCACTCCATAATAATGGGAGTTGATTATTAACAATTGACTAGCAGTGGTAATTCTGGGGACTCACATATTGAGGGATTGGTAGCTAGGGGAGGATACGTGAGTGGGGATCTAATGAGAAGAAGATGTCAGGATCTAACTTGAAGTGTTGACGGAAGAATACGACACGGCCATTCTTATCGAATGAAAAGCTATATCAATAGATTCTATCCTAATAGAAAATAAACAAATACCAATAATGGCATATCTAATGAGTATGATGATGCCATAGCTGATGGTGATGGTGCTTCATGCAGAGTTGCCGGGATTGAGACTACTATAAGGGTGAGGATGCATGATGGTATAGTCATGACACTATCTGGTCTTACTCAAATTCCTAACATGACCAAGAGCTTGATTTCACTTTGTTCATTTGATTGTAAAGCTTATTAGTGCGGAAATCATAATGGAACATTTAAGGTGTAGTTGGGGTGACATTGAGAGTGCCTAACTCGGATGTCACCGGCCATGATTTGATGTGATTGAGACACAAGAGGGTCATTGTCAAGAGTAGGGGTTCCTTTTGTTGTGACCATGTCACATCTAGATTGTTTAACTTTTGTGAGTTTGAATTCCTTTTTCACAAGAAGGTGAAGTAGGAGAGTTTGCTGGGTGCTTCAAGAAAGGTGGAGGCTTTTGTTGATTTAGATGGTATAGATTCTTCTGGTAAGGATGAAACCTGACAGTAGATGGAGCATGTAGGAATTTTTGTAGTCAAATCTGGTTATGCATTGTGTACTTGGATTAGTGTTGGTGTGCAAGAGCTAGTGCTAGACACAAAGGTTGTTTTGGGTGTTAATTCTTATTTTTGTATTCTATTGGTTTTTCCTAAAATATGTGGTCTTTTTAATAGGCTCATACATTGATATATGATGTTCCACTAATTATTCTTTTGCTAGGTGTCTATGTATTTTTTTTTGTCTCTATAACATAAATGATTGAGGAGAACAAGCTTAAGGCTTTCAATGTGCTCAAATCTAAAGGGGTTGTGGTTTCTTGTTTAGTCACTAGGTCATACTCAATAGCTGTGAGAGGCTTGATATACAATGTGATTAGTACCGACCATTGTATTGCTCGTGTTTTGAGCATGTGCATGTTGAGTCTCTTGAAGACACCTTGGATAGGTGAGGTACAGATTCTAAGGTATTGGGTGCATATAGTATCGACTTGTATTGAGTATGTGTTGTTGACTATTCTATTGAGAGATTACTCTAATCTTATTTATGATCCTAATGATCAAAGGTACACTAGTTTGCTAGTTTTCAACCTTAAAGGTTATAAAGTTGTGTGGTTGGCTATGAAGAAGGCTTTTTAGGAAGCCGTTTGGCTTGTTGGTTTAGTGCGAGAGAAGGGGTTTGGTCATGGTGCTTTAGTTATTTAAGGTGATAGCAAAAGTGGTATCTATTTAGCAAAGAAGCATAATTTTTTTCTTCATCAAATGAAGCACATTGTAATACCCCTAATTTTTGAACAAATTTTTTTTATTTTTTAAGGCAATGCTGAAGAATTCGAAAAAAAAAACTAGGAAACATTACCACCATATTAATCATGAGAGAAGTGTGATAATTGACTAACTCATGCCTGATGCAAGGCTAAATAAAAGGAGGAATAAAATATGCTTGCTCATAACAATAACATGACAATACAAGATAATAAGGATGAGAACAATATTACAGATAGAATAAGTATGACAATTTACAAAACCAAATACAAGAATGAAGCCTAGAGTTTAAATAACAAGAAATACAATAACTTCCCAACGCAATTGATAAAACACTTCTAATCAGTTATCCTAACCCTTAGGAATAGAAATAATCCTCCAACCCCAAGTAATGGCCTGCTAATGACCCACATCATCACCCTCAACATACTTTAACTAAAATTCATACATAAACTAGAAGCTAGATCATCACAATAACCACGCAAGTATAGTGTCAGTTTGGTGAAGTACTGGTAAAGTATATTACCTAAAATATGGTAGGGCTCATACAACAAATTAAAGTCACATTACTGCATGGTGACATCATAACGCTACAACTCAACACTTAATCTCAGATAGTAATACAACAATACATGCTTACATAAAAATTATAGAAGTATAAAGATATGGTAAATACATCACAACCCATACAATATAAATAACATTAGAATTATTCCTTTAGTGACCAAACAATTTTAGTTAATAAGGCAGCTCATTCTACTACACCTAGTTATCCACCATGAACAAAATTCATGGAAGCACAAATAATCAAAATGGAATACCACACCCATCACACAAGGTCAGGATACATCAAAGGGGCTTTCTTCATGGATACCATACCCACCACACATCGAATGCACCTGCCACAAATCGGAATACCACGACCACCACACATAGTTGAAGTACACCAAGAGGGATTATATTAGCAAACCTCACCTAACACACGTTCAATGTCTCTACTATGAGGTTTAAAATTTTGGCATACGATACCCTGCCCGAGCTAGATACTAATGCCATGTTGGCTTACCTATGTATATTAATATACTTCAAATATAAGTGTATGCACCTTACTGACCACAACCCGATAGAGAAGGAAATAAGTATTAAGTGAAAATATAATCATAGAATGACCTCCCCACTAACTCTTGGTAGATACCCCAAAAGCCAAAGAAAAAGTCTTAAATGAAATCTTATACCATTAATTTATATTTTCAAGTGATATCGCAAATCACAAAAAAGTCCACACAACTAAATGTGTGTCTCAAACTGACAATGCCAAACACAATTAAAACCCAATATTTAACAAAATTATGTGTTTCCAAGTGATAACACTAGAAAAATCACAAGGCATAAAATCCACCATTTGGCCGTTTCTAAGTGCGAACACCAAAAACATCGCAAGGCCTAAAAGCCACCAATTGGGTGATTAGAGATGACACCAATCTTAACAAAATTCAAGTCTCAAATATTGTCATGATGATTCTTACTAAAGCAAGGAAATCATAGTCAAAATCATAATTTGAATGTTGCAAATACATAAAGGTATCAATACCAAAGACCTTAGAGGAACACAATAATTTATAAATAAAAAAAAATTGTCATGTTCCACCTAGACTAGTCATTCAGTCCCTCAAATTGGTCTAGTAGTCTAGTTGTACTAGACCTAAAACAAAATAATAATAGAGAATTAGTCAACTAATTAGCCTCATCGACTAACAATGTATGGGAACCAGTGATTTGGTTTGGTCCAACCAATTAATGTGTCTAAGTAGAGACCAAAACATTTTATCTTGTAGAGAAGCTAACTTATTGGTTTGACCAACTAATCAACTAGTCATAAAAACCAATCAACTGGTTTGTCCAACTGGTTTATGGGTCTAACAAAAGACCAAACCATTTTGGTCTACAAGGAAAGAATTTAATAGGTTGACTAACCAATTAACTATTCATCAAAACTAGTTGATTGGTTTAACAAACCAATCAACTGATCACTCGACCAACCAATCCAAAACTCTACAACATTTGACTACTTGCACAACCAGTCGATGGGTTTGAGGAATAAATGGACTAGTATGGGTAAAACAACCTATACTTGCAATACACACACAAAAATTTACCATACATTACCATATTAATCTTATCATGATTCTATGTCCAAACATGCATAAAAAATGCATCTTTCAAACATAAAATCACATGGATACATGGTAATATACATACACAAATGAATCATACTCAACTAGCCAACTTATGTTTAAAATTAGAGAATTCTAGCCTTATTATTTTAGGAATAGTTATACCACATACTCGGATTATAGAATACAAATTATGTCATGCTCACATATACACGAAACACTTGGAACCCCAATACACCTCACAACCCATTTATGTTAAAGATAAAAAATGTCTTACCTTGAGGCAATTCTTCCAACACAAAAGCTTGTACTTGATGGCTATCTAGCAGAACTTCAATTCCTAAGAGAATCAAAGTCAAAATAATTATAAATAATATTTTAAAACTCATTCAAAATAAAAAAAAAATAGAATAAGAAGAAGAACATACTACACCACTTTTTTCTCAAAAATAGGGTATCAACTAAAGAGCTGGAATATTCATCCTTTCTCAACTTTAATTAGCCATTACTTAATGAAAGCTAGAGAGAACTAAAATCAATATTAGAAGAAGAGAAAGGAACACAATGCTAGCATGATAAGGGAGAAAATGAGAGAAGTATCTATTTTCTCAGTAGAGAGGATAAGAGGGAGAAATGAAGAGATGTTCAATAGTTGGGGAAATATTTCACAATGAAAATGGATGAAGAGAGCAAGAAAAATAAGTGAGGAATGAAAATGGATCTTAAGTGAAAGATATAAAGGTAAGGCCAGGTAGACATTCATAGTAGAGAGGGAGATGAGATAGGCAGGGTCGAGTGTGGGTATCCAAGAATGGAGAGTTGACTTGATGGTTTGGTAGGGTTGAGTGGAGTGAAGAATGCGCATGGTAGTGGGTTGATAAGTCAGGAGATGATGCATAAAGTTAATATTGCAACCTCAATTATCAAACTAGATAAGGGTAGGTGATAAAGAAAAGAAAAGGTGAAGCTTGCTTCAAAAGTGTCTTTTAGGAAAATTTTGGCTAATTAAAAATATGTAATAATCTAAATAATGTGAAAATAATCCTAGAGCACTAAAATATGTGTATTAGCATAGCTAGACTCTAATCGAAATTTTTCATTAACATTAGAGTGAAATTTAAATCAAAATTATAAATGGATATGAAATCATAGGATAATCAATCAATCGGTTTGGGCAAATCAGTCGACAAGTTTATCTAGAATAAGAATGTTAATTCCTCGGTTCACTAGTCAATTGGTTATGTAAACAAGATAATTAGTACACTTTAAATTCACATCTTCATTAAAATTGCAAGCAGATTTTAAAACTAAAACTAATTTATTTTATATCAATATAATTTTGAATAAATTTTGAAGGACTTTGGGATAGGGTATTGCACAAATTGACATCAAGCACCACTTTATCTAAGGCATTGTCACCACAAGCAAAGTTGTGTTAGAGAAAATGGGTACTTTGGATACTGTGGCTAATATGTTAATCAAGTCACTGATTGTGAGTAAGCTCTAGTGTTTCTTGGGTTTCATTGGTATTCATAGGCCATGAGAACCTTTAGTTGGCCACAATTGTTTTTGGAAGTCTTTACATGTCTTGAGTCACAAATATTGATTTAAGGTAGAGAATTATGATTTATAACTGGGTATTTGAGCACACTATAACATTGTGTTGGTTCATGTAGGTGGTGGAGAAGTTTAAGTGTAAAATATGAATTATATGATAAACATAGGGGTCCCATGTTAATAAACACGGACCGTGTTCTTAATGAAATCTTTGATGTACTTTGAGCAAAAGTTGAGAATAAGTATTGTGTTTCTTGAACATGGACCATGTTTTTTCTTTATTTCCAAAACAAAATTTTCCCCATATGTTCTTCTATAAAAGGAGACATGATGAATCCCTAATCGTCAAAGTCATGTGACCCAACTTCTTCTTCTTCTCTATAGAATTCTCCATTAATTGAGAATTGTAGATTTCCGTAAATATTTGATTTATTAGTTTAATTATCATGTAATTACACATGAGCACGAATAAAGATCTCTAATTTATTTTTTCAATTGTTATGTTTTGTTATTGAATCCTCAATTGTTTATAATCTTGGTAATTCCAATTTAGTTTGGATCATTTTCAATCCACGCTAGTCTTCAACATATAAGAAGACATATTTCAAAATCACATGGATTCATTATAGATAATGAATAAATGTAATATTCATTCTTAATCCAATAAACACATCGACGACATCAAAATATTCAAAGCTTACTTTGGATTCCAATACCATAGATGTTCCGCATGCTTCATATAGAGGATTAAAAACAAAACCTAAGCATCTTTGAACACATTGAGGATATGAGACTATTGAGAAATAACATGTATTCAATAATATCCTAAAAAATCAAAATTAATAATATTATATACAAGTGAGGGCTCAATCACAAAATATAAAAATTAAGGGAAATTTAGAGATCTTTATATGTATACTGGTGTAATTATAAGATGATTCAAAAAATCAATCAATCAATCAATCAATCACACAAATCTACAATCCTATTTTGATGGAGAATTCTATGGACAAAAGGAATAAATTCAGTTGCACAACTTGACAGCTAGGGTTTTATTATATCTCTTTTATACTAAAAAAATCCTATGGGGAAAAACAAGGTGTTTCACAAATAAAGAAAAAATACGGTCCATGTTTATGAAACATGGGACCCTTGTCATAATTTCCTTACTCTCTGATTTTTGCCAAAAAACATCAAAATAATCTATGAGAAAACACCATTTGTCTTAATAAACACAAGACTCCCATTTATCTCACATATCCCAAATATTAACCCAAAAATTCTTCACTAGCTACGCAAACCAACACAATATTATGTTGTGCATCAAATTACATAGTGAAAGCTCACAATTCTCTAGCTTGACGTGGTATTTATAATGTATGACATATAAAGACATTTACAAAAATCCTTAGCCCAATAAAGTGCTTCATGGCCTATGAACAACAATCAATTCTGAGAAACACTCAAACTTACCCACGGCCAATGGCTTTATTAGAATATCAATTAGATTATCTTTGTTAATTAAATATCACTCTTACTCTCACCTTAAAAAACTAGAGTACCATAACAAAACCCCAGCTCTCATATTAAACCACATGACTTCCTAAAAAAAGCCTCTATCATAGATATACACACAACCTTAGAACCTCTAAGGTCGAACACTAGAAACTAGTGTACCAATGATTATTAGAACCACAACCAAGAATAGAGTAACATGCCAATAGAATAGTAGACATTGCATACTCAATACAAGATGATATTGTACACACCAACTACCTTTGAATCTACACCGCACCTAACCAATGTGTTTTCAAGAGACTCACCACACACATGCTCACAAGACAAGAAATACATCAACTGGTACTAATCACATTATACATCAAGCATATCATCGCTACAAAGTATGAACTCATGAATAAACAAACCTCCACCACTTCTTTATATTTGAGCATAACCAAAGTCTTTAGCTTATTCTCTTTAGACATTTCTTTTCCTATGAAATGCAAAACATAGATAAATAATAAAAGAATAACCAATGAAAGATCATATACCAATATCTTAGTTAACTAAAGAGACCAAATTTCTTCAACAACACTAGAAAAATACCATAAGATAGCTTTGATGAACACAATAACCTTTGAATCTAATATTGACTCTTGCACACCAATACTACTAACTATAGTGTACAAAGCATAACCGACTTTTCCTAGAGAAGCACCCACTTACTCCACCAATTACCTAGATTCCTCCTCATTAGAAGAATCTATACCATCTAGATCAGTAATAACCTCCACCTTATCTGAAGCACCCAGCAAACTCTAATGCTCCACCTTCTTATTAGGAAGGAACTCAAACTCACAAAAGGTAATAGATATATATATGATTGGGTCACAACATAAGGACCCCCTAGTCATGCCAATGACACTCCCATGTTTTAGTTGAATCAAATAGGGCCAACAACATCTAGGTTAGTGAAATACCCCACACTTTTATGTAATGGATGGATGAGAATTTTTTTTCAGCTTTAGGCCTTTAATTTTATCTCAATATTATGATTTGATTTGGAATATAATTTGAATTCAAATCATGTTGGAAAATGAATTTTATTGAGTTTTACAATTGCATCAAACTCAAAGTCACCCTAGAGGGGACAAGTGTACATGGATTTGAAGAGAGTGTATTAGTGGCCTCACATGAAGCTAGAAGTGGCAGAGTTTGTTGTTTGATGACTAACTTTTTAGAAGGTTAAGACTAAACGCAAGAGACCGACATGATTAGTACAACCATTGCAAGTTCCTATATGGAAGTGGGATAGTATATCAATGGACTTTGTGGTTGGACTTCTGATGACCCATAGTTGTTATGATTCCATTTGGGTCATTATGGACCGTTTGACCAAGTTGACCTTGTTTATACTGATAAGGGGACATGGAGCATGAAGTATTTAGTCAATGCCTATAGGAAGCATATAGTGAGGAATCATAGAGTTCCTAAGGATATCATGTCCAATCGAGACTCTAGGTTCTTGTCAAACTTTTGGCAGAAAATATATGCCACCTTTGGTACTCAATTGAAGATGAGCATAGCTTTTCACCTAGCTACAAATGTTCAAATCGAGACGACCATTCAAACACTAGAAGATATACTACGAGTGTGTATGCTAGAATTTAGGAGATCTTAGGGAGAATGTCTTGACTTGATCGAGGTCTCCTAAAATAACAGTTATTGTATCAAGATGGAACCTTTTGAAACCTTGTATGGAAGGAAGTGACATAGTCCCTCGTGTTGGAATAAAATCAATGAGACACTCATGTTAACACCAAAGAATATTAAGGAGAAAAAAAGGCACATTCATTCGATCCAAGACCAGATAAAAGCCACCCATGACCAATAAAAGAGCTACACAAATAAAAAAAGATCAAATGATTGTTAAGAGGTAGGTCACAAAGTCTTGTTGTGGGTCTCTCCCACCAAAGGAGTCATAAGATTCGATAGGAAGGGTATGTTAGTCCAAGGTACATTGGACCATGTGAGATTTTAGCCCGTATCGGTGACGTTCCTTATCATTTAGCTTTACCAGTGGAGTTATCTCGAGCACACAATGTCTTTCACATATCCCAGCTATGAAAGTATGTAATAGATCTTTACACATTATAAGCTCGGAGCCACTAGAGCTCGATGAGTCCTTGACTTATGAAGAGTAATTGATGAGTATTCAAGATACTATGACAAAAGAGACACGTACATAGACCATTTCCTTATAGAAGGTTCTTTGTTCGTGTCATGGTACAGAGGAGGCTACTTGTGAGGTTGAGGAAAAAAATTGAGGAAAGTATATAAAGTTGTTTTCTTCGATGCTATTAGAAGTATAAACCTTTTTCTTTAAGGGGGTAGTACCCATCTTCCTTAACTATGAATATGATATGTGTATGACCTTATGTGTATTTGTGAAATGATTGTTATAGGCTTTGGGGACACAACCACTTTAAGTGGGTATTTCTATAATACCTTACACTTTCTTCTTATGGATGGATGAGAATTTTTTTCAAATTTTAAGCCTTTGAATTTAATTTAATGTTATGATTTGATTTGGAATATAATTTGATTTGAAATCATACTAGAAAATGAAGTTTTTTTTTTAGTTTTATAGGTAAACCCATCGAATGGTTTGATGAACCAAACAAGTTGTTTGTCATTAAAGCCAAATTAAGTTCCTCAACCAAACCAACCGACATGATGGGATAAACCATTTAACTGATGGATGAATAGTTAACGGGTAGTGTAACACCCAAAAATTTACTACTTTTTTTTAAAAAGCGGAAATAATTAAATTAAAACCTGTTGATTCTAGAGATGTTACTGCTACACTTAGTATCAGACCGGTTATCTCCGACCATTCCAGTACCAAGTGCTAAGGCTAGAGAAAATATTCTCATTTAATTCAAACCAACTATTCATAAAGAACTAGAAAGGGTCATACAACAAAATCAAAGTACGCATAAAAGTTTATAATCAATAATAAGATACAAATCAGAGTGTGAAATCAAAATTCTTCGGAGAGAATATTCTTACAATGAATAAAAGGTTTAATTGAAATACTTAATGCCAGGTAATAAATCAAAAAGGATAAATGTGATACAAAAGAAATAGACAAGGAAATAAATCGCATAAAGAGATAATATGGCCATGTCACTCTCGAACTTTGAGTCAAAACATGTTCAACACTCAATCCCGACTGATATCTTGCCCACCTACACAAAGTTAGAAGGGCATACTACTCGTGGGAATGAGTAGCACCCATGAAAAGGTAACCGAGCTACACTACGTGCTAAGCAAGGTAACCGAGCACTAAGGCCAACACATAAAATCACATAAACCATGCATAAGAATAAAAGAACATAAAGACCATCATGATAACATAATAATGAACAATCATTCGTGTAGATGCATAAAGACCCATTTATGGTCTGGATTAATTATTCAATTAATATTTTATTGAAAGTCGATATACACCATGCTTTCTATCAAATCCATGCGAGTATGGAAGCCCCCACTATTATAACAGGTGGATCGGAGACAAGTAGGGCACAATTCCCCTACAAACTATTATTAGTCGGTTGATCGGTCACACATAAGGTATCATACCCTAACCACTATTTCTTACTAGTGGATCGGTTGGCTCTGGCACTCATGGTGTTCCACTATAAATAATTAGTGTCTTTCCTAAGTCATAGCAAACTATTAGGTTTATTGAGCTCAGAATCCACCACTATTATAGTCGGTGGATCGGAGGCACATAGGGTAACATACCCTAACAACTATTATAGCCCGTGGATCGGATACAAATAGGACTACGCATCCCAACCACTATTTCTAACCGGTGGATCAGTGGGACATGGCTCAATAGTCTTTCACTTTAAGTGATTAATGTCTTAAGTAACTTATTCAGAATCTTTCACCCTAAACATGCATGAATCACTCCCTTTACACTTCACACATCACAAATGATAAATACCATCCTCAAAATTACAATTAATCACCACAAACACATGATACCACAAAAACTCTAAGCAGCCACACCAAACCATAATTGACCACAAGAACCCTAGCTCCGTCTCCTACATACCCTTATATTGCTTCACGTACCATTTTCCATCCAAAGTGATCAAACACCCAACAATGCTTACATTACCTTCCTCACATCCCAAATCAAGGTTCCATACATAAATTTTACTCCCATGCAGACTTTACATACCCCATGCAACCTTTCGAACTTTTCATGTAAACCCTAAGCTCCCATATAAAAACCTTAGAATCAACCATTCAAAACCCTAAATTCTTTCATGCAAAACCCAAGATTCCTCCATACAAAATCCTAAATTCAATCCACACAAAAACCAATGATTCATCCATACCAAACCCTATATAAAACAAAAGATTCATCCATACCAAACCCTAAATTCAATCCATACAAAACTAAAGATTCATCCTTACCAAACCCTAAATTTAAACCTTATAAAACCCAAGATTCTCTGTACCAAACCCTAAATCCAATCCATACAAAACCAAAGATTCATCCTTACCAAACCCTAAATTCAAACCATATAAAACCCAAGATTCATCCATACCAAACCCTAAATTCTAACCATATAAAACCAAAGATTCGTCCATTCAAGACCGTACATTAGATCCTCCCACACCAAACCATAAATTAGATTCTCCCATACAAAACCATAAATTAGATTCTCCCATATAATACCATAAATTAGATTATCCCATAAAACCCATAAATTAGATTCTCCCATATACATGATAAATTAGATTCTCATATACAACATCATAAATTAGATTCTCCCATACAAAACCATGAATTATATTCTCTCACACGAAACCCTAAATTTTTCATTTTATTCTTTCACTCATGAATCATTAAAGTACTTAGGTCAACTCACATCTCTTGGTCAACTTCTTTCCCCCATTCTCCTTTTTCATCCTTTCTCCCACACAAACCACATCAACATCCTCACATGCATGTCTTATAGGGTCACAACACATATCATCACATATACATAATACACATGCCATATAAAAACACACGAACATGCTTGAACTCCATGTCATACCATATATGAAATAATTACAATAATAACATAGGATGCATAACATACAAGGCATACAATGCATATTAACACATAAAAGGCGTTAGTAACACCCTTACCTAAAACGACACCTGTCTTGGAGCACGCTCCTATGCCTCCTTAAAGCTTTAACAAAATAATAAAATATTAATAAAAATAACATTAACAAATTTCTAACTTTACTAAAGATATAAGAAATAATAGAAATATTATAAAAGTTGATCATATAGGATTAAAGACTTTACCCTAATAATAATAATGATACTAAAATAATAATATCAAAGATACTAAAAATAATATCAATGAGAATATAAATAAGAATAATAATAATAGTAAAAATAATAATAAAAAGGACATAAATCAAAAATAAAGTGAAATAAGGGCTTCGGCCCCTTTACCAAAATAATAATAGTAATAATATTAGTAAAATAAATAAAAAAATTTAGTAACAACAATAATAATGAAATAGTAATAATAATAATGATAAAACCATAATAATGTTGCAAAATAATAATAATAATAATAATGGTAGTAATAGTAATGATAATATTTGAAGATAAAAATGAAGTAGGGTTTCTACCCTACATTAAAAAATAATAAACTTACTAAATAATAATAATGATGATGATAACAACACTAATAATAATAAATGCTAATGATTAAAATGATGATCATATTAATAATAATAAGACTTTATATCTATAATACTACTACTATAATTCAAAATATGCACAATAGGGTTTCAGCTCTATAGAGAATAATAATAATAATAATAATAGTAAAACTAATAGTAAAGTAGTTGTAATATTAATAATGAAATAATAATAATAGCAATTTGAAATAGTAATAATAAAAATAATAATTATAATAATAAACACATATTAATAATAATAATAAAATCAAAATAAAAAATACACTAGTGCTTTAGCCCTCAATAGAAATAATAATGAAAACATTAATACTACTAATAAGAATAAAAATAGTATTTATATTCAAATAAATGAAATAAAATAAATTAAGGCTTATAAAAATAAGGAAAAGGGTTGAGAGGGTCTAGAGTTAAACCTTAAACTAATGGTGATAAGCGGCAACGGTGGTGATGCACGGCTGTGGAGGCGGTGGTAGAAAAAATAAAAGAAAAAAGGAAATGTAAAGGTTGGGAACAAAATAGGAAGAATGAAGGTGGGAGATGGGGTGTTTAAGACTGCCTAGAGGGAGAGGAGCAGAATAAGGGTGGCAGCGTAGCCAAAGGCAGGGGCGCACGGCGGTGGTGATGGTGGCCGAATGGAGAAGAAGAAGAGAAAGAGAGGAGGAGAGGGAGGGAGAGGAAAAGAAAGTTAGGGGAAGGTAGAGTAGGGTCTGCAGAATAGAATGGGAGGTGAAAAAGCGGCGGAAATAGTAGAAGAGGTGGCTAATAGTGGCTCAAAAGGTGGTCGAGACAGAAAATGGGTTGGTTGAGGGGCTACTTCGCATAGCCGGGGTGGCTTGCACAGGAAGAATCGAGGGATATGCGGTGTTTGGTTAGCTAGAGGGTGGTGCAAGGATGAGTTTAGTTGCAAGATATGGCGGTGAAGTTTGCCGGAGGCGGCAGACGAGGCGTCTAAAGGGGTGGTGGTAGCAAGGTCGTAAAATTCTAGGTAGGAATTAAAAGCTCGATACAAGGCAGCTTATGAGGGTATTTATAGATTTTAGAAGGGAGGTTAGGGTTTTGTGGGTTGGCTACAGGGTAAGGCAAGTAAGTTATGGTTACCAGCGGCGAGGTTGGCCGGTTAAACTCAATTCTAGGCAGGGGGTTGCGCAGGGAAAAGGGAGGGGAACACCCGAGAAGAGAGAGTGTTGGTTGGGGTCAAAAGGGCTGGCGAGTCAAGGGGAAGAGAGAGGAAGGAAAACAGTTGTAACCGGCAGCGAAATGTTCGGCTAGGAGGCGATGTAGTTGTAGGTCGGTGGAGCTGGGCAGGTGCGAAGGAAGAAGAAGAGGAAAGATGGGGCTGACCCGTGGTTTAGGATATAAAAAAAAGATAGACCGGCCGGCGACGTTGGTTAAATGTTTTTAAACAAAGCGTGACATTTTGGAAAAATAAGAGATAAAATTTACTGCGGCAAATATAGGAAGAAGAGGACGGATGTACAGGCTGGGCTGTAGGCTAAGGAAGGAAGGACGGAGGAAGGAATTGGGCCGTGGGTGGGCAGGCCCAAACGAGGAGGGGACAAAGAAAAAGAAAAGGAGAAGAAAGAAAAAGAAAGGAAAGAGGAAGAAAGAAAAGAAAAAAGGAAAGGCAAAAAGGAAAAATAATGGATTAGGCTAATAAAATTAATTAGGGTACTTGGAATATTTAAAAATAATAATATTTAAATAAAATATTATTTAAATCCCTTTTCAGGCTAAATTAGGATTTTTGAAAGATTTTTTATAAATTCCATTTTAATCAGCAAAACACCCTAATTTTATTCAATTAAATTATTTATAAAATTCTTATTAAGTTGGAACTATTTTATCCTTCTTATTTTAAATAAAATAATTTATTTAATTAATTTCAAAAATAAAATCCTTAATTAGCTAAAATGCAAAAACATTACTAATAATTTTTTATTATTATTTTCTTCTTGAATAACCCTATTTTATTCCTTTTTATTTTCATAAAAATAATTTATTTAATTAATATTCATAATAAAACCTCTTTTAAATATATTTTTTAAAATTAGAAATTTTGAAGGCATTTTAGGTAGACCCAAACACATGCATTACTTTGTCGACCTAAACACATCTTTGAATTTGATTTTTCAAAAACAAATTCCTTACACTAAAATGGAACCTTACTAACATATATCAATTGTTCCCAAGAGATTCTTAAAAAATTTCGTGATGTGTTTAACCCAAAAAATTACTTTAAATAGTTCTATAGGTCGATTGAGATAAATGAGGGAAAGAGATTACCTTAGCCATTGTCTTCTTCCTCCTCTCTCCTCTACCTAATTCTAAGATCAATTGCTTCGACCTTAGACATATTACTAGTAGCTAGAAGATTTCTTCCACGCTAACCTCCCATTTCTTCATTCATATATGATATTTCTTGCTTGTTTTACCAGTGTTCCTTATAGTCTCCAATTGAGCTCGGGAGATTAGGTCAAAAAATCCTAAGCAAATATGTCAATAATAATCAAATAAAAATGTTCAGCAGTAAGGTTTTGAGTTACTTTCCTAACCATTTATATTTCCCTTTGAATGGTTTGCTATAAATAACCCTAATCATCCCTGTAATTCACTTTCATTCAGCCACCAAACTCCCCTAAGTTCTTTATTCTCCTCTCTTCTTCCACACTTGAGCACTTATTAGTTTATTTTATGAACTCTCTTGATTCTTTCTCTAGCTCTATCCTATTTCAATTGTTAAGCAAGGCAGAGCTAAATTTTGGGAAAATATTAAGTGGTCTAGTTGATCTTTTCTTTGTTTTGTCTTAGTGGTAT
This sequence comes from Tamarix chinensis, assembly GCA_030549775.1. NCBI lineage: Eukaryota > Viridiplantae > Streptophyta > Magnoliopsida > Caryophyllales > Tamaricaceae > Tamarix > Tamarix chinensis. The sequence continues at coordinate 27,506,458 of CM060175.1, forward strand.
GTCCTTATTCCCTTATGCTTTCTTTTCCAAAATTTGATGAGGTTTTGGTATAATATCTGATTTAAAATTTTAGATTTTAAAATTTCAAGAGTTAAAATTTTCAAAAACTTTGAAAATTCTAGTTTTAAGGGGATTTAGCGTGCATCATGTAAGTAATTCTTACTCTTAAAATTTTAACATGTGCTTATGCATGAAAAGTGATATCTTAGTTGGTTCATACAAGTTGGTATAAAGAAATGAGTGCTTGCATAAATGACATAGATTGAGTAATGAACATGAAAAATGGATAAATAAGGCTATGATGATATTAGGGCAAAAAATGCATGTTAATCTAATTAGAAATATGTTAGCTTATGTTGACACATGTTCTAAAGTGGTTAGAAATGATTTTTATGCAAGAATCTACATGAAATTTATGAATTGGTACTGTAGTACAAAAAAATTGACTGGTTCCCGTAACAATCTTTTGGTTGACCCAACCCATCAATTGGTACACTTGTAGAGACCTTGGTCTTGCAACCTGCTCAATGTTGTCAACTGATTTCGCAAAATCAATCAACTAGTCTATAAATAGTTAACTGGTTTATCCAAACCAATTAACTGGTTTACCAAAAACACTCAACTAATTTGAAGAAAGCATGATCTGGTTGAGTTAAATCAATTGACTAGCCAACCCAAACTAACTAACTGATTGGGCCAGACTGATTGACAGGTTCGAAAAAATTGCTTAATGTATTCCTTTTAAGTTTAGCTTTACTTTCATTTCATGATTGGTATTATAACATGCCTATTAATGGGATAATTTACCAATTTTAACATGGATTATTATACTAATCAAGGGATTGAAATGGATCAAATCTTGTGGCATACATTATGAGTAATATGAAGGATAAAAGTGTACATCACTTATGATAAGTGATAATAGGGAGATGAGAATAACATGAATCAATAAGGGTATGACATAAAAGACTATGGTGGATATAACTAAATTTGACCAAAGGCCATTAGATGGCCCAAATGGTTGGTAAAAATGGAAATAGTTAATATAAGAATATACCTTAGTTTCTTGTATTAGCCTTGTATAATCAACCATCCTTATGCATAAAACACTAATCACTTAAAGTAAAAGAAATTTGAGTTGAGTATGGGTTTAGGTTATTCAATCTTTGATTAGCTACTTATGGTTAGTCTGCCTTTGGGCATTTTTGGTACCTTTTGGCTTTGCCTTCGTGTGAGATCTTGAGAGGTCCTAATGCCTTACTCTAGACACCAATGGTGTACTTGGAAGTATTGATACTTATTATACCGCAAAAATTTACTTACCCTAATCCTACTTAACTAGCACCCTAATTTGATCATAAAATTAAAAATCTTACATTATCCTTAACCTAATTTTTTAATTAAAAAACTTTAATCAAATCCAAAACCTAACCTAGGAAAATTATATTTTGTAAACTGGAAATAAAATCTGCTAAAATTTTTGCTAATCCTAACTATTTTTTCTTATTTAGAACCCCCTTAACTAACCCATAAGGCTCTATTTAGTTTTAAGAATGTGTAAGGGAAAGAAAATTAAAATCAAAGTACTTTCCTTCAAACTTTTCTCAAAGAAAATTATAAAGTTAATCTTTAGAAGTTTTATACCTTACTCTTTTTCTATTTCATTAGCTCATGTAAATTAAACACAAAAAATTATTTTCCTCTTTATTTTCTTTCTTTTCTATAAAACTTTCTATTAACCAAATAAAGCATAAATCTTTTTCTCTTTTCCCTTTTCTTTCTCCTTATTTTCTTTCATCTCCTTTCTCGCATCAATCTTAGCCGTAATATTTGAAATTCATGCAACTTACTTCTCCTTTTCCCACTTACAACATCTCCCATCATGTGTCATCCATCATCATCTCCCCTATCGTTTTTCATCTTCACGCAACACACCATACACACACCCTAACACTTTTCTTCTTCTACTTCTTCTCCTTCTTATTCTCATGTAACATACACACTCACCATCACCATCACCTGCATTTTTCACCACAACACACAACCATCATCTCCACTATCGAGAAGTATAAGCTACTACCTTACCATGCTACATCAATACACAACCCAACCTATACTTCGACATGTAGAGTTAAAATTGGTGCCAGAGTCAAATGCTGCTTCAACTCCTAGAATGCTCCCCCACATGCATTGTCTCAGTGGAATCTGGTCATCTTCTTTAGAAGGTTCGTCAAGGGATGACCCACCTCAAGAAATCCTGAACATAATGTCTATAGTACCCGACCAAACAAAGAAAACTATGAGCCTTAGGGACACTAGTGGGTCCCTTCCACTCGATCACTGCCACTATCTTTACTGGATCCACAACAACTCCTCATATAACTTATGCTACCTTTTAAAGCCAAAAATCACACTTAGAGAGTTTAGCATACAACTTATACTTTCTAAGAAGTGACAATATTATGTGTAGGTGCTACTCATGCCCCTCTCCACTCTGAGAGTACACAAAGATGTTGTCTATGAAAACCACTAAATTGATTGAGGAATGGTTGAAAAATCTTCATCATCAAATCTAAAAGATGACAAGTGCATTAGTGAGCCCAAAAGGCATCATCGTACTCTCATAGTACCCATACCGTATCCTAAAGTCCTTCTTGATGATGTCTTCCTCAGCGATGCACAACTGATGGTATCCTGATCTCAAGTTGATCTTCAAGAAGATCTAAGCACCTTGAAGCTGGTCAAATAGATCATTAATACTCAAATGTGGATACCGGTTCTTCACTTTCAAATGGTTCAAACTCCAATAATCGATGAATAGATGAAGTCTCTCGTCCTTCTTCTTCAACAAAAAAAACTAGTGTTCCTCATAGAGGCACACTTGGGTGAATGTACCCGTGTTCCACTAAATCCTCCAACTAGGCCTTAAACTCCTATAACTCTACCAGTTTCATCCGATATGGCTCCTTCAAAACTAGCTCAGCCCCCAATACTAACTCAATAGTGAAGTATATCTCAAGCACCGGTGGCATACTTGGGATCTCCTCCGAAAACACATTAGGCACTCTCTAGCAATTGAAATATCATCCAATGTTGACACATCCTTATTTAGATCCTAAACTCCACACAAATACATAAGGTAACCTCTTTGCACCAAGGAAAATAGTGTATGGGCAGACGTCATTGGCCTAGGCTTGCATCTCTGATTGGAGACCCTAGCATCCTGAGGTCCCAGCAACACAACTTGCTCTTATGATCAATCTATCAATGCCCAGTATCTCCCTAACATTTCCATCCTCAAAATAATGTTAAATCCTTAAAGGTTAAACTCAACCAAATCCACTTGGATGTCTACCCTATCTATCTCTAAGGCCATGTCCAAGTAGAGCCTAGTGTAATCTAATATATCACCAGAAGGTAACATCACATATATAAATAAAGTAGAAGATGGAGACAATGTAGCTCTAGCAATAAACATCATAGACACAAAAGACATAGATGCCCCCAAATCAAACAAGATATAAGCTAGTAGTGAGAGAATGGAGAACATACCAGTTACCATGTCCAACTGTCGATCAACCTCTACTTGGCTGATGACGTTCAAGTGCCCAACTAATTGTCCTCCCTGATATCCTCCATGACACCCTCTAGAACCCTGATTCTATCTTCCTTTCTCAGGCAAAGGGTGAGGCCCCCATGGTCTCCCCTATACCTCATTACGCTGCCTACTGGTTGGGGCAGATGCCCTCTACGGCTAGTAGGGTCACTATTGATTGGCCTGCTATTAAGGTAATAATTATCCCTGCTACTAAAAATTACCTTACTATCATTGGCACTTGAAAGACCAGTGGCCCCACTGACCATAGGCTCGACACTATATAGGAGTTTCCCGACAGTTATGTTCCGGGTTATCCCGACCACAAAAACGATAAGTGAAGCTTCTTGGTGGTTTTGTGAGCCTACTCCAGCCACTCATCTAGCCCTAGTGTCGTATCTAACCACCCTAAGACTGGATCTGACCTTGCTAATAGAACATACGAGGTCCGCTTACTTGAAACTGCCACCAGAACCATGCGTCACTAGCTTCCTCTTACCTAGAATAGAAGCCTACTCCTATACCATATTAGCAGCGACACACCCTCGCACATACAACATGGCTAGGTCATGGAAAAAAATGACACCCATCATCCTTCTAATGCTGAAATGGAGCCCGTACTCAAACAAGTACACTACCATTGACTCACTCAATACTATCCCTAGTGTGAACATCAAAAGCTCCGTGAACCTAGTGTAGTACTGTCTCACTATCATGTTACCTTAAGTCAACTGCATGAACTCCTTCAACTTGTCCTTATTAAGGCTCTCAAGGTAAAGCTTAGTGTAGATCACCATCTTGAATTGAAGTCCCCCCAGGACATTGGTGGCCCCCCTACACACAACGGCCTACCCACTAGATTTCGGCAACTCCTCGAAGAAAGTAAGCTGCAATGCTTGCCTTCTGAGCAAGTGGACAATCCATTACCTCGTACATCCTATCCATGTCCCTAATCTGTTCCATGATGAATTATCCTCTTCACTTGTGTAGAGGGGTGGGTGATGTCCTTTAACCCTTCGAAGCTAGTATTTCCTAATACCTTCCTATGGGTAATACAGACATGGTGGAGGCGGTTGAGGCTAAGGTAGAGGAGGCGGTGAATGCTTAATAAACTGGATGAATACCTCAAAAGCCTCCTCTAGGAGACCAATGTGACCGTTAAGTGCCATGACAAATTAGCTGCAGGATAGAAAACATGTTATGAAGAATATTCCTAGCTAATTGATAGGTAGTACACATACTCACAATCAAAGGCGACTTATGTTACCTGTTCTCAATTCCTTACAAGTTAATCTAGGTTTTCAAATAATTATTATTTTTTTAAATATGAACTCGACTGATAAAATCAAATAAAGGATCATTTGAAGACCAATGTTTTTAAAATAAAAAGGTAATCAAAACTAAATCTCTAATACCAACTTATGACACCCCAAATTACTATCGAAAAGTTTCATTTTATAGTAGAAGCAAACTAAAATAACCTAGTGTTACCACCATAATTGACATAAGTTGGGCTTACCATCGAAACCTTATGTCAATCACAAGGCTAAATAATTTAACTTTCTCAATATGATAGAACTGAAAACAAGAGAAGTTTCATAACACAAAATACGAGTTTAGAGATTAACTCCAGATTAAAATAACAAAATACTACAAAAGTGATATCATGGATCAAAGGTCCAAAAAGGGTATCCAATTAAAAACATCATCCGGATAACATGACTCTTCGTCCAACACAAATAAAAGTCACTCTTCCCCACACAATGCATCAAAGGCAACAACATCATCAATTGGACCTTCAAAGACCAACACAAAACCATTAGGGTCATCTGCTCATAGGAATAAGAAACACCCATGAAAAGGATGATCAGTACACTACATATTGGATAAAGTAACAATACAGTCAAAATCGGAAAAACATATCATTACATACATTCACTTCAAAAATTAATATACACGCGAGAAAAAAGAATCAAAATAAGTTAATTACTGGTCCAATTTCTTTATGATTGAATATGATACAACCCATACTTTCATTAATTTTAAGTTCTAGGATCCCACTATTCTTAAACCGATGGAACGGTATGAAACACCTCCTAGGGCAAAATACTTTTAGCCACTATTATTAAGTTGGTGGAACGGATTCTACACCTCACAGGAAAAAATGCTCCTATCCACTATTCTTAAACTAGTGGAATAGTCTAAAGCACCTCCCATAGCATAACGCGCCAAGCCACTATTATTAAATTGTTGGAACAGACTCCTACACCTCGGTCCTAACTCACATAATCTTTCACTGTAAGTGATTAGCGTCTTTATCAATGGTTACTTATCTTAAACTTATAATATCTTTTACGTTGAGATTAGGTCCCACTATTCTTAAACCGAGGGAATGGTTTGATGCACCTCCCAGGGTAAAATACGCCTAGCCACTATTATTAAGAAGGTGGAACGAACTCAAACAACACCTCGACCACACTCACGTGATCTTTTACTTTAAATGATTACTGTCTTGTTCATGACTGTTTTATGAGTAAGAAAAATAATTAAGGCAATCAAAGACATCAACATATAGATAAAAAGACTGTTCTCAAAGATTAATACGCTTATTTTCCCCCAAAAATTCTAAATTCACAATTTAAACATAACTTCCCCCATATTGATCATTTACCCACCAAATTTATTATATGGCCCTCAAATAATATTATCATTAACATACCCAAATTTTGAGGTATAACTCTCATGTCTTACATATTAAATAATACCCCTATCTCAAAAATTACTATTTATAAAGCTCTTAAAACCCTATTTTTATGGGTAAGTCATAACTTCTCCCATAGGGCTCATATAATTACCAAAAATAAATTTACATGATTAAATTATCCATATTAACAACATATCCAAAATTCGTAGCCTAAATCTAACATTTCACATATGTGATAATAATATTACTATTTTAAGGCTACTATTCCCACATTGGGCTATTTTCTCATGTGAAGAACTTATGACCTTTATAATCACTCCTAAACACTTCACATGATATTATTAGCATATTTTAATCCATATAACACATTTAAATACCAAAATTTCCATATTAATCTAAATTAACTAAAATGCCCTTAAAGATAGCCGATAGCCCTTCTTTTATGAAAATCTTATATCCTCCATATCATTATTTCCAATTCCTCCTTTTATCAATATACATCTTAAATATCATTATTTACCACTTATAATAATTCATTAGGCCCAAGATACTCTCCCATAAATTATACTCATCCATAAAAATATGACTTAGCATAATATCATCGTATTAGCATATCTTTCATTATTCATACTTCCTTTCTATCACATACTTTATATTAGTCTATCATATCATAAAAAAAAATTCATTTTAATAGCATCTTAAAAATAACATAATAACACACATAATCATACAAGAATTTAACACAAAACATGAAACATGGACTAGCATCCTTACTAATAAAGGCTTTGGTCTCTCAAAACGCTTATCCTAATTCGCTTCTTCCAAAAATCTTGGAATATCACCTAAGAAAATATAATAAGAAATAATTAGAATTATTCATATAATTAATTAAGGTTTAAGGTAATGGAGATAAACCAAACTGGGTTCGAAGAACCCGAAGCCAGCTAAAAAGGCTAGCAACGGCACAAACTGTCATTGCTAGGGAGTGGACAATGGCAAGGAGGGACAAAAGTGAGGTAGGGAATGGTAATTATATTTGGAATGGGCTGTAGAGAATGGAAATTGTTACTGATTCTAGGGGTGTTTGGAGGATTTTTACAAAGGGTAGGGGAGGTTTTGGTTGGTTTTATCATTGGTTAGAGGGTGTGTTTCAGTAGATTTTTCCGCAGCTTGGGGGTAAAATGGGTGGTTTTGCTGCAGCTAGGGGTGTTTTAGAGGATTTTTCTCAGCTAGAAAAGGGGAAATGGGAGGTTTTTCCGATGGTGGTGGATGTGGCACAACATCTGTAACACCCCAAAATTCACTAAATTTCTTTTTTTGAAAAGCGGAAGCAATTAAAATAGAAATACTTAAAACCTGTGAATTTTGGGAATGTTACCGCCACACTTAGTACCAACCGGTTCTCTCAAACCGTTCCAGTACCAAGTTCTAAGGCTAAAGAAAAGATTTATGTTAAATTCAAATTAACAATTCATAAAAAGATTCGAAAGATCATACACAAAATTAGAGTACGAGAAATTAAATGTTAATTACAATACCCTTGAAGTTTCAAATAACACTTGTAACTTCCAAATAGAAATACATTTAAACAAGATAAAACCCGATAGGTCAAATTCCGGATTGCCTACTCACTCAAATCAGGCCTGCCACCCCAAAATAGTCTCTGATCTTAAACCTGCACAAGAGGTCTGCTCCCCACCATCAGTGGATCATCACAGGACCCATCAACCAAGGTAGTATCAGTACGGGTCCAGTACTGAGTAAGGTGACTTGATCACTAAGGCCAACACACAAACACATAAATCATGCAGAACATAAAAGGGCATAATTACCAACACAATGACATAAGGTGCTTACGACCATCCAAGTAAGAGTACAAGGCCCGATTATAGACTGGATTAATTTTTAAATTAATCTCTTATCAGAATTCATTTCACACCATACTTTTTATCAAGTCCATACGAGTACGGGAACCCCACTATTTTAGCCGATGGATCGGTTGCGAGGGTAACATACCCTGCCACTATTTTAGCCGGTGGATCGGTCGCGAGGGTAACATACCCTGCCACTATTATATGCCAGTGGATCGGTCTGGCCCCTTCTCGCACGGTGTTCCACTGTAAGTAATTAGTATCTTTCCCATGTCTTAGCAACTATAGGGTTTGATTTTGTTGAGCTCGGGATCCCCCACTATTATTGCCAGTGGATCGGTCGCAAGGGTACATGCCCTGCCACTATTATAGCCGGTGGATCGGTCGCGAGGGAAATATTCCCTGCCACTATTATGCCGGTGGATCGGTCTGGGCCCGGCTCAACATCTTTCACTTTACGTGATTAATATCTTAAGTATCTTATTCAAAGACTTTTACCCTAGGCATGCATAAATCTTCACACATCATTATTACACTTTAATCACCATATACACATGATAACACCAAAAACCCTAATCAGCCACCATATACCTCAATTAACCACAACAAACCATAATTCAGTCTCCTCCATACCCTTAATTGGCCCCACGTGCTATTTTTCATCCCAAGTGCTCAAACACCCAAACAACACTTACATTACATTCCTTACATCCCAAATTAACTTTCCATAAGTAAATTTAATACCCATGCAAACATTAATCTCCCCATGCAAACCTTCGAACCTTTTTCATGCAAACCCTAAAATTCCACGTGAAACCCTAAATTCAATCATGCAAACCCTAATACCACCATACAACCATCAATGTCACCATATAAATCCTATTACCACAATACAACTATAATTACCACCATACAAGCCTTAATATCATCATACAAACCCTAAACCTAATATACATCCATTAATACCACCAGGTAAACCCTAGATTCCGTCATACAAAACCCTAAATTCAAACCATATAAAACCCAAAGATTTGTCCATACCAACCCTAAATTCAAACCATAAAGATTCTTCAATGCCAAACCCTAAAGTCAAACCATAAAGATTCATCCATACCAACCTTACATTCAATCCTCACCAAACCAAAGACTCATCCTTAACAAACCCTAGATTCAAATCACATAAAACCGAAGATTCATCCATACCATAAAATTGATTAAATTCTCCCATTCATAACCACAAATTAGATTTTCCCATACAAGACCACAAGTTAGATTCTCCCACATAAAATCACAAATTAGAACCTCCTAAGCAAAGCCATAAATTGGATTCCCCCAAACAAATCATAAAACTAGATTCTCCCAATCAAATCATAAATTAGATTCTCCCATATAATATCATAAATTACATTTTCCCAAATAACATCATAAATTAGATTTTCCCAAATAAATCATAAATTAGATTCTCACATATGATATCATAAATTACATTCTCCCAAATAACATCATAAATTAGATTCTCCCAAACAAACCATAAATTCAATTCTCCCATATAACATAATAAATTAGATTCTCCCAATTAACATCATAAATTACATTCTCCCAAATAAAATCATATATTATATTCTCCGCATAAAACCATAAATTATATTCTTTCATCTAAAACCATACATTAGATTATTCCTTATAAAACCATAAAATTAGGTCAACTCACTTCCATTAGTCAACTTCTTTCCTCATTCTCCTTTTTCATCTTTTCCCCCACACAACCACATCAACATCCTCACATGCATGTCCTACAGGTCACAACACATATCGTCACCTACATATAGCACACATGCCATACAAAAACATACTTCAACTCCAAGTCATACCACATATAAAATATTTAATTATAATAAACACTAGATACATAACATACGAAACACATAATACACATAATACACATAAGCACATAAAAGGCCTTAGCACTCCTTAACTAAAACGACACCGGTCTTGGAGCACGCTCCTACGCCTCCTCAAGGTTTTGACCAAATAACAACTTGCTAATACAAATAACATTAATAAAATTCTAACTTTGCTAAAGATATAGAAATAACAGAAATATTATAAAGGTTGATAATATAGGGTTAAATACTTTACCCTAATAATAATAATGATACTAAAATAATATAAATGAGAATATAAATAAGAATAATAATAGTACCAATAATAATAACAATAAAAAGGACATTATTCAAAAATAAGGTGAAATAAATGCTTTAGCCCCTTTTCCAAGATAATACTAATAATAAAATAAATAATCAAATTTAGTAGTAGTAATAATAATAATAATAACAAATTTAGTAGTAGTAGTAGTAGTAGTAATAACAATATATATATATATATATATATATATATATACTTATAATATAAAAGGAAATAGTGCTAAAAATGATAATATATTAGTAATCATGTTAAAATGCTAATAATAGTAATAAAAAAGGCAAAAGCTGCGAGGCTTAATTAAAATTTTAGGTTTCTAGGCCTCCTGAAATAATTACACTATTAAATAATTAATTACACTAATAATAATAATATTAATCATATTATTATTAATAATAGTAAACATGTACTAATTCTATTAAATAACTAAAATTCGAGAATAATAGTTTTTATAACTCAAGAATACTCCCAAACCTGTAAAGAAGATTTAACCATTAGATTATAGTTGATAAAAATAATAATGATAATTATAATAATAATAATTAGAATCGAATTAAAATTAAAAATTAGGATAAAAGCATGATAATTATCAATAAATCGAAAGTAAGTGTTTAAAAGGTCTAGGGTTTCACCTTGAGTTGGAGTATGAAGGTGGCACCGGCGATGGTTCCTGGAGGTGGCCGGAAAATGGGTCTAAGGGGGCCAAAAATTAGGAAAATGGGTGATGGAGAGGAAGAAAAACTAAAATAATTATATGGGGCTGTAGAGGATAATTAGTAGGAGTTAATGGTTGGTTTGGAAGGTGTTAGAAGCGGCGCATATGGTGGTGGATGGTGGCTTAAGGTTTCGGGGTCAAAATTCTGGCTAAAGGATAGCAAACTTTGCACGGTTATGGATGCCCGTGCAAGAAGAATCAAAGGTTGAGAATGGATTAGTTAGCTAGATGGAGTTGCAGGGAAAAGTTTGGAATGCAGAAGTGGCGCTGAGGTTGACTATCGATAGCGGACGGGGCATCTGAATCTGCGGTGGCTGGGTTTCTTACTTAGGGTTTCGGGAAATAAAAGATTTTAAAATCATCCATAACTAGGCTATATATAGAGTTTATATGGGTTATTAGGGTTTTGGGGGTCGCCTGGGTGGTATTGTATGCTAGGGTTATGGTGGCCGGTGGCAGGAATCGACCGTTGATCATTTGGGTCGGGGCCGAAATTTCATGAGCCAAAAGAGAAGGAACGAGCGAGATTTGAGAATAATTAATCATTCCAATTCAATGTGCGAGTCAAGAGAAAGAAAAAGAAGGGTGAATCGTTTGGTCAGAATTCTCGTAGCCGACGCCGCCATTTTCGGGCTGGGAGTTGCAGGCTGCGATCAATGCTGTCGGGGCTGGGAGTGCGAAGCTGGGGAAGAAGAAAAGGGCTGGACCGGCGGTCCAGAAGAAAGAAGAGAAAAGAAAGGGAGACGGGCGAACCGGGCGCGACGGGGAAAATTCATTAAACAAAACGACACGTGTTGAGTGGAGAAAAGAAGAAACATGGCGCTTCGAGGGGGACGAAGGGTGCCTGGCGCGGCTGGGCCGAAGAAGGAAGAGGAAGAGGAAGACTGGGCCACCGGGCTGGCCCAGTTCGGGGAGAAGAAGGAAAAGAAAAAGAAAAGAAGAAGAAAAAGAAAAGGAAAAAGGGAAAAATAAAAAATAGTGGGTTGGCTCGATTAATTTAATTAGAATATTTGGGATATTTAAAAATAATAATATTTAAATAAAATAATCTTTAAATCCCTTTTTAAGCTAAATTAGGATTTTTTTAAAGATTTTCGATAATTTCCATTTTAATTAGTAAAACACACTAAATTTCTCCAATTAAGTTATTTATAAAATTATTATTAATTTAAAACTATTTTCTCATTCTTATTTTAAATAAAATAATTTATTTAATTAATTTTCAAAATAAAATCCTTAATGAGATAAAATACCCAAATTCTCTTCTAATAAAAATACTTATAAATTTCTTCTTGATTTGCCCTAATTAATTCAATTTAAAATAATTTATTTAAATAATTCTTATAATAAATATCCTTTAAATGTAGTTGATACAATTAGAAATTTTCGGGGCATTTCAACAACGGCTGCCGAAGATGGGTTTTTCGGGGGTGTTTTTCAGTAGTTTTGGTGACAATATTGAGGGGAAAGAAGGAGGGTGTTTTGGGATGGCCTTTTGACAGAAAATTAGAGGAATAAGGAAGTATTTTTTGTGAATTAAATAAGGTATATGTATAAATATTTACATACATGCAGAGAGGGAGAGGAGAGAGGTTCCGATTAGATAAAAATTTCAAACCCAACCCACAATCGTAAGAGCTGTGAATTGATGGGGTAGAGGTATACTTGACAGAGGGAGGGTAAGGTGATCGATATAGAGAGAAAGAAAAAGAATTATATAATATTTGGAGAGTGGAAGTAAAAGGAAAAAGGGAAAGAAAAAGGTGTGGGTTTATATTTAGGTTTAGGTTAAATAATTATCCGGAATCATATTTAAGTTTGGAAAAATATTAATAACCCAAAATAAAAATTAGGAGTAGGCTAAGATTTAGAAGTTGGGAGTTAGGGTAAGATAGAAAAATAAATTTTGAATTAGGTTTTGATATTAATTACTCGAGATTAGGTTTAGCTAAAAATTTGGGGTGTTACACTTATCACCTCTGTAATGCTAAAAACTCTCAGCTAGCCTCTTAGTTCCACTAAGTCTCTTCTTCGCCTCTTGAATCCATCCTAGGATACTAGACCTCTCATAAATAGTGAGCACATCAGTAATGGCATAACCTAGAAAAAACTCGTGGGGTATATAGGTCCAAACCCTACTCAAAGTGATGAGCAAGCATCTCCTCACTACCAGCTATTTCGGGTGAAAAAGCAAGAAGCTTGGAAAACTAGTTGAAGTAATCCTCGACCAACAAATTTCCCATGTAAGGGGCCAGAAACTCGACATTCTTTGCATGACACACGTGTAATGGGTAGTAGCGTGCTTTTAAAGCTGCTAGAAAACCATCCCAAGTGTCTACCAGCTCCACAACTTGAAGCTGGTATGCTCTCCACCACACATCTCTCTTTCCTCACAAGTAAAAAGTACTAACATCCACCTTCTTTCCCTTTGGGAAATTGAAAGCCCTAAAGATCTTCTCTAGCTCTCTAATCCATCCTTCCAACTTTGTCAGATCCTCAACTCCCTCAAATACAAATGGGTGATGAAACCCAACCTCTCTAAGCCAATTATCGACATGAGTAGGTGCCGGAGGTGGTGGTTGTGGCTGAGGTTGCGGTTGTGGTTATGGTTGAGGCTCTACCACTCACTTAGCAACTACAAAAAGTAACTCCTCCATACATGCAAGATTCAATTTTCCTGCCATATTGCTAAAGAAATAAGGATAATAGGGTTACCACATTAGAGAACACAAACAAAGCCCTCCTAAAAGGCTAAGCACGTCATATCATTTAAAGGCCAACAACAAAACATTAACACTCATCACAATGGTCATACAAACATTGCACACACAAGTTGAAAAGAGATTAATTGCATTCAAATCAAAATAGACAGTCATACAACATTCAAGTTTACAAACTTACAACATCAACAACTAAAGATCCTACAACAAAAGAACTCCATTCCTCTAAGGCATCTTATACTACAAGGATAGTCACTACTAAACCAAGCATCCGCCTAATCCCCAATTTCTAAGCATAGGATGCCTAAAAAGAACCTTGAAATCTAACCTAAATCAATCATCGCCATCAAAACTCAGAAGGCTTAAGTCTATGGTAGCATCAAAATCCCAACTCTCACGGATAACCCTCTAGAACCATTCTTAATGTAGAATCATTTGCTCTTGCCCAAAGTCATACAGAGGCCAGTCTACTTCGTCTAACTCACTTGGATAATCTAGGGCAACACTAAGCAGTAGTCCATGGATAGCCCTCCACACATCCTCAATTAAGATTAACTCCCTGGCTAGCTAGTCATAGTGTAATAGGAAACACTCGCCCTCCATAAACTTGGGATGGGGGAAGCTTGTCACAAACAAATCTCTATACACCTCTCTTACTGTAATCCACGACTCTACTAAAGGGAGGGTCCTCAATAAGTGGTTCGATCGGAACATATAAGGCCCAATGTAATGGTCAGCATCCACCATATGATTCAACTCACTACTAAGCCACCTAACATGGACTCTGATGTCTCCTCCAAGTGACATCCTAAGGCTGAAAAGGGTAGTGTAATCATTCTAGAAGATATCCTAGGAAATCCTACAAGACTCAACAATTTAATTGAGAAATCATAAACCAATCCACTTTCTAATAGAATAATTCCTCAAATATCCAATAAAACTACTTCTTCTATATGATAGTTTACCAATAAACACACTAGGATACAAAATCCAAGACTAAGACAAAAGAAATAATAACTCCTACTCATAATCCTCACGAGGCTAAATCGGGTTTCAAAACATTTCAGAAGTGGAAGGTTATAAAAATAGAAGAGAGGATTTTAAAACCAAAAGCTCTGATACTATCTTGTAACACCCCCATTTTTAGTATTTAAATTTTTTTTTGTGGAAGCATTAATTACCAAAGATAATGGGTATTAGCACCACACCTAGATTAACTTGGAGATATTAGCCCTTGCTATGGAGATGCAAATTTGAGGGCAAATTAAAATCAAAAAGGGGAGAATGATGTAGGAGAAAAAACTAAATAATAGGCTTCATAATAATGGAATCAATTATTCTTCATTTGAAAAGTGTCTCCTGCAAATTTAAAGACCAATAGATGGTTATGTTGCTCGAAACGTAACAAACAAGCAATTAAATGTCTATGTGTATGCGCATGGCATGCATAGAGGGAGTAACCACATGCATGAGGAGGATGTTGGCAGGATTTTTGAGCATTAATAAGTCATTTAGCTAATTTATTAATTAATTAATAAAGTAGGAAAATAAAGGTAGCATAAAATGAGCATAAAGGTAGCATAATATCTTTTAGCTTGGAATCTTTTGGAATATGCTTTAGCTAGTGGTAGAAAGGTTATATTATTCATTAATGTTGATCATATTGATTTTATTATCAAGAATTGAATTTGAATGTCAATATTGAATGAATTCAGTGTGATTTCAAGAACAAGCAAATCGAATCTATGTGAACAATTTGACTTGAAAGTTTTAATCTCTTTGTATGTGTGAATTAGAGATTAATCCATATTTTTTCTAATTTTATTAATCCATATTTTCCTACCCTAATTACCATAAAATTCCTACTCAATTTCATGGTAAAATCAAACCCTAAATCAGTATACAAATACCAAAACCCTAAAACATTCATTCAAAACCCTAACCATCCATACCAACCAAACACCGCTCTATTTCCTCTCTTTCAAACCAAACCCTAACCCTATCCCAAAACCACAATTCCAACCTATATCCAAACCCTAACTTTTGACACTAATCATCTTCATCAATCCACCATTGAATACATTAGCACACACCATTCGAACCATCATCCTTAACAAACTGCCATCACTAATTCATCATCATCATTCTTCTACCATAATTCGAATCACCATCATCTTATATGCATCACTTTTGAAGCTCTAGTATTTTCAATCACCATCTCCAAACCCTTATCATCTTATCCAACTCCATTTAAACCATTAGTTTCACATAATTGAAGATTACACCCTCCCACATACATCAGAGTTATGATATAGGACATTAATCACGATGATTGGCTTATGTCTTACATGGATAAACAAGTGGCACATATTAATGAAATAGGATAAATGGAAATAACCCTAGGGGTTTTTGGGATACTCTATGTTATTGATCATGTAAGTGGTTATGTGAAAGTACATGGTATCCTAAGCATGATGTTTATATTATGATGATGTTGAATATGATGGCATGTGTTATGCACTCTTGCTTATTTGTATAATGTCCTACCATGATGCATCTTATATATTATGATAAATTATCATGCTTGTATACATTTAGGGAGCGACTTGGCTTACTTAGTACATAGTGTATAGATGTGCCCATTTTCTCGGTCACCTACTCATTCCTACGAATAGAGGACCATGTGTAGGTTTTGGGGATGGCCAATGAAGGGTCTATCATAGTTGGTTGCGGCTTATGAGTGAGGAAATTTGGAAGGTTTTGAAGGGTTCTATGGATGACCACTGTACTTGTTTTGGGTCTTATGCCCCAAACCCTATTTTTTAATTCCACACCTTTAGTATATATTCTATAACGATTTGATCAAAACCCTATTTTGTAAACATTTTAGAATGGTTTTGTAACACCCCTATTTTTAGTACTTAAAAATTTCATTTTACAGAAGTGTTAATTACCAAATATAATAGGTGTTACTGCCACACTTAGTACAAGTTTGGTTCCCTTACATTTCTTATGCTAAGTGCTAAGGCTAAAACCAACAAAACTAAAAACAAATCAATAGAAATAAAAGAGAATACATAAATAAAGGTTACAAGTAAATATTTTTCGTACAACAACAAAAATCAAAATACAACTAGGGCTCCACTTATCCTAGCCACTCTTATAACTTTCATGCCACTCCATGGCCTTCACATATTCATCTGCAAATTTAGTATGACTATGACTTCTTTGTATTGAGTAAATCATAATACCTCACAAGAGGTAGCATACCCACATTCCATATAATTGCACAATGATCCAAAACATAGTCAAACAAAAGCACATACCACCACAATATAATAAATCATCGATCAATACATACAAATAGTTATATTCCATTAGAGTCTCATGCTCAACAATCAACCATACTCAACTAAGTCACATCATTTCACGATACACAATAACCATATCAAAATCCATGGCCGAAGGTGACTAATCAAATAAATTCCAATTAACATAATAAGGTACTAAGGCAACTTTCGAACCATCAATCCAGTATATACCAAAAATGAGGTAGGACACTAAGGCAACTACCAAACTCAACAATACATACCAAGGCCATAAAAAATTATTCCTTTATTATTGATATTACTTGAGGGGATACAATCAACTAGGGACACTGAAGTACACCTGGTCATTTTAGTGCACAAAGGCAACACAATATCTGTACTCTAGAACCTAGGGACACAGCGATACGCCTAGTTATACTAGCGCACATAGGCAACATAGTATTCTCCAACCTTGGTCACCCAATCCTTATGTATCGATACTCCCTATTGGGCCCGTAGGTCACCTATAGAGTAGATAAAGGCCTTGCTAGAGCACAGAGGCACACCAGCAAACCAACTCAAATGAGGGCTAACACCACATCTCTAGGGTAGCTAACCCTAGAGAGAAACTATTCCAAAACTCGAGATCTTCCACTTTAAGTATTAGTATTTTATGAGGTGATCACAAACATTTCATACCGTACTATCATTTTCATTTCCATACTTAACCATTTTCTATTATTTCTAAATATTTAGATAAACTCCAAGGTCATCAATCTAGGTCATCAATCTATGTCCAATTATTCACATTAGGTGCATTAGGTCAAAAATGACCAAAACACCCTTGAAACCCTAATTTCATCATTTTTATCCAATTATTCACACAGGAAAAGGAGGATTGTGAGCGAGAAGGAAGGGAGGTGGATTGGGTCATGCTGAATGGCGAGTAAGGCGGAAGAGAAAGGAAGGAAAATGGCTGGTTAAAATGTGCGTAACTGACGGCACCATTCTCGGAGATGGGCGGAGTTGCAGGTCGACAAAGGGAATGGAGTAAGGAAAAAGAAGAAGGAAGGGAAGCATGGACCGGGCGGCTGGAGAAAGAAAGAAAAGGAAAGAAAAGGGCAGAATTGGACCTACGACAATAAATTTTTTTAAGCAAAATGTTGCGTTCCTAGGGGAAAAAAGAAGTAAAGCACAACGCAGCATTTTGGGTCGCCAAAGGAATAAGGAAAAGAAGAGAAGAATGGGTCATTGGAACGCCAGGCCTAAATTAGGAAAGAAGAGGAAAAGAAAAGGAAGAAAAGAAAGAAAAAGGAAGAAAGAAAAGGAAAAAGGAAAAAATAAAAATAAGTGGGTTGGGTATTTAAATTAGTTTGGATATTTTGGATATTTAAAAATAATAAAATTTAAATAAAATAATATTTAATTTCCTTTTTAGGCTAATTTATAATTTTTGAAAGATTTTTCCTAAATTCAATGTTAATTAGAAAAACACCTTAATTATTCCTCATTAAAATATTTATAAATTTCTTCTAAATTTTTCCTAATTTATTTCCATTTATTTAAATAAAAATAATTGATTAATTAATTTTTCTAATAATCCTTATTTAACTAAAATTCATAAGAATTTAGTTTTGGGGCATTTCACCATCATACGTCTTGACCCTCATAGTCTCAATCCCAGCAACTATTCACGAAGCACCATTTCCCAAGACAACAACTACACCTTAAATACTATGAACTAATTTCTATTAGGACAAACATGGTAGCAACACCCCAAATCAAAAATCAACATATTAGTCAATATGGTATGTCTATCTATAGTAGTCGGTACATAACTATCGCCATTAGCTATGGTAGCATCACCCTCATTAGATAAACCATCACTAGTATCTATTAATTTCCTATTAGGATAGTATCTCCTGATATGTCCTTTTATACGACAACCATGGTATGCTACATTCTTCTGTCAACTCATCAACTTAGATCTAGGCATATTTTTAGCACTGGACATCCACTCACATATCCTCCCCCTAGCTACCAATCCCTCACTATGTAAGTCTCCGAAAGTACCATTGCTAGTCAATTACCTATCAATCCACTCCTATTGTAGCAGGGTATACTTTATATCTTTAAGGACTAACTAGTCCTTCCCATACAAAATAGTCTCACAAAAATGCTTAAACCTTGTAAGCAAAGAATATAACAACATAATGGCCAAATCTTCAACATCTAATTTAACATCTATATTATACAAATCCGTAATTATAGAGTCAAATTTATCCAAATGAATTTTCAAAGTTAGACCCTCACCTAATTTCAAGTCATGAATTCGACTCTTCTATAATAGTTGATTTGTTACTAATTTTGTCATGTACAATGCCTCAAGTTTCATCCACAAGGCAACTTTTGTTGATTCTTTTTCCATCTCCTATACCCCATTAGACAAGCATAGTTATGTGGTATAAATGCCTTTAGATCTATGCATTCAAATCTCTCATCTATCATCTACTCTTACTTGTTTGAATGACTAGAAAATGCTTTCTCCAATCCATTATGAATTAGAATCACCCACGTCTTCAATTTTCATAATTGAAAACTCCATATAAGTTAAACTTCTTAATATCGAATCGTGTACCCATCCTGATTACTAGATCTTTAACAACCACATCTTTAATCTCAAATTGTTGTGGAATAGCATAAATTGAAAAGGATTCGATCTAAAAACCAAAATTAATAAGATTGTGAATAATTGAGGATTAAATAACAAAATATAAAATTTGAGGGAAAAGTAGAAATCTTTATTTTCACTCTTATATAATTACAAGATGATTAAACAAATCAATAAATTAATTAGACAAATCTAAAATTCTCTTTTAATAGATAATTCTATAGAGAAGAAAACGAAGTTAAGTTGCACAACTTGATGGCTACGGTTCTCTCATATCTGTTTTATACTAAAAAAAATCCTAAAAGGCAAAATAACATGGTTTAAAAATAAAATAAAAGCACGATTTGTGTTTAGGAAATACGGAATCCCCATATTAATTTCCTTACTCTAGGATTTTTGTTTTTCAAAAACACATCTAGATAATCAATTAAAAAACATGATCCTTGTTAATAAACATGGGACCCTTATGTTTCTCACAAATCTAAAATATTAACCCCAAACTTCTCCACTACTTGCACCAACCAACACAGTATTATGTTGTGCATTAAATACCAAGTCAAAGCTCATGCAAACCATAATTAACAATATAAATCTTTAGTTTTGTTAAAGATAATGATGTCTCCATGAAAAAATTCTTTAAGCTCAAGAATGATCTTCTAACTAGATGGTTACTACCAAGACTCCTAATTCTTCTAAGTGAGTCAAGAATATAAAAAATAATAAAAAATTCTTGTTGGAACTAAATAAGAAATAAAATAGAATAAGCGAGAGAAAAAAAAACTCAACCTCCTCAAAAGAACAAAGTTACAAGGAGGAAAAGAACTAAGACCTTCAAATTTTCTTTAAACCTTAATCTTTTTGGTAAAACAAGGGATTGATAAGGCTAATATTAGGAGAATAGATGAGAGAATAAATTTGATTACAGGAAGAAAATCAATAGGTAAAGCCTCTATTTTCCAGGAGAAATGGAAAGAGAAGAAGAAAAGGAATGTACAACACTTAGTAAGGTAAATCAAAGGATGAAGAGAAAGGAGAGAAAGTATTGAAGGACAAGGTTAAAATGAATTAGAAATGAAGCCTAAGGATGGTTGGGGTTGACATAAAAAAGGGGACGCAGAGAGGTAAAGTTGACATTAGGTGAGTGTAGGGAACCAAAGTGTAAGAAAGGGAATGATGAAAATAGGGGAGATGGAGTACAATAAGGATATGTCAAAGGTAAGGCAAGTCATTGGTGAAAGGAGATCTTCATGCAGCCTTAAGTGCCAAAGGAGAGAATAAAGTGAGGGAAAGTGAGAGTAGGTCAAAAAGTACCTTAAAAATTTTGGCAAAATTGTTTAGCTTAATAAAATCATAAGATGATCTAAATATTGTGAAAAATAATTCCAAAGCATTGAAATATGATTATAATCACAAAGAGAATGTAATTAGAAGTTTTCATAAACATTGAAAAGAGACTTAAAGCCAAAGCAAAAAACTATATGAAATTGTAGCATAACAAATCAATAAGGTTGGGTAAAAAGTCAACTATTTATGCCGAATATAAAAATGCAAGTCATTGGTCATACTAGTTAATCAGTTTGGAAAACTTCTCGACTAGTATACTTGAAATTTACAATTTTCACTAAATTTACACCCATTTTCAAAGCTAAGATAAATTTTATCTTATATTAGCATAAGTTTAAATATATTTTAAAGGATTTAAGATAGGATATTACAATCTTTATCATAATAATATGTTTCATATATGAAGAAATGCTAAATGGTTGGAACAAATTACCAAAATATCACATTAGGGTGTTTCGCAATCACCAAACTAG
Organism: Tamarix chinensis; assembly: GCA_030549775.1. Taxonomy (NCBI): domain Eukaryota; kingdom Viridiplantae; phylum Streptophyta; class Magnoliopsida; order Caryophyllales; family Tamaricaceae; genus Tamarix; species Tamarix chinensis. The sequence continues at coordinate 27,528,061 of CM060175.1, forward strand.
CACTTTCATTAATTAACTCCCATAAAATTTTTGTCAATTTTTTCTTTTAAAATTTATGTAAAATTTTTAATGTATAATTATATATACCTAAGTGTTCAATATATATTCCCAAGATGTACTACTAATATACATTAAACATACAACATTATTTTTGTTAATGTTTCTAATGTATAATTATATATTCCTTAATGTAGAACATATCTGTAATAAATGTAGAAGTAATTTGTTTTAAATGTGTAATATTTTTTTATTCAAACCACATGATCTTATAGGAACAAAGAGTGTTATTATGATAAAATGAAAAATCAAAATATTATTTCAATAATTGAAAAAATCTAAAGTATTATTTTGGTAATTTAGAGCTTGTTTGGTTTAACATTTGATAAGTAGTTTTTTATAAAAATTAATTATTAAAAGTAATTTTAGATAAAAATAAATTTTTGGTTTTACTTATACAAATTTATCATAAAAAGTGATTAGTAAAAATTTATTTTTAAAATTAATAAACCATAAGTAAGTTTTACCTACTTTCTATAGTTAGTTTTGCAAAACATTGTACATACATTCTTTAAAAAATTCGTTCATTCCCACATCCCTGTGTCTCCTTCTCAAAAATAATTTCTCCTTCTCCATAACAAATATTCTTTCCGTTTATAGAATTCAAAAATTTCCGATCATCTCTCCATTTTGCTCGCTCGTTTCTCTCTCCTAACTTGCTCACTACTCACCTTCCCCATTTTTGCTTCTGGGCTCGCGTTCTCAATCTCTGTTGCTCACCTTCTCCATTTATGCTACTTATAGTTGCCATCTCCATTTTTTTCTTCCATTTGATGCTGATCTTCACTTGATTGTTGACGCAAGATACATATCTATATTTATTGGGCTTTGATTTCCCTTCCTCTTCAAATTCCAGGTTTGTTATTCTCACCTTATGTATTTCATGCTAGTCATCTTTACTTTTTTTGTTTCTTTTTTTTTCCTTTTTTGATTGAGGAGGATGTTGGGGTTAGGGATAGGTTGGGAATGTTTTTGAGAGTTTGAATTATGTATTGGAGCCATTGGAACATTAGGCTAGGGAAGTGTTTCATAGGATTAAGAATTCGGGTGGATTATTGGTTGTGTGGATTGCGAAGGGGTTGGCTAGGAAATGGTCATATTTCATGGATTTTGGTTTCTTAGGAAATGTAGAAGGATGAATGAAACTTTGAAGCTCTTTTCTCCCCCTTGTTTCCTGATAATGAAAAGCCTAGTGTGATTATGTGCCCCGTTGAGGAGCAAGGGGTCGCCGGCATTTTACCGTAGCAATTACTACTCGCTGCTTTAGTAAAAAGGAAGCTTACCCTTTGTATTGACTTACATACATAATAATTAATCCATCTATTTTTAAAAATGCTCAACTTTATCATGATGATACCCACAATTACCATTTTTGATTTACTTTGATCTATTTTAAAATGATTCACTCTACTTGGATTTAGTGAGTATACTTTTGGTGTTGTTGTGAAATAATAGGGCAGAAGGAGAGGGGGAAGCTAAAGGATAATAATATGGGGGGGCTAAAATTAATAGATAGGTGTGCAAGTATTGTGTTGATGAATAATTAATGAATATTCATTAATGGAAGAATTAAATGAGAAGATGTGGTGTAGAGATGTATTAAGAGAGCTTCCATTTTCCCATTTTTGATAAGGAGGGAAAGAAAATTAGTGTTGTAATGGTTGCTCAAATCATGAAAGGGAACTATGAGATCATTCCTATTGCATGTTATGCCTTTGTAGAATTTCTTATATGAATGTTAGCAGGCTAGCCATGAGGTTTGTTGTTAGTTGTGTTCTGGTCTCTGCTAAATTTTGTCTGATCATATGGCTTGTAAGAAAATTTAACATCTCAATTATATATAAATAGTATGCAAAATATTGATTGTATATTAGTTCCCAGTATTTAGTCTCATCCCCATTTCCGCCCCCTTGCAAACCTACTATCTAGAAAAAATTCATGTCAGTACTTAGATTTGTTACTTTTTTTTTAGTTACAAGGTTAGGAAAGTAATCTATAAAGGTTAGATCTGCTCAAAAGAACATAATTAAGAAGTATGAAACTATTTTGGAAGTGTAGTAGCTAGGTGATGGATCAAGGAAAGAAAACACAGTTTGAAAACCTACTGTCTGAAACTCATTTGTGGCAAAGCTTAGATTTGTTACTTTCAGTGACAAGATCTAGAAAGTAATGCATAGGGGTTAGATCTACTTAAGGGGCCTTAATTCTAAAGTATGCAATTATTTTGGAAGTGTAGTAGCTAGGTGATGGATTGAGGAAGGAAAAAAAAGAATTAGGAAGAGAGGAAGGGCATGACAAGTGATTGAGAGGAGACGCAATATAGGGGGAGAATGCAATTGATTTCATGAATATTCACTCATTATAATTATATTAAAACCATAAGATATAGCCATACCATGTAGATAGGCTGAGTTGCTCTAAATCCTCTAATTATAGTATCTTAACTGAGTCAAATCTTCAAAGATAAAAAAGATCAATGGTGTTGTAGTATTAAAGCCTAGAGTCCATGAGGAAACAACAACAATAACACCATCAGAAAAGGGAGCAAGTTCAATTCACTTCTATAATATTTGATTAATCGAGGGATGGATTCTTCTTTTTTTTTTTATACTTGTTGCAGTGTTTGATCTTTTAATTAGTTGCTCATAATCCTTATTAATCATTTCTTTCTACTATCTTTATTTCTTTTTAATCTCTTTTTTTTGTAGTCCTAATTATTAATTGTGTAAAATTTCCAATGAACAACTATTTATACATGCATATGATGTGAATAAATGCCTATTTTTTATATCTTATTTCCCTCTTTTTCTCGTTATATCTCCTCCCTTTCTCTCCCCTTAAAATAACCTTTTTTTGGTTGGTACTAATCTATAAAGAATAGAGTATAGAGATTAGTGGTAAACATGCTTGCTTACTCTTTTGAAATAATATAATGCAGTTTTCATCTAATTATGTAACATGAACTTGTGTGCAATGAACATATAATTTACACTGGCATATTCTCTAAGTTATTGATTTTAAGCCCACTGTATCCAATTAATTAGTATTAACCCTAATTAAAAATATTGGGGTTCAAGAGCATATCCATCTCCAAGCATAAGAACCATTTGACCGGTTCATGATTATGTTTTATTATTATATCATAGTGTCAATTTTCAAGGCATGGGAACATTATTGATGATGTTTGTTTACCACCTGAAATCTATAATCTTTCCATGGTGTTGAAATTAAATTTTCTTGCCAACTCCATTATATATGTTCTCTTGGATCTCCCTATGTACTCGTTGTTTCTCACATCTTGCGTGAATGGGGCATAGTTGAAATATATGTATCTTTCAAATTATGCAGACCCTTGGTTGTAGATTCTATATCCAATTTGCCTCACCGGTTAAATTTGTTACAAATGGTACTTTTATAATTCCTAATTCCTTAATTAGTCATCTACTTTTGCTGAAATATTATGTTGATGGAGGTCCCAAAGCTATTGATTTGTATTATGTAGTGCCATAATGGGCATACACTTTATTCAACTCATAAAATACATGTGCCTTTGAATTACCTTTAGAAGTACTTTTATATACATACATACATATATATATATATATATATATATATATATATATATATAAGTACATATACACAGACACATACATATATACATACATACATACATACATACATATGAAAATTGTACAGTGTAGGATTGCAGATAATATTTATCATGCACGTCATCAATTTATTATGTTTATTATGAATGTAAGAATATTTATTGCATAATATAAACTTTGATCATTGTCACTATTTGAATTTTAGATGATACTGAATTTTATAACATTTTCTTAATGATTGTTCATAATTTTTTAAATAATTTGATAATTTTTAGTACTTTATAATATCTTTTTACATTTTTTTATATTTCATATGACTTTTAATATTTAATATTACATAATTTATATAATAATTATTACCAAAAGATATATATATATATATATATATATATATATATATATATAGGAAGATAATAATTAAAGATAGAAAATAAAAATTAAATTTATAGAAAAATAAAAATTAAATATTAATAAGGTACAATAAATTATGTTTTAAGATTAATCACTTATACAATAAAAATAAAACAAACATATATTTTACCTTCTAAAGTATTTTAAAAAAAAATAGAATTATAAAAATAATATTTATTTAAAAATAATTATTAAAAATAAGTAATACTCAACGAAGGCTTACTAAATTGATTATTAGTAGACTCACGCAGTATAGGAAGAGGGTAATTTATGATTTGCATAATGGTAATTGATGGCCACATACATTGCCTTCTACCGCCAATGATGGGCCAGGCGGCTCAATTCGGAGGTACAAGACACGCGAAAACGTGGGCATTGATTATGAGGAAAAATTTCCTTTAGCAGCCAAGCTCAGTACGGTTAGTTAATTGTTATTTAGCGGCAGACATAGACTTACCACGGGACCATTTCGACGCATATGTTTTTGGAGTACATATAAATATAATAATGCGATATCGGTATTTCAGATTTGAATTTATTATTATTATTATTATAGAAAATATAATGTGCGGCCACCCCTACTTTATCTTTTAAAAAGGGTGTAAAAGCCTTCGTTGACATGACGCTCCATGATTCAAAAAAATAATAGGTGAACAGGTATCATTATTATTAACTTTTATTATTATTATTATTATTATCTTTATGCTAATATAATACCTACCGATGGTGTTTATAAAAAATAAAAGAAAGGGAGAGCAAAAATAATTACTAAATCATGATAATAATAATAATAATAATAATAATAATAATAATACAAAAGAAAAAAGCACCGCCGATCCGACACCATAAACTTTTGAGAGACTCCCTCCCTCCCACTAATAATTAGTCACAGACGATTCTTTCCTCCGTTCCATCTCCCTTTCCCTCTTCTAAGAAACAGAGATATATTAAACCAAGACAAAGATCAATTAAAGCGAGCGAATAGCAGCAATCAGAATGGCAACTTCTGCTTCCGCAAATTCGTTCCTAATCAAACATCACTTCACCGCCTCCTCTAAGTCATCTGCCCCGTCGAAATCCGACGATCCAACAACAACTCTCTCGTTCGTCGACCCGTCAAAGAATTCCCTATCAAAATATTATTGCAAACACCGTCTGATTGTCACCAATTACACCCGCACAAACTCTGTTATCACCAATGCCATAACCGCCCCTTCCCTCTCAACCGTTTCCGATACCACAAGCGGTCGAGATCTTGAGCCCGAGGCGGAGAAGCCGACGATCCTGGTGTCAGAAAAGCTCGGAGAGGCAGGACTCGAGGTACTGCGAGGATTTGCGAATGTTGATTGCTCCTACGATCTCTCACCGGAGGAACTGTGCAAGAAGATAGCCTCGGGACGTGGCTGCGATGCTCTGATCGTGCGGAGCGGTACGAAGGTGAGCCGCCAGGTGTTTGAGGCTGCCAAGGGACGGATTAAGGTGGTGGGAAGGGCTGGAGTTGGTATCGATAATGTTGATCTTCAAGCCGCCACTGAATTTGGCTGTCTTGTTGTTAATGCTCCCACGGCAAATACCGTTGCTGCCGCTGAACATGCTATTGCTTTGCTTACTTCCATGGCTCGGAACGTCGCCCAGGCTGATGCCTCCATGAAATCTGGTAATTAAGCATATTATATATTTTCTATTCTTCCCCCACGGTCCGCCCCGCCCTTTTTACTATTATTATTATTATTATTATTATTATTATTATTATTATTATTTTATTTTATCTAATAATCAAGTATGTCGTCCCTCCCTCTCCCCCCCCCCTCCTCCAATGCTCTATTTGTTGGGGAGATCTAGCTTACCCAGCTTCTTGCCCATTTTTTCAGCCGGGCTCCCATCCCTCCTCCACACCCATCGGATTCCTTCGTTTCCTGTCCTCCCTCTACAACTTACGTGGGATCCATCATCATGTATATGCTCCAATCAATTCATATTGCTCGATCCGAACTTAATTCCTTTTTAGTTACATATACGTGGGATCTAATTTATGATATAGATCTGTTTATGCATCAATTTTTATAAGGACATGTTAACATTTAATTATACGAGCATGTATAGTGTGAGTTTGCATAAGCCTATCTTAAGCCGCTTAACTTAAATTTTTTAAAAATGTGAGTGACCTAATTTAGAATGAAGCTCGTATATATGGAATCGATCTAATAGAGTGCCACTATATATATAATTTGTATAATAAATAAATAAATAAATAAAATAAATGACATGTGAAAGTGATAAAACAATAGTCACAAAACCCATCAGCTTAAAGGTCTGTGGTTGTTTATCATTTATTACCAAAAAATTGATTGTCTTTTAATACATGTTTTACGGCTCAAATTCAAGTTTTCTGATCATTTTTATAGGAGCATCGTCGTTGTTTCAAAACGTTAATACAACATCCGAATTACCGTACTTTCTTATAATCTATGCGGTACATATATTAGTTGGGGGACTCCGGATTTTCTAGGACATGCAACTTTAAAATTATCACCATATATTTTAAAAATAAAATTTAATCATTAATTTATTTTAAAATATAATACGTCATGCTATATATATATATATATATATATATATATATATATATAATAGTTATATTCATAATAAAAATTATTATTTTTTAATTAATATATATTAAAAATCAAAATCTATACTTAAAATATGTAAGTAGAATCTTTGTATTTTACATTCTAAACGTACGGGACGAGATAAAAACGCTGATAGCCGATCGCTGCCGCTCTTCCAATGATACCGTATGAGCCTGTGCGACGCTGACAAGAAAGGAGTGCTTGACTCTTGATCGTACAAATTATATATTAGATTTAGAGCGGTTAGTGGTAATCATATATTTTAGGAAGGGTACTGAAAATAGAGTTTCAAGGTACCGTTTTGTCACTTAAGATCCGATCTAAAGTATTTTTTTATTAATTATTTTCATGTTAATTAAATTTAAATTATTTTAACTTTAGAAATAGCTTTAGAAAGTTGTAAAATATAAATTGTATATTAATTAATGAAAAATAGTGATAGGCTAAGCGGAGCTCAACTTGCTGAAATCTCTGACAGCTCAGATATCAAACGGTGAACGTTGGTCGGACTGTGTATAAATTAACTTCCTAGTCGCTCAGTTAATTAACTCATCGGAAAATGAATGCGTAGGCCCGCACTGTGTCAGCTATTTAATTACTTCACCAAAATTTTAAGAAAAATACACCGACATATCATAATCCGCCATGATTCGGATAAACATTGTTTATTAGGGTTGCTTTGATACGAGATAATAAAGATAAAAAAAAATTATATTTTTTTTATTAACTATATACAAATATTTAATATATAATTAGTATGATACATATTTTAAATTAATACAATACACAAAATAAGTATTTATTTTTAAATAGATTAAATATATACATATTTAGTAAACGGGCACTTCATAGTATGTTTTCGCAATGATCAAATGCGGTCAAATTACTCATTCATAATTCAACGGCATTATATTTGATATAAGTAGTGTTATATATCCAAAATCTAAATTTAAATTTAAATCTAATTTTTTCTAAAAATATACATATTAATATATTAATATTAATATTTATTAATAACTAAATGACATAAACTAGCAATAATATGTTATAAAAAATTATAATAAACTTATTTTGAGTATTATTTTTATTATCATAATAATTATTATTATTATTGTGATTATAATAAAAAATTATATTTTTTGTATCCTAATTTTATTTTATTATTAGTTTTATATTATTTAATATTTAATAAAAATAAAACTAATGTACATATATATATATATTTAATAAAATTTAATTTTTAGTTTGAGGTTAGAGTTTGAATAAATAATACTATTCATTTGACATAGCTGCTTAACTCCTTGTATGGCATAGTGCTCCTCCCCATGTCATGCTGTGAAATTTAGTGATATCATGAGTTGTACCTTCATTAGTTTGCTGATCCAGTTTGCTTGGACGGACACGTTGCGGTTTCTTTCAGCTCAGCCACCAACAATTGCCGGCTGATCATAGCCGACCGGTTAGACGAATTTATTCCTATTAGTAGTACCAGACTACCAGTAGTTGTTTTCAAGACGGCCCCTCTGCAGTCCGAATTTATACATCCATTATTTTCGCGTGAGCGTCGTGTGGGGTTAGGAACCTCTAGCTTTTATTTATTTATTTATTTATTTATCGTATCTTTCATATAATTTTTATCTTTAAAATTTAGTAAACTAAACATATATTAAGAAAACATAACTTATTTATAGTGACCCCAACCTTAAAAATATTCTATAAGGTTTAGGATTTGAATCGAACAAGGATTAAAACCATGTTTGTTATTCTTTTAGGTTTATAATTTTTAAATTTAAATTGCATATTCTATCTAAAATATGTGTGAAGTCTAACCCTTCTTAATTGATTCACCTCAATCAGACAAGAATAAAATAAAAGAGCAATAACTTATGAAGATGAAGAGAAATAAAACGAAGAACAATTACACCATTGTGAGAGAACATAGAACTTTTATTAGGACTTTTTAAGTTGAAGAGACACACCCAACTCTTTGAATGACAACCCTCTTAACCGAGGCATTCTTCTCTATTCTTCCTTTCTCTCTAATTATTCATTATGCTTTAAGCTATGAAAAAAAAATATTTATATGCAATATACCCCTTAAGCCTCAACCCTGCCAGCTGGATTATTAGTGTAATCTTAGCAAACATAATAACCCCCTTAGCCCATGACGTGGATAAGAACTTAATAGCTAAATCATATTCTTTACAATCTCCACCTTTATCAACAAATTGCAAACCATACTCGAATTTCGCTATAAGTACAGACTTAGTCAACATGTTAGGTGGGTTTTCTTCAATTTTTGTCTTCTCCAAACTAAACTTACCACCACTAATCACCTCTCTAATGGAGTGTAGGTTGACATCTAAATGCTTTGTCTGCTCATGATATATGGGGTTCTTGCTTAGACATAATGCTCTTTGATGGTCACACTATACTACCAATGTCTTAAGCACAACCTAAAATTCTTTCACTCACCCTCTCAGGTAACTTGCCTCTTCTATAGCTTTTGTACACCCAATATATTCAACCTCTGTTGATGAAAGTGTGACAGCCCTTTACAAAGTGGAATTCTGACTAATAGTTAATCCTCCTAGTTGAAAAATAAAATCAGAAACTGACCTTCTAGTATCTTTATTACTGTAAAATCTGAATCCGTGAAGCCCTCAAGCTTAATCACCTATGAATCAACTCCACTAAACATGAAACCTACTCCTCTTAAGCTATCCAAATACCTTAGCAACCATGTGTCAACCTTCTAGTGTTCTTTCCCTAAATCAAACATGAACTTGCTTATAACACTTAAAACATGTGTAATATCTATCCTTGTACATATATCATAAAGTACATTAAGATTCTTACTCCACTTTGATAAGGAACCTTAGCCATGTATCTTCTTTCTTCCTCTATCTTAGGAAACTGACTTTTTTAAAGCTTAAACTAAGCTAAGATGGGAGTTAATAATGGCTTTACATGAGAAAAACCAAACTTAATTAAACAACTCCCTTCTGCCTCTATCTCTGTATATTTCTATGCATAAGATCTTTTTGGTATCCCCTAAGTCATTCATATCAAAAACTTCTCTAACTTTAGCTTCACAACCTTGATCTACACTTTACTCTTGTTTGCAATAAACATATCATCCATATAGAGAAAGAAGAAAACATATTCTTTACCCTTTTCATATTGCACATAGACACATGCATTGATTTTTTTTAATCTAATACTTTTCATATATTGATCAAACCTTAGGTTCCACTGCTTAGGACTTTGTTTTAATCCATACAAAGAGCTTTTCAACTAGTAGACCTATTCTTCCTTTTTATTCATTATAAACCCTAGTGGTTGATGTATATATATATATATATATGCTTTCCTTGAGTATTCCATGAAGGAATGCAGTTTAAACATATAGTTACTCCATTTCTAGATCTTGATTTGTAACCAAATCCAACAAACACCTTATTGAAGTGTGCTTTATCATAGGGGAAAATATCTCCTTGTAATCTACTCCTTCAAATTTTATAAATCCTTTAGCAACTAATCATGCTTTGAAATTGGGATTTTCTCCTGCTTCTATACCCTCTTTCAATTTAAACATCCATTTACAACCCACCAACCACTTATTATTAGGTCTTAGTACCAACTTCCAAATTTCATTCTTCTTCAAGGATTATATTTCATCATTCATTACACTAATAATGGCTTTTAGTTCATAAGCAACTGATACCTTACTAGATCATTACCTCCATTAACAAGATCAATATCTTCTTCCTCTTTAGGTCCAATATTAATCACATCAGGTTGCTCTAACTAAGGTGTGTCACCATGCTCCACCTCAATGATGAAATCCTCTTTTGAAAACCCTTTTATTTGCTTATGTTTAGAGAAATGATCCTTATAACACTAATTTTATCTAAACCTAACCTCTCTAATAATAAAGATCTTGGCTTAATTGCCTTCAAGAGTGAGTAGCTTATATCCCTTAACACCATTTGGATATCCTAATAATAAAAACTTTCTTATCCTTTCTTTAAGCTTGCCTTGACTCACATGTGCATAATAGATACAACCAAAATACTCTTAACATTGTATAGTTAGCATACATTACACTTCACCTATAAACTAGCTAGAGTGTTAAAGTTTATTACACATTTAGGATATATATTAATCAAGTAGCGAACAATATTCGTTGCTTGAACCCAATAACACACAGGTAATCTAGAATTCAACATCTTACACCTAACCCTTTTAAGAATTGTTTGATTCATCCATTCAGCTAGCCCATTTTGTTGCGACATTCCTTTTATAGTGAAATGCCTTACTATCCCTTATTTGTTAAATGATGCATCAAATTTTCATTGTAAAACTCTAAGCCATTATCGCGTCTTAACCTTTTTACATTCCCATTGGCTCGTGTTTCAACTATTTTTTCCAATTTTTTAAACAATCAAATGTCTCATCTTTAGTCTTCAGGAAGTAGATCTAAACATATCTAGAAAATTCATAAATAATTGACAAGATATACCTATCACCTTCTCTAGATTGAACCCTAGCTAACCCCCATAAGTTAGCATGCACATAATCTATTATTCCCTTTGACCTATGAATTCTTGCTAAAAATTTTAGCCTATTGGACTTGCCCATTACTAAGAAATCCCTTTTTGTCAAGAAGTTTTAAACCCTTCTAACTAATATGTCCCCTTTTATGATTCCACAACATTCACTACAAAAAATTCCATTTTTAGCAATGATAGTTTTTGTTGCAAAAGATAGAAAGTTGTTGCAAAAAATATATATCGCAACGACATTTTTTTTGCAGCATCATTGCGCGTTGTAGCGTTGTAAAAAAATAAAGCAATGACAATGGTCATTGCTAAAAAGTAATTAAATGCAACATAAATTGTTGTTCCCAAATAAATGTCGTTGCAATACATCACCGCATCTAACTACATTCATTTATATATTCCAACAACTTTTGTCATTGCAAAATATTGATCCTACTTCGGCAATAATTTATGTCGTTGCAAAAATAATTTATGTTGGCAACGCATTAATTGCAATGGCTTATGTTGTTACAAAAAAAATTGAATAAAATTTGGAAACAAAACATTACAAAATACCCTGAGTCAATACGAGTACATAGGTGCCACCTGATAGCACCTGAGACCCGCAAATTTCTAACATCCCGAGTTGAAACGACCACACAGGGCCACTTAGTAGCCACCTAGACCCACAAGAACTATGAGGGCAATCGTGGAACGCTTTTGAATTGATCGACTAGCCCTACAGATCAACACGAGTCCTTTTGGAAACTTCCCAAGAGGGTCACCTATCCTGAAAATTGTTCCAAGGCAAGCACGCTTAACTGTTGAATTCTTCAGACAAAATCACCAAAAGGATTATATACTATATTGATATAAGTAAGTATATCAATCCTTATAACATTCCACTCAATTTAGGGGTATTACACTTTATCATTGCAAAAAACACATAATTGCAATAATAAATTTATTGCAAAAAATTTTCGATAATTTCTTTTTCCATAAATTGTTCTTGCGTTAAAATAATATAAATATTTGTAACAAGTATAGCCGTTGAAATAAATTCAATAAATATTTTACAACATAAAAAAAGGCATTACAAAAATGTCATATATATCACAACAAAATGAATTTTGTTGCAAATAAACTATCGCATATATTGTAACGACAAATGTCGTTGCAATAAATCAAATCAAAATTTTGTAACCAAAAAAAAGTCGTTGTTAAAACTTTTTGTATATTGCAACATATAAATGTCGTTGCAAATAACTATTACGTATATTGTAACAACAAATGTCGTTGCAAAACATATAAATGTCGTTGTGTTAAAATAATCTAAATATTTGCAACAAATATATTCATTGCAATAAATTCAATTAATATTTATAACAAAAAAAAGTCGTTGCAAAATTTTGTTTGTATATAGTAACATATAAATGTCGTTACAAATAAACCATCGCTTATATTGCAACAAAAAATATCATTGCAAAATATATAAATGTCATTACGTTAAAATAATCTAAGTATGTGCAACAAGTATAATCATTGCAATAAGTTCAATCAAAATTTTGTAACAAAAATAAAAGTCATTGCAAAAGCATTTTGTATATTGCAACATATAAATGTCGTTGCAAATAAACTATCACATATATTGTAATGATAAATATTGTTGAAAAACATATAAATATCATTGCGTTAAAATAATCTAGATACTCATAATAAGTATAGTCGTTGTGATAAATTCAATCAACATTTTGTAATAAAAAAAAATTCGTTGCAAAAACATTTTGTATATTGCAACATATAAATGTTGTTGTAAATAAACTATCACATATATTGTAACGATAAATGTCGTTGCAAAACATATAAATGTCATTGCATTAAAAAAATCTAAATATTTGCAACAGGTATAGTCGTTGCAATAAATTTAATCAACATTTTGCAACAAAAAAAAGTCATTGCAAAAATATTTTGTATATCGCAACATATAAATGTTGTTCCAAATAAACTATCACATATATTGCAATGAAAAATGTCGTTGCAAAACATTTTCTAATAATTTTCATATAAATGAATTATTTTTGGCAAAAACTCTTAGTAATGTCATAAAATTGTCGTTGCCAAAGGATATTTTTCGCAACAACAAAATATTATCGTTGCAAAAGTTTTGTTGCTATAAAAGAGTTTTCTTGTAGTGATTCCTTGATTAAACATCTTAGAACATGTCGATGTAACACAAACAAACCAGTACTTAGGCCTCCTTTTAACGCTAGCATTGAAGCACGACTCACATTATGGACTCCTATTTGTGCCTTGATTCCATAACACTCATTGTCAAGATAACCTAGGGAAATCAAATTCCATTTTATCTTAGGAACATGTCTCAAATTATTTAAAATAACTTCTACCCCCGGCAAAGTCTTCACTAATACTTAGCCAAAATCTATGAGAAAATATGATCAATTATTTCCCAAGGGAACATGCACACCTTCAGTCTTTGTATAACTTCAGAAAAAGGCTTTGTAGGGAGCATATGAAAGGTGAAACCTATAACAAGAACCCATTTGACACCTCTAGTACTTGAGGAAATCATTAATGCTTTAGCACTGTCATAACCATCCAACACAATCTCAATCTCAGCATGATCTCTACTAAATTCTTGACCTTTTTTTTTGCCTTTATACTAATTCTTGTTTCTATCTAGCCACACTTTCTTACAATTTCCCTTTTTATGATAATAGAAACACTTTATTGAAGCCTTTGGCTGTGATTGTGAATTACTTCTTGAACCCTATTTCTTTTCCATCTCCTTTGTTCTTCCCTGACTGTTATGACTCCCAACAGTAGACTCCTCCCTATGTATTTGTTGCATCTTTAATTCCTTAGAGGAGAGTGTAGTCACTGCATCATTGAAGGATATGATATAGTGGTTCTACAACATGGTGTCCAAAAAATGTTCATACTTGTTAGTAAAAATAGAATTTAATGATTGGTAGCATGTTCATCTTTGATTTTTACCTCTATATTGTCCAGGTCAAAAATGATCTTGTTAAATTCATCAAGATGGTCTTTAATGGTTCTTCCAAGAATAATCTTGAGAGAGTACGATCTTTATTTTAAGATTGCTCTTTTGGTAAGAGATCATCTTGTACAACATTTCAAGCTTCATATTCCATCAACATTTGTTTCCTTTGAAACTTCATACAAGACTCTATCACCTAAACACATATTTACTATGATCTTTACCCATAATTTTGGTCTTCTTTTGTTCTTCAATCCCTACTAATTTCTTCTTGTCATCCACGAAAGCCGGGTATAAGCTTTGCTACATGAGAAGTGCTCTCATCATTACACGCTAGATGTTGAAGTCATTCCTTTCATTAAACATCTCCATGTCAAACCTAGCGGAAGTAATGATTTTGGATTCAAATATAGTTTTGATACCAATTGTGAAGTCTGACCCTTCTTAATTGATTTACCTAAATCATATAACACACTCTCAGCAAGAATAAAATGAAAGAACAGTATCTTATGAAGAAGAGAAATAAGGTCGAAAATTAATTAGACAATTATGAGAGAACAAAGAAAATTTATTGTGACTTATTAAGTTGAAGAAATTCAACCAACACCCTCAATAACAACCCTCTTAACCGAGACATTCTTCTTTGTTCTTCCTTTCTTTCTAATTATTCATTATGCCTTAAGATCTAAATTCATAAAACATATTTATATGCAAAATGCCCTAAAACACATAACAGGGACTAGAACATAATAGCTAAATCCTGTACTTGACAATGTATCTTTTGTATTCAAGGTCAAATAGGTTCAAAATTTTACGACATTTCTTAACTATATACAGTTTAAAAAATAGTTATTAAAAGTAAAATAAAATAAAATAATTTCTAAAATATATTGATGTAAAAAGGAGAAGCAGATGCAAGAAATAATAATTGAATTGAAAATAAATTAATGACATGGACCGCCTCTATCATCTTTAAGAAACTAACCGCACGTTAAACAACAACTATCACCGCATCACGACGACGAACATCGTAACACCATCTTCGGTCTCTAAGCACTTCTAGCTATAACCCTCATTCCCCTCGGTTATTATTCTTAAACACCTTGACTAGTTAATTCCCTTCGCACTCATCATCTGACACTCGGTTGGAATTTCCGTAACATTGGTGATTTGACCAATCGTCTGGAGACGTCCATGAATGAGAAACATAAGACTAGCTAGTAAATACTACGTTTGTCATAATCAATAGTTTCAGACCAGATTTTTGGTTTTGATACTAATGACGTTGCATCTGATTTATGAATGCCTTATTATATAATAATTATGATAAAAGTAAGCTTTTAGTGCATAATAACGTGCATGGAGTTGGGGGGCGGGGGCAGAAAAAGAAGAGAGACATAGTTGACTGTTGGCTAATTTGCAGGAAAATGGGGGCGAAGCAAGTACGTAGGGGTATCCCTAGTGGGAAAAACAATCGCAGTGATGGGATTTGGCAAAGTTGGTTGCGAAGTTGCAAGAAGAGCAAAAGGATTGGGAATGCACGTTATAGCCCATGATCCTTATGCACCAGCAGATAGAGCCCGGGCTATCGGTGTAGAATTAGTATCATTCGACAAGGCAATTACAACAGCAGACTTCATCTCCTTACACATGCCCCTCACACCAACCACTTCTAAGTTATTCAGTGATGATACTTTTTCTAAGATGAAGAGAGGAGTCCGTATCATTAATGTCGCCAGGGGCGGCGTCATTGATGAAGACGCTCTCGTTAGAGCACTTGATTCCGGTGCTGTAGCTCAAGCAGCTCTAGACGTATTCACCAAAGAGCCGCCAGGCGAAGATAGCAAGGTCGCAAGGCATGAGAATGTGACGGTTACACCTCATCTCGGTGCCAGCACAAAAGAAGCCCAAGAAGGTGTGGCTATTGAAATCGCAGAAGCTGTTATTGGAGCACTAAAAGGGGAGCTCTCTGCTACTGCTGTCAATGCTCCTATGGTTTCCCCTGAGGTGCTATCAGAACTGGCACCGTATGTTCAGCTGGCTGAGACACTAGGAAGAATAGGGGTGCAGTTGGTTGGTGGACGAAGGAGTGGAATTAAGTCGGTCAAAGTAGTGTATACATCAGCTCGTGGCCCAGACGACTTGGACACGAGGCTGCTTAGAGCAACGATAATCAAAGGTATCATTGAGCCAATATCCGACATGCATATCAATCTGGTCAATGCAGATTTCGCGGCTAAACAAAAAGGGTTATGCATTAGCGAAGAACGCGTTTCTATCGACACATCCTCGGAGAATCCGGTTCATTCAATCCAACTTATCATCTCCGATGTTGGTTCTAAGTTCGAGAGTGGCCTGATATCAGCCGATCAGAACGGAGACATCAGAATTGAAGGAAGGGTCAAACATGGAATACCACGCCTAACATGTGTTGGATCGTTCAGTGTGGATGCTAGTCTTGATGGAAATCTCATTTTGTGCAGACAGATTGATCAACCAGGTTTGATTGGTATTGTGGGCAATATACTTGGTGAAAGTAATGTGAATGTGAGCTTTATGAGCGTTGGAAGGACTAGCAGAAGGAAGAAGGCTGTTATGGCTATTGGTGTTGATGAAGAACCTGATAAGGATACACTGAAGAAAATTGGTGGTGTACCTGCTATTGAAGAGTTTGTCTTCCTCAAGCTGTCCTAATTAATTAGTTTATTAGTTGTGAGATTCGTGGATGCTATTGCTATTTCTATTTTTGTTCGTGTTATCCATTTGATGGCCGGGTTGTTTTGTTTGTTTGTGTTCGGTGTTTTTAGAGTAAAAGTAAATTGCTAGCGCCCATACTTATGATCGATGTTTAGGGGTGTTAATTATTATGAATCTCTTTAATATGTTAGGAAAAAGGTTATGTGGGGTGGTGCTTAACTCCCTCTATAAACTAGTGCTGTTACTATAAATAGTGTCGTGGTTCGATCCCTCTTATTTGTCTACTTTGTTTCTATTGTGATATAGTACTATTGCCACCCTCATCAACTTTTACCTTTTTTCTTAAAAAGATTCATTTTAACTTACAAGTGACGGTTGATATTTAAATTAATTACAAGAAGTGTAATTTAATCGGACAATATTAGGATATTATATAGGGTAATTTAATAGTTTCCCTAATATATGTAATTTAATGGAACATAAAAGATTTCCCTATTTGATACTAACAAATAGAACAATAGTAAAAATTATCCTATTTGATCCTATTTTATGAGGAAATGAAAAAAAATCCCTCTATTTCATCTTATCCAATTAGATTAAAAAAACTTATTTAATTTTTTAACATAGCAATAAATATAAATCCCCCTTTTGATATTATCAAATAGGGGAATGAACAAAAGTCCCCCTACTTGATAATAGAATTAATTTTTTTAACAACTCTTTAATATAAGCATAGTTTTTTAACTTCTTGATAATATTAAATTTCCATTTATTAGGAAAATGAAAAATAAATTTTTAATTTCGTTTCATCTAATAGGGCAATTTATAGAGGCTTAACTATGACTAATTCCAAAAACAAAAAACAAAGGTAAACTTGTTGGATATGTTCTAATTCTTTATTGCACGACCCTGCTTTTGATCTTCTTTCACCCGTGTTCCATCGATCTTCCTCATTTCATTGGCCTTCTACCTTGGTGGATGAGAAACCAAAAATCTCTAGCACAGTTGTAGAAGGCTAAGGATGTGGTTCTCATAGATTTAGAGATGTGATAGTGGAGCTTCTACAATATGCTTAAGTACTTCATTAAAGGTATATGGTTTATTTTAATTTTTTTTTTACGATTTTAAATTTTTTGATTTGGTTTTCTATTAGGTGTTATTAGCATTAATTTTTTTTCTATTTAGCCACTATATTTGAAAAACTAAGGCAAGAAATAAATTTTGAGATTCTCGGATATCTTTCTCGTTAACTCTTATTTATTCACCATATAACATTTCTTTAATTTGGAAGTTTCCAATTAACTAGGTCATAGCCACTTAAAATTTGGTAACCATTACATTTAAATTTAGCATTACAACTTCAAATAAACCAAGCAAACATTTCTTATTGTAGTAAAAGGTGTATACAAGATGGCTAGTAGCTGACTTTTGGCAAAACTGAGAACTTTAAAGAAGCTAATAAGGAAGTTGTAATACTCCATCCTAAATTCTTTTAAAATGTATTAAAAAATACCTTGATACTAAATATAATGGATTTATTTTTGGAACGAACTTGAAAAATTATATATATTGGATGTTTTTGGAGCATCGGTCAACTAATGGTACATCTCATTTGTTTGGCACCCCTCGATTGACTAGTGCCAGTCAATGGGGGCAACTCGAGGAAATAAGGATTTTACCAAGTAAACATCAGTTGAGTGACCGAGTCAATAAATCAATTGATGCCTATGATTTTTCAAGTTATTTTCTATTTTTATTTTGATTCTTATTCAAATGATTTTGAAAACCTTTAGATTATGATATTTTTTTGTGTTATTAAGAACTTTAGGGTGTTTGGGGAATGTTTTAATATTATTTATATTATTAAATCATTTAATTTAATTAATATCCCCTAAAAAGCACTTTTAGTACATTTTCTCTTATTTCTAATTATGATAAAAGATGTATAAAAGAAAGGTTTCAGGTGAAATTCACAATTCTTGAGTGGAGTGAGAAAGAAATATAGCTCAAATTTTGTGAGAGAAATAGAGTTAAAGAGGGCAATGAATGTAGGATTAATAACATAAGAATGCAAGAATAAAGCAAAATCAGTTCCTCTACTTGCATAGGTGAGTATAACTAATTAATAGGTTGGAAACAAATTAGATAATAAATTCTTGATTTAGAGCCATAAATAGCTAGACAACGTTGATGCCAATAATTATGCAACAAGTTAAGTAGTATCACCCTTTAAATTTTATGTAGTAGAAAAATTATGGGTTGAGCACATACCAATTTCTATTTTCATACCAAATCACTTTCTTTCTTTTAATTAGCAAAGAGAGTATATTTTTCTTATTTGAATGATCAAATCAAGCTAAATTTTGTAAGAAATGATGGAGAAATGAATAGCAATTGAAGAGGCAAGTAAATCAAAGTAGTTTGGGTTCAAGCGGCTAGTGGAAGGAAAAGAAAGCAAGGTTGATGTTTTTCTTCAGAAAAAAACTTAAATGCCCTAGATAAACTTGTAACACCCTCAAATTCACTACTGAAAAATTTCGTTTAAATCCAAAGGTTTAGCGGAAGCGAAAGAATTAAAACCGTAAACTTGAGGGTATTACCGCCACACTTAGTACCAGCCCGGTTCACTCCTACCGTTCCAATACTAAGTGCTAAGGCTAAACTAAACAATCGTTAAGTAAGAATCATCAAAACATAGGTGCATAGTTGACATAGGTCGTTCACGAAAACACGAGTCAAGAACAGTTAGAATATTGTTTAGGAATACAACTTAAGAGTACCGTTTCAAAACAAGAAGCGTAGTACAAAATATAGCTAAATAAAACAGTTCCCAAGGGATCAATATCCGGATCGCCTACTCACTCGAGCCAAGCCTTCCACCCCACAATTTGTAACCGATCAAACCTGCATAGGAGGTCTGCTCCCCACCATTGGTGGATCATCACAGGACCCATTCAATCAAGGTTGTATCAGTACGGGTCCAATACTGAGTAAGGGTGCTGGTGCGCTAAGGCCAAGCATACAATCATACCACATAGCACATATAGCACAATTATATAGACAACATGCGATAACCCGCAAGATAAGGCCTGAGTACTTTCCGGTGACTTATTCTTTATTCTCATTAATGATAATAAGTCCATTTCGCATATTCTTCAATAATCCATGTGAGCACGGGGGCCCCACTATTATAGCCGGTGGACCGAAAATAAAAACACAGGGCAGAACGCCTCTGACCACTATTCTTACCGGTGGACCGGACTGGCCCCGCTTCACATGGTGTTTCACTGTAAGTACTTAGTATTTTTCCCATGGGTTAACTTATTTACTTTGGGTCTATCGAGCCGAGGCCCCCACTATTATAGCCGGTGGACCGAAAATAACAACACAGGGCATAACGCCTCTGACCACTATTATAGTCGGTGGACCGGAATGAAACGCACAGGGCAGAACGCCTCTGACCACTATTATAGCCGGTGGACCAGAACAAAACGCACAGGGCAGAATGCCTCTGACCACTATTATAGCCGGTGGACCGGAACGAAACGCACAGGACAGAACGCCTCTGACCACTATTATAGCCGGTGGACCGGAACGAAACGCACAAGGCAAAACGCCTCTGACCACTATTATAGTCGGTGGACCAGACTGGGCTCGGCTCAACAGTCTTTTGCTTTACGTTATCAGTGTCTTATCCGTGTCTTGTTGAATCACATCACACCCTTGACATGCATAAATCATTATCTTTATACCGTACACATCACAACTAATAAAATCCCACATTCATAACTACACTTAAATCAATAAATACACATGATAACACCAAACAACTCTAAGCAGCCATAACCAACCCTAATTGTCCTCAATAAACCGTGGTTAACCACTCTTAACCCTATTTTACCATAACAACCATACTTAGCCATCCCAAACCTTAATTATCCTCGACAAATCACAATTAGCTACTCCAACCCTACTTAATCACAACGGCCCAGAGTTAGTCACTCCAAACCCTAATTCTGTGTCCTCCATACCCTTATAATACTTCACGTACTATTCTCCGTCCAAAACAGTTAAACACTCAAATCATACTTGCATTACCTCCCTTGCATCCCAAATCAACCTTTCATACGAAAATTTTGCTCCCACGCAAACGTTACACATCCCATGCAACCTCTCAAACTTTTCGTACAAACCCTGAATCCCATACAATCATTAACACCCATGCAAAACCCTAACTCCACCATGTAGACCCTAATACCACCATGCAAACATTAATACCACCATAGAAACCATAACACCCCCATGCAAATTCTAATACCACCATAAGCCATTAATACCACCATACAAACCCTAATACCACCATGCGAACCCTAATACCATCATTCCAACCATAATACCACCATGCAAACCCTAATATCATCATGCAGCCATTAATACCACCATGTAACCATTAACACCGCCATAGGACATTAATACCACCATACAAACCATAACACCACCATGCAAACCCTAATACCACCATAAGCCATTAATACCACCATGAAATCACTAATACCACCATACAAACCCTAATACCACCATGCAAACCATAACACCACCATGCAAACCCTAATACCACCACAAGCCATTAATACCACCATACAAATATTAATACCACCAAATCATAACACCACCCTGCAAATTTCAAGACTCCCATGCATGGTTCCCAACTCTCATTTATTTCGGACATTCCTCCCACTTAAATATTCTCTCATAGATCATGAGGTACTTAGGTCAACCTCATATCCCCCTTAGTGGTCTCACTTCCTATTCATTTCCGGTCATCCTTATATTCCCAACTCATATTACCATTATCCTAATATGCATTTCCTAGAGGGCCATAACATAATACATCATAAACATCATACATATACATGTCATGCTCATATCATGGAAGCACATACAACATACCTCAATCTCCAAGCTGCGCTACACATAAGACAAGTTATACACAAATCATATAATACATGGCATAGCATGTCATACACAACATTCAACACATCCATGTCACACGTAGCACAAGGCCATTAGCTTCGTCCTTACCTAAGGCGGCGCCGGGCTTGGAGCACGCTCCTCTAACTCCTTAGGGCTTTGGTCGGGATTACCTATAAAAGGGAGAAATGCTAAGTATTAGTTTCCCTTATAAGTACCACAATTCCTTATTCTAGTTTAGGATTAGAGTTTTTATTACTAAAGAGGGTGTTATACAAAAACTAGGGTTTTTACCTTAGGATTAGTATACTAAATATTAGTAGTCCAAATATATTTATTTTTTTGATACTTATTGTTACACTTATTTTATTAAACCCATTAGCCCTATTCTTATAATAGTAATGTTCATGCTAACTATAGAAAAATAGTGATAATAATAATAATAAAACTAATAATAATGATAATAATAATAATACTCCTAGTAGTAATGATAATAACAATAATACAACCAAGTAAGGTTTAGCAACCACAATAATAACCGTAGTAAGGATAATAGAAGTAATAATAGTAATATTATTAATAATGTTAATACCAATAATTATAAAAATTAAGATTAAAGTTAAGTATAATAAAAGTTAGGGTTCAAAAGGGATGTTAGTATTAGTAAGAAAATAAGATCTTAATAATAGAGGCAATAATAATGGTAATAATGATAATAGTAATAATAATAATAGTAATGATAATAATAATAATAATAACAATAATAAAAGTAATAATAATAATGATAATAATAATAATAACAATAATAAAAGTAATAATAATAATGATAATAATAATAATAAGTATATTAGTATTAATATTAGTAGAAAATAGTAGCAGTTATGTAAAAGGGATATTAGGGTTTGGATGAGTGGAGAACCACATAGGGTCGGTGGTGGTCCGACGGAGGCGAGTGGCGGCGACGACGGCGGCGGTGGAGGTGGAGAAGAGAGGAAGAGATGGAGGTGGCGGTTAGATGGGAGGGGAAAAGGAGGAGTTTGAGGTGGGGAAAGAAACAACAGGGAAGGGGAGTGGAATGGGGGTGGTGGCATGGCAAGGGGTGGCGGCGCGCGGTGGTTGGCACTGCAGCCGAGGAAGGAAGAAGGTGGTGGAAAATGGTGGAGGCCTGTGGAGAAGGAAGCAGGGGGTAAGGAGGGTATGGGCAGGTAGGGGAGGACCTGCAGGTTACTTTGGGATGTGGAAGGAGGGTGGAACACGGCGGAGGTGGCGGCTACGGGCGGCATAAGGGGCGGCGATGGCTAGAAGAGGTGGTTTCGAGCAGTGGACTTTGCACGGCTAGGGCGGCACGCGCAGGGCAAGGCAGAGGGTGGTGGTGGCTTGGTTTTGTCGAGGGAGGTGCAAGGATGATAACGGTGGGCAGCGGTGGCGGTGGTTGTCACTGGTGGCGGCGAAAAACCCGTCTTTTTGAGGCGGCGGAGAGGCAGGGTTCCGGGGAAAAAATCGAAAAGGAACCTGGTTATGCCTGCCAATGGGGGGTATTTATAGGCAATTGGGAGGGTAAAACGACAAGGGGAGAAAGGGATGAGCGGGGCAGGTGTGCAGGTGGCCGGCCGGTGGCAGGCGGTGCAGGTCCGGCCATGGCAGGTTGGGTCGGGAGGAGGGGAGAAAAAGGAAGGGAGATGGCACGCGGGGAGGGTAGCTGTGGAGCTTGTTGGGGTCGAAAAAGGGAAAGAAAACGACAGGGAGGCAGGGGAGGACGGTCGGCGCTGGTGGCTGCCGGCACGGGACGCACAGTGGTTGGCGTCGCACGGCGTTGGGCTGCGGGAAGGGAAAAGAAGGAAGGGACGGGAGGTTAGGCGGCCTGTACGCGAGACGGGGGAGAGGAGAAGGGTTTGGGCCGGTGAGCTGGCCCAGCCGGGGAAGGGGGAGAAGAAAGAAAAAAAAAGAAGAGGAGGGAGAAAAAGGAAGAAAAGGAAAAATAGGAAATAAATAGGATGGGGAAAATAAATAAAATAACTTATGGGGAAATTGGGGTATTTTTGGGTTAATTATAATATTAATATTTATAAAATATTAAATAAATTCCTTTTTTGCTTATTTTAGACTATTTTAGATAAATTTCCTTAACCTCCATGCTAATTAGGAAAATACCCAAATTTTCTTCCAATTAAATTCTTTATTATTTTCCTCTTAATCTACCTTAATTAACTCTCTTCATCTTAATAAATGAATTTATCTAGTTAATTTTCCTAATAATTCCCTATTTGGCTAAAATTTCAGAAATTAGGATTTTGGGGTATCACAAAACTAGTCAACTGGCTGGACATACCCATTTATTATTCTTGCATAGTTTCCAAAAAAAAAAGAGGCTCAACACCAATTGATCAGTTCAAAGGGCACATATTGACAGGTGCCTTTCACACATTGATTTGTTTTGTCACTAGTTGATTTGTCTCTTTAAAGAATAAAAATTATTATGAACATTAAAGCTAATCAATTCATGAATTTTATGAAAAAATGGTTTAGGCTAATTTTGAATTAAATTAATACTTATATAGTAAATCTAAGCATAATTTTAACATAAATTTCATGAAACTAACAATGACATTTGAAGAATAAAAAATGTTCAATTTTCATAAGTAAATTTTAGATAAGACTTGTAAGAAAACATGCTTGTTATCCACTTATGCAATATTTCACATTAAAGGCAAAAAAATAAAATAAAGGAGAATACTACCTTGGAGTTAGAAAAATTTATATGTATTTCCCTTTCTTCTACAAAGTGATAGAAGAGACCTTGATGTGATATTTTTATTTGATCATTCAAGCTCCTCCTTCTCTTCTTCTTTTCCCCTATAATAACATTTCAAATACATGCTTTTGTTACCCACATATTTTTGGGTCAATGCAGGTTAATCCTTAATGAATTATCAATAACCATACTATTCTTTTGTAATACCCATCTTTTTCACTACTTAAAAATTTTGTTTTGAAACCCATGACAAGCAGAAAACTAATAAACATGTAGAAAAAAAAGGGTGTTACCATCGCACCTAATATAATATAAATGCTAACTGCCCATCCCATGCTAGATACAAGGCTGGGAAATTAAAACAAACAAACACTAAGTAGAGTGTGCTAAAATCTCTCATATAAATATTGAAAGGAAAGCTTACAAACACAATACCTTAATGGTCTAAAATATTCAAATGTGCAAGGAAAATATAAATCAAAGTATAGGGTTACAATTATAGAAAACCAAACTAGAACAAAAATTTGAACTCTAGTCCAATAAGGATTGCTTAAAGTCTTTGGATGTCCATGCTTTCATAACCCATGCCCCACATGGGGTTGGACAACTATTGACCCTCTCCAAAAACCTACACATGACCCTCTACTCATGGGAATGAGTAAGTGATTGAGAAAATGACCACATTAGTAAACTTCATACTGAGTAAGACAAGTTACCTCCTCAATGAAGTTACCAACACACAATATTCTAGTATAATACACAAGTTATACTAAAATTTTCATACATACTTCATATAAATAGGATAAATGTTTTATCATTGTCACATCAGGCATAGAAAGTTCATAACATACATAAATCATTAGGCTTGATGCCATAGTACCACATCATAGATGATGATATACAATTGTAAGTAGAACACCCACCTACTAGTAAGGTTTCGTTCATGCAGGCACATAATTTCTCCATAGGCCATTTTCTATATCATTGACTTTATATATAAGCCATTATCTCTATTACTGTTCTTTTTCTTTTACTCTATTTTCCTCTTTAACCACATTCTTATTTCCAAATTTTGATTTGAAATAATTAATAAAATTATTATCTAAATAATTTTACAAGTATTTAACTAAATTCTCATTCAAAATACTTACTCAAATTATTATATACATACTTGTCTAAGGCTTCATCCAAATTATCATTCCAATTATTATCAAAATACTTATTATTATTATTATTATTGAATAGTGGACTGTGCACCACCCCATGGTCTCACATGCCATGAAAGTATGTTTAAACCAAAGAATATAAAGTCCAGGCTGAAGCCAAGTAACTACCAATGGACATAATTTCAGGATGCAGCCAAAGTTGTAATACTCTATTTCCAAAAACCCTAATTATAGTTGGTAATTATGTGTATTAGTTATAATAATTATTTTAGGATATTTAATAACAAATATTTTTTAATATGTGTAATATTATTACTAATTATTAGTTATCAAATTTAATTAGGTTAAAATATACTAGATGGTGCATATTAATTTCTAAACTTAGTTTGGGTCATAATGGGTATCTGCTTCATCAAAATAAAACTATCTTGGTAATTAAATTCTAATAGATGTGTTACCCTTAATCTTTACCAAGATTTATACTCTAGTTTATCGCTAACTTATGCTAGATTTCTACTGACCATCACCCTACCTTCCTTACCCTTGTACATTACTTGCAAATTATCAAACCATCACTTTACACCATACCTCCCCTCTCCCTTTTTCTTACTTTCTTGGTTTTTCTCCTCATTGTACTACATTCTCCACCTTCTTATACACATATTATACTCATATGTGTGTGCCAAAAATCATGGACCACTCTACAGAGTTTCGTACCTTATCGAGCACCCTCTTGCATGCCAACTCTACCTTTCTTCTTGTCATTACTTCTTTCTTTCACCATTTTTATTTGCTCCACCACCAACCCCCACTAGCCTCCCTAACTTATCAATAGCCACCTACATTGAAGCTCTTACCTTATATAGATCATCAATGCTATAACTTCCCCATAAACCATGCACAAAACCCCTACAACCTCCCCTTCCTCACACACCTTATCCCTTTTCCTTTACCTTTAGCTCTCCCCATTGAAACAAAGAAACCATCACTGGCCATTATTACCATTCGTCCCTCTCCATTTTTCGTAATTTCTACCATATCCACCCCAACCTACATTTTAACCCACTAAAGCTTAGCCCTTTACCTTTAACCAAGTTTGTCGAAGCCTCCATCCTTGTTACACCTTTATCCTCTATAGCTTTTTCCTCCATCTTTGGATCTTCTCACAGAACACTTGCCACCATCCTACAGTTCCACCTCTCCTCCATTCAACCAAACCTACAAAAGCTAACATCCTCAACTTTGATCATTTTGGCTGAAGCTCCCCTATTATTGCTGCATCCATTTCCTCCCACAATGTTTCCCTATCTTATTGCTCGAATTTCCTTTCACCATTTTATTTTATCCCTAAATTATTTTCCCAATAAAATAAATGGATTGTAGGATTGATGGTTACCTCAATGCTCTACTTTGGTATTGTGATCGATTATTGGTTTGGTAGTTTACTTAGTGCCCTACCTTATTATTATGATGGATTGTTGGTTTGGTAGTTGCCTAAATTCCCTACCTTGAGTTATGTTGGATTTATTAGTTTAGTAGTCCTCTTAGTGCCCTATCCTAGTATTATTTTTTATTATTCTTTTGTTAGTTGCCTTAGTGCCCTACCACTATGATCAAATTGCATTTAACTAATAAAAAATAACTTTACATTCTGAAATGATGATAAGTGGGTTGGTATGTTTTTCTATTGAGTTGAGACTTGGACCATGATTTATGTTTCTATATTAGTATTATTTATACTATTTATGCCTTATGATTATGCATGCTATTCAATTTTTGTGTGGCTATGTGGAATATGGATATACTACCTCTTGTAAGGCACTATGATTTACTAAGTATGAGAAAATCCTACAAATGATACTCTTACAAATGACTATGTGAGGGCTATGGAAATACATGAAGCTTATAAGAATATGGAAGACAAGTAGAGAATGGGCCTTTTAGTATGAGAGTTAGGAAAAACCTAAGTTGTACCTCTAGGCATTAGTTTTTGTAATATTCAATTTTCTGTTAGACACTTATTTCCCTTGTTGTACTTTTGTTATACTGTTCTACTATAATATTTATTGGTAATTCTATTATGTATTATTTCTATTTTCAATAAATTACTTTGTTTTAGTTTTGTTTTATCCTTATCACTTAGAAAAATAAGGATGAGGAGCTGAACTTATGCTTGAGGAGTTGAACTTATGCTATGTGTGGTAGTAACACTTGGTAATTTAGTAGTTAATACTTACTGTAAAAATAAAAAAATTTAGCTAGTAAAATGGAGGTGATAAAGTTGGTGCTAGAGCTATTTTTTTCAAAATCCTCTTTCCTATTTTTGAAAGATTCCATTTATAAAGTATTTTGAAACCCAGTTTAGCCTTGTAAGTTTTATGAGATAGGGATTATCTTTAATTTTTCTTAGTACTAGGAGTTATATTTATGAGGTGTTGTTGGTGAACTTTGGAAAAGAGAATTGAGTTTAGTCTTGGTTGGTTGACAAAATCTAATTTGAATTATTCTATCTTGTAGGATTCCTTAGAATGTCTCTTCGAGCATTAGGACTACCTATTACATGCCTTAGGATGTTTCTTGGGGAGGAAATCAATGTCCATGAGAACTGGCTAGTTGTCGAGTTGAACCACATGGTAGAAGAAGGCATATACATTAGGCCTTATATGCTTTGATTGAATCATTAGTTGAGAACTCTTCCTTTAGTAGAGCCATGGGTTTTATACAGAGGGGTATATAAGGATATACTTGTGATGAGTGTCCCACACCCTGGGTTTGTGGAAGGTCAGTGTTTCCTGTTACATTATAACCAACAAAAAAGGGAGTCGATCATGATTGATAACGTATGGAGATATAGGATGGGAATAGTGGCAAGTACTACCTTCAATAATTCAAGTGAGTTTGATGAAATGGATGGGACTTCTTGTGACTTGGAGAGAGAGCAGATGATACTACAAGAGGAGTAGTTCTAGAGGGTGATATGATTTTGTTGCCACTATGGATTTGATCCTCTAGGGTTTTTATGGTGTTGATTGATTAAGATGGATCTTGAATTTTTGTTAGGCATTCCAGGCTAAAGGTTGATCTTGGATGAACTCTTAGTAGAGTAGTGATCTATCCTCATAGTATGCGTAACCCTATTAGATTTAAATTTCCTTTTATTATGATGTTCTAACTATTATTATTGTAATGTTTGTAAGCATGGATGATGTTAGAACATCTAGTATGGATTTTAGTACTTCATTATACACATGTCTACGATGTTGCACATCCCTTGAGAAGTATATTAATATTATTGTCAGCCTTTGGATGACTTGAAGTGCTTAGCCTTCCTATAGATTTCCTTTATTTATGTTCGTTAGGGTTGTAACCCTATTATCTTATATTCTTTTAGTATTATGTCTTAGAACTTAAACCTAGTGTGTTTGGAAGAGTTACTCCTTACAGTGGCAGAGAGAGTGTCAAAGCCACAACCACAACCGTAGCTACATAAGCCACATCCATTACTATTTAGGCTAATAATTGGCTTAGAGAGGTTGGTTTTCATCACCTGCATATGTTTGAGGGAGTTGGTAATTTAATAGTTTTGGCGAGATGGATACGGGAGTTAGAATATATCTTTAGGGATTGTGATTGCCTAATGGAAAGAAGGTGAATGTCAGTATGTTCTATTTGGGAGGGAAAGCAGATGAATGATGGAGAGGGTACCACCTCTGAGTGGTTGAGTCAATAGATACTTTGGAAGAATTCTTGATAGCTTTTAGAGTACACTATTACCCTTTTCACATGCTTCGTGTGAAGCATGGTAAGTTTTTGACTCTATAACAAGGAGGCATATCAGTTGAGAACTACTTTAGTAAGTTCTCCAAGCTTTTTTGCTTTTGTGCAAAGATAGTTGGTAGTGAGTAGATAGTTGCTCGTCACTTTGACCAAGGATTGGACCTATGCACCTAGGATCTTTTTGGAGAGATTATGACTCATGTGCTCACGATGTATGAGAGGGTATATGCCTAAGAAGGATACAAGAATCTAAGTGGGACTAAGAGGCCAACATAGAATTTTCACCATAATGGATGTGATAAGAGGATTCAATTGAGTAATGAACATAGTCGACCTAGTGGTGGTCAACTTGCATAGATTTTTGGAACACAGTTCAAGAATAACCGCCTCTAAAGAACAATCACTCTAAAGTGTGTCAAGAGAACTACGTTGGTAAGGACTTCTAGGGTAGAATGATTAAGTGTTGTAATTGTGGAAAGATGGGCAACCGTAGATTCGAATGCTAATATTCTAGAGTTGGAGCTCAGCGTCATATGATACACTTATGTGGTGGACTCACTTATTAACAACAATCTTCCCTAGGATATAGGTGCCCACTAGTAGCATCCCAAGCGTGAGTGCTAAGGGCAAAGGACATGCTTCTTAACTCTACATGTAGAAAAGTGTAGGGTAGAATTTGGGTATTAGAGGTACTTGAGGAGATACAATGGGCGATTATATGAATGTAATCAATGAGGCTCAGGCCCTTAGATTTGTGGACACCATTACTGGTATATCTTTGTGCTTTTGAGTGTTTATACTTCATTGTCATTTGTATATACATGGATGTAGTTAATTGATGATTGTTTTCATGATTGTATGCTAGCTATATGTATTTACTAGGGTTTAATCTCTTTTAAGGGGGTAGTAACCCTCATCTTATATAACCTTTGTTTAAGGACAACCCAAGGTTGTAGCAAGTTAATTTATTTTGAAGAATTCAGGAACAAAGTCTCTTTTAAGGGGATAGTAATGTAATATCCTATTTTCAAAAACTCTAATTATAACTGAAAATTATGTGTATTAATTACAATAACTATTTTGGAAAATGTGATAATAAATATATTTG
Source organism: Tamarix chinensis (assembly GCA_030549775.1). Classification (NCBI taxonomy): domain Eukaryota; kingdom Viridiplantae; phylum Streptophyta; class Magnoliopsida; order Caryophyllales; family Tamaricaceae; genus Tamarix; species Tamarix chinensis. Next base: position 27,558,801 of record CM060175.1, read on the forward strand.
TTAATATGTGTAATATTATTATCACTTACTATTATAAATTTAATTAGGTTAAAATATAATAGAGGATGCATTTTAATTTTTAAATAAAGGTTGGGTTATACTTAGTATCCATTTCGTCAAAATAAACCTACCTTGATAATTAAATTCTACTAGATATTTTACCCTAAATCTTTACCTATATTTTTACTCTAACCGTTCCCAAACCTATACTAGATTTCTCGTAACCACCACCCTACCCTCCTTACCCCTACACGTTAGCTGCAAACTATCACACCATCACTCAGCACCATACCTCCCCTTCCCCTTGCTTTCTCTTTTTCTCCTCCCCCATCTTATACACTTTCTATCCTCCTCAACTTCTCCCTCCATCTTTGCCTCTTCTCACCAAACACCACAACCAACCTTACCTGCAGTTCCACCTCTCCTCCTTCTAGCCAAATTTGTCGAAGCTAATATCCCCACATTCGTCCATTTTAGCTGAAGCTCCTTTGTTGTTGTTGTACCCATTTCCACCCCAAATCATCCCTCTCTTGTTGCTTGAATTTCCTTGGCATGTATCTTGCTTGATCTATTATTTAGTAGCCCTAAATTATTTAGGTAATTGTGGATTATAATTTTGTAATATTATATTCTAATATATGTATGGATTTGGATGTTAAATTCCAAGGTATTCCTTAAGAGCAATGGAGAAGACTCATTTTCTACAAGATTAGATTTAGATAAATCTAATCACTTAAGGATTAGAAAATTATGTGTGATCATACATGCTAGGAACTTTTAGACTTAGAATCAAGATATGGTTTATGCTTATCAAGTATTTTAAAATGTAGTATGAAATGATAATATGTTGAAAGGATGATATGCATGATTAATGATAATTAAGTCATATGCATGGTAATATATCAAATGTTTTATGTCTACATGTCTAAGATCTTATTATGGATTTAATTATTATCATGTTATGATTCAAATCCCATGGTAGGGTTATGATAGTTCACATGGACATGTTTACGCATAATTAGGGGTAGCTTATGATACATTATATTTCACATGGCCTAGAGTTAGAAACATGCTCCTACATGTACTATGATGATAATATACCTATTTAAATGATGTTTATTACTTTAAATGTGTATATGTGTGATGTAAGAAAGATGTATTATGTGATAGTTGCATATTTAGGGTTTTGATGGGTGCATCCCACTAAATGTATGAAAAATGAAATATATAGTTAATCACCAAAATGTAAAGATTACCTATGTGCTAAAATAATGTGAAATATTACCTTATTACCTAACAATGAAGAAACACTCATAATGATAGTGTTTGATATAAAAAATGAGCAAATTATGGAAACTAGGGTTTTGAAGGTATTTTGGTAATTTTGACTTAATGTATCATTTACAAATAAAAACAAATTACTAAGATGACCTTAGCCTTTTGCTTAGTTAACTTTACCATTGAATTGGCTTGACATTTAGCTATCACCTTAGGGTTTATATAAATAATTGGAAATTAAGGAGAAAATGGTTAAGTATGGAAAATAGAAATTTCTATACTTTATGTGACTTATATAATCACCTCATAAGATATTAATACTCAAAGTGAAAGACCTTGAATTAGCAATATTTTCTCTCTAGGGGTCCTTATCATAAAGGTGAGGTGATAGCCCTCAGTTTTGGTTCATTGTTGTGCCACTATGCCCTAGCTTTTAAGGCCCTTATTCTACTCTATAGGTGACCTACGAGTCCTATATGTAATATCGATACTTGAGGAATAGGTGACTTAAGTTGGGAGGATACTATATTACTTTCACATGCTTGCATGACCTAGATTATCTCTATGTCCCTAGGTTTAAGGTAAGGGTATTATGTTGCTTCAGGGTTATAATATGACTAGGTGTACTATCAACTCACTATGTTGATTTGTATCCCTCTTGAGTGAGGAAGTAATAATGAAAATGGTTATTGTGCAATAAAAGAAATGGATTGTTGGATCAATTGTTGCGTTTGTGACCTACCTTGAGTTATGTTGGATTTACTAGTTTGGTAATTTCCTTAGTGACCTACCTTAGTTTTGTTTTGGATTATTGTTTTGGTAGTTGTATTAGTGCGCTACCATTATGATTGGAATGTATTTAAGTAACAGAAAATGAATTCACACTTTGAAATGATGAGAAGGGGTTTGGCATGTTCAGCCGTTGAGTTGAGAGTTAGACCATGATTTATGTATTTCCATAAGTATTTTTTGTAAGGTTTATGCCTTGTGCTTACATATGCTATTAAGTTTTTGTCTAGTTATGTGTAATGTGGGTATGTTTTCTCTTGTGAGGTACTGTGATTTACTCAGTACAAGGAAGTTCTACTGATACTACTTTTGCAGATGACTATGTGAAGGCTATGGTATGGCATGAAGCTTATAAGCACAGGGAATATTAGTGAATTCATTGGAAAGAGGTTCCATTTTTAAAATGGACCTTTGGGTTTCAGAGTTAGGGAAAATAGGAGTTGGACCTTCAGATACTCATTTTTTTATGATCGGTTTTTCTTTGGACTCTTTTGTCCCTTGCTGTACTTTGATTATACTATTGTATCAAGAAATTTATTTGTAACTCCATAATGTATTATTTCTATTTTTACTGAATTAATTTGGTTGAATTTTGTTTTAGCCTTAGCACTTAGCATACAAAAGGATAGTAGCCAAACATGTGCTAAGTATGATGGTAGCATCCGACACCCGGTAATTTAGTAATTAACACTTCCTCAAAAATTAAAATTTTTAGTCGGCAAGATGGCGATATTACAAAAAATACCCAAGTAACTAAAACCTTTAGTATCGATACTACTATCATTAGTGTATAAAGTAGGTATAACACAAGGATATACTAGAATCCTATCTAAAGGCAAAGCCCTAAGGCATCTATAACGTTTGAAGGCACACTAATCCCTGGTAGCTAATTGAGTATTAGGTAACCCATACCTATACACAACTCAGTATCTTCTATATGACTCAGTTATCTTTCAAGGTTACATGATCACACAAGGACCAAATAATATGGAAAAAGATATTCACATTATTATTGCATATTAATCCTTACCATCCCCAACCATGTGTCGAAGTTCCAATATTACTTACTCAATAATAACAAAATTCAATAGTTTAATGCATCTAAGACAGAATCCTAATTTCGTTATCCCTTTTAAAGCCATCAAATACTTATCTAGGTTTACCCATTAAGGCCTTTATAGCTCCCATTGAGTATGTCATGAGTTATGATCTTTAATTCATCCATTTGGTTGTTATTCCATGTCAACAGATGTAATTCTCTCATTAAATAGTCATACAGTAGTATTATGCAAGTCTCACCGCATATCTAAGACAAAGAATTAAAATCACATAATCTTACCAAATCAATCGATCAGTTCTACCTAACCAATTGATCGGTTTTGCCAACCAATCGATTAGTTTCACAAACCAGTTGATCTATTGAGGTCGAATAGTCAATTGGTTTAGCTCAACTAAACCCGATGTTTCCTTAAATGGGTTAATCAGTTTAGCAAATCTATTCCACTATTTATAGACCATTTGATTAGTTCTTCCAAACCAATCAATGGGTTTAAGCAGAGAGTAATAACAAGGTCACGACAGTCTTATCGATTGATGGGTTAGGTCAACTAGTCAATTGTTCTAAGGGAAAGTAGATCACTTTAACATAATTAGCCAATTGGTTTACCCTAAAAAAACAAAACATGCATTTTTCATTCAAAACTTTCTTGAAATTCCTACCACATGCAAACTAAAACATTTACTAGCATCATAATAACTCTTTTGAGCTGAAAAACTATTACATGCTCCGTAATTAATCAAATCAATCTAATTTCTAAACATCATGCATTTTTTTCCTATGATAAGTTAGTGAACATGCACAACTGTGAAACCAGATTCCCATGATAACTTTTAAAATTAGGACATTAAGGATTACACCACATTGCTTACAAAAAAGAAGTTAAAGCTTCGAAAATTGAATAAGATTGAGCTAGATAAAGAGCACAAGTTTAAAAAGAATTGGACTATTTTGGTGGTCGGAAGAAAAGTGACTGGAAGAGTCTATTGCACCTAATTATAGCCAACAACTCATTACAAGTATGAGTGTGGTTAGGTACAAATCAAAAAACTCTACTTTCTACCATTAAAATATGATTTTAATGGGTAGATTTCATCAAAGATAAACTAACCTCCCTTTCAAAGCTAAAATGGTAATTTTTGGAGAAATATAAGTCAAAATTTCCCATAACTCCTAAATATATGAGAGGTAATGATCAATCAATGTAAAAGAAATCTCCTAACTAAGTAGAGAAATGTCTGGGAATTGAAGTAATGATTTTCATAGCATGTAGAAGAGAGAGGTGGAAGAAGTCAAAGTTAAGGCCAACCTCCTCTACAATTGTCCAAATTGAATCCTCGAATCAGTTCGAGGCAGATGATCAGGCCAAATATATGGTATGAAAAACATAAGAATCTTTAAAGAAAAACCTGGAATGGGATTATCAAGGTTCCATTTTGGTAAAAGACATTTTTCTATAAAAATTAAGTTTCAAAAATGTACTCAGCTCAACAAAAAATTAATCGATTCAGCCTACTAGTTGACTATTCTATTGACTTGTCGATCAATTTGTAAAACTAGTGGATAGGTTATGTCAAGCAAAACCATTTAGCTGAAATGTTAAACCGATCGATTGTTTTTTTGAACCAATCAATTGGTCTACTTGAAAATTCATTTTGTTCAATTTTTAAAGCTTATTCAAATCCAAATTTTTCTCTAACTCAATTATAGTTCCAAGTCAAAGTTAAACATTATCAATTCTTAATTAACACTATAATTTATCATTCAACAAACTTTACAAAAATATGGTGTATTAAAACACTAGCCCCTTATAGAGGTTGCATTCTTGAAGTCTATTTACCAAGGTCTTGGCACAGTATATACACACAACAATTCACATAGTACATACAACAACGTGAAAGGGCACTCCCCCCTTAGAATAAGAACTACAATATATACATTACACTAGGGGAAAACATATAGGTGTTTCACTCAAATTCCATCCTAAGCCTCCCAATTAGTTTCCTCAGCCCTATGCCATGACTGAAGGACCTGCGGGACACTCTTCATGTGTGTCACTTGGGTCTTCTTTTCTGAGATGTTTATTGGTTGTTCTTTGTACGTTAAAGACTCATCAAGCTCTAATGACTCCAACTAAATGATATTTGAAGGATCCACTATGTATTTCATCAACTGGTATATGTTAAAGATATTGTACACATTTGACAATTCCATTTGTATGGCTAAAGAGTGAGCGACCTCGCCAACATGATCCACAATCTCATATAGTCCAACGTATCCAAGACTGAGTTTACCCTTCCTACTGAACCTCATGACTCTCTTGGTGGGAGAGACACTCATAAGGACTTTATTGCCCACTTTTAACCCTTAATTTATCTTGTCAAGTCTACGTAGCTAGGTCTAGGATACACTCATCTAATCTTTAATTAGTCAAATTTATCTCATTATCTCCTTGATCATCTCTAGTCCCAATAAGGTCATTTCATAGATATCATTCTAGCATAAGGGATTATGAAAATTTCTCCTATTTAATGCTTCAAAAGGGTCCATCTTTATACTAGTGTGATAACTATTATTGTTAGAGAAATCAATCAAATCAATCAAGTCCTTGTGGTCTTTCCAACTACCCTAAAATCAAACACACATTCTTAAAGCATGTCCTCTAAGGTTTAAATGGTCATCTCCATCTCACCATCCATGGATGGGTGAATAAAAGTACTCATCTTCAACTAATTCCCAGAAGTCGCTTGTAAATTTTACAAGAATTATGACAAGAACCTAGAGTTTTGATCTAACACAATGTATCTAGGAACCCCATACAATCACATAATGAATTTCATATAAACATTGACTAAATTCTCCATACTCTAGGTCTTCTTCCTAGATATGAATACTACTGAAATAGTCAAGTGATCCACAAAAACCCATGGAATTGAATCCATTACAAGTATTAGGAAGACCCACCAAGAAGTCAATCCATATACTGTCCCACTTTCCATATAAAACTTCTAGTGGTTATATCAACCCTACTAACCTCTTTTGCTTGATTTTAATCTTCTAATAGGTCAGAAATTGAGCAATAAACTCTGCCACCTTTTATTTCATATGAGGTGACCAATATACCTTCTTTAAATTTTTTTATATCTTTTCTCCTCTAGGGTGGAAATAATAAGGAGTATAATGTCTTACCATCAGAATTTTCTTCTTAAGCTCAGTGCCTCCTTGAGGTATACACCACCTTCCTTAGTACCCTACTCGATCCTTTCGAGCTAAACATTGCCAAGTTTTTTAAGTTGAATTTCTTTAAAGATCAAAGGAGTGATGGTTAGTGCACTCATTCTTACCTCCAAACTACTAGCAGTGATTAGCTCGATCTCCATCTTTTCGAACTCTCAACATGGATGGTTTAAAAATAAAATTATGCTCAAGGGACAGGATATCTTTTAACTAAGCATATATACTACTACATTAGCCTTACCCTTATGGTGGGTCAATTCTAGGTTAAAATCCTTGACCAACTCCAATCATCAACGTTGTCTCAAATTCAACTCCCTCTATGTAAAGATGTACTTGGGGCTTTTATGGTTATTATAGAACTTTTAATAAACACCATAAAGATAATATCTCCAAATGTTAAGAGTGAACACTATTGTATTAAGCTCTAATTCATATATTGGGTAGTTCTATTAATGTTTCTTTAGTTTTTGAGAAACATATGCCACCACTTTACCATATTGCATGAGCACACAACCTATCTTATTCTTGGAAGCATTGCTATAAGCTTATAAACTATTAGACCCACTTAGTAATGTGAGCTCTAGGCCTGTAGTAAAACACTTCTTCAACTTTTCGAAAGCTCCACCACACTTCTTATCTCTTTGAAACCATGTAGCCTTTTTTAACAGGTTTTTTAATGTACAAGCTATCTTGGAAAAGTCTTCAACAAACCTACAGTAATAACCGACCAACCCAGAAAGCCACACACCTCCTTGATGAAAGTTTGTGGTGGCCATTATGAAGCTGATCGAGCCTAGGAAGGATCCACTACCACCCCATGTTTAGAGATTACATGTCCTAGAAAAGCCACTTGATCTTAGTAAAGCTTGTACTTTGAAAGTTTGGCATATAGGTGGTGTGATCTTCACAATTTCAAAGTCTTATTTAAATTTAGTTCATGCTTCTCTCAATCGCTGGAGTAGATGAAGATGTCATTGATGAATACTGCAACACATTGGTCCAAGAATGGTTAAAAAATCTAATTCATGAGTGACATGAAAGTCTCCGGCACATTAGTGAGTTTGAAAGGTATCATTGTGAACTCATAATGACCATATTTTATCTGAAATGGAGTCTTAGAGATGTCCCATTATTGAAATAAGTCTATAAATATTTTATCTAAAATGGTCACTGTGAAAGGTATCATCCGCCTTTGGAGCAAACTGAACTAAGTCTATAAATCTTGTGCAATACTCCTCTATCATCATGCCTCTTTTACAAAGGGTGTAGTTCTTCATATAAATATGAGTGGGGAAGAAATGGGCATCAAGCACCTCAAGGAGTTATCCCCAATTTGTAGATTCTTCATCTCTACATTGGACGCTCCTCCACCATGTGTTTGCTCTTCCCATTAGGTAGTACATTACCATATCAAACCTCTTGTACATGGGGCAACCATATGCAGTGAAGGTATTATCCATGTCCTTGAACCATCTCTCCATAATGTTAGGGTGCTATTAACCCTCTAACATTGGTTGGTGATGATGTCTATCCCTTTTTATGTAAACATCCAAGTCTAGTGCAAGTACTGGCATTAGCAGTGCTAGCGGTGCTTGAATCTAGAATTCCATGTAGGCTTTGATGGTCTCCATAAATGCCTCATTACACTTATAATGATGGTTAGCAGACATTGAATCCTATAGACTAAGAGGAATAAGAAATAATCCATTACCTATTACTAAGGCTAGCATAAAAAAATTCATCAAAAAAGTTATCGACAACATATTCCTCAACCCACTCTCGCTAACGAATATTGTAAGCTTGAAAGAAAAATCTTTACTTTCAACTAAATACTAGAATAATTCTAGAAATCCTTTAAAAGGATATGAGAAATTGCTCTAATACCAAATTGTGGTCTCAACTAGAAGCATCAAGTGCAAAGATAATTTTAAAACATAGCTCTAATATTTACTTATAACATCTCCATTTTCACTACAGAATTTTTTTTGAAAATCTTGTAGAAGTAGAAAAATAATAAACATAGATGAAAAATGGGGTGTTACCACTGCATAGAACATAAGATTGGTGCCAAAAACCTATCCTATAAAATATATAAGGCTAAGAAACCAAACCAATGAAACCAAATACAGAGTGCACTAAAATCTATTATGTAAATATTGAAAGGAAAGCTTCCATGTACAAGAACTCTAAATATAGGGTTCAAATTATAGAAAACCAAAGTATTGCTAAACTATAAACTTTGGTCCATCAAGGACTACTCAAAGCCTCTAGGGCCCATATTCTTATAACCCATGCCCCACATGGAGTTGACCAACTACTAACCCTCCTAAAAAACCTACATATAGCCCTCAACTCTTGGGAATGAGTAGGTGACTAAAAGGGGGGCACATCAATACACTTCGTACTGAGTAAATCAAGTTACTTCCCCACTAGAATTACCAACACACAATATTCTATTATAATACACAAGTCATACTAACATTTTCAGGCATGCATCATATAAATAAGATACATGCTTTTCAAGGTCACATCAGTCATAGAAAGTTCATAACATACATGACTCATCATCCTTGATGTTATACTACTATGTCGTAGATGATGTTGTGCAACTACAAGTAGAACGTTCTGTTATTAATAAGGCTTCGCTCATCCAGGCACATAATTTCTCCATAAGCCATTTTCTACGTCCCTAAGTTTATTAGGTCATTTATATATGTAATCCATTATCTCTATTACCTCTCATTTTATTTTACTATATTTTCCTCTTTAACCATATTCTTATTTCCAAATACTCAATCAAAATACTTAATCAAATTATTATCTAATTACTTGTCCAAGTCACATTAATACTTGAAAATTTGTACAAATACTTGAAAATATTTTTGATACATGAAATCACATTAATATCATTGAAAATGATTTTTAAAATAGGATTAGAAATATAAAATTATTGAAAAATCTAAGTGGTCAATATGTAAATAATATGTGCATAAAATGTAAGACTACAAAATACTCCTTGAAGTTTGAGTCCTTGTGTCTTGAGCACACTTACTTATCCCTTTATTGTTTGTATATTCCATAATTTAAATAGAAATACTTGAGGCTATAGTCCCTTTTTTTTCTCTTTTATTTTTCACTTGTGCTTGGGATAAAATTTGTAAAATTAATCTCCTTTACATGGTTAAGTGTTGAATTTTTAAATTTTTACTACAATATACAAGCACACTTAATAAGATAAGTTGGATTTATGATTAGTTTTGTTATCATCAAAATAAAGGTTGATTTACCTATGAGGTAAAGAATAAGGTTTTATTTTTCTATTCCATGTGAATGTATTTCTACCATTTTTTTAATAAAACTTTCCAAAACACCTTAGTTTTTCCCCTTATCCTTTTTGAAGAAAAGTAATGCAAAGTGAGTAGATTAACACCATAAAAATAGGGTATAATTTGAACTTATCAAATAAATTTAACCTTTCAACATTTCTTTATGGGAAAAAAATCAATCATGAAGGTTATTATCCAAAGAATCCTTAGCACACAAAAATGACTAATATAATGAATGGAACTATGTTAGAAATGGTGGGGATGATGTTATCCCATTATAAGTTATCAAAAAGATTTTGGGGTGAAGCTATGATGATTGTAGTTTAGTTGATCAACTTAACTCCTTCTTATATATTGACTGGGGATGTTCCATACAAGTTTTGGATTAGCATCATGTATAATGCAACCAATTGAAGGTGTTTAGTTGTAGATAATTTGTTCATATTACAAATGGTGAGAGATCAAAAATCAACTCCATGTAAAAGGAATTCATCTTCTTAGGATATGAAAATGAAGAATTTAGGTATAGGTAGTAAATCTCATTAGTAAAATGATTATTATAAGTAAATATATTATTATTTTTTAATGATTAGAATACTAAAGAATTTCAAAAATGTGAATAACATGGCTTCCTAAGAGAATATCTATTTAATTTAGACCCTGATCTAGATGCTTTTCCACATATTTATGGAAGAGATGTGATAGAAGATATTAAAGAAGTAGAAAAAGAACCCTTCATAGATAATACTCGTTTTGAAGAAGATATAGGATAATAAAAGTTATGGTATTAATGAACATATGATGGATGGTATTAGAAATAAAGAAAATTGTTCTTAACAACCATTTGTTAGACCTTAGTTGAGGATGTACGGTAGAATACACAAATCTTAAACAAAATATCAAGAAATAGAATATGTAATACTAATAGAGTCATAAGAAGAAGTTTTAATGAATGATCAAAAGGTTGAGTTATTAAAAACCATGTAAGAATTAATGAATTCTTTGGATCCGTATTTGACTTATGGTTTTGTAGAGTACATAAAAGGTAAAAGAGAAATCAGAACAAATGGGTTGATGGTTAAGGAGAATAACTCATGACTTAGACACAAGAAAATATTTATTGTAAAATATTTTATTTATAAAAAAGGTATTGAATTTTATGAGATTTTCTCACATAAGGTGAAAATGTCATCGATTTAGATGGTGCTTGGCTTGATTACAAATATGAATTTAGAAGTTGAGGTGCTGGATGTAAACATTATATAGCTTTATAAGGATTTAGAGGAAGAAATTTATATAGAGCATCTACAAGTATTCAAAGTTATAGGGAAATAAGGTCTTGTTTGCTAATTAAAAAAGAATTTATATGGATTTAAGCTGTGGTTGAGCATGGAAATCAATGATCTACTTTTGATTATTTTTTTATTAGAATATTTTTGTAATGGTTTATTCATCAAACTACTTTCTTATTCTAATGAAATGTTGATCATAGTATGAAAAAGATATAAAATTAATCGTCTATGAAATAATTAAGGAAGTCCTTTTTATGAAAGACATGGGATCTATAAAGTACATTCTCAGTGTTATCATATCATATAATTATTCTAAAAAAAAGTTGCGGTTATCTTCAGAACAATATAACGTGAAAGTTTCGAAATGACTTCACATGGATAATATGATGTCAATTTCTACTTCACTTATTATCACTTGAAGCTTAACTGAAAGTAATGTTCTATAAATGCAATAGTGGAATAATGTAGCAAACTAGTTTATGTAATCAAGCGAATATGTCCACTTATAGTGCATGTAAGTAAATTATTGGAGTTCTTATGGTTTATCAATTAAAGATTTAAGCTATTAGAGAATAAAAATAAATAAGATACCTTTAGCTCTTAGAGCCTTGGCTTCAGCATCAAAATAAAAGAAATCATTGTTGAAAAAGAGATTGAAGAAGATGAAGATAATGATGAAGTGGATCTAATGAATAAGAAGAAGTGACTCTTATAATTGCACAATTTAAAAGGTTTATTTGAGCTAAAAGAGAAATAAAGTTCTCCAACACTTTAATAAGGCTAAAGGAGCCAGTTAAGGGTGAAAAGTTGAAATTCCATTACTATGGGAACTATTGTTATATTATTCAGGACTACATTAAGTTTATAAATAAGATAACCCAACAAATATCAAGGAGAAAGGATAAATTAATCAGGGAAAGTAAGACCTAAAGAAGATAATGAATATTTTTTGTTAAAGTAAAGGAGAACTTATGATCATGAAAAGAATTCAAAAATCTATACTTAATGGAACTAGGAGATTAGTCATTCACATTCATATCAGACTCTAGCTTCAATGATGAGGTAACATTTGAAGATCTTTATTCATATGATATATTGTTGTGTGTCCTAAAAGATTCTTTATGTGAAAATGAGAAGATCTCTAAACAACATGATAACCTTAAAAAAAATCTATGTTATCTATATAAGAAATATGCAAATTTGCTAAGTTATAATGGCATACCAAAATATTGTATATTACATTCTAAGACTAATCTAGTAGAAAACAAACTTGAATTTTATGCACAAAAGAAATTTATGAATGTTGATCACAAGGTGAGAGTTGATCAACCTAAAATTAAATTTGTTGATTTATAAGCTAAATATGATAAATTTGTGAAAATAACATATACCTTTACACAATATGAAGAGTTAAAAACATTACTATGGTCTCAACGATATTATAATGATCGTCAGGACTTCGTCTATGGTGATAAAAAGATCATGAAATGTCAAACACTTACAAAATTTCTTTTAAAATAATTTAAGTATCATCAAGCATATGTTTATTCCTTACCCACTACATGTAACATATGTGGCATGTCTCTTCTAAGTGTGGAAATTTTAAACATATAAATTCTACTTCCACAGATATTAGTGTGACTTCTTGTAATGAATTTAGAAGAAAAGGACATGTTGCCTCATAATGTAAATTTCGTAGAAATGTTAAAAATTCTTCAAGATCTAAGAAGTTGTGGGTACCTAAGGGAATGATCCTTCAAGAGTAGGTAACTAACACATGAAGGAATTATTTTAAGTGGAACCTAAACTATAACATATGTGTTTATAGGTTTTCTTCAAAGTGAAGAAAAGAAGCTAAAAATGGTTCCTAGATAGTATGTGTTCAAGACACATGACGGGTGACTGGATGATGTTCTCTAAATTGGTACCCTACAATGGAGAAAATGTTATATTTAGAGACACTTCTAAGGGAAAAATCATTGCATTTGGAAGCATATGTATTGGTAAAGCTAAAACCCTTATTAGAAATGTGTACCTAGGTAATGGAATCAAGCATAACCATATTAGCATAAACAAATTATGTGACAAAGGTTATACTATGAGTTTCAATAACGCATATTACATGACCTCAACTATGAAAGATAAATCTTTTTTTTTTATTTCTTGAGAAATAATGCATACATATTAAATTTTAAACCCATTTAATTTACATAGTAAATGTTTAACTAAGCAAGATAATGATTCTTGATTTTGACATAAATGATTAGTTCATGTTAGTATGTATTTTTTTTAACCAGCTTGCTAAGCATGAACTTGTGTGTGGTCTTCCTAAATTGAACTTCACAAAAGATAAACTCTACGATGCCTGCTAATTAGGAAAACAACATAGAAAATCTTTAAAAATAAAAAATTTTGTGACCACATTTAAACCACTATAAATATTACATAAACATCTCTTTAGTCCTAATAAGATAATAAGTATGTGTGGTTAAGATATGTATTAGTTATACTTAATGATTTCTTACATCATACATGAACTTTATTTCTCATTTCTAAGATTATGCCTTTAATGTGTTTTTTCCCTTAACAAGAGAATGTAAGTTGGAAAAGGCACAATCAGTAACTTAATAAGGAATGACCATTGAATAAAAAAAAATAGAATACCATGATCATGGAATTCAATGTGATATAAGCACAAACATGACCTTCTCTGAGTGCATGGGCATACACAAGTATAATATTATATTTACTAAGATTGAGCAATTTTATTGTGTGCATAGAGACATGGTGAGCTCTTACTATCTATCATCCACTAAGAGGGTGTTACATAACTTTTTGTGTTCTATTCTCTTTCATTAAGCTTGTTTTGGGGCAAATATAACTACAAAGGATTGGTTTGGTAAGACCACATCTGCTAAGATACTTTGATGAGATTTAGAGTTGATATCTTTAGGCATATGGCTAATATGGTAAGAAATAGTTAGCTACTTTAGGAAATGGATCCCTTATAATAAGGATCCTCGAGGACTTTAGAGTACCTTTTGGTAATTTCATAGCTAATCCGTTCTATGTGTATCTTAGACTAAATATAGTTAATATAATCATGGGAAAAAGTTTTTGAAATGAGATGAGCACTGAGAAGATGATGATATTCCTCATTAATAAGCAAGAGCTTCACTACTTCATGCTTGTAGAGTACTAGCTGCTTAGAGACCACCTTAGCAAAAAGATGGAGATGGCATCCATCCACCATTTGGTGGACTCCCTTTGGCACCTACTGATCTCCCTTCTTCTAATGGTGTATCAACATCTACTAATTTCCTTTCTTCATCTACTGCATCTGCACCTATCAAAACTTAAGTTACAATGACCATTCCCAACATCAAGGATGTAATACCCTAAGATTTTAAAATCCAAAATTTAATTATCACATAATTAATTCAACCTAAGTTTAAGACTTTTATTTTATTTATTGAGTAAAAAAATTATTGGAAATTTATTTTATTTATTTATTTATTTAGTTATTCATTTATTTTATTATTGGCACTTAGCAAAAATTTACCCCAAAGTCTAACCTAAATCCCATAATTTTCTTTTTTCCCCTTTTCCCTTTTCTTTCTTTTCTTTTTCCCTTCTGTTTCTCCTTTTCCTTTTTTTTCCTTCTTTTATTTTTTTTCCTCTCTTCATCTTCATTTTGGCTACATCGCTCCTCGCCCTAGCTTTTTTTATTTTCTTTTTTCTCTCATTTCTCCCTGAGTGGTCCAGGCCCTTCTCCCTCTTTCCCTTCTTTTCCTTTCCCCTAGGTTGAAATGCCTAAAACTTTCTAATTTTATAAATTATATTTAAATGATATTTTATTAGAAAAATTATTTAAATAAATTACTTTTATTAAAATAAAAAGGAATTCGTTAGGAAAAATTAAGAAGAATTTTGTAAGTATTTTTATTAGAGAAATTTTGGTATTTTGGATAATTAAATATGTTATTTTGGAAATAAATTAAATAAATTATTTTATTTAAAATAAGAATGGGAAAATAATTTTAAATTATATTATTTTTATAAATAATTTAATGAAAAAATTTTGGGTGTTTTTCTAATTAAAATGGAATTTATGGTAAATCTTTTAAAAATCCTAATTTAGCCTAAAAAGGGATTTAAATATTATTTTATTTAAATATTATTATTTTTATATAACCTAAATATCTTAATTAATTTAATTAAGCCAAACCATTATTTTTTTTCTCTTTTTCCTTTTTCCTTCTTCCTTTTTCTTTCTTTTTCTTTCTTCTTCTTTTCTTTTTCATTTTTTTTCTTCTGCTTCTCGCCAAACTGGGCCAGCTCGCGGCCCAGTTTCCCTTTCCTGTTCCTTTTCTTCTGCACGGCCCAGCCAGCGCCCGTCGCTCTTCGTCCGTGCCTCGACGGGTTGCGTTTTGTCCTCTTTTTTTCCAAAACACGTGGTCTCACTTAAACGCACCCTCCCTCGCGCCGACCGACCGGTCCGCCTCCTTTCCTTCTTCCTTCTTCCTCCTTCCTCCTTCCGTCAACGCTGCTGCAACTCTCAACCCATCAATGGCTTCTCCGGCTACGGTGATTACTATCGGTCGTTTCTTACGTCATTGTATTCCTTTTAACTCCAGGAATAAATTGGCGTAATTATTGGACGTTAAATCTCGTCCATTTCTTCTCCCCAGCCTCGTGAAAATCTGAAGCAACCCAAACGATGGCCGATCAATTACTGCCACCGGCCACCCAAATTCTCGCACCTAATACGTTTTTGCTGACCCCCAAGACCCTATTATCCCATCTACCATCTATAAATAGCCTAATTATGGGAGTTTAGGAATTTTTCTTCCCCGAAAACCCTAAGCTAGAACTGGACGCCACCCTGACTTAAGACGCACCTTCCGCCACCGATAGCCAACCTCAACGCCACCGCCACATCCCAAATTCTTCCCTGCAATGCCCTCTAGTTAACCAAACCATTTTCAACCTTCGATTCTTCTTGTACGAGCCTCCATAATCGTGCAAAGTTGGCTACTCGTTTTGCCAGAATTTTACCCCGGAACCTTAAAACACCGTGCGCCGCCGTGCGCCACCACCTTTTGTTGCACCACCACCATCATTTTGTCCCTCTCCTCTTGAGAAACCATAAACACCTCTTGTCTCACCTCATTTCTCCCTATCTTTTTCCAAACATCCATCTTTTCCTCTTTTCTTCTATTTTTCTGGCCACCGCTGGTGCCGCCTATCCCCACTAGCTTAAGGTTGAACCCTAGACCCTCTCAACCATTTTCCATATTATTATAAGCCATGATTTAATTTATTTCAATTATTTGCATATAAATACCATTATTATTATTCTTAATATGTTTTATTATTATTATTAGTAGTATTATTATTTTATTATTATTTATGTTGAGGGCTGAAGCCTTATTGTATTTTAATTCAATTTTATTTTTATTTCCCTTATTATTTCTTTTATTACTATTATTAATATTAATATGTTACAAGTATAATAATAATTATTATTTTACATTTCGAAATTCTATTATTCTTATTCCATTATTATTAATGCAAATATTTTACCATTAGTATTGTTAATAATGTTATTATTGTTATTACTATTACTATTATTACTATTATTATTATTATTATTATTATTATTATTATTATTATTATTATTCTCATTGATATTAGTTTTATTATCATTGATATTATTATCTTAGTATCATTATTATTATTAGGGTAAAGTCTTTAACCCTATATTATCAAGGTTTATAATATCTCTATTATTTTTATTTAGTAAAGTTAGAATTTTTTTAAGGTTATTTTATTAGTATGTTATTATTTGGTCAATGCCCTAAGGAGGCTTAGGAGCGTGCTCCAAGACTATTGACATTTTAGGTAAGGGTTTACTAAGGCCATTGTGTGCTTCTATGCATTATGTGCTTCATATGCTATGCATTCTATGTTTATGATTATTAATTATGTCGTATATGATATGAAATGGACTTGAAGTATGTTTTGTATTACATGTGTATTATTTATGTATGATAGTATGTGTTGTGACCCTGTAAGACATGCATGTGAGGATGTTGATATGATTTGTGCGGGGGAAAAGGATGAAAAATGAGTATGGAGAAAGAAGTTAATTAAGGGATGTGAGTTGACCTAAGTATTCCATTGATTCATGAGTAGAGGAATAAAATGGAGAATTTTAGTCTTTCGCGTATGAGAATCTGATTTATCATTTTTGAGGTTTTGTATGGTGAATATAATTTATGGTTTTATATGGGTAAGTTTAATTTATGGTTTTGTATGATTTTGTGTGGGAGAATTTAATCTATGGTTTTGTATGGAAGAATTTAATTTATGGTTTTGATTTGGAGAATCTAATTTATGGTTTTGTGTGGAAGGATCTAATGTAAGGTTTTATATGGATGAATCTCTTGTTTGATATGGTTCAAATCTAGGGTTTGGTATGGATGAATTTTTGGGTTGTATATGGTTTGAATTTAGGGTTTGGTAAGGATTAATACTTGGTTTGGTATGGATGAATCTTTGGGTTTTATATGGTTTGAATCTAGGGTTTGGTATGAATGAATCTTTGGGTTATGTGGATTGAATTTAGGTTTTATATGATAAAATCTTAGGTTTTGCATAGTGGTATTAATGGTTGCATGGTGGCATTAGGGTTTTCATTGTGGTATTAGGGTTTGTATGGTGGTGTTAATTGTTGTATGGTGGTATTAGGGTTTGCATGGAAGTTAATAAGTGCATGGGATGTGTAAAGGTTGTATGAGAGTGAAGTTTACGTATGGAACATTGATTTGGGATGTGAGGAAAGTAATGTAAGTGTTGTTTGGGTGATTGAACACTTTGGATGGAAAATAGTGCGTGGAGCATTATATGGGTACGTAGGAAACTGAGCTAGGGTTTGTGTGGATAATTAGGGTTTGGTGTGACTACTTAGGGTTTCTGTGGTATCAGGTGTATTTGGTGACTAAAGTATAATTATGAGGATGAAATTTATGATTTGTGATGTGTGAATTCTAAAGGGAGTGATTTCATGCATGTCTAGAGTTAAAGCTTTGAATAAGATACTTAAGACACTAATTATTTAAAGTGGAAGATCGTTGAGACGGGACCAACCGATCCGCCGGTTTGGAATAGTGGTTAGGGTTTTGACCCTATGTATGACCGATCCACCGGTTATAATAGTGGTTAGAGTAGGATGCTCTATGCGTAAACCGATCCACCGATTATAATAGTGGGGGTTCCCGAGCTCAACAACCGCAAACCAAAGTTTTGCTAAAATACCTAAAAGATACTAATTACTTATAGTGGAACACCATGCATGCCGGAGCCAACCGATCCACCGGTTAGGAATAGTGGTTAGGACGCATAGTCCTATGTGTATCCGATCCACCAGCTATAATAGTGGTTAGGGTATGATACCCTATGTGCCTCCGATCCACCGACTATAATAGTGGGGGCTTCTATTTTCGCATGGATTTGATAGAAAGGCATGATGTGTATCGAATTCCGATAAAAGATTAATTAAGTAATTAATCTGGACTATGATTGGGCCTTATGTATGAACCTAAATGATTGGTCGATATTATGATATGATGATGGCTTATGTGTTGGCCTTAGTGTTCAGTTACCTTACTCAGTACGTAGCGTACTAATCAACCTTTTCATGGGTGCTGCTCATTCCCACGAGTAGCATGCCCTTCTGACTTGTGTAGGTGGGCGAGATATCAGTTGGGGCTGAGTGTTGAGCGTGTTTGGCTCGAAGTTCGAAAGTGTTGTGGCCATATTTCCTCTTCATATGATTTTATATCATTATGTTATTTCTGGTGTATTAAATTTACTCTCTTATGATTCATTACTTGTATTAAGCGTTTTCAATAAATCTTTTATTGATTGTAATATTATTCCCTTCGAGGAATTTTAATTTTGTACTCTGATTTCTTTTTAATTTGTGATTCTTGATGCGTACTCTTATTTTGTTTACAACCATTGAATGCTTATTTGGAATTTGGATTGTATTGATTTTGTAATTGATTATTAATCTTTTTTTAGCCTTAGCACTTGGCACTGGAATGGTCGGAGAGAACCGATCTGGTACTAAGTGTGGCGGTAACATGCCCAGAATTCACAGGTTTTAAGTATTTCTATTTTAATTACTTCTACTTTTAAAAAAATAGTGAATTTTGGGGTGTTACATAGGTAGCCAGTCTCCTTCTCCCTTTTCCTTTCTTAACTTTTTCTTCCATCCTTTCCATTCTTCTTTCCTTTTTTTCTCTCTACCTTCTTCTTCATGTCTGTCCTCTTCACGTTACCATCACCCACTTTCCATTTCTGTCCCTTACACCTATGCCCTACACACCACCTATCCTCCCCACCTTTCCTTTCTCAGCCATGTAGGGCCACACACACTGGTATGCACCCCTACACCCCTTCACCTGCTCCCTTGCAAGTATACCCCCTACGCTTCCATGCGACCTACAATTTTCTTCTCTCCTCCTTGTATCCATGCATGTTGAACCCCCTATTGCCTTCCCACTCTCTAGATCCTTTCCTTGTCTATAAATACGCCCTTTAACCTCCCTCTCTTCATTTCCTCTCCACCAACCACTATGCGTTGTTTCTACTTAGCCCTGCCTTCTAGCCCACTTAACTTCTCTCCATCATCGTTGACACCTTGTCACCCTCTTATACCACCCCTATTCCCTACCTATGCCCCACCTACACCTATAGAGCCGTCCCCCCTCCTTATTCATTTTTACCCTTCTCTCAAGCCTCTAATAATTGTATCTTGCATATTCTAATGCTACCAATGCTACGCACTATTTCCCTCCAAGCCATCACCATGCCTTAACCAAACTACACAGGTGCCCTAGCCTATGCACCCATCCCCAGCAGCCCCATTTCTCTCCTTTCCCTCCCCCTCCTTTTCCTTCTCCCTCTTAGTTTTATACCACCATAGACCATTTCCAACTACTAGATTCACCACCAATAATCATCCTCTATAGACTAGCCGATCCCAATGCCACTACCACCCTTACCCCCACGCTTCTAGCCCTTACCTTTCTCCACCAAAAATCAACCGCTGCCATTGCACCACTGCCATCACACCATTTTTATTCCCCATTTTATTCACCTTCACTTTCCTTCCTCTCCTTGAGTTTTATAAGCTTAGTTTCCTCTTTATTCATTTAAAAAAAAAAAAAATCTTAATTGTGTATATTCCCATTTTCTTAGCATTATTCTGGTGATTTGGTGATTGTAGGAGAGAAGGTGTAGGTCATAAGCACTTAGAGACTAAAGCCCTCCGACAAGGATACATTCATAGCTAGGGATTTATTTTTGTTAATATATGACCTTGTCATGTGTTTAGTGAAGACATGCATAAAATGATAGATAACTTTGGGGTTGTATATGCAGCTTGACTTAACAATAGATAAAGGTAAGAAGATGTGTGGATATGATTGTATTGGTTTTAAGTTTGATGTGTATCTTTGTTATATGATATTGTATGCTTGAAAAGTTTGGGGAGACCTTGTATTGAATGCCTTGCAACTTTTGTAGGCTTTTGAGACTTAGCTACATTTTGGGTAATATTGGGAAAAGTGAAATGTAAGGTACTTTAGGGTGTAAATTGGCCTAAGATTAGTTGGTAGTGCTATATGAAATAAGTGTGGTAAAGATAAAGAGGTTTAGGGTAATCATAGTATAAGGAGGAAAAATATACATGGTGTGAGTGAGACCTAAGGGTAGCTAAGATCATGGGCAAGCAGAGTGGGGTTTTGTCACTAAGAAGTAAATATAGGGATTAATGATGACATCGTTGATTAGCCTTGCACATTTGGGAATTCCTTGGAGCTCTAAGGGATGAGAAGTTACCAAAAAGTAAAACTAGGATTTTGGGAGACTAATGCATTAAACCCTAGGGGTAGGTTATGATCACATATATAAAAGAAGTGAGTTAGGCTGTAACCCTTGATTATGATGTTAGCCATGCCATTCGGAGAATGCGTACCAATTTTAATAGCCATGTGGGATAAGTAGAAGTAGTTATAACAACAAATAGAGATTAGGGTTTCAACAAGGATTTGATTTGGATGGTTATTATACATGTTCAAAGTAGGGGAGTTAAGCACAAAAATTGAGTTTATGGAAAACCATAGTAATATATGAATTGGTATGGAAAATTAGGGCTAAATAGGTAGTAGAGAAGGGGCTAGGTCAACTAAGAAAAAATAGTTTTTTGAGGAGTAACCCTAGAGGCCAGTTACTATCATATGTGAGAAATGGGGTAATAAGCCATAACTCTTGATAAGGGTTTTTCTAATGATATGTTTGATTTTTTTGGGTTAATTAGGGGCTCAAAGGGACACTAGGGGTAAGGATGTACCTGGGGTTTTGAAATTAGGGTTTCTCAGGGAATAAGGTTGTCCAAGGATGGTATTAGAATAGGAGCTATGCATGGGGTAGGTGTGCATAAGATATGTTGAATATGGAATAAATAAAATATTAATAATACACTAATCACAAAGTCAAATATTGCTTGAGTTGGGCCTAGTTGTACCTGCCACTCCACCGACGAGAATAGTGGCTAAGAGCATCTTACCTTAGAAGTTATACCCTACCATTCCACATGTGAGAATAGTGGGGTCCCAAAATCAATTAAATTAATCCACTGAATGATTATAATCTTTAGGAAGAACACTAATTACTTACATTAGAACACCACATAGGTTAGAACTAGTTGTACCTTAGTTACCAATCCACTAGTGAGAATAGTAGTTAGGGATGTTCTAACCTAAGGTTGTACTTTAGTCCATGTTCCACTGATGGGAATAGTGGCTAGAATAGTCCTTCCCAAGTGGTTTTACTTATTTACTATTCCAGCAATTTTAGGATGGGTGACCTTTTGGGAAGTTTCAGAAATTTTCTGAAATTCTCTTGGGATAAACTGTATTTGAGACAGTTAGTGGTTGAGGCGCAACGAGGACGTTGCGTTCTTTGAGTGGGGGTGAATGTAATACCCCAAATTGAGCGGAGTGTTATAAGGATTGATCTGGCTACTTATATCAACATGGTATACCATCCTTTTGGTGATTCCATCCTAAGAAGTTCATAGTTAAGCGTGCTGGCCGTGGAGCAATTTTAGGATGGGTGACCTTCTGGGAAGTTTCAGAAATTTTCTGAAATTCTCTCAGGAAGCGCGTGAGTCAGGATAAAGCGTGCTGAAATGACTCGTGTTGATCTGTGGGGTCAGCCGATCAATCCGAAGGCGTTCTAAGGTAGCCCCTGTGTGGTCATGTCAACTCGGGGTGTTACACTATAACTTCCTTTTTTTATAATATTTTGGTATAAGGGATGAGCGTAAGGGCAAAACATTTTTGCATTGTTGTATGCTCCTTTGTGACCGATTTTTCTTTAGGCTTCTATGTCCCTTATTTATTTTTGATATTCTTATTGTACCGAGAATCTTTTCTCTCGCTTTTTGTTTGATCTGACTTGTCTTGAGCCTTGGCACTAGACATAAGGAAGTTGAGGAAACCAAAATTATATTCAATGTGGTGGTGACACCCACTATTTTGTAATTATCACTTCCGTAAAACAAAATTTTCAAATACTAAATTTGTGTGGTGTTACAGAAACAAAGGTACACCGGTCATACTGAAGCATATAAGCAACATAGTACCCACCAACAGTCAACCAAGGGACACAATGGTACCCTGGTCATACTGGTACACGAGGACACATAGTACCCTACTAATAAGAACATTTAATCCATAAGTATACATATCCTTTAAATAGGTTAATAGAGTTAGATAAAGTAAGATATAGGGACTGGCAGAAGCACTAAGATACACCAGCAATGACTAGAACAATCGTGGGCTAAACCAAGTCTTTAGGGTAGTAACCCTTAAAGAGCCACCATTTCCAATCTCGCGGTCTTCCACTTTAATTATTAGTGTCTTAATTAAGGTGACCATGATAAACACATCAATCACATACTTAATTATTTTCATTAATTTATGTTATTATTAATAAATCCTTATTCATATTATTGTCTATGTTAGCTTAAATAGTCTACTAAGCCAAACCTAGGTTCTAATTCTTATACTTAGGCAGCTTAGGTCAAAATGACCAAAATGCCCAAGACTAAAGCTTCCTTTTATCATAATTTTTCATCATAGAATTCATCACCATTTATTCATATGCCATAATAGGCTATCATATCATAATTATAATAATGGTCATAAAATCACGTACTCCATACCAAGGAATCATTGAATGCATAAATCTAACATATACTTCTAACACATCCAGCACACATTTCCATGCAAAATTAATAGCTAAGTCACCTCTTTCATGATTACGAAATAAACATCATATCATACCCTTAATTATCCATTCAACCCTATATCATGCATTATTGTTATGATATTTACCGATGTACCGAAATACCTCTATTCTTATAAGCCCTTATTCTATTCTTATGTCTTATTATAGAGGCTTATTAAATCCATTAACATGTTATATGTGAATTACTGATTTATCCCTCTTTACTTATAAAATTACTAAAATACTCCTTTTACTTGTAAACTTACCTAGTTACCCCTTTTGACTTACCAAATTACCAAATTGCTATTCATACTTATTTAAATTATCAAACTGCCCTTTCCATTCATTAAGTTACTAATTTGCCCTTCATACTTATTAAATTACCAATTTTGCCCTTTTAGTTTGTTAAATTACCAAAGTACCCTTTATACTTGTTAAAATTGCCAAATTACCCTTTTAGTTCATTAAATTACCAATTGACCATTTATACTTATTAAATTACAATCATTACCCTTCTAGTTCATAAATTACCAAATTGCCCTTCATACTTGTATATTTACCAAGTTACCCATCTTTCATGCCAAATTAGCCAAACACCTCTCTTACTAAATTACTATTTTACCCTTTTTATTCATGAAATCATCAAGTTACCCATTTTTATTTCAAAATTACCAAACTACCCTTCTTATTTAATAATTTACCAAATTTCCCCTTTCTCATGCCAACTTACCAAAATACCCTTCTCATTTAATATTTTACCAAATTACCCTTTTTACTCATAACATTGCCAAGTTACTCCTTTTCAAGCAAAGATTTACCATAATATCTTTCTTACTTGTTAATTTACCATATTTCCCATTTTATTCATAAAATTACCAAGTTAGCCCCTTTTCCATGCCATATAACCAAAATACCCTTCTTACTTATTAAATTACCATATTACCCCTTTTTTATTTATGTAAATTACCGATTTGCCCATCTTATTGCCAAATTTACGAAAATACCCTTACCACATAAAACATTAACACCCATGGCCTATATGCATTATCTAATACCACCAAATATTATTATTTATTATTAATACCCATTAGCAACTACCATACATAATTATTTAGAGCACACCCTTTGTATACAAAAAATTACTAAAATGCCCCTAGGGCTCACATTAGCATTATCTCTACTACAAATGGCTATATTAGCTTATCATGACATATACATGCATTTGACATTATTACTATAAATAAGACTCCTTCCTTAACCATCATTTCTACATATGACACATTTCATAATATAACATGTTTCTCATTGCAACTACCAACACATGCTACATATCATATAATATGCACAAAAAATATTTAGAACATTAATGTGCTACCATATGTATATCCACATATTTTAGTAGGGTACAATGGCTACCTTAATTCCATTAATAATTAATCCTTATTAGTACCATAGCTAAAGTTTAAGCTTTGATTAGTAAAAATTCATACCTAGAAATAATATCTAAACTACCATATTAGTGATATAAAATTAAAAGAATAAATTTTATCAAAATTATTAGTGCATAAATATAAATGATACCTATATTTATTCCTTAAAAATTAGTAAATTTGCTAATGATATGTGGTAAGTCTCATCCTACATGGTAGCATGAGCTACATGCACAAAGGAAAGGGGGATACGGGTGGATGAGAGGGTTTGAAGAAAGGGGGGAGGTTTAGTTCGTGTAAGGGTTTTGGGAGCAATTTAAGGGTTTGTGGAGGGAAGTGAGGGTGGTGGCGAGGTGTAGGGAGGGTGGCAGAATGTAGGTGGTGGTCGGGGTCAGAGATTGGTAGCTCAGGGCAGTAGGGATGGCAGCTGTAGAGTTGGAAGGGTGGGGCGAAGGAAGGGAGGAGAAGGAAAAGGAAGGAAAAGAAGAAACGAAAGGAGGGGCAACAAGGGATATATTAGCTGGCTAAGGTAAGGGGGTGGTAGAGGAGGTGGTAAGGGGTAGAGGAGTGGTTGTGGTGGCAATGGAAGAGTGGAGACAACATTAGATGTTGATGGTGTAGGGTAGAGGTCAAGAAGGGGAAGAAAAGAGAAAGGAATGGTAGGGTGGTTATAGGGGGCGAGTGGTGGCTATTGGGTGGTGTAGGGAGGAAGTAGGGGATGTTAGGGGTTAGTTTGGTGGTTATTTAGGCAACAAAGGTGGCGGTTGAGGGTGACAAAGAAAAAATAGGGGAGGAGAAGAGGAAGGGAAGAAGTGAGAAAAGAGGGAGGTTTTGTAGGGGAAATGAGGGAGCACGAGAAGGAAGATAGGGTAGAGAATAAGATGAAAATGAAGAGGTGGGAAGGAGGAGCTGGCTGAGCTACCCAAGGAGGACGAAAAGAAGAAAAGGAAAAATAAGTAAAATAAAAGAAAGGAAAAAGGAAAAGGGGGGAATAAAAATAAAATTAATTTTGGAATTTGGGCTTTTTATTTTTTTAGATGAATAAATTATTTTAATAAGCTATTTTATTAAAATTTAAGATATTAATTTATGAGGATGATTTTAGTAAAATATGGGTTTGGAAAATTATTTAAATAAAAAGAGTATGATAAAATGATAAAATGATAAAATATTTATTTTAATTTATTAAATAATTATATCCATTTTTTGAAAATTATAAGTCTAAAAAATAATTAAATTAATAATTTAAAAATTAAATTATCCCAAATGAGGATTAATTATTAAAATCTAGGTTTTAAAATTTTTGGCATATTATAATGACATTGAAATCTAGTGTATAAATAAACACTAAACATGATGTCAAGCCTAGATGCCATAAAATATGGGAGTGATCTAATCATTCCTCAACAACATTTTGATTAACATCCTTACCTTCTTAATCCATGAAAATATAGTGATGGTTGCTATGGGAGTACTAGGTGGTTTGCTTTTACTAATTCCTAAATTTTTAGTAATTCCTTAGTGTACATTTCTTGGTTTACAAAGATTTTAACCTAGTTTGTTTGACTTGTAGCCTTAGGAAGTATGTCAATTCTTCCATCATCTTTGCACAAGGTTCCATTAGTATCACAAAAAAAAAGTTAAATAAAATTTTCCTCTTTCAAAATCTTTTTAAATTAGAAATATACTAAGATCTAGAAGCTTATTTGAGGCCTAGAGTGATTTTTTAGGCTTATTAACATTATTAGATCTTAAAATATCTTCAAACTAGGGAGGTTCTTTAACATAGACTTCCTTTTCATTAAAACTATTTAATAATTCACTTTTAACTTTCATTTTATGTAGAGTGAAATACTTTGATGTTACAAAATGTTGGAAGCATGCATATAGCCTTAAGTCTAGCTACATGGTCAAAGATTTTATCAAGAATAATGCTATTCTCTTGGTTATAGCCCTAAGAAACAAATAGGGCTTTATTTCTGACCATAATACCCTCTTCATCTACATTTTTTCTAAGGACCCATTAAGTCCTAATGTTGGGCTTATTTAGAGATATAAGAACAAATTCCTATAGTTGATTTTTATTTAGTTGGTTAAGCTCATCTTTCATTTCCATGATCCAATTTTCATCATTCATATCTTCCAAGTGAGACTTAGGTTATCCTTGAGAAAAAATGCCAAGTAATTACATATGTTACCTATTTAGGATCAAGTGACCACTCACCAATATGGATCACCATTGATCAGTCATTAAGGATGACCATACACATATCTCTAATATCTTGGGAAATCGTTTTTAACTCAATTCTCTTAAAGAGCAATAAAATGAGCATATTCCTTTGGTTTTTGACTCTTTTTATTTAAGTAAGTATTCTACTTAAATTTATGGAATTACTTCAGCATCATTTATATCTTTCATAGTAGATTTGGTAGGCCCTACTATGTAATGAATAGATAATTACAATACCTTCATCGCTTTAGACTTACCTAAACTTCTTTTTTGTTGTTTAGGATAAATCATCTGCAAACAAATGTTCAAAAATATCTCATATTTGTTCTTTGACCTTTATAGAGGTCATAGGGTGTGTTCTTGAGAATGGAACGAATCGACTCCCAATTCATCACATAGTATGTGGTTGACACTACTTCATCCCAAAAGTTCTTGGGAATGATTGAACCACATAGAATGGTTCTTGTTACTTTTTCCAAAGTCCTATGCTTTTTCTTAACAACACCATATTGTCATGGAGCTCTAGGGCCCAAGAAATTTTTGGTGGTTAATGTTTTTATCCCTAAATTAGGATAAGTTGGCATTTTTAAATTCTGTATCCTGATCATTTCTTATCACATGGATCATTGTTCCCATTTCAACCTCAAATTTCTTTTCTAGTACTATCAAATCATAAAAAAGCATCATTGTTAGTGGAAAGAAATAAATTCCATGTGTACTGAGAGTAGTAATGCACAATGACTAGTGTATGTTGACAATCACCTATACTACAATGGTCCAAATAAATCTATATACAGTAGTTCAAGAGATTTAGATGTGGCCACACAATTTTTTGGTTTAAGTGATACTCTATAGTGTATTCCTTGTTGACACCCATCAATGTTTATTTTTTGAAGATAACGTACTAAATCATTTTTACCCAAATTATTTGATAAATCTTTGCCACCATGTGTTATTCTCTTTTTTCATAACCATGCATAATTATTTATGGAACTTGAGCATGTATTTTGAAGTTTAATTCATTTCACATTAAGAATATAAACATTATTAATGCATGCATAAATAAAGAGCATGGATTTATCTACATGATTCAAAATCATATAGTGAGAGTTAGAGAAATTGACTGAAAATCCCTTACAACAAAGTTGGATAATAATAATTAGATTATACTAATGTTACCTACTCTAATAATATTTCCTTTGGATTTATCACCAAAAGTAACACTCCCTTCATCATAGGATTATAATTCTTAGAACTTTTTATGATCACCCATCAAGTGGCTTGAGCACTTTTTACTTAGGAACCATTTGTGAGTTATTATTTTCACTTTAAAGCAAACCTACAAAGAAAAATTTCCCACTTAGGTACCCTTTTATTGAGTCCTTAAAGGGTTAGTGATAAATTTTGGTTCGATGGTTCCTTTAGGTACCCACATGTTCTTAAATTTTGAAACAACCTTGATATTTCTAGTAAAACAAAAAGATGAAGTAGCATAATTGTTTCTACCACACATATTACAAAATATTTTCCTTATATTTATAGAAGTGAATTTTACATTCCTTAAATGTCTTCACATTGAGGAGTAATGTCCATTTTCCCCACACACATTACAAACACTAGATGTAGGAAAGGCATATACTTGATGAGCCTACAAGGCTGTTATAAAAAAAATTAAGATACCTTTACAAATTTATCAGAAGTCTTATAGAAAAACTAACTTTGATTGAAGTTTATTGGTCTACACCTTTGATTGTCACTAACAAATATCTTATATGAATAAAATTCAATGAAGTTTTCACTCAGCTTAGTTGTAATGTTCAATATGTAAGATTCTAAGATAGTGTGGTCATTAACACAGTTTGTGTGTAGTTCATTTAAGTGACTATATAATTTCCACATATTATTTTGCTACTTAGTCACTTTTTCATTTTTCATATAAACAATAGTTTAGAACACATAATATTTCATCACATAAATATGGAGCTTTATAATTTTCATACTTATCATCAAAGCGAGAAGAGGAGGTGGAGGAGAAGGATTCAACTTTGAGTTTCATAAAGTAGAGGTTTGTAACCTATTCTTCCTTTTTGAATGGTTTTCATGTTGATTTTCTACTCTAGATGAAATGTATCATTTTGAATTGAATAGTGATGAATGCAAATTGGCCTTCACCAATGTCCCTTTTTCCTTGATGAAGACGATGAGGCTTTTAGAGTTAGAGAATTCTTCTTCTTTTTTCACTAATTTCATCTATCTTGGATTGATAGCCTATGAGATTTCTAAAGAGCTCAGTAGTCATATATGTAAGATCTCTTACTCCTTTAATACCTCTCAACGCCTTTCTTACTTGATCTTCCTTAGTGATGATTTTCCAAAATTCTTTCAAGTTGTGTACAATAAAGGTGAATAGGTTACTCAATCAACTTATTTATTATCTTCTCTTCATAGAGAAGTACTCATATTCTGTACCATAAGGGCTATTCTCTTTATTTTCACTTGACTTGTTACTTTATGAGTTAAGATAAGTTTATGATATGTTTATTTAGTGGTGGTGTATAATTATGTTAGATGATATCCTTTTTCTCCTAGCCCGCATTAAAAAACCATGATTGATTTATAGTTGAGAATGAGCTTCTTTTTTTCAGCATTTATGAGTTTAAATCGTTTCTTCTCAACAATTATGCCATCTATCTCCTTCATGGTTTTTATTAGGCTATCAATCATAATGGATGACATATTGTAATCTTGAAAGTTGATGAAGATCATTATTTTATTTTACCAATAAGCAAATTTTTCTCCGTTGAACATTGGAGACTTTGTAGTGGAGATACTTTTGCTGAATCTTATTGAATCTATTCCCCTAGAGGATGATTTTTTCAACTTAGATTATTATATCCTTTGTGAGTTTTCAAGCTCAAGTATCAATTGATAGAACACTATAACGGGAGAATAGGTTTTAGGAATGTAAATGAGAAAATAAAAATTTAACACATAATGTATAGTTGTTCGAGAATAGAATTTTTCTACATCCACTATCAAAAGTGTTTACCTTTTAGATTTTGATTCTCTAGTGTATTTATTAATGATCAGTCCTCTAGGTTTATGATAGTATTATTTCAGTGAGATTCTTGGAGCTAATGTACAAGTTGAGATAGGTACCACTAAGTTCACAGGCTAACCCATCAACTATTAGACCCAACCAATCAACTGTTCTAGGAATTCATCGATTAGTTTTGTATTACTCGTTGAAATGATTAAGTCAATATTGAGACCTCTAAGGCCACTAGCCAACCAGTTAATTGGTTTATTAGATCAGTCGATGTGTTCTAAGGACTAGTTAATTAGTAAAGGATAAAATGACCCTCTTACAAGCACATGTTCAACATAGTTTACTCATTCAATATAAAGACCCAACATATATCATTTATGCTTATTAATGATTAATGTTTATGGATTAAAATGTGAAATACCAAAATCATGTTTAGATTCTTAGTAGCATAGAAAAATCATACTTGCACCTTATAAACATTAATAAATTAGCTGAGGAATCAAATATCATGTTATTTTTATGCTAGGCCTTCATGCTAAAAATTCGATGCATCGAATACACATGCTGATGTCTTTGAGATGCTCAAAATGCCAAAGATAGCCATGAAATACAAATCGTCCCCGTGAGGTTAATGTAAACAAGATTTTAAGCTAGAAATTCTACTAATTCTTTTATTTATTCAATATTTACATTCTCAAGTTTATTTTCATATTTTAGACTTATGTTCTTATATAGATATAGAAAATACATTTCCCTTACTCATACCATTTTCTATAGAATAGGAAAGATAATGGTTTATCTCAAGAAAACATAACAAAAGTCGCCAAAGAGTAAAGGCCTTCTCGATTTGAAAATATATACCCCTCTAACACTTGCAGACCTAACCAAAATGAGATTAAAACTTAGTAAGCCTTAAATCCTTAAAAGAATCAAAATAACATAAGATATTAGAGAGAAAAGTAAGAAAAACTCAACTTCTTTTAGAGAAATAAAGAACCCAAGCATGTAAGTTTTGATCACTCACTCTTTTTCACTAATCTAATCACATTATGTTTAAAAATAAACCAAGAGGGATTTATAAGAAGGAGTAGAAGAGGAAAGATAGATTAGAATTGGAGGTTAAGGAAATAATGTCGGTAAAGAAAATATGGAGAAAAATAGGGAGTTTGGAGGTTGTGGAGAAAGGGAAAAAATGGAGGATTCTATTAGGAAATGATGGGTAGGCAGTTTATAAATTGAGATCCAAACCCTAGCCTAAATTTGAGCCAATAAGAGTATATTTGAGAGGTTTAAGGATAATCTTAACCATGAAGCTCAAATTATGGTAGCTAAAATATTTTAGAGCAACATGTCTCATAAAATATATACATTATAATGTAAAATAGGTTAACAAAGAGAAGGAAATAAGGTTATGAAATCTTTAGAGGTCCCTGGCACCTATTGCTGCCCTTGTGACCCTACTCCCTCTCCCTTCGATGTGAAATAATTAGACTCTAAAACCATAATGTGATTATGATATGGTAACCCTTATCATGTGTACAAATGAAAATGAATCTTGAATTAGAATTAGATGAGATAATGACGACCTTAGTGATTCCTTTATATTATCATGGATAATTGTATGAATAAGGATTACTTAATGATATCAAAAATAAATGGAGGTAAATAGTTTATTGTTGTTGTGTTTCTCGTGGTCATCTTAATTATGTCACTAATAATTAAAATAAAGACCTCGAGATCAGGAATGGTGGCTCTTTAGGGGTCGCTACCCTAATGATGTGGTTTAGCCAATGATTATTTTGGTATTTGCTATTGTGCATTAGTGCCTCAACTAAGCCCTATACTTACTCTATCTAGCTCTATGAACCTATTTAGGGGGTATGTACACTTATGGATTAGGTGTCCTTGTTGGTAGGGTATTGTGTAGCTTATATGCACCAATGTGACCAGGGTACACTTGCATCCCTAGGTTAATTGTTGAAGGGTATTGAGTAGCATGTATGTACCAGTATGACCAATGTACCTTCATGTTTCTAGAATCTTGATCTCCCCTAGAGACAAATAAATGGAATTGTTGTGCTAATTAAAATTTAAAATACTAATCATGAAAGTGAAAGAGGATTGAGTTGGGCCTAGATGGATTATATCATGCATACTGATCCATCGGTTATAATAGTGGCCCAGGAGCATTTTGGCATTAAAGATTTATATGTGTACTAGTCCACTAGATATAATAGTAGCCCCAGAGTACTTTTCCCTAGA
The DNA here is from genome assembly GCA_030549775.1 of Tamarix chinensis. NCBI lineage: Eukaryota > Viridiplantae > Streptophyta > Magnoliopsida > Caryophyllales > Tamaricaceae > Tamarix > Tamarix chinensis. The sequence continues at coordinate 27,591,117 of CM060175.1, forward strand.
AGTTGTATATGTGTATTCCAATACATCGACCATAATAGTGGGGGTACCAAGCTCAATAAACCAAATCTTGGATGTGAATAAATCATGAAAAAGACTAATCAAATATAGTGGAATACCATGTGAGTCAAGGCCAGACTGATCCACTGGCAATAATAACGGCTAATAGCCTTCTCCCCTAGAGACCAATTTACCGATGAATAATAGTTGTCTTGTGTGTATTGCCCTATATGTTTTCGATCCACCACTTATAATAGTGGGGTTCCCACACTCACATGGATATAATTCGAGAGATGATGTTTGAGTAATAATATTCATTATTGGCTTAAGACCAAAAGAGAACTATCATTATTAGGATCTACTGTTATAATATATGCTCATCCTTGGTACCTATCTCTCTTGATGGAATGGTTAAGTATATGGATGTTATGTTATACTTCTCTTATTATTGGTGCGGTGTAGAATGATGTATTAGTCCATCTGTTACCATCTTGTACTATGCATATTTTATGTGTTACATGTGGGCCTACCTTTCAGTCTAGTTTAAAGGGTTACTCAGTACTATAGTACTGAAGGGTTCCATTTGTGGGCCGTTGCCTATTCAATGTCACTATCCCTTATAGGTCCATTACATATGCTATTCAAGTGGGCATCGGGTATGAGAGTAAGAATTATCTGGAAAATCCTTAGCATATTTCTCCCACTCTTTTTAATTCCTTGGTAAATGATTTTACTCTTGTAACCCCTAACTTTGGGTTTATATCTTTTATAATGATTTTAGTGTGCTACTTTGTTTTAAATTGATTTTGTATAAATCATGTTCTATTTATTTTATCCTTACCAGTACTCAAACAGTAGGAGTGAATAGGTCTGGTACTAAGTGTGACAATAATATTCCTAAAATTCATGGTCTTTGCTTTTCACTTATGCTATTTTCTTTTAAATAAAAAGAAACTTTTTAGTAGTGAATTTTAGGCGTGTTATAGATTAGCTTTGGCATGGAATTATGTCCCTATTAGTTAACTTTAGCTAGGAATTATGTCTTTATTTATTGGATTTCGCCTACACTTATGTCTAATTTGGTGATTAGATTCGACCTAGACTTTAAGTTCTTATGTTTTGATATGCTTCCATTTTATATGATACCATGGGGTGGTGCATAGTCCATAAATCAATGATAAAATTTGGTTGATAAATATGTGAATGATAAATAATTAGATAATGATATGAACAATGGTTTGGATGATCAAATAGGTAAAAGATGGTTTGTAAACTTGGATAATAAATTAAATTACCAAATAGTTAATAATCGAAAGGATTGACTGGATGTTGACCTATATTAATATATGGATAAGGAAATGGCATATTTTAATATATTGAGCATGTTGCAAAAATTAACCCTAGTGATTGTTAGAATTAATTTGCCTAGTACATATGTGATTATCTATGTTATTATATTATGAAGATAATCAAGATATATTATGAGTTACCTAAGTTATGCATGATAGTACATCCTACTACATTACTACCTTTATGTATATGGAATTAGTATGACATATATTAAAAATGGTATCAATGTCATGATAAATTTTTGTATACTTGTAACTTCCATTTAGGAGGAAACTTATCTTACCTAATATATAGGATATTGATATGCCCGTTATCATTGTCACCTACTCATTCCTATGAACAGAGGTCCATATGTAGGTTTTTTGGGATGGAAAGTACCTCATCTTGCATTCGGGGCTTGAGAGAGTTGATATTTGGAGATTTTGGTATGGTCTATGACGAAACATTCTTTGGGACATGCCCTATCTTCATTTTAACATTACCCTATATTCTTAACTTATCTGTCTTCTTATATATGACTTGGTCAGGGGCTTATAAGTTCCTTTGACATAAATTATCTTTTAAATATTTATTTAATTTAAGTTACAAACTCTATTTTAAATTGGAAGGTTTGGTTCAACCTTGTACCTAATATGGTATAAGTAGCAAATATCTACCGTATGTTAGGTACAATGGTAACACTTTGTTTTTCCTAAGTATGTATATCATTTTCTACTCCTGTATTATTTAAAAAAAAAATTTTTTGGTAGCAAAAAATGGATGTTAAATAGGTTGGTATCATAGCTAGGTTTATTTGAGATTTTTTATATAAAAAATGTGTCATTTTCAACGATTTTTAAGCTGATACAATGGGATGGTATTTCAAAACTTTTTCCCTTTGATTTTTCTAGAAATTCAAAGTATTTCTTAACTCAAAATGTCCTTGAATGAGAGGAGGCTGGGAATTTGCTATAGATAACCTCAATTATAACTTCTTATGCAAGTATTGGTACTTGATAGATTGATTATCTCCCATAATTACTTCTAGTTTTTGGGAATCAATGGTTGCGGCTTGGAGGGGTTTGTTGAGGAGCTACATGCCTCTTCCACCTGACTCACCTTTAAATGAAGAAGTATGATGAGTTTATGGCTCATCGGTAAGTGGGCATGTCCATTGAGGAGTACTACACTCAATTCATAGAATTGGTCCATTTTCCTCTAAAAGTGGAGACCAAGAACGTTATGCAAGTTCACCACTTTGAGATTGATCTTGGTTCTAAATAATAGGATATATTGGTGGGAGTTACTCCTCCATACATGATAGGTATGTACAAGTAGGCTTTAGAGGCTTCCTAAGTCATTTAGATCTAAAGTGTTCAATCGGGGAGTAAAAGGAAGTTTGATGGCTATCGTTATCCCACCAAGAGAAAGAAGGAATTTTTTGGGAGGAAGCTTGTAGCCTAGATATGTTAGGGGCATTGGGTCATTGCCTAAGGAGTGACACTAGCACTACAAGAAATGTAAAATAGATCATCCGAGGGTATACTGTATTAGTGGCAAGGTAACATGCCATAGATGTAGCATGGTGAGGGATAGGAATTATGAATGCTAAGTTGGGGATGGAAGCATCTAAAGGAGCCATTCTAGATCTCAGTGTACTAGATCTATCTAGTAGCCACAACCACAGACATAGAGAGTTAATTTATCGCCAGTTAATGTTACTAGTCAAGTGAGTTAGCTGAGAGGTCAGAGGCCTCGCCCTTTCCAACAAGGGTAGGGATCAACCAGTGTAGCGAGAGTTCCTTCGGAGGATGCCTCAATATGATAAGCTAGGTAGAGGCAAAGTGTTAGATTAGTGTGGTGATCAGTATGTTTATTGTCTCTAATTTTTTAATATGTGTGTTGTTTAACTCTAGTGCGTCACACTCCTTTGTGTCATCCACATTTATATTTCCACTTCTATTGTATTGCCTTCTAGGGATAGGATTGCATGCTCCTTTAGTATTTAGGGGCATGGGATTCCTATTAGACCTAATAGAACATGAATTATATGATTTTGAAGTGATTATCAGGATGGATATGCTGGGGAATTAGTAGATGTTGATCGATTCTACACAAAACATGTGGATTCTTAAGGACAAAAGGGTATTAGGATTTTAAACCTGAAATGTGAGCCTAATCCCTCTACTTGGTTCATGTCAGTAATCATAATGAGCAACGTTTTTTTATAAAGGATATCTACTCTACCTATGCAGTATCTGAGACGTCAAAGTAGATAGTAGTGGTCCACAAGTATCCTAATTTATATCTTGAGGAGATACCAAGAATGCCACTTGTTTGGGAATTCAAGTTAACCATGGACATGTTGCCAGAGACAGAGCCACTATCTAAGCCCTTGTACTCTATGGCACCGGCAGAGGTGATATAACTCAAGTCTCGGATGGAGGAGCTATTAGAGGAGGGTTACATCCGACCAAGCATATCACTCTAGGAGCCCCAATGCCGCTTTTAAGAATGAAGCATAGGAGCTTGAGGTTGTACATTGACTACTGAGGTTTAAACTAGGTGACGGTAAGTGTTCTCCAAGATTGATCTTCAGTTAGAATACCATTAACTAGGGATTGCAGAGCAAGAGATCCCTAAGACTACTTTTTGGATGAGGTATGGCCATTATGAGTTCACATAAACGCCTTTCAGACTCATTAATGTGCCATTAGCTTTTATGTCCTTTATAAACTAGATATTCCATCCATTATTGGACTAGTTTATTATAGTGTTCATTGACAACATCCTCAACTACTCTTGTGATTGTGAGATGCATGCATTGCATTTAAGACAGACATTGACATTGTTGAGATCACACTAACTGTATGCTAAGCTTTCAAAGTGTATATTCTAGCTAGACCATGTGGCTTTCCTTGGACATGTAATCTCTAAGGACAGAGTAGTAGTGGATCTTACCAAGATTCAAACCATTTTTGAATGACCAACACCTAGTTCTATTAAGGAGGTGCACAACATCCCAGGGTTAGCAAGTAACTATATTCAGTTTGTTGCAAACATCTCCAAGATAGCATGATCGATGACTCATTTATTGAAGAAGGTTATACATTTCTAGTAGAATGAGAAGTGTAGTGAAGCCTTTAAGGAATTGATGAGGTGTTTGACTTTAGTCCTAGTGTTTAAATTGTTAAGAGGGTGTGATGGTTGTGAGGTGCATAATGATGCTTCCAAGCATGGTTTAGGTTGTATGCTGATGCAACATGGAAGACTAGTGGTAACTTCTTTCACCTAAGTTTTTCTCATGTAGCACTTAGAAGTATAATTCCTTTAGTGCTCACTAAGTCAACCTTTCCCACACCAAGGCTATTACCAAGCCTTTAAGGACAAATAAGAACACTTGGAGATCTTTATGAGGCATAAAGAGAGTGAGAAAGTGTTTTATGTGTAAAAAGAGAATACTTTATTAATGAAAGAGGAGAGAGCTTACAATTCAGGAGATGAGAGGAGCAAATGGGGCGGTCCTTGATTTATAGTTGAGGTCCCCCTCCCTTTTCCCCCCTTTAGTGGATGGTTATAGATCTTCTGCAAACTTTAGATAATTCTAGAGACCCTTCTAGATTACAAGAGATTTTAGAAGACTCTTCTAGATTCCTTCAATATCCTTCTAGCCTTTGAGATTCTAGAGATATTTACTTAAGGATCCATACATTTCCCAACATTTCTACTAGAGTCTACACAACTCTAGATTATTCTAGAATATTTTAGGAAAAAAATGTGAAAAAATTATGTGTGTTTCTTAATAACTAAAGTAGCATGAATAGAATTATCCGATGAATAACTTAGAGTTTGTTAACGTAGTGTTTTCCCTTATGATCTAGAGGCATTATCTCTAACAATTTTGGTGCAATTTTTACACTAACCATAAAAGCCTTAAGTACAAATTCACATAGTGGGAGTTTAATCAAAGACAATGCCGACAGTTGGAGTTGGTCAAGGATTATGACTTGGAATTGACCTACCATCACGGTTGGGCTAATGTGGTATTAGATGCACTTAGCCGAAGGATGTCACTGTAACACCCCAAAATTCACTACCTTTTTTTACAAAAGCAATTAAAATAGAATTACTTAAAACCAGTAAATTCTAGGGATGTTACCACCACACTTAGTACCAAACTGGTTCTCTCCGACCATTTCACTACCAAGTGTTAAGGTTAAAGAAAAGATTAATAATCAATTATAAATCAAGACAAACTAAACTCCAAATAAGCATTAAACGGTTGTAAAAAAAATCAGAGTACGAGTAAAGAATTATTATTAAAATTAAAAAGAGAAATAACTTACAATAAAAAAAAGTTTAGCAAAAGGAAATAGATTCACATAAAGACTAAAGTATGGCCACAACTCTCGAACCTCAAACCAAAACATGCTCAACACTCAGCCCCGTCAGATATCTTACTCACTTGCACAAAGTCAGAAGGTCAAACTACTCGTGGGAATAAGCAACACACATGAAAAGGGTGATCAGTACGCTACATACTGAGTAAGGTAACTGAGCACTAAGGACAACACATAACATCAAAAAAATAATGCAAAACAAATAAAAGAGCATCATCCATCATGATACATAATAACGAACAATCATTCGAGTATATACATAAAGGCCCATTTGTAGTCCTGATTAATTACTTAATTAATCTTTTATTGAAAATTGATACACTCCATGCCTTTTATTAAATCCATGTAATTACAGGAACACCCCACTATTATTACCAGTGGGCCGGTCACTTGCGGGACAAAGTCCACACCACTATTATTTTCCGATGGACCTGTCACTTGAGGGACAATAGCCCACACTACTATTCCTAACCGGTGGATCGATCTAGTTCATACTCACATGGTATTCCACTATAAGTAATTAATGTCTTTTTAGTATCTTAGCAAACTCTTGTTTGTATTTATTGAGCTCGATTCACCCCACTATTATTGTAGGTGGGTTGGTCACTTGCGGGACAATGTCCACACAACTATTATTTGCCGGTGGACCGGTCACTTATAGGGTAAAAATCCTAACCACTATTTCTGACCGGTGGATCGGTCTGGACCCCAATCAATAATCTTCCACTTTAAATGATTAGTGTCTTAAGTTTCTTATTCAAAAGCTTTTGGCCTGGATATGCATGAATCATTCCCTTTACACTTCACACATCACAAATTATAGATTCCATATTCATAATTATACTTTAATCACCAAATACACATGATACCATTAAAACCCTAAGTAGCCACACCAAACCCTAATTAACCACAACAAAAATAGTTAACCACTCCAAACCTTATTTAACCATAACAACCATAATTAGCCATTCCAAACCTCAATTAATCACAATAAACCACAATTAGCCACTCCAACCCTAGTTAATCACAATAACCCATAGTTAATCACTCCAAACCCTAATTCAATCTCCTCGATACCCTTATAATGTCATACATACTTTTTTTCACCCAAAACTTCCAAACACCCAAATAACTCTTCTATTACCTTCCTTGCATCCCATATCAACGTTCCATATGTAAATTCCACTCCTCTGCAGACTTTACACATCCTATGCAACCTCTTAAACTTTTCATGCAAACCCTAAAATCCCACATGAAATCCTAAATTCAACCATGCAAACCCAAGATCCATCCATGTTCAACCCTAGATTCCACCATACAAAACCTAAGATTCCTCCATGAAAAACCTAAGATTCAATTCACACAAAACCCAAAGTTAGGTCCCACAATACAACACCATAAAATCCGCCATGCAAAACCCTAAGTCCATCCATGTCAAACCCTAGTTAGATTCTCCCATATAAAACCACAAATTAGATTCTACCATATAAATCTATAAATTAGATTCTCCCATATTAAACCATAAATTATATTCTCCTACACAAAACCATGCAAAACCATAAATTAGATTCTTCCATATAAAACCTTAACTTAGATTCTCCCATATAAAACCACAACTTAGATTTTCCTATATAAAACAAGAAATTAGATTTTCCCATATAAAACCATAAATTAGATTCTTCCATACAAAATCTTAAATTATATTCTCCCATATAAAAACCTAAATTGGATTCCCCCACACGAAACCATAAACTAGAGTCTCCCATACAACATCATAAATTACAATCTCCCATACAACATCATAATTTAGATTCTACCATATAACATCATAAATCAGATTCTCCTATATAACACCATAAATTAATTCCTCTCACACAAAACCATGCAAAACCATAAGTTATATATTTTTCACATGAAACCCTAAATTTCTCTTTTTATTCTTCCAGTCATGAATCATTACAATACTTAGGTCAACTCACATCCATTGGTATACTTCTTTTTCCATCCTACTCTTTCATCCTTTCTCCCACACAAACCACATCAACCTCCTCACATGCATGTCTTATAGGGTCACAAACCATTCATCACATATACATAATACTCATGTCATGCAAATACATGAAAACATACTTCAACTCCACATCATACCATATAAAACATAATTAATAGTGATAAACATAGGAAACATAGCATGCGAAGCACATAATGCATATAAAAATAGAAAAGGCATCAGCACCCCTTACCTGAAACGACACCGGTCTTGGAGCACGCTCATACGCCTCCTTAGGGCTTTGACCAAATAATAACATACTAATAAAAATAATATTAAGGAGAGGGTGGAAGAGGAAAAAAATGTAGGGGAAGAGAGAGGAGGGTCTACAGCACAATTTGGGCGGTGAAAGAACTAGCGGCAGCGGCTTAAGAGGTGGCTAAGGGTGGCACAAAGGGTGGCGAAGGCAGAAAATAGGTTGATTGGGAAGGGTACTTCACACAGCCGAGGCAGAACTAGAGGATTCTAGATCCTCAAGGATGGTAGTATTAGATACTATGGTAGGTAGAATGTACCATGGGGATATATAGAGCTTAAGAGAATGATCCTTAAAGAAGGACATTGCACTCCTTATTCTACCCACCCTAGAGGGGACAATCTATATGAGGATATAAAGATGGTATATTGGTGGCCCCACATAAAGTAGGAAGTGGCATAATATATGGCCTAATGTTTGACTTGCTAGAAGGTTTAGATAGAGCATAAGAGACTTGTAGGGTTAGTGCAACTACTAGAAGTTCCCAAGTGGAAGTAGGACAACATATCCATTAACTTCATGGTTAGTCATACAAGGACCCTTAATAGATTTGATACTATCTAGGTTCTTATGGATCATTTAACTAAGTTGACCTTGTTCATTTGAGGAAGGTGACATGGAATATGGAGCACCTAGCCAAAACCTATATGAAACATATTATGAAAATGCATGGAGTCGCTAAGGATATTGAGCAAGATCAAGACTCTAGGTTCTTGTCACATTTTTGGAAAAAGTTTTAAACAACTTCTGGTACTCAAAAAAAGATGAGTACTACTTTTCACCTAGTTATGGACAATCAAATAGAGTGGAGCATTCAGACTTCATAAGACATGCTTTAAGCATGTGTGCTAGACTTTGGGGGGAGTTAGGAATATTTTTAGACTTTATCATCTTCTCCTACAACAACAGTTACCACTATAGCATCAAAATGTCACCTTTTGAAGCCTTGTATGGGAGAAAATATCATAATCCTTCATGTTGGAATGACATCAGTAAAATGCTTGTTTTGGGACCCAAAATGATAGAGGTAACAATGAGGCACATCTTATTTATTTAGGATCGAATAATAGTATTCTAAGACCAACACAATAGCTATGTAGATCTCATAAGATAGACCAATGGTTATGAGGTGGCGGACAGAGTCCTTTTGAGGGTTTCTCCCACCAAGGGAGTCATGAGGTTCTGTAGGAAGGGTAAGCTAAGTTTGAGGTACATTAGATCATATGAGATTTTAGACCATTTTGGTGAAGTTGCCTATCACATAGCTCTACAAAAAAAGTTATCATCTATGCATAATGTCTTTTACATATCTCATCTAAGGAAGTATATAGTGGATCCTTCACACTTTATTTGACCGAAGTTCCTAGAGCTTCATGAATCCTTAACTTATGAAGAGTGAGTGATGAGAATTCTAGATACAAAGACAAGAGAGAAGCTTACTAAGACCGTCCCATTGGTAAATGTTCATTAGTCACGATATGGTATCGAGGAGGCTACTTAGGAGGCTGAGGTGGAACTGCAAGCGAAGTACCTAGAATTATTTTCTTAGCATGTTACCTTAGTGTAATACTTTTTCTTTAAGGGGGTAGTAATCATATTTCCTTAATGTACATATTTGGTGTGTGTTATACTATGTGCTAATTAATGTTATTATAAAGTTCATAGGCTCTGGGGATGCAACCTCCTTAAGGGGTTAGGGTTGTAATACCCCATTCTTTTTAGAAATTTTTAAATGAGAAATTTTGCCATTTTTTTATTTTGATTTTGTATTATGAATTGGTTTGAGGTAAAGTTGTACTTAAAATAAGGTTGGAAATTTAAGTTTATTAAGTTGTTTAAGTGAAAGTATCGACTAGTTCCATGAACTGATTGACTAGTTTGTCGTTTTAGCAAAATGGTTTTGCTGGACTACAACAATCTATTGGTTGGGTAACTGATCAACTAGATTTTAGAATAGTCAATTGGTGAGCTAAATTGATTGACCCCATTTGTTGAGCTAGGCATATTTTTCAAAACTCATTTTTTAAGGAAAATTTCTTATACGAAAATGGAACTTTGTTAACACATGTTGAATTATTCTTAAGAGATTCTTAACCTTTTTCAAGTGCATTTAATATGAATATAAAACCTCAGATCAATTAAGAGGGTCGATTGGGATAAGTGAGGGAGTAGATCACTTCAAACTTGTCTTCTTTCACCTCTCTCCTCTACTCATTTGTGAGATCATTGCTTCGATCTCAAGCTTGAATCTACTCAACATTAAAATTCCTTCCACTCTAATATTCCATTACCCCTCTTGTGAATTAATTTTTTTTAATAATTGACTTGTATTTACCCAGAAACACTAATTGTGATTTAGAGTATTATTCAACATATCTTAGCTAAAAAATTTCTATTCACTTAAATTCAAACAGTGAGAATATAGGTTTTCAATTTTTTTCTCACAACATTGTGATTTTTATTGATTGGTTGGCTATAAATAACCCTAATTACCCCTTTGTTCACCTTTCTTTCAGCCAAAAAAAAGATCTAAATCTCTATTATTCACCTTCTACCTCAACACTTTGAATATTATAGTTGAATTCCTTTCACTCTTCCCATCCTTTCTCTAGTTCCTTCTTTTTTTAATATTAACCAAGGAGAGTTAGATTTAGGAAAAAGGTTGAGTGTTTTAGCTTATTATCCTTTATTTTTCCTTTGGGTGTAATATGCTCGTTATTCCCATTCTATTTCAAGTTAGAATGTATAAATTTATGCATTCATATCAAAGTTAAAGCCTATTATATTTAATGTTTTAAAAGCTAAGGTTTTCACATAGTGAGATTTCTAATTTAAGGAAAGTTTTTCCTACATCAAATAAGTTATTCTTGCTTCTTAATTGGGGTGAAGTTATTAAAGTTGATTCTATACATTGACATGAATATATATAGCTTATAAAACTGATTTAGAGGATTAGATGGGACATTTTGAGTGAAAAGCATGAATCTTGAGAAAAAAAGGGTTGTGATGATTAATGTTGAGATGTGGAATTTAAATAGACTAAAATGTGTTATTTGATGTTAAAACATGTTCCAATGTGGTGTGATAAAGATTTATAAGCATGATATAAATGAAAATTATTATTTAGTGTTCTTATAAGGTAAACCGATAGACTCGTTCAGTCAAACCAAACAACTAGTTACTAGAACAACCGACTAATTAACCCAAACCATCAAATGGTAAGCCTATAGAGACCTTGGTTTTTCTTTTTGCTTAAACCCATCTCCTGGTCAGCTCTAACTGGTCAATTAGTTTGAGGGAAATCAGGGTTTGGTCGATTCAAACCGATTGACTAGTTAGGCCGAATCAATAAAGTTGTTCGGCTGGTTTTTGTGATTTGGTTCCTTTTCAGTTTAGTTATGCTTTGAGGCTATGCATGGGATTGTACTATGATTATTAAGGAGATAATATATATTTTTTATTATGGATTAATAAACTAATGAATAGATTAAATGGATCATGATTTATGATATACTCAATGAGTATTGTAGTGGCTAAATGGATGTACTGCATATGAAATGTGATGGTATTTGAGGAAAGTGTAATGAAGCACAACATGTTTGAAATAAAACAATATGATGGGTAATAATATTGGATAAGTATAAATGGAAACCCAACATATGGATGTGAAATGGAAAAGGGTAATATGGAAGAAGAATACAAATGCCTTACTCGCTCTTTGTTTAAGCCTTATATGATCACTTAAACTCTTGAATAATGTGATAATTAGATAAAACAAAATAAAAATGAGTTGTATATTGGTTTGGGTTACATGATCCTTGATCAGCTACTAGGGGTTAGTTTTCCTTTGGGTGTTTATTGGTGCCTTCAATCTTCTCATTTTTACAAGATCTTAGAGATCTCAGTGCCTTAGCGACTGTAGAAATTGATGATGTATTAGGGGGTATCGATATTAAAGGGTCTAGTTACCTAGTTGGTTAGATTTAGTCTAGATTTATGTCCACACAGATTATCTTTGATATGGACTTACTTCCATATTTATTGGCTATCCATCACTTTATGATAAAATTTTTTTGGCCAATAAGTTAATCATAAATATTTAGATGATGATGGAAATAATGGTTTGGATGATAAAATGGGTAAAATATTGTTTGTATAATTGGATGTTAAATTAAATAACCAACGAGTTAATAATTCGAAGGACTAACTGGATCTTGACCTATATGAATATATGGATAAGGAAATGGTATAATCTAATCGATTGAGCAAGTTGGAAAAATAAACGATAGTGGTTATTGGAATTAATCATCCTGGTACATTTGTGATTATCCATGTCATTATATTACAAGGATAAGCATGATACATTATGAGTTGCCTGAGTTATGCATGATAATATATCCTGATGCATTACTACTTTTAAGTATATGGCATTAGTATGATGCATATTAAATATGATATCTAATTTATGATAGATTTTTGCATACTTGTGACTTCTATGTATGAGTAAACTTGGATTACTTAGTACTTAGCATACCAATGAGCCCATTAGCTTGGTCACCTAGTCATTTCCATAACTAGAGGGCCATGTGTAAGATTTTGGGGATGGCCAGTAGTAATCCTACCTCATCTTGGGGTTGGGTCTGAAAAATGTGGGCTTTAAAAGGTTACTTTTTGTAGCAAAAGATATGTTTGATGTTGATAAGGTGAAGACAACTCAGAAGAGTTAGTTTTATATGAAGGATCTTAGAGCTACAAAGAGGATCCTTGGCATGAAGATCATAAGCGGTTGTGAGTAGAAGATTTTTGTACTTATCATAAGAGTCTTATGTGATCAAGGTTCTAGAGAGGTTTCATATGATGGATGCCATGACTATGAGCACTCTATCGGCTATTCACTTAATATTTTTCAGTTTTGGATTGTCCTAAATCTAAAGAGAAAGATGAGTTCATGGCTAATCTTCCTTGATTAAATGCTATTTGTTGTATCATTTAACCAAACCTTAGAAGAATGTAAAATGAGAGAACAAGTCGATTGGTTGGTCCTATTGATCAAATGATCATAAGGAATCAATCAATGGGTGTAAGGGGAGACTAGACTAATTTGGTCAGAAGGCTAGGAGTTGATGGGTTTGCTAAATCAATTGATTGTTAATGGAAACAAGTCGAATAGTTTACAACGCCAATTTACTCCTCTCTCAACTAGCTAATCAAAATTTCCTAATTGAGTAACTTCTCATGCAACCAACTGATTGGTCTAATAAGCTAATTGACTTATCAAGGTGAAAGAGCACCCAAACTAAAAATCCACTTAATATAAATTTACCCAACTCTACTATTTTAATCCTAGCATGTTTCTGTGTCATAAAACACATAAAAATACACAAAATGCATGTAGATTAAAAAACACATAGTATAATAAGTAATTAACAAGATCATGAAAAAAAAATACCAAAATTATGGGTAACAACAAAGAAATCAAACCTTACTTAACATAAAAGATCAAAACTCTACCACATGATTAATTCCAAACACTTAATTTACTCATGCATAATAATGAAAATACACCAAGACTATGAAAATTTATTAGACATTCAAAGACCTTAATCATGTTATAGATAAGATTGCCATACCTTCAATCAACTTTACTAACATAAAATATTCCTTTCTTGATGGTTATCTACCAAGACCTTGATTCATCAAAGAATAAAGAATCAAAACTATTTAAAACTATTTTCTAAGGCATGTTAAAATAAAATCAAATAAAAAGGAAGAAAAATTCCATAACCTAACCTTTTTCTCAAAATATAACTCTATAGGGAAAGAAATTAAGATCTTTAACCTTTCTCAAAGCTTTAATCTTAACTTTCTCAAAGAAAACAACAAAGAGTTAGAGCAAAGATTAGGGGAAAATACAAGATATAATAATTAAACCATATGATAAGGATCAAGAGGAAAACCTCTATTTTTCTTGGTCGAGAAGAAAAGGGAAGAAATGTGGAGAATGCCTAAAAAACATGGAAAATTTTCATAAAGAAAAATAGAGAGAATATGCAAGTGCATATGGTAGGGAGTGAATTGAGTCAGGGATAGGGTGTATAGAGGAGAATGTTGGTTGACACACACAAATGGGAGAGAAAGAAGTCTTACTTGAGTTGAGTGTAAGAAACTAAGGTGTAAATAAAATACATAATGAGGTAAGGGAAGGAGAGTGTCATTGGTGTGAGGCATGACATAGCTTTCGTAACTCAAGAAAATGGTTTAAAAATAAAACATGCAGCCATGGATGATTGAAGAGAGAAAAGAATGAAGGAAAAGAGAGAGAAGCTAGGAAATGCTTCAAAATTGCTTTTAGGAAATTTTAGCTATTTAAAATCATGAAATGACATAAATAATGTAATAATAATCTCTAAACAAAAATATCCTTATTAACACACATGTAATTCAATTAGAAGTTTTCGTAAACATTAGAAAGAGATTAGAATCAAAATTAGAAATTAACATGAAATCACACGACAACAAATAAATTGGATTGAATAAAGTAGTCGACTAGCTTATCAAGAAACAAAATTGCTAGCTCCTGAGGGTACCAATTGATCAATTAGGGAAACCAATAACTAGTGTGCCAGAAATTTTCATTTTCATTAAAATTTCAATCCCTTCACATAATTAAAACTCATTTACTTTATATAACATAATTTTAAATATAGTTTCAAAGATTTTAGGATGAGGTATTACAACACTACCCCCTTATAGGATACTTCATCCTTCACATCCACAAAAGAAAAATTTTATTGTAACCCACAAAAATGAAAGAACCTTTAGCAATTAAGTAAAATAAAATACAAGGGAGAGTTACTAAAGAGAGAAGGGTAGTATCCCCTTAAAAGAGATTGTGCTACCCACACAATTGCCGAGATAAAAAGTTATAGATTCATAGACATTATGTATGCAGGAAAGCTCAATATTCAAGGTGAGTTAGTAAGAAACATCTCTAATGCACTCTAAAATCTTGTAAGATCCAATATACCTAAGGCTAAGCTTACCCTTTCGACCAAAATACATCACCCCTTAGTGGGCAAAATCTTTAAAAGCACACAATTACCTACCCCATACCTTTTTTCCTCCTCCATATGTCTGAATAACTCTTATGTCTATCTTGGATACCTCTAATCCCATCTAGAATAATCCTAATCTACCTAGTAGTGTCCTATACCATCTTTGGTCTTAATAGCACTTTCTCCCCTAAGTCACTCAGGAACTATAATAATTAGCTCAGTAAAGTGCCTCAAAAGGTTCTATCCCTTTGCTTGTTTGATGACTTTTATTATAGGAAAGCTCTATCATATACAATCATTCCACCTTACTATCCTAAAACTTGAGTATACATGCCTAAAGCATATCCTCAAAAGTTTGAGTAGTGTGCTTGGTCTGATCATTTATAGTTAGATGGAAAATAGTTCTCATCTTTATCTATGATACAAAAGTTTCTTACAACTTCTACAAGAAGTGTGATAGCAATCTATAATCTCTATTTGACACAATGTCCTCAACCATCATATAGCATCGTACAACATTTTTCCAATAAGCATGACTATATGCTCCTTACTCCATGTAAACTTCATTAGTATAATACTATGGAATTTGTCAAGTAATAAACTACAAGCTAAATTGAATCCAGACCACTACAGGTCCTTAACAAACCAACCATGATGTCGATCGTCATGTTGTCACACTTCCACATAAGAACCTCCAATTGCTAAACTAACCTAATTAGATGCCTATGCTTAATCTTAAGGTGTAACAAGTTAATCTCCTAGCAATGAAGTTCAAAACCTCTCACTTTATACAGGGCCCATAATAGATCCTCTTTAGCTCCTTATATAAATTATCCTCACAAGGGTGGAAAAAATAAGGTACATGACGGTCCTCATCTAGAATATTCCTCTTAAGCTCTTTATAACATTGGTGAATGCATCATCCACCTTAGAAATGGATATTGCCATCCTCAAAAATCTAAAATGCTTGGTGCTCTGACATAGCTCACATAATCTGTTCTAGATTGACATGTCCTAGCTGAATTACCATGATCTTGAGAGCACTATCATAGGCTCTAGTTCACTAAACCTAATGATCTCAATGCCTATATCCTGAAGCTCCTATCAGAACCAATTTGAAAAAAAACAAGGAACCCAAGGAGTGAAAAGTATTCCAACTAAGAGCATCTACTATGCATCGACCTTACCCTCTTGATAGGTTAACTCCAAATCATTGTCTTTAACCAACTCTAGCCACCTTAGTTATCTCATTTTCAACTCATGCTGAGTGAAGATGTGCTTGAGACACTCATGATCCATTTCAAACTTCTAATACACCCCATAATAGCAATGTCTCCAAATCATCATGGAAAAAAAAGACTACAACTAGCTTAAGGTCATGAGTAGGATATTTCTACTCATGCTCCTTCAATTGGCAAAAGCATACAACACTAACTTCCCTTGCTACATCAACACACACTCTTACAATGATTTCCACTATATACCACAAACCTAATGATAGAATAAGCACAAGAGTTGAAGTGAATCTCCTATTAAGCTCGTAAAAAGCCTTAGTAAAGTTATTGTCCCAAAAAAAAGCACATCATCTTCTTTAACAATGTTGTCAAAAAAAAACAGTGATCCTAGAAAAATCTAAGATGAAACATCTATAGTATCATGCTAACATAAGGACATTGTGTACCTCACTAACATTTATCAATGTTGACCACTATAATACTACTTATATCATTAAAAGATCTACATATTGAGGTAACCAAAAAATAAAAAGGAAAGATACCTCATTTACCTAAACCTCACACTCTAAGAGGTTGTCATACAACTAATGTGCCCTCAACAATGTCAATGTATACCTCAAATCCTTCTCGTGTACCTCATGAGTTAGAGAGTAAATCAAGATATTATCAATTAAGAAGACCATGGATTAATCAATGCACTAATAGAAGACGTGGTGCTGGAGGGCCATGAACACTATTGATGCATTTGTGAGTTTGAATGACATCATAGTGTAGTCATAATGGACAAACCTCATCTTGAAGGCTATCTTCTGTATGTCCCTCTAAATAATCATGAACTAATGATACCCTAACATGAGATCAATATTAAAAAACATATATTACCTTATAACTAATTGAAAACTATTCTTCACCATAACCTAGTTCAATCCTTAGTAATATATTGAAAGTCTAGATCTACTACCCTCTTCCTCATAAAAACTATTAGTGCTCCTTAAGGCGATGCACTCAATTAGATGTATCGCTTCTCTAATAACTTCTCCAACTTCATATGCATTTCAACCATCTCAATCAGTGCAATGCAATTGGGTGACTTCGATACAAGCTCAGTTCTTGGTAGAAGGTCTTCAATGAACTCTATCTCTTATGTTTGTAACATATTTGGGGATCCAAAAATAATAATCAAAGGCAAGGCTTTAAATAACTAGAAGGAATCAAATTTATTCTAATATAGAGGGAAAAATACATCTAACTATTTAACCTAACTCTTAAATAAACAATAATGTAACTCTTATGCTGGCAGATTACAATTGTTGAAGTGTGTGATCTTTGGTATTACTATGTATTGGAGTTAGTTGTTTTTTCTTCCCAAAAAATTATTACTGAAGATCATTAGCCTTTGTAGAGTTTTTCTATGGACAGGGAAAACATTCTCAAGCAAAAGAGCTCTTGTCTCCTGGAAAATGGTATGTTTGCCTAAAAGGGAAGGAGGTTTGGGTTTAATTGATTTAGTTGCTTGGAATACAGTTGTAGTTGGCAAGCATCTGTGGAATCTGTATAAGGATAAGAATTCCATGTGGATAAAATAGATCCATACTTATTTCATTAAAGAGCAGACTGTCACAGCCTTTACACTGCCATGCATAGCCTCCTAGATTTTAGTCAAACTCATTGGTCTAAGGCCTAAGCTAAGTCAAGTTTTCCAACAGCTTCAGTCACAGGACACTTATAGCATTTCTGCAGTCTATGACCTTATTCGATCTAAAGCTCCTAAAGTGTATTGGTGGAAGGCCATTTGGTCAAACCCAGCTACTCCTAAGCACAAATTTATTGCATGGCTGGTTACACACTCAAAACTTCCCACTAAAGATCTAGTGGAAAAATTTCTTCCTGGAATACCTATGCAATGTTGTTTTTGCTCTCAGCAGGAAAATCTCAATCATATTCTCTTCCATTGTCAAGCTTTACAACAGATTTGGGAAGTAATCAGGAAGGTGTTCAAAGAAACAAGAAGACATTACTCTTAGGAGACTTTGATGAAAAGCTTTGTTTTTTCTCAAACTAGAGGTGTTGCTAAGGCACAGTTCAGGACAACTTTTTATGTTATTAGCATATATAAGGTGTGGAAAGCTCGAAATGCTTGCATCTTCACAAATGTTAGTGTGAACATGCAAAGGATAGTCTATCAACTCTTTTTAGTTATGTCATCTATTTGTAATCATTCTGCACATAGTGCAAAGTTTAGTGGTTTCTTAGGTAAAGTAGATCAATTCTATAGCTTGGGATGTACCTTTTCTCCATGATTAATATATAACTTTTATTTTCAAAAAAAAAAAATGTAACTCTTAACCTTAAGTGATGGAATCCTACTAGCCAACGACATCATCCCGAATGACTCTAATTGAGAATCATAGACCTAAAAGTCACTTATTTCTGACATAACCATAAGGTTGATTATCATAATAAGCACACAAATGTAGTATCACTCTAGTGAAGTAATGGTAAAAGAAACTACCTAAACCATGATAAGGGCCCATTATACACATTGAAGTAATATAGTAGGATAATGATAATCATACTAACATGATATAATACTCAGGCTCATTATAGCTATACACAAGGCCTACTTGTAAGATATCAGGGAAGAAAAATCACACAAATAATGCATTAAAGTCACATAGGAGAAACCAAGTTATGAATCATTCCTTTGTGACCACATATTTTTTCACCTTACTAAGATAATTTGTTCATTTCTCCACTACGAATAAAATTCATGGGTTCATACACACCCAATGGAATACTAAACAAACCATATAAGGTTAAGATATATCGATGGGACTTATCTTTAAGGATAGCACAACTGCCAAAAGAGATAACAAAATAGTGTACCTGTAACACCCCCAAATTTCACTCCTGAAAAAAAAAATTTTGAAAGATTAAAGCGGAAGCTAGGAGCGAATTTGGGAAATGTTACCGCCACATCTAACGCAAGATAAATGTCAACCATCTATCTCATGTTAGATGCAAGGCTAAAACCTGTCAAACAATTAAATCTGAATTTCAAATCCCATCAAACAATTAAATCCGAATAGTAAATACTTATCAGAATACGAGAAATTTAAAGTCAATTACAAACCCTTAGAAATCTGAAAACAATACTTGCAATTTCCAAATGTGAATACAATTAAACAAAATAAATCCCGAAGGATAAATATCCGGACCGCCTACTCACTCGGGTCAAGCCTTCCACCCCAAAACAGTATCCGATCTTAACCTGCACAAGAGGTCTGCTCCCCACCATCGGTGGATCATCACAGGACCCATTCAACCAGTGTAGTATCAGTACGGGTCCAATACTGAGTAAGTCTCGCTACCCTACCTTATACGAGAGATATCATCAGGTGCATATTAAATTGTAGTACAATACGTAAATACAATATCCTACATACTCACAACCCACGGCATGAATCTTGCCATACACTCATAGTAACATACAAAACATATGCAGCATCTCACTTAACATATAAGCGTGGTATAACCGAAATAATAAGTGACTCATTATGCACGTAAACAGCATGCAGTAATATATATAATAGAAGCTAGTCATGGTCCAATTAGACTTATTCTTTATTCTCAATAATAATATGTTCATTTCACACATATTCTTTAATAATCCATGTAAGCGCGGGGACCCCACTATTATAGCTGGTGGACCGGAAATCAACACTCAGGGCAGAACGCCTCTGACCACTATTATAGCCGGTGGACCGAAATCAACACCCAGGGCAGAACGCCTCTGGCCATTATTCTAACCGGTGGACCGGACTGGCCCCGAAACTTACATGGTGTTTCGCTGTAAGTACTTAGTATTTTCCCGTGGATTACTTCATTCAGATTCATTCAACACATTCTTTATTAGACCATGTGAGTGCGGGAGCCCCACTATTATAGCCGGTGGACCGGAAATAAACACATAGGGCAGAACGCCTCTGACCACTATTGTAGCCGGTGGACCGGAATCAACACCCAGGGCGGGACGCCTCTGGCCACTATTCTAACCGGTGGACCGGACTGGCCCCGACTCACATGGTGTTCCACTGTAAGTATTTAGTATTTTCCATGTGAATTAACTTATTCGTTTGGGTCTGTCGAGCCCGAATCCCCCACTATTATAGCCGGTAGACCGGAAATACACACCCAGGGCAGAACGCCTCTGGCCACTATTATAGCCGGTGGACCGGAAATACACACCCAGGGCAGAACGCCTCTGGCCACTATTCTAACCGGTGGAACGGACTGGGTCGGGCTCATCAGTCTTTCACTTTACGTAATTAATGTCTTATTCGAATCTTATTGAACCACATTATGTCCTTGACATGCATAAATCATTCACTACATACTTCACACATCACAAACGATAAAATTCCACATTCATAACTACACTTTACTCAATAATACACATAATAACACCAAACAACTCTAAACAGCCATACGAACCATGATTGTCCACACCAGGCCATGGCTAACCACTCTTAACCTTATTTGACCATAAGAACCATAATACCATCACGAAAACCCTAATACCACCATAAGCCATTTATACCACCAAGTAATCATTAATACCACTATATAAACCCTAATACCACCTTGCAAACCCTAATACCACCATAAGCCATTAATACCTCCAAGTAATCATTAATACCACTATATAAACCCCAATACCACCTTGCAAACCTTTATACCACCATAAGCCATTAATACCACCAGTAATCATTAATACCACCATACAAACCCTAATGCCATCACGCAAACCCCAATACCATCACGCAAACCCTATACCACCATAAGACGTTACTTCCACCAAGTGATCATTAATAACACCGTACCAACCCTAATACTATCTTGCAATCCTAATACTACCATACCAACCATAATACCGCCATGCAAACCCTAATACCGCAATACCACCCATAATATCACCAAGCAAACCCGAACTTCCCCATGCAACCTTAATTTATACCCACCCTTTTGTTTATTTAATTCCACCTTCTCCTCATTATCTCACAAATGGTGAATTCCTTAGGTCGTCCATACCTAGTTTAGCCAACATACTTCCCTTTGGTTATTCTAACCGCTTATTTTTCTTTTTCAAGTCCCCCACTTCACCACACTCCCTCACATAACCCAACATGCATGTCGTAGGGGTCACGTCACATCACACCACATCACACTCGTACCACAACATATTAGTACACGAAGACGAGGATACGGGGACGTACCTCGGATCCATGCTGCGCTTCACAAATATACAAATAATATACAGGTTATAGCATACAACCGCACAAAGCATACAAGACACTTAAAACATGCAGTGCACACAAGTGGCCTTAGTTACGTCCTTACTAAACAACCACAAGTAGAGGTAAGTAGAGACTTACCTGGATCCGAAGCTAGCTAAGCGAAATAAGAGGGAGAGGAATCCCTAGTTCGTGGGTCCACGAGAAAGCTTTCCTAGACCCGATAGAAATCAAAACTAAATTAGGAACTATCCTATCAATCAATAATCCATATATTCTAGTTAAATAAACACAAACGACACAAATGATCTTTCTTAGAAAACGTGTCCAAAAATTAAAACTTAGAAGCATAGCTCTAATAAAATTTAAGGTTAAAACTAAATCAAAACGGATTAATACAATTATCCTTTGGGATATTTCAACTTAATTTGAAAATCCTGAGAAAGAGTGATCGATCATAAGGTAATTTATCGAAAATAACTTATTTATAAGGTTTTACAACTAAATCGGTAATCTAACCATTTACATAGAACCAAATCCAAACCGATTAGATTAAAACATAATTTAAATGGTTTAAAACCCAAAGATAGAATTCGATTAGATGAAATACACATAGCAAAAATCAATTTTATAAAATCATCCCCGAAAATTAGGATTTTTAATACCTAAACCACAAATCGGCCAAATCAATCTGACTACCTCAAATTAATAGTTTTAAAACATAATTAAACTAATTCTAGATAAATCCAGATAATCAATTTCAACAAAACAATCTTCCGATTAACCAATTCCAGACAATCCATTTTCAAAATTAGGGTTTTAAAGCCCACGATACAAACTCCGTTAATTCCAATCAATTGATTCCAATTAAAGGCATTAAAATACAATTATGATCATTTCAACTACTTTTATAAATTTAATTTTAGCAAAACAACTACACAAATAACCAATTTCATAATTTCACTTAAAATCTAGGGTTTTAAGCCCGAAAATATGATTCAGTAAAATTCTATAAATTTAATCAAATTGAATGTTTAGAAATACAATTAAAAACATTTTATAATATATCAATTAATCAATTGATCAAAACCGATAGCAAAAATATCCAATTTATCACAATTAGGATTTTTGAGCCCGGAACGCAAACCCGATCAATTATTGCCAAAACATACCAATTGACGGTTCGGAAACGTAATTAAACATATTCTAATATAATTTATATAGTCAATTGAATAAAATAACCTGATTACAAAATCCAATTTAAATCCGCGGGAGTTTTGACCTAAAAATTTAATTCCGATAAATTACGCATAATTTTTACAAATCAACACTTCCAATATAAAATTAAATACATTTTAAAAGATATTATAAAATCAATTGAGCGGAACAGCTCAATTATACAACCCGATTTCATTACACCCAAAATTTGACCTAGGAATCAAATTCCGATAAAACCTGCATAAATTTCTCAAATTGACGGTTCCAAAATGAAATTGAATATATTTTAAAACATATTGTATAATCAATTTGTCCGAAATCGCAAAAACGGACAGATCCGAAAAATTCGGGCATAACCCGACCAAAAATCCAATTTTTCCAAAATTCCAACACAACCACGCAATTAACCTATCCAAATTAATCTTACAGCATATATATACATAATCAAACAACTAATTTAGCTTTTTATAAGCTAATTCATACCCAATTAACCAAAACAAGGGTTAGGGTTTTTCGGAAATTATACCAAACAAAAACCGATAAATCGGGGCAAAGGAGGGCCGGGGAAGCTTCGCTGGAGGTCGAACAGTGCTCGCCGGTGGTCAGCGTGGCTCGCCGGTGGCCGGACGGTGGCGGCGTAGCCTGGGTTGCCGCTCGTCGCTGCTGCTGCTGCTCCCGCGGCTACTATGGTCGAGCTGGCTGGTGTTGCGGCTGTAGCTTGCTGCAGCGTGTCGGTCGCGTTGCCCGTCGCAGCTCATTGGTCGGCGGCGGCTGGCGAGGGAGCAGGGAGGAGGAGAGAGGTGAGGGAGGTCGGGGCTGGGGTTTTTCCGGGCGTAGAGAACAGAGAGGAGAAAGGGGGTCGGGAAAGATAAGCAGGGAAAAGGAAAAGGAAGAGAGGGGGTCGGGGGCACGAGCTGGGTTTGGATGCTGCGTTTTTTTTTACCAATACAAGCACAATATAAAATAATGAATATTTAAAATTTATTATTGGAAGAATTTTATCTAAAATTTATTTAACGGAAATTATTTCGAACGGATCCGAAGGCTTAAAATTAATAAAAAGCTATATAAAGAATTTTGGAAACATTCTCGAAAGAATTTACCAACAAACATAGAAATTTATATTATTCACGGAAATGTATTATAAGGCCTCGAAAAATTATTTAAAAGCATATAACAAAATATTTAAGTCAAATTCTAATAAATCGAGATTAATTTAAATAATTTCCGAAATCGGTTTTCCGTAAACCAAAAAGCATAAAACGAAAGGGAATTAATTCCAGAAAGAATTTCATAAATAAACTCCGAAATCTTTTTAAATTAAACTCTCCAAAAATATTAACGATTACCGAAACGAATAAATTTAAAGTTGGAAATATTTTCTACGGATAAAATCATTAAAATAAATTTAACTATTTAAACGAAAATTCTATAATTAGATAATATATTTCATCAACGAAATATAACTCCAGAGTAAAGTCAAAATTACGCGACAAAGTTATAATCGAAAACAAATCTAAAATATTAAAAATAAAAATATGAGAAACAACGGAAATACATATTTTTAACCGAGAATCAAATTCATAAGAATATAATAAAATCATTGTCGTGAACGAATTTGTCTAGAATGGTTCGCAACGACAATGATTAATTACATTCAATTATGAATTAGAAAACATCGATAAATCCGTAAAACGAATCGAAATTAAAATAATTAATTGTTTACATCAAATTACGCTAATAAAATCATTAAGCTTAATAAATCTGGATTTTAAAAATACGGGGTATTACATTACCCCACCCACCATATGGGGTTAGAGTACATCAAGGGGCATGTATTGAGATACCCAACTCACAAAACCTTGCATGCCTCTACCATGAGGCCTAAAAAGTTAGGATACCCCCCCTAAAAAGTGCGAGGGGCTTATGATAGGATACCTCACCCATATTAATAGACACCGATGAAATACTGATATGCCACAAGATAACCCAATACCTAAAAGATATGCCTATACCCCCTAAGGACTAATCTAATATAGAGGGAAACAGATAGTGAGTGAAAAGATAAAAACATAAGGCGACCCACCCTCTAACTCCCTACTAGCTACCCCTAGAAATAAAGAAAAAGACTCGAATGAAATCTTAATCAAGTATTATTAAATACTTAGTGATATCATAGATTAATTTGAGAAATAACTAATTGGGTGTTCCAAATGATAACATTATATATAAAATAAGGTATATAAGCCACTAATTGGGTGTTTAGTGGTGACATCAAACTTAACCAAATGAACTACCAAATATCACCATTTTGAACCATATTAAATTTACGACAAACATGGTTGAAATCATGATTAAAAATTTATAATTAGGAAGAATAATTAAATACAAACATATATTAATCAAAAATGGTGAAAACAAATAGACCAGTTGATCGGCCTCTGGGTCCATATCACTCATCTTGTCATACCAGACATGAGAAGATAGTAAAACCATGTCACTGGTCGACGACTGGTCCCACCAATTTACTGTATATAGGGAACCAATCAATGGGTTTGATCAAATTTGCCAATGAGTCTAAGAAGATAATAGACTTCTTTGATGAAAAGGAAACAAGCTTATGTTATTGGAAAACCAATTTAGTATTCATGAAAACTAGTCTACTTGTTTATCAAACAATTTGATTGCTCTCACAACCAGCATGTTAAAATTTTCAAACTAAGAAACTACTTAGATACCTAATTAATCGATTCATTAAACTAATTAACTTGTCTTGTTGAAACAACACTTAGACCTATGATCTACTTAACAACATTTTACTCAACTTAAACATATTAAACCTAGCATCCTTCTACATCATACTACACGTACAAACACTCATAACACACATAGATTTACATGAACAAATTATAGAATCAGCACTTAACAAGATCATGCATAAAAATACCAAAATCATGGATAATGATAAAGAACTCAAACCATGTTGAACTTAAAAGATGGAAACTCTACCACATGATTAAATCCAATAGATTAATTAACTCATGCACAACTAAAAAAATACACTAAGAATATGAAAATACAGTAGAAAATAAATAACCTTATTCATGTTATAGATAATATTACCTTACCTTTTAGAAAATCATCTAGAATAAAATACTCCTAACTTGACGGGTGTCTACCAACACATAAATTCATATGTGAATCAAGAATCAACACAACTAGAAATTAATTTCCATCACTTAATAAAATGAAATGTAAAGAAGAAGAAAATTTTCATAACCTTCTCAACGTATAATTCCAAGGGAAAAGAAGTTAAGATTTCCAAGATTTCTCATAACTTTAATTCTTCCTTGCTGAAAGGAAAAAAGGGAGAGTTAAAGCTAAGATTAGGAGAAGAGATAAGAGACAATAATTCATCCAAACAATAAAGAATAAGAGGCAAGCCTTTCTTTTTTTTAGTAGAGAAGAAAATAGAAGAAAACTAGAGAATGCCCAACAATAGGAAAATTTTCATGATGGAAAAGGGTGAGAATGAGCAAGTACAAATGATAGGGAGTAAATTAGATCAAGATTGGAATGTATAGGGGAGACTATAGGTTGACAAACATAAGTGGGAGAGAGAGAATTATGACTTAGGTTGAGTGTGGGAAACAAATATATAAGGAAAACACATGACGAGGTAAGGAAAGTGGAGTGTGATTAAGGAGAGGCATGTTGGCTTTAGTAAGTCATAGAAGAGCTGTAGAAAGTCAAACACATATCCATAGTTACTATAAGAGAGAGGAAAGTGAAGCATACAATAGAGAAGGTGAGAAAAACATGAAAAGTGATTTTAGAAAATTTTAGCATAATAAAATCATAAAATGATCTAAATAATATAAAAGTTATCTGAAAGCACCAAAATATTTTTATGAGAAAAAATATATTCTAATTAGAAGTTTGCCTATAAATTGGAATAGTATTTAAATTAAAATAATAAATGAACCTAAAATCACATGGCAGCTAGTTAGTCGATTTGAGTAAACTAGTCGAGTGGTTTACAGAGAAATAAAATTGAAAGTTTCTAAGCATAGTGGTCAATTAGTTAAGGTATCTATTGATTAGTGTGCCTAAATTTTCAAAATTTTCAAGTACTTCCCAAAGCAAAAAATTATTTAATTTATATAAATATAATTTTATATATAATTTGAAGGATTTTAGAATAGGTTGTTACAAAAATGCTCATTAGTTGTTCTTTATAAGGGAAAGGCTCATCAAACTTTAATGTCTCAGAGTGGATGACCCGTGAAGGATATTCCATGAACTTCCTTAATTAAGAAACTAGAAAGATGTTTTGAGCACAAGACAACTCCATAGGTAACACTAATCTTTATGCAACCTCACTATGTTGCACTAGGATCTCATATGGTCTATCTACATTAGACTAAGCTTACCCTTTATACTAAATCTCATTACTCCTTTAGTGGGTATGACCCTAATAAAAACTATACCACCCACCTTGTCACCATGTGTTGGTATTCTCAAATCTTTATGGCTCTTCTTCTTAGCCTTGAATGCTTGTATAAGGTTTTATGTAATACCCCGTATTAATTAATCTTTAAATTAGACTCGTAAGACTTAAAGTTTGATTAGTGGGTGAAGTAAACCATAAGATTATTATTATTTCTATTTTTTTAACAATCACAATGTTGTCTCGAGTAGGTCCATAAATATTGAGTTATAAAAAATAACCCGGATTAAATGTAAAAAAAAGGGTAGAGGAAGTTAAAAATTGATGTCGTTAATAAAAACTGATAATAAGAAGAGAGTAATTAAAATAGAAGGGGATTGTCAGAATAATAATAATGTTAGCAATAATTTCAAATAAAATAAAATAAGGGAAGTGATAAAATAATGATAATAATAATATTGATCATAATAATAATAGTACCATGATTTCTTTTTGGAGGAAATTAAACCTTGCTTAAGTAGTAATTCTTTTTCCTAATAACCTACTTGCTAGCTTAATACTTTAGGAGACTTTTAATAATCTTTTCCTAATCAAAACCCCAACTTTTTCCCCACTTAAACCCAGCCAAACCACCCCCCAATCTGTTGAGCAATTTGCAGCCCATGCAGCCATGCATCCCGTCACCTTTCCCCTCTCCTCCCCATGCATATGTCTCTTCTTGTCCAGCACTATCCCCCTCTTTTTGCAGCTTTCGCTCTTCCCCAAACATAGCCCTTCTCCTCCCTCCATTGCCACCTCCCTCACGCCACCCCCAGCCCTGCATTTTGCAGCCATCAACCAGCCCATCTTCCCTCACGTCACACCCACATGCAGCCTCCTCACACCCTTCGACAAACAGCCCCATCCCCTCCCACTTGCAGCCTCAACTCTCTTTTCCCCAACCTACACCCCTACTCTATCTTTCCATCATCTACCCACCTATTTTCCCTCCTTTCCCATGCCATTCCACCCTGCAAATTCCTAGCAAAACAGCCCATCCATAGCCATCACGTCACCCAGCTTTATGCAGCCCCAAATCTCACGTAACCCCAGCCCATCCACCATGTTACAGCTCTTATCTTCCCCTCCTCTCAACCTGCACCCCTATCCCACTTTTCCAGCCATCTATCCCTCCATTTTCCTCCTTTCCCATGCATTCAACCAGCCCCTTTCCCTTCTCCTAAGCTTCGACACCCTCATCCCCAAAAACCAACCTGCATCCATACCCTTCAACACCCATCCTTTCCCTCAACTTGCTGCCCCTATTTTTCCCTTCTCTCAACCTGCACACCTACCCCATCTTTCTAGCCATATACCCCTCCATTTTCTTCTCTTCCCCATGCCTCCGCCTGCCACTTGCATACCTCCTTCCCCATGCAAACCTGTCGACACCATCAACCCCCTGAAACTGCCCACTTGCAGCCTCCTTTACTCTAACCCTTGCAACAGCCCTTTTGCTCCCTATTTTTCCCTCCTTTTATTAAGTCTCAACCTGCAGATATCACCCTCCTTCCCTTTCCCTTTTAGCCCTCTAAATTTTCCCCTTGCAGCCCCTCTTTCCCTTCCCTAAATTCCAGCAGCAAAAGAGAAGAAAGTGCAGCCCCAAACTCCCCTCTTCTCCACCGAATTGAGTCTCAAAAATATTCCAGCTTTTGCCTTGTGTTCTAACTTCCCCAAGCAGCTATTTTTCTTCCCAAAGTAAATAATCTATCTTTGGTGTGTTTGGTGCTTAAATTCATGCACCAGCTGCCTCATTTATTTTTGCTAATCATTTTCAAGTATAAGCTTGCGTAGGTTGTATTTTCATTATTTTATTTTGCATAAATATTAATGCTTGTAGTTTGGATGGTGTATTCACTTCTAGGTAACCTTGACCTCGCTTAGAGTATTTGTGGAGGAAGCTCGTGGTATTAATATTTGTTAGCTCAAGGTAAATCCAACTAATCCGTAGACGGTAGAATTTTTATGTGAAAATGATAGGCTAGTTTTCTAGGATTAAATCATGATAGGATGAAGGTATCAATTTATTTTATGTTTGTGGGAAATGGGAGCATGATGTATTTCTTTTCTACATGAATATCATGATGTGTAAATTAACATGTGTTATCATGCAATATTTTCATGTGCCTAAGTGATATTTTAAATATTTGACAATATATGTTAATAATAACGAACTTGAATAGTGCTAGTAAAATGAGATGAATATGTCAAAGGTAAAATGTAGTTTTTATGGGAGCATGTTGTAGTTCATTCATACATCAATATAATGAAGTGTAAATTAATTTGTGTTATCATGCAATCTTTTTATATGCCAAAGTGATATTCTTAAATATGAAGGAGTGTATGTTAATGGTAATGAACTTGGATTTATGCTATAAGATGAGACGAGTATGTTCAAGGTATAATGTAGTTTTATATACCATGATTGTATTTGAGATTTATTTGAGGAAATTGTATGGATTTATGAGATATTGGAAATGCCTACTAATAGTGTTTACTTGTACTATGTATGATAAATGGTTAGGGATAATATGGTCCTTGTTTGTACCGAAGAAATTATCGAATGTAAAGTATCATTAGTTATTTTATGCTAGCATTTCTTGACAAATATCTTATGTAAGTAAACTCGGTAATAAAAGTGAAGGAAAATGTGGTAGTTAAAGGTTGAGGGTATTTTGGTCATTAACGTAAAAAGGTGTTTGAAAGTGGATAAATGGATTAATTAAATTAAGTGTTGGCCTTAAAATAAATGTTGGGAATAATTGGAAAATTGGTTTGAGCATTGAATCGAATAATTATTTGGGTTATGGCATAATGCCTAACCCTAGGCCATGTTGGCTTGGAATGGTTACGACCTTGTGGTCTTTGGATGTGATGTTGTTTGTTGATGGTTGACTAAGTTGAACTTTGTGAATCTCGACATTCTAAAAGGAAATAATAACCTGGAATTTCATAAGACAATAATTACTTAAAGAGAAAGACTCGAGTTGGAAAGGAATCTCGTGCCTCGGACTTGGCCGCCAAGTGCATAGTTTTGGGCCTTTGGGTCAAGGGGCTCACTTCTACTCTATAAGTATTCCATACACCTTATAGGGAGAACGCGTACTTAAGGTCTTGAGTTCTGAGGTTTAGTATGGGCGATTGTTATGTCATGTGGCTTTCTTGGCGAGCTTTGCCCTGGAATCGAGTGATTTATTTTGGTACCACCCTCCTTGACGATCTTTGTCATGGATATGGGATTGTATTCCACTTGAGAATTGCTATGAATTTTATAACCGAATTAGACACCCACCATAATACTTCTGTAATAATTGGAATAGGAATGAATTGACCTTGGTGAGATTGCTTGGATTATCACTAATTCTTCCTATTAAGGCATAATGTATGGTCGTTGGTAAGTTAAATTGATTATGAAATTGTAAGCATGCCTTAAGTGCCTTGATAGAGATTTTGACCAAGCTCATAATGTTAAATGTGATGTGGTTGTCTGTTTCAAAATTGTGGCCTTGCATGTGAGCATATGTTCTCTTTGAATTCCATACTTGTATAATGTTTGTTACGTGGGTATGCTACCTCTCCAGAGGCGTTGTGGTTTACTCATTACGAGGAAGTCATACTGATGCTATCACTTTTCAGAGGAGTACGTCCAGGGCATGCGTTGGCTAAAAGACTACGAGGAGCATCACCCCGGCGAATAGTTAGATTTAGGGAGCGAGTGGAACCCGCCCCTTTTTCCCCTTTTCCTTGTAATTTGTTGGACCGTAAGAGTGTAAGGCAGACCATTAATGACTTTTGCGTACTCTGTTGTTATTTTCTAAATGGTTAGTTATTTAATTTCCTAAACAATCATTTTTCATGGATAATATGTCTTTTGCAAAACTCTTGATTTCGTATTATACTTCTCTTATCTTTGGACGTTTGATTTGTTTTAAGCCTTAGCACTTGACGTAAGGATGGTGAGGAGACTAGACTTATGTCAAGTGTGGCAGTAACACCCACCATTCTCTAATTTTCGCTTTCGCAAAGCAAATTTTAAACAAAATTTTCAAGTCGTGATTTTGGGGTGTTACATTTTAAATCAATTGACTTTGTATCGTCAACTCCTTGTTCATGTAAAGTACCAATGCCATTGTCTCACTAATGTCACTCGAATACAAGGGACTGTGACATTTACTTCCATAAAAGCCCTCAAAAGGTAACATTTTGTTACTCACATGTTAATTGTTGTTATAAGATAACTTGATTCAATTAAGGCATTTCTCCCAATTTCCTTAAAAATCTAACACAAGCTTCAGACATGATTTGTAAAGTATAAATGGTCATCTCCATCTAACCATCTATATATGGGTGAAAAGTGGTACTTATCTTCAACTTAGTCCCAAAACCTTCTTGTATTTTATGCCAAAAATACAACAATAATCTATAATCTTGGTTAGATACAATGTCTCTAAGGACCCTATACAACCTCACAATGTACTTCTAATAAGCGCTAGAAAACTACTCTATAATCCATGCCTTCTTCCTTGGCAAGAACACTACCAACTTTAACAAATGATCCACAATAACTAAGATATAATAAAAACCAATATAGTTCTTTTAAAGACCAACCACCAAATCTATGAATAAACTATACCACTTCTACTATAGAACCTCTAGCGATTATACTAACCTTAATGGCCTCTTATGCTTAATTTTAACTTTTTAAAAAGTCAAACATTAGGAAAAATTTAGTTTCATATAGGGCCACCAGTATACCTTCTTTAAATCCTTATATAACTTATCCCCTAAAATATTAAAAAAATAAAAAGTATAATGTCCTTCATGAAGGATCTTCTTCTTGAGCTTAATAAATGCCCATGGTACACACCACCTATTATAATATATAATATTACTATCCTTTTGGTTTTAAAATCCCTTGGCTCTAGCTTAGATAGTACTATGTTTGATCTGCTCAAGCTTGACAGTACTAGGTTAACTAGCTTGAATTGCCTCAAAGGTAAAATGTATGATGTTGAGAGCACTCATCCTTACATCCATATTAACAAAAATAATCAACATGAGATGATAGCAAAAGTTATATGACATTATAATTATGCTCAAGGAATGCAATGTCTTCAAACTAAGAGAATTAGCCACTATTTTAACATTACCCTCATGTTAGGTTAACTCTATGTCATAATTTTTGAACAACACCAGCCTTTGATGCCATCTCAAATTTACCTCTTATTGCATGAAAATGAACTTAAAGCTTTTGTGATTGTGCACTGATCACCATAAAGATAATGCCTCCCAATATTCAAAGTGAAGACCACTGCAACAAGTTGTAAATCATTTGTTAGATAATTAAATTCATGTAACTTCAATCTATAAGAAGTAGAAGCCATTATTTTTTGATATTACATCAACATACAACCAAATCCATGCTTAGAAAACCATTTGATCTACTTGGTAATGTGATTACTAAAGATGATAATAAACACATATTCAATTATTTCAAGGCTTCTCTAGACTTCTTATCCCACTAGAAAATTGTAGTCTTTTTCTCCAAATTTGCCAACAGTTGAGCTACCATGGAAAAGCCCATGAAAAATTTACTATAATAATTAACCAATCCTAAAAAATAGTGCACTTCCTTGAGTGAGTTTGTTGTTAGCCACTTTAAAACTACCTAAATCTTAGAAGGATCCACTAATACACCATCTCTTGAGATTTTTTGCAGAAGAAATGCTCTTGATTTAGCCAAAACTCATACTTCAAACTTTTTACATAAAACTTGTGTGCTATAGATATTGCAAAGGCTTGTCTCAAATGTTGTTTGTGCCTCCAACTATAAGATTAGATGATAGTTTCATAAATTAACACCATAATGGAATAATCCAAAAATTTTCAAAAAATCATGATCATGAAAGCCATGAATACTACTAGTGCATTGGTGACTTCTAAAAGGAATCACTATGAACTAATAATGGTAATATTTTATTCAAAAAGCTTTATTTAGAATGCCTTGCTCAATAATCCTCAACTAATGGTAGTATGGCTAATGATTAATCTTCGAAAACAAGGTGGCTCCTTTGATTTAGCCAAATAGATAATTAATTTGAGATATATGATAATAATTCTTTACCCTAACTTTATTCAACCCTTAGTAGTTGATGCAGAACCTAAAACTCTTATCCATCATCTTGATGAATGAGGCCAATGTGCTCTAGGGTGATATATGTTATCGAATGTTTTCCTTTAAGCTCCTTCATATATATGGGATCATATGATATGGTGCTTTAGATAATAGCTCCATGTCTATCAACAAGTTAGTGGTAAATTCAACATCTCAAAGTAGTGGCATGCCTAGAATATCATTAGGTAACACATCAGAATACTCTAGGATCATTGGGATTTGCTCTAGTAGCATCTTAGCAACCTTATTATCTCAAACACTACATAAGGAGAACCTATACCTTTTTGAATGATGGTACTCAACACAATAGCTAATAAAAAGGTTATAGAGGGGTAAGACTCATACTTTTGACAGGGCACTCTAGCACCTTTTGGTCATCATAGGACCATACGCACCTACACATAATCTATCAATGCTCAATACTTCTCTATTATGTCTATTCTAATGATCACATCAAAGTTGAACAATTGAGGCTCCATTGGATCTACAGGAAATTACACTTTTTTATTTATTAGGGCTACCCCCATTATAAAACCTAAAGCCCTTAATCCTATCCCATAAAAGACAACATAACATAAGTAGAGAAACTAGAGAGTGGGGATAAGGTAGATCTCGCCATGCTAGTTAATAACACAAAGAATGTGATGAACCATAGTCTAATAGTATGCTATCTAAATAGGTAGAAACAACAATCATACAAAAAATAAAACTAGCCCGACAATCACCATAGATTGGCTAATCACGCTCATGCATCTGCTTGGAGGAACTTCTGCAACATTGGTTGATCCATGACATTGTTGGATGGTGCAAGGTTTTTGACACTAGGGATAGCTAGCTTGGCTAGCCACACTAGTCGCAACTAAGGAATCCTATGAGTTTGTTGTTGCAGCTGTAGAATCAATTTTCTACTCTAAGCTTGAGACTGATTCCTCTAAAAACTACCACCTCTAATAAAATACACATATACCTTGTGCCCTATCATACAACATCCATGGAAATTCACCTTATTGCCTATATAATTCACCACCAAATTATTTGTTGTGTAATGCTTATAGTGGTAATGTGTAACACACTCAATTTAACACCTAGAAAATTATGTTTTGAAGATAATAAAGAAGCATTTGATGAGCAACATTGGGGAATTTTACCTCTACATCAACCATGAGAGAGGTGTGATCATCACCTAACCGATACTTGATGCAAGGTAAAATAGAATAGTAAAAGTAAAGATGCATGGTGATAAACATAATGCAACAATACTAATGATAATAAAGAGAGAACAATAAAATATTTTGGAAGGAGTGTAAGAGTTTACAAAATCTAAATACAAGAAATCAAAACTAAGATTTTAAATAGTTAAAGGATAAAAACTTTATAATGGAGTAGGAAAAACACATCTAGCTAGTTTGTTTAAATCTTAGGTATAAATATAAATCTCCAACCCCAAGCAATGACCAACTACTAGCGTATGTAACACCCCAAAATTTACACACATTTTTTTTTAAAAGCAATACTCATAAATTAAAACCGTAAATTCTGGGGATGTTACCGCCACACTTAGTACCAGACCAGTTTACTTCTACCGTTCTGGTACCAAGTGCTAAGGCTAAGAAGATATTATCAGTAATACCATACAAATTCAAATTTATAAAAACAGAAATCAGAGTACGAGTGAGTCTTACATAATTCGAAATACCGGCTATTGTTTTTCCCGATAACAACTAAATAACCTTAGTAAAATTGTTATGAAAATTCAAACATAATAAAAGATAACATGAATCATAAATTTAAAAAGGACAATGGCCACGTCACTCTAAAGATTGATCCAGCCCAGCTATCACTCTGCCCCTCTTGATATCCCGTAGACATCGATAGTATCAAAGTAAGTATCTCCTACCTGCAACAAATTAGACGGGCCTTCTGCTCGTGGGAATAAGCAGCACCCATGAAACGGGTGATCAGTACGCTACGTACCGAGTAAGGTAACCGAATACTAAGGCCGGCATATAACACATTATTTCATGTAGGATAATGATCACATAC
Organism: Tamarix chinensis; assembly: GCA_030549775.1. Taxonomy (NCBI): domain Eukaryota; kingdom Viridiplantae; phylum Streptophyta; class Magnoliopsida; order Caryophyllales; family Tamaricaceae; genus Tamarix; species Tamarix chinensis. Next base: position 27,626,658 of record CM060175.1, read on the forward strand.
AATTATAACCCACACATGTGATACATAGAAGCATAAAGTGAAATCCATAACTTATAATCAACAGTCCACACATAAGGCCCAAAAGGTCCGAATTAACCATTTAATCTTTCTTTTGTCAAGATTCAATACACACCATGCCTTTTATATCAATCCATGCGAAAACAGGAACACCCCACTATTGTAACTGGTGGGCCGGTCATACATAGGGTAAAACCCTAACCACTATTCCTGACCGGTGGATCGCTCTGGTTCCTCCTCGCATCATATCCATGCGAAGACAGGAACACCCCACTATTGTAACCGGTGGGCCGATCATACATAGGGTAAAACCCTAACCACTATTCCTGACCGGTGGATCGGTCTGGTTCCTCCTCGCATCATATCCATGCGAAGACAGGAACACCCCACTATTATAACCGGTGGGCCGGACACACATAGGGTAAAACCCTAACCACTATTCCTGACCGGTGGATCGGTCTGGTTCCTCCTCGCATGGTGTTTCGCTGTAAGTAATTATGTCTTTTAACAGCTTTAACAATTATGGTTTGTATTTATTGAGCTCGAGTCACCCCACTATTATTGCCGATGGGCCGGTCACACATAGGACCTCATGTCCTAACCACTATTATTACCGGTGGATCGGTCACATATAGGGTAAAACCCTAACCACTATTCCTGACCGGTGGATCGGTCTGGACCCAGCTCAATAATCTTCCACTTTAAGATATTAGTGTCTTAAGTATTTTATTCAAAAACATTTGACATTCACAAACATTTGCCCAAACATGCATGACTAAATCCATGAAAGCCCTAACTCCCATGCACCCCTACTCCATGCAAACCCTATCTCCACGTAAACCACAACTCCATGCAAATCTTAGCTCCCATGCAAACCCTAACTACACATGACCCACGCTTCCATGCAAACCCTAGCACCCATGCAAACCCAATCTCCACGTACCACACTCCCATGCAAACCCTAGCTCCCATACAAACCCTAACTCCACGTACCTCACATGTGCAAACCCTAGCTTTACATATACCACCCTTCCATGAAAACCCTAATTCATATGCCAACCCTAGTTCCATGTAGACATGCTTCCATGCAACTCAGATCCCCATGCAACATTAATTCCATGTAGGCATGTTTTTATGAAACCCTAATGCACATGCAAAACCCTAACTCCACATTAATTCATGCAAACCCTAATATTATATTATTTCATGCACACCTTCAACTTCTTGCTATTCCATGCAAACCCTAGTATCATTCCCTTTCGTGCAAACCCTAGCACCATGCCATCTCATGCAAACCCTAGTACCATCCTCTTACATGCAAATCATAATTCATATATCACTTCAGGTCATACATTAATGACATAAGCATACACATATTTTTCATGGCACATGACATTCATAATAACATACTTCAACTTCATAACCATATCGCATGCATAATCAATAAGAATAACGAACATAAACTACATAACATGTCATATTCTTAATACATGCAAACACATAAATGGCCTTAGTAGACCCTTACCTAAAATGACACCGGTCTTGGTGCACGCTAATATTCCACTTGAGTAATTTGATTGGGTTCGCCTATTATATCAAAGCATACTAGAATTAGACTCTCTTATATAATTTTAACTTATTTCGAGGTTTGGTTTTAGGATGACATTTTACTATTTAATAATTAACTATAGGAACTAATACTTAAAAATACAAATGAATTATTATTTTCATCGGAAGAGGGTGGTGATCTAAGGGTTTCTACCCTTCACCAAAATATAATGATAGTATAATAATGATAATAATAATAATAATAATAATAATAGAAATTATTAATAACACTCTTATTAGTAGAATATTAATATTAATAATACCATAATTCTTAAAATTACAAGGTGGCTTTCAAAATCAATCCATTTAATAATAACACTATTCAAAAATGTAAAAATGATATTAATATTATATATACTTATAATATAAAGTTAATAAAGATAATAATAATAATAATATAATTAGAAATAATGTTAAACATGTTAATAATAGTTGTAAAAAGCAAATGTGCGAGACTTAGTTAAAATTTTAGGTTTATAATCCTCCTGAAATAATTACAATATTAACTAAATAATTACACTAATAATAATAATATTAATATTATTATTAATAATAACATTAAACATGTAAAAATTTAATTAAATAAGTAAAGGCCGAGATGAATAATATATCTTACTCAATAATACTCCCAGACCTGTCAACAAAATTTAGAAATTAGAATACAGTCGATATCAATAGTAACAATAATTATAATAATAATAATTAAAGTTGGATTAACACTAAAATTTAGGCTAAAAATAGGGTTTCACCTTGAGTCGGAGAATGTAGGTGGAACCGGCGGTGGTTCCCGGAGGTGGCCGGAAAATGGATCTAAGAGGGTTAAAAATGAAGAAAAAGGGGTGAGAGGGGAGGAGAAAAATAAAATAATTTTATGGGTCGGTGGAGGAGCCTTAGAAGGAGTTATTGGTTGGCTTGGGAGGTGGTAGAAGCGGCGGATGTGGCGGTGGATGGTGTCCCCAATCTCGGGGTGATATTTTCTAGCGAGATAACTAGTCAACTTTACACGATTATGGAGGCTTGTACAAGGTGAATCGAAGGTCTTAGATGGTTTAGTTAATTAGAGGGTGTTTCAGGGAAGAGATTGGGAGTGAGAAGAGGCGACGATATTGGGTATCGGAGGAGAGCGAGGCGTCTAAAGTCAAGGTGAAGCACAGACTGGTACTTAGGGTTTCGGGAAAAAGGAAACTCGATTTTAGGCCAAATGTGGGGTATTTATAGTAGTGGAAGGTAGTCTCAGGTTGTGGAGGTTACCAGAAGATCAATTTCGGTGGGAAAATGGGTTGGTTTTGCCGTTGGTCGGGCGGCACAAATTCAAAATTTTGCCTGACCTTCGAGAGGGAAATGGGGGCAAACGTGGGGAAGAAATGGAGAGTGGGGAAATTAAAATGGAAGGGTGTGTCGAGAGGAAGAAAATGGGCGGGAGAAATGCCGGTCACGCCATGTGTGGCCGGCGGCACCATTTTCGGGGAGAAGAGGAAGTTGGTGGTTATGGCGTCGGGCGGGAGGAGGAAGAAGAAGATGGGGGGTTGGCCGGCCGGTTCACGGGGGAGAAAAGAAAGAAAAAGGGAGGGCAGGTCGGGTGGTTCGTGCGACGTAAAACGTCGTTTAATGAAACGACGAGCTTTGATGTAAAAATGATTGAAGAACGGCGTTCCGTTCTGTCGGAGGATGGTAAAGAAAACGATGAATCAAAACGCGGCGTTTGAGAGGAATAATAAGTGAAACGCGGCGTGGAAAAAGGGGGGCGGCGACGACGCGCAGGCCTGGTCGCGCCGTAGGAAAAAGGAAAGAAGAAAAGGAATTAGGTCGCGCAACAGGCCCAATTCGGCGAAGAAGAAGAAAAAGAAAGAAAAGGAAAAGAAAAGAAAAGGAAAAAGGGAAAAAGGAAAATAGAAATAATTAGGTGGGGTCAAATTAAATAAATCTGAATATTTAGGATATTTAAAATTAATAATATTTAAATAAAATAATTTTTAAATTCCTTTTTAGGCTAAATAGTATTTTTAAAGGATTTTTCCAAAATTCCATTTTAAATTAATAAATCCCTCAAATTTTATTTAATTTAATTATTTATAAAATTAAAATTAATTTGAAACTATTTTATCTTTCTTAATTTGAATAAAATAATTTATTTAAATAATTTCCCAAATTAAAATCCTTAATTAGGTATTATACCAAAATTTCCTTTACTCAACCTATTTATAAAAAGTTTCTTATTAAATTGCCCTAATAAATTTCCTTTTATTTTAATAAAATAATTTATTAAATTAAAATTTTAAATACAACCTTATTTAAATATAATATTTAAAATTAGAAAATTTCGGGGCATTTCAAGTATGTCATCACCTTCAACATACTATAACTAAGAATCATAGCCCTTCAAATCATCCTCTGCTCCCTTGACTAGAAGTTGGATCATCAATGTGACCACACGCGTGTAATATCAATATGGTAAAGTGTTAGTGAAACAAACTACCTATCACATGGTAAGTCTCATGCAACATAGTGAAGTTACATAGCAGCATGGTGATAATCATACTAATATAAATTAACACTTAGGTTCATTGTAGTAATAGAACAAGGCATGCTTGTATGGAAATAATAGAACAATAGTAATATGGAAAATACATCAAAATCTATATAATGTAAACCATATTATAAATACTCCTTTATGGATCATTTAAATTCCTATTATTAACATAGTTTACTCAACAACACTTAGCTCTCCACCATGAAAAAAATTCATGATAGAAAATAAACATAATAAGATACCATACACACAACATAGGGTAGGATACATTGAACGGGACTTTCTCCGAGGATACCACACCCATAACACATCAACTGCACCTGTTGTGAGGGCTAACATAAATTAGGATACCATACCCACAACAAGTGGTCAATGAACATCAAGGGAGCTTTTACAAGGATACCTCACCCACCCTAGTAAAACACTAATGCCATAGCGGTCTGCCATAGTATAATTCTATAACTCAAAGATATGTGCATACACCCTACTGACCATAACCATCTAGAGAAGGAAATAGGTATTGAGTGAAAATTATAAATCATATGGAAACCTCACCATTACCTCTTGATTAGCTACGTTGAGAGTTAAAAACAAGGTCGAAGGGAATATTAATCCATATTTATTAATTACCATGTCATATCACCAATCATAGATTAAGTCCATCAACAATAATTGGATTTTTACAAGTGATAACACCAAACACAATAAATTCCATTCTATCTAAATTAGGTGTTTTCAATAGACAACACCAAACACATCAAAAGGCATAAAAGATACCAATTGGGTCTTTAAAGATGACATAAAACTAAACTAATTCAAGTCTTAAATATCATCATTATGATTTTTATTAAATCTAGGTTAAATAAGGTTGAAATATTAATTTGAATGTTGAAATTACATGAGGTATTGACATAAAAGGCTCAAAAGATGAACAATAATTAACAAACGTACTAGGATGACTATAATAAAACATGTCAATTAGACCTTGGGACATGTGGATTACTCAGGTCATAGAAGAGCTAGATAAAAGATAACACCAACAGTGCAATCGAATAGTTGGTCTCACTATCAAATGTTCCTAGGAAAATAGTCGATTGATATGGTTCAACTAGTTGATAGGCATAAGAAGAGACCATACCACTTTGGCACATAGGGTCACTAGTTAATATTTTTGATCAACTAATTGGTTGTTCATAAGGACCGATTGACTGATTCATCAAACTAATCGACTAACCTTGCAACAAGCTAATAAAAATTTCTAAACCATGCAATAATTCTCACAACCAGTTGATAAGCTCAACAAATCGATCAAAATTCATAAAAATTTACCATACTAATCATAGCATGCAACATAAAAAGCCATAGGAAACACATAAAATAATAGGGATACTTGATCATATTGGCATTTAAATGAAATCATACTCAAATCGCCAAATCATGCATAAAATTGGAGAAACCAACAATGCTTAATTTTATAAAGAAACTATATCACACGATCCAATTCCAAAATACAGTTAGCCCATGCTCAACACTAAAACACACTAAGAACCAGGGATTACAATAAGGAAAAAATGTCATTCATATTAAAGATAAGAATTAGTAACCTTGAATAAAACTTCTAGCACAAAACACCAACTTGATGGCTATCTAGTAGCACAAAACCATTGAAACTCCATTTTGTATTTCTAGTCAAATCAAAGAAAAATGGAAGAACAAGATGAAGAATAATACAACTCTACCTTTTTCTCTAAAATATAATTCTAAGAAAAATGAAGCTAGAATCTTCAACCATTCTCAAACCTTAACTATTCCTTGATTAATAGAAATAAGGGAGACTAAAGCTAATATTAGGAGAAGAAAAGGGCAAAATAATATGAATAAGGGAGAGAAAAAAATAAGAGGTAGGCCTATATTTTCCCATAGAATAGAAAAGGGGAAAGAATGAAGGAATGTTCAACACTTAGGACTTTTCCAAAAACAAAAGAGAGATAATGAGTAAGTGTAGATTGTAAGATGTGTAATGAATCATAAATTGACTGTATAGGAGGGAGATCTAGTTGTAATCTACAATAAAGACATAAAGAGAGAGAGAGATGAGACTCATATGGATGAGTGGGATAATTAAGTGTAAAAGAAATACTTGATGAAGTGAGGCAACTTGAGTGTAGTAAGGGAGGGAACCATTCAAGGAGTTTGATAAGTGAGGATAGGTTTGTAAGAACTCAAACATATAGCCTAAAAAAAAAGTGAGAGAGGAAAGAGTAGGAGAAGAGTGAAGGTCAAGTATGCCTTTGGAAAATTTTAACTAAATAAAATCAAAAAATTGATCTAAATAATGTAAAATAATCCCTAAGAACTAAAATACACTCAATAGCATAAATAGATTCTAATTAGATGTTTTACTAAACATTATAAAGGGATTTAAATAAAAATAAAAAGGATCAAAAATTGTAGGATAATTGGTAAATTATGTTAAGAAACCTAGTTAACTAGTTTGTTCAGAATAAAATTGCCAATCCCTTAATGTAACAAAAAATAATGTATTTTATAGTTGTAATCGATGGATGAGAAACGTTGAAAAATTTTGGACTCTTGATTTTAGTTAAGTGTTATGATTTGATTTTTAATAAAATTGATTTGAAATCATGTTGGAAAATGAGGTTTATTGAGTTATAGGTAAATCCATCAACTGGTTCTATCAACCAATTGGATGGTTTTTTGTTTTAGCAAAATTGAGTTCCTCGAACAAACCAATTAGCTAGTAAGGGAAAACCGATCGATTGGTGGATGAACAATCAACTGGTAGACACAAACCGATTGACTCGTTCATCTAACTAGTCATATTTTTAAGTTGGATTTTTCTAAAAAATCTCTTACAATAAAATGAAACCTTACCAACTAATATATAATGTCCCTAAGAGATTCCTCATCATTTCCATGAAGAGTTTAACTCAAAATATTACCTCAATTTGTATGGGAGGTTGAATGAGACATATAAGGAAGAGAGATGGCCTCAGTCATTATCTTCTTCCTTCTCTCTCATCTTCCCAATTGTGATATTGATTTCTTCAATCTCATGCATAATTTTGAGCAGCTAGAAGATTTCTTCCATGCTGAACTATACTTTATTCATTTATTTATGAGAATTCCTGTATGTTTGACCTAAGCTCCTTAGAGTCCCAAATTGAGCGTAGGAGACTAGGTCAACAAATCCTAAGCAAATTCAGCCATTTTAACTAAATTCAAATGGGGACAAGTAGGGTTTTGAGCTAACTTCCAAACCTTTTGCAGTTTCCTTTTATTAGCTAGCTATAAATAGCCCTAATCCTCTATGCATTGCACTTTCTTTTATCCACCAAAATTCCTCTAAGCTTTGCATTATTTTCTCATCTTCCAACTTTAAACACTTACCAAATGTTTTTGGATACTCTCTTGATCCTACCAATAGCTCTATCTTGTTTCAATTGTTAAGCAAGATAGAGTTAGATTTTTTGAAAAAACTAAGTGGTCTAGTTGAGCATTTCCCTATTTTTGTCTCAATGTTATATCCTTCTCCCTTTCTATTTTCTAATTTAAAATTTTACGAATTTTTGGTATAATAACTTTTTTAATATTTTGGTTTTTATGGTTTTAAGCATTGACATTTTCATAGATTTGGATATCTTATTTTTAATGGTATTAAGTCTACAAAAAGTAAGTTATTCTTCCTCTTAAAATGTTAGCATGTGTTCCTATATGAAAGGTGATACCCTTTTGTTGTTTAATACATGTTGGTGTGAGGAAATGTAGTTGTATACATGATTTGAAAGTTTAAATGACATAAATTGAGAAAAGAGAATGAAAATGGAGAAAATAGGATTTGATAATGTTATTGATAGAAGTACATTATAATCTAGTAAGAAATATGTAGGTTGATGTCAATAGATGTTATAATGCGAATATATATGATTTTTTATGGAAGAATCTCCATAAAATATAGGAATAGATATTGCATTATGGCAGACCGATCAATTAGTTCCTAAAACACTTGACTTGTTGACCAAACCCAATAACTAGTTTTCCTATAGAGAGCTTGATCTTGCTCTCTAGCTAAGCCCATGAACTAGTTTAGTAAACCTGATCAACTTGTCAATGGACATATGATTGGTTTGCCCCAACCAGTTGACTAGTTTAAATAAAGCATGGGTTATTTGAGTTGAACTGATCAACTGGCTGACCAAAACCAATCAACTTGTTAGGCCGAACCGATAGACTAGTTCAGCTAGTTTATATGATTTGTTTCCTTGTTGTTTGGTTATACTTAGGGCATGTGTTTGGGACAATATCATGATTATTGATGGGAGGACATGGATTATTAGCCTAACTATGGGATTGAAATGGATCATAACATATGACATACATTATAGGTAATGTAAGGGCTAAAGGTGTAATCTTCTTATAATAAATGATAAAATGGAAATAAGAGTAATGGAAATAATTAAGGGCATGAATTAAACCCTATAATATATGTTCAAGGATAAATGATATACCCCAATGGTTAAGGGAAAATGGAAATAAAAGGATCAATATGGTTAGCATAGGATTTAACTTGTTTGCTTATATGGGCCTTGTATGATCACCCATCCTTATGAATAAAATTGTAATCACTTAAAGCGAAAGAAAGTCAAGATTACCTAGAGTATGGGTTTGGGTTTGGGTTACCTGATCATAGATTAGCTACCAGGGGTTAGTCTACTTGCCATCGGGCATTTTTGGTGCCTTTAGGTGGGATCCTAAGAGATCTCCGTATTTTGCCTACTTTAGATACTGATGATATATTATGGGTTATTGATACTAAAGGTTTGGTTACCTAGGTGGTTGGATTCAGCCTAAACTTATATTCATATTAGTTAGATTTATCCTGTACTTATGTCCATATTGGTTGGTTGTAGGTTGTAATTATGTCCATTGTGGTTATTGGCTTTGGCTTTGGCTTGGACTTTATGTCCACTTGGTTACTGGCTTCGGCCTAGACATTATGTTCCTTTTTGATAGACTTCCTTGGTATATGTGACCATAGGGTGGTGCATACTCCATCACTCAATGATAATAAAATGTATTTGTTATACAAAAAATTAGTTAATATAAATGATATTTAGAGAATCACTACTATTTTGCAATAATGGAAGTAATGGTAGAATTGGTAGAAAATGAGTGAAGTTGGTTATTACTCTTGGCTAATAGGTTATTGGTCTACTTGATTATGAATTGAAATATTAATGAATTGATGCAATTACATCTCATGAGAATGAACTAATGGTATAACCTGAGGATTTGGTTGAACTGGGATCAACCCTAAAGGTTATTTATTTTCACCTTGCCATTAACTGTGAATATGCTTATGTGGAAAGGTAGTGAGCCTATGCATAAGGTATTTTACTTCTTAGAGTTATGAATGATATTATGAATTCATGTATTTCTATCCTTACAAATGGACTAATCATGATACTTACTGTAATCTATATTATGTATGATAAATTGGTATACATGTGTACATTGAGGGAGCAACTTGGCTTACTCAGTATATAGTGTATTAATGTGTCCATTTGCTCATTTACCTACTCATTCCAATTAGCAGAGGACTTTATATAGGTTCTTAGGGATGGAAAATAAAGGGACTTATGATCGAGGATATCCAAAAGGTTTTGATGAGGTATGTAGAGGACCACAGTGTTTGTTTTAAGTCTTGTACCCCAACTTATATTTTATAATTTTGCACTTTTAATATATATTATGTAACTATTTGATCAGAGCCTATTAGGATCACTTGTTGTAAACATTTTAGAATCATTTCAATTAAATCATCAATTCTCACTTTGCTATTTTAGTTTTTTGTTAGTTTAGTCTTATATCTGATATGGGGTAGGCCGCAAATATTTAACCTATATCAGTTATGGCGGTAACACCTTGTTTTTCTAAGTGCTTTCTAATTTCGCAACATATTTTTAATGAATTTTTTTTGTAGTGAAAAATGGGAGTGTTACAATATAAAAATAAGTTTATAAACACTTTAAAGGATTTAAGGATGGGGGTATTAAAACAATACCCCTTTAAAAGAGACTTTATCTCCTCAGCACATAAAAGAAACGTTGTTGTAAGCTCAAAACATAACAAAACCCTAAGACATAAAACAAGACAAAAATAACAATGATTTAGTACATGAGACAAGGGTACTACCACTTAAAGAGATGACATTACCCATACAACACACTGATATGAACAACTCTAAATACTTCCTCTTGATCTCCTCTTTGGACTACCAAGTGGCATCATTTTCCCCATGTCATGACAACATGACCTTCACTAGTTGAATGACCTTTGTATGAGTGTCTAAAGTCAAAGTATCAAGAATTCTCAGTGATATCTTCCTATAAGCTATCACCTCATCAAGAACAATTGAATCTAGCTAAAATATGTGTATGGATTTGCCATATACCTCCGCAACTAAGAGATGTGAAAAACTTTACGTATGCACAAAAGCTTTGTAGGTAAGAAGAGAATATAATAAACCTCTCCTACCCAATCAAAAATCTTATAAAGCCCAATACAAATATGGCTAAGATTTCCCTTCTCACCAAAATGATTCACTCCCTTAGTGGGAAAACCTTAAGATGAACATGGTCACCCACCTTAAACCTTTTTACCCCATCCACTAATGTGCAAAAATCTTTTGTCTATCCTAATCATCCTTCTTTAGATCTCAAATTAGCTTGATCTTCCTAGGAGTGTCCCCTACTATCTCTCATCCCAACACAACTATCTTGCTTAAGTCCCTTTGACATTAAGGACTATGACACTTTTGCTCATAGAGTACCCTAAAAGGTGTCATCCCTATTCTTAAATGATAACTATTGTTATACAAGAACTCCATCAAGTCCAAGAGATCCTCTAAACTACCATGAAACTCTAGCACACATGCCCAAGTAGAGCCTCTAAAGTCTGAATATAGCATTTAGTCTTACTATCTTTAGTCATATGGAAATAAATACTCATCTTTAACAGTGTTCTAAAAGATGATAGAAAATTCTACCAAATGTGCAATAAGAGTCTATAATATTAGTCAGACACAATGCCTTTGGGTACCTTATTGTACCGCACCACATGATTCTTATAAGCACTAGTCATTTACTCTATACTCGAGGTTGACTTCATTGGTATGAATATTGTCGACTTAGTCAATTGGTTAAGTAGATTGAATCTGTACCACTATAGGTCTTTGGTAATCCAACCATGAATTCTAGTAACATGAAATCCCAATTCCTCCTGAGAACCTCTAACAGTTGAACCAACATTGCCAGACACTTGTGTTCATTATTGAATTTCCGACACATCAAGCACCTAGCTTTAATGTGTGCAACCTCTTATTTCATACGAGGAAAACATGAACAACTTCAAGTCCTTTTACAACTTATCATCTTTAGGATGGATGGAATAAGGTAAATAATAACCCTCCTCTAAACTCTAACTCTTAAGCTCCCTACAGTTATGCAAACTATACCATATTCCTTATAAACAAATACTACCATCTTAAAAAAAACAAAAACCCCATTGTTCTACACTTTGATATAGTGCACTTGATCCACTCGTGCTTGAAATATCCTTATTAACTAGCCTAACTCTCTTCAAAGATGGTCAGTGTGATCCCGAGCACACACATCCCTACTTCAAGATCTATAAACCTAATGACCTCTATGCATAACTCTTGAAGATCTCTCAAAATCCTCTCTGAAACAACCAGTGAATCTAATGAGAGTGAACTCTTCCTACTATGAGCATTTTCTATGATATTGGCTTTACCCTTGTGGTATGTCAACTATAACTTGTAGTCATTAACTAAGGTTTATCATCTTCTCTGTCTCATGTTCAACTCACATTAAGTGAGGATGTAGTTGAGGCTCTTATGGTCTCTTTGTCTTTAATAAGAAAACTATTGAAGCTAGCTGAAGGTCATGATTGAGATAGTTCTACTCATGCTCCCTCCACTAGCTAAAAGCATATGCCACTACCCTCCCACACTACATCAACACACACCTAAGACCTAACTTATATTCATCACTATACACTTCAAATCCCTCCGTACCCAATGACAAGGTAAGAACTAGAGCTAAAGTCAACCTCCTCTTGAGCTCTTCAAAAGCCATGATGCACTTCTCATCATAATTAAAGTGTGACATCCTCTTCAACAACATATTCAGTAGATAGGCAATTCTATAAAAATTCAAGAAAAAATGCCTAGTAGCCATCCAGTCCTAGAAAATTATCTATCGTCTTGATGTTCATTGGTGTTGACCACAATGACATGGCAAAGAATCAAATGAAAGATCCTACTTTGAGATTACATGAAGAAGGAAAGCTACTTTATCCAAACAAAACTCATACTTTGAGAGTTTAACATACAAATGATAGGTTCTCGATAATGCCAAAGCCTACCTTAATTATTTCTCATGTTCCTAATGAGTCTTAGAATAAATAAAGATTTCATCGATGAAGACACCAACAAAATTATCAAGGTTGTGCCAGAAAATGATGTTCACAAGAGCTATGAACACTGCTGCCACATTACTGAGTTTGATGGATATTACAATGAACTCTTAATGGCCATATCTCATCTTGAAAGTTGTCTTTAGTATGCCTATCTCAAAAATCCTTAGTTGATGATAACTTAATCTAAGATCTATCTTTAAAAAATGTGGCCCCATGAAGCTAATCTAAGAGGTGATTGATATATGGTAAATGATAATGATTCTTCATCGTAACCTAGTGCAATCCTCGATAATCAAAGCATAGTCTTATCCTACCATCCTTCTTCCTCATATAAAGGATTGGTGCTCTCGAAGGTGATATCCTTGGTCGAATGAACCCTGTCTCCAATAAATCCTTTAACTAATCTCTATCGGCTCAAGGTGATAAGGCCCCTTTAAAATAGGTTCTATCACTATTAGAACGTTTATCCTAATATCTACCTCACGTACTTGCAGCAAACCCATGATCTCATTGGGATATATGTCTAAAAACTCTTGTACAACTAAGATACCCATAGTCAATGGCTCTTCAATGCCCACATCTTATTCACTGCATAAGAAGAGTGGGTACTCTTTTCATACCAACATCCTAAGCACAACCCAAACAACATCCTTACTAAGGGCTTAGGCTTGCATTTCTACTGAGAGACCTTGAAACCATTTGGTCTCTTAACAACCACATGCTCTTGTGTGTAATAAATGAGAGTTTGATATCTTGAAAACATATCTATCCTAAGGATTATGTTGATGTCCCGAAGATCATGCTTTTTGAGTTTTACTAGAATCTTGATTCTCTAATGAATATATAGCATAGTATTAGGAGTTCTATCCCTAATAAGAGCACAACATAAGTCTCTATCCTAATAAAAGGAACCATAGTTTTCTTTGCTACAAAAGTAGAAGACACAAAGGAGTGTGAAGCACCTAAGTCAGATCACACATAAGTAGGACGGTCAGAAATCTGAATATACCCTTAAACATATATGTCTACCTGTCACCTATGACTGACTCATTACATTCAAGCAACTACTTGGAGGTAGTACTACAACACTACTTGAACCTAGCCCTTGTTGAAAACCACAGAGCCTCTAATTCCACTACTACATAACATCCCTACTATCTCTAATAACTATTGGCTTAAATTTTTGGACAGGCGATGTCTATGCCGCCTTACCCTATGAATGTGTATGCCCTTACATAACCCTACAACTAATGGTGCGACACTTAAACAAACAATTCCAATCCAACCACAATTATTCTACTTAACCAGCTACCTAACACAATCTTTCACTAGGTGGTTCTTACGACACTACTAACAAATGAAATACCTCATAAGCGACTTACTCAATTACCCTCCATAGAGAGGTACCATCGTAGGCCAATGACTTTCTATGGCTTGGAACCTCTACTCTTCCCCTTGCGGTTGACCGCCTTCAAACTGCCTCTTAGCCCCTCAATAGGCACTTAAGCATATGCAATTGTTGATGCCTCAATGTATTAGTTTTACATGTCCTGTAAGTCCTACGTACGAGTCCCCCAATAACATATCCTCATGTCATAGATTCACCCCTAATTGAAATTGTTGAACCTTCATCCTTTCATCAATCTCAATCTCTAGAGTAAAGCAGGCTAGATCTAAATAGTGGTTATAGTACTCCTCCACCATAGAGGTGCCTTGACGCAATGCCATGAACCAATTTTACTTCACCATCATTAGGTGAATAAAATATATCTATACCCTCAGCATCTTAACAAAAGTGTCCCACTAATCTATAGTGGCTCCTCTCAGCTACTAACCCCTCTATAGTTTGTTAGCATGACCCAAAAAGTAGGAAACTCCACTGTTCACTTGCCTACTCTCTAGGGAACCACTAGTTGTGAAGATCTTATCAAATTCCCTCAAGCCATGCCCCAACACACCTAGGTCCTTTTGATCCTAAGAGAATTATGGGCAATGAATATCAACCTAATGAAGCTAACCTTCCAGTGGTGGCACTAAAAAAGGAGGCAGTAGGGGTGACTATAGAGCCTTCTCACATTGAATCTAATGCTCCATTAAAGCTCTAACTACTTGAATGAAATGCTCAAGAAAGTGGTTCACAACCATCAATATCCCAAAATACTAAATCATGTTAGAATAGACTAACCAATAACTATATGATTAGTACATGTGGAGGTAGTATACTGCATGTAGGGCCAAAATTTAGTCCTATATTATAAATTTAAGGCTAAATCCCGACCCAAACCTATAGACACTTGTAGACTAACTATATTTTATGAATTATGATAAAACTGGAGAAATTAATTTTTACAAAACAAGTTTGGGATTTAAAGCCATAGGCTCTGATACCAACTTGTAACACCACTAATTTACAAAATAAAAAATATCCTTTTGATGACAATGCAAAACCATTTGAAAAGAAAAACTAGAGAATGTTACACCCACAAAAACCATGAGAGAGTTGTGATCATGACCAAACCCATGTCTGATAAAATGAGAAATAAAACAACAAATAAAAAGATGCATGCACATAATAATAATATAATAATATAATAATAATAATAATAAAGATGAGAAAAACAAAATAGATAGGAAGGTGTATGAAACTTTACAAAATCTAAATCTAGGAAATCAAGGCCAAGAGTTTAAATAACCAGAGGAACATAAACATCCCAACATAGTGGGAAATAACATCTAGTCAGTTATCCTAACAAATCTCTAACAGAAAGCAATTGATATGAATCTCCAAAATTTATATTTAATTAATTCTGCTAAATGTTATAAATCATTTTGTGCTTATAATTGTTTTTCTTATTGTGTGCTTTATTAGGGGAATTAATGCACCACATGGAGAATGGACTTAAAGTTGTCGTAGCTGCTAAAGCTTTTGTTGCAGAAATTTATTTTAAGTAGGAAATCCCATGTGATGCATTCGTGGAAAAATTGGCTAATGAGGATTAAGTTTGTTGTATGACCTGCTACCCGACCCATATTTAAATGGGTTAGTTGGACTGTGGGTTAATCATCCCTTAGTAACCATAATTGGCTAAATTATTTTTAGCTGATGGGAATTAACTGTATTATTCTTTCTTTGTATTTTGGGGCATGTAATCTTGTAACTCTTTTGGGCTATTTTGCTTAATCTAGCCGTCGTCCTTTTTTTATTTCGCCTGATTGTTTGGGCCGATTGTTGGGCTGAGTGTGTATGGCCTACGATGTGTATTTGTACAATCCTTGCTGTAATGTACGCCATATAAATATGGCCTCATATGGTGCTCACCGACACTTTTGGTTGAATGAAAAATTGATCTGGAATTTTCTTCTGCTCTGTTCTCTCTCTCTTGAGTTTCTCTCTCGCTCTCTCTTGCGATCCTCACTCGCATTCTTCTGCTTCTTCTCTTCGATATATTCTTGATCGTTCTCATTTCTCAAATTTATTAGCCATTTTAATACTGCGCTCTAATTTCTTGGATCTTCCTTTGGAAAATTCCTTAGGCTGATCTCGGCGAATCGAACCCCGCGATTGATTATACTTCGATCCAAAAATTTTTTTTGAGAAACCCTAACAGGTTCCCATCATTTGGTATCACAGCCTCAATTATTCGAGTGCTCGTGGTTTAATTGTTTGTTACTAAGTTTTCTTGGTTTAATTACTTTGTTGATTTCGCTAACCCATATTTAGGGTTTACGATTGACGAAAGAATTCGAAGGATTCCGTCACATTTAAGTTGGAGATCGAAGGGTTGCGTCTTTTTTTTTGAAAATTTCTTGGAAATCCTAAGTAGCTTGGGCGATTTGTCGGCTAGGACTTGGTCAAGAATCTTGAATCTTGACGATTCTTGAGGAATACTCCTCGATTGGTAAATTCGACCCTTATCTTATTACTTACTACAATGTGTGATAACTAATTTGCAAATTTTTTTCGAGATATCACTCTTTTCACAATTAATAAGTGTACAGGAAGATTGACCGGCGAACCTTTTGCTTTTAGAAAGGAGTAAGGACTCCAAGAAGAGGGGTCCCTATTTAGTAATTGGATTAATTTCTTAAATTGCTCACGGTAATATCGTTTCTTCTTAAGATCTCTGTTGCTTTCGATCTAATACTTACCTGGAATTAGTGAGTAATGTGCGTTGTTGATATATCTTGGATATTATTTGATACTGTGATAGACCTATAATTACATTGAGTAATTGTTGTCTGTTTGATTTCTTATTAAGGCAAATTGATTTTTTTGTTGACTGTCTATAATTGTGCTTAATTGAATATCATAAGATAAATCTAATAATGTCTAACAACGGGCAATCTGTTAATCAATCTGTTTTCATTTCTAGTAATGATTTATTAGAAACCCTTAGGACTTTTCAAGAACAAATGATTGCTCAACTTGTTGTGTTATCTGCTAACTTAGAACAAATAATAGGAGAACAAGAAGTAAGGATTAATGAATTACAACATACTAGAGTAGAAACTCAACATGTAGGGGTAGGATCCTATGGACCCTAGGACTAGAATTCCACCTATAGCTAATTTAGAAGAATTAGAGGACCAAGTATCCAACAATAGTGATAGGAAACCTAGGCAAAATAATAGACAAGAAAGGGATTTAGACTTAGTCGATAGGAACCTAAGTAATCTTAAGTTTAGTATACCTGGATTTAATGGCAGAAATGATCCTGATTATTATTTTGAGTGGGAAAGGAAGATAGAATTAGTATTTGAATGTCATAATTACTCAGATGAGAAGAAAATTAAGGTAGTAGTAGTGGAGTTTACTGAGTATGCTTCCTCTTGGTATCATAACCTTGTTTTAACTAGGCGTAGGTGTGGAGAATCACCCATACAAACATGGGATGAATTTAAAATCATATTGAGGAAAATATTTGTTCCAAGTTATTATTATAGGGAACTACATAAGAGGTTACAAAAAATAAGTCAAGGAATTAGGTTAGTGGATGAATATTTTAAGGAATTAGAAGTTTTGATAATTAAAACAGGAATTGTTGAGGATGATGATGCTACCATGGATAGATTCTTAAGTGGGTTAAATTCTGAAATAGTTGATAAAGTAGAACTATATCCTTGTGGGACTTTAAGTGAGATGGTGAACATAGCTACTAAAATAGAGAGTCAGATAAAGAAAACTAGACAGTATAAACCCCTTGGGATTGGGATTAAGAGTACAGTGAGAAGGAATTTCTGGGGAACTACTTCTGGAAATTGGAGGAATAATGGGAGATTTGAGTCTAGAGGTAGGAACAATGAGGCAAAGGTAGGAAATAAGATTGAAAAGGATATAAATGTAATAACTAATCCTGCTAGCTGTCCAAACAGAACTAGGGATATTAAATGTTTTAAGTGTGGAGGATTTAGACATATAGCTTCTGAGTGTCCAAACAAGAGGAATATTTTAATTAGAGAATCTGGAGACATAGAGTCCTAATCTAAGGAGGAAGACTTGGAGACTAGTTTGGATAGGGAGGAAACTAGTGAATTAGAAGAAGAAATAGTGTTGCCAATAAGTAGAGATCTTTTTGTAGTACGTAGGGCTTTAAACAGTAACAAATTACCTGATTCTAATGTAATACAAAGAGAATATATTTCTTACTAGATGTTTGATTGATGATAAATGTTTTAATATGGCTATAGATAGTGGTAGTTGTATTAATGCTGCTAGTACTTTATTAGTGTCTAAGCTAGGATTACCAACCACTAAACACCCAAAACCATATAGACTACAGTGGATTAATGAGTTAGGAGATGTAAAGGTTAGTCAAAAAGTTTTAGTAAATTTAAAATTAGGAAAATATGAGGATTCTATTTTGTATGATATAGTTCCAATGCATGCTGCTCATTTATTATTAGGTAGACCTTGGCAATATGATAGGAGAGTGACACATGATGGTTAAAAGAACATATATACTTTACATAAGGATGATAGGAAGATTGTTTTAGCACCTATGACTCCAAAGGAGATTTTTTATGATCAAATAAAAATTAAGTCCGACTATAAGGAACTATTTAAGCAGAGTTTAGAGACTGAGGTTAGTTCAAAATAAATTAAGGGAACATTTCGATTTTATGCTAAGAGTAAAGACGTAGGTAAGGCTATTAAGAGACAGGCAAATGTGTACTTGATGGTTTATAAAGAGTGTTATGAATGTCAATTAGGATTAAGTGAGGAAGTACCTGTTGTTGTCCAAAGAATGAGAGGCCATAACAACTTCCCCACAGCTTCCTCATTCTAGGAAAAAAGGTCCAATAGTCCTAACCCCCATTCCTTCCTGGGAAGACATACAACTTTCCATACTACAAAGCTCTCTTAGAATGAGAGGCTTTCCTTGACCAAAGAAAAGGCCTGCATAAAGCCACTACCTTATGAATAATCTTCTTAGGAAGAAGGAAGATCTGACTCCAGTAGTTTGTCATGCCAAAAATGATAGATTTTAACAATTGTAATATTCCAGCATAAGATAGGAGTTTATTTGCCCGATGATGAAACATGCCTGAGATTTTCTAAATTAACTCCATCATATCAACTACTTTGAGCTTGGATGCATCCAGAGGGACCTATATTTAAAGGGAAAAGACCACTCGTGAAAATGAAGGAGGGACAGAATAGAATGTTTTAAATCCTGTCCTACACCACCCAAAAGCACCTTACTTTTACTAGGGCTAACATGGAGACCATAACAAGCTAAGAAAGCAGCTAAAACATCACTAACAGCCTTGATAGAAGATATAGAAGCCTTACAAAACACCAAAAGGTCATCAGCAAAACTAAGGTTGATGATCCCTCATTTCCTACATTTAGGATGTCCTTACAAATCTTCTATGCCCCATAAGGACTGGAACCATCTGCTAAGATACTCCATCACCATAACAAACAAAAATGAAGACAGAGGATCTCCCTGTCTAAGCCCTTTTTCCCTCTAAAAGGAGGTTACATGATATTGTTTATAGACAAAGAATAAGATACAGAAGAAACATAACCCATGATCACCTTGAAAAAATGTACAAGAAAGTACAGCCCCAGCAAGACATTCTTCAAAAAGATCCAGTTAACAAAATGATAACCTTTCCTTATATCAACCTTGATCATACATCTAGGGGAAATGTGCTTTATGTTATACATATGCAGCAATTCATGAGCCAAAAGGACATTATCACCTATCCTTCTTCCTTTCATAAAACCTGACTAAAAAGGATGAATAATGGAAGGCGGGACATTTTGCAACCTTCCAGCCAAAACCTTTGCCAACACCTTATAAACCACATTGTAGCAAGCGATGGGTCTAAAATCAGCCAGCTCAATAGCATTCTCAAATTTTAGGATAAGTACAAGCTTGGAATGCCCCATGAAGGAAGGAACAATAGCAAACTAAAATACTCTTCTTACCACCAGCCATAGATCTTCTCCTACCACATTCCAAGTAGCCTTATAGAACCCTATAGTTAACCCATTAGGCCCTAGGGCTTTGTAATTTCCAATGGACCATAATGTATATTTTACTTCAACCACATAAAGGAGTCTTAACAACTCATGCTGATGATGAAGAGGTAAACCTGGACCCAACTTCATAACATCTTCAGATACATTACTTTAAGCCAAACCCCCTTTACCCAGTAAGTCAGTGTAGAAATTCATAAAAGCATTAGCAATTTCTTCACTATCAGAACAATATAGTCCATTACTGAGCTTAATCTGCCTTATAATATTTTGTTTCTGTCGAGCTTTCATAATAGAGAAAAAGAAATGGGAATTAGAATCCCCCAACTACAATCATTTGATACTTGATTTATACTTTAGAAATTTTTCTTCACAACTTGCATAGAATTCATATTATTGTAGGCTTTCTTTCTCATCTTGATGTAAAGAGAGACTAGATGGATGTTGGGCCAAAGCTTCCTGGCTTCTTTTCAACTGATCTCTGGCCATTTGAACCTTGGAAGAAATTCCTCCAAAATTTTATTTATTAAAGGACTTCAGCTTAATCATTACCTCCTTTAAATTAGCCTGAAAATTTCTATAGATATTGGCTTCGGAAGAAAGATTCCAAATACCAGCCACCAAATGAATAAAACCTGGATCAAGGGTCCACATATCATTAAATTTAAAATGGCCCCTAAATTGGGGTCTATTTTCATCCAAGGAAATCACTGAAGGGTTGTGATCTAATAATAATGTCTCTTTAGACTAAGCATATGAGAAAGGAAACGTAGAAGACCAGGGTAAATTGACCATAACCCTATCCAGCTTAGCCATAATTAAAATATCCCCTAAGATTCTATTGGACCAAGTAAACTTCAGTCCTGTGAAAGCTAGATCATGAAGTAATAATGAGTTACAACACTCTAGAGCTTCAGAGACATCAGTGATGTTAATGGCATTGCCTTGAAACTTCTCTGTAGGTTGAAATACCACATTAAAATCACTCATCACAATCCAAGGATCATTCTTAACCTTATAGTCATGAAAACTCTGCCAGAGATCCCTTCTAATAATCCCAGTATTAAAACCATAAATAATGGAAGCAAAGAAGGACACACTGGAATTAACGTAGAGACAAAAACATGCAAAACTTGCTCACTACATGATATTAGTTGAACATCCCAAATCCCTCTATCCCAAAGACACCAAATTCCCCCATTGGAGTGAGAAACATAATTATCAAGTATGCATCATTGATTACCAAGCTTTACACAAATACCATTATCTTTAGAACTTTTAACTCTAGTTTCCAACAATCCTACAAAAGAAATTATATGCACTGATAACCAGTGCTTTAATTCCTTTTGTTTGTAGGAATTATTCATCCCCTTGACATTCCAAGCCCCTAACATGAGAAACATTCTTGGGAAAATGAGGTTGGCTAGGTTCAAGAACCTACTCCATCATACTTTCATCTTGTTGGATGTGATCATCATCATTTGAACTCAAGCATGCATATCTATTACCTGAGACTATTTTTCCCAATTTCTCCTTACCCTTTGAGGAAACCCTCTGCTACCTAGAACCCCCTTCAAGAGTTATAGGACTGGCCTCTCCTGAAAAAATGGCATCTCTTTGAGCCGCCCACTTGCCGCAGGAATAAAGTTATTCTCATGCCTTGACTTGTCCACCTCCTTTTCAAAACTTTTCTCACTATTTTGAGGCTCTAACTGTCCCTAAGATACCTTCCTCCAGTGTTGGCCTCCCTGGCCAGCTCTTACTATGCCCTCAGAATTAAGAGCATTCCATGAATATGACCTTGCAGACTACACAGATGGTTTGGCCACCTTCCTACATTTCTCAAAGGAATGACCAGCTTCATAACAAATGTTATAGAATGCAAGCCTCCATTCATATATAATCTTCTATTTCAAGACATCCCCATTAGGATCAACAAGTCCCATAGATTCAATAAGCTTTTTAGACACATCGACTTTAACCAATATATGAGCATAAGAGATTCTCTCACCTACTAAGGTTATACCATCCAAAAATAGAGGTCTCCCTTGCACTCCCAATTCTGCTCAAAGAATCCACATCCCAATAATCTAAAGGCAGATTCATAAGCTTCACCCATAATGACATAAATTGGAATTTTTTCTTAGAAAACTGAAAACTCCTATGCCACTCTTTTAGGATGAAAGGCCTATTAAAGAAGGACCAATAAGTCTTGGTGAGCACCCAATCTCTATCTTCGTTAGTATCAAATTTAAAGACAACAAACCCCTGATCATGCTGCAGCACTTGGGTTCCTTCACAGAGGACCTGTTTCGTTTTACACATCCTACCATTTGGGGCAAAGAGGGTCAAAACCCAATCACATATCCAACTATCTCCCATTGCCAATCCTTACAATTATTATCCACCATATCCTTCTGTAGAGAAAATTGTATTTTATCCCCTACCATCACTAGAGGGACATAACTCAAGGTAGCCCCCGTCGATGGAATTATGTTGCCAATTACTATATGTGGCCATGATGTTTTATCAACCAATGATCCATTCACCTATTGAACCCTTGCGTCTTCAAAATTCCCTTGAGAACCTAGTACACCAGAACCAATCATAAGTCCATCATCCTATCCTGGATGATCAAACTTCTCCCTTAGTATAGAACTGTAAACCTTATTCACAAGATCATGATCAACAGTGTCGTCTACATGAAAACTGCATGGTTCCCTTTCCTGTGAAAGTACCTAATCAGAACTCTCGATTGTCTCTGGATTAGCCTGCACCATATCAACCTTCTCAGCACCAGAATTTGAACTCCCTAACGCCATCTTCTTCTTCTTCACCGTTGCCAAAGCACTCCTCATGTGAGCCATGGAGGAGGAGAGAGGAGAGAGTGTCTAGGGTTGTGGTCTTTTTGGTATGGTCATATGGTGGGTGTCGGTTGTGTTGGTTGATGTCGAATACGGGGTGAGTTGTGTTTATTTTTACTAGAGGAAAGGGTTAAGGGTCATCAATTTACATTTGTGGTTTAGGGGTATTGATGACTTATTTGGCTAGTACTTGGGGATAGGGAATGGCTAAGGTTTCCAAAGGTGGTGGAATTACTTTAGTTTTCCTTGTCGGTGGGGGTGTTTAAAGAATATTTTGGTGACTATAAAAAAAGGATGGAAAGGATGTAAATGAGGATATGGTTCATGTTATAGTTTTAGTAAAAACAAAATGGAGGGGGAAGAAGGCAGTTGAGAAAATTTATTATGCTATATATATATATGTATGTATGTATACATGCATATAGAGAAGGTGAGAAGAAAGGTGCAATCATCAAGAATTTTCAAACCTAAAAAATGAACATTAGAGCTAGGAGTTGATGTGCTGATGGGGGTAGGGAATATATGATGGGGTATGACACACATTATCTAATAAAAGTTTTTCACACAAGAAGAAGGGGAGAAGAATTGGAAAGGGGGTAAAGAAAATGAAGAAGAGGAAAAGGGGAAAGGGGAAAGATATTAGGTTTATTTTTAGAATTATGATTAGGTTAAAGAAATTGAGGTTAGGGTATTAGGATAATTTAATAATTGATCAACTGGAATTTGGCCAAGATTTAGTTTTAGGGATTCAGGGTAAGGTGGGAATATTAATATTCTAATATTAGAAATAGGTTATGATGTAAATCATTCTAGATTAGGTTTTGTTAAAATTCGAGGTATAACATTATTGCTCCCTTAAAAGAGACTTATTCCCAAAAGTTATAATTTAAGGTTGGGGAGGAAGAGGAAAAGAAAATATTTAAGGAAGGTAATCTCATTCAATAACGCTAGTGAAGTTAACACTATCCTACTAAGGAATACCCCCATAAATGAGAAGGAACCTCAAAACCCAACACACTTGTAATGAAAATATTAGGATGTGACTTGAGCATATCCTTATTAGTCTCCCATATCATCACCTCTACTCCATGACTACTCTAATAGATCATCAAAATTAACACTAGAGTCATCTGTGTCTGCTAAATATAGGTGTCGAGTATCTACAAAGACCACTCCTTGTAGGATAAAGGATCATGTAGCTCGGCCTTATCTAGTTTGATCATGTGAGATAAATTTGTAACATACTTCCTCAGCTAGGATATATGGAAGAGATTATAATCTTAGACTAAATCTAGTTGAATAGCTAAGCGGTATACAACCTTACTAGCCCTATCAATAATCGCATAATGACTAATGTATCTCGGGCTCACCTTACCCTTCTTATCAAATCTCTACACCTCTTTAGTGGGTGACACCCTCAATAAAACAATGTCCCTCAACACAAATCCATCTTTATAGCTCCTCTAACCTATGTATCTCTTTTTACATCTCTAAGCTACTCTCATACTATCCTTGATAAACCAAACCCTCAATAATCTCTATTCCAAGTACAACAATCTTGTAGATGTCATTGATGTTAGTGCCTCAAATAATACCATCTCTATGCTATCATGATAATTATTGTTGTATAAGAGGTCAATAAAATGTAGAAAATCTTTCCAACTACCAAGACATCTAAAACATAGACCCGTAGCATATTCTCAAGTGTCTGAATAGTCCTCTCAGTCTACCCTTCCATAGCTAGGAGGCTGGTTGTACTCATCTTTAATCTCATGTTCACAGCCTCCAGACACTTCCTTTAAAAATTTAAAAGGAATCTTAGATCTCTATTAAAGACTATGTCGGTAGATGTACTATGCCCAATTACCACAAACCTCATATCAACATCAACCTAATGATCCATACTCCAACTCGAATTCAACAGCACAAATACTACTGACTTAGTTAACATGTTAATGATTACATAGATCGTGCCACACTTTCTGCTATACCTTAGTAGCCTACTCATAAAATCCATCGAGATAGAGTCCCAATTTAACCTCAAAAGGTCTAGATGCTAGAATAACCCTTTATGACTTTGGTGCTTAATCTTGATCTTCTGAAATTTTATATATCTTGACATGACCTTTTCAACCTCTCGCTTCATGCAAGGTCACTAGTAGATTCTCTTGAGGTCATGATGTAACTCATCCCCTCCTAGGTGGATGGAATATGGAGAAAAATAAATCTCCTCTAATATCTAGTGCTTCAAATTAGCATACCTCTGAGGTACACACCAATGACCCCTATAGCTTATGCTACCATTCTTATGAATCTGAATGCCCTCAACTCAATTGTCTTAAATATTTTAACTAATACTCTAGAGATTAACATCTCCAAGTTGTCCCCCTTGGATCTCATAGAAAATCATTGATAAAATCTTCAAAGCACTCACTTGGACCTTTAGTTCACCATGCTATAGATCATCTCTATCCCCATCTCCCCAAGATCCTCCAGCAATTGACTAGCCACCACAATAGAACTTAGCAAGTGTGATGTCTTTCTACACAAGGCATTTATAATGACATTGGCCTTACCCTCATGGTAGGTTAACTTAATATCATAGTCCTTCATTAACTCTAGCCATCTCCTGTATCTCATAGTTAACTCCTTCTATATGAATATATACTTAAGGCTCTTACGGTTGATGAAAAATCTATGCTATGATACATATAGATAGTACCTCCAAATCTTTAATATAAAGATGACAGTTACCAACTCCAAGTCTTGTGCCAGGTAGTTCTACTCATGTTGCTTCAACTATCAATAAGAGTAAGCTACTACTTTACTATGTTGTATTAATACACAACCAATTCTATGCTTTAACGCATCACTGTAGACCTCAAGTCAATCTTTGAGAAGATCAAATCTCAAAAAAGTTGATCAAACTAGTTATCGATTCTCAAAAGCGATTAGTGGTTCTTTATCATTAACTAGTTCATACCCTAATAATATATGCCCAGACAAAGGTTCCCATCCTTCTTCTTCACGAACAAAACTAGTGCTCCCCATAGAGACACAATTAGACAAATATACCATGTGTTACATTAGTTCCTCTAGTTGAGCATTTAACCCCCTCCACTATACCTGTTCCATCTGGTAAGGTTCCTTCAAAATTATCTTGGCTTAAAATATTAAATCAATAGTGAATTCTATCTCATGTACTACTAAAATGCTTGAGATCTCCTTCAAAAATAGGTTAAGAAACTCTTGAGTAACCAAAATATCCTCATACACTGACCCGTCCTTATTCAAGCTCTTGAAATCCACATAAATACATAATGTAACACCTCTATACAAATGAATATGATGTATTGGTAGATATAACCTTTATTGTAAGCTTGAGCTTAAATCTTATATAAGATAACCTAGCATCCTAAGGTCCCTACAACACTACTCACTCTTTTACTCAATCTACCATGGTCTGGTATCTCCCCAACATATCCATCCCTAGGATAACATTGAAGTCATAAAGGTCTATCTCAACCAATTCTACTAGAAAGTATACCCTGACTATCTCTAAGGCCACATCTAAGTAAAATCTTGTACATTCCAATCTATCCCCAAAAAGAAACATCATAAAAATAGATAACCTAGAAAATGGAGATAAAGCAACTCTCGTTATAAATGAACTAGAAACAAACAAAAGATATGATATAGAAATAAATAATGCATAAGCTGGTAATGAGAGGATGAAGAACATACCAATAACCACATCTAACTATCGATCAACCTCCACCTGGATGATGATATTCAAGTGCCCACCAACTCTCCTCCCTAGTATCTTCCATAATGCTCTCCAAAACCCAGATTCTATCCTCCTCCTTTTTAAGGGAAATGACGAGACCACTATGGCCATCCCTAAGTCTCTTTAGGTTGCATACTGACTGGAATAGGTGTCCTCTATTGAAGTTATTATGGCAGGTAGTTCTGTTGCCGGTAATCATGTTGTTGTAGTATAAGTGGTCCCCTTTGTTGAAACTAACAACCATGTGGTTGAAACTAACCCCTCTAATGCAAACACTCAAAAATTTAGTGGTCGATCTTGCCACAAAGGTAACAATAGATAGGTCTACCTCTATAGTCTTGGCCTCGATGATCTTGGCCACACTAATGATAGGTAAAGCATCTTAATGCATCCTTACAACTCATAAGATAACTCAACTAATTCCTACAATTAAAACCAAAAGGTTTACCTCCTTGAAATAGGATATAGGCTTCAAAATCATGTGTCTCCGGCTTCCTCTTACCTATAATGGATGTCTGCTCCAATACCAAAGTAGCAATGGTACAAACCTTCTCATATAATGTGGTAAAGTCTTGGAAATCTAAAATACCCATCATCCTATAGATTCTAAAGTAAAGCCCCTTCTCAAATTGATAAACCACCATCAAATCACTTACTACTACACCTAGTGATAACATCAATAACTCCATAAACTAAGTGTGGTACTTCTTCATATTCATGCCTCAATAAGTTAACTTCATAAAATAATTTATCATTTCCTTCTTAATACTCTTAGGTTAAAACCAAGTGTGAATAATTATCTTGATGTCCTCCTATGACATCAGCATTCCTTCCTATGCATGATGACCTACCCAGAAGGTGTGAGTGGCTCCTTGAAGAAATAAGGTTTTAATGCTTGCCTTCTATTTAAGTGGGTAACTAATGGCATCATATGTCATATCCATATATTTGATCCATCCCTATAATAGGATTGGGTCCTCATAACTTAATTAGATTAGGGGTTGATGCCTTATGACCTCCCAAGACTAGTTCTTTATGATACATTTCTATGGGTAATGCAGAGGTGCTGATGGCTGATAATTTGAATATTTTCTACATTTTTACCATTCATTTTTGTAATTTTTTTTTACTTCATGTTTGTTTTACTACACTCTTGGTAATTGTTTTCAAAAAATTGTCCATAATCACACAAATCCAAGGAAGTGGTGTATGGAATTAGAAGAAAATATAATATGGAAGGCATTGAAAGAGTATAATGAACCTTACATAATATTAGAGAAGTGAATAAAGTCTAAGAGCTAAAAAGAGGAGAAAAGGAATCAAAAGGAGGAATAAATTGGTGTTGTACGGCTGCAACACAACTAACTACACAACCGTGCATCTCTTAATCGTCAAGTTGTGAGAGAATGAAAGTTGCACAGCCAGCCAATGTAGCCTTGCACAATCATGCTACTATTGGACTGACAAGTCATGACTCAAAAAAGTACACAATCTTAGAACAACCATGTATTAGCATGTTCATGAAGAGAATAAAAGTTGTATAGCTAGCCAGTGTTGTCTTGCATGGCTGAGTAGCTAAAAGTTACTATTTTGCATGATCTTCTCCTACGATTCTTTCCTCTATGTATAGCATTGACATTAAGGAGAAATAAAAATGGAGAAGGGATGATAGATATTGGGGGTCAAAGACCTTATTTCTCTACATAATTCCAAAGAAAAAAAATAAATCCTTGTTATTTACTTTAAATTCTTATGAAAATTTTATTCTTCAAATTAAGAGTAGTCAAGTTTTTATCTTAACTCTACAAAACAAATTAGTTATATCTTCAATCTACCATTTATTATTTTTATTCTATTTTATTTTATTTATTATATTTTCAATATGCATGTCATTTATATATTTTTTTGATGCATTTTTTTAAATCATAAGAAAGGAATTTCCTTTTCTAGAATTGAACTAAGCTCTATTTAGTATGAATTTGATAAATTAAATTATATGTTGTACGTATGGTTCATATATGTTGTTTCTTTTGTTAGGAATTATTTTTATGATTTGGGTATGATAAAATATGATTTATATAGATGTTGGCAATAAGTGAAAGATCTCAATGTCAGAAATTAATATATGGATGAGAACTCAAATGATCGCAAAATTAGACAATTGATACTTAGGGAATATTGAATCGGTGGTGTTTAGTAGATTTAATCTAATTTATTAGTCACAAAAGTAGTCAATAAATTAGATTAGGTATGTTGATAAACCATGAAAGAAGCTAGTGAATCACACTAGACCTATTTTTCACTGTAATTTTGAACTATAATACGGCGTATTGTTAATTCAATTTTTAATATGAAAAATGAGAACAAAGTTCAATCCTAGGCTTTATATCTATCATTACAAAATCTGTAATTTGTTAGTAATTCTAATATTTACTTCCATTTTCTTACTTCATAACGATCTAGATAACTAAAATAATAAAGATCAATAATTGATCATGAAGTTTTTGTGGTTATGACATTGACATGCTACAATGAAGTTGTGCGCTCATAGATTAACGACCATAAAGTTTTTTCCACTGTTGTTAGGGACTTTGGCAAATTGATATTTATTTTTTTGTTATTAAGCTAGAATAAATTTTTATTTTCTTATTTTTCTTTGCTTTTGCACTTTTCGTTTCCTCCTTGATAGTTGTTTTTTCCTATCTTCAAGTGCCTTATATGTAATGATCTCTCCATTTAGGACCTCTAGTTGCATTTAATCCTAAAATTGAGAGAACTTTGAGTGGATTAAGAACTTAGGTACTTGAGACAAAAGCAAGCACAAGATCTAAAATTATGGTTGAGATAGATGGAGGAGATGAGCAGAATCGCTCTCTTAGGGAGTTTGCATCTCCTAATGCATATAGAGTGGAATCTAGTATTGGAAAGCCAAATCTCACTGCCAATAATTTCAAGCTGAAGCCTACACTCCTTACTATGGTTCAACAAAATAAATTCGTTGGTAGCTTGATAGAAGATCCAAATTTTCACATTTCAATCTTCATGGAGTATTGTGATACATTGAAGATTATTGGAGTGTTAAATGATGTTATCAAGATAAGGTTGTTCCCTTCCTCCTTACGAGATAAGACAAGGGCTTGGTTGTAGTCACTTCCTCTCGACTACTTCACTACCTAGGATCAACTCTCACAAGTATTCCTTTCCAAATATTTCCCTTCAAGCAAGACTGCTCATCTAATAAATCAAATAAAAAACTTTATATAGAAAGAAGTGGAATCATTATATGGCACTTGGGAGACGTACAAAGACCTTTTGAGGATGTTTCCACACCATAGATTGGAAGACCATTTGATTATCCATACCTTCTATAATGGTCCGCTCTATAACACTAAGATGACTATTGAAGTTGTAACTAGTGGTACAATAATGACTAAAAGTGTTTGAGAGGTATGATAACACATCAGAGATATGGCCTAGAATCATTTCCAATGGATGGGTGATTGTTCTTTACCCAAAAAGAGTCAGAGGTATGATATAGATTCACTATATCATCTTGCATCTATGGTAGATACTATGTTCAAACAATATGAAAAATTGAATGTCAATGCCTTAGCATCTCATTCTAATAAAGAATTATGTGAAACATGTGGGATCATAGGTTATACTACCATAGAGTGTCAAGTTTGAACTTTTTTTCCCTGAATTAAGGGTCAATGAGCAAGCTAATTGTGTGAACAATTTAAATCAATAGGAGGATCATATTTTCAACACTTATAACCCCTCTGTGAAGGAATCGTCTTAATTTTTATTATAGAAATCCTCCCCAAAATCCTATACCTTAATCTTCTTTTGTTCCTCAAGGTTTTTAGAATCAAAGGCCTCCTTATCCTACTACATAAAAGTCTTGATTGAAAACATTGATGGAGAATTTTTTTATTACTCAAAAAAAATAAAATGAAGAGTTTGAGAATAAAATTGATGAGTTTAGACACCATAATCAAACCATGAGTGATGTTATCAAAAATCTAGATTCTATAGTTGATTTAATAGCTACACATAACTAGATGCTAGAAAACCAAATCACAAAAGTAGCCTGAGAAGCTAGCTCATCTTCTAAACCCTTTGGGACATTTTGGAGGAAACCCAAAAGAAAACCTAAAAATCAAGTTAATGACATCACATTAAGGAGTAGGAAGGATGTAGAAAGACCTAAGATGAAGGGGGATGATGAGACTTTAGATAATGATGTTGAAGACCCCATAATTGATGAGTACAAAACTAATAAGCAAAAAAAAGGTTGAGAAATAAATTCCACCCACATCTTATAAGCCTCCCCTACCATTTCTGCAATGGTTAGCAAAGGATAAACTTGAAAAGCAATTTGGGAAGTTTTTAGAAATATTTAAAAAGTTGTATATTAGTGTGAGCATGAAAGTTAGAAGAAATTTTTCATATGCACTCATATGAAAAGTTGTTAGAAGAGATTTTATTATCTTGGAAATTGAGGAAGATTCTTAAATTCCTATTGTTCTAGGTAGGTCTTTCATAGCTACAACTAGATTTATCATTAATGTTAAAAATAGAAGGCTTTTGTTAAATCTTAGGAGTAAGAAGGTTGAAATTTATTTATCTAATGCTATGAATTGTCCTCTAATTTAGGATGTTTGTTGCATGATTTATTTGATTGATAAGGTAATGAAAGAGAACCTTGTTGAACGCTTCTCAAGTGACCCTCTTAATGAGTGTCTAGTGAGAAGTGGATTACCTCGTGATGAAAATCATAAAATTGTTGACTATTGTAAAATGTTGAGGGAAAGTCTTATTTTTCCTTCAGAAAATCAAATGATAAAAATTATTGAAGTAGAATCAAGTATCCCTACCTTAAAAAAGGAGGATATACCTAAGGTGAACTTAAAACCCCTTCCTTCTTTAATAAGGTATGAATTTCTTGACTCTGATTCTAAATACCCTATCATTGTTGATGCTAGACCTAAGTAAGGTGGAAAATGAAAAACTTCTTCAAATTATTAGGTTTCATAGAGAGGCCATTAATTATAAAATAGATGATCTTAAAGGTATAAATCCTTCCATATGTATACATCATATTCTTTTTTAAGAAGGGTACAAGAACTTTGTTGAACATCAAAGGATATTGAACCCTAACATGAAAGAAGTGGTAAGAAAAGAGGTTCATAAGCTACTTGATGTGTGAGTTATCTACATTATCTTATATAGTGAGTAGGTGAGTTTGGTTAAAAGTAGTACCGAAAAGGGGAGGAATGACAGTCATTAAGAATGAGAGAAATGAATTAATTCCAATAAGTACCATCATAGGTTGCCGAATGTGCATAGATTATAGAAAATTAAATAAGGGCACTAAGAAGGATATTTTTCCCCTACCATTTATCCATGAAATATTAGAGAGGTTAGCTCAACAATATTATTTATATTACTTAGATAGGTATTCAGAATTTTTCAAAATCCCCATTCACCCAACCGATTAAGAGAATACTAAATTTCATCTCCATATGGCACCTTTACTTATTGATGGATGCCATTTGGATTATGTAATTCTCATCCCACCTTTCAAACATGTATGGTATTTATCTTCTATGACTTTATCGAAGACATAATTGAAGTTTTCATGGATTATTTTTGGGTTTATGGTACTAACTTTGATAATTATTTGAGCAATCTTTCTAGGGTATAGGAAAAGTGTCATTTTTTTGTATAAGAAGGAAGTAATCTTAGTCACTTAGTCTCTAGTTGGGGAAATGCGATAGATAAAGCAAAGATTGATATTATTGAGAAGATGTCACCCCTGACTTCTATTAGAGGAGTTTAAAGCTTCATGGGACACACTAGTTTCTATCAGCAATTCATTAACAATTTTTTAAAAACTGCTAAACATTTAACTTAATTACTTACCAAAGATATGCTTTTCAATTTTAACTAATTGTGTTTGGATGCTTTCAAAAATTTTAAAAAGGCATTGACAACCACCCTAGTGATGCATCCCTGTGATTGGAGGATTCCATTCAAGGTGATGAGTGATGCAAGTGACTATGCAGTAGGAGTAGTCCTTAGGAAGAGAAAATATGGAAAGGTATATACAATTTACTATGTAATTAAAACTCTTGATGATGCCCAAGTAAACTGTGCCACAATAAAGAAACAAATCTTAGTCATGATCATTAAATAAATTTTGATCTTACTTATTCGGACCAAAGATTACTATTTTCACTGACCATGCAACCCTTACGTATTTTTTAACCAAGAAGGACGCAAACCCACATTTGATTATATGGATCCTTTTACTCCAAATGTTTGACCTTCAAATTTGAGTTAAGAAGGGAACAAAAAATGTAGTGATTGATCATCTCTCATGATTAAGGCAATACATGGATGGAGATAAAGAGGATGATATTCCCTTGGATGATTCATTTCCAGACAATAACATTTTACCAATCACAAGCTTGTCCACCCCATGGTTTATAGATTTCATAAATTGTGGAGCATATGGGGTACTACATCCACGCTTATCCTATCAACAAAAGAAGTTCCTCCTACATTTAAAGCATTATTATTGGGATGAGCCTTTTCTCTACAAGATATGTGCAGATGAAGTCTATAGAAGATGTTTTCCTTAAGATGAATTTGAAAGTGTCATTGATCATTATCATTCTTCACAATTTGGAGGTCACACTGGCACTTCTAAGACAGCTTCAAAGATTCTCCAAGCTAGTTTCTATATTCCCAACCTCTTTAAGGATGTTCTACAATATTTTACATCATGTGATTGATGCCAAAGGACAAGTAACATATCAATAAGAAATGAAATGCCTTCGAATAACATCTTTCAGTTTGAGCTATTTGATGTTTGGGGAATAGATTTCATGGGACCCTTTCCATCATCTTACAACAACAAATATATTATAATCATTATAGATTATCTCTCAAAATGGGAGGAGGCAATGGCATCTCTTACCAACAATGCAAAGGTTATAGTTAAACTATTCCAAAAGGTTATATTTTTGAGGTTTTATATTCCTAGGGTAGTTGTTAATGATTGTGGTTCCAATTTCACCAATCAACTTCTTAGCACACTATTGAAGAAATTTGGTGTCACTCATAAGATAGTCACACCATACCATCCCTAAATGAATGGAAAAGCGGAAATAACTTATTGTGAGATAAAGGGTTGAAAAAATAATGACCTGCACATAAAAAGATTGGTATATGAGGTTGAATGATGCTTGATAGGCCTACCAAAATATTCATAAGATACCAATTGGAATGACACTTTTTTAGTTGGTATATGGAAAACCTTATAATTTTCCTATTGAGGTTGAGAACAAGGTGTTTTAGGTGATAAAAGCAATCAATTATGACTTAAAGGCCATCGGAGAAAAGAGGAAGCTCGAACTTAACAAGCTTGATGAGTTGCAATTGGTTGCTTATGATAGTACACGGATATAAAATGAGAGACCTAAGAAATGGAATGATAGAAATATTACCTGAATGGAGTTTCAAGAAGGATATTTGGTGCTCCTCTTCAACTTATGCCATAAGATGTTTCCTATAAAGCTTCATTTTTGGTGGTCAAGACTATTCTATGTTTCAAAGGTTTAACCATTTGGTGTTGTTGATATTCACGGTGAATCCACAAGCATTTTCAAGGTTAATGATCAATCATTGAATCCTTACATTACTTGATCTTTGGTAGAAAATATGAGCACACTCTCTCTTTCAAATCTACCATCAAATTAAGAACAACACAATCAAGATAAGGACCCTAAACAAGTGCTCTATAGGAGGGAACCCATGTTTTTATTTGATTTTTATTTTTTCATGTTTTATTTTAGTTTTTTGCTTTTCTTTTCTCTTTTATTTATCATTTTTGGTTGTTCCTACTATTATGTGAGATAAGGAAGAGAAAACTAGCAATGAGAAATCAAATTGATGGTAAAACAAGCCAAAAATAAGCTAAAAAGAAGGTTGCATAGCCAATGCACAGCCTAGCGCATAGTTATATGACCTCTAGGAAAAACATTACAAGAGCTAAATGATGGCACGACCATGGCACTATCCATCACAAGGCGTGTGATATTCCACTAAAATATGTGAGCCTTAAATTCTCACACGGCATGGCCATGCTGATTATGCATGCTTGTGAGAGCTTATACCAAGATCTACGAGCCTTGATTTATTATCAACTAGGCCAAAATGATTAACCACATTTGTGCTTAATCACAATTCCTATTGAGATCAAACTATTGGCACAATCTAGCTCTTCAATGCAACACAACCATGTGCCTCACCACATATATACATTACATACCCAATTTTTACCCCGTACCTTCCATTTTAGCCTCAATTACCTCATATTTTTCAACCATTCTAATCGTATGCCATAATGCACGCTTTGCATGGTCTTCTCCACCACACCTTCCACTACATATTTCATTCCACTACACGCTCCATCAAACCCTCTACTGCACATTCCATTCCACTACACAATATGTATGCCCCACACTTCATGCTCTACTTCTTTGCTCCCCTATGCACAATTCATCCACTCCACTGCATGCCCTCCACTTTATCTCCACTACATTTCAAATTCTACACCTTCATCTCCATTGAAAGCCCACTTTATACCCTCTCTCTTCGGCATGCACATTCAACTAGTGCATGGATGACCTACATAATGGTGCATAGGTAGCGTAAATAGCAGGCTACATTAGCTTATTGAACTATCATGTAACACTACACATCCCCCATAGTAGCACCACTGCGTGGTAAAAGTTTGGTATAATTTTTGTTTGATTTCTAATTTTCCTCTAGTTTCTTAGTTTAATTTTTATGTATCTTAGTAGAAGATTTGAAATATGTATTCCCCATTTTTATTGCATAACTCTTTATATTTGGTATCTTAGTTTTAGATCTATAGGGTGTATTTTGAAATGGAATCTAAGAAGTACATGAAAACAACTACAGTGGAAAATGAAGGGAAATCATTGAGATAACAGTAATGACAATCTTGAAGAAGAGGTAAAATATCAAATACCCAACTATCTAATCCCAATGGTATCATATTTACATGTTTTATACACTAAGAGCACTATGATTTCATAGCTTATTGAAACATAACATCCACTCAATATGTCTATTGGACATGTCTTAAGAAGTTATGGATTAAAGATGACGTCAAGTATTTGATAACTATAGGAATTCTTTCTAACTTCTTTGCACATATTGACCATAAGAGCAATGGATTCACCCTTGAGTTCCTTAACTCGTTCACTTTTGATAGGATTGCAAAATTCATGTCCATTAATCTCTTCAATGAGTCTCATGTAATATCAATGACACAATTCTCTATATTACTCTACTTTCCTTCCATGAGGCTGACTCGTTGCCCCAAGGATCACCAATTTTGGGATCCTCAAGCATTTTAGGCTCAGATATCTTTGCTAAAACTAGGGAGTGCTCCTAGGCCTTACAACGAACAACACAATAAGGCTTCATTGATCTATAACCCTATATTGAGGTATATCCAGCTTTTGTCGGCCAAGACACTTTATGGTTAAGGAGAGAGCTAAGGGAATGTGCATAAGTTGGAGCTATGGGCTCTACATTGTATGTTCTGGTATGCTGCCATCGATGGAGGATATTATCTTTTGAATCATCTAAGTAATGTTAATACTAAATTACTATTGATATCATTATTAGAGGAATTATAACATACATTGCCCAATGGCTTGGCGACTACACCAAATGTGTCCTAGTTAATCTTCCCAAGATATATCTAGGGTTAAGAACTTGCATAAATATGAAACTCATTGTGTAAGAAGGGCTACAGTTTTTACTTTTCTATAACCAAGAGGCGTCGTATCCGTTATCTAACAAAACTTCACTACTCTATTTGGTAATCAGAATGCTAACTAGTTACCCTCACCAGCCACACCTCGCCATTGTCAACATGTCCCTCCCTTAGGAAGAGTAGCCTAATACCACTAGTGAGACACCTTCTTCACCATTGGTTCTTCTTCCATCACCCCCATCCTTTGGCACAAATCTAGGCCCTTCTTCAGTTATAACATCTTAGGATGCCCAATTCATATGTATCAATTCAGTATTTAATATGCTAAAATCCCCAATCACTAATATTAGGGATTCTATCACTCCTATAAACCAAATGAACACCATAATACAACAAATTTATCAATGGTATCTTAAGCACAGTTTTCAAGCCCCACGGCCCCTTCAGTAAGTGCACTTCTTTCCCTTCCCCTATTTTCCCTTACACACACATTGAGGAAAATATATTATTTAAAATTGTTAAATAATAAAAACAAACAAAAAATAAAAATTTGGGAAATTGTTAAGTTAATAATAAAAACTTAATAGATTTCTCTATAAAGCTTGATCATAAATTAGTGAGGCCTATAGATTGAGAGCAAGTATATAGAAAAAAAAAGTTTCAAAATATTTTAAGCATGAACTCTCTGATTGATAGACTCTAAAACCACTTAGTACTTTAGCACTCTAAATGTTCATCTTCGTTGATTTACCCATATAAAATGAGACATAGGAATTAGAGTTAACAGCAAAAGAACAACTGAGATCTTCAGCCTTATATACTGACCATCATTTTCACAGTCTTACTCACTCTTGATTGTATGTATTCTCCCCTAATGTGTGAAACTAGAACCTACATGAATTATTTTCATGGCCACATATAACTTACGCATGCATTAAGATGATTAAAGCATATGTTTTCTTTTCTTAGATATATTAGCCAAATTACCAACCAATTAAAAATAATTTACATAACCTCTTTAAGCCTAAAACCTAATTCTTCAATCAAAAACCTATATTGGTGACCATATTTCCAAATTATCACCTTGCCCTTATCTAAAAAATAGGGAGAAATAACTCTTTAATGCATTTGAATGTAGGAATGCCAAGGATACAAATGAGATTCTAATAAAGAAGATTTTTGTGTTGAGAAATTAACCAAAATAAGAGAAAAGGAGAGAGAGAGAGAGAGAGAGAGAGAGAGATAAATAGAAAAGAAGATAAAGAAAAAGAATAAAAGTGTTTAAGTTGAGAAATGGGTAGATTAATACTATGATTACAATAGGTAGGGATGAATTGATGCAAAGGACTTAGTTGGTATATTTTGGTGTATGATGACATATTATTAATTTCATCTTTTGAGAAATATTTTTATTATTATCAATCCATTTATTTTTGGGCCTTTAACTACAATCCTAGACTTGTCCAACCCTCTACCCTATCTCTGCTACACCTTCAATAAGACCTTATGATTTTATATTGCATAACGTGATTGACTGGTAGAGAATGAAAATACGTGCAAGGTTATGGTCGATCACAATTAGCGTAGAGAAATTTGAGAGAAACATAAACATATATGAGTGTATACTATTTACATTTACCTAAAGTGAAGAAGTATACTCCTCTATTAAACCCTTTTAGTATAAGGGTAAGCATCTACACGATCCTTAACCTATTTAGAGTGTCATACTAATACTAATTTGGGAGTTTAGAAAAAGGAGTATCCACAACATTATGCTCATTTTCTTACTAATAACACTCACAATATAGGTCAATCTAGAAAATTTTTATCTTGCTTGTGTAGTATGTTCAATCATCTGAGGCTTTAATCCCATTACCCTCTACCAATATTTTCCTTTTTGTTGTTTTGAGTTTTACTTAAGGAAAAGCAAAGAGTAAGTGTGGGGGAGTTGATAAACTAAATATTTTTCATATTTTTACCTTACTTTGCTTCATTTTATAATATTATTTGGCATATTGTTTATGTTACTACTTTCTTGGTAATATTTTTTAGAAAAGTACGTATAATCTCACAAATCTAAGGAAGTGGTGCATGGAATTGGTAAAAAAATCAAATATGGAAGGAATTGAATGAAGATAATCAACCCCACATAATATTAGAGAAGTGAAGAAATTCAAAGAATTTAAAAAAGGAGCAAAGGAAATAAGAGGAGGAAGAAATGGATGTTGCACAGCTGGTGCACAACCAGCTACACAGTCATGTAACTCTTAATCATCAAGTTGTAAGAGAATGAAAGTTGCACAACTATCCAATGCAGCCTTACAAAGTTGTGTAACTCTTAGACGAACATGCCATGAATCAAAATACTACACACCCTCAACACATCCATCCTTATGCATTTTTTCCTAGAGAAGAAAAGCTACAAGGTCGTCCCGCTAACAACTATGACTCTGAACAATCTTATCCTACGATTATTTCCACTCTATTCTACATTGACACCAAGTAGAAATAAAAAGGGAGGAGGAATGACATATATGGGGGGTTGAAGAATTTATTTCTCTACATAATTTCTCTGCAAATTTTGTTCTTCAAATTAAGAGTGCTCAAGTGTGTATCTCAACTCTGCAGACAACTTATTTTTATCTTCATTCTATGGTCTAATATTTTCATTCTCTTTTCTATTATTTATTATATTTGCAATATTCATGTCACTTATATTTATTTTCATCATTTCTTTCAAATTATGAGTGGGTAATTTCCTTTGTTAGGATTGAACTAGGCACTATTTGGTAGGAATATGATGACTTAAATAATGTGTTGTATGTATGGTTCATATATGTTGTTTCATATGTTAGCAATTATTGTTATGATTTGAGTTTGAAAAATTCATATTTATATAGACATTGCCTATAATTGAAAGATTGAAATTAATGTTGGAAATTAATATATAAACAGGAAATCAAATGATCGCGAAAGTAGACATTTTATTCTTAGGGAATATTAAACCGATGATGTTTACTAGATTTAATCTAACTTATTAGTCACAAAGGTGGACAATGAATTAGATTAAGTACATTCCTAGACCTTGAAAGAGGCTAGTGAATTACATTAGATCAATTTTTTACAATAATTTTTAACTATACAATGATGTATTGTTAACTCATTTTTTTAATATTGAAATATGAGACCAAAGTTCAATCCTAGACTTTATATCCATCGTTACATAAACTACAATTTATTAGTCATTTTATTATTTACTCCCATTTTCTAACTTCATAAGGATCTAGGTAGATAAAATAATAAAAATCAATAATCTATCATGAATTTCCTATGGATACGACCTTGATATGCCACAATGAAGTTGTGCACTTGTAGATTAGTAACCATCAATGGCAGCTGAGGCTAAGGCAGCGGTAGATGTCTGATTAACTATGACCTTAAAGTCTCCCCTAATGACCAATGCAACCATTAAGTGCCATATGGAGCTAGTTGCATGATATAAAATATGTTTGGATAATCATTCCCCGCTTACTAACACATAATACACACAATCACATTCAAGGGTCGTCTAGGTTACCCATTCTTGATTCCTCATAAGTTAATCAGGATTTTAAAAGAATCATTTTTTTTCTTCTGAAAAATTTAAAATAGACCAATAAAATTAGATAAGGAATCATTTAAAACTTGAATTTTTGATAAGCAAAGCATAATAATATAAACCAACGCTTTGTTACAACTTGTCACACCCAAAATTTTACTACTTAAAATTTTATTTTACAACGAAAGCATATATCTAATCAAGTGTTAATACTATAATCAACATAAGAATATCTTACCATACCATCCTTACATCAATCACAAGGCAAAAATAATTAAAACTAATAGAGTGCACAAAATATATAAATAAATAAATAAAAAAAGAAATATAATGTGTAAAAAAAATTTATAGAAATACCAATCTTAAGTGTTTACAAATGGGGCCACACAAGTCCCTAAAATAACAAAAATAAATGTTAGAAAATAATAGTTAAATAGATAAAATATAAAAGAGATTAAACATAAGTAGGGAAAGCACCAAAACCCTTGTCCATTAAGGACCTACAAAAGTTCTCTAATTTTCATGCTCTCAAACCCTCAATCCCAATGAAAGTAGGTCACCTGTAATACCACAAATTTTAATACTAAAATTTTTTAGTTTATAGTAGAAGCATATCGCTAAAATAATGAGGTGCTACCGCTATAATTGATTTAATTATATATTATCATATAGTCATTAGATTAATTAGAAGACAAAAACTATTAAAACTAAAATAGAATAAACAGAAAATGAGATAAGCTTCATTAACATAAATATGAGATTGGAGATTAACTTTGAGTGCAATAACCCACAGTATAGTCAAAAGAGATGCCATGGAGATAAGATTCCAAAAAGGTATCCATGTAAAAGCTATTATCTAGCTAACTTAACTCTACACCCAAAGCCTTAGCATGATAAATCTCTCTACCCTATATAAAGCATCATAGGCTGCAAAATGTTTTAGCGGGTCCTCATCAATCAGCACACTGACATCAGGGTCATTTACCTATGAGATTGAAAAGCACCCATGAAAAGGATGGTTAGTTGGCTAAGTACTAAATAAGGTGACAATACTATCAATTAAGGGATACGATCAATTACATACATTAATAGTAGAAAAGAAACACATATGTTGGACACATAAAATAATACTAGTTGATTACTAACCTAAGCCTCATTCTTAGATATAAACCTTTTATTTACGTTGAGTTCAAGGACCCCCATTATTCTCAACAAGTGGAACAAACTCAATAATTTACAACACTTAGTAAAACGCTCTTGGCCACTATTTTATACATGTGAAATGGTTATTAATAATATATAACTCTATAGAAAAGTGATCTAACTACTATTCTCATTTAATGGAATAGATAGGTACAATTAGTCCACACTCACATAGTCTTCCACTTTAAGTGACTAGTATCGTATCAATGGCCATGGTCATTGAGTAATTAGTATCCTTACAAAAAAAGACTCCAATCTTTAAGTACGATTATCCTATCACAATTCTTTTGGAACATTTGATAAATCACCTGAGAAACAATTAGCAAAGCACCATGAATGCATAATGATATTGTTAAGGAAAATCTAAGGTAAATAGGAGTGAAAGAAAGTGGAAAACCAAACAAGGATTAAGGAATGTCTCAGAAAAATATTGGTGCAATAAGGAGGCGGATTGGTTGGGATTATCAAACAAAGGAGCTAGAAATAGCCCAACCTACCATTTCTAGAGATGTTGCAAAGATAGAAAAAGCTAAATCAAAAGGGTTTAACACTGGTGGGAATAGCTAAAATGAGGTGTATAGATATGGTGGATCTTGCCAAAGGTATTGGGTGTGGTTTGGTTAGTTTGGTTGAATGGTGGGTGTGGGTTGTTGTGGTTAGTGGCGAATGGAGGGGGTGATCTGTAGTTTTTTTACTACAAGAAGGGATGAGGTTTGGTAGTTTGTGTTGGTGGTTGATGGGTAGTAATAGCTAGTTTGTCTTATGCTTAGGGGTAAAGAATGGCTAAGATTTTTTTACTTGGTGAAGGAACTTCGATTGAGCTCGTTGGTGACAAGGAAGAGGAGGGAAAGGAAGGAAGGAAGGTTTTGCTTGCTTATGGACTTTTTCTAGAAAAATGGAGGGAGGAAGAAGTTAGTTGAAAGAATTTATTATGTTCTATATATATGCATACATGCATCTAAAGAAGGCGAGAATAAAAGTGCAATCGGATATAACTTTCATGTCCAACCCACAAACATTAGAGCTAGAAGTTAAGATGCTAACAGGAGTGCAGTAGGCATTATGTGCATGCTAGAAGAAGGGGAGAAGAAAGGAAAATGTGGGTTAACTTATAT
Organism: Tamarix chinensis; assembly: GCA_030549775.1. Taxonomy (NCBI): domain Eukaryota; kingdom Viridiplantae; phylum Streptophyta; class Magnoliopsida; order Caryophyllales; family Tamaricaceae; genus Tamarix; species Tamarix chinensis. The sequence goes on from CM060175.1 coordinate 27,669,216, forward strand.
AAACGAAAAGGGAAAGAAAAAGAAAATAGGGAAGAGGAAACAATAAAAAAAATGGAAAGATATTAGGTTTTGTTTTAGAATTAGAATTAGGATAAAACAATTTAGGTTAGGATATTACAATAATATGCTAAGTTTAGGGAGTTAGGATAAGGAAAAAATATTAATTTTCTAATAATAGAATTAGGTTACACTGTTACTCATTCAAGATTAGGTTTAACTAAACTTTTCGCTATTACACCCACAAGTTGCCCTCCTTAAAAACATTTACCTGATCATCAATTTTTTAGATTCAAAAGGTGACATAACTAGTTGATCATTAAATAATCATGAAATAGTTTGGGATAAATATTACTTAAGAAAATATCAAAGCTGGATTGCTAAGGTTTTAAAATTTAAGAAGAATTTTCCAGAAAAAAAAATCATGCTACAAAAATCACTGAGCTTGACAAACTTGCAGACCATTGGATAAAACCTGTCAACTTATACTCTAAGAGTACTCATTTTAATTAATTTTCCAAGACCTTATAAATCATTTTCAAATTAATCCCAACATAATTTTCAAATCAAGATTGAGCATCATCCAAACTCCATTAAACACAAGAATTTTCCATTTTATAAATCTAAAACTGATAGGGTATTACACATATAGAAACCTAGCAAGTATGTAATACAACATCTTGTCACTATCAAGGAGCCATAACAAGGCATGAGTTATATAAATCATAATTGATAGAGTTACACATATAAATTATAGTAATTGAAATAGAGTCAAATAATAATATCATGATAATTAAGAAAACATAGAATTATTATTGAAATCTCAAACCATAGTATAAAGCTTCAATCTCATCCCTAAATATAAGAATTAAGCAAATCATCATATATAATTTAATTAAGAAAATAAGATATTAAGGTAGTAAGATAAAAAGTTAACAACTAAAGTAAAATGAAAAAATAAAATCTAGGTTGATAGAAAACACTTGTTCAACCATTGACCAATGATGTTGTCTTCCTCTTCACATCAATGGCCCTTCTTCTCCACATGAATGTTTTCTTAAATTAGATGCTTCTTTGTGTGAATTGAAGCAAGGAATTAACAAATCATAGAATTTTAAAGATAGAATTGATGATTTCATAGGTAAATTTATAAATTAAACCACAAATTATAAGAATTATGGATATGGAAGAATTTAAATGGATAAAGAAACCTAGACAACAATCTAATGATGAAGGGTAAATAAGCGGTACAGAATCATGAATTAGGGTTAGATGTTAATTTAATTGAGTAAATTTAGGGTGAATTGAATGAATGGAAGGACAACTTGATGGATTTGATGAAGAATAATAGAGGTTGAGACTAAATATGAAGATGTAACCCTGCTTATAAATCTCAAAATTAGAGGCTCTAAATTTTTTTCCTTTATGGGATTTGAGTTAAAGATGTAAACAGAGTTTTAAAACATATGAAAAATGTGTATTAGGTATATAGAAAGATAATATAGAAGTTTACAAAGATTTGAAAATTTCCTATGTTATGGTCAAGACCGCCATGGTTGTTCTTGGGTAACTTTCTGAATTACCTTGCATAACTATTCAATTAATAGCTTCTAATTCCCACAAAATTGTAACCATGATCTTGTTTGATGTAGAAAATCTTTTGAGGTTATATGAGAACTGAATGCTTGAAATATTGAGGGTTAATTTTTTTATTTCATGAAAACGTTTTGGTTGGCCTTTTTACTTGAAAAACTCTTCAAACACACCTCTTTTGTTGTTTCTTTTATTCATGATTGATCCTAAATGATTACCTATGATAATTAAGAGGTTAAATTAGCCTTTTTGAATGAAAATTAATGCAAAGTGTGATGATTAATACTATAAAAATATGACGCAAAATGCATTTATCAAAAATCAATGTCAATAGTGAAAGACATTGGTTGGTTTGTCTTGGTCTCTAATTCAAAGACTCTATCTTAGAGGGATTCCTTCTTAGATATTAGTGTTTACCACACACTCTAAAGATCATTGTATTCATTTTTATACCCTTTGGAATCATTTTTCACTTTGAGGGAAATGGTTAAAAACTTATATTCTCATGAACAATTGTTGTGGATAATAGATATAACTATTAAAAAACTCTTTTCCCATGAATATTTATCATGAATAATAAATATAAGTTTAATAAAGATAAATTGTTAATGTGGATGTATATCTGTGAAATAAGAATATAATATGTACATAATAAGTTAATTTCAATTTAATGTTAATAGGATGGATCTCCATAAACCTTTGATAATTTTTTATCCTCACATAACATTATGATCTCAATCAACTCAAGACTTTTATTATCATCTGGATGATAGTTAAAGAAGGAGTAATGTTTAGGTATGGATAAAATAGCTCTCCTATCCTCTAGTAAGATCTTAGTGCCACTTTCAAGGAAATATTTACTCAAAAAGAAAGTATCTAAACTAGGAACCCTGAAACAAGAACCTTTCTATATATCATCGATAGGAGTTGGAAAACCAAAATCTAATGGCTTGGTGCTTGTGCACACTTTTGCCTAATAGGGGGCACAATACTAACCTCCATAAGAACACAAGTTTGTCCTATTGTGACTTCTTCATCAATTTCTCCATCTTCAATAATAATTGTCTCCTTACTAAGAGGTGGAATAGAGGGTATTAAAGGTGCTCTCAAGAAAGGGTCCAAAAACCCCTTACCTTTCTTTTCAGAAACTTTTATAGGAGTCTGGGAAGGCTTATTTATTAAATCTAGAGTTGATAATTTTGGGAAATTAATGCAAGAAGTTGATGAAGGTTTAAATGGACTAGGAATGGACATGGGAATCTTCTTAGGTGTTGGTACTTTAAGGATGGGTTTTTTTGGACCAAGCTCCTATAAAATATAAATAAATCATAGAAAGAAAATAATTAATTTTGTTAACGGTACAATAATTAATGCTTTTACAAATTTAAAAATACTCCTAACCTTATTTGGTTTGGTTTTCTTCTTTAGCCTTTCAGGATTAGGCTTAGCACCCTCTCAATATCTTAAACACCTAGTGAAGATAAAATAATTTTAGAAGGCAACAATGAATGCACATGATATATGATGTATCATAAGAAGACTTACTTTACATTTATCTCGCTCAATAATAAATGAATTAATGGGAGGGCAGTTAGCTCTTTTAAACCTGATGCATATGATAAACAAGTTAGCACATGCTTAATGGCATATGGTGGCTTATGGGATAATTGAACAACGAAAGATAAAATAGAGAAAAGAGATGAGAAGTATGATAATATCTGATCTAAGGTAGCCAAAGAACAAACACTTACAACTACCACTCAAGATTTCAACACTTGAGATAAAAGTTATGAGATTTTTCACTCGACTTTGTAGAGGGGGGCTTAGAGAAGCTCAAAAAACTAATATGTATTTCAAGGGGGTAGTTTGTTCCATTGTGTTGAGGCTACCCATATTTATAGTGGCAGCCAGGAATACAAAAAGTCCATTATACCCATCCCCTTTACCTACCTAGTTACATTCCAACCATTCTTTATTATCTAGTTATCTAATACAACCTAATAACTAGTTGGATGAGAATTAAAATGAGGTCAGCCTATGTGTGGTATTTTGACAGCTATACTATAGTATGGAGCTCCTTCCATGATGAAAAGTAGGTAATAAATAAAAGTAAAAGTCACTCAATCATCCCTTATACCTAATTAATCATCTCCCATTCTTTCTTGGCTGACTGATTTAACATGGCTGACTTTCTTCACCTACTCCACCATCCATTTGTCCTCCTTTTTCTTTTCTCTTTTTTTTTTATTTTTTTAAATCATCCTTGGTCTTGGGCTTATTTGGCTTCTTAAGTGGAAAAATACTTGGAAATAGTAATAAACTAACTATTTGGGCTTAGGCTTGATATGCCATCATAGTTGGTTGGGCTTGTGTTAGATAAGCTACCATAATTTGTTGTGTTTAGGTTGAATGTGTCAGCATGCAGCCATGGGCTGGTACTTCCACTTATTTCTCATATTCACCTAATTAATTTCATCCAAGTTAAGAGTGTTTTGTGATCCCCTAACTTAGAAAAATTAATTAGTGAAATATTATTATGAGATGCTCTTGCATCATCCTCCCCATCTTGGGAGGGCTCTATCTCTTCCGCATAGGGCTCATCATGAAGGTAAGGGCGTAGATCACCCACATTAAATGTGTTTAATATATTTCTCATGTTGGTTGTATCTCAAGTCGATAAGCATTACTTCCAATCTTCTCAGGAACTTTAAACGGTCCATCACTTCTTATCATAAGCTTGTTTTTTCTTCTTGAGGGAAACCTTTCCTTTCTAAGATTTAGCCATGTGAGATCTCCTAGTTCAAAACTTTGTTACCCCGATGTTGGTAGGCCTTCCTTTCATTTATTTCATTGAATTTCTCAATTCTTGCTTTGACTTGCTCATGTAATTTTGTGAAGGCTTGAATTATGTCTTTGGCTTCAAAATTTGTTTGGGCCTTGATATGAAGCGGAATGAGTTCGATGGGAGTGATAGGGTTGACACCATACACGATCTCAAAAGGAGAATGGCCGGTGGTGGGGGGGACCTATTGTATGCAAATTCATCATGAGGAATCTTAAGGTCCCAATCCTTGAGGGATTTGTGCACCAAGCTACGTAAGATAGTAGTCAAGGTCCGGTTGGTGACTTCAGTTTTGTCATCTGTTTGTGGGTGGTAGGTGGTGCTAAATAGAAGTTTAGTACCAACCAACCTCCATAAAGTTTTCCAGAAATAGCTAAGGAACTTGGTATCCTTACCCGAGACAATGGACTTAGGAATACCATGCAACCTTACTATATCTTTAAAGAATAGATTGGCTATATAAGAGGCATCATCCGTCTTATGAAAATGGATGAAGTGAGCCATCTTAGAAAAATGATCCACCACTACCATAATGGCATAATTTTTCCTTTGATTTCAAGGCAAAGCCACTATGAATTCCATACTCACATGATCCCAAGGTTGACGAGGGACTGGTAATGGAGTGCAGAGTCCTTAGTGGAAGTGACTCTTGGAATTTTGGTATGTAGCACATCTAGCTATGAGTCTATGTACATCACTTATAATTTTAGGCCAATAAAAGTGCTCTTGAAGTACGTCATAGGTCTTGTTGATCCCAAAATGTCCTGCTAGCGCACCTCCATGTGATTCTCGTATCAACATCTCTTGAATGGGACTCTTTAGGATGCAAAGCTTGGTATTCTTGAAGAGGAATCCATTTTGTTTGACATAGGGGCTTTGAAGCTTGCCTTGGTCTTCAAGGTAGCTTTCAAAGTCTTCATCTTCCTTGTATAGCTCCTTCAAGCTTCAAAAACCTAAGACTCGAGCTTCTAATAGGGATAACATACAATACCTTCTAGAGAGGGCATCAACTACTACATTGGTATTGCCACTCTTTTTTTTTGCTACCAAAGAGAAGGATTATAAAAACTCTATCCACCTAAAATGCCTAGGGTTGAGCTTATGTTTCCCTTTTACATACTTTAAAGACTCATGATCAGTATATAATACAAATTGTGTGGGCTTTAGATAATGAGACCAATGATCTAGATCCCTAATTATAGCATAAAACTCATTGTCGTAAATATCGTAGTTAGATCTTGATCCATTGAGCTTCTCACTAAAATAAGTTTTTAGCTTACCTTCTTGTAGTAGGACCACTCCAATCCCGACTCCACTTGCATCACATTCAACTTCAAAAACTTTAGTAAAATCTGATAACCTTAAGATGGGGGCATCATTTAGCTTGCGCTTGATCACATCAAATGCTTCTTGGGCTGCAGGTGTCCACTTGAATTATCCCTTATTGAGACACTCTGTGATAGGGGCCAAAAGAGTGTAAATCCTTTTATGAACCTCCTATAAAATGAAGCAAGTCCAAGAAAGGATCAAATGTGGGTAATGGATGTGGGTGTAGGCCATGACCTTATTGCCTCCACCTTTGACTCATCCATTAAAATACCATCCTTAGATTCAACAAACCCTAGGAAAGTGAATTTTGGTACAAAAAAGTCACACTTCTCTAACTTCCCATACAACTTGTTGTTCCTAAGGGTTGAAAACACAAGCCTTAAATGCTTTACATGATATTCACTACTAGAGGAGTATACATGTATATCATCAAAGTAAACTACAACAAATTTAGAGATAAAGGTCCTAAAGACTTCATCCATGAGCCTCATAAATGTGCTGGGTGCATTTGAGAGACCAAAAGGCATCACCATCCATTCGTATAATCCTCCCTTAGTGTTAAAGGTGGTCTTCCATTCATCTCCCTCCTTTACTCTAATCTGGTAGTATCCGCTCCTCAAATCAATATTTGAGAGTATATAAGCCCCGTGTAAGCAATCTAATATGTCATCAAGTCTAGGTATAGGATACCTATACTTGATGGTGATGTTGTTGATAGCTCTACTATCAACACACATCCTCATACCCCCATCCTTCTTTGGTACCAAAAGGGCCGGTACCGCACAAGGGCTAAGGGATTCTCTGATGAACCTTTTTTGTAACAAATCATCAACTTGCCTTTGTAACTCCCTAGCCTCCTTAGGATTACACCTATAGGTAGGCTTGTTTGGGAGTGTAACACCTAGGACCAAGTCAATTTGGTGCTCAATTCCCCTTAAGGGAGGTAGCTCACTAGTTAAGTCATTTAGGAAGACATCCCTAAACTCCCCTATCAAAGGTTTGACCCGTGGGTCACTTCCTCCACTTCCTTCATTATCTTCAAGCAACAAAAAATAATACATGAGCTTTCCCTTTGCTAGCGCCTTGTCTATCCCCTTGCTATCTAGAAATAAGGTATTCTTCTTTTCAGTTTCCTCCCTAACAAGTGAGGAATGAGGACTAAGGGGTGTGAGTACAATGTTCTTTTTTTCAAAATTCAAACAATAAGTGTCCCTCCTACCATCATGTTAGACATGTCTATCATATTTCCATGGTCTTCCTAGCAATAGATGACAAGTGTCAATTAGGACCACATCACATACCACATTTTCTTGGTAGGTTTTTCCAATGGAAAAAGGAATTAAAACTTGCTTGGTCACTTCAATCATGCTTCCATTATTAAGCCATTGTAGCTTATATGGTTTGGCGTGTTGAGTGGTAGGCAATTTAAGTTTCTCCACAAGTGTGCAAGATGCTACATTAGCACAACTACCTCCATCAATAATAAGGGAACATACCTTACCAAAGTTAGTGCAATTGGTTTGAAATATGTTCTTCCATTGTGTCTCCTCCTTCACGAACTCCTTGGTGTGCAATACCCTTCTCACCATTAGAGCTTATCCTACATAAAGGGGGTTCCTCTTCTTGCTCTTCCTCATCATGAGATGCCTCCTCCAAGTCCAAAAGAGTCATAACTCTTTTTTTGGGACACTTGTTTTGATATTACCCTAGGCGTTGACACTTAAAGCACCTTACAGGCTTTGGTTTGTTAGGTTCAAACCTAACACATTTCCCCTTATCCTTCACTTCAACATTTCGAATGGAAGGGGATGGCTTAGATGATGAGGGGGCTTCTTTGGAAGTGTTGGGAGTGAACCTTCCTTGAGGAAACTTTGGCCCTCTATTCTCCTTCTTATGCTTCCTCACCTTAGTGGCTAGATGAAAAATCTCATCTAAGGTCAGTACTTGTGTAACTCCACCTTACATGTAATGTCACTCCTTAATCCTCCAAGGAAACGTGAAATTGTGTGCTCCTCTACTCATTTAACTCCAACCTCATATTTAACAGCTCAAACTCCTTGATGTATTCTTCAACACTCATAGACCCTTGCCTCAAGAAGGACATCTTGTTGTAGAGGTATTGAGTGTAGGATGAGGGTGAAAACCTTTCCCTCAAAAGCTTCTTCATCTTCGACTAAGATTTTACCTTAAACTTCCTCTTCTTTCTCCTTTGTTGAGTAAGGCTTTCCCACCATAGGGAGGCATGTCCCTTGAGCTTAAGGATTGAAATCCTAAAGCTCTTATCATCATTATAGCCTTTTGCTTCAAACATCCTAGAGCACCTTAACTCCCACTCTAGGAAATCTTATGGATTAAGTGATCCATCAAACTCGAACACTTCGGCTTTGATGTCATGAAAAGGATCTCTCCTTTCATATCTCCTTCCTCTATCATGTGGGGAATCACTTGGTGAGGAGTTGGAATTGCTAGCATCATCACTTGTGCTAGATCCGACCAGCTCATGTTGGTGAAAATGGGTTCTTCTTCTTGGCTATGGGAAAGTAGTTGGGCATGGAGTGTTATGGTTTTGCATGAGATTCTCTAAAATGCCAAGAACTCTTCTTATGTCATTTTGGAAGTTTTCAATGGTTTGGTCTCTTCTCAAGTTTTGCACCTCTTCAAGGCCCAAGCCTCTTGGGATTTGTTCATTACCCATAGTTGCTTGAGTTTGAAAAAGAAATCAATAAAGAAAGATGATGTGTTTGGTCAGGAGAGGCTAACTTGGGCTTTGAATATTATGGTGGATCACTAGAACATTTTTTATGAAGTGTTTGGGCCTAGACAAGGTAAAAAAGGAAAAGAGGAGATAAAAACTATCCCAAATTCTCAACCTTAAGCTCTGATACCAATTTGATGCATATTCTAAACAAGTTGGCACATACTTAATGGAATATGGTGGCTTATGGGATAATTGACCACCAAAAGATAAAACAGATAAAAGAGATGAGATGTATGATAATATTTGATTTAAGGTATCCAAAGATCAAAAACTCACAACTACCACTCAAGGTTTCAACACTTGAGATAAAAGTAATGAGATTTTTCGCTCAAAACAAAGTTTTCACTCGACTTTGTAGAGGGGGGCTTAAGGGAGCTCAAAAATCTTATATGTAATTCAAGGGGTAGTGTGTTCCATTGTGTTGAGGCTAGCCATATTTATAGTGGCAAATAGGAAAAGAAAAGGTCCATTATACCGATCCCCTTTACCTACATAGTTACATTGCACCATTCTTTACTATCTAGTTATCTAATACAACCTAGCAACTAGTTGGATGAGAACTAAAATGAAGTAAGCCTATGTGTAGTATTTTGACAGCTATACCACAGCATGGAGCCCCTTACATGCTAAAAATTAGGTAATAAATAAAAGTACAAGTGACTCAATCATCCCCCATACCTAATCAATCATCTTCCATGCTTAGCCAATTAAAATAATCTGATTTGACCTGGCTGACTTTCTTCACTTACTCCACCATCCACTTGTCTTCCTTTTTCTTTTCTTTTTTTTTCAATTTTTGAAATTAGCCTTATTCTTGGCCTGATTTGGCTTCTTATGTGGCAAAATACATGGAAATAGTAATAAAATAGCTATTTGGGCTTGGGCTTGGGCTTGATGTGCCATCATAGTTGGTTGCTCTTGGGTTGGATAAGCTACCATAATTGGTTGTGTTTTGGGTTGAATGTGTCAACATGCAACCATGGGCTGGTACTTCCACTTATTTCTCATATTCAAATAATTAATTTCATCTAGGTTAAGAATGTTTTGTGATCCCCTAACTTAGAAAATTAATTAGTGAAATATTATTATGAGATGCTCCTGCATCAAAACCCTTCACTAAACTAGAAGAGATAGTTTGTCGTCAAGCTTTCCAAATGTTGCACTCTACAGAAACATTAAAATGGTTTAGCTCATGAGACAACAAGCTTAGTATAACATTAGAGGAGTTAAATTATTGAGAGGAAAATATTCTACTCACTAACATGAGAGATCAAACCAATCTTTCTAACAATTGTAGAATCATTTACAACATTATGATTATTAATATTACCCCCTTCTCATATAGATTTACCAAACTTATCCATGCATGCTTTTTACTCAAGAGTGAAGGGAAAACATTATTAGACATGAGGTTAAGTTGGTCCCATTTAGATAAATTCCATTTAGAGTTTCCAAAGATAAATAAGTATTGTGACTTCCACTTCTTCTCAAAGGATTGAGGTTCCTTAATAAATCTATCTTTTGCTCATGTATGAATGGAGTAGATGCCTAAAGTCAAGGGTAACTCAAGAATTTAAGAATGTGCCTGAAGAGGTCCATTGTTGGCACAACCTCTACAAGAAGAATGTTATCATTATGTAATCATTGGGAATGAATAGTCCTAAGCTAAGCTAATAGGCTCAAAGAAACTTCCCCACAAAATAATGTAAGGAAAAATGGATGTTGGTGTAAAGAGCCTTGGAATATAAGGATATGTACATGTATATTGGATTATTAACCCCATCTAATTGAGTTAGTGAAATTAGAGTAAGAGAAATGGGAATGAAGCATATCCTACAAAAATGCTCAAGTTGGACATCACTAATGTAGTTGGGGAATATAGTATTTGAGCTGAGCACAAAAGACTCATCCAGATTAATAAGTGAGGGATAATGAGAAATAGGTAAAAGGACCAAGATTTTCTTAAATGAGAGGATCATTGGACATAAAGATGGTAAAATAAAAGAAAATAGTGTTTTAGATGGAAGGGAAGACTCAAAAACATAAGAGGATTTAGAATTATTAAGATATTTGAGGGAAAGATACCTCAATAAAGTAGGATATTTACAAAGATAGTAATAATGATTGGTGGTTAGGGAGATAGATACAGGAAAACCAAAAGTTCTATAGAAAAATGTAAATTATTTTCCTCTATTGGGATGCCACTAAATTTTCATGCATAATATTGAGAAGTGCAAGCTTAATTTCAAAATTATTGGCGGTTATATTTGTATTCCTTATGCTCAATTGTGTCCCATATGCATTCGGAGATGTGAACTCCTTATAAGATCTATTTTGCTCTTCTACTTCTTCTTAGTCATATGATTTCTAAATGAGTGCTTGAGTTGGTCTCACAAACCCACTCCCTTATCTCATTTAATGTCCTCTTAATCACAAAATCTAACTCAATAAGAGGCCCAAGTCAAAAAGATCGTTGCATAAGAAGTACCTACAAAAGTAAACAAACAATTTAACAAATTAAAAAAATAAAACAAGAAAAAAGAAAATATAAATATAATCTATCAAAATAAAAAAAATAATTCAATATTAACTGCCAAAATTTCCACAATCACATGAACTCATTATAGTATGTAAGGTTATTTCCCACAGAGACTTTATTGTTGATTACTCATCGTAATGATCTCAACTATATAGTTAAATTAAATTTAGGGTGTAGAAAATGATTAGAATAATAAAATCAAATTCTAATGCTAACTATAATAAAAATCTAATTACAATCCTGTGATTGGATTGTCATCATAAATTGGTAATTAGTGAATAATCAATTTAGTTTCCAAATAAATACGTAAACCCAAGTAGGTGAAATAACCTAAATTAATTAATATTTTTTCAAGGTGTAATAGACATATATAATAACATATTTAAATAAAATTAAATCTATTAAATTTTATGCTAAATCAATAAAATCTCTAAGAGACTGTAGCCTACTTTCATGTTATACTCTCTCATTCAATTTTTAGATTTCTATTTATGAGTTTTCACCTTTTTGTTCTTTCATTAAGTGCCTATGTCTAGTCAAGTTGGTGATAAAGCAACTCAACCTTAAATGAACAAATACTAATTAAATTCAAGAGTTCAAGAAATCATAGTGGATATTAAACTAATTTATCATTAATTAATAATTTAGACTAAATCCAATTATATAAAAGAAATATACTCACTCATAATTGTAGTAAAATGAATGAAATAAAATATGGGAAAATAAATAACATTAAACATACTAAATGACAAGAGAAATATAGAACTTTTGATTAATAATATGAAAATGTCTCATCAAAGGGTCATACATAAATAGAAATTAAAAACTAGAACTATGACTTGAATATAGGAATTAAAGGTATAATCATGGAGTTTTATTCCTCCCCATTTTCCTTTTTTTCCTTTTTCCTTTTTATTTTATTAGAAAAGTGGAATTCCATGGTCTAATAAGGGATATTCTTAGGTTATGGCACATGTGCTAAGGGCATAAAAGTAGATAGAACAAATATTGATCATGTAACTTTATAACCTCACCAACTATTGTTAGGGAAGTACGATCATTCCTTAATCATGCACAATTTTATTATAGATTTATTATTTATTTTTCTTGATAGCTCAACCTTTATGTAAGCTTCTTTATAAAGAGTATGAACTCATTTCTTATGACGAGCGAAAAAGGGCACTTGATCATTCAAACACAAATTTAATTGCACCTATACTTCAACTTCTTTATTGGAATTTCCATTTCAAAATAATTTTCCATGATCTTACTATGTTGTTTGTGTCGTTTTAGATCAAAATATTTGGGAAGATCTATATATGGTTCATTGTTCTTCATGCACTCTAAATGAAGTTTAGTTTAACTTCACCACTAATGAGAGTGAGCTTTTTTCCATTGTCTTTAATTTTAATATATTCAATCTTATCTCTTGGGCACTAATATTATTTTTTATTATAATCATCCATCCCTAAAATATCTATTAGGAAAGAAGGAAGTGAAGCTAAGTTTGATTCTCTAGACACTCTTACGTCATGAATGTAATCTTTGCATCAAGGACAAGAAAAGAATAAAGAATGGAGTAACCAACCATCTTAATAGATATATAAGGGAAGAAAAAGCCAAAGAACTAATCAATGAAGCATTTTTGGATGAGAAACATCATACAATTGAAGGTGAGATACCATAGTATGATGATATGGTTAAATTTTATCATAGAGATATTTCTAACACATTTTACTAAATCACAAAAAGATTCGAGTAAGGTATTTTCTATGGGATGAAACATTGTTATGAATAATAGAGTTTTATAAATGTCTTCATAAGATGTAATCTTGATGAAAAACTCATATCAATCTTACAAGTTTGTCATAGTTATACTTGTTAAGTCATTATTGTCTAAATTAAATAGATCACAAAGATTTAGAAAGTCTTTACTATTGGCTTATATTGTTTAAAGATGTTTATGATTTCTATAAAACATCCGCCAATTGTCAAAGGACCAAAATTTTAGGCCATAAGAATGAGATGCCCGAGAACCCCATTATTTCTTGTGAAGTTTTTAATGTTTGACATATGGATTTTATGGGTCCCTTTCCACCATTTTGTGGTTTCAAGTATATACTTGTAGTTGATAATTATATATCTAAATAGGTGGAGAGAAAATGGATCTAGGATAATGACACTAAGGTTGTTGTAGATTCATCAAAAATATCATATTTTCAAGGTTTGGATTTCCAAAGGTTATTATAGATGATAAGGGGTCATATTTTTGAAATATAATAGTAGAAACTCTATTGTGAAAGTATCATATGGCACATCAAATTACCAAAATATCTAAATAAATATCTTACCTTTAGCTTTTTATCTTTAAACCTTATTTCCACCTTATTTTTCCTCCACTAAATTTTGCCCAAGCTCTCCCTAAAAAATATGTTGCTTCTCTATTCATCTTTTTTTGGCTTTTGGGTTTTTTTCCTCCATTATTATTTCCTTAAACTTCTTTGATTTTCATTAATTGAATTGCTTTACTTATTATAGCTTATTGTGTATTGGTTTCAAGAGGGGGCATGGAGGGTTTATAGCAAGTTAATATAACTAATGATAATCATCACCATATCTTATTGTTGTAAAGTATCATCACATGTATTCCATAGTATTGCATTCTTTGAATGCTTGTACACTTAAAGTATGTTAACATCTTCTCCTTGCAAATATGTAACATACGTGCAAGAATATCTCAAATTGTTTTCAATACCAAGCGTAGACATATTATCAAGAACATTTAATATGATTGGCTCCAATATTAAGAAATCTAATTCTTCCTTACCTTGAGAATCAATAAGAATATGATAATCATTAGATACTCCTGCATCATTCTCCCCAAGTTGAGAAGAATTTTCCCTCAAATTTTTATTAGTATAATAAGGAGATAAATCACCAACGTTAAAAGTTCTTGAAATTCCACCATAATGGTTTAGAAATTCAAGTTCATAAGCATTATCCCCAAACTTTCTTAGTATATTAAATGGTCCATTAGCTCTTGGCATTAGTTTATTTTACATAAATTAGGAAATATTTATTTACACAAATGTAACCAAAAAAAGTCACCAGGAGAAAACACATAAGGGTTTCTATACTTATTTGCTTGAGCTTTATACTTGGCATAAGCCTTTTTAATGTTATTTATGATATTCTCATAAAGCTGTTGAAAAACATTTACTCTATATTTAACTTCATAATTTTTTAATTCACCGTTCTTCAAAGGAATCATATTAATAGGCATGTGTGGGTTCACTCCATACACGACCTCAAAGTGACTAGTTTGAGTAGTACTAGATGGACTACGATTATAAGCAAACTCTGCATGAGCTAACTTAACATCCCAATCTTTAGTACTTTTATTAACTGAACCTCTTAATAATGTAACAGGAGTTCTATTAGTTACCTCAGTTTGACTGCCAATTTGTGGATGATGCGAAGCGCTAAATAACAATTTAGTACCAAGCATACGCCATAAAGTTTTCCAAAAATAGCTCATAAACTTGACATCCTGATCTAAAACTATGCTTTTAGGCACACCATGAAGTTTAACAACCTCTTTAAAATACAATTCAGCAACATGCATGGCATCATCAGTTTTATTACATGGAATAAAATGAGCCATTTTAGAAAATCTATCTTCCCCCACAAGAATAGAATCTTTACCATGTTGCGTTCTTGGTAACCCTAGGATAAAGTCCATACTAACTCCTTCCCATGGTTTATTAGGAATGGGTAAAGGTGTGTATAATCCTTTATGATAGTAACTTTTACATTTTTAACATATAGAACATCTACTTATCATGGCTTGTACATGTTTAACTATTCGTGGCCAATAGAAATTTACTTGTAATGGTTCCATAGTTTTCTGTATACCCAAATGTCCCGCAATCCTACCTTCATATATTTCTTTGATTAGCAAGTCTCGAATACTAGATCTAGGAATACAAAGTTTATTTATTCTAAACAAAAATATATCTTATATGACATAATTTCCATCGTATCCACTTTCATTACATGCATTAAATATATCCTTAAAATCTTGATCTTTAGGATATAAGTCTTTTAACATTTCAAAACCTAAGATTTTTGCATCCATCATAACAAGTAATGTAGATATATGTGAAATAGCATCGACGACTCCATTTTCTTTTCCATCAAAATGTTTGACAGAGAACATAAAGGATTGTAAGAAACTTACCCACTTTGCATGTCTCATATTAACTTTCTTTTGACTATGTAAGTATTTTAAACTTTCATGATCCGAATGCAATACAATGGGTTTTGGTCTCAGATAATGACTCCATGTCTCTAGACTCCGTATGATGGCAAAGAATTCCTCGTCATAAGTTGAATAGTTAAGTTTAGCTCCATTCAACTTTTTAAAGAAAAAATGTTATAGGTTTCTTTTCCTAGGAAAGTACTTCTCCTATTCCAACTCCATTAGCATCACAAGTTACTTCAAAAAGAATATTAAAGTTGGGTAAGGATAGAATATGGGCATTACAAAGTTTAGTTTTGAGGGTTTCAAAGGTTTGAGTAGCTTCTTCTCCCCAATAAAATTTACCCTTTTTCATGAGTTGAGTAATAGGTGTAGCTATAGTAGAAAAATCCTTAATGAATCTTCTATAGAAACTAGCTAATCCATGAAAACTTCTCACATCATGAATATTTTTAGGGATAGGCCATTCTTTGATAGCTTTAATTTCATTAGGATCTACTTTAATACCCTCCCCACTAATAATATAGCCTAGGAAAACTACACTTGGAAGCATAAAATCACATTTCTTAAGTTTTCCATATAGTTTAGCTTTCCTTAGCTTATCAAACAATTTCCTTAAATGCACTAGGTGATCATAACCATTTTTGCTATACACAAGAATATCATCCAAATATACAACAATGAAATCACAAAGGAAAGGTTGGAGAACTTCATTCATAAGTCTCATAAATGAGCTAGGTTCATTACATAACCCAAAAGGCATAACCATCCACTCATAAAGACCATATTTAGTTTTAAAAGTAGTTTTCCATTCATCTCCATCTCTAATCCTTAATTGATGATATCCACTTGTCACATCAATTTGGTAAAATACTTTTGCACCACGAAGTTCATCAAGCATATCATATCACCTAGGCATAGGAAAATTATATTTGATAGTAATGTTATTCACTGCCCTAGAATCTATACACATATTCCAAGTACCATCTTTTTTAGGTGCTAGTAAAGCAAAAATACTACAAGGACTCATACTTTCTCTCACAAATCCTTTATCTATAAGCTCTTGGATTTATTTCTATAATTCCCTAACTTCCTCTAGGTTACATATATAAGTTGGTTTATTTAGAATAGGCATACCAGGAATGAGATTAATGGCATGTTCTACATGTCTTTTAGGTGGTAATCAAGGAGGTAAATCATTAGGAAATACACCATTATACTTATCAAGCAACTTAATTAGATTAGGATTTTCAATTTGTTGCTTCTCAGGGTTGCAATCTTTAGAAATTAAAGCATAAAAATTTCCTTCTTCTTCTATGCATTTTTCCGTAGCCTTTTCATATAAAAATAATATCTTTTTATCATCACTTAAAGGCATATGATCATACAAAGAAGGTGTCAATCTATACAATTGATTTTCTTTTTTCTTACCAAATATTCATTAGTTTCCCCATCATGAGTTGCTTTTCTATCATATTTCCATGGTCTTCCTAAAAGTAATCCACAAGCATCCATAGGCAAAACATTACATAGAACTTCATCATGATAGTCTCTAATGGAAAATGTGATTAAGGTTCTTTTGTTTACATTAGCTCCTTTATCTTTATTTAGTCATTGTAAAGAATAGGGTTTAGGATGATTAGTATTCTCTAAACCAAGTTTCTTAACTATTGCTTCACTAGCAACATTCGTACATGAACCACTATCAATTATGAGTCTACAAACCATGTCACCTATTTCACACTTAGTCTTAAAATTTTTCTCTCTTTGAGTAGGTATCATAGTATGTTGGATTTGTAACACTCTTTTAATTATAAAACATGGATCTCCTTCTTCTTCATCCAAGGTTAAGATTTCATTAGGAGATTCAATTTCTAAATTCTCATCGTCACTACATGGTTCCATGTTTTCTATTTCATGCAAGGGTAAAGCTCTTTGGTTAGGAAAATATCTAGTCCATATCCTTTACATTTAAAACATTGTTTATATGTCAATTCAACTACCTTATTTTTAACTTTATCATCTAGATTATTCTTTTTATCATAGGAAGATGTTGATTTAGGTGTAAAGGTGTTAGAATAGTCTTTAGTTGAAGTTGAAACATTAGCTTTAACATAGACTTTGGTTGATTTAGTTTTTATTTCAAAATTTAAAGCCAACTTAATCAAGTCATCAAGAGAATCATAAGAATACATGTAAACTTTATCTCTTATCAAATTATTCAAGCCACCTAAGTATCTAACATACTTTTGTTCCTTTCTTTCTTGAACATCACAAATAATGGCTAGTTTTTCAAATTCTCTAGTGTATTCTTCGACACTAAATAATTCTTACCTTAGAGTGTTTATTTTCACATACATATCTTGCTCATAATCTCTAGGCACATATATTTTTCTTAGATGTTTCTTAAGTTTTTCCCAAGATTTTATCTTTGATTTCTCTTATCTTTCTCTTATTCTTTTTAAATTATCATACCAATATCTAGCAAACTTTTTGAACTTAAGAGTAGGTAGCTTGAATTTTCTCTCATAATTATGCTCTCTAAATTCAAATATAGCTTCAATTTCATGCTACCACTCAAAGAATAACTCCACATTCAAATCACCATAAAATTCAGGAAGGCCAAGTTTAATACCTTGATCTTCATGGTAAGCATGTCTTACTTGGAATTTATGTGGTCTTCTTTGGGTTCTTGAGCCACAGGAACTCATCTCATCTTCTCCTTCCTCATTGTGATGCATAATTGAATATCCATGCCCACCTTTTGCATGGAAGATAGGCTTCATCTTTCCTTCCACACTATCGTGTGTGGTCTCCAAGAGATTTTACCATAGTCTATGCACCTCTTGATCGACTAGTTTTGCTTCCACACTTTGTAGTTAGTGTTGAAGTGTGGTTTGATTTTATAATTGAGCATCCATTCATGTGGTGAGACTCTTGATAGACTCTACCAAGGCATGAATTTCTTCACTAGCCACGGTGAATGGTGACACACACCTCTTCCTTTGCATAAAGGGATTTCAAAAAGTGTGTATGTGTTGGAATTTCCCTACAACAAAACAAGACATAACTATTTTGCTAATTCACAAACAATTTGAATAGAAATACATGTTGTCTTTGATTAGGTACAAATGAGGGAAATGTAGCCACAAGAAATCACAACATACATGCAGGAACCAAAGGGTAGGAAGGTATCTTCTTATGTGGTTCAAAAATCAGGAATCTGTCAGGTTTTACTTCAACACATAAAGTTCTTCAAGTTGACGATTCAAATGTTGTGCACCATAGGAGATGTGGAGATGACAAAGAAGAAGATTATGGAGTGGACTTGGAGAGGAAATTAATCAGACCAAGCTGAGACACATGCAACAATTTAGCAACCTGCAAACTGGATGATGTTACTAGGGTTCAAGGTTTTTTTCTTACCTGAGTTGGTATGTAAGATAAGAAAATGGAAATGGATGGATAAATGGCAGTATAATAGGACAAAAGGGGAGAGAAAACAAAGAGAAATGGATGGTGGAAATGGAAGCAA
Source organism: Tamarix chinensis (assembly GCA_030549775.1). Taxonomy (NCBI): domain Eukaryota; kingdom Viridiplantae; phylum Streptophyta; class Magnoliopsida; order Caryophyllales; family Tamaricaceae; genus Tamarix; species Tamarix chinensis. The sequence goes on from CM060175.1 coordinate 27,688,070, forward strand.
AGGCTTGAAGTGAACCAAGCAAACAAATAGGCTTGAAGTAGATTTACAAAGTTCTAAAAGCCTTAGATAAAGAGGGCATATAGTAATATTAATCTCACCCAAAACTAAGTCTTAACAATTCCTTATTTAATAAAAAACATAAAAGAGCTAAACTAATGTTTATTTGACTTTATAGATGTTTGATAAAGGTATAATAATGGATAAATGACTAGATTAGTGGAAGAAAAAGAAGAGGATAAGTTGAATAAGAAGAGAAGAATAATGAGAAAGGAGAAGGTGGGCAGTTTTGGCACACATATATATACCACTTAACACAAATATGCTATCACTACTACTACTAAAATAAGTTTTGATAATGGTTTTTAAACCATTTTATCCATTATTATAACTTAAATAATGATTCTATAAGTATCATAAAAAATAAAATAAACTAAGTGTATGAAGGTGATGTGTTTTAGCAATGGTTTCAGTAGAAAATTATTATCAAAACCAACATTTAATTACAATTCCTCTGGAGAATGTTTGTTAAAACCTAGTTTTGATAATAATTTTCTATTGAAACCATTATCTACTATCTATCCATGATCTTATTCACACAGCATGTTTTAGAAATTAAGGAGTTAATAATTTGATTAGTTTTTATACCATACACTTCATTTTCAGACCAAATCTAAAGCAAAAAAATAGTATGAGGGAGTTGAACCATCATAGTTATCAATAGAATTATATACCCTACATGTAACACCTAAAAATTTACTACTAAAAATTTTTATTTTAGTGGAAGACTCATTATCAAAAAAAAGCTAGATGTTACTGCCTTACTTGAGCCACTATTATCATCTGGTTGAATGGAAACACAATATACCTCACCTAACTCACATGATCTTATTGATAGTTGTTTATATCAACACCATCATGTAATAATCATGTAGATATACACAACATATATTTAAAACACATAAGGCACAACCATATAGCTATCAAGGCATTCATTAAGGAAAAAGTCTATAATTCCCCTAAGAAACCCAAATTTCATAAGGTGAGCATAACTTTTCATTTTTATTATCCTTATGCTATTCATCAATATCTCAAATATTTGATATCTTACTTAGAATTTGTTAAGTCTATTCACCTTTTAAAATCACCAAAAATCCATATTAATTAAAATGCCATTTTCTTTCCAAAAGTCTCAAAATCTCATATTAGGTAACATGTGTATTACTGAACCATCATTTTATCACCTTACTTTTGAAATAATTTATAACACCTTCAAAGCTTATTTTTCCATGATTATTTTCCATATTTTCATCAAATGACTATAATAATATTATGATAGCCAATCTACTCATATTTTTATAAAGACCTTATGGGTTTTAATATTAATGAATTTCAATCTCATATATATATCATGAAATACGTAACCCCAAATTTATATAGATACTAGGTATCGAGACTCATGCTAACTAATAATAAACACCAATGCATACTTTCATATTCTTCTCAATTTTCGATCTTACATCACAAGATATCAAAAAATAACATTATCATATGAAATTCATCCATATGATCATTACCATTATGATATTACATACAAAAATATACATTGCACATAAAAGCATTAACTATAATGTGTATCCTTACCAAAAAGGATATCGGTGACCAAGCACATAAGTTTAACCTTTTTCCTCTAAGATCACTATAAATTCACATACAAAAATGGGAATAGTACCTAATTAGAACTTAAGAATACACCAAAGGAAAGTTAAGTTAATAAAGGGTGGATATGGAGATAACAAAAACAAATGGAAAATGTCAGGCTATATGGGAGTATGGTGGAATGTATGATAGTGCTCAAGTGCTACTAGAATGAAGGATGGGATGTTCTAGAAAGGAGGTATGGAAGTTCCAAGGGAAATATCAAAGGGGAACGGGTAAGCATGCAACACACATGTAACACCTCCAAATTTACTACTGAAAAATTTCGTTTAATTAAAAGTGTTTAGCGGAAGTAAAAAGATAAAACCGTAAACTCGGGGGCATTACCGCCACACTTAGTACTAGATCGGTTCAATCCTACAGTTCTAGTACTAATTGTTAAGGCTAAATAAATTTAACATTAAACACGAATCATTAATAAAACACAAGTCATACAGAAATCAGAGTACGATTTAGGATTACAAACCAAAGAGTACGTGACAATAGTTTTTCAAAACATAAAGAATAGTACAAAAACACAACTAAAATATGATAATACAAGGTCCAATAAATGAAACGAGGTCCGGCCGAGTCACTCTCGATCTCCAAGTCAGGTTTAGGCTCAACGCTCAGCCCCACTCGATGCCTCGTAGGTGTCATAGGCATCGAAGGCATCATCCCCTACCTACACAAGCTCAGATGGGTCTTCTATTCGTGGGAATGAGCAGCACCCATGAAATGGGTGATCAGTACGCTACTTACTGAGTAAGGTAAAATATGTGCTAAGGCCAAACACAAAAACATACAACATAGCATACATGGCACATTCACATAAGCCGCATGTAGTAATTCAGATAATGAAGGCCGGCTTTGGTCCAATTAGACTTATTTTATTTTGAATCTCTGTTAAATGTAGTCATTTCACACCATAATCTTTATTAATCCATGAGAGTATGGGAACCCCACTATTATAGCCGGTGGATTGGTCACTTATAGGGTAGATGCACCTAACCACTATTATATGCCGGTGGACCGGTTTCTAGGGTAGAACGCTCCTGACCACTATTATGCCGATGGATCGGTCTAGCCCCGACTCTCGTGGTGTTTCACTGTAAGTATATAGTAGCTTTCAAATGATTCATTGGCAACATAATGTTTGGTTTGTTGAGCTCGGGATCCCCCACTATTTTAGCCGGTGGATCGGTCACTTATAGGGCAGAACGCACATAAACACTATTATATGCCGGTAGATCGGTCTCCAAGGCACCCTGGCACCTGGCCACTGTTATACCGGTGGATCGTTCTGGGCTCAGCTAAAAAATCTTAATTTTTAAGTGATTAGTATCTTATTCATGTCTTATTAGATAAAGCTTTTCACCCTTGACATACATGTCAACTACCTTCTACTTCTATCCTCCTAAGGGGGTTTGTCCCATGTCTTGAGACTCCTATGCCCCTTATCATGCCCCGACATCCATTTCCCTTTACACTTACCCTTTAATGAAAAACCCAACTCCTACGGGTGTGGGTTAGGCCTAACACCTTATGACATCAACTCCACCTACTATAACCCCCTAGGGTTTTCCCTTGGAAACTCTAATTAGACCTATGTGGCCCAACTTCCTCTAACTTACACTACCATTACTTCATTCATCGCCCCACATCTCATCTCAATTAGATCCAATCCCAAAACATATCACTTTACCTCTCGACTTCTCATATGAACGGAAAAAAAACCTAGCTAGCCACCTCAAACCCTAGTAACCTCTCCCTTTTCTCACTCAATATTCCTTTTCTCCCATGGCACCCATACTCATTCCCTACATAAAAAATTCCCATTCTTAACTCGTATTCCACTCTCCTTTAATCATTTTTACTTCCACAATTTCCATATTATCACTTCCTCCCAAAACCCTAATCGGGTCCCTTATACACCCTTACACTAACCTACGTACTATTTTTCATCCTAAGTCTCCAATCACTCCGCAACTCTCCCCTTAGCTTATTTACACCCTAAATCAACTTTTCACATGTGAAGATCACCCCCGTACAAGTTTTATCCATCCCATGCAAATTTTAAGATTCCCATGCATGGTTCCCATCTCTCATTCATTTTGGTCATTCCTTCCTCTTTAATTTTCTCTTATGGATCATGAGGTATTTTGGTCAACCTCATATCCCCCTTAATGAACTCACTTCCCATTTCTTTCTTTTTGTCCTTTCATTCCCATAGAATATTTATCAATTATCCTAGCATGCATGTCCTAGAGGGCCATATCATATCACACCATAAACACCATATATATATATCATACTCATGTCATAAGAAACACATACAAACATATCTCAACTCCAAGCTACGCTACACAAAATACAAGTTAAGGACAATCATACGATACACTACATAGCATGATATATAAAGAATCCAAGGTATACAAGTCACATAACACACATAGGCCTTAGCTACATCCTCACCTAAAGTGACACCGGATTTGGAGCACGCTCCTACAACTTCTTAGGGTTTTGGTTTGATTCACCTATAAAAGGGAAAATACTAAGCATTAGTTTCCCTCAAAAGTACCATCACTCCTTATTTTAGTCTAAGATTGGGACTATTATTATTAAAGAGAGTATTATACAAAAACTAGGGTTTTTATCTTAAATATAGTTTACTAAATATTACTAGTCAAAATATGTTTATTTTAATATTTATTGCTACACATATATTTTTAAACCTATTATCTTTGTTATTCTAATAATAGTATTGATACTAATTATAGCCAAAGAGTGATAATAGTTTTACTAATAGTAATGCTAATGCTTATAATAATAGAAACCCTAACATTTTTAAGGCTAAGTCTAATAATAGTGTTAGAATTAAAATAATAATATAATAATTGCAATACCAATAAAGTACAAATATTCCTAAAAGTAATAATGATAAAATTTATATTTTGAATAATAATAATATATGGGTTCAAATGTTCTGGTCACAATAATAATAATAAAATAATAATAATGATAATAGTAATAACTAATAATGATGCCATAGTAATAATGTTAGAGACAAAGGCATTAGGACTAATATTAATGATATTCTAATATTAAATAGTTAAATGCTAAAGCTTAAGTATTCTTCTTCTTTAATGACAAAATGATAATACGCCAACTTAGGTTTAAAAACATTAATAATAATAAAAGTAGCAATAATAATAATAATAATGATAAAAATGTTAAGTATAACAATAATAACAATAACAATGATAATAGTAACCAAAATGATAATAATAATATAAGGTCCAAATGTTTATATTAATAAATATAAGTAATGATGGACAAAGTTAGCATTAACAATATTAGTAAGGAAATAATGATAATGATAATGGTAATAATAATAGTGATAATAACAATAATAATAAAATAAATTTGGGTTAATTAGTAATAACAATAATAATAATGGCATTAATAATAAAAATACTAATACTAATAGTAATAATAATAAAAATGATAATAGTAATATAAGTGTTCAAATGTCTACCATAATAGTAAAGATAATGATAATAAGCCATATCTAGTATGAGTAATAATAGTAGGATTAATAGTGAGATTAGTAATAATAGTAATAGTAAACGAGGAAAAGTCTCAATCATAATGACACTAAGGTTGTAGGCCATCATTAATGATATTATTATTATTGGTTAGGAAAATCATAAAGTTAGGTGAAGTAGTAGTAGTAGTAGTAATAACAACAATAATAATACCACTAATAATAATAATGATAGAGATAACTGTAGTAATACTAAAGTTAATAACAATAAAAATAATAATGATAATATTATTAGTAGTAGTAATAAAAATAATAATAATAATAATAATAATAATAATAATAATAATAATAATAATAATAAGGATAACCATTTTAATGCTAAAGTTGTAGCCTTTTAGTATAACCTAGTTATAAATATTTCTGAAATTAGGTTAGGAAGTAAGGGTGACACACAATAATATTAATAATGGTAATAATAATAATAATAATAACAATGATAATACAAACTAATAATAATAAGTATAATAATAATAGTAATATTAAGGATATATTACCATTAATATTATATAAAATCATTAACACTTATAGAAAATAATTTAGGGGCTAGGGAAGTTGGAGCACCACCTCAAGTTAGTGGTGGAACCTGCGGCGGCGCGTGGCATAGGAAAACGATATTTGATAGTAATGTTATTTATGGCTCTATAATCTATGCACATGCACCAAGTACCATATTTCTTAGGAACTAGCAGGGTAGGTACACTACAAAGGCTCATACTTTCTCTCAAAAATCCTTTATCTATAAGCTCTTGTATTTGTTTTTGTAATTTTTTAGCTTTTTCTAGGTTACATCTATAAGCAGTTTTATTTGGAAGAGGCATTCTAGGAATAAGATCTATAGCATGTTCTATACCTCTTTTAGGTGGTAATCCAAAAGGTAAGTCATCAAAAAATACATCATGATACTCATCAAGAATCTTATTTAGATTAGGATTATTATGTTTTTACTCCCTAAGTTGAGATTCTTTAGCAACTAAGACATAACAAATTCCTTCTTTTTCTATGCATCTTTCCATAGCCTTTTCATGTAGAAATAATCTCTTTTTATCATCACTTAAAGGAATATCATCACATAGAGAAGGTGTTAATCTATATAGTTGTTTTCCCTTTTGTTAGAACATATTCATTAGTCACTATTGCCACGGACATCCTAAAAGTAAACCACAAGCATCCATAGGCAATAAATCACACAAAACTTCATCATGGTAGTCTCTAATGCAAAATGATACTAGGGTTCACTTATTTACCTTAGCTCCTTTATCTTTATTTAACCATTATAAAGAATAAAGTTTAGGATGATTAGTAGTCACTAAACCAAGCTTTTTGACCAATGCTTCACTAGCACATTAGTGCATGAACCACTATCAATAATGATTCTACAAACTGTATCACCTATTTTACATTTAGTTTTGAAAATTTTCACCCGTTGAGTAGGTGTTACATTAGGTTATATTTGTAACAAAATTTGAAGCATATAACATGGGTCTCCATCTTCTTCACCCATGGTTACAATATCATTAGGAGATTCGATTTCTAGGTCATCATCTTCACTAAATGCTTACATTTCTTCTATTTCATTTAAGGTCAAAGCTATTTGGTTAGTACATTCTCTAGCAAAGTGTCCATATCCTTTACACTTAAAACATTGTTTATTAGAGATCACAACCATCTTTTTTTTACCCTTTTCCTCTCGATTAATTTTTTTTATCATAAGAGGATATAGATTTATGCATGAATGATGTATTCGAATATGGTTTAGATGAAGTCAAAACATTAGATTTAACATAGGCCTTGGTCAATTTTGTTTGTTTCTCAAATTTTAATGCCGACTTAATCAAGTCATCAAGAGAATCATATGCAAACATATCAACTTTGTCACGTATCAAATTATTTAGTCCACCTAAGTATCTAGCACATTTTTGTTCTTTTCTTTCTTATACATCACATATAAGTGCAAGTTTTTCAAATTCCCTAGTGTACTCTTCCACACTAAGTAACCTTGCCTTAGAGTTTGTAATTTTTAGATACATATCTTATTCATATTTCCTAGGCACAAATTTTCTTCTTAAATGCTTTTTAAGTTTTTCCATGACTTAATTTTTTATTTCTCTTACCTTTCTCTTATCATTTTCAAGTTGTCATACCAAATCCTGGCAAACCTTTTAAATTTAAGAGTAGCAAGTTTATATTTTCTTTCATCATCATACTCTTTAAATTTAAAAATAGCTTCAATATTATGCAACCATTCAAAGAATAATTCCACATTCAATTCACCATAAGAATCAGGGAGATCTAGCTTTATACCTTCATCATCAATAGGTGTATGTCTTACTTGAGTTTGATGTGGTCTCCTATAGTTACTTGTTCCATGAGAACCTATTTCGTCTTCTCCATCATTACCCTACTCCATTTTTACATGCACACATCCTCCTTTAGCTTGGATGGTATGTCTTGTCATCCCCTCTACACTATCTTGAGTTGTTTCCATTTGATTTTGTAATTGTTAAAGCTTATCTTGGTCTGTTATTTTAGCTTTTGCACTTTGAAGCTATTGTTGGAGTTATGCATGGGTTTTAAGTTGGTTGTCCATTCAGGCGGTGAGGATCTTGATAGACTCTACCAAAGCCCGCACGTATTCACTAGCCATGACGTGATGTTGATCAATACAACTCTCAACCTCCAACAAAGAACAACAACTGAAGGTGTTCTTGGTAGATTTATGTGCAGTCGTGAGGTGTAGAATGGTTCTTAAGAGGGTTTAAGTGAATCTTGATGGTTTTTTTAATTTTTTGATCACATAAGAAATATAGGAAGGTGACCAAATGGTTTAGGATAATTCCTAGGCTAGTGAGGATAGTTTCTTAATGGAAGTTAAGTTAAGGGCACGTAGGAGAAAAGGAAAGGATGTCAAATGGAGTATTTATCTTTAGGTTGAAGATGTTCTATTAAGAAGATCTTGATGATGATAGTGGAGAAGAAAAGTATAAGTATGAAGGATGGGAGATGAATTACAAGGTTCAAATATTATAGGTAATATTCAAATCTAATGGAATTTACTGGGAGTATAAGAAATTCTATATTGAAGATATGCAATGAGAAGTGTAAGGAGAAGTGCTAGTGGTGTCGAAGTGAACTCTTTTCTTTTTTTCTTTTTTTTTTTGAGGATGGATAATGGAATGAAGAGGAAAATTTTGAAGAAAGGGAGAATCAAAACATACTTGACCTTGAGTATTGTAAATTCAATTGAAGGCGTGAAGATCTTCAAGAAAGATTGGTGCAAGAGGTATCTTCAACCTTTCTTGGATGCATGGAATTCTTGCATGCAACTATAAGAAGGTCAAAGAAACATTTGATGGATGAAAGAAAACTAAAGGAATTCAAGAGCTTTGATACCAAAAATGATGTTAATCAAAGGGAGGGAAGCGATGATCGTGAATGTCCTTGGTTGATCTTCAACCTGGGTTTGAAGATATGAAGAGAACAAAGCATGGCTTAGATGGTGTTAGGCTGCAAAAGAAAGAATCTTCAATCTAGAATTCAAAGGAAAGGGATAACTTTGAATGTTTTGGTAGACGTTCAAAGGTTTCTAACTAGGAAGATACCCCGAGCAATCTCCTATCTAGAATGCAATCTCAATAGAGAGAATACTCAGGTGTTTAACTTGTGAATTTTTTAATTAATTGGACTTCAAGCTTGTCTGTACAATGACATGGGAGGTATATATAGGAGACTTAATTAACTAGTTAGCCGACTAAATGAGTAGGAAAATAGTTGTTAACCTCCTTAACTAAAGCTAGTCTTAACCAACATGAATTAATATCCTATAATACATAACCCTAGTCGCAATATCGTCATTTAAATGATATTAATGACAAACATTACAAAGCATTACAACTAACTATGGTACATACATGAAATAACAACAAAACCCTATCTTACATGAAATATATTTTAGGATTTACAACAAGTCTAATATAACTAATGAGATCACCATATCAATATTGTTGCATTATCATCCCATGTATGCCATAGCTTTACATGCTTTGAATGCATTATACACTCTAGGTATCTTCATGAATCTTGACTTCTTCACCTTTCAAATATCTAACATACCTACAAGAACATCTTAAAGTCTTTTCAATATCAAAGATAGAAATGATAACTCCTCATTATTTTGAGAATCACTAGATGCTCCTGCAACACATTAACAACAACACATTTAGGCATAATAACACATAAAAACAAATCTACTCTTAGTATAATTTAGCCTACCAATTCCTTAGATCCAAGATTGAGCTAAAATCATCCCGATATCAACCCTTTCCAGCAACTTAAAAACCTTGCACCAAAAGTTAACAAAAACCATAAGAACACTTCAAAATAAAAAATAAAAGCAAAAACTAAAGTCTAGAATGTTTTACCCTTCTTTGGCAGAATTTTTAAAATTAAGGAAGATCTTAGGAAGATTTTCCCTCAATTAATCTAATTTTTAGCACTTAATTGTTTAGGAAAAACAATAAATGGATAAAAATCAAAATTAAAGCTGTAAAAGCCAAAATAAATTCAAAACATTGAAGGAATGGATTAGGGTTGAAGGAGTACATTATTAGGAGCCAAAGGCACAAAATTGTGAAGAAGAAAAGAGGTTGCAAGAACTTTTGGTTAAAGTTTAGATATTTAATAACTTAAATAAGTTTTATTATTATTATTATTATTATTATTATTATTATTATTATTATTATTATAATAATAATAATAATAAGAAGAAGAAGAAGAAGAATAAGAAGAAAGAAGAAGAAGAAATCAGTCAAATATAGGAGCAAAATCCTTAGGGTAAAAAAATGTCTTAAAAACTTTATTTTATATACTTTAAGAAGATACAAGTTAGTTTTAGATATTTAGGATAGATTTTGTTTAAAGAAAGTTGAGTTATAGGGGCTAATTATACCTTAAATTTGTAGAATGTTTCTATAATTTCAAAAAAAATATTTAGAACTAATTTTTAATTCATATTTAGTTTAAATATACCAAAATTTAAGTATCCCTAAAGTTACATAAAATTTCACTAGCTTAAATGCTCTTTTCATGGCTTAAAATGCAAGTAAGGATTAAGATATGATGGTAAATAGTATTTTTGTTTTTTAGGAATCAACATTTAAAATATTAAAAAGGCCTAGAAAACTCAGAAAAATCTAATAAATTTAAAGTAGATAAAATTATAAACTTTTAGAAGAATTTGATGGCTAAAGTGGTACAAAAATCCTACGAAACTCACAATTGTAAGAAGCATTAAATGATCAAAAAAAACATTTTAAAAATAAAACAAACTTAAGGGGATGTAAAAAAAAGTTTATTTAAAATTTTTTTTATAATTAAAATATTTTATAAAATTGGGTTATTAAATACACTCACTTTTTCTTTAACCAATTCATTAGCTATAAATAACCCTAATAATCTCTTCCCTTTACCTCTTTTCAACCAATAAAATGTTCTAAATTTTCTCAACACTTGTGCTCCACTCTTATCCACTTCAATCTTTCATTCTAACTCATATACGTTTTCTAATCCTTTCTCTATCTCCCACTTGTTTTATCTTTACGCAAGAAATGGTTAGATTTGGGAAAAAGTTGAGTTTCTTTTTCACCTAATTTCCTTAGAATCTTATTGAAGGTGGTAGATTCTATTTCCTTTCCCTAATTTGTATTTCTTGGTTTATAATAATTAGTTTAAGGTTAATAAATAATTACTTCTTGTTTTAAGGTTTTGGAAGTTAGGATCTTTCAACCAAAGATCTTACCTTCTTAGTAGGAAATTTTGCAAAGCTCCAAGTAAGTCATTCTTACCTTTAAAATGTGGTATGACTAAATATGTGATCTAGTGTACTCTGTAACTCTTTTATCTTTTATGTATATATGAGATTATTATTCTCTTAGTTATTCATGTTGTAGCTTTTAAGAATTTGATAACAGTATGCTTTTATGAGAAATCATGGTTGATTCTATGTGTATATAGCATATTAAGTATATAAGCATGTATAACCTCTATTTTATGAATTTGTAATGTCAATATTTGATATTTTTAGATTTTTGGAGTCTTAATCTTGTTTAAAGGTATGTTATGTGTTGTCTAGGAGCAAAAATTGACTTGGTAAGCCAAACCGATCAACTGGTCCTTTGAATAATTGACTGGTTAGCCTAAACCGATCAACCAGATATTCTATGGTAACAAACTAATTGAATAGTTTAAGGGAAATCTAGGGTTGGGCTGAGCCAAACCAATTGACTAGTTTGGCTAAAGAGTATTATTTTATTTCTCTAAATCTTAGTATGCTTTGAGTTTTGATATTACCCTATAATGTAATTCCTTTATGATGAAAGCACACATCTTATCATGAATTAACTAACCTATTGGGTAGATTAATTGATTTATAATTCATGATATCTCTAATAAGGGCCTTCGGAAGGTTTTAATGGAAAATTTAGAGTGTATATGTTATGATGATGTTAATGGATGATAAAACATATTTTTTTTAGCATAAGTGGAATAAATTAATAGATGTATTAAACTGGATAAGAACTAATGACAATTCCACCACGTGATATAGAGGTTAACAATGGTTAATATGGAATGGTTATGTGGATGTGTTGCCTTGGTTGTTATATGGGACTTATATGATAACCTAACATTCGATAATAGCACACAATTTACTTAAAGTAAAAGATTATTGAGTAGTGCATGGGTCTAGATTACCCAATCTCCGATTAGCTACCAAGGGTTAATATGCCTTTGAGCATTTATTGATTCCTTTGAGAAATATCCTAGTAGATCCCAGTGTCTTACCTAATCTAGATACTAATGATGTAATAAAGGTATCAATACTAAAGGGTCTGGTTACCTAGGTGCTTTATTGGCTTCAACCAAACTTTATGTCTTTGCTAGTTACTTGGCTTTACCCAGACTTTATGTCCATTGATGTTTAATTGGCTACAATAAGACTTTATGTCCTCTTATTTGGATAGGCTTTCATGGTATATGAGATCATGATGAGGTAATTAGTCCGTAACTTGAAAAAGAATAATTAATCTTCTAGGCTATGTAAACTTAAAAAATGTATCTATTGGGATACTCCTATATGTGGATAGTAGAAAAGCTTAGAGAGCTATGAAATAACTTGTTAAAATTCATGCGTTACTATCCAAGATATCCATGTTTTATTAGTAATCATGATGAGTTATGAGTTGTCTAAGTATTTGCAAAGCATGAAATCCTAATATATTATATGATATGACTATGATAGAGCATGTATATCTAATTGTACGCCATAAGTTTGATGTGCTTAGCATGATTTTCCTATTATGTCATGACCTTGCATGATTGTAACCCCCTTTGATGAGGTAACATGTCTTACTCACTATGTAGTGTGCTAATGTGCTCCTTTGTTAGATAACCTACTCAATCCCACAACAAAAGACCTTATGCAAGTTCTTAAGAATGGCTGGTAGTAACCTACCTTATGTTGGGTTTGGGAGACTAAGAGTATGGATACCTAAAGATATTTTGTAGGTCTTTAATGGAATAAGGTTTAGGGCCTTTCCTTATTTTCATTTTATCTCTATTTTTTTGTACCTTCAAATATTCAATTTTTAATAATTTTAGATATTTTGGGGACCTAATAAGGCCCGTGTTTGTAAACACTCAACATTAGTGTTTCCATAATATATGTTTTGCATAGTTTATTCCTTAATTTGATTTGGTTGGTTGGTTTTTTTAGCCTTATATCTAACATCAGATGAGAAAAATACATCTATCCTATATTAAGTGTGGCAGTAACACCCTATTTTTCTTAGGTGTGTTTGGTATTTTTTTTCTTTCCATAATGTTTAAAAACAATTTATTTTAGCAAAAAAATTGGGTGCTACAATTATTATTTATTTATTTATTTTCTATTTTTCATTAATTTGACAACTTTTAAAGGAAAATATGGAAAACTATTTCTTTAGTAAAATATTAATATAATTCATAAATAAGTTTCTAAAATTTATTACTAATTAATATTTATATCTCCAATTGTATATTATCAAATGGTGACAATTCAATATATTTGTTCATGCAATTGTATTTTTATCATACACGCAATCTTTTTTTTTTAATTCCCAAGGTGTATATAACATAGTGATTAAGGCTTGGATTAGTTAGTAATCACTAGTTATAAAAATAAAAAGAAAAAATTGCTAGAAAATTGAGAACTATGCAAGTTAATCAAACATTATATACAACATGGAAATCTAAATTGCCCACAAAAAATTTCCAAGCTACATGGTAAAACTCCTTATTTCCCTAGGAGTAGCTCTACTACCATCATTATGTAATGTAACATATACCAAGCAACCTGATTCTATGCTCACATGATTGAGCATTACATTTGCAATCATCTTCTTTATCATCACCAAGTATAATTACTATCACCTAAGCATCACAATGAGAATCTCAATCTCATTGGCTGGTTTTTCCACAATTTCTAATATTTAACCCCTAAAGTCTCAATTGATGGATCCAACGTGTCAAGTTTGGAAACAATGAGAGAATACTCCACCACAAAGAATTTTACTTGTTTGTATTTGAATTATCATAAGATAATAAGATAAAGAATAAGCAAGTTTATATCATAGTGTCCATAAAAGCACTCTAAAGTAGTTTTAACCTTGGAATTTGTGGGTTACTAGCCAAAGGCTTCTAGATTCTAGTCAATCTTATTTTAGGTAGTTTTAAAAAATTTAATACACCAAAGTACATACATGTATTCTAAGGGCACAAAAAGAAAAACCAATAGACATAAAAACTTTTTATCATTTTTTATATCGATCGATCAACCAATATTCAATGTTGATAACAAATGAGACCAATCACTAAAAAGGTTTCGGAAAAAAAAAAACAAAATGAATTGAATGGTCAAATAAGTGACTAGTTCTAATTGTTCTTCTTCCTTGAATCAATCACAAGTAATTACCTTTCTTTACCATATTCAACCATATAAATTCCTCTTATTGTTTGGAGGGAGTGAATCATTTATTTATAAGTGCCTCAATGAACCAATAAGATTAAGGAAGAAGTGATAAGTTTACCAATTTGAATACATAATAAAAATGATGAAGATGTATGAAAAAAAGTAGTTACCAACAATCAATTTAGAGTATAAACATCCAATATTAGATAGAAAGATAGGAGTGAGGAGACTACAATCCATATTTTTTATAATACCCCTAATTTTTGAATTAAAAAAATTCATTTTGAAGTAAATGAAAAAGCATTTGAAAAGCAAAAATTGAGAATGCTATCGCCATATCAACCATAAGAGATGTATGATCATCACTTAACCTATGCTTGATGTAAGGCAAAACAGAATAACAAATAAAAAAATGCTTGCTCATAATAACAATGCAATAGTACTAATGATAACAAGGATGAGAACAATGATATACATAGGAAGAATATGGGAGTTTACAAATCTAGATACAGGAAATCAAAGCTAAGAGTTTAAATATCTAGAAAAAAAAAACCTTCCCAACATAGTAGGAAAAATACCTCTAGCCACTTAACCCAACTCTTAAGCATAAATATAAATCTTCAATAGTAAGAAATGGTTAGCTACTGACCCACGTCATCACCCTCAAAATACTTTAACTAAATCATACCCTTATAAATTATCTTATAATCCTTAGATTAGAAGTCAAATCATCACAATAGCCACGCATATGTAGTATTAATACGTTAAAGTACTAGTAAAATAAACTACCTAAAATATGGTATGGCTCATGCACCATATTGAAGTCACATAATGTAACACTCCCATTTTTCACTAATTAAATAATTTGGTTTAAAACAATGTGGAAGATGAAAATGCAATTAGGAAAAATGAGGTGCTACCGCAATACCTAACATAAAACAAAAGCCCCCACCCCATAATAAATATAAGGCTAAAACCAACCAACCAACTTAAAAATAGAGTGCGCAAATGTAAGTTTCATAAACAATTAAAAGATTGCTTATAATCAAGGACCAAATTAGTCCTCAACCAATTCAAATACAGGGAAAAGAAAATTTATGACTATGAGGCTACCTTAGTTAGAAAATAAGATTGGGGTGTGGGTCCAAAACAATGGTCCATCACGGACCCCACAAAACCTCCAGATGTCCATGCTCTCATGCCTTAAACCCAAGCTGAGGTAGGCCCACTATTGGCTACCCCTAAAAGCCTACACATGGCTCTCTGGTGTGACCGTAGCCGGCACGCAATTTAAACCCTCTTGTTGTCAATTGTAGCACTGGTAAATAAGGGTATCGTTTTAGGTCGGGGATTGAGAGGGCTTACCTCTATTTAACTAGCTTGAAAATAAAAACTAAAAACACTAAATAACCTAAAATAAATAAATAAGAAAATAAAATACTAATGGGGGTTTATAAACATAATAATAAAATGAATAAAATAAAATAAAATAAACTAATAATGAAATTAATGGGAAATAATGGGAAACCTTAGATAAGAGAAATATGTTAGGGAAATAAAAATCCACCACTAGATTAGGTCGAAATATAATATTTATCTCTAAGTCATCATTTAATCATGAGAATGAGATCGACCAAGTTGCACACCAAACGCATGTCCATACAACTTATATTACTTCCCTTAATTAATTAATACGACCACGTGCCTATATTAACCCTATTAAATACTAGCAGTATAGCAGCAACAAGCGGCTCCTATATTTAACTAGATTTAATGCATTAATTGTAAGTGGAAGGCTGTTAATCTAAGTAACCAGACTAGTACAAAACGTATGTCTAGCTGTATTTCCTATCCTTGACCCACACGTATCGAAACGTTTTACCACTTCGGTTAGAATCACAAAACGATTAGGTTAATTGTTATCTAATCTAGCTGCAATTTATACACATATATTCTAGTATATTTAGATGGCCACCTCACATGCAAATAATCCTACATACTGTCACTTATGAGGAACCAGAACAAGGCATGCACCAAATAAACTATACTGGACAGAATTATACATATAAACGATAGCAATTAATATAGAGTCAAGAAACAATCTCACAAAACAAAGAAAATAAAATTATAATTCAAATCATAACCTAGGGTTTTAATTCATTCCCTAACAATAAACAATCAACCAACCATAATTAAAGAATTAATTACACTGAAATATATATCTAAAATATAAATTAAAAATAAGAGAAAGAAATAACTAGAAATAATTTTGAATAAAGATCAAGAATTTATTCAGATGAAAATTAATTTTATCTAAAATAAATTCTACTGGTATTAGATTCTTCCTCTAATTTTCTCTTCTCTCGGCGCTTTAATTTCCATGACAAAAATTCTTTCTCTTTTTTTATTTTTCCGGCTGACGGCTGGCGATCATCGTTGCTCTGCCTGTGCTGTTGCGTCAAGGCCTGCTTCGATTCCCGTGTTGTTGCGTCCTCTTTCTACCGTGCTTTTCCGTGTGGCGACTCGTACTCCTCAACGTCGAGCCCCTGAAGGCTTTGGCCCCCTATTCTGCCGAGCCTAAGAAGGCCTCTCGTCCGCACACTCTGTCCCCCTTCGCCGCACGCCCAAGCCTGTGTGAAGGCTATGCCTTCACTTCGCTCCCTCTGCTCTTTCTACTGCACTGCTGAAGCTTGTGCTTTTTATAATTTTTGTTGTCTTTCCACGTCAGCCCTTACGGCTGACTTTCGTTTCTCGTTTCGTGCGGCGCCTCAGCTTCCGTAGTTCTTTTCTTTTGTCTCTCCACGTCAGCCCTGCGGCTGACTCTTCTTCTCCTGCAACGTTTCGTTTGGCGTCGTTTTATTTCAGGCCTTTGGCCTTTGGCCGTTGGTCCAAAGGTCTTATTTCTTTTTTTTAATTTTCTTTTATTTAAAAAAAACAAATCCTGCAAAATAAAATTCAATAAATATTAATAAATAATATTTTATTCTAAATTTACTTAATTTATATTATTTTAGCTCAAATAATAAAATTTATGCAATTTTTACCACTTAAGCATACAACAATAATTATTCCCCTATATTAGTTAAATAAACTACCAAAAACTAAGATTATAAGGATATATAATGGGTCAAAATATGAACTCATCACACCCCCACACTTAGCTTCTTGCTTGTCCTCAAGCAAGTTATTACTCTAAACAAATAAAATTAAATTAACTAGCCACTTTTGTAGGTCTCACGATTACACTTAGCATGTGCAACAAGCCCTTTAAACCCCTAGGTCACCCATTGAGGACGAGTAAGGTCTCGTGAGGGTTTCGCAAATGATATACCCACAAAATCACACACAATTAAATAAATAAATAAATAAAATAATCAAACTACACCTAATACCCTTAACCATTTTTGTCTCAGAATCTTTTACTTTCAAACGTCGAGATTAGCAATCAATCAAAATTCAGCATTGGGAGATTTAAAGAATCAATTTCAACATATGGTTCACACATAAACATGACAAGTATGATCAGATCAATATTATGAATGAAAATCTACCACGCCTTAGTCACATCAAGATCCATCCTCACTATGGATACCCTCTATTTTTTTCTCTTAGATTCATGGCTACAAATGTATAAAAACACTCATGTATGTGAGCTAAGATGATAAAAATAACAAATGACTCACATATATAAACAAAGAAGGCTCATGTTCTTGTGGATAAAACCTCATGAAAGATATCAAATACTTGCTAAATGGACCGAACCATATGCTTAACTCTTGTGACTAATCTCCATTAGATCAAAGGCTGCTCATCTTAAGAATCAAATAGGACTTACTTATTGGTTGTAGCGGGGTTTAAGGTAAAGAAGGGTATGGAGTATTTTAGGAGTGTGGTGCTAAAAAGATCAAGAGCTAGTGGAATCTAATAATTAGATGAAATATAAGCATAACTCCACATCAATGATCAAAGATACACTTCTCCAACTTCTCAATAAAATGTAACATGAATAGAACTTTTTCAAAATCATCTCCATAACTCCCCTCTCTTCCTTATATCCTAACATTTTTTTCTTCTTTTTTTTCAATTTTTTTTTCATATATAATTTTTTTTCTTTTTTTTTACAATTCTTTTTCTCCACCAAACATAACCAATCCCCTTTCTTAGCATAAATACATATATCTCTTTCTCATACACACATACACACCCACTCTTTATATCCATAACGATCTGATTTCCTTCCACTAGCTTTAAGCAAAGGTAAGGAGATTAAAGTCCGAAGGTTATTCAATGTGGGTAATGAAAAAAAAATATATGTTCCATGTATAGGCTCAAAAGGGTTTCTATCGGGTGTATACCATGTATACACAAATCAAGTTAAGCTATTTGGTCATGTGATGAAAAATTCCTAAGCTGCCTTTATCATTTTCTCAATCAGAGCATGTTTTGACTATAAGCTTCGACTAGTACAATAGTAAGTTCTAGTAATCTCTATAGTCCATTACAAGATCTATGGCAAATAATTTGATCAAAACAATTAAATGTATATGAGGTTTACAAAGAAAATTTTGAAGCCAAGAAACATAGATGATTTTGTGTAAATTCGCTCAGAAAAAAGAAGAAGGTATATATGGTTCAAAAGCTCACTAAGGAATGTGACGAATCTCAACATGCCATGTTGGTGATTAGACAATCATACATATTCTTTCTCCATTCAAACTTAGGCACGTAGATATGTGTTCCCTATATCGAAATTAATACAAAAAATCTCCACTTGCTTTATCTCAATGTCATGATCATCTTTTCGTTAGATTTCAAAGATATATTCCTCATTAACTAGTTAAGGGTTCCTACGACTCTAAAAACACTAAACACTCTAAAAATAATCGAAATAATTTTTTTTTGAAAACAATAAATTGTTTTTTTTTAAATAATAAAACACATATACCCCCACACTTAAATCACACATTGTCCTCAATGTGGAAACAACTAAAGAAACATGTAATTTAATGTATGGAGAAAACAAAATAAATAAATAAATAACTAAAGGATAGAAAACTCCCTTTTGACTTTGGGTTGCTTCCCAAGTAGCGCTTGTTTTTATGTCTTCAGCCTGACATTGTAGTGGTCTACTCGTTCAGTGTGGGTCCATCTTGTAGATGCACCTCTTCAACGTTATGCTCCACAAATGACTCATAATAGGGCTTAAGCCTAAGACCGTTGACCTTGAACTCATTCCCCGTCTTCTCACTTTTAATCTATATTGCACCATAAGGGAAAACATGAGTAACAATAAAAGGACCAACCCATCTAGAACGCAACTTACCTGGAAATAAGTAAAGACGCGAGTGGTAGAGTAGCACTTTTTGTCCTACAACAAATGACTTTCCATGAATCATCTTATTATGAAAAGCTTTTGTCTTTTCCTTATATACCATAGCACTTTCAAAAGCGTCATCCCTTATTTCTTCTAATTCATGAAGTTGTAGCTTCCTATGTGTTCCAGCAGAGTCAATACTCATGTTCAAGTTCTTAACAGCCCACCATGCCTTGTATTCAAGCTCCATCGGTAGATGGCATGCCTTTCCATAAACGAGTTGAAATGCCCCGAAAAATTCTAATCTTAAATATTATATTTAAATGAGATTTTATCATAAATATTAATTAAATAAATTATTTTGATTAAAATAAAAGAAAATTAATTAGGGAAAATCAAGAATAAATTTATAAGTATGTTAATTAAGAGAAATTGGGTATTTTAGCTAATTAAGGATTTGTATTTTAGAAATTAACTAAATAAATTATTTTATTTAAAATAATGAGGAGAAAATAGTTTCAAATTAATGTTAATTTTATAAATAAATTAATGGAAGAAAATTAGGGTGTTTTGCTAATTAAAATGGAATTTATGGATAATATTTTAAATATCCTAATTTAGCCTAAAAAGGGATTTAAATATTATTTTATTTAAATATTATTATTTTTAAATATTCTAAATATTCAGATTAATTTAATTGACCCTAAACTAATTATTTTTCTCCTTTCCTTTTTCCTTTTTTTCTTTTTCTTTCTTCCTTTTTCCTTACCTTTTTCTTTCTTTTTCTTCTTTTTCTTTTTCCTCTTCTTTTCCCCGACTGGGCCAGCCGCGGCCCAGCCCGCGCCGTCGCCCTTCTTCCGTCCTCGGAGCGCTGTGTTTTTCCCGTTTTATGCCTGAACCTCGTCGTTCCATTTAATGAATCCTTAACCCACGCCCGACCGCCCGGTTCTTCCTTTTTCTTTTCTTTCCCGGCCGACCCGACCGCCTCCCTCTCTTCTTCCTTCTTCCTCCTTCCTCCTCCGTCGACGCTGCTGCACCTTTCGACCCCGTCAATGGCTTCTCCGGCTAGGGTAATTAATACCGGCCATTTCTTGTCTCATTGCCTTCCTATTAACTCCAGGAATAAATTGGCATAATTTTCGTGCCTTAAATCTCGCCCGTTTCTTCTCCCCAACGTTGCGAATCTTCGAACCAACCCAAACATCGACCGACCGTTTTCAGACGCCGGCTGCCCAAATTATTGCATTTAAAACTTCCATTTCGACCTCCAGCTCCTCTTTATCCATTCCAACATCTATAAATAGCCTTGTTATAGGAGTTTTTAGAATTTGTTCTTCCCCGAAACCCTCGGCCCGAGCTGCCTCCACCCCAACTTTAGACGCCGTTTCCTCCGCCGATAGCCAACTTCAACGCCACTGCCGCATTCCAAATTATTCCCTGCAACGTCCTCTAATTAACTAAACCATTCTAACCTCTCGATTCTTCTTGTACGAGCCTAAATAATCATGCAAAGTTAGATGCTCGTTTCGCCGGAATTTTGACCCCGAAGCCTTAAACCGCCTTCCACCGCCGTGCGCCGCCACCTTTGGCTGCACCACCACCATCATTTTGTCCCTCTACTCTTGGGCAACAATAAACACCTCTTATATCACCTCAATTCTCCCTATCTTTTTCCCAACATTCATCTTTCCCTCTTTTCTTCTGTTTTTCCGGCCACCGTCGCCGCCGCCGTGAACCACCGCCGGTGCCACCTATCCCCACCAGCTTAAGGTTGAACCCTAGACCCTCTCAACCATTTTCCATATTATTATAAGCCTTGATTTAATTTATTTCAATTATTTGCATATAATTACCATTATTATTATTCTTAATATTTATATTCTTAATATGTTTTATTATTATTTGATGAGAAATTTTATTCTGAATTGTACTTGCAGGGTGGAGAGTGGTAATAAAACAATATTATTGATAGTTTCGAATTTTAAGTTATTAATTGAATTATTATGGGATTATTATCATTCTTCTTCTTATTATTATTATTAATATTATAATTATTAGAATAATTATTATTATCGTTTTATTTTTTATTCTGGAAAATCTTAGGCCCTAATTTTGTATTAACATTCGCACTTATTTATTTTAGTATTATTGTTTATACTGTTCTTATAACCATTAATAATAATATTATCATTATCTTTATTATTTCAATATTATTATATATGTTATTAATTTTATTATTAATATTAAATAAATGGTAAGTCATTAGTTATTTGAAAACTTATATGATATTTTTATTGTTATTATTATTATTATTATTATTGTTATTATTATTTATATTCTCATTGATAGTAGCTTTATTAATTTTGATATTATTATATTAGTATCATTGTTATTATTAGGGTAAAGTCTTTTACCCTATATTATCAAGGTTTATAATATCTCTATTATTTTTATGTCTTTAGCAAAGTTAGAATTTTGTTAAGGTTATTTTATTCATATGTTATTATTTGGTCTAAGCCCTAAGGAGGCGTAGGAACGTGCTCCAAGACCGGTGTCGTTTTAAGTAAGGGGTGCTAAGGCCTTTTATGTGCTAATGTGCATTGTGTGATTCATATGCTATGCATTCTATGTTTATGATTATTAATTATGCCGTATATGATATGACATGGAGTTGAAGTATGCTTTTGTATGGCATGTGTATTATTTGTGTATGACCCTGTAAGACATGCATGTGAGGATGTTGATATGATTTTATGTGGGAGAAAGGATGAAAAAGGAGGATGGGGAAGGAAGTTGACTAAGGGAAGTGAGTTGACCTAATTTTATGAATTTATGAGGAATAATCTATTGCATGGTTTTATTTGGAAGAATGAAATCTAAGATGTTATATGGGAGAATCAAATTATTATTCGTGAGGAAGAATCTAATTTATGATTTAATTGGGAGAATCTCATTTATAATATTATTTGGGAGAATCTAATTTGTGATTTGTCTGGTAGAATCCGATTTATGGTTTTACTTGTGAGATTCTAATTTATGATTTTATGTGAGAGAATCTAACTTATGATTTGATTGGGAGAATCTAGTTTATGATTTGTTTGGTGGAATCTAATTTATGGTTTTGCTCGGGAGATTCTGATTTATGATTTTATGTGGGAGAATCTAACTTATGGTCTTATATGGAAAAATCTAATTTGTGATTATGAATGGGAGAATATAATCAATTGTAAGGTATGGACAAATCTTTGGGTTTTCTATGGTTTTAATCTAGGGTTTGGTATGGATGGATCTTTGGTTTTATGTGGGTTGAATTTAGGGTTCTGTATAACGAAGGTATTAAGGTTTACATGGTGGTTTTAATAGTTGCATGGTGGTATTAGGGTTTGTATGGTGGTATTAATGATTTCATGGTGGTATTAGGGTTGCATGGTTACATCATGGTATTAAGGATTGGCATGGGACATATAATGGATGCATGGGAGTGAAATTTGCGTATGAACGTTGATTTGGGATTGTGAGGAAAGTAATATAAGCGTTGTTGAGGGGTTGAATACTTTGGATGGAAATAGTACATGGAGCATTATATGGGTACGTAGGAAACCGAGTTAGGGTTGTTGTGGTTGTTGGGAGCCTTGGTGGTATCATATACACTTGGGAATTAAAGTGTAATTATGAGGATGTTATTTATGAGTTGTGGTGTGTGGAGTGTTAAAATGATTTGGGTTGTGTGAGGTGGAGTGAGATGGGCCACTGAGGCCTGAATTAGGGTTTCGGGATAACCCTAGATTGAGATATGGAGTGGACTTGGGGGATATGTGTTGAAGGGAATGATTCGTGCATGTCTATGGTGAAAGCTTGGAATAAAATACTTAAGACACTAATTACTTAAAGTGGAAGATCGTTGAGACGGGACCAACCGATCCACCGGTTCGGAATAGTGGTTAGGGTGTTTACCCTATGTGTGACCGATCCACCGGCTATAATAGTGGTTAGGACATGATGTCCTATGCGTAACCGATCCACCGGTTATAATAGTGGGGGTTCCCGAGCTCAACAACCGCAAACTAGAGTTTTGCTAAAATGCCTAAAAGATACTAATTACTTACAGTTGAACACCATGCGTGCCGGAGCCAACCGATCCACCGGTTAGGAATAGTGGTTAGGACGCGTAGTCCTATGTGTATCCGATCCACCGGCTATAATAGTGGTTAGGGTATGATACCCTATGCGCCTCCGATCCACTGGCTATAATAGTGGGGGCTTCCGTTTTCGCATGGATTTGATTAAAAGACATGATGTGTATCGAATTCCGATAAGAGATTAATTAAATAATTAATCTGGACTATGATTGGGCCTTTGTACTTTTACCTGAATTGTTCTTATACCTTTATGTTGTTATGTTAGATTATGCCCTGTTATTATTCTGCATGGATTATGTGCTTACGTGTTGGCCTTAGTGCTCGGTTACCTTACTCAGTACGTAGCGTACTGATCACCCTTTTTATGGGTGCTGCTCATTCCCACGAGTAGTATGCCCTTCTGATTTGTGCAGGTGGGCGAGACATCAGTTGGGGCTGAATGTTGAGCATGTTTGGCTCGAGATTCAAGAGAGTTGTGGCCATATTATAGTCTTTATATGACTCTAATTCTTTTTGTTAATCTTTTATCGGTTGTAAGTTTAATTCTCTTTTGGAAATGAATTACATTTCTTGATGCGTACTCTGATTTTGTTTTACAACCGTTTAATGCTTATTTGGAAATTGAATTGTATTGATTATTTCTTTTCTTAGCCTTAGCACTTGGTACTGGAACGGTCGGAGAGAACCGGTCTGGTACTAAGTGTGGCGGTAACACTTCCAGAATTCACAGGTTTCCAGTGCTTCTAATTTAATTGCTTCCGCTTTTTAAAAAAAAATTAGTGAATTTTGGGGTGTTACACGAGTCGAAAGGGAGACATTCCTATGGGCGTTTTATAGGCTGTCCTATAAGCCCACAAAGCGTCATTCAGCCTTTGGCTCCAGTCCTTTCGATTTGGGTTCACAGTTCTCTCTAGTATCTTCTTGATTTCTCGGTTGGAAACTTCAGCTTGCCCGCTAGTTTGAGGATGGTAGGGGGTAGAGACTTTATGTGTCACCCCATACTTGCGTAGCAAGGCATCAATTGTCCTATTACAAAAATGTGATCCTCCATCACTAATGATCACTCTAGGCATACCAAACCTAGAGAAAATGTGAGATTGAAGAAACCCTACAACTACACGAGAATCATTAGTCTGCGTGGCAATCGCTTCCACCCATTTTGATACATAGTCTACTGCAAGAAGAACATAGAGAAAACCTTTAGAAGATGGAAAAGGTCCCATAAAGTCAATGCCCCATACGTCAAAAATTTCTACGACTATAATAGAAGTTAAGGGCATCTGGTCTCTAGGACCAATATTACTTGATCTCTGACATCTATCACATCTCATACAGTAATCATTTGCATCGCTGAATAGTGATGGCCAATAAAAACCTGCTTCTAGGACCTTAAAGGCAGTCTTTTTAGCACCAAAATGTCCTCCACAATGCAATGTATGACAATGTACTAGAATATGTTTGAATTCTGAATCAGGAACACATCTCCTAATTATACCATCAATACTGAATTTCCACAAATAGGGGTCATCCCAAACATATTGGGATGCTTCTTTTCTAATTTTCATTCTTATAGAACGTGGCATGTCGGTGGGCAACTTATGTGTTACCAAATAATTTACTATATCGGCAAACCATGGTGTACTTACCTGTATCCCAAAGAGCTGCTCATCCGGGAAGTTCTCAATTAATGGTATGGGTTCACCGTCTTGAATCATTCGACTCAGATGATCTGCCACTACATTCTCACTACCTCTCTTGTCCTTAATTTCCACATCAAATTCTTGTAACAAGAGTACCCATCGTATCAATCTTGGCTTTGCGTCTTTTTTAGACAATAGATACTTCAAAGCTGCGTGGTCAGTAAATATGGTAACTTTAGCTTGAAGCAAATATGACCTAAATTTCTCAAGAGCAAATACCACGGCCAATAGTTCTTTCTCAGTAGTTGAGTAATTCAACTGAGAATCATTCAGAGTCCTTGAAGCGTAGTAGATGGCGTATGGCTTTTTATCTTTTCGTTGTCCTAAGACTGTCCCAATTGCATAGTCAGAGGCATCACACATAATTTCAAATGGTAGGGACCAATCTGGCGGTAATATCATTGGAGCAGTAGTCAAAAGCCTTTTTAGCTTGTCAAATGCTTGTTGGCATTCTTTGCTCCATTCAAATATCACCTCCTTTTGTAAGAGGCATGTCAATGGTCGTGCAATGCTGGAGAAGTCTTTTATAAACCTGCGGTAGAAACCTGCATGTCCAAGAAAAGAACGCACCTCTCTCACGCAAGTGGGAGAGGGTAAGTAACGCACAGTATCTATTTTAGCCTTATCAACCTCTAACCCCCTGGATGATACAACATGACCGAGTACAATTCCTTGTGTTACCATGAAATGACACTTTTCCCAATTAAGCACAAGGTTAGTTTCTTCACATCATTTCAAAATTAAAGTCAAATTTTCGAGACAAGATTCAAAAGTATCACCAAAGACACTAAAATCATCCATGAAAACCTCAATAATTTTCTCAACGTAGTTAGAGAAAATACTAACCATACATCTTTGGAATGTACCAGGGGCATTGCATAGCCCGAAGGGCATGCGTCGATAAGCAAATATGTCAAATGGACATGTGAAAGTCGTCTTCTCTTGATCCTCCTCTGCTATGTGAATTTGGTTGTAACCGGAGTACCCATCTAGAAAGCAATAGTAGGAATGACCAGCCAATCTCTCAAGCATTTGATCAATGAATGGTAGTGGGAAGTGGTCTTTCCTTGTTGTGGCATTCAGTTTCCTGTAGTCAATGCATACTCGGTATCCCGTCACTGTCCTTTGAGGGACAAATTCATTCTCCTCGTTCTTCACCACTGTAACCCCTGATTTTTTAGGCACCACGTGTATAAGTGCCACCCATTTAGAATCTGAGATAGGGTAGATAACTTCACAATCTAATAACTTGATGATCTCTTTCTTCACTACTTCCATCATAGGAGGATTAAGCCTACGTTGAGCTTCCCTAGTTGGCTTTACTCCCTCCTCAAGAAGTATGTGATGAACACACATAGTAGGGCTTATTCCCTTGATGTCTGCTAGCGTCCATCCAATAGCGGTCTTGTGAATCTTGAGAACTCCTAAAAGCTTCCTCTCTTCTTCCTCTGTTAACTTTGAAGATATGATCACAGGAAGGGTATCATTATCTCCTAGGTAAGCATACATCAAGTGATCTAGTAATGGAATGAGTTCTAAAATGGGGGCCTGAATCACCGAAGGTATGGGCTTGTTAGTTGATAAGGGAATTGAAAAAGGAGGGAATCCATACCGATATGGAGGGTTTGCCTCCATGTGAGCTATAACATTCACAAGATGTGGTGAAAGTATTACTTCTATTTCCTCCAATGGAATCATTTCCCCCTTTTTATCCAATCCTAAAATTTTCACAAGAGTGATATCTAATGGGTCCTCCTTGACCTCCTCAAAATAATCTTGTACAAAAAAATCAATAGTGTTAATAGTAAAACAAGAATGATCATCCATCGGGTATCTCATAGTATTGAAAATGTTGAAACTTATGACTTCCCCATCAAATTCCATGGTAAGAGAACTAGTATGAACATCTATTTTTGTACGAGCAGTTCTCATGAAAGGTCTTCCCAATACCAATGGCATTGAACTTGAGATGCTATCATCCATATCCAACACATAAAATTCTGCTGGGAAAATAAGTGTATCAACCTGCATAAGGACGTCTTCTACAAGCCCCTTAGGGAATGCGTTAGAACGATCAGCAAGTTGAATAATCACATTATCTTTTTTAAGCTCTCCTAAACCTAAAGATGCATAAATAGAATATGACATAACATTAATAAATGCACCTAGGTCTAGCATGGCATTTTCAAACTTATTGTTACCAATTACACATGGAACTGTAAAACTTCCAGGATCCTTGCATTTTGGAGGTAGCTTCCTTTGTATCACCACAGACAATTGCTCACTCATCCTCGCTACTTCCTTCTCCCGTAATCTTTTCCTCATGGTGCACAACTCCTCTAAGAATTTTGCATATTTAGGCACTTGTTTGATAGCCTCTAGGAGTGGAATGTTTATTTTCACCTTCTTAAATGTATCCAAAATTGCTTGATCACTCTCATCTTTCTTTGATTTGGATAACCTGCTAGGAAAAGGAGCTGCAGAAATAGGATTAGTTATAACATTATTAGGAATGGTAGAGGATTTACTATTCTTAGAACTTTCAAATTTCAGTTCATTAGCTGTTCCATCACTCGTTTGTCGGTTTTCGCTTTTATTTTCTTGTTTCTTCACGCTCTCCGCCTCTTTTGTAGTGGGATCTTCTTCCAATTGCTCTAAGACCTCTTTAGACTTATTTGGAGCATTCTCACATATTTTACCACTTCTGGTTACTACCGCATTAGCCGATTCAAGGCTTCCCTTTGGATTTGGTATGGTACTGCTTGGTAGTTTCCCATGATCATGTATATGGTTGAGCTTGGCTACTACTTCTCCCATCTAATGCTCTATATCTGACACTCTCTTATTCATGGACAATTGGCTTTGTATAAGTTGATTTTGTCCGTCTGCTAGCTGTTTTTGACTATTTGTCAGTGCTTCAAGCATCTTATCATATTTGTCATTAGTCTGAGAGGATCCTCCTTGTTGTTTTTGATAAAAACCTGGTGCTACTTGGTTGAAACCTGGAGGATTAAGAACATTATTATTATCTTTCCAACGAAAATTTAGATGGTTACGCATACCTGGATGGTAAGTATTTGAAAACCTGATGGCATTAGCTTGTTCATTGTCCTCTCCTCCTCTTATCTGTGGACATTTCTCACATGGATGTCCTATTGCTGAACACACTCCGCATGTGGTAACAATTCCAGTAGCTGATGCAATCTATGAAACAAGATTAGTGAGTTGGTGAAGTCTATCATCAAATTGATTTACTCTCACCTCATTTACTTTTTCACGAATAGAAAGACCATCATATTGTTGTGCAGTGGAGGCTCGATTTTTCAATAGCTCTTGTGCTGAAATAGGATCTTTGTCCATAAACGAACCACCACTTGCTGCATCCAACATATTCCTTTCAAGTGGAGTGAGACCTTCATAGAAATATTGTAATAGATTCTCTTCCCTCATCCCGTGTTGTGGGCATTGTGAAAGCAAAGCCTTATATCTATTGTAGTATGCATGAAATGATTTATCAGGCTCTTGCTGGATCCCAATGATCCTCTTTCTGAGTACCGTGACACGTGATGCTGGAAAATATTTATCTAAGAAAGCACTTGCTAAGTTATCTCATGAGTATATTTGTCCTATTGATAACTCATAAAGCCAGTCTTTCGCGCCATCCATCAAGGCAAATGGAAATGCCTTGAGCTTCAAGATTTGAAGATCTGCCTCTTTGGGGCACATGGAGACACAAGCAAATTGAAATTCCTTTAAGAATTTATTTGGATCTTCACTTGGGAGACCATAGAATGTTGGAAGACGATGAAGTAGGCTGGACTTTAACTCGAAATCCCTTTCTTTCCCTTCAGCTGGCTCAGGATAGCCTATGCATGTAGGTACAGCTTCAGCTATGTTATGAGCTGCTAGCTCCCGTAAACTTCTATTATCTTCCATTTGAGTGAAATAGATAGAACCGGTTGATGATGATGGAGAACCAGAAACTCTTGACTTTCTAATCTCTCGAATGAACTTTTCTATCTCAAGATTCACTGGTATCAACTCTCCTTGTGCTTTTCTTCTCGTGTGCATTCACCAGTGGATACCTGAAATAAGAAAAACACTTTAACTGAGTAAACCGTACTAAAAAGAAATAAAATAAATAAATAAATAAAAACAAACTAAGAAACCTTGCTAGTATAATATAGGCAAAGTTACCAATCCCCGGCAATGGCGCCAAAAATTGGTGTGACCGTAGCCGACACGCAATTTAAACCCTCTTGTTGTCAATTGTAGCACTGGTAAATAAGGGTATCGTTCTAGGCCGGGGATTGAGAGGGCTCACCTCTATTTAACTAGCTTGAAAATAAAAACTAAAAACACTAAATAACCTAAAATAAATAAATAAGAAAATAAAATACTAATGGGGGTTTATAAAAATAATAATAAAATGAATAAAAATAAAATAAAATAAACTAATAATGAAACTAATGGAAAAAAATGGGAAACCGCAGATATGAGAAATATGTTAGGGAAATAAAAACCCACCACTAGATTAGGTCGAAATATAATATTTATCTCTAAGTCATCCTTTAATCGTGAGAATGAGATCGACCAAGTTGCACACCAAACGCAGGTCCATACACCTTATATTACTTCCCTTAATTAATTAATACGACCACGTGCCTATATTAACCCTATTAAATACTAGCAGTATAGCAGCAACAAGCGGCTCCTATATTTAACTAGATTTAATGCATTAAGTGTAAGTGGAAGGCTGTCAATCTAAGTACCCAGACTAGTACAAAACGTATGTCTAGCTGTATTTCCTATCCTTTCTCTTTTTTCCTTTTTTCGGCTGACGGCTGGCGTTCGTCGTTGCTCTGCCTGTGCTGTTGCGTCAAGGCCTGCTTCGATTCCCGTGTTGTTGCGTCCTCTTTCTACCGTGCTTTTCCATGTGGCGGCTCGTACTCCTCAGCGTCGAGCCCCTGAAGGCTCTAGCGCCCTGTTCTGCCGAGCCTAAGAAGGCCTCTCGTCCGCACACTCTATCCCCCTTTGCCGCACGCCCAAGCCTGTGTGAAGGCTATGCCTTCACTTTGCTCCCTCTGCTCTTTCTGCCGCACTGCTGATGCTTGTGCTTTTTATAATTTTTGTTGTCTTTCCATGTCAGCCCTTACCGTTGACTTCGTTTCTCGTTTCGTGCGGCGCCTCAGCTTCCGTAGTTCTTTTCTTTTGTCGCTCCACGTCAGCCCTGCGGCTGACTCTTCTTCTCCTGCAACGTTCCGTTTGGCGTCGTTTTATTTCAGGCCTTTGGCCGTTGGTCCAAAGGTCTTGTTTATTTTTTTTTAATTTTCGTTTATTTAAAAAAGCAAATCCTGCAAAATAAAATTCAATAAATATTAAAAAATAATATTTTATTCTAAATTTACTTAATTTATATCATTTTAGCTCAAATAATAAAATTTATGCAATTTTTACCACTTAAGCATAAAACAATAATTATTCCCCTATATTAGTTAAATAAACTACCAAAAACTAAGATTATAAGGGTATAAAATGTGTCAAAATATGAACTCATCACTCTTTCCTCATAGGAATAAGTAGGTGAATGAGCAACGGGCACATTAGTACACGATGTACTAAGTAAGTCAAGTTGCTTCCTTAATAGAACCACAAGTGTGCGATGCAAAATCTTTTATAACATGGATATCATATTTAACATATATCATGCAAATGCTATACACATTAAGGTTGTAATACACTAGAGTATACTATCATACATAACCCAGGCAACACATAATATATAATGTTTATCTTCATATTATAATAACATAGGTAATTGCACATATACTAGACAAATTAATTCAGACAACTACAAGGTTTTATTTTCCAACTTTCTCCACTAATTGGATTATACTATTTCCTTATCCATTTATTGATATAGGTTAAATCGTGGTCAATCTTTATAATTATTATACAGATGGTCATTTAAGACATTATATAAGTGTGCATATCAGCTTTTTCCCTTTTCATCATTTAACCCATTGTTACCATTAGTATCCACTTTTTGTCATTCCACTCATTCATTAACAAGGTTTTATCATCCATTTACTTATCATCAAGCTATGGATTGTGCACCATCCCATGGTCTCACATAATATGATAGCCTATCTAAATAAAGGGATATAAAGTCCAGAAACAAGCTAATCCCCAAAGCAAATATAAGTCCATGTCAAAACCAATCACTAGAATAGATATAAGGCTAGGCTAAAGCCAACTAACTAGGTAACTAGACCCTTTAGTTCAATTCCTCCTAGTACATCATCAATATTTAGAGTAGGTAAGGCACCTGAACCTCTAAGGATCCTACACGAAGGAAAAGCCTAAAGGTACTAATAAATGCTTGAAGGTAGACTAACTCCTAGTAGATAAATGAGGATCGGGTAAAATAGACCCAAACATAAATTGATTGTCTTTTGCTTTACATGATTAGTATATTATTCATGAGTTTAAGTGATCACACAAGTCCCATGTAAAGAAAAAGCAAGGCATTCATAAATTTCTTCCCTATTAATGTTTTCCATTTCCCAACCATATGGGGTTTCCATTTATTCTTATCCAATAGTATTATCCAACATATAATATTACTCAAGCACATGTAGCGCTTCATTACCCATTTCTTAAAAACCATCACATTTCATAAGTGGTATAACTGTTTAGCCTTTAGAATACTTATTGAGTATGTCACAGATTATGGCCCATTTAATCCATTCATTAGGTCATTAATTTCTAATAAAATCTTTATTTTATCCCTTTAATAATCATGGGACAGTCTCATGCATAGCTTCAAAGTATAACTAAACCGAAAGGAATCAAATCACACAAACCAACCAAACCAATTGATCGATCTAACCCAACTAGTCATTAGTTCAGGATGACCAGTCGATTGGTTATGTCTAACTAATCACTAGGTTTAAGAATAGAGAAAGACCAATACAGGCTTACCTGTAATGCCCAACACTTTTATGTAATTAATGGATGAGATTTTTTGACAAAATTTAGACCTTCAATTTTAATTCAATGATATGATTTGATTTGGAATATAATTATATTTGGAATCATGTTAGAAAATAGAGTTTATTGAGTTTTATAAGCAAACCCATTGACTGGTTCCATAAGCCAATTGACTAGTTTGTTGTTTTAACCAAATTAAGTTCCTCAACCAAACTAATCTACTAGTTGGGGGAAGCTGATTAACTAGTGGATGAAATGTTGACTAGTAGACCTAAATTGATCGAGTGGTTTATCAAGCTGGTCATGTTTTCAAATTTTATTTTTCTAGAAAAATTACTTACACTAAAATAGAACCTTACCAGCTCATATGAATTGTCCCTTAGAGAATCCTAACCATTGTTATGATGCATTTAACCCAAAATATTACCTCAATTTGTTATGGAGGTTGATTGAGACACATGAGGGAGAGATGTGACATTAGCTATTATCTTCTTCATCTTCTCTCCTCTGCATGATTTCAATGATCAATTGCTTTTCACCTCAAGCATGCTTCTAAGCAATTAGAAGATTTTTTTCCACGCTAACCTCCCATTTCTTCTTCAATGTATGAGAATTTTAGTCTATTTAACCTAAGTTCCCTAGAGTCACATATTGAACTTGGGAGAATATGTCAGCAAATCCCAGGTAAATCTATTTATTCTTATTGAATTCAAATGGTCACAAGTAGGGCCTTGAGTTGCTTCCCTAACCCTCTATGTTTCCCTTTAATTGGTTGGCTATAAATAGCCTCAATCCTCCCCGCATTGCACTTTCTTTCAAGTACCAAAATTCCACTGAATTCTACATTCTATTCTTTTCTCTCCACACTTCGAGCACTTACTAATTTATTTGCACAATCTCCTAATCCTACCTCTAGCTCTATCTTGTTTTAATTATTAAGTAAGACAAAGTTACATTTTTGGAAAAATATTAAGTGGTCTAGTTGAGCTTTTCTTAGTTTTTTTTAGTGGTATGTCCTTCTCCCTTCTATCCTCTTTTTAGAAATTTGATGAATTATTGGTATAATACATGAGTTAAGATTTTGGTTTTTAAGGTTTTGAGAGTTCAAGGTTTTACAAACTTGGAAATTTTATTTTTAAGGGGATTTAGCCTACATTAAGTAGGTAATTCTTGGTCTTAAAATGTTATCGTGTGTTTATACATGAAAAGTGATATCTCAATTGGTATGTGTTGGTTTGAGGAAAATGTAGTTGTATGCATGAATTTCATGCTGAAATGGCATAAAATGGAGAAAGAGCATGAAAATGGAAAAAATGGGATATGATGATGTTGGGTGGAGAAATGCATGTTAAGCTGGTTAGGAATATGTTAGTTGATGTTGATGTATGATCTAATGTAGTTAGAAATGATTACCACACAAGAATCTATATGAAGTTTGTGAATTGATACTGTGTTAGGGTAAACCAATCAATCGGCTAGGTCAAACCAATCGACTGGTTCCTTAAACAGTCAACTACATAACCTTAACAAATTTGAATTTTAAATAGAAATGAAGGATTAACATAGCACACCCTAATGGAAAAATAGGGAATTCTCAATTGAACCACTCAACCTTTTTCCCAAATCTAACTCTGTCTTACTTAATAATTAAAATAAGAGGGAGCTAGAGAAAGGATAAAAAGAGTGAAAAATATTCAACTACAAAGCTCGAAATGCAGAAATGGGGAAAGATGAATAAAAAGAGTTAGGAATTTTTGGTGGGTCAAAGAAAGGTGAACAAAATGAGTAATTAGGGCTATTTATAGCCAACCAATTGAGAAGAATCATATAGTGGTCAGGAGCAATTCAAAAACCTTAATTTTTATCATTTAAATTCAAGCTAAATAGACAGATTTCATCTAAGATATGTTGACCTATTCTTTAGAGCTCAAATGGTGTTTCTAGAGAATGCAGGTTAGTTAATCCAGAGATGAAATTCACGGGAGGAGTAATAGAAAATTAGTGTGGAAGGAATCTTCCAGCTTATTAGAATTGTGCCTAAGATAAAAACATTGACCCCAAAAATGTGCATAGGAAAGAGGTGGAAGAAGATAAAGCTGAGGACATCCCCTCCCCCTCAATTGTCCCAATCCATCCTCTAGATCAATCTGAGGTAACATTTTGGGCTAAATATATTATGAAAAAGGCTAAGAATCTCTTAGGATCATTTCGGAATGGGTTAACAAGGTTCCATTTCAGTATAAAAAATTTTCTCAAAAAATTGAGTTTCAAAAATATGCCTAACTCGACTAACCGATCAATCAGTTTGGCCTACCAACTGATTATTCTTCAAACCAGTCACTCTGGTTAGTTGAGTAAAACCATTTTGCTCAAATGATGAACCAATCAATCAGTTCGCTTGAAAAACTCAATAACGTTCATTTTCCAACCTTATTTTAAATCAAACTTTACCTCAAACTAAATTATAATACCAAATCAAAATCAAATATCTAAAAACGGAATAATTCTTATTCGAACATTTTCCAAAAAGGTAGGGTATTACATATAATAGTATGGTGATAAGTATACCAATATAAATTAACACTCAAGCTCATGGCAATAATATAATAAGGCATGCTTAAATGGAAATTATGGAAGAATAGTAATAAAGTAAATGCATCACAACCCAATCAATGTAAACCATATTATAATTATTCCTTTAGTGATCACATAAATTTTAGTTATTAAGATAGTTTGTTCGACAGCACCCATGTAACACCCCCAAATTTACTACTGAAAATTTTTTATTAATTAAAAGGGTTTAGCGGAAGTAAAAAGATATAATCATAAACTCGGGGGCATTACCGCCACACTCAGTACCAGATCAGTTCACTCATACCGTTCCAGTTCTAAGTGCTAAGGCTAAATAAAGTTAACATTAAACATGAATCAATAATAAAAAACAAGTCATACAGAAATCAAAGTGCGGATTAGGATTACAAACCAAAGAGTACGTGAGTAGGGTTTTTTTATAAAAAAACATAAAGCATAGTACAAAAACACAACTAAAATATGATAATACAGGGCCCAATAAAATAAATAGAGTCTGGGCGAGTCGCTCTTGATCCCCAAGTCAGGTTTAGGCTCAATGCTCAGCCCCACCCGATGCCTCGTAGGTGTCGTAGGCATCGAAGACATCATCCCCCACCTGCACAAGCTCAGATGGGTCTTCTGCTCGTGGGAATGAGCAGCACCCATGAACGAGTGATCAGTACGCTACGTACTGAGTAAGGTAACAGATGCGCTAAGGCCAACACATAGAGCATATAGCATAAGAATGAGCATGTAGGAAACATACAATGATACATGTAATAAGGTCTGGTTACTTTTCAGGTAACTTATTATTTATTATCCTTAATAATACATTCATTCCACACATACTCTTTAATAGTCCATGTGAGTGCGGGAACCCCACTACTATAGCTGGTGAACCGGAATAGATACATATAGGGCAAAACGCTCCTGACCACTATTATTTGTCGGTGGATCGGTCTCTAGGGCAGAATGCTATGGCCACTATTATTCGCCGGTGGACCGGTCTGGCCCTAACTCACATGGCGTTTCACTGTAAGTACTTAGTGTATTTCCCATGTCTTAGCTTATTTACTTTGGTCTATTGAGCACGGAATCCCCCACTATTATAGCTAGTGGACCAAAAATCATGCAAGGAAAAATGCTCCTCATCATTATTATTTGCCGGTGGCATGGTCTCTAGGACACCCTAGCTCCTAGCCACTATTATTCGCCGGTGGATCAGTCTGGGCTCGGCTCAACAATCTTCGACTTTAAGTGATTAGTATCTTATCCGTGTCTTATTAGATAACATTCCACCCTTGACATGCATGTCATCAACGTTCTACTCCTTTCCTCTCAAGGGGTCCCATCCCATATTTTGAGACTCCTGCACCCCTTATCACACCCCGACATCCATTCCCCTACACTTACACATAATGAAAGACCAACTCCTAAGAGTGTAGGTTAATACCCAACACCTCATGACCTCAAACGCCACCTATTATCACCCTCTAGGGCTTTCCCATGAAAACCCTAATTGGAACTATGTGGCCTAACTTCCTCTCACTTACACTACTAGTACTTCATTCATCGCCCCACATCTCATCTCAATTAGGTCTAATCCCAAACATATCACTTTACCTCTCGACTTCGCATGTGACCGAAAAAACCTTAGTTGGCCACTTCAACCCTAGTACCTTTCTTATCCCACAAGTAACCTCTCTCTTTTCACCCCAAAATCTCCCCTCTCCCATGGAACCCATACTCATCCCTTATATAATAGATTCTCACTCTTAACTCGTACTTCACTCTTCCTTAATCATTTTACCTTTGTAATTTCCAGATTACCACTTCCTCCCAAAACCCTAATCAGGTCCCTTATACACCCTTACACCAACCTACATACTATTTTTTATCTCAAGTCTTCAATCACTCCACAACTCTCCCATTAGCTTGTTTACACCCTAAATCAACTTTTCTCACGTAAGGATCACCCCCATGCAAGATTTATCCATCCCATGCAAACACCCTAAGTCCCTATGCAAATTTTAAGATTTCTATGCATGGTTCCCGTCTCTCATTTATTTTGGACATTCCTCCCTCTTTAATTTCCTCTCGTGGATCATGAAGTACATTAGTCAACTTCATATCCCTCTTTAGTGAACTCACTTCCCATTTCCTTTCTTTTTGTCCTCTCATTCCCATATCATATTATCAGTTGTCATAGCATGCATGTCCTAGAGGGCCATATCATATCACACCATAAACACCACATGTACATATCATACTCATGTCATAAGAAACACATACCAACATACCTCAACTCCAAGCTGCGCTACACATAAGACAAGTTAATGACAATCATATGATACATGACATATCATGATATATATAGCATCCAAGGCATATAGGTCACACAACACACAAGGGTCTTAGCTACATCCTTACCTAAAGCGACGTCGGGCTTGGAGAACGCTCCTACAACTCCATAGGGTTTTGGTTTGATTCACCTATAAAAGGGAAAATACTAAGTATTAGTTTCCCTCAAAAGTCCCATCACTCCTTATTTTAGTCTAAGATTAGAACTATTATTATTAAGGATAGTATTATGCGAAAACTAGGCTTTTTACATTAAAAATAGTCTACTAAATATTACTAGTCAAAATATGTTTATTTTAATATTTATTGTTGCACTTATATCATTAAACCTATTAGCTTTATTCTTCTAATAATAGTACTAATACTAATTATAGCAAAATAGTGATAATACTAATAATAATAATAATAATAATAGTAATGTGCTTATAGTGATAGAAACTCTAGCATTTTTAAGGCTAAGTCTAATAACAGTGTTAAGGTTAAAACAATAATATAATAATTACAATACCAACAAGGCACAAATATTCCTAAAGATAATAATGATAAAAGTTGTATTTTGAATAATAATAATATAAGGGTTCAAATGCTTTTGTCACAATAATAGAAATAAACTAATACTAATACCAATGATAATAATGATGATAGTAATAGTAATAGTAGTAACTAATAATGCTAGTGACAAAGGTATTAGGAATGATATTAGTAATACTTGAATATTACATGGTAAAAATACTAAGGTTGAGTATTCTTCTTCTTTAAAATGATAATATGCCAACTTGGTTTAAATAACACTAACAATAATAATAGTAATAGTAATAACAATAATAATGATAATAATAATAATAATAATAATAATAATAATAATGATGATAGTAATAAAGGTAACTATATTAATACTAAAGTTGTGAATAATGAAAATAAGCATAGTATTAGTGGTAATAATGATAACCATCTTAATGTTAAAGTTTTAGCCTTTTAAATAGTTTAACCTAGTTATAAATATTTTTGAAATTCAATTAGGAAATGAGGGTAATACATAATAATATTAATAATATAAAAATAATAATATTATTATTATTAAGGATAATACCATTAATGTTAGATAAAATTATTAACACTTATAAAAAAAATAGTTTAGGGCTAGGGGAGTTGGAGAACCACCTAAGGTCAGTGGTGGAACCAGCGGTAGTGCATGGCGGCGATGGCGGTGGTGGTGGAGGAGGAAGAGAGGTAGAAAGATCAATATGTAGGCTAAAGGAAAGGGAGTAGATGGGTGTTTGAGGTGGAGGAAGGTGCAGCAGGTGAAGAGGGGTAGAATGAAAGTGGTGGTGTGGCTGGGAGTGGAGGCGCACGTTGGTTGGCACGGCAGCCGAAGGTGGTGGGAGGTGGTGGAAGATGGGGGAGGTAAGAGGAGAAGGAGGCAGGGGGAGATGATGGCATAGGAAGGTAGGGGAAGGTTCCCTGGGTGTTTTCGAGGAAGGAGGAGGTGCTGGTGGAGGCTGGATTGGCGGCAAAAGGCAGTGTGAGGGGCGGCGAAGGGTTGTTGAGGGTTGATCGAGGTGGTGACTTTGCACGGCTGGGGCGGCACATGCAGGGCGAGGCAAGGGGTGGTGCTGGTCTGGTTTTGTAGAGGGAGGTGCGGGGAAGGTCTTGGTGGACGGAGTTTGCGGCGTTGGTCTCCGACGGTGGCAGAACAAGGGGCTGATAGGGAGCCGGCGAGCAGCTAGAGTTTCTGGGCAGCGAAAAGAAATCTCGAACCAAGCTGCTAATGGGGGTATTTATAGGCCGATTGAGGGGGGGAAACGATGAAGAAGGGAGAGGGCACACTAGGCAGGTGAGGTAGGACCACCGGTCGGCAGTGCAATCCTGGCATGGCAGGTTAGGTCAGGGAGGGGGAGAGAAAAAAGAAAGAGATAGGCATGCGGGGAGGGGAGAGATGGGGCTTATTGGGGTTGAAAAAAGGAAAGAAAATGATGGGGGGAGGGCAGGTGAGGATGGCAGGTGGTTGGTTGGTGGCTGCCGGCGGAATCAGGGCTGCAAGGTTTTGGCATTTGCAGATCGAGGTTTGGGGGGAGGAAGACGATGACTGGACCGATTGGTCCAGGGGAGAAAAGAAAACGAGAGGGGGGTTTGGCCAGTGGTTCAGGGGAGAAGGTGGTTGGGCAGCGTGGGCCGCACTAAACGGGGAAGGGGAGGGCGTTCTAGGCTGACGGGCTGGCCCAGTCGGGGGAAAATGGGGGAAAGAAAGAAGAAGGTAGAAAGAGGGAGAGAAAAAAAGAAAAAGAAAAAAGAAAAGGGAAATTAGGGGGAAATAGATGAAATAATTTTTGGGAAATAGGTTGTAGTATTTTTGGATATATAAACAAATTTTAAAAATTTAAATTAATATATTAGTGTAAAAGGTGAGTTTTAGAGAATATTGATTTGAAACATTATTTAAATAGAATGGGTATGATAAAATAACCATTTATTTATTTTAATTTATTAAATATTCACACCTAATTTTATATACACAAACATCCATTAAATAATTAAATTAATAAAAAAAAGTAAAATCCTGAAAATAAATAATTAAATTAAGTAAGTTTAAAACCTAAGTTATCCCAAATAAAAGTAATTTATTAAATTATAGACTTTTAAAATTTGGGGGGATTACAACCCAGATCACCACCATAAAAAAAATTCATGGCAACATACAATCATAATGGGATACGACACCCACCATACATGGTTAGGATGCATTGAAGGGGATTTCTCTAGGGATAGTACACCCACCACATATCAAGTGCACCTACTATGATAGCCAACACAAATCAAGATACCACACATGGTCAAAGTATTCAAGGGGTCATGTATAGGGATATCTCACCCACCACAACTTGAATGCCTCTATCATGGGGCTAAAAATTTAAGATGCCACACCCACCTAAGAAATGGACAATACAAAATGCCAGAGGCTTATACTGGGATACCTCACCCATCTGAGTTGGACATCAATGCCATACTAGCCTACTAAAGTAGAATCCTACACTCAAATATATGTGCATACCCCTTACCGACTACAACCTAATAGAGACGGAAATAGGTACTGAATGAAAATATATACCATTGGATGACCTACCCATTAACTCCTGATCACCTACCCTGAGAATCAGAGAAAAAGGTTCAAATGAAATCTTATTCAATTATTACTAATTATCAAGTGATATCATAAATCATAGATCAATTCCACAACTAACTAATTGGGTGTTTCGAAGTGATAACACTAAACACATCACAAGGTATAAAAGCCAGCAATTTGATGTTTCTAAGAGATAACACCAATCATAATTAAATTTAATTATTATTCAAATTGGGTGTTTCTAAGTGATAATACCAAATATATTATAAAGCATAAAAGCTACCAATTGAGTTTTTAGAGATGACACCAAACATATCCAATTCAAGTCCCAAAATATAATCATTACGATTCTTATTAATTCTAAGGCAAACATGATTGTAATCATAATTTAAATGTTCTAATTACATGAAGGTATTAACATAAAAGTCCCAAAAGAAGAACAACTATGTGGAATACAACTGTATTAGTCGATTCGTCCAAGGGACTAGTTAATTGGTTAGTTGTACTAGACCTAAAAAATATAACACTAGTGGACTAGTCAACTAGTTGGTCTGACAGATCAACTGTTCATAAGAAACCAGTCGATGGGTTTAGTCTAACAAGTCGATGGGTCTAAGTAAAGTCAATACCACTTTAGTCATAGGGTCACTAGTCGATGAGTTTGGAAAACTAATTGATCATTCATAGAAGCTAATCGACTGGTTCATCAACCAATCGACTGATCTCACAACCAATTGATAAAAATTTCCAAACAATGTGGCTATTCACACAAATAGTTGATGGGTTTGACAAACTAATTGACTAGTTTGGGTAAAATAACACCTAAACTTATGATACAAACACCAAAAATTGAAACACTTTACTATATTAACCTTAGCATGCTACTATTCCATAAAACACATAAAGAGACTGATGCACACATAGAATCACATGGGTACATGGTAATGTAGGCCTTTGAATGAAATCATGCTTAAACTGCCAAAAAATGCATAAAATCAAAGAAACCAATGATTCTTAAAGTTTAGGAAGAAACTCTACTGTATGCCTAAATTCTAGAATACAAATAACCCATATTCAATACAAAACACACCAAGAACATGGAACCATAATGAGCAAAAAACCTCATTCATATTAAAGATAATAATTCCTTACCTCAAAGCAATTCTTCTAACATAAAAGTCCTACTTGATGGCTATCTACAAAGACCTCGATTCCTAAGAAAATCAAAATTCAAAACCATTTAAACTCCTTTTTTTAAACATTATTCAAATCGAAGAAAATTCAAAGAAAGAGAAGAAGAAGAAGAAGAAGAAGAAGAAGAAGAAGAAGAAGAAAACCGAAAATGAAACTCAACCTTTTTCTCAAAAACAAAATTCCAAGGAAAATGAAGTTATAATCTTAAACCTTTCTCAAAACCTTAATCCTTCCTTACTTGAGAGAAACAAGGCAAGTTGACCAAAGGAGGGAAGACCAACAAAGGCAAGTTGTTGTTTTCCAGTATAAAAGTAAAGGGTAAATAATGAAGGAATACTCCACACTTTAGAATTTTCCACAAAGAAAAGGGAGATAATGAGCAAGTGTAGGTGGTAAGAAGTGAAATTCTATTTGTTAAAAGTTAAGCAAAAGCAAAAATAGTAAATTTTTAGAGATGCTACAGCCACACTTTGTACCAAATTATTGTCTTTCTACCGTTCCAATGTCAAGTGCTAAGGCATAGAAAGATATAACACCATATACACAAATTCAATCTTTCATTTAAATTAGAGATTGTGCATTAAAGACATTACAAAAGTTAAAACTCACTATTAGTGGTTATAAGAAAATAAAATCATTTCACAAGGAAATATGAAAGTATAAAAGGTAAATTCATAAACTTTATAGAAGTCCTTACGCTTTTACCTAATAAAAACTTGAATAGCACCTGAAGGCTAACCTACAAGGGACACTACCCATTGAATAGGCAATGGCCCATAAATGAAGCCCTTTAGTACTACTATACTGAGTAACTCTTTATACAAAACTAAAAGGTAGGGCCTACATGCAACACATTATACATATATAGGAACAATACATAAACAAGGCATAGAAATAAATACAACAAACATAGTATAGACCCGGACCATAGGAATCATATATCACAAGTCCATTTACTTAGCATTCCCATCATTTACCATGAGGGATAGGCTCCAAGACCATATTGATACTGTAACAATAGATCATAATAATAAAATTAATAATTTCTAATATTAAGCCATTAATTGAATACTAATCAATATTGTCTCGAATTATATCCACGTAGGTTTGGGGACCCCATTGTTATAACCGGTGGACTGAGCACAAGATATCCAACTCTAAGGAAAAACACACTTGGCCACTATTATAACTGGTAGGCTGGTAAAAATATATAATCTCCAAAGCAACACTCACCTAG
The DNA here is from genome assembly GCA_030549775.1 of Tamarix chinensis. Lineage (NCBI taxonomy): Eukaryota > Viridiplantae > Streptophyta > Magnoliopsida > Caryophyllales > Tamaricaceae > Tamarix > Tamarix chinensis. The sequence goes on from CM060175.1 coordinate 27,731,003, forward strand.
CCACTATTATAACCAGTAGACTGGTACACATATACAACCTCTAGGGTAAAATGCTCCTAGCTACTATTATAACCGGTGAACCAGTACAAATGATATAATCTATCTAGGCTCGACTTACGTGGTGTTTCACTATAAATGATTAGTGTCTTTCCATTTAATTAGCACACTAGTTCCATTTATTTAACTCAAGAAGGAGATTACGAACCCAAAGACACAAAGATACACCAATCATACTGGCACATACAAGCAGCACAATACCCTCCAACCATCAACCTAGGGACGCAAGGGTACCCTAATCGCACTAGTACTCAAGGACATACAAAACCCTATTAACAAGGACACCTAATCCATAAGTATGCGTACCCCCCTATATAGGTCCGTAGAGCTAAATAGAGTAAGATGTAGGGCTTGGTTAGGGTACTAAGGCATACCAGCAAAATCTAGAATAATTATAGGTTAAACCACATCGTTAGGGTAGAAATTCCTAAAGAGTCACCATCCCCGATCTCAAAGTCTACCACTTTAATTATTAGTGTCTTATTTAAGGTGATCACAAAAAGCACATCAATCACATACTTATCGATATTTATTTATTTTTGTCATTATTAAATAATCTTTATTAGTAAGATTGTCCATGTTAACTTAAAGAGTCCACTAAGGCCACCCTATGTTCCAATTCTTATACTTAGGCACCTTAGGTTAAAATAATAAAAATGCCCATAAGGTTAAGGCCTCCTCTAATCCTTTATTTTTATCACAAAACTCATTTTCATTTATTCACATGCCATAATAGGTTATTATATCATTGTTATATTGTTGATCATGGAATCAAGTACTCTATACCAAAGGATCATTGAGCACATAACCCTAACATGTACTTCTAGCACATCCAGCACCCATTCCCATGCATGATTAATAATTAAAGCACCTTTTGTATGATTATAAAATTAACATTATAACACACCCTTAGTTATCCATTCAACCCCATACCATGCACTCTCTTTATGATATATACCAATTTACTAAAATATCCTCATCCTTATGATATACTTGATAATACTTAAACAAGTGATACTACATACTTGATAATACTTAAACAATTTATACTAAGGCCATAAACCCTTAGTCCATTATTTAATATCCCTTATGACTTATTAGGAAGGTTCAGTAGATCAATTGTCATGTTATATGCAATTTACCGATTTATCCCTCCTCACTTACAAAATTATTAATTTACCCATCTTGCTTGCCTATCAACTAAAATACCCCCTTTTTACTCAATAAATGACCAAATTACACTTCATGCTTATATAATTACCAAAATACCCCTTTTTAGTTGTTAAATTACCAAAATACCTTTTTAAGTGGTTTAACTACCAATTTACCCCTTTTTATTCATAAAATTTTCAAGTTACTCCTTTCTCATGAAAAATTACTAAAATACCCTTTTTACTTACTAAGATACCAAATTACCCCTCTCTCATGCCAAATAACCAAAATACCTTCTTCTTATTATTAAATTATCAAATTACCATCTTTATTCATAAAATTACCAAGTTACCCCCTTTTCATGCCAAAATTACTAAACTACCCTCCTTCCTTATTAAATAACCATATTACCTTTTTTATTTATAAAATTACCAAGTTACCCATTTTTCATGCTAAAATTACCAAACTACCCTCCTTACTTATTAAATTACCATATTACCCTTTTTATTCATAAAGTTAATAAGTTACCCCTTCTTATGCCAAAATTACTTAAATATCCTTTTTATTTATTAAATTACCAATTTACCCTTCTTATGCCAAAATTACTAAAATACCCTAACCACATAAAATATTAAAACCTATGGTCCACATACATCATCTAACACCACTAACCATTATTATTTTTATTATGACCATTTTTATCACTTACCATGCACATTTATTTAGACCACACGCAATGTACAAGTAAAAATTACTAAAATGCCCCTAGGGCTCATATTAATATTCTCTCTACTATAAATGGCCATATTTGCTTACAATGACATATGCATGCATCTAATATTATTATTAACAATAAGGCTCCTTTCTTAACCATCATTTCTACATATGACACATTTCATAATATATAGCATGCTTTTGATTTCAACTACCAACATATGCTACAAATCATGATATACTTAACATTATAAAATATGCATACAAACATATTTAAAAATCCTAATGTGCTAGCATACGTATGTCCACACATTTTAGTAAGGCATAATGGTTACCTTATTTTTAGTAATAACTAAACTTTATCAATACACCAGTTAAATGTTTAAGCTTTGATTAGCAAAAATATGTACTTAGAAATAATATAAAAATTATCATATTAGTAGTAAAAAATTAAAAGAATATTTTTTTATCAAGAAGCTTATTAAATACATGCTAACACTAACAATATTTATACCTAAAAAATTGGTTGAGTAGACATAGACTATGTAGTAAGTCTTATGTTACATGGCAGTACGAGCTACATGCATGAAGAAAATAGGGAGAGGAAATGGGGAAATAAGTGTGGAAGGGGAGATGAACGAAGGTGGAAAGGGATGCTCGGGTGGTGGGTTAAGGAAAGACTTGGGGTGGTGGCTGGGTGCAGGAAGGGTGGAAGAGTGTATGTGGTGGTTGGGGTCGAAGATTGGCAACTCAAGGCAGTAGAGATGGCGATAGAAAGGCTAAAAAGAAGGTGAGAAAGGAGGGAGAAGAAGAAGAGGGAAGGAAAAACATGAAGAGAAAAGAGGGGGCTATAAGGGGAATCTCGACAGGCTGAGGTAGGGAGGTGGTAGAGGAGGTGTCAAAGGGTTGAGGGGTGGCTTCAGTGGTGGTGGAAAAGGGGAAACGGCAGTAACAATCCCAAAATTCACTACTGGAAAATTTTGTTTTATTAGAAGATTCAATAGAAAAAAGTAAATCAAAACTTATGAATTTCAGGGATATTGCCACCGTGATCAGTACAAGCCTAGCCCCCAGTCGCTCTCGTACTAACCACAAGGCTAAAGAAAGATTACCAACCATCATAATTTAAACTCATAACAAGGCTTCATAAAAGCATTGAAACAAATATAAGACAAAAATTAGAGTACGTGGAAAAGAGATTACAATGAAAGGTACGTAATTAAAATTCATCAAATGGAATAAAAGCTACAATATGATACAAATTAAGTCTAAGTAAACAGGTACAAAATAAAGGAACATAAAAAATTAAATTTAACCATGTCACTCTCAATCCTCAGGCCAAGTCCATGCTCAACTCTCAGCCCCACTCGATGCCTCATAAGCATCCAAGGCATCAAAAACAGTATCACCATCCTACACAAACTCAGAGGGGCCTTCTACTCATGGGAATGAGTAGCACCTATGAAACAGGTGGTCAGTATACTACATAATGAGCAAGATAGCCATGCAACTAAGGCCAACACACAAAGGCACATAACACAAATATGATCATATAAACAACATACCATCATTACGAATAGATAAAGGCTAAGCTATAGTCTGAATCAACTAATTCTTTAAATCTTCAATCAATACTCATTTCAAACCATGCTTATTATCATTCCATGAGAGTGCGGGAGCCCCACTATTATACCTGGTGGACCAGAAACATACAAGGCATAATGTTCCTAACCACTATGATTGCTGGTGGATTGGTCTCCACGGCAAAGTGCTCCTGGCCACTATTATTCGCCGATGGACTAGTTTACCCATGACTCTCATGGTGTAACACCCTAAAATTAACTATTAAAAAATTTTATTTTATTTAAAAGAGTTAGCGGAAGAGAAATAACAAGATTGTGAATTCTGGGGATATTAGCACCATACTTAGTACTAAACCGGTTCACTCATGCCGTTCCAGTACCAAGTGCTAAAGCTAAAAGAATGAAATACAGATTGCTAGAAATTCAAAACATATTGAAATCAGAGTAGCACAAATAAAATTTCATAAGAGTGGAATCCACTAATGGTGGTTACAAGAACAAAGATTACATTTAAACTAGGAATTTAAAGGAGAAAGAAGGAAACCCTAAAGGTCCGAATAATTCCTTACTCTCTTTCCCGTTGCCCACTTGAATAACACCTAAAAAAGGACTTACAAGGGACATTGCCTATTGAATAGGCACGAGCTTCACGAATGGAACCCTTCAGTACTATGGTACTTAGTAACCTTTTAACACACACTTAAAAGCAGGATTGCAATACAACACATGATACAAAAACTATATACATATATAATGAGATATGCATACACAACATTCACATACTTAACAAGTTCATCAAATATTAATAGGTCACAATGTACAATTAATATTTATGGGCCTTAAGCCATTAGTCCATCATTATTCAATCATCTCGAATTATATATCTATGTGAGTGCGGAAACCCCACTATTATTGCCAGTGGACTAGAATACATATAGAGCAAAATGCTCCTGACCACTATTATTGTTGGTGGATCGGTCTCTAGGGTAGAACGCTCCTAGCCACTATTATTCGCTAGTGGACCGGTCTACCCCGACTCACATGGTGTTCCACTATAAGTGATTAGTATTTTCCATGATTTATTCACATCCAAGGTTGGGTTTATTGAGCTCAAGATCCCCCACTATTATAGCATGTGGACCAGAATACATATAAATATCATTTAGGGTAACACGGTCCTAGGCCATGATTATATCTAGTGGACCGGCTCATTTGTCTTTCGCATTCTTGACTAGTGTTTTTCCTTTTTAATCATCACAATAATTCCATTTATTTACCTCAAACAAGAGATCAAGATCCCGGGACACAAAGGTACGTCGGTCACACTAATGTATAAAAGCTACTCAATACCCTTCAACTATCAACCCAGGGATGTAAAGGTACCCTAGTTGTATTGATGCATACAACTACTTAGGACCCTACCGACAAGGATACCTAATCCATAAGTGTGCATACCCCCTAAATAGCTCTATAGAGCTAAATAGAGTAAGATATAGGGCCTGGCTGGGGCACTAAAGCACACCAACAAATATCAGAATAATCGTGGGCTAAACCACATCTTTAGGATAGTGACCCCTAAAGAGCCACCATTTTCAATCTCCAGGTCTTTTACTTTAAGTATTAGTGTCTTAATTAAGATAATCATGAAAAGCACAACAATCAGATACTTATTCACTTTCAATCGCTCTGATATCATTAGGTATTTCTTATTCATACGGTTATCTAAGATAACATAGAGGAATCATTAAGGCCATCAGAATCTCATCCAATTCTAATGCAGGATTCGTTCTCATGATATTTGCTAATTGTCAAATACCATTATCTTACTATTTAGTGTTACTTGAGTCTTATTACGAAACTCCGTTATCATAACAACATATTAGGTACGAATTACTAATTTACCCCTTGCTTGTATAATTATTAAGTTATCCCTTCTCTACTTGCTAATTTACCATATTACCCTTCCTATTGCATAATTACTAAATTACTCCTAACTCGGTTTACGTTACCAAGTTATCTCCCACACTTATTAGGTCACCAATCACCCTTCATAATTGTTACACTTATCATATTTTCCTATTTGGTTGGTTAGACTACCAAATTGTCCTTCTCCTTTGTTATAATTACCAAATTGCCCTTTATTTAGTCAAATTACCAAATAACCCTTCTTCATTATCATAAGTACCAAATTACCCTTCTCCATTGTCTTAATTACCAAATTACCTTTCTCCGTAATTATAATTACCATATTACCCTTCTCCATTATCATAATTACCAAATTTCCCTTCTTTTATTATAATTGTCAATTTACCCTTCTCCATTATTATATTACCATTTTACCCTTCTCCATGACTATAATTACCATAATTCCCCCCTTTTACTTATAAAATTACCATCATAACATAAAGGCACCATTGTAAACCATTGTAAATAGTTGGTAAAAGTCAAGAATTCAAACATTGTAAAAATTCTCATAATGTCGTTATGGGGAACCATTGTAAAAAGTTGGTAAGTCAGGAAAGGTGTAAAAGAATTCAAACACTTAATCCAATTGTCAAAAGAGAGAGAGGGAGAAGATAGAAAGTGAAGTATGCTTCAAAAGGTTGGTAAGTCAAGAAAGGTGTACAAGAAGTCAAACATGTAGTTGAGATGCCATGAAACACCCCTAAAATTTACTATTGAAAATTTTTATTTTATTAAAAGATTAGAGGAAGCAAAAAAAACTGTGAATTTTGGGGATATTACTGCCACACTTAGTACCAGACCAATTCACTCATATCATTCTAGTACTAAATGTTAAGGCTAAAAAAATGAAATATAATCTATAAGAAATTCAACATACTTAAATCAAAGTAGCGTATCAAATCATTTACAAGAATAAAATCCACCAGTAGTGGTTACAGTAACAACATTAACATTAAAACTAGGAATTTAAAAGAGAAGGAAAAAACCCTAATAGTTCTAGATAATTTCTTACTCTCTTTCCCGTTGCCCATTTGAGTAGCACCTAAAAAGATATGCAAGGGACACTGCCCATTAAATAGGTAGGGGCCCCACGAGTAGAACCCTTTAGTACTATGGTGCATACATAATGCAAGCTATATACATATGTAATGAGAGGTGCATACATAACAATCACATATATAACAAGGTTGCCACATATCAACGAGTTATAAAGTACGATCGATACTTTTGGGCCTTAAGCTATTAGTCCATCATTATTCAATCATCTCTCTGGTTATATCCAAGTGAGTGAGGGAATCCCACTATTATAGTCGGTGGACTGGAATACATACAAGGCAGAATACTCCTGACTACTATTATTGCCGGTGGATCGGTCTCTAGGGTAGAACTCTCCTGGCAACTATTATTCGCCAGTGGACCGGTCTGGCCCCGACTCACAAGGTGTTCCACTACAAGTAATTAATATCTTTTTGTAATTTATACACATCCAATGCTTGTTTTATTGAGCTCGGGACCCCCACTATTTTAGTCGGTGGATCAGAATACATATCATCATCATCTAGGGCAACATGCTCTTAGGCCACTATTATATTCGGTGGATCGGTACTCATAATCACTTTCCAGGGAAACAAGCTCCTGGGCCACTATTGTAATATCCCAAAATCCTAATTTTCGAAATTATGGCCAAATAAGGAATTATTAGGAAAATTGATTATTAAAATTTATTTACTTAAAATGTAGAGAGTTAATTGAGATAGATTAAGAGGAAAATAATAAAGAATTTAATTGGAAGAATATTTGGGTATTTTTCTAATTAGCATGGAGGTTAAGGAAATTTATCCAAAATAGCCTAACTAATTTAAAAATGGATTTAATTATTATAATTAAAATAATTATTATTAAAATTAAATATCTAAATTAATTATATAAATAAATAAAGAACAAATATCCCCAACCATTTTATCATTTTCCATTTTCCTTTTTCCTTTTTCTCCTTTCTTTTCTTTTTCTTTCTTCCTCCTTTATTTTTTTTCTTCTTCTTCCCCCGATTTGGGCCAGCCTGTCGGCCCAAATCTCCTTTCTCCCCCCCGGTCTCGCGCACTCGGCCTGCGCAGCCCAGACCCCCCTCCCCACCTCTCCTTCCTTTTTCTTGCCCGCGGCATAGCGAGCCAGCCGCCCGTGAAACCAAACGCTGCGTTTCGACGCTATAGTCGCCCAAATGCCGCGTCACAATAAGAAAAAAAGTAACTGTTGCCAGACTGACGAGGACGCAGCGTTTCTTTCCAAACAATCCTCAAAACGCCGCGTTTTGTTTTAAAACTTTATAACGCCGCCAAACCGGCCGGTTCCCTTCCTTTTCTTTTCCTCCCCTGGACCGCCGGTCCTCCTCCTTTCCCCTTCCTTCTTCCTCCCCGACCTGCAACTCGACCCTGCAACCCCCGAATATCGCCGGTCACCTCTGCACGCCGACCGTCCTCCCCTGCCCTTCCCTGCCTCTCTCCCGTCGTTTTCTTTCTCTTTTTGACCCCGACCAAGTCCCTCTCTCCCTTTCCCGTGTGCCCACCTCTTTCCCTTTTCCTCTCCCCTTCCCCGACCCAGCCTGCCATGGCAGGACCTGCACCACCTGCCACCGGCCGGCCACCTGCACACCTGCCTCGCACGCCTCCTTCTCCCCTTTTCGTCTTCCCCTTCCAATTGCCTATAAATACCCCCCATTGGCAGCCCTGGTCAGCTCCCTTTTCGTTGTTTTTTGCCCCAAAACCCTGCCTCTCCGCCGCCTCAAAAAGACAGGCTTTTCACCGTCACCGGAGACATCCGCCGCCACCTCTGGCCACCATTACCATCCCTGCACCTCCCTCGACAAAACCAAGCCACCACCACCCTCCGCCTTGCCCTGCACGTGCCACCTTCGCCGTGCAAAGTTCCTATCCCGAAAACCACCACTTTCAGCTCGTCGCCGCCTTGCGCCACCTTCTACCGCCTCCTCCGCCGCTACCAGCCACCCTTCCACCCTCCAAAATGCCCAGCATACCTCCCTCTACCTTTCCCTTCCTTCAACTTCCCCTACATCCCTCTCCTCCTTCCTCCCTCATCTTCCACCTCTCTCCACCACCCTCGGCCGCCGCCGTCGCCGCCGCGCGCCGCCACCCCTTGCCACGCCACCACCCTCACTCCACTCCCCTTCACCTGCTGCTTCTCCCCTCACCTCAAACTTCTCTTTTTCTCCTCCCATCTAACCACCACCTCCATCTTTTCCTCTCTTCTCCTCCCCCATCGCCGCCACCGCCGGACCACCACTGACCCTAGGTGGTCTTCCACTCATCCCAAGCCTTAAACCTTATTTCCATATAGTTGTTATTAAGTAACTAATGTTAATACCTTTATTCTTATTATTATTATTATTATTATTATTATTATTATTCTTTTATTATTATTATTATTATTATTTTATTTTTATTTTTATTATTATTAGTATTATTATTACTTTTATTATTATCATCATTTCTAATATTGTGACTTCTGATATTAAAGTTATCATTTTTACCATACTAACATCTCTTGGAACCCTAACTCCTATTATGCTCAACTTTAGTTTATTTTATAAGTGTTAATATTAACAACCCTACTATTATTATTATTATCTCTATTACCTTACTAAGGTTATTATTATTAATACTTAACCATACTGGGTTATTGCTATTGTTATTATTATTGCTAGGGTTATTATTACTATTATTATCATCATTATTAGTATTATTACTATTATCATTATCACCCTTAGGAATAATTTACTTGTAATATTGTGACCTTATAATATTATTATTTCAAACCTAACACCATTGTTAGACTTAATCTTAAAAACGCTAGAGTTCTATTACTTGAAACATAAGTATCATTATTAGTAGTCTTATTATTATTATTATTATTACTATTATTATTATTATTATCACTATTTTACTATGACTAGTGAACACTAGTATTATAAGAATGGAACTAATGGGCTCAATAAAATAAGGGTAACAATAAGTATCATAAATAACTATATTTTGACTACTAATATTTAGTATACTAATTCTAAGGTAAAAACCCTAGTTTTGTATAAAACCCCTTTTTAGTAATAAAAACCCTAACCTTAAACTAGAATGAGGATTGATAGTAATTATAAGGGAAACTAATACTTAGCATTTTCCCCTTTTATAGGTAACCCCGACCAAAGCCCTAAGGAGTTAGAGGAGCATGCTCCAAGCCCGGCGTCGCCTTAGGTAAGGACGAAGCTAATGACCTTGTGCTATGTGTGACGTGGATGTGTTGGATGTTGTGTATGCCATGTTGTGCCATGTATTATATGATTTGTGTATAACTTGTCTTATGTGTAGCGCAGCTTGGAGATTGAGGTATGTTGTATGTGCTTCCGTGACATGAGCATGACATTTATATGTATGATGTTTATGATGTAATATGTTATGGCCCACTAAGACATGCATGTTAGGGTAAATGGCAATATGAGTTGGGAACCATCATGGGAGTCTTGAAGTTTGTATGGTGGGATTAGGGTTTGTATGGTGGCATAAATGTTCGTATGGTGGTACTAAGGATTTTATAGTGGTATTAATGGCTTATGGTGGTATTCGGGTTCGTATGGTGGTATTGTGATTTTATGGAGGCATTAATGTTGTATGGTGGTATTTGTATCTTTATGGAGGTATTACTGTTGTATGGTGGTATTTGTGATTTATGGAGGTATTAATGTTGTATGGTGGTGTTAGGGTTTTTATGGTGGTATTAGGGTTTGCATGGTGGTATTAGGGTTTGTATGGTGGCATAAATGTTCGTATAGTGGTACTAATGATTGTATAGTGGTATTAATGGCTTATGGTGGTATTCGGGTTTGTATGGTGCTATTTATGATTTTATGGAGGTATTAATGTTGTATGGGGGTATTTGTGATTTTATGGAGGTATTAATGTTGTATGGTGGTATTTATGATTTTATGGAGGTATTAATGTTGTATGGGGGTATTTGTGATTTTATGGAGGTATTAATGTTGTATGGTGGTATTAGGGTTGTATGGTGGTATTATGGTTTGCATGGTGGTATTAGGGTTTGTATGGTGGCATAAATGTTCGCATGGTGGTACTAATGATTTCATAGTGGTATTAATGGCTTATGGTGGTATTCAGGTTCGTATGGTGGTATTGTGATTTTATGGAGGTATTAATGTTGTATGGTAGTATTTGTGATTTTATGGAGGTATTAATGTTGTATGGTGGTATTTGTGATTTTATGGTGGAGGTAATGATGTTGTATGGTGGTATTAGGGTTTTTGTATGGTGGTATTAGGGTTTGCATGGTGGTATTAGGGTTTGTATGGTGGTATTAATATTCGTATAGCGGTATTAACGATTGTATAGTGGTATTAATGACTTATGGTGGTATTAGGGTTTACATGGTGGTGTTATGGGTTGTATGGTGGTATTAATGTTGGTATGGCGGTATTAGGGTTTTGCATGGGAGTTAATGATCATATGGAATCAGGGTTTGGAGTGATTAACTCTGGGGCGTTGTGATTAAGTAGGGATGGAGTAACCAATTGTGACTGTTGAGGATAATTAAGGTCTGGGATGGCTAAGTACGGTGGTTATGGTAAAATAGGGATGAGAGTGGTTAACCACGGGTTGGTGTGGACAATTAGGGTTGGTTATGACTGCTTAGAGTTGTTTGGCGTTATCATGTGTATTATCGATTAAAGGGTAGTTATGAATGCGGAATTTTATTGGTTGCGATGTGTAAAGAATAAAGAGAATGATTTATGCGTATCCTTGGTGAAAACCTTTTGAATAAGATATGTTAAGACATTAACTACTTACAGAGAAAGATGTTGAGCCGGACCCAGACCGGTCCACCGGCAAATAATAGTGGCAGGGTATGTTACCCTCGTGACCAGTCCACCGACTATAATAGTGGCAGGGCATGGCCCTCGTGACCGTTCCACCGGCTATAATAGTGGGGGATTTCGTGCTCAACAAACTAATCAGAATGATGATAAGACCTAAGAAAGATACGAATATTTACAATGGAACACCTTGTGAGTCGGGGCCAGACCGGTCTACCGGCAAATGATAGTGGCAGGGTATGTTACCCTCGTGACCGGTCCACTGGCTATAATAGTGGCAGGGCATGGCCCTCGTGACCGTTCCACCGGCTATAATAGTGGGGTTCCCGCACTCACACGGAATATTAAAGAATATGTGTGGAATGAACGTATTATTATTAATAAGAAATAAGAATAAGTCACCGGAAAGTACTCAAGCCTTATCTTGTGTGTTATCGCTTGTTGTCTATATGATTGTGCTATGTGTGCTATGTGGTATGATTGTATGCTTGGCCTTAGCGCACCATCGCCCTTACTCAGTATTGGACCCGTACTGATACTACCTTGATTGAATGGGTCCTGTGATGATCCACCAATGGTGGGGAGCAGACCTCCTATGCAGGTTTGATCAGTTACAAATTGTGGGGTGGAAGGTTTGGCTTGAGTGAGTAGGCGATCCGGATATTGGTCCCTTGGGATCTGTTATATTGGCTATATTTTGTACTACGCTCCTTGTTTTGAAACCGTACTCTAAGTTGTATTCCTAAACAATATTTTAACGGTTGTTGACTCGTGGTTTTCGTGAATGGTCTATGTTAACTATGTACCTATGTTTTGATGACTCTTACTTAATGATTGTTTAGTTTAGCCTTAGCACTTAGTATCAGAATGGTAGGAGTGAACCGGTCTGGTACTAAGTGTGGCGGTAATACCCCCAAGTTTATGGTTTTAATTCTTTCGCTTCCGCTAAAACCTTTGTCTTAAATGAAATTTTTCAGTAGTAAATTTGGGGGTGTTACAACTATTATATCCGATGGATCGGTACTCATAATCACTTGCCAGGGCAACACGCTCCTGGGACATTATTATAACCGGTGGATCGGTACTCATTATCATAAGTCAACTAGGACCGGCATATTAATCTTTCACTTTCATAATTAGTGTTTTTCCTTTCTTTAGTCAGCACAACAATTCTATTTATTTGCCTCGGATGGGAGATCAAGAACCCATGACACTAAGGTACAATAGTTGTACCGGTGCATACAAGCCACTCAATACCCTTCAACCACGAACACAGAGACGCAAAGGTACCCTAGTCGTACCGGTGCATAAAGCTACTCAGTACCCTACCAACAAGGACACCTAATCCATAAGTATTCATACCTCCTAAATAGGTCCGTAGAGCTAGATAGAGTAAGATATAGGGCCTGGCTGGGGCAAAAAGGCACACCAGCAAATACTAGAATAATCATGGGCTAAACCACGTCTTTAGGGTAGCCACCCCTAAAGAGCCACCATTCCCAATCTCGAGGTCTTTCACTTTAAGTATTAGTGTCTTAATTAAGGTGATCACAAAAAGTACAATAATCAGATATGTATTCACTTCCAATCGTTCTGATATCATTAATCATTTCTTATTCAGATGGTTATCTAATATATCATAGAGAAACCATTAAGGCCATCATATTCTCATCTAAATCCGAATTAGGATTTATTCTCATAATACGTACTAATTATCAAAATACTCTTACATTGCTTATCAGCATTATTTGAATCATACTATGAAATTCCACAATCACAACGACATGTTAGGTGCAAATTACTTATTTACCCCTTACTTATATAATTTCTACGTCATCCCTTTCTTACTTGACAAATTACCATATTACCCTTTAGGTTGTATAATTACCAAATTACCCCTTACTCGGTTTAGGTTACCAAGTTATCTCCTACGCTTTTTAGATCACCATTCAACCCTCATAATTGCTACACTTATCATATTTTCCATTTGGTTGGTTAGATTACCGAATTGCCATTCTCCTTTGTTATATTTACTAAATTGCCCTTAAGTTGGATAAATTACCAAATTACCCTTCTTAATTATTATCATTGCCATTTTAACCTTCTTAATTATTATAATTACCATTTTACCCTTCTCCGTTATTATAATTATTAATTTACCATTCTCTATAATTATAATTACCAATTTACCCTTCTCCATAATTATAATTACCAATGTACACTTCTCTATAATTATAATTATCAACTTACCCTTTTACTTACGAATTACCATTTTACCCCTTTACTACCAAAATTACCAAAATATCCTCTTATTTATAAAACTACCACTTTACCCCTTACATCCAATTTTACCATAGTACCCTTTTGCTTGCAAATCACCATAATACCCTTTTACGTCCAAATTACTATTTTACCCCTTACTTCCAAAATTACCATAATACCCCTTTACTTATAAAATTACCATTTTGCCATTTAATCATAAAATTACCATATTTCCCTTTTGCTTATAAAATTACTATTTGCCCTTTTCTTTCGAAATTACCAAGATACCCTTTTATTTACAAAATTACTGTTTTACCCTTTAACTCCAAAATTTCCAAAATACCTTTTCACTTATAAAATTATCACTTTACCCCTTTGTTACACCACTTTTATGAATTTACCATGACTACATAAAATACTAATATTAGTACTTCATTCTTATTACCTAACTCCACCAACTTGTCATTATTCAACATAATACTCATTAGCAACTACATATATTAAATCACATACTTCCATAGGCATATTACTAAAATACCCTTAGGCTCACAATAATATTATTCATACATTAGCAACATAATACATCATAGACAAGCATTTAACATTTCCACCAATAATCAAACTCCTTCCTTGAGTATCATCTCTATGCATGGCACAAAATCTAGCATGCTCTTCTTTTTATCAATCAATATAAGCAACCAGATTTATCATACTAAGCAAACACATGCATAAAATCATACTAAAATCCCTAATGTGCTAGCATACATTTTTCCATACGTTTAAGTGGGGTTTAACGATTACCTTAATCCCACAAAAATCAAACCTTACCGGTATTCCGGTTAAAGATTCAAGCTTTAATTATCAACTCAACACCTAAACAATAATATCAATAATTATTATATTAGAAGTAGGAAATTAAAAAGATAAAACTTTATGAAAAATTAATTAATAATAATACACTTTACTTAACAATTAATATACCTCAAAGATTTAAACAAATTAATTCCCAATCAATGTGGATCTCACGCCGCGTGAACAACATGGGCCACATGCAAACTAAGGGGGGAGAAAAGGGTCAAAGGGGTGAGGTAGAAGGGAGGGGGAGATGGCTCGGTTTGGGGTCTTTAGGCAAGAAAAGGAGGTAGATGGGGGATGATTGGAGGTAAGGGAAGGGTGCAGGAGTGAAGAGGGGGTGTAGGTGGAGGTTGGGTATGGGTTGTTGGCAGCTAAGGGTGGCGGAGACGGCGGCGGCGAGGCGGCAAAGGGGGCCGTCAAAGTGGATCGGGCTGAGAAGGAAGGAAAAGGGAAGGGAAAATGGAGGGGTGAGGGGGCTTATTTCAGCCAAACAAGGTATGAGGGTGGTAAAGGAGGTTTCAGGGTGTGGATTGGTGGTTTGGGTGGTGGCAGAGGTGGCCGGACAGCTGCGAACGAGGCGGTTGTAGGTGGCCTACCGATAAGGGAGAAAAGTAGGGAGGAAAAGAAGAGGGGGAGAAGGGAGGAAGTGTAGGGGGTTTAGTGCGGCGGTGTAAGCGGCGGAGGGTGGCGGTGGTGCAAAAATCGGGAAACATGGGAGGAGAAGAAAATGAGAGGAGGAGTTCAGGGAAGGAGAAGAAGGCTAAAAAATATGGGGCACGAAGGGCTGGTGAGGGTAAGAAAAAGGAGAGGGAGAGACAGGGGGAGTAGGTGGCCGGTCGGGGCTGTAGTAGGGTGGCAAGGGTGGTCGGTTGGTAGGGAGAGGAGAGGGAAGAAGAAGGAAGGGAAAAGGGCATGTGGGTTAGGGATGCATGGATTAGTTTGGTTCGAAATAGGAAAGAAAATGACGGGAGAGAGAGAGAGGAAGAGAGAGCATGTGCGGTGGCAGGTGGGGGCAGCTGCAGGGCGACTTGGTGGTGGTAAGCATGGAGTCAAAGCAGCTATTGGTCGGGCATGAGCAAGGAGAAGAAAGAAAGGAAGGAGGGGGAGCAAACCGGTCGGCGTAAGGGAGAAATAATCAGGGCAGTCCAGTTTGGGATAAAAGGAAAGAAGGATACAAAAAGGTCGGGGAGTGGGTTGCGATGCAAGGGCCACGCAGGAGAGGAAGGAAGGAAGGGAATGGGCCGAAGGCCCAGGAGTAGGGGAGGAGGAAGCAAGCCAGGTGCGGGTGGCCCAAAGGAGGAGAAAAGAAAGAGGAAAAAGGAGAAAAAGGAGAGGGGAAGAAAAAAAGAAAAAAAAAGGAAAATGGGAAGATGGGAGAACTTAAAATAATTTAATTTATAAAATAATAGGATTTAATATTTTTAATAATAGATTTATTTAATAATTTAATTTAATATAATTAAATATATGGGCTTAAAAAGGATAATTTTAGTAAAATATTGGTTTGAAAAATTATTTAAATAAAATGAGTACGACAAAATAATAAAATATTTATTTTAATTTATTAAATATTCCTATCTAATTTTATTTACTAAAAAATCCATAAAATAATTAAACTATATAATTTTAAAAGCTAATTTATTTTAAATAAAAGCTATTTATTAAATTATAGATTTTCTAAATCTTTTGGGGATTACATGCTAAAAGAGAGATAAGAAGATGAGGAGAAGAGAGAAAGTAAGATATGCCTAAAAAAGTGATTTTTATGGAAATATTTAACTAAATGAAATTATAAATGATTTAAATAATATAAAAATAATCTCAAAACACCAAAATATACTCATTAGCACAAATACATTCTAATTAGAGGTTTTCATAAACATTAGAAAGAAATTCATTGGTTTGATAAAACCAGTCGATCGGTTCGTTGATAATAAAATTGTTAATCTCTGAGTGTACCAGTCGATCGATATGCCTAAATTCATATTTTTATTAAAATTTTAAGCCCTTTTCAAAATTAAAATTAATTTAGTTTATATTAACATAATTTAAAAAATATATTTTGAAGAATTTTAGGATGGGATATTATATTTTTGGTTACCTCATCATCATATACAACACAATAGTAGGTTAATATATAAGTACGTATATATTAAAAAAAGATTAAACAAATGTTGATCAAATTTAGAATGACAAAAGTGTGTCAAAAGATATATATTTAATTTTTTTTTTCAAATACAAAAATTTATACTTTATTTCTATTAAAACATTAAAATTTTAAAAATAAATAATTTAAGGCACAAATATTTAGAATTTATTCCCATTAAAATATAAACATTTAAACTTTTTTTTTATTACTACTTAAATAAAAGTAAACAGAACTATTGATTAATAAAGTTTTTAAAATATTATATTTTAATAAAAATAAATTTTGAATATTATATTTTAATAAAAATAAATTTTGAATATTTATATGTTTGTAAAAAAATATTAAAAAATTTATATCTTTATACAAACAAACTCCAAAAGTATGTATCTCCAAAAATACTTTCATACGAGTTTGCATTTACAATTACCGAAGCTGATCCGAACGGATCTTATTGCACACAAGTTCAAATCAGACCGCAATTTACTGGGTCCTAAACCTCAAACCCAAAGCTTTATAAATTGGTTGGATGCGATAGATTTGGGTAGGCCCACGAACAATTACCACATCCTACCATAGGACGTCACGCGAGTTGCGAAACCCAACTCATGCGACGTCGTAGTCGTGCTCTATGTTTTCTCAAATTAACAGAGCCCATGTTTCGAATGGCCCTTTTCCTTTCTTTCCCGAATGTCTTCTTCACGAGATCGGCAAGAAGTGACTGTTTGGTTACCCCTTCCTGACAAAATCTGTCGTTTCTCTTATTGAGGCATAATATGGTTGAAGATAAAGAGATTTGAGCCTGCAGAAGTGCAGAACATTCAATCTGAAGTTAGTTGTTATCAATGAGGAAGAATACAAATTGAGAATTAGGTTGAACCCAAAATCACATCTCTTGCAATTTGTAGTGGGCATTTCAAGTTTCAAGATCCGAATGTCTCTCTATCATAGTACGCAACGAGATGAACATGCCATTTTCATTCAAGTTCGTTTCTCCCTCCTCAATATTAGTCATGAATATCTGTGAGGATATTTCTGGCTAGTTTCGCTGGACGTTCCCTGCATTTGTATTGCTAGCAGTTGAATTTGGGTATCCCACTCTTTCTGTTTGACTAGTAGACCGACAGTAGTCGCAGACGAGCTATAATTGTAATGCCAGCATAGAATTGAACCGTTGATAGAATTGGCATTGGCAATCAACGCAAACCTCCATCCTGTTCTTTCTTCTTCTCCTTCCTTGCAGCGTTATAATTTTAATCAGAAAACTCCTGATTTTAGGTATACATAATTTTCAATTGGGGATCAGGGTTCTTGTTTCTGCGTTCGGCGGAAGGCCATCTGGCTTGTTTCCGAATTCATTGTCGACAGACTCTTTTCGTGTTCTTTATTCTTGAAATTGGGAAGGATATGAAATCATATTTTATATTTAGTTGAAAATAAGTCTCAAGAATCAGATTGAACAGGCTGATCAGACTTTTGAGTTTACGTAATTCAGAATTTGCCCTCTTTTTGTAGCTGTGGAGCTAATGTTGATCGAATGCTGGATTTGATGCCAAAAGGTTTTGAGTTTAATACACTTGGTCCCGGAGTGGGTGACATTTAGGGAAGATAATGGGCTGCATATGCTCGAAAGGAGTTTCAGCAAATCAGTATGTAGAGAATCACACAAGAGAAAAAGAAACCAGATCATCAAAAAGGTATATCACTTCATCAAGGAGAGATGAAGTAGTTGTAGAGACTGATTCTGGTGGAAGTGATGCCACAACAAGGTTGATATCTGACGGATTAGTAGAAGATAATTCAGGGCTTTCTCCAATTGCGTGGCAAGATGAAAAGAAGGATAGAAGGATTAGTGAAGAAGTGACACTGTCCCAGGTTCAATGCCATTCTGCAATAGATAAAGACGTCAAGGGGGGAGAAGAAAGAGTGCCTAAGATGCCTCTGATTGGAAGGACACTTAATGGAAATGGTGCAACATACGTTTCTGCTGGTTGGCCATCTTGGCTGACTGCAGTTGCTGGAGAAGCAATCAATGGATGGGTGCCTCGGAGAGCAGACTCCTTTGAGAAACTAGAGAAGGTGAGTTATAATTTAAATGGAATCCATTTCTTAGTTTCTGTCATTTTTTCCTTATCGTTTCTGTATAGTGGGTTTTGATCATTCTTGCATTTTATTGATTGTGAATTTTGCAGAGAGTTGATTTCACCAATATGGTAGAACCTGTTTCTCTGCCTGATATAAATTCCCAACTGTCGAGTTTTCTTATTGCTTCAGTATAAGTTTGTTCATTACTCTGTTGAGAATATTGTGCCAAGACTATTAATCATTTGACATTTTTAAGAACAATAAGTGCCATGTCCAAACTTAATGCATTAGCTAGTATATAATTTTGGAGCAGACCAGCTTGTTACATTGCTTTTTTAGACTATAGCGCATTAGCTGTTGAAATTCTTCATACTTCATTGATGCATTGACATTGAAGTCTGGTTTCTGATATTACATATTTCTGTCCAGTACTTATGTTAACACATGGCCAACACAACCTTAGCAACGACTATATTTTAAACCATTTCCATTATGATAGTTGCAGAAGTTGTTGCTGTGCTTGATTCAAACTTTGGGATCTCATATCTATTTTCTATGTTGCTATATATAGATGGAACCTGTCATTGAAGAGCACATCACGAATACAAGAGTGATAGAAAAATCCAGCTGTAATAAAACCGTGGTTGTGGTTTTGATTGCTGTTGTGGTGTCATGGTATTGGGGGTTCACGAATGATATTTTATATGAAGTAGTTGTTGTGGCATATTTTTAATTTTTTTTTACAATAAATATTGGCAAATGTTGGCAAATATTGATAAATATTGACCGATAACCAATATATTGTGATAAATATAAAATTTTGAAATGGTCATGTATTGCCAATTTCATATATGACTGGAAGAGATAATGGATTGAAGAATCTCCAAAAGCAAAACTAAACCAATACAACCTGTATTTATACTAATGATAATAGGATCATTGAATATGCAATGGCAATCTAAAATTTAAACATGCAAGTTGTAGCCCAGTGTGATTGTTCCCTAATTCCTCCTTAAAGCTAAACATTTTCGAATATCTCATTCTTCACCACCCATATACTTGATACTAAGGGGAGCTCTAGAATGGATGAATTAGTTGTAACCTTTCCATCTTAGAGGATTTGGACACTAATAAATTGATTTTCTCTACAAGCTTGTTATTAGGTTTTTCTATGGAGTTTGTAATTCATTTTGTGTGTGGTAAGTCAACCATCTACCTTTTTCCTCTCTCTCAACCTATCTTTCTGTCTCCATCCCTATATGCATACTCCCAATCACCTTTTAGGGACAAGACTATGTGATGATTCCCATCTGGAGTAAGAGTAGGTGATGATTCCCAACTTTTTTCTTCTTTTAAGATTCTATTTTCTAATATATATTCACCTTTACTTCAAATTACATGGATCACCAAACTGATGGTGTGATGAGCACTCTCATTTTTGTTTAATTCGGCATAGTGCATGTCTTATATCTTGGTGGTTCACCGAATAACTACTAGGATGATTAACTACTAGATATAGCCGTGATATATCCAAATTGGCTTATGTTTGCAACCTATCACTTGTTGCCCCATTCAAGTTTAGGTTGGATTGTGTTAGGTTGTTTTAGACCATTTTGCTTATTGGGTCAACGTCAATTTTAGGTCATTTTTTGTTTAGGCCATGATGGGTTAATTTATATGCGTAGGTTGGTTTCGAGATAGGTTACTTGGGGTTCGAGCTTACTCGGGTTTCAAATTATCTCTGGTGATTTCAATTTTAGTTTACTTGGGGTCACTGTATTAGTTTTAGTCGGATTACTTCAAGTTTGGATTTTCTCTGGGTTGTAGGTTTGCTCAGGTTAGATTGTTTTGGTTCGGTCTCTTTTTAAATTATGAGGCAATGGTTATATTTGTTTTGATTAAGTTGAATGGACATAATTCAAGACTAACCTAATTTTTTATTATCAATTTTTACATTTTGATATATTAAAAAGGATATATATCATTTAATAAGGATGTTAAGGATAGGGCTGTTAACGAACCGAATCGAGCCGAGCCGGGGTAGGCTTGGGCTTGACTTGTTTACTAAACGAGCCTTAAAATAAAGCTTGAGCTTGGTTTGTTTATAAACGAGCCGAGCTTTTAACGAGTCGAGTCGAACTTTTAACGAGCCGACCTCTCGAGCTTTGGTGGTAAACGAGCCGAGCTCATGAGCTTTTGCATTCTAAACGAGCTCGAGCCGAAATTTATTAGGCTCAAGCTTGATTTGTTTAATAATCGAGCCGAGCTCGAGCCTAATTTTTAAGCTTGTTTAACAAGCGAGCCGAGCCGAGTCGAGCCCAAAAAGCTCGCGAGCCGGCTTGGTTTGTCAACACCCCTAGTTAAGGATGAAAGTGTTAATAAAATAAGGAAAATAAAAATGTAAGGAATTTCAATAGCTTTAAATGAGTTATTAAAGTTGTGAAGTTGTTGTTTTTTGTTTGTGATGCTTGATAGAAGCAAGGGTTTCAAAAATACCTTATTTGAATGATAGTAATGATCAGTGTTTGAAAAAGTGCGCCTTGAGGCGCAAGGCGCAAGGTGATGGGGGGTGGGGGATTTTTTGGTGCTAGGCAAGGCGATGTGAGTGAAGCGCACGTATGGCAGCTGAGGCGCGCCTAAGGCGCAGAAGCGCACAGGCACAGAGTCGCGCGCCTTTGAGCAAAATTTCCTTTCAGCAAAAAAAAATCACATAGGGAGCCAAGGACTTAAGGGAGAGGAGTAGATAGTTTTTGGAAAAAGGAAAGGCTATTTATAGTTTTAATTGGGGAGAACAATAGTTGTTTTGGAAATATCAAGCAGGGACTTAAGGGAGAGAAGTAGACATGCACATGCCTTTCAACAGGGAAAAAAAATCATACAGAGAGCTAGGGACTTAGGGGAGAGGAGTAGACATGCACATGCTTTTTAGCAGAAAAAAAAATCATGCAGGGAGCTAAGGACTTGGGAGAGAGGAGTAGACATTTTTTGGGAAAAAGGTAAGTCTATTATAGTTTTTATTGGGGAGAACAATAGTTTTTTTGAGAAAGATGCACATTCTGCAATCAAACAGGCTGCAAGCCTACAAGCAAAGTCAAGAGTCATCAGGGAAGTATAAAAAAGAGAGTAAAATTCTTTTTCTTAAGCACATAGGTGGTATTAAACTCATAAAAAAATAAATAGAGTAAGACAAAGAGACAAACCGTAGAGAGCTGAGAACTAGAGACAGCAAGAAGAAGTGGTCAATAGTCCCAACTATCTGCTAGTATTGGTAGTGTTAAACTTATAGGTTGTTATTTTTCTAAGTATTTTCTTGTTATGGTATATTTTTTTTTTCTTCTGAAAACTCAGTCATTTAATCATTTTTTGTAGCTTTGAGTAATTTTTGCGCCTCACATCGCCTAGGCGTGCGCCTTCGCCTTGCGCCTAGCGTCTAGGCTCCAAGACTCCTATCGCCTAGGTGTGCCTTAGGCCTTTTCAAACACTGGTAATGATTAGAGATGATGACAAATAGGATTAGTGTCTTAGCCTGATTATGATGATGACTTATGGTGATCGGCATGGCCACATGGGTTAGGATTAAGGCTTTGGGAATATAAATATTTTAAGTAATTTTGAGAGTTATAGAACACTCATAAACAATTTTTAATTAATTAAGAGGGTTCCTAAATATCAATATTGTAAGGCAATCAAATTCACTCAAAAATTAATTAAAAAAAACTCAAACTTTATTCTACAATTCATGATATAATAATTGTGGAAAATACATGCCTTTTATTAACAACTAGCACCTGCTCAAATAACCTCCTTAATAAAATGATATTAAACTAAATCTTAATATGATAGAACTCTTAAAGATATAAGATAAATAACCTTTTAATGATTAAGGTACTATTTACGGAATTATTTATGTGAATATTAACTTGTGAATAGCGTTCCTACCAAACTTTATCTTATCTTAACAGCCTATGATAAGCTAATTCATATCATAAGATAAATTAACTTAATAACTAAGAAAATAACAATTAACTAACTAAATCTTTTGGGTAAAGCTTGACTCTGAGGTGTGCTGTCCTATTGTAGGGTATACTATCCTTTCCCTAGGTTAATTTTGTAGGACCTTCCATAGGATACCCTCCTGTTGTAGGATATAATCCCACATTAGTTTGTATTTACATTTTCTTTATCATTATTTTTGTTATCATATGTAGGAATGATAGTATTTCGGGTTTGGGTTAGGTCCAATCATAGCTAGATCGCAAGGTTCTTTTATATTACCTTGATCAAAATCAATTAGATTTGTTTGGTAAATGGGTCTAGCTATTTTTTGAATAAAAACTTAATAATTTATGTGATCAAAATGTATACACATAATTAACATATGAGATATATATATATATATATATACTCATGTAAAACTTCAAAAGGCTCATCATGTAAGTAGGGAAGTTGATCTCCCCCATTTAATGTGTTTGATATATTTTTTAATGTCTGGTGGTAATTCAAGCCTATATGCATTATCATTGATCTTCTTAAGAATCTTGAATGGCCCATTACTTCTCGACATAAGCATGTTCTTTTTTCGTGTAGGAAACCTTTCTTTTGTGAGGTGAAGGTATACCAAATCACCAACTTCATATAAATGTTGCTTCCTATGCTTGTTTGTTCTAGCTTTGATCACCTCATTTATCATTTTTATTCTTTCTTTCACTTGTTGATGAAGCATTTTCATTGCTTTGGCTCTTTCTTTTGTCTCAAAATTCATATGTGCTTCTATGGGGAGGGGTAAGAGATCAATGGGAGTTATGGGGTTTATTCCATAAACTACTTCAAATGGTGAGTGGCCTAAGTAATAAAACCATGGTCGCTATTGTGATTGTGGTCATTGTGTCAAAGTATCGGTGTATTGCTAATGATATTTTATATGCTATGGTTGTCACGATGTTTTTTTTCCCCACAATAAATATGGACAAATATTGGCAAATATCAGTAAATATCAGCCAATAGGAAAAGCAGGAAAAAATTACAAAATGTATGACCCATAGAATTTGAAGTAGCTTGTTTTCTGCTCCCGAACCTCCTCCATCCTTTGGTTTCCGTTCTTTTTGACAATTTCAGCTGATGTCATGGTTATGCAGATTGGACAAGGTACTTATAGCAGTGTATACAGAGCACGAGATCTTGATACAGGACAAATTGTTGCTATGAAGAAGGTCCGCTTTGTCAACATGGATCCTGAAAGTGTCCGATTTATGGCTAGGGAAATTCATATTTTGCGCAAGCTTGATCACCCAAATGTGATGAAGCTTGAGTGTCTAGTCACTTCAAGGGTATCTGGTAGTATATACCTTGTATTTGAGTATATGGAACATGATCTTGCTGGCTTAGCGGCAAGACCTGGCGTCAATTTCACTGAATCTCAGGTATGGTCTTGTTTACCTTAAATTCTCAAGCGAAGATGACTGGTATGAAGATCCTGATGATTCTCAACATGGAAAGAGGACTTCAATTGTCATTGATTTGCATTTTGGCAATCATATTTAGGCATTGTTACACACTAATGTGAGATTGCACCTGACTTTTATAATCTAACTAATAGTTAGATGCTGTAAATAATAAGGGATTACAAGAAATAATCATTAGTTGCATCTATCAACATCTAAATTGCTTCCATCTTTGGTTTCTCAATAATGCCTCCAGTATCTGCCATCCATCTCTCATGATCTCTCTCTCTCTCTCTCTCTCTCTCTCTCTCGATTTTATTAATTTTGGCAAAACTAATATTGAGAATTCCTCTACATTAACATTAACCTCAATGCTACTTGCGATTATTCTTGTTGTAAAGATGACCCTATTCCTCCATGAGCCCAATATAGCTCCCATCCTGAAGTTGGAGCTTGGAGGGCCTTCAAATCACATGCAGCTCTACTACCCCATGGTCTATCGCTTTCCTTCCATGATCTAATAATAAATCTCTGAGTCTATGTTCTGTTTGTTCTATTTCATTCATTTCATTCTTGATTTGATCTGATTGAAGAAAATTCAATGTGTAATTTTTATCATCATTTTACTATTGTTAGTGCCATAAATGGTTTTTTTTTATATTTTTTTTATTTTTTTATGAGTACTACTATTATTGTTATCATTAATATTATTGTTAACATTACAATCATTAATTTTATATTATTTTTATGATTATCAAAATTTAGCTGATCTTTTTAAAAGTGATATAAAGTTGAGAAAATCATATCCTGAATCTCACTGGTGCGTCATCTTTCAACTTATGTAATTTAGAAGCATCTAGTTGTCTTGACGTTTTATTGTCTATATAAGATATTTACATGGATTGTTAATGTTAATTTCTTTAGTATATCTGTTGCACTATGGTGTGGCCGTAGCCGACACGCAATTTAAACCCTCTTGTTGTCAATTGTAGCACTGGTAAATAAGGGTATCGTTCTAGGCCAGGGATTGAGAGGGCTCACCACTATTTAACTAGCTTAAGAATAACAGTAAAAATAAAAACACTAAATAACACAAAATAAATAA
Source organism: Tamarix chinensis (assembly GCA_030549775.1). NCBI lineage: Eukaryota > Viridiplantae > Streptophyta > Magnoliopsida > Caryophyllales > Tamaricaceae > Tamarix > Tamarix chinensis. The sequence continues at coordinate 27,756,261 of CM060175.1, forward strand.
ATAAGAAAAATACTAATGGAGGTTATAAAAATAAAAATAATAAAAGGAATAAATAAAATAAAATAAAATAATAATAATAATAAAAATAATGGGAAACCACATATGTGATAAATATGATAGGAAAATTAAAATCTACCACTAGATTAGGTCGAAATATAATGTTAATTTCTAAGTCATCTTTTAATCATGAGAAAGAGATGGGCCAAGTTGTACACCAAAAGTAGGTCCATACACCTTATATTACTTTTCTTAATTAATTAATACGATAAAGCGTCAATATTAAACCTATTAAATGCTAGCAGTATAGCAGCAACAAACGACTCCTATATTTAACTAGATTTAATACATTAGTGTAATTAGAAGGTTGTCAATCTAAGTACCCAAACTAGTACACAAAGCATGTCTAGTTGTATTTCCTTTCCTTGACCCACACGTATCGAAACGTTTTACCACTTCGGTTAGAATCACAAAACTATTAGGCTAATTATTATCTAACTTAGCTGCAATTTATACATATAAATTCTAGTATATTTCGATGGCCACCTAGCAGGTAAATAATCCTACATACTGTCACTTATGAGGAAACCAAAACAAGACATGCACCAAATAAATTATACTCGATAGAATTATATATATATATATATAGATAGATTTAGGCTCTTGTGCAAACCATTATTTAAAATACAAATGTAGGAACTCTTAATAACCGTTAGATCTAAAAGATTTAAGGGCTAAGATTAAAATAAATTTAAGTTAGTTTTGTACTAAATCTTGACCATTGATCAAATACTAATCTAATGGTTATGATTGATTCCTATACATGTATCTTAGAAATGGTGTGTATGGGACCTTCACCCTATATAGATATATATAAACGATAACAATTACAATAGAATCAACAAACAATCTCACAAAACAAAGAAAATAAAATTATAATTCAAACCCTAATCCAGGGTTTCAATTTATTCCCTAGCAACAAATAATCAGTCAGCCATAATTATAGAATTAATTACACATAAATATAAATTAAAAATAGAGAAAGAAAAATCGGAATTAATTATAGATAAAAGATCAAGAATTTATTCAGATAAAAATTAATTTTATCTGAAATAAATTCTACTGGTATAAATTCTTCCTTAATTTTCTTCCTTCTCGGTTGTCTTTGATTTCCATGCAATTATTTCTTTTTTTCTTTTTCTTCCAGCTGACGGTTGCCGCTGAAGGCTGCTGCTCTGCCTCAAAGTCTGTGCGACCGTCCTTCTCTCCTCCGCGTTGCTCCCTGTGCCGCTTTTTCTTGAGCCGGTGACAGCTCCTACTTGCTCTTCTCTACCGCACGACCTTTATTTTCCGTGCCGAGCTCCTCTATTTATTGTCGTGTGGCGCTACCTTTTTTGAGTCCTTTTTGGTGCCCCACACCATGTCAGCCCTGCCTTGTGCAGTTGACTGTTGTTTGCCCTCTCGTAGTCGCAACTCTCTGTTTTCTTTTTCTTCTTTGACTTTTCTTTGGCTCCTCTTACGTGTCCCGTGTCTCTTGTTCCGGGCCTTTGGGCCTTCGATCTTTAGGCCGTTGGTCCAAAGGTCCAAATCTTTTTTTTTCTTTTATTTAAAAACAATACCTACAAAATAAAATTAAATAAATATTAATAAATAATATTTTATTCTAAATTTACTTAATTTATATCGTTTTAGCTTAAATAATAATATTTATACAATTATTACCATTTAAGTATAAAACCATAATGATTCACTTATATTAGTTAAATTAAATACCAAAAACTAAGATTATAAGGGTATAAAATATGTCAAAATATGAACTTATCACACTACTACAAATTGACGTCTTTCAAATTTATATCTGCTTGTTGACATATATTTCAAGTCCTTTCTCATTTGCAGCCCCAAAGTAATAAACATTCAAATTCTCTTCTTTGATTCTTGAAATTCTAATTCAGATGATGGACCAAATCATATGGGCATATGCCGCTGTTCTGGTTAGGATATATGCCTGAAAATTACTATAGCCGAAAATCATCACTCTCACTTTCTTTATGTATGAGTTCCTAACAAAAGCAGTTAGCCTTTTGATCACTTGGCCCCCGTTTGGTTTATTTATTTTCAATAATTTCTTTTAGATAAAAACTACTTTTCAAAAAGTACTTTATGAGTAAAATATATGTTTGTTTTTACTTTTGTTATATAAGTGATTAATACTAAAAAACTACTTATAGTACCTCATTAGTGTTTTATCTTCATTTTTCAACAAATTTACTTTTTATTTCCCATATTTAATTTTTATCTTCCTATATTTATATCTTTTGGTAATAATTATTATATAAATTCTTTAATATTAAACATTAAAAATAATATGGAACATAAAGAAAAAATTATAAAAAAAATATAAAGATATTATAAAGTACTAAAAAATGTAAAAATAAAAATTATAAAATCATTTAAAAAAAATAATAAACAATCATTAAGCAAATTTTATAAAATTTATTAACATCTAAAATTCAAATAGCGATAATGATCAAAGTTTATATTATGCAATAAATATTCTTTTATTCATAATAAATATCAAAAAAATAAATGGCTTAGTGACGTGCATGATAAATATCATCTGCAATCCTACACTGTATAATTTTCATGTTTGTAGTAGTTTTACTCTCTACATATTGTCCAACATCCCTATTCCTATTGTTTTCTTCATATATTTCTCTACTACGAAAATCATCAAATTATATATCATTTATTTCATTCAACCTAATGAAATTGTGGATTGTCATTGTTCCAATGACAATGAACATTTATTGTTCCAAACTATAATTGGGCATTTGCTTTAAGATGGTAAAACGAGCCCTCAAAATTCCAAAGCAATGCTCAATCACATTTTGCACAAAAGATTGTAAATGATTGAATAACTCCTCATTTTCTTGTGGACCGCTGACTCTTTTAAAATCAGATAAATGATACCTTGTATCCTTAAATGGAGCAAGATAGCTTGATGTATTGGGATAACCTGAATCAACCACATAATATTTACCTGCACAAAATGTAAGTGCATATTATTCAACTATAATATTTTATAGTTAATATATAAATTAATGTTTTATTTTCCTCAAGGAGGATGAGGAAAGTTTTTGTTGGGATTTTGAATACAGTGTTGGAATATTCGAGAATTATGAGCCGACCCCTTCTATTCAGCTTCTACAAATGTAAACAACATACCCAAAGAACAAACTGCCATCATATTTTGGGAACATACCCCTTTACAATTAGGATAGCAAGTTTGTGCATTCTTTGGAACACAAGCATCAATATGTGTCCCATCTATCGTTCCTATACAATCTTTAAAATAAGGCCATAATCTCGATCATTTTTGATCTCAGGAGGGATCTTGTCAAGGCTTCAATGAGGCCTTATAATCTCACCAACAAACTTTGATATAGCAATTAAAACCTTGTTGAAATATCTACTAAGAGTGCTGAAATCGATCTTACACAAATATGTTCCTTTCATTATGACTAATTGTATATAAGAAAAATGCTAACTATTTCTCAAAAATCATATTATAAGTATCACTTAACAAACTCCTTGATCTCAAAAAACTTGATAACCTAAGAAAAACATCCTTCTTCATTCTAAACAAATCGTGGCATAGCCTATCATGACCATTTAATATATGTCGGACAAACTGGTGACCTGTTTCAAAAGAATCCAAACAAACTTGCTTCTCAATAAATGTCTTTCTTCTATTTCACAAATGTCATAGTACAAGTAAAAGTAGTAGTAGTCTTTTTTTTTCTTTTTCTTTTTCCGATCATCCATCTAAACAAAATTAAGACATCACTTATATTATACATACACCCAATATATATGGAATTAATAAGAATGTATAAAAATATAATCTTATATCCCACCAAAAGCTAATTCAAATTCTACAACAAACAACATTTACATTTTTTATTATAGAACATGAATACTTCAAAGTTAATTCAAGCAAATAAGATATGTAATTGATGTTTTGGCCAAAGTCTATCAAAGATAGTACATTAAGGAATTGTTGATATAGCTAAATAAGATAGCAATATATGTATTACGCTTTCAAGAATGAACAACTTAAATTAGTAATTTGACTTATAATATTTTCCATTCTAAAATACCAAGAGTCACAAACAAAGAAAATTACATAAGTTCAACATAAACTAGAGAATTTATACTTCATGGTTTCACAAACACAAAATAAAAAAACCCTTGAAGAAGCTTAGTCTTTTACAAAATACCATAATAACCCGATGTCCTTGATCAATTCTTAGATGGATCTCTTAGAGATTTCAACCAAACATTACGTTTTTGGGGAGCCATATACATCCATATATCTTGTTAACAAGATCCTGAAACCATTAGTATCGAGGGTAAATAACCATCAAAAATTTCATCAGCCATGACAGTTAGAATAGCTAAGCATTCTTTTATGGTGGGGGTTGTTGAGGCTTGAGATGTTGGCAAATGAGGATCATTGTTACTCTTAAATGTTGATTCACACAATTGTAACAACTTATTATCAAGCTTTTCACTAGCTGACTCCTTTCTCTTATGAGAACTAGGTTGTTGACTCTTAGAACGCTTGTTGCTTGACTTTTCCTCTTTGCATGTTGTACCATCTGAATCACTAGAATCACAACCCTCGATCTCACTGACTTAGGGTATTTAAAAAGACCTGCACTACTTGTTCTTAGCTCTTTATTATCCTTATCAAAACTTAGATGAGTCCTTTGAGATGGAGCCCATGAATGTTATCTAGTTGCATGAGTACCACTAAAAATTAACCGAAGCTCATCTAAATGGGCAATTGGCTTGTTACGAAAGTGTTTACAACTTGGATTTTGCTAGAATAAGAAATTTAAATTATTACACACTATATATCATAATGAAAAAATAATTGGAAAAAAATCATAATTGTAATTTACTAGAATAAATGTTTTCCATCTATCCTTCCCACAAGTGATTGCACCTGTTATTGGGTCTCTTCAAAGTCTGATTTCACTTTCAAGTTTCATCCATTCTACGTAATCTGTTTTTGTTGAGGTAACATGATTTTTCCCTTGAATATTTTTGGTATTGCACATTCTTAAGCCTAGTAAGACCATCAACAATATTGAACCATCCAATCTTGTGGGAACTTGAATTAGGCCTATTGCTTTTCTTAACCTCCTCAACTCATAATTGAACAAAGGTTTGATGCCTTGATTTAGTCCAATGTGCAAAATCTAATGAAGATGCCATAGATCCTACAAATATATGAACTTTTAAATTTAGGTAAAACCTAAATACAAATATGTATGTGTGTGTGTGTGTGTGTGTGTACATATTTCCTGGCCTCCAGACCTTAACCTTGCCTACAAGCCTTTTTTTCAACCAATGTCCACTAAAGTGAAACATAAAGTTATCTGTTTGCTATCATTAATAGGAAGGCTACTAGAGGAAAATATACATATGTACGTACATGCATATGTGTAGGGCTGTAAAATAATGTTTGGGTTCGGCTCGTTTAACTAAACGAATGAGCCGAACCGAGCTTTTAACGAGCCGAGCCGAGTCCGAGCCTTACTTTTAGGCTCGTTTAACTAAACGAACGAGCCGAACCAAGCTTTTAATGAGCCAAGCCGAGCCGAATACCGAACTGACTCAGCTCATTTTCAGCCTTGCATGTGTGTGTGTAATCCATCAGAAAATGAATTCCATTAGAATACTCATATCCAGGCCACAAAATGCAATACAAAGATTAAAGGTATTTGTAACTAAGTTGTTATTAGATTTGCTTTTCAAGACTGCTAGACCATAACTATGTTTTGATTGCACAGTTTATTCTTTATTTGCATTATATCCATGTCAAACCCGTCTAACGCATTGCCACATCTAAGTATGTAGATTGGTGCTTTGGAAAGAGAAATGGATGAAAAGGTTGATAAATTTCAATGTATGGAAGTTTTGAAGAATGCACTAATACAGAGAGAATACAACAGTAACAATGAGTTGCAGGATGCTCATAAATTTATTGTTAAAGCAAGTAACAACTGTTATTATGTTGTCAATTGGAGTGCATTCAGCTGTTAATTGGGCCATCCAAGAGGCTTGTGTAGAGAAATATCCTAATGGAGACTGGCAATTGGAGTCCATTTAGCTATGCTCATCATGGCAGGAAAGGATTCGTGATTCAAATTGAACTTACAATTGAACATAAATTATGAAACATAAAGTTGAACATAAGTTGTGAAATTTTTGAATAAAGCATCAAATAGGAACATTTGTCTAAAGATGTAGCCAAACCAGCTCATCCATAAAACACGAACACATAACATCAACTAGAGAATAAGATCATTCAATGAACAAGATCAAATCCCAATCCCTCGTGAATCCCATCTATACTACATATTAATGCATATGATTGTAAATACAAGTGATGCCATCACATCAGCCTTTTCATTGGCTGGAAACAAGGGGGATAATGGAGTTTTAAAGTTTCGTTCATCCTTTTGCATTTCCTAAGAAACCAAAACTCAATAACATGATCATTTCCCAGTCACAAAAACCAACTCCTTTGCAATTCACGCAACTAGTAGTCAATCAATCATCATTACTTCCTCTTGCCAAACAAGCAAGCACTTCAGCCCGACTCCTTAATCCTATGAAATACTTCCCTAACCTGATGTTCCAACAGTTCCAATCCATCCTTCAAACTCTCAAAAACATTCTTGACCTTTCCGTAACCCCAACTCCTCCTCAACCGACAAATAAAAAAAAAGACATAAAAAGCAAAATTGAAGATGACTAACAGGAAATGGAGAAGGCGAGAGTAATGAGGACGTAACAAACTTGGAATTTGAACATGAAGAAAAATTAAGGCCCTACAATTATAGATTTGTATCCTGCATCAAAGATTGAGTGAAGAGCAAAGGGAGGGACGAGCGTAAAATGGAGACACCGTCAGATGGAAGCAACAAAAATGGAGATGGCGAGTGCGAGTAGTAGAAATAGAGAAGGTTAGCATCAGAGACAAGGGAGGCGAGCTGAACAGCAGAAATGGGGAAGATGAGTAGTGAGACAGAGCAAAAATGGCGAGCAAGCGAGGGCGAGAGAAGGCTAGCACCAGAGAAGCTGAGTGCAAAAAAATTTCTGAACGGGATAGAGATTGAAGGAGATAGGGGGTGGGGTTAAGGTCATACAATTAAATATCGCTCCTGATATGCAATATCGGCTGATATTTATCGGATTTTGGGTTAGCCGATATGTGAAATTGGCAATACGCGACAGATTTAGAATTTCACGTATTTATCAGCAATATATCAATTATTGACCGATAATTGTCAATATTTTACCGATATTTACTGGTATATGCTAATATTTATTGTGAAAAAAAAATAAAAAATCACGCCGTGACATATAAAATATTGTTTGCGACAATCCAATACCGCGATATTGCGACCGCAACTGCAATTGCGACTGCGATTTTATTGCTTGGTTAAGGTTATAAACGATTTTTTTTTTTAACAAATGACCATATCCTTTTTTTGTAAAAGTTGTTTATAAAAGTAGGTAAAATTTACTTTTGGTTTATTACTTTTAGAAAGTAATTTTTACTAATTACTTTTTTATAATAACATTTTAGAAATAAAACCAAACACTTATTTTAATCTAAAAGTACTTTTTATAATTACTTTTATAAAAAACTACTTATCAAAAGTTAAACCAAACAGGCTCAAATAACAACATTTGTTTCATGGATTTTAACATTGAAACGTGCAAAAATGTTAATCGATTATTCATTTGGGTAGTATGGATTTTTTCACATTAAATGCAAGTGCATTAGAAGGAAAGCTGATGCCTGCCTGTTCAACATCAAGCTATAATTTTTCTGATCAGCTATATATTTTGATAACATAAACTATTGTGAATTTCAAGCAGCAGGCACTCTGTATCTTTTGGGTATGCTACTGTTTCGTAGGCTACAACTTTAAGTTCTGCGGATAGAGCATTTCTGATATTTAGCACACCTTTTTTTATTTTTATTTATTTTTCTTTTTTTTCTCCAGTAAGTAATGTGAGGATTTTATTAATACCAAATCAAGAGATACAAAATTCATAGTGCTCTGACAAACTTAAAATTCTATCAAACAATTTAGCTAGGGAAACAAAGCATTTACAGTGCTGGACATAAGCCACTCCACTAGCCACATCTCTAGCAAGAAGCTTGAGGACAATCAAAGCAGGCTGTCTTTGATTCTTGAAGACTCTTGCATTTCTTTCTTGCCATACATAATAAACCATAGCAGCCAAAAGCATCTTCAAGGCTCTACTTTTCTCCTTAGGTCTTCTCCTCTGCTGAGCAACTCATTTCAGTTCTGCCTGCCACTGGTTTGGTTGATGGGAAGGATTGAAACTGTGCAAAATCTGCCTCTATATCTGCAAGATACAAGGATAGCTGAAGAAGAGATGATCCAATGATTCTTGGCTTGAGTGACAAGGACACATGTTAAATCAATCAGGATGCCAACCTTCTGCAAGAAATACTTTGTTGCAAGTCTTTCATGTGCTGCAACCGAAAGTACAAATTGGTGCTGAGCTATGCAAAAGGTATGCCACACAGCCATTCTCCAGCCAAACTTAGCACAATTGTTCATCAACTGGTCATAATTCTTAGAGATACTGTACTTTCCTTTGCTGTCCATAAGTGTGGCAGATTTGAATTGAAAGTAGAATACAGTGAAGCCTTTAAGGACAAAATTTTCCTCATTCCACAAGAAAACTTGGTGATAGGGATGTTCCATAAGGACTGACTGGCCTTAAACTAATACTCATGAGTACATTTGACCCATGAAGTGTCCTTTTTCATGGCCAGCTGTCATAGTAATTTCCCAACAGCAGCTTGATTCCAAAGTTCAAGTCAAGACCACCTTCATTTGTAGGAGTGAAAACAGTTGACCGAGCTATTTGAGCTTTCTTTGTGGTGTATGTTGTTCCTGACCACAAAAAGGATCTACACATGGCATTAATGGTGTGTATGACCTTTTTGGGCAGGACAAACATTGGGCTCCAATAGCTTTGGATGCTTTATAGGACTGATCAAATCAATTGTATTCTCCCTGAGTAGTTCAGTAATTTTACAGGTAAGCAGCCACATTAAGACATGAAGGCATCTTACTAGAGAAGAAAGTTTGCACCACTAACCATAAGTGGTTGCCAAATGAAATTCCAAGGTCTCTTATAGAAAAAAACATTTTAACCATCTATGCCTGGAGCTTTGTCATCACCCATTGAGAATACAACATTTCTGACCTCTTCCTTGCTAACTGGCTGAAGGAAACTATGCTTTTGGGACTGCTGAGCATATGTCCTCAATTTAAAACCGAAGTTTGCAGCTGGACACCTGGTAGCTTGAAGAGTCCATCAGACTTCTGTAAAATTCAACAAAGTTCAATTAAAAGTTGTTGAATCCTTTCAGATCCTGTAGTAATGCAGCCTTGAGAGTCCTGTAATCTTCATATAAAATTCCTTTTTTATCTTCCTGGAACAATAGCATGGAAAAATTTGGTATTTGAATCTCCCAAACTAAGCAATAGGATTCTAGCTTTCTGTTTATAGAAGCATTCCTCACAGGCAGAGAGATGGTTAAAATGATTAAGTGCAGTCTTGATGCATATGAGAGACAATTGGGCCAAACTAAAGGATCGTGGTGGAGTTAGGAGATTACCCCCGAAAGAAAAAACAGGTAAAGTGATGAGGAATAGGAATTTATTTGATCTTTGACTACCTCTCAAGATCAAATACTTACTATCACCTTCCAAGGTTTAAATACTTGGAATAAAGAAGATTAAGATTTTTGAGAAGAAAGTAAAACTCTAAATCTGAGTTTTTTAGGGTTTCTCAGCTTTTTGCAAAGAAAAAATGGATAATCAGATCTGCCTGTCATTCAAATGTGAGTCCAACACTTATAAGATGATGTTAGGTTGCATTTAGTTATATTATGACTCATCAAAATAAAGAGGACTAATTTGGTTAATCAATCAAAGTAGTTTAGCTGGCAAAGATACTAACCGTTACTAGTTTGATTTTAATCAAAGTCAACCAGACCTGAATGAAAGCCCATGCTTTCTGTCCTTCTAATTTTGGGGTGTTTTACATGTAAAAAGTAAAAAGCAAATGTAACTTTTCTTTAAGTAAAATCATGGCCATTTGCTTAACTTTCCTTTTTTGTTCCTCCAGTCCTCCATTTTGTTGCCCAAAAATTGCAACAAGCTAGCCAGCCTCCCTAGTATTGCTGGAGCTGGACCTCAACCAAGCTGACCCAAAAGAGCCATTTTTTTAAGCCACTTGAAACCTATCAAAAGGTGATAGCTTAAATATGACTAAGTGGCTAAGTGGCTCATAATTTAATTCATTAATTTTGCCCAAAATAGAAGGTTTTTTGGGCCTTCTTTTTTGGAAAAATTAATAACTTATGCCCATTTATGTTGGATGCTCCTACATCAAGTTTATTCTTCATGCATTAAGAGTTGATTCAAAGGATCTTGAGAGAGTCTTTGTTGTATGTTGTGATGCTGAGCTCTGGCGTGACTCACTTTGTCAGCGATACCTCTGTACTTCATAACATTCCTTTGTTTGAGATAAGTCTTTAACTACTTGAGTCTTAACTTCATAACATTGGAAGCTTCTAATAGCTGACCTCTTATGGATTGCGTCCATATCTCCCTAACCATAGGATGAAAATTGATGAAACCTGAAAGGCTTTTTACCATGGTTAAGTTGAGAACTAAAGGTAATAAGCATGGGAGAATGGTTAAACAAGTGAGGTGGTTCAAAGCTAGCATGGGAAGAATGAAAATTAGAAAGCCATTGAATATTTCCTACAAATCAATTAAGTTTTAAAGGAATCCTTGTTGCACCTTGCGATCTATTATACCAAGTAAAAGTATTACCGGCATAATGAATATTAATTAGAGTCAAGTCTTGCAAACGAGCTCTAAATTTAGCAACATCTTCCATTATAGATGGATCATCCCATAACTTCTCCCGAGAGTGCAAAACAACGTTAAAGTCACCACATATCAACCAAGGCCCACCCTGAGGGGTAGTGCTAAGTAGCCAAGACTAGAGGCTCTTCCTATCCTTACTAGAGTTGAGACCATATACCATAGTCAGATAGAAACAAACAGAATCATTTCAAGATTTCACATGACAAATAATAGCTTGGTTACAATGAGCTATTTTTGTAACTTGCCAAATATGAGGGTGCCATCCAAACCAAATCCTACCATTATAATGATGAGAGTAATTGAAAAACCATTGCCAACTAAAGTTAATTTTCCTAGCAATGTCCATAGCTTTATTCTCTTTAACTCTTGTCTCCACTAGTCCCACAAGGGTCAAAAGGTTATTTAGAATCCATCTCCTAATTTCATTCCGTATTGGTGGCTTATTAATGCTATGAACATTCCAACAACTAATCATCTTAAGCAAAGTGAATGACGGTGTCAAGGATGTGGTTACCTCCAAGACTATATGGGATATGGAAACAAGATGACTTATCATTCTCTAGAGTGGCTATATCTTCTTAAAAGTCAAGAACCCCAAACTAAGATGAGTTAACAAGGCCATAAGAAGTGGATGCTGATTGTGGCTGTTTTAGAGTAGGACTCTTGGGTGTAGGGTTCTTAGATGGAGAAGTCTTGATTGTACCATTTGTAGGGCCTTGCATGCATCTCCTTTATCTCCTTTCTCATATCTCAAACAACAACCCATTCCTGCTTTGACTTAGTGTCTAGTTGTTTCAGCTTATTACATTCCTTGAGGATATCGCCAAACCTCTGATTATGAGTGCATATTTGAGGCTTCCATTCATATATAATGGGCTGATGTCTAATGCGATTGTGAGGAGTGTGGATAGAGATAGTAGTGGGAAGTTTTTCTATGCATAACCTCAATCAAAACTCTTGGAAATGAGATTCCAGCCTTTGATGCTATCACTGCATCAGCACAAACAAGTATGTCCACATAACTAGTGATTTGGCTCAAAGAGTTCTGAGACCACATGGGAAGGTGAATTCTAGATAATTTGATCTAAGTTCTAAGGCATCTGAATCTTTCTTTGTTAAATTCATATTCATCAGTTCATAGATCCAATACTAGAGGAAAACAAAAGTAGCTCTAAAATAGTAAAATAGTATTCTTGTGATTTAAATTGGAAAATGAAGAATCACTCATCATGGAGATGCATCGAAGGTGGGGAAACATAGGTCTGATGCTTTTATCAACATCTGGGTATAAGTTGAAGTAGTGCCAAACAGAGCCCACCGGAGGAAGTCACCATAGAGAGGCTTTTGTTTCCTATTCAGATTCATCCACTTTAACAATAGGGCCATCAACAATCATTCGAGGCACAAAGCTTAGAGGTAGAACATGGTAAGATCTTTGATTATTAACAGTTTGTCTTTCCATGAGTTTTGGACTATACATTGAAAACTAGGTTGCAGCTCCTTGGTCTGCTGAAAAGATTGTTCAATACTAGGCTGTTGGGATTCATGATTAATTTGAGGAATCACACCATGTAGAAGATACTGTAGGAATTCCATCCCCTATATGAGTTAATGGTGGGATTTGATTATCCTTCAATGGCATAAGAGTTAGGTTCTCAATTTCACTCGAGTAAAGGGAATTACCCACATTCATATTCTCAATCTTTACTCGTTCAGACTCTTAGGGCTACTCATCAACAATCATAGGAGGCACAAAGCTTAGAGGTAGAACATGGTCAGATCTTTGATTATTGACAGTTTGTCTTTCCATGAGTTCTAGAGTGTCGGTTGAAAACCAGGTTGCGGCTCCTTGGTCTACTGAAAAGATTGTTCAATACTAGGTTGTTTAGATTCATGATTAATCTAAGGAATCACACCATGCGGAAGATACTATAGAAACTCCATTCCTTGCATAAGTCAGCGGTGGGATTTGATTATCCTTCAATGGCACAAGGGTTAGGTTCTCAGTTTCATTTGAGTAAAAGGAATTATCCACATTCATTGTCTAAATCTTTACTCGTTTAGACTCATTGGGGTTACTTGATGTTGTTGTGCCTTTGATGTTGGGAACAATGAGACTTGAGCTACCTATTTTCTTCTTCTTTGCCCTTGTCAAACCTCAATGAAGAGGAAGAAAGGGGGTGCTTCCACATCATGTGTAGCAGCACTCTCTTACATTTTTTCTTCATTTATTATAGGTCTTTCATCTTACTTTTACTACACCATTCACTTTATCCCTCAATTCATTTACTTGTTGGATAATACAAGGGGGAGGAAACAATAAGAATCAACCATGACCAGTTAAGTGGTGACAAACCTCAATGTCTAGCCTAGATAAACATTAAGTTGCATGATTGGATATATTTGTCTCTGGTGGCATTGCTAATATGTAATTATGTATAATTGTATATGCAATCTAATATTTTGTCTTAGTGGAAGGAGCATAGTTGCTATGACACTATGGGCTTGAGCATGCTGTAGAGGAGGGGGAAAGGACTTGCTCACAGGAGGAAAAGGCAATAAGATAGTCACCCTTTTACAAACTGCATTGTGAAAGCTACAATTTTTATTTTATTTCTATACCTTTTGTTGAAGCCTCATGAAGTAAATGGTTGTAAAAATATTGTTCAAGTGATTTTTTATGCTATTAATTTAATAGAAATCTAACTTTCGTATGATTAACATTGTCTTTTTATATGTCAAAAATAATTATTGATTTTCCTGTAGATCAAGTGCTATATACAGCAGCTGCTTCGTGGGCTTGAGCATTGTCACAGCCGTGGAGTCCTACATCGTGACATCAAAGGATCAAATCTTTTAATTGATAATAATGGAAATCTAAAAATTGGTGACTTTGGACTGGCAACCTTTTTTGGCTCTAACCAAAAGCAACCTCTTACAAGTCGTGTAGTGACATTGTGGTACCGGCCTCCCGAGCTTTTGCTAGGCTCAACCAATTATGATGTTGCTGTGGATTTGTGGAGTTCTGGCTGTATTCTTGCAGAATTATTTCATGGGAAACCTATCATGCCTGGTAGGACGGAGGTATATATCCAACATTAGAGACATGTTTCTTATGTAGTCTGCAATCACATTTCTATATTGGGTAAATATGCATTTGTTACGTGTTTAAAGGCCAAACATGATCTTAACTGATCCCCCCTCCCTCCCCAAAAAAAAAGGAATGTGTTTATTTTCTCCTAATGGCTGTTCCTCCATGTATTCAATTGCATTGGGCTCCAATTCTCAGCATCTTTCTCATGGTCATGTATGCCTTAAGTCCCCTTCTTGTCTTTTCTTTGTCTTATGCAAAGAACTAGTCATGAGTGTAATTTTTCATGTTTATATCTTCATGTGTACATGTGCTTGCTTGTATCAAATTACGATAAGTTGTTCAGTTGATTGTCCCTGCTGGTTCGTTACTGTTTTTTGTTATGTAATTCATTTTTTCTTCTTATATAAACTTATACTGATAGTTAATTAGCATCTCTCCATATGATAGGTCCTTTTTTTTTTTAATTACAAAGTACTGTTTTGTTCATAAGAGGTTCGAGATTAAGTATTTGCATCTATAATGTTCCCTACAAGTCTTGGGTAAGACATCAGTGAGGTTATTGTGATATTTAATTTGTTCAATGGCATGAAATCAACATTGACATGAGATAGGTGGAGCAACTTCACAAGATTTTTAAACTCTGTGGGTCACCCTCTGAAGAGTATTGGAAGAAGTCTAAGTTGCCTCATGCTACAGTTTTCAAACCACAGCAGCCTTATCGGCGGTGTGTTGCAGAAACCTTTAAAGAATTGACATCTTCAGCTTTGAATCTTTTGGATGTCCTTCTTGCCGTAGAGCCTGAACACAGGGGTTCAACTTCTTTGGCACTTCGAAGTGAGGTAAATCAGCTACTATGATGGTGAAGCAGTATCTTTTTGTTAAAGAGCTAAGCTAATGTTCTGATTTTTTTGATTGAAATACTGATTCTCTTTTGTTTAATTGAATATGTTAAACACATTACATATTATTATGAGTTTTGAATTGCATAATAAATTTCTGTGCATATATATCCATCTTGGAGAATGCATAACACAATTGAAAAAACATTATTTTTGCTGGTTTTCTGTTTTACTTGATATTCACTGGTGAAATCTTTATTTAAGTTTACTAAAATATTTTGAAGAAACCTCTGGTATCAGGAAAACATAGTGGGATCTTGCTTGGTATCAATGCTGAAAGGTGATCTTGGGATCATAAGCTTTCTACCATCACTCTAAGCTTAAAACCTCTAGCTCGTAGCACTTTGTTCAGTTCCCGTGCAGAACATTCTAGTCTTCTTATTGTATTTCAAAATCTAGCTGTGTTTTATGATCTTCAAGCATGGTATGTAGGTCTCCACATTCTTCTGCTGATCTACAGAGCTTCTTCCTAGTGTTTAAATCAAACACCTAAAAGTGACTTGTTGGTTGAAAATTTGGTTTCTTTATTTCTATGCTGTACGAGTTATTGTTATTGAACACGGATCTGAATTACATTGCTCATCTGTTTTGTGTTTATTTATACATATCTCTCAAATAGATGTCATTTGACAAAATATTTAATAAAAGTCTAGTTTGGTGCTATTTTGCAGTTCTTCTTCACTAAGCCTCTTCCCTCTGATCCATCCATGTTGCCGAAATATCCACCAAGCAAGGAGTTTGATGCAAGGCGACGAGATGAGGAAGTAAGGAGGTATGCTTCTTCAACTCTTTTAGATATGGTTGTCTAATCCATACCTGTTACAGTTTAACATTAATTCTAGTAAGGATTGAGTATATAGGACATTGTCAAAACTTTCACTCCTATTATCTGTATGATTGAGTAATGAACTTTATTATTTGTATTATTGTTTTGTTCCTACTTTATTAGCATATCATTCTTCACCCCTCCCCCTCCCCCAAACAACATTCCTCCCATTACATTTGTTGTGTCAGACTCAGATGAGAAGTACATGATGGTTAAATAATCTTAATTGCAGGCAAAAAACAGCTGCCGGAAAGGGTAGTGGCAAGGACTCTGTTGAACAGAACTCACGACAATCCAAGGCTGTTCCTGCTCCAGAAGCTAATGCTGAGTTGCAATCTTCAATAATGGTACATTCAACCTTCTGGGCATGTAGTGCACTTTCCTCGTCCATGTATATGCTCATTAATGTCACTGAATTCTACCTGCTAATCATTGTTTGGTATTTTAGAAACGATACGGACTACCAAATCCTAAAAGCAGAAGTGAGAAGTTCAATCCTGAAGAGGATGTTGGCTTTGGCTTCCCTATTGAGCCTCCCATATACACAACACAAAATGGAGTCTCCCATTCTGGTGGATTGTTGTCCTCCAGTTCTTCCATTTCCTTGAAGAAACCCCTAGATAAGGCAGATGTTGGGCTTGTGGTTCCATCTCAAATGTCAATTTCTTCGAAGAATGATGCAGATTTGAGGACTCATAGATCTCATGCCTTTCGAGGTCCTTCCAAGCTGTCTAGGTTTGCTAGTTCAGTCGGAATCCGTGGAAAATCGCATTTTAATGATAGTACGGAGGCAACCATGACTTCACAGTGGGCAGGCGAGCAGTTTGATCCAAAATATGATCATATTGATAATGAAATTCCACCTGAGAAGCACGATTGGTTTCAACACTTGCTGGATAGACAAAATTCCTCCAATAAAAAACATGGAAGGGCATCGGAAAATTTTTTTTCTGTGGTAAGACATGCTTAAAACGAGTTATGCTAGCCTTATGTCTGTTATTTCTTTTCTGTTTTCTTATTTTATGATGTTTAGTTCTCAGAGATTGAAATGGTAATCTGGCGTGGCTTCAAAGTTTATTTGTCATAATTCCCTGAAGTTATTGTCTACATAGATAAATGGTCCTTCATAGTCGGTGGTGGAGGCATACCAAACTTTACTGATACAAATTACAAACTGACATAGAGATGGGAATAGAAGAGGGAGATT
This sequence comes from Tamarix chinensis, assembly GCA_030549775.1. NCBI lineage: Eukaryota > Viridiplantae > Streptophyta > Magnoliopsida > Caryophyllales > Tamaricaceae > Tamarix > Tamarix chinensis. Next base: position 27,773,317 of record CM060175.1, read on the forward strand.
AGGAGTAGGAATAAGGTAGCATTTAAGTGAATCAGGGAAAAGGAAGGGGGAAAGGGGAGTCAGTAGGGATGAGGAAGGGTGACTAATTGCCCTGGTATAGCTATCACGGAAGTTGGAGTTCGAACCAAATGACCCAAACCCATATTCAATTTTGTTCGAAAAATAAAAAATAAAGATCTAGAACTTGGAACAACTAGAATAGAGCAACAACTGACCCAAAATTAGTCTAAATATACAATGACCTATATCCAAATTATGCTGAATCAAAATGACCCAAACTTAAAATAATCAACTGAACGCTACCCATTCTAGAACACTACCCCAATTTAATGAATGAAAAAAAGAAATACTATCTCTAATATAGTAATTATAATATTAATATATGAAGATTTTGGTTTGTAATTTTATTAGTGGAGATATATAAAAAAAATAAAAGAAAAAAAGTAACTAAAACCAACTACTTTTATCATGTATATATTTCATTATAATGTGAAAATGTAAGAAATTACAAGCACTATGAAAGATAAACTCATTATTGTTTAATTAATCAAATGAATGATGTTCATTGATTTTATTTAATAATAACTTGCTTAATAAACAAGTAATACATTATAATAACAACTAGCGACTATCATTAGGATAAGAAATAAGATTTCTATTCTTTTATTTTCACTATAATATGTTTTATGTATAAATTTTTAATTGTGATCGTAAAATCTTCTTAACGTATTAATATATCAATGTTTTGTTTAGTTCTTGACTAATGTTAGGGTCCTCATCAATCCCCGATCTTGTATAAATAATAGTTAAATCCATCTCTAATTACAAATGATTTGATCTAATTGTATAAATTTAGCCAAATTAAACAAAGATAATGTTGTAAAAGATCTTTGTTAAACTCATAATTTATGTGTTATAACAAATCAACAACTAATGTCAATATTGATATTGAACTAACTTTACTTAACCCATACCTAATCCGACTTACTATTTGTATACCTAAATTAGGCTGGAATTGAAAACAACCGATGTGTTCGTGAGTGACACGATATGATATTCAACTAATTTGATATTTGACTCAAACTCAAACTGAACATTAACCAAATTAGCACAACCAAAAAATAGATCTAAACCATACATACTCCAACCCTAATCCGAATCAGTTACATAGTAAATCTAATATCAACTTAACCCAAAATGACAACTATAACTAACTTATTTAACACATTTGCTACCTCTAGTGACTAAACTTAAATGAGGGAGGGTAACTTAATCAAATGAAACATAATTCACTCAATAGTTGGTTCAATATCATTCAAGTCTGAGGAGCAACATAATCTTTGGTCTATAGGGATGGGCATATTGAATGGAAATTAGAGAGGAAGAGGGAAATCAGAGAGAGAGACACATCTGATCTTAAGGAAAACGCTCAAATGAAAGTGCATAAAACTCGATATCGATTATTTTTCATTTAATTCTAGAAATGACAATAGTACTAGGGCTAAATATAGGCCTATATGTGTTTTGGTAAAAGGAAAGAAATTTGAGGTTAGAAAATTTCCCAAATCATACCTGATAATTAAGTCCTATGAAATGATATAAAACTTTAAAGCTAGGCTTACAATATGTTAGCCACATTACATCATGCTTTTCAGGTTAATAATAACTCCATCTCAAATTTTATAGAAGAATAGGATCAAGAAGCCCTAGGCACTAAACTATAGAAGGGTCTAAGGCTTGGAAGAAAAAAAAATATTGGCTAACATGCCAATCTTACTTTGTGAAACACATAATATAAAAAACTTTGGGATAAGTTAATTTGAGGTTTTCACCGCCAACAATTTCCCCTCTTCCATTAACCTCACTAGAAGCCTAGAATAATGAGAGATGGATTAACACATGCCAATTTTTATGTTTGAGAGCAAATTTATGAGGGAACAAGTTTGGACTTTGATACCAAATTGATGTGGGATTGAGATGGTAGCAAATGAGAGTAGGAGAAACATACATAATCCGAGGCAATGAGGGATGAGACGCACTCAACTTAATTATCAAATCACTAAATAACTCTATCTATTCATCAAAGTATGGAATAACACTATCACTAGCGCCATATATCTAACCATACACATATTTGGTAGGTAAAAACAAATGGGAGAAAGGAAATGATGTATTGGAAATACAAATTGGGTCAAGTAAGGATTGATGATGGTTTGGATAGTAACCCCCGAAATGGAAAACATATAAAAAGTTGATGGGAAAAAAAGGAAAAATATGAACAGTAAGCCCTTCTTATGATCATATACCTAAAATCACCAACCAAGGTTTACAACTCTTAATATAAAGAAGGTAAGATCTGTGAGAAAATTCAATCAAAGTCTTCACTTGCTTTTAAAGGTGTCAATCTTGAAAAATGAGGGAGAATGGGAAGCCAATAAGTTTAGTTTTATTCAGATAAAACTCGAACACTTTATAGAAAGCTGTTTGGTACAAAAAAAGACTAACTTGGTTAGGGTCAGAATAAAGTCTATCTAAGTTTAGATCTAACCAAGAGCTGAAACATTGACTTTTCTGGGCTGTCAAAATCGAGTATTCTACCTGCCCCATGCTTACAAACTGATTTTAATCCTACAAGTTAACAAGGTAGCTAGTAGGCTGTTATGATTAATTTGACAAAAGTAAAAACTACTTTGTTTTCTGTGCCCAAACAAGGTGCAACTTTGACAGAAAGAGTAATGTTTCTGAAAAACATTAGAAGTAGTGTTGTACTCTTTCCAAAAGTTGCCTGCAATTGAATTTTTCCCTCCTTTGTTTTCTGTGCCCAATCAATCCAAAAAATGTTACCTCCTGCTGATCTGGCCTGCTGCTGACTTGTTAACTGTTGCTCCAATTTCAGCCAGGGGCTTAGCATTAGAGAGCTATTTTTTTTTAGTAATTTAATAATACTTATAAGCTGTCAAAAATAATGGTTTGATATTCTTGATATGCATGGCTGATAACTAATTAATTCACTAAATGAGTTCAAGGTATGAGGGTTTTGGGACTTTCTATTGCAGAAAAATTAATAATTACATTAGTTTTATTAGGTTGGGATGCTCCCGCATCATCCCTTTTCTCTTGGAAAGGATATTCCATGCCTTCAAAAGGCTCATTGTGCACATATGGAAGTAAATCTTCCACATTAGATGTGCTTGATATATTCCCTAGTCTTGAGATAGTTCAAGCCTATAAGCATTATTGCCTATCTTTTCAAGAATTCTTATTGGTCCATCACTCCTTAACAAAAGTTTGTTTTTCTTCAAGGAGGAAACCTTTCTTTCTTGAGATGAAGCTATATCAAATCTCCAACCTCATTAAAATGTTGCTTCTTATGCATGTTTGCCCTAGCATTGGTCATCTTAGTTATCTTTTTTGTTCTTGCTTTATAAAGCCTCTTCATTGTTTTGGATCTTTCTTTTGCCACAAAATTTACATGTGCTTCAATGGGGAAAGGTAAAAGATCTATGGGAGTCATGGAATTGGCTCCATAAACTACCTCAAATGGTGAGTGATCTGTGCCATATATGGGTGACCTATTGTAATCAAATTTAACATAGTTTAGCTTAGTATCCCAATATTTTAAGGATTTGTAAACAAGCTTTTAAGGAACGTTGTGAGGGTTCAGTTTGTCACTTTTGTTGCTAAAGAGGATTTTTGTACCAACTAGTGTCCCCATGTTTTTCCAAAAATAGTTATGGAACTTGGTATCCTTATCCGAGATAATGGATATTGAGATACCATGTAGCCTCACCATTTTTCTTGAAAAAAGATTGACTATGTAAGAGATATAGTTTGATTTATTACGAGAAATGAAATGAACCATCTTAAAAAACCAATCTTCAACCACTGTTATGGCATCCTTTTGCCTTCGGTGTTCTAGGCAATGCCACAATAAAGTTCATGCTAACATAGTCCTACGGTTTCTGTGGGATGGCTAAGGGGGCTTATAATTCGTATTGGAAAACTACACCTTATACATCCTTTTAACATTCTAGGAAAAAAAAAATTGTTCTTGAAGCATGTCCACTATTTTGTTGATGCCAAAGTGTCCCACAAGCTCACCTCCATACTCTTCCCTCATTAGTAGTTCTCGAATTAGACTTTTAGGAGGGCCCAACTTCCTATAATTGAAAAGCAACCCATGCAGGAGCCTTTGACTTTATCTTGATCTTCAAAGTATCTTCTAAAATATTCATGTTCTTTGTAGAGTTCTTTCAAACAACTAAACTCTAAGATTCTTGCTTCTAAAAGTGACAACATGACATGTATCCTAGAGAGGGCATGTGCTACAACATTAATCTTTCCACTCTTGTATTTAACTACAAAAGAAAATAATTACAAGAACTTTATCCACCTAGCATGCCTAGAATTAAGGTTATGTTGCCCATTGATATATTTTAGGGACTTATGATTATTATGCATTAAAAATTAAGATAGTCTTAGGTAATGAGACTAATGACCTAAAACTCATATAATTAAATATTAGTCTCGATATGCAATATTGGACGATATTTATCGGATTTTGGGTTAGCCAATATGCGAAATTGGCGATACGCAATGATTTTAGAATTTCACGTATTTATTGGCAAAATATTAGCTATCAGTTGATATTTGTTGATATTTACTTATATTTACCAATATTTGTTAATATTTATTGTGGAATTTTTTTTTATAAAAAAATTATGCCTTAGCAACCGCGGCACATAAAATATCGTTTGCGACACTTTGGTACCGCGACACCGAAACCGCAATCGATGAATGTGGTTTTATTGCCTGCTAAAACATGCATAAAACTCTACATACGTACTATAGTTGGATCTTGAACATCTAGATAAGGCAATATGTTTTCCTTTTTGTAGCAAATCACTCCAATGCCTACCCCACTTAATCACACTCAACTTAAGTTGGGTAATGCCAAAACTGGTGCTTCACTAAGCTTTCCCTTCATGATCTCAAAAGCTTTTGAGGCCTTGGTCCATTTGAAGTCACCCTTATTTAAATATTTGGTTGTAGGGGGAAAAAGAGTACTAAAACCTTTAGTGAACCTCTTATAAAAGGAAGCCAAATGTTATGGTACCTGACCAGAATGCTAAAATAGTGCCATTTGACAAAGTATATCAACGAAGGGGAAGGAAGAATTAAGTCAAATATTTAGTTAATTGTGATTAATGTTTATTTTAGATACTGCCACTTGTTCTAAGGCAGATTATTATGGGTAAGTTGTTAGATTATGTTGTGTCACAGGGTAGTGTGTTGTTATGTTGTGTCATGCCACATGTTAGTGGTTATCGGTTAGTATTGTGTTTGAATAATTAATAACTGCTGGGAATTAGGAATTCAGAAACAGTTATTTAGCAGTTATTTTCTCAGCAAATATATGTACTGGTTTGTGGAATAAGAAAGGTATGAAAAATCTTAGAGAATTTCTTGAGTTTAACTCTTGGAGATCGCTGGGTTCTCTCAGATGAGCCCAGAACTTGCATTTGTAAAAAAATAGGGAAGAAAGGCAGACAGACTCATAAATCTGGTAAACTACAACCAGATTTCAGTGTACAGGGACCCATAACTAGATCCAGAGGTTCGGTACATAACACCAAATCATAAAATGATCTCACGGCCTGGTTGGATGTGGGTGTAGGCCATGATTTTATTGCCACTGTCTTTGACTTGTCACGGCTATTCCATCCTAAAATAAAACTAAGTCTAGAAAAGTCACCCTAGGTAAAAAGAAGTCGCATCTTTCTAGCTTGTGATACAACTTGCTATTCTTAAAAGCTAGAAATACAAGATTCAAGTGTAAATAAAGTACACTACGATAAATTTAGAAATAAATGATCAAATCACTCAATCCATTAGTGTTATGAATGAGTTTTGTGTGTTTGGAAACCCAAATGCAATGGCCATCTATTGATACAAGTTCCCCATTATCTTGAATGCGATATTCCACTCATCTCCTTCCTTTATTTTGGTTTGATAGTAGTCACTCCTTAAGTCTATCTTTGAAAACAGACTAGCACCATGTAAGCAATCCTATAAATCATCAAGCTTAGAAATGGGGTACATAACCTTTTATATGTAGTATGTTGCTTTCTAATTTTTTATATACATACTCTTTGAAATTGTTGTATTCCTGCCTCCCTGTTTCTGCATTCCCAGCCATGTTCCTATGTAACTTGATAAAATATTGCCTTATACTTTTATTTGTTATTGAACATGGCTTTATGTTTTAAATCCATGGTTTTATTTGGAATTAGTGGGTAGCAGACCGGTTGGCCAATAGCAAATGATAAAATTAGCTTTTTGTTAGCAGATAGTCTTAGCTGCTTGTTATCTGTTTGTTCAAAGATATTTTGTAATACCTGCTGTTGTGATGGCTATTAGCAGATTAAATGTGTAAAGTGACTTCAAACTAACTCTAGATACGTCAATCCAAGACACTACCTGCTTTCTTTGTTTGTTTGGGCATTTATTTATTTATTTATTGGGAAAAAATAAAGTTTTTTTTTCATCCCAAAGAGTTATACAAAATCTCTCTACCAAACTCTAGTCCACCTCCAATATGTTAAAAGCTCTCCAAAACACCTTTTACTGCATACGGACAAAATGCATTGTTTTTGGTCCTTATGTTTTGATGCATTCGTTAAACAAAAACAATTGTATGAACAGGGTTATGACCTAGTTTCCTATATGCATAACTACATACATATATTACGTGCACACATAAATGTGTATTAAACATCAAATGTTGTTCTGCTAATGATGTATCAATTGCATAGAAAATACTATTAACCTAGGCAACAATATCACCTGATCCATATGCTAGAAAGCATATTTCGTTTCTACTTCTGTTAAACAAGCATGAGTTGATTACTGGATTTAATACTCATTTGAAGGTCGTACCTAATAACTTGGCAGAAGTGGCATCCGATGGATTGTGTTTACATCTTGCATCTGCATGCGGTAATTCCTTTCCTTGTGTGGTCCTTGTAGAAACTCTTGACCCTCCTACCCAAAAAGAAAATTGATTCACAGTTAGTATTGTAACACCCTCAAAATTCACTACTGAAAAATTTCGTTTTATTAAAAAGAATTAGCGGAAGCGAAATAATAAAACTGTGAATTTTGGGGATATTACAGCCACACTTAGTACCAGACCGGTTCACTAATACCATTCCAGTACCAAGTGCTTAGGCTAAAAGAGAAAAATACAACTGACGAGAAACTCAAACCAATGATTAAATCAGAGTAGCGCAATTAAACATTTTATAAGAATATAATCCACCAATGGTGGTTACAAGAAAACAAAGGCCACATCAAAATAAGGTTTAAAAGAGAAGAAATACAACCCTAGGACTTTTCGGATATTTTCTTATGCTCTTTCCTGAGGGCCCGCTTGAATAGCGCTTAAAAATGACCTGCAAGGGACACTGCCCATTAAATAGGAAGGGGCTCCACGAATGGAACCCTTCAGTACTTCGGTACTGAGTAACCCTTTAAAAACACACTTAAAAGTAGGCACGCAATGTAACACATGATATACTACTATATCTATACATAACGACAGGTGTAAACATAATATCTAGATCCATACATTCACATGTTCAATAAGTCAATCAGATATCAATGATATATATATATAATACTCACTTTCGTACATTCGCATACTTAACAAGTCAATCAAATATTAATAGGCCATAATGAACAATCGATACTTTTAGGGCCTTAAAGCCATTAGTTCATCATTAATCAATCATCTCGGATTATAAATATCTATGCGAGTGCGGAAACCCCACTATTATAGCCGGTGGATCGGTCACTTATAGGGCAGAACGCACCTAACCACAATTATATGCCTATGGATCGGTCTCCAGGGCAAAACGCTCTTGGCTACTATTATGCCGGTGGATCGGTATGGGCCCGACTCTCACGGTGTTTCACTGTAAGTACTTAGTGCCTTTTATGTGTCTTATCAAACTTAGGGTTTGGTTTATTGAGCTCGGAATCTCCCACTATTATAATCGATGGATCGGTCACTTATAGGGCAGAACGCATCTAACCACTATTATATGCCAGTGGATCGGTCTCCAGGGCACTCCGGCTCCTGGCCACTATTATGCCGGTGGATTGGTCTGGGTCCGGCTCAATAATCTTCCACTTTACATGATTAGTGTTTTACCGTATCTTATTCAACAGATTTCACCCTAGACATGCATGGCTAACTATGTCCACACTTATCCTCCCAAGAGGGCCTATCCCATATCTTGAGACTTTTGCACCTCCTAACTCACCCCGACATCCTTCCCTTAATCCACTTTCTCACGCCGAGAGCCCAATTCCTAAGTGTGTGGGTCAAGGCCCACACTTTATACCCTCAAAGTCTACTCACCGCCTTACCCTTGGGTTTTCTCCATAAACCCTAATTTTGTCTTTTGTGGCCCATCCTTCTCTACCTCACACAACCCAACTATTTTAACACCCCACACGTAACGACCCCTAGATTCAATCCTCATTTCATGCCCCACTCATTCTCATTTATTTTTATCATTTTCTTTTCTTCTTCCACCTCCTCAAATTAGGGTTTCCTCTTAAACCCTAGCTTGGTCTCCTTCGCACCCTTATACTGTCCCACATACTATTTTTCACCCGAAGCCCCCAGAAACCCAAACGACCCTTCTATTACCTTCCTCACGCCCCGAGACAACTTTCCATACGTAAAGTCTGCCCCCATGCGGACTCTAACCAACCCATGCAAACCCTCGATTCTCCCACTCTTTCATTTTATTTAAGTCCCCTTTTACTCATTCACTCATGGATCATGGATTATTTAGGTCATCCTTACCTACATTAGCGAACTTACTTCCCCTTGGTTATCTTTCTCTTCCATTTCTCTTTTTCATGCCTCCATCCCACATCACCACACTAATTATGCTAGCATGCATGTCCTAAAGGGCCACATCACATCACATCATAACTTATAGCATATCCATATTAGCACATACCAAAAGAGGTTACATGAACACACCTTTGTTCCAAGCCACGCCACACATGAAACAGTTAAGATAATAGCATATAGAACACGACATATAATTACATAGGACATCCAAGGCATGTAAGACACATAGCAGACATTAGGCCTTAACTACACCCTTATTCGGTTTAGGTTACCGAGCTATCTCCCACACTTATTAGGCCACTAATCACCCTTCGTAATTGTTACACTTCCATTTGGTTGGTCAGATTACCAATTTGTCCATTTCCTTTATTATAATTAACAAATTGCCCTTTAGTTGGTCAAATTACCAAATTATCCCTATTTATTATCCTAATTACCAAATTATCCCTTTAGATGGTTAAATTACCAAATTACCAAATTGCCCCTGTTCATTATCCTAATTACCAAATTACCCCTTTAGTTGGTTAAATTATCAAATTACTCCTCACATTTATCATATTTACCATTTTACCATTTTCCATTATTAAATTATCATTTTACCCTTCTCTTTTATCAAATTATCATTTTACCCTTCTCAATTATTATAATTACTAAGTTACTCCTTTTTGATTTCCACTTTTACCCTTTTTTTTCCTACAAATTACCATTTTTCCCTTTTACTTTTAAATTAACCATTTTACCCCTTAACTTCCAAAATTACCATAACACTCTTTCACTTATAAAATTACCATTTTGCCCCTTTTATTATAAAACTACCATTTTTCCCCTTTAATTACAAAATTACGATTTTACCCTTTTATTATAAAATTACCATTTTACCCTTTAATCACAAAATTACCATTTTTACCCCTTCACTTCCAAAATTACTATATTACCCCTTAATTACATAATTACCAATTTTTCCCTTTTTACTTACAATTTACCACTTTTCCCTTGCCTCCAAAATTACTATAATACCCCTTTTAATTAGAAATTACCATTTTGCCCCTTATTACATCACTTAAATCAAATTATCATTACTACATAAAATATTAATATTAATACCTCATCCACAACTCTTATATTTAATATAATACTTATTAGCACCCATATATATATATTAGGCCATATTCTTGTACAAGATACATTACTAAAATACCCCTAAGGCTCACAAAACATTAACCATGCATTAAAGATCACAATAGCATAATACAACATGGATAATACTTAACATTTTCATTAACAACCAAACTCTTACCTCAAACAATATTTCCATACATAACATATAACCTAACATGCTTCTTTTCATCCAACATCACAAGAAACTACGCATATGATATTAAACAACATATATTAAGCATAACAACATATTAAATATCCTAATGTGCTAACATACGTTAATCCATGCGTTTAAGTGGGATTTAACGGTTACCTTGATTCTTGCAAAAACGAACCTTACTGGTATTCCGGTTAAAGGTTCAAGCTTTAATTATCAAAACCAATACCTAAAAATAATATCAAGATTTATTGTATTAGAAATAACAAAAAATCAAAGTATAAGACTTTATAACACTTAATTAATCAAATACTTGAATTAAAATGTTATTATACCTTAAAATCATTAAACAAAACATAACCAAGCATGCAACAGCTTATACTGCTCATGTAGCATGGGCTGCATGCAAAGGAATGAGGGGAGAGGCTCAAACTGGCAAGAATGGGAGGAGGGAGTGGTGTTTTCGGGTTGGGGTTTTGGGGCTAAGAAAAAGGGTAGATGGGGAAGGATTTGGGGCAAGGGAAGAGTGCAGGAGTGGAGAGGGGGTGCAGGTGGTGGTCGGGGATGGGTTGACGATGGCCAAGGGTGGCGGAGGCGGCGGCAGCGAGGCTGCGAAGTGGTGCTGCCGAGGAGAGAGTCGAGATGGAGGGCTAAGAAGGAAGGAAAAAGGAGGAGGAAAACGAGGGTCTGTGGGTGGTGGTTTCGACCAAAGGAGGATTGGGGGTTGTAGGGGTTATTGTGGTGGCTCAAGTGGTGGCAGAGGCGGCGGAACAGCGGCGAAAAAGGGCGGTGCAGGGTGGTTGTCAAGAAGGGAGAAGAAGAAGAGAAAAAGAAGAGGGAAGGAGGGAGGAGGCTGCGGGGAGGCTCGATGGGTGCTGTGATCGTTCGGGGGTGAGGTAGAGGGTGGCAGGGGGTGGTGCAGGTGGCTGTTGAGGCGGCGGAAGCGGCGGAGCAAAAATAGGGTGAGAGAGGGGAGGAGAAGAAGGGAAGAAAAGGAGGTCGAGGGAGGCATGGAGAGTTCGAAAAAAATGCAGAATGAGGCAGGGAAGGAGGAAGAAAAAGCAGAGGAAGAGAAGGGAGGGGATAGGGTGTCTCGAGGGCGGTGGTAGGGGAATGGGGATGGTAGGGAGAGGGAGGAGAAGAGAGGGGTATGGGCAATGAGAGGGAGAGGTGGTGGGGCCGAGATAGGGTAGAGAAAATGACGAGAGAGAGATAGGGGGAAGCAATAGGGGGAGAGGGTTGCAGGTGGGTTGGCGGAGATGGCAAAGAATGGCCAGGTATGGTGCCGAGGAAGAAGGAAGAAGAAGAAAGATAGAAGAGTCGGGGAGGTTGGGTGCGCGTGTGCAGGCCGGCGTAGGGGAAAGGGTGTGGGCCGGCCCGGTCGGGGGAGAAGGGGAAAGAAAGAAAGGAGGGAGGCGGGCCGGGCGACGTATGAGGGAGAAGGAGAGGGGGAGAGGAAGCAGGCCTTCGGCCCAGGCGCAAGGGGGTGGGGGGAAGAGGCAAGCTGGCTGGTGGCCCAAGGAAAAAAAAGAAGAAAGAAGAGAAAAAGAAGAGAAAAAGAAGAAGAAAAAAGAAAAGGGAAAATAGGATTGAATAAAATAATTTAATTTATAAAATAATAAAATATAATATTTTTAGGTAATAAATTTATTTAATAATTTAATATAATATAATTAAAATATAAGGGTTTAAAAAGGGTAATTTTAGTAAAATAATGGTTTGAAAAATTATTTAAATAATAAGAGTATGGTAAAATGACAAAATATTTATTTTAATTTATTAAATATTTATACTTAATTTTATATACTCAAAAATCCATAAAATAATTAAATTAAATAAATTTAAATGCTAATTTATTTCAAATAATATTTATTTATTAAATTATAAGTTTTTAAAATTTCGGGGGATTACAGATATCTTTTGCAAACTAACAGAGTTGAGGCTGCATACAACCACCTACCCTGCTAATGGTGGGACTCATATCGCGTTGCTATTTTTGTTGTGTTTTTTTGTCTTTTGTGAACTAGAACATATATTATCCAACATGAAATATGCCCTTTTTCTATTGTCAAATAGTAATCAACTAGTCTGGACATCTATTTCTTGTGGTATGATCTCCCTTACAATGACGAAATTATGACGTTTATGAAGTCCACATTGTTGCATCATTCCATATTTTTGACACCTGGAATTTTCCTGTGTCTATTTGCGTTGGCATTCCAGAGATCGACTATTCCTTGAATCCACAGCTGAAGCTTTGACTGTGGTTATTTAACTGAGTCATGAATCGTGTTGAACTTTAGGGTTATGCTCCAGTGGAGCGGATTCACTGTTCTGGACCATTGCTCCCTGTTGGGAGGAACGCTGATGATATGCTGAAAGCGCGTGAAAAGCAGATTCAGCAGGCTGTTCGTAAAGCCCGTGCAGACACGACTACAAGTCGAAAGGCTTATAGTCGTCCCGGACAAACTGAATCCCTGCTTCACCATTGAAATCGTCATGGAACTTGTGTGGTCATATATTACTGCCTTGGGTCCAATACTCCTAACTGGTATGTAATCTTGTGCAAAGGTGATAGCTGGATTAGACACGCCAAATCTTGAGAAGATATCTTTAGAGCATCTTCCAGAATTCCTTTCTGGAAAACTGGTGTCTTGAAGATTGGAAATTGAATTTCAACTGGGTAGAGGCTGGGTATCTGAGTCATGACATCAGCTCTTATCAAAACCGTTTCATCAGCATCTACTGCATTGTTGACTTATTTGGTTAGGAACATCTAGCCGCATAGGGGGTGACATTAGGTTTTATTTTGGTTTCTCAATTGATCTCTTCAAACACTCCATTGGGTTATTGTACAGAAGATAAGCAAGGTTAGGAATCGTGCGGCCATGCGTCAAACCATGGAGTCAAGGCTACTAATTCAGAGTAGCTTAGGAATCGACGATGTGTGTGATCTGATTTGTTCATTCTTTTTATACAGATAATATTGCTTTTAGTTTATACTGTTTGTTCAGGGTTTCGGTTATGTACCAAGCAAGCAATGAGAAAATTCTCTGATAAATTGACAATATAAATTTGGACAGTAATAAAAGTTGATTTGCTGTTGGAAAGGGTGCTACCTACATAGTAAAATCTAAGACGATTTCATGGAGCCATAGAAGTCATGTAAAATTTGATACATTTTACAGCAACTTAGATCCGGGCTATGAGGCTATCAACTCGTCTGTAGAAGCTGTGTGATTATGTCGCATATTGGTCTGCCTCCAGTGGTTATTCTCACGTTGGTCATGTTTCCATCAGGACGTGTACATGGCAGAATTTGGGTAATATGGCTACGGCTCTCCGGCCAGACATGTGGAGATTTCTAGAGGTCAGTACTAGATCAGGATTAAAAAGTTTTTGACTAAGTGTTTGTTTGGTATGGAGTAGTAGGGGTAGAAAAATTACTTTCATATTTTATATATCTTGTATAATCTATTTAAAATTAAATATTTTTATTCTAATAAATATCTATTTTAGATCTTAATTTGATCTAAAATAGGTATTTCATTAAAAATATATTTATTATTATTAAATATTTAATATAAAAGATATAAAATAGGAAAAAAAAATTTCTACCCCTATTAGTCCCATACCAAACAAGCCAATAATAACGGGTATTTTGATTCTCTTATAGTAAAAAACATGTGTGGTGATGTTCTTGAATTTTTGGGCGAATTGAAGTGTGATATAGGTTTCAATCAATGTGGTGAAAACAGATGAACATAAAAAGTAAAAAAAATAAAAGAAAAAAAGAGTTGACTAAAAAAAATCAATAATACAGCTAGTATAATGCATAAGTATAACATTCAAGTGTATAGGCTGCAGTTAGGTTTGGGTTAGGTTATATGTGGTTAAATTGTTCTCGGATCGGACTGCTTGAGGGTCAATCTTTAGTACAGGTTGGTTGTGGGTCGGAATGAATTATTTTGTGTTTATGTTATTCCGAATTATTTTATTGTTTTTGATCAATGCATATTTAGCTTATATTGGAATAATTTGCCAGGTTTGTTCATGTTGGGGTTGAGCTAATTTAGGTTTGGGTTGGATTAGGTCAAGTTGAGTTGATATTGTACTAAATTGTGATCAGGTTTGGGTTAATTTGATAGGTTGAATTCAAGTTACCTCGACAGATTAGAACTTTTTAAGTTTGACTTCATGTAAATATGTGATTAAAAATGTGTTATTAATTGCTACTTATTTATTATCATAATTTTTTATTGTTGTATTTTTATGTAAAAAAATAATAATAAAATTAGAATATCGTTAGTGAACAAGTTTGTCTATAATAAATATAAGAAAAATAAGTAAAATATATATATATATATATATTTAAAAGCTTTAAAAGCTTTAAATAAATAATAAGACATATATAATTTTTTTCATTATCATAACTTGTTAATATCAAATTTATCTTGTCGAGTCAGGTTGGCAGCGGGTTGGGTTAATATCAATTTTATCATGTCAAGTTGGGTTTATAGTAGTTGGGCTTGATGACAGGTCGGATTGATGACAAATTGGATTGATGTCGGGTTATAGGTTAGGCTTGGCCGAGTCAAGTCAAGTATATATAAGTTGGTGTCAGGTCAAATTAGTTTTAAATTAGGATCAAATTGGGTCAGTAAAATTCTCATATTATGTTACGTTAGATTTTGCATGGGTTAAATCGAATTAGGTGGGTCAATCAACTGTTACCAACTCTAGTTGAGTGACTATCTTAGAAAATGTGTATTAATTCCTAGTACTTGTATAATGCAATGGATGTGTATATGTGTAATCTCTTCTTGAAATATACACACTCTCTAGCACTACGATATATATTTTCCATACCTAAAATGTGTGATCTCAAATATTGTAACACAAATTCCCTATAAACTAATTCACATCTCATAAAACATTTACACATTTTCCAAAATAAAATTTCACATCTTACGATAGAAAGAGTAAACATGTTCAAAATTAAAAGCACAAGTCTTCCAAATCAAATATATACATTCTCCAATGCTATAATATATATATAGGATGAATATCCCATACACATTATTTTTAAAATACATTTGTAGGAATCAATCATAACCATTAGATTAGTATTTGATCAATGGTCAAGATTTAGTAAATAACTAATTTGAATTTATTTTAATCTTGACCCTTCAATCTTCTAGATCTAATGGTAATTAAAGGTTCCTACATTTGTATTTTAAGTAATGGTTTGTACAAGAGCCTAAATCTATATATATATATATATATATATATATATATATATATATTTATTTGTTACTTTAGAATGGTATAACCAAAAAAATATACTTTATATGATATTTTGATACCTCAACAATGTGAATCTTAATTTAGTAGTAAGTATGAAGTATTTAAGCATTGAATTTTTTTGATGAATTATAATATGTTGTGATAACATAAAATTATGTGAGATATGGGGGCTATAGTTCAAATATTAAGTTTTTTTTGGGTATAGCCATCTATGTACCTTTTAGACAACCAAGTTATTGAAAACTGCAAAATAAACCCCTCAAAGGACAATGCATTCACTACTCCACTTCTTTGGAGGACCAATGCCAGACCTATACCCATTGTTTTGTTATTACCTTGAATCTTGAGGTGATATTTTATTGCCTTCATTCTTGAGTTCATAATATCATAGGCAGGTGTGTTACCCTTGGGATGAGTTGGCGAATCTAATTATTGCCAAGTTTAGGCCAAATTTTTGCTTTAAGGGAGTGATATTCTCATAGCATAACAAATCAATTGATAAGTTTTTTGCTTGCTATGGATTTTTCCTCAACTAAGATTGGTAGATTCTTGAACACCAACCTTAAGGATGAGAATCATCCCCAAGAGGCATTTGGGTGCCCTTTAGTCTTGGACCTTTCTTAAGCTGTTGACCCATACAATTTCCTTATTTGTCCAACTCTCTACATAGGATAGGGCAACTTCCTTATCCTTAGGCACTCAATATTTTTTCCTTTCCCTTTTCCCTCATTTTACTCCTATATCTATGGCTCTTATAATCATTTTGGACATTAGAAACTATAATACAATTTTTCTACTTTTTTTCTCTCATCTCTCATCTCCATTTTCCCCATGTCACTTTACCAAAGTTGATCCTTATTTCAATCCCTTAGAACCCCTCGATTCACAATATACTTATAGCAATAGGCACCGTCTATGAGAATCTATTGTAAAAAGCTATGTCTCTCACTAAACCTTCTCATAGATTTGATATGAACACTAGTGATCTTCTTAGGGTAGATCATCTAGTCACTATTACTTAGCTCTAACCTATTAATGCTAAGCTTCGAGTATCTATTTAAGAAATGGTGTTAGACATATTATCTTTTACACACACCCTCATATAGTTACCTCATCTTATGGACTGTTATCACCATGTTCTACCTCAAAAACTTGCTTTAAGAAACTTCAGTAGAGGCTTTTGATCATCTAGAAAGAACACCGAGAACTAAACTTCGCAGTGCCATCTTGCAAGAAGAAGAGGCAGAGTCCATGGAATATTTCTGAAGCAAAAGGAGTATAAATGACATAATACAAAAATTCCCTTAACCCTCTAAGATGGAGTAGACAAGAATGGCATCAAAGTCTAAGCCATAGGGTTAATAGACATGGGAATGAAGTATATCGACACATAAGAATAAGGTAAGAGATTTGATTGACAAGCAAGGATAGAAAAGAATTCTGAAGACAAGAGAGACAATAGGCTAGCAAAGATGGAGAGGGTTTAATCAATAAAATGATAGATAAAAGGGTACAGGAGGCACTAGAAGTCATGTAGGAGGAAAAAAAACTGGTTTTACTTGGCTGACATTTTTCACTAAGAATGTTTCCGAAACACTAGCATGAAGAATAATAATCCTAGCTTTCAAATCATTTGATGGCTCTACTGATCTGGAAGACCACTTGAATATATTATGGAATTCTATGTTGTTAGATAGGGCTTGAGAAGAAACATTATGTAAAGCATTTCTAGGCACTCTAAAGAGAACAACATTGATATGGTTTGGAAAGTTAGGATTTGAATCAATAAATTCTTCCCCACAACTCACAATAGATTTCATCAAGAAGTTTGATGTTTGGTGACACACCAAAAAGGATTCCTCTTCATTTAAGGACAGTCCGAATCAATGCAGTCAAGCTTGACTAGATTTGACAAAGAATTTCAATAAATTGATGAATTAGACAATGATGTTGCTAGATCTTCTCTCTTTAGATGTTTGATAATAAAGAGTTAGTGGAGGATTTATACTTAGCAAAACATAAATCTTACACTTCTCTTGGAAAAGATGTACATGAGAGGATAGATGCTAAGAGGATGAGTAAGATAATGTGGCTAACGTACAGAAGAGTGGATACACATTCAATATTGAGATCGAAGATAGATAATGAGATGCATAATTAAGAAAGAAACTTAGAGGGTCTTAGTCCAATGACGCATCTAGTTGTCTGATAGGGTCCATTTGGTGGATTTCATAAATACACTCTATTGGTGGCTAATATCTTCCACATACTAATGTCAAAAATGGAAAGAAAACATTTCTAAGCCCTTTCCCTTAATAAATAATATAAAATTTAGGAATCCTAATAGATGGCATGCATATCACAAAGATATTGGATACACTACAAAACGTGTTAGATGTTAGTTGATATAATAAAAGAGCAAGTATGCAAAGGTCATTTGAAGAGATAGACATCAACCAGTGAAGGAGTAAGTGTTTCTTGATAGTTTTCCCCACCCTTTTAGGGTAAAGAATGGAAAATTATTATTCATACAATTTTAGGGGAGATTCCTTAGCCAAAGCTAGTAATTCAACCATGAAGGCATACGTAAGAAGAGCTAACTTCCATGAAACAGATAAGAGGGAAAGAATAGGTTAATGGGAAGTTACTTTGTGATAAAAGATGAGCAGAAAAGTATGGTGAAACACCATGATGACCCATTGGTTATTGAAGTACAAATCATTAATTATATGATGAAAAGGGTCATTATAGATATTGATAGTTTTGTTGATGCCATTTTTGATGAAGCTCATAAGCAATTAGATTTGCCAAAAGAATGCTTGATAAATAAGACTTCACCCCTAGAGGGATTCACTAGTAACATTATAAAGTTGAAGGAAATGGCAGATCTTTCCTTGATGATTGATCTTTGTATGCTTGTTGTCTTGTTCTCCATGTATGCCATAGTGTTGAATATTTGTATGTCTTATACATGAATATGGTTTAAATGGCTTGACATCTTAAGTATCTTCCTCTTGCAAATATGTAACATACAATTAAAAATATATTGAAGTGTCTTTAGAATTAATAGTATAAATATTATAAAAAAATCTATCATAACTAGCTCTATTATCGGGAATGTTAATTCCTCATTATCTAGAAGATGAATCAGCTAATTAAAAGTTCTTAATATTCCACCATAAGAATCAGGTAAATTAATTTCATATGATCTAGGCATTATCTCCAAATTTTCTAAGTATTTTAAAAGGACTATATGCTCTATGCATTAATTTGTTTTTACATAAGTTTGGAAATCTTTCTTTACATAAATGTAAACATACCTGATCATCTGGAAAAATACTTTTTGAACTCAATGCTTATTAGCTTGAGCTTGATACCTTGCATTTAACTTTTTAATGTTGGCTTGAATTTGTTGGTGAAGCTCTTGGAAATACTCAACTCTATCCTTAGCTTCATAGCTCTTTAATTCACCTTTCATTAAGGGAATCATATTGATTGGCATATAAGGATTCATGTTATATAACGCTTGAAATAGGGAAATTCAGCATGAGCTAGCTTGATATCCCAATCCTTGGATAAAAACCCAACCTCTCAATAATGTTACAAGATTTTGATTTATGACCTCCATTTGACCATTGATTTGTGGATGATGTGAAGTTCTAAATAACAAATTTGTACCCAACATGTTCCATAATGTCCTCCAAAAGTAACTTAGAAATTTAACATCTCTATTGGAAAAAAAAAATTAGTATCATGAAGTCTTATGACCTCTTTGAAATATAAAGCAACAACATCATCATTTTTATGACATGGTATGAAATGAGCCATTTTAGAAAAATTGTCGACTACTACTATTAATGAGTCATTACCGTGTTCAGTTCTAGGAAACCCTATGATGAAGTCTATACTAACTCCTTCCTATGGTTGACTTGGCACAGGTAATGGAATGTACAAACCATTATGAAAGAAGCTTTTACTTTTTTTTTTATGAGTAACAGATCTACTTAAAATAACATGTACACCTTTTATCATGCATGGCCAATAAAAATTATCTTGTAACATTTCCAAGGTCTTATGAGTACCAAAATGTCCGGTCGTTCCTCATTCAAGCACTCTTTTATTAGTAATTCTCTTACCCTTTATTTAGGCACACAAATTTTATTAAGCTTGAACAAAAATCCATCATGCAAGGGATTATTACTATGAGAACCATTTTTCTTGCACACTTCATAAATATCATAGTAACCATCATCTTTTGTATACAAGTCTTTCAAATTTTCAAATCCATGTAACTTAGCACCTATCATGAATAATAGTGTATATTTTCTAGATAAATCATTAGCTATGACATTTTGTTTACCATCTAAATATTTGATAGGGAACATGAAGGATTGTAAGAAACTTACCCACTTTTCATGTTTTAGTCTAATTTTCTTTTGTCCATGTAAGTATTTATACTTTCATGATATGAATGTAACACAAAGAGTTTAGGTATCAAATAATGACTCCATATATCTAGGCTACGTATGATGGTATATAATTCCTTATCATAAGTATAATAGTTCAACTTAGCCACATTTATATGGGATAGGCCTTTTTTCTTGTAAAATTACTCATCCAATCCCTATCCCACTAGCATCACAAGTTACTTCAAATAGTAAATCAATATTTGGTATAGATAAGAATAGAACATTACATAATTTATCTTTAAGATTCTTATAGGCTTTAGTGGCTATATCTCCTCATTTAAACTCTTTGTTCTTCACTAGTTGAGAAGTCTTTAACAAATCGTCTATAAAAGCTAGCTAATCCATGAAAACTTCTAACTTCATGAATGTCCTTAGGAATAGACCATTCTTGAATAGCTTTAATTTTAGAGGGATGAACCTTAACACCTTTTCCAATCACAATATAACCGAAAACAAGAAATCACACTTCTCTAATTTCCCATAAAAAAATTTATGCCTTAAATAATTTCCTTAAGTACATTATATGATCATATTCATTTTCATTATACACAAGAATATCATCCAAGTAGACTACAATAAATTATTCATGAAAAGAATGAAGAACCTCATTCATTAATCTCATGAAGCAGCTAAATGCATTACACAACCCAAATGGTATGAGCATCCATTTATAGAAACCATATTTAATTTTAAATGTCATTTTCCATTCATCCCTTTATCTAATGCACATTTGATGATATCCACCACATAAGTCTATATTAGAGAATACTTGTGCACCACATAGTTCATCTATCATATCATCTAACCAAGGCACAAGGAAATAATATTTTATGGTTATATTGTTGATAACTCTTCAATCTATACGCATGGGCCAAGTTCCATCCTTTTTAGGGCAAGTAGAGTGGGAATACAACAGGGACTCATCTAGAATGTCATCTAACCAAGGCACAAGGAAATAATATAGTATGGTTATGTTATTGACAACTCTTGAATCTATATGCATGCACCAAGTTCCATCCTTTTTAAGGACAAGTAGGGTGGGAGCACAACATGGACTCATACTTTCTCTAACACTCCCCCTTGTCTACTAACTCTTGTACTTTTTTTTAAAGTTCCTTAGATTCCTCTAGATTATTTTGATAAGCCAGTTTATTAGAAAAAGGAATTCTAGGGATTAAATCAATAGCATGCTCATTACTTCTTATAAGGGTAATCTAGGTGGAAGATCATTTAGAAACACATCATTAAATTCATCAAGTAGTCTAGTAAGCCTAGGGTTATCATTTTTAATCACTCCTCATTGATTTTCTTTCACTACTAGAGCATAAAATATACCTTCTTCTTCTATACAAGTTATCATAGCATTTTCTTGTAAGAACAAGTTTTTTTTAGAAAGTGGATCATTCATGCTATGATCATCATATTTTGAAGGCTTAAGTTTATGCTTAGTTCTTCCATATTGAGCAAAATAATCATTAGTAACACCATTATAACTAACTTGTCTATCATATTGTCATGGTCTACTTAACAAAATACCACATGCATCTATAGGTAAAATATCAAATAGTACATCATCATGGTAATTACCAATAGAAAATGAGATAAGGGCTTGTTTGGTTACCTTGAATCCTATGTCTTTGCTTAGCCATTGAAGAGAATAAGACTTGGGATGACTTGTGGTAGGTAATCCAAGATCCTTGATTACTCTTTTAGGATCCTCTTTCTCCAATGCATCCTCTTAATTTGAATATTTTGTCTTGTTTTGTTGTTTTCTCTTGTGGTTGAACTTGAAGTATATGTTGTAACATTAAGCAACCTTCTAGGTCCTCATCATATTTGCTTCCATATTCTACGTTATTCTTGAGCATGAATCTTCTTCTTCTTCTTAGAACTCCATGTCTTGGATCTCCCTAAAACTTAGAACTCTTTCATTAGGAAATCACCTTGCCTATGTCCAAATCCTTTGCACTTGAAGCATTGCTTGTTGGAGATATCTGTCACTTTGTTCTTTCCTTTTTCTTCTCTTATAAGACCTTCTTTCTTTTCCAAATTTATATTGTTAGAATTGGGATTATACTTTAAAGTAGGAGCACTTGAGTAGTTCCTTATCATTGTAGGAGGATTCAATTTGTAGACTTTAATAGAATTTACTTGCTTTTCCCACTTTAAAGACAACTTGATTAAATCCTCAAGAAAATCATAAGCATACATTTCAACATTTTTACAAATCAAATTATTAAGGCCTCCTAAGAATCTAACATGTTTTTGCTCTTTTTGTTCTTGTATATCACATACTAGTGCTAGTCTCTCAAATTCCCTAGTATAGTCTTCCACACTAAGAAGTTCTTGTGTAATGGTAGTCAAGTTAAGATACACGTAAGTATATTCATAACCCATTTTAGAAGTAAGAATGACTTAACTAATGCAAGTACAACTTTTCTTAAATAAGAACACTCAACCTATAAAGTCCTCAACTTTTAAAACCTTAAAATCAACAAGTTTAACTTAGAAATTCGTGAATAATTTTTATAAATCTGAACTTGAATTAGAAAGAGTATAATGAACATACCATACCCAAAGGAAAAATAGAGGATAATGTTGTTGAACCGCCCAATCTTTTTCCTAAATCTAACTCTTTCATGCTTAACAATTAAAATAAGAGGGAGCCGAAGAAAGGATCAAAAGAGCAAAAGAACTTGAATGCAAAGCTCGAAGTGAAAAAGGAGAAGGTGAGTGCTAGAGAGTTAGAGTATTTCAATAGCTAATAGAAAGGTGAAGAGAAGGGGTGATTAGAGCTATTTATAGCCAACAAATGTTAGGAACAAATCGAAAATCCTAATTCTTATCACTTGAATTTGAGTTAAATGGGTAGATTTCATCTAAGATATGCTGACCTATCCTTTAGAGCTCAAATGATGATTCTAGAGGAGTGTAGATCAATTAGTTTGGAAAGGTAATACACAAGAGGAGAAATGGAATGTCAACATGGAAGGAATCTCCCAGTTTGCATAATTGAGTATCAGATCGAAGCAATGATCTTATAAATATGTAGAAGAGAGAGGTGGAAGGAGATAAAGATGAGGTCATTTCCCCCTCAATTATCCTATTTGACTCCTCAAATCGATTTGTGATAGTATTTTTAGGCTAAATGCATCATGAAAAAGGTTAAGAATCTTTTATGAACAATTTGGAATGGGTTATCAAAGTTCTACTTTTGTATAAGAATTTTTTCTAAAAATTAAGTTTAAAAAATATACCCAGCTCAATAAACTAGTTGATCAGTTTGACCTGCCAATCAACTATTCTATATATCAATTGATTAGTTTCTCATCCAGTCGATTGGTTTAGTCAAGAAAAAAAACTATTTTACTAAAATGACAAACTAGTCAATCAGTTCGCCAAAAAAACTTATTTAATTTAGTTTTCCAACCTCATTAAATCCATCTTTACCTCAAAACCATGCATAGTAGCAAATTAAAATCAAACACCAAAAAGTGGCATAATTTCTTATTCAACACTTTACAAAAAGATGGGGTATTACAATACATGTCTTATTCATACTCCTTAAGTACAAATTTATTTCTTAAGTGTCTCTTAAGTTTTCCCAATCACGTAATCTTAGCCTTCTTTTCTTTCTTATGTCCTTTCTAAACTGTCATACCAAACCCTAGCTAAATTTTTTTATTTTAAAGTAACACGTTTACATTCCATTCATCACCATATTCTTTGAATCCAAATATTGCTTCTATCTCATGCAACCATTCAAACTATAATTTAGCATTTAAATCACCATAAATTTTGGGAAGGTCTAGCTTTATACCATTATCCTCATCATGTATATTCCTCAGTTGGAAATGATTTGTCCTTCAACTTCAATCTGATACATTTGAGTTTCTTCATGGTCTCCTTCATCATACTCCATTTTCAAATTCATGTTCCCTCCTTTGGCTTGAATTAGGCATCTAACCATGCCTCCCACTCTATCATTAGTGGCTTCCGTGGTTTTTTGCATATTTCTTGATCAGCTATGTATGCCTCCATGTGTTGGAGTTGATTTTTCAATGTTAGAATTTGTTGAAGTTAGACATTGTGTGCATTTATGTTGACATTAAGTGCTTTTATTGTAGTAAGTATGGAATCCATCTTATCTTCATTAGCTATGGTGTTTTGTTAACTATAGCCATATGATATGTATAGGACATAACAAAAACAATGTGTATGGTTGCTGGAATAAGGAAATTGACAAGTGTATTTGGTTTCTTGATAATGTTTTTAGGGTTATTGGTAATTCCTCGGATGGAAGATTACTAATAAATGAGGTATGGTGGTGATCGAGAATGGTTAGTGGAATTTAGAGTTGAGAAAAGTTAGTTCATGGATAAGATGTAAAGGAAATTTTCTAAAATGAAAGAGGAAGAATTTGAACATTTGATGATGAGGTATCTTCTAGGGGTTGAAGATGTGTAGGTGATACTATTATAATTGACAGATTATAATGTGAATTCAATGATAGAAGATGTGAGATGAATAAGTGGTTCAAATATGTAAGTTAATATTCAAAGGGTAGATAGAAAAATAAATAGGATCTTGCTTGGACATAATAGAAATGTAATGGAGGAAATGAGCAATGGCTCAAATACGATAATTGATATTTGAAGATAGCTTGTAAAGAAAGGAGAAAGATAGGTTCTTGATAAAGTTGGTAGATGGTTGAAGGAAAGGAGGAAGGTGGTATTAAGGTATGATATTTGACGGACTTGGTTGAAGAATATAAGATCCTCAAACTTTGAATTGAAGATTCAAAGGGAGGATGAATATGTACTAGAAGATTATTGGAGATATACTAACAAGACTTGATGAAGATTGAATCTTGGTGGAAGATATAGTACCAAGATAGGACCAAGATTGGTTCTTGGGGTTGAAGATCAACGTGGACGAAGGTGTAATGCATGGATGTGCATTAAAAAGATGTGCTTGTATGGGTAACTAAAAAACCTAGGCTTTGATACTAAAATGATACAATTCTCTTTTGCTACCCACATTTATGAAGATCTTCGATCATGTTTGAAGATGTAGAGGTTGATTATTTAGTTTGAATGGGAGGAAAGTTTGAATGTATGTGTGAATCTTCCACCAAGATTCAACATTAAAGGTTCTAAGTAGGATTTCTTCCAAGTAATTCCTAAGAAGCAAATTATCTCAAAAGTTTTGATTCAATTCAGCAATAGTCACTTGTGTACAAAGGCCCTAATGAGTATATATACTACTCATAGGAAGTAATTACAACTAATTACTAATTACTTAACAACCAACCTAGTTATGACCCCTATTTACACGTTGGTGGCTACTTCCACAACCATGAGGCTTGAGTTATATAACCAACTCAACTCATGGCTAGTTTAGTTGTGTAATTAAGTATTATTAGCTCTAATACTCAAAAAAATGTAATTAAACACCTAATTAAATGATATCAACTATAATGGTACAAAAATTAAACCAGCTAATTTATGCATGAAATAACAAGCTATGAAACCCTAAATTTTACATAATATCTTAGGGTTTAAAACAAGTGCTACAAACAATGAGGTCTTTGTATGCTTGTTGTTTTGTCCTCCATATATTCCATAACTTTGAATGTTTTCATTTCTTGTACACGAAGATAGCTTAAATTACTTGACATCCTAAGTATCTTCCTCTTGTAAATAACATACTTATAAGAACATCGTAAAGTGTCTTTAAAATTAATTGTAGAAATATCATGAAAAAAATATATAAGATAACTCACTCCATTATTAAGAATGATAATTCCTCATTATTAAGAGGATCATGATATGCGCTTGCATTTGGATGGGTGATAACTATAAGTACAAAAAATAACAAAAATGATGGAAATTACTAATCATTAATTCAATCAATTAAAAAAAAAGCTTTGGATTGAATTTTAGTTACAATTCAAATTTAATTTAATAAATCAATCTATCATATATTAGATTTTTCCAATACATTAGAAAAAATTAGCCAAAAGTAACCATTAATCCCTTTCGACAACTAAAACTCATGCTCAATTAAAGTAAATGACACATTCTCTTAACTTTAAATATAAATAAATGCATTAAGAATAAGCTAATTCAATCAATTCTTGAGAATCACTAATATACTTTCGTGAGTCATTAATTCCTGTTCAATTTCTTAGTTCTAGTGTTAAATATAATATATCAATTCTAATTAACAACCTAATTAGATTAAAATAGTGATCAATTATTCTAACCCTAATTAAATAAATTCTACGAATTTAATAACGTTATTCAAACAATTCCAACAATAATTCAATCAATTCATCAAATCAACAATAGAATCAAACCTAATACGATCCTAAAATAAAAAGTTACTCATGCATAATTGAAATTATAAGATACAATAATGAAATCAAACACAAAATAGTAGAAGAGAAAGAGAAGAGTGCAATAGATAAAATTGTATAGATAATGTTTAATGCGGTGCTTCAATTCTCTTTAATTGATGTTTATAAATTGAAAGAAAATGTTATACCTAGTTTGTTTTTGCATAAAATAGAGATGAATATAAAGATAAATAAACAACAAAGAGAAGGAAAGAGAACCTCCAAATCTTTTGGTTCATGCTCAATTATTTTAAGAAAAATCATTGCCAAATATAACCATTTATAACCTTAAAATCATTCGGAGAAAAACATAAATTGACACCAACATGATTGTGTTAGATTCAAAGACTTAATATTCATGCTACAGGTCTACATGACTATGTTGATTAACACTGGCATGCCATGTTGGGTCCAAAAACTTTATTTTCACGGTGATTTCTTCTATACTTCAACACTTCCTTGTTGTTAGACATTGGGAGGACATGTAGTTTCTTCCATGCTTCTCTTGACTCTCACTTTGCTCCAATTCCTTGTTCAACTCCAATATTTCCTACATAACACCTCAAAAAAGTAGTAACATGAACCAAGGAGCTATGCTACGCTAAAATATAAGGAACTTACACCAAAGAGTAAACAAATGAGGGTAAGAAATAATTAAAATATTAAAAGTATTTGAGTTTTTCAAATCCCCGTTGCTTGAATCTTTGCTTGTCCTTCTGCAAAATTAATAGAGTACACAAGTTAAGATAGATGGTTTATATAGGGAAAATGATAGGAAAGATAACAAGTAATTGCAAAAGCATCTAATTTTACCTAAACTTACATGCATAAGTGATTCACTTAGTCCAAAGTTAAATAGAAATCCTATTTCATGTCTTATATTAGAGATGATGTATCTATATGCATTATATATGTGAATGTGAATGAGTCCACTCATCAATGTCAAAATATAGGAATGGTAATTTGTTTTAGTTGATTCTCTAGAAATCCTCCATGTGATAGACACATATCAAATCACACTTGTATCTTCCTTTTTCCAATCATGGTTTAAAAGGAGTACTCATTTTTCTTTCATTTTTTTCTTCAAATAGTTCTATCATAAGTAACATTTACCGATGCGACAACTAGAATACTGAAGGTGTAGTGTTATTTATTGGTGTGATAGACATTAGGAACCCTTTTCATATTATTAATTGAGTAATTCTCAAGTAACCAAAGAGTAGTATAAGTTAACATAGGAGTCTAGGTACTAATTAGGTAGATTAAGATGAAAGTCATTCCTATATCCCTACAATTTAAAGTCAAATTGAAAGAATTTTGTTTTTCATAGATAACAACTTAACTAGCTAAACACAGAACAAAGATTCTAGGTTCAATTATAAGGTAATTAAACTTAAATAAACATATGGTTGTGGATGTGATTTTTTTAGAAAATAAAAAGAAAAAGGCAAAAGGGAAGATTAAAAAAAATGAAGATTAAACAAATAAGGAAAAAAGAAAATCACACAAGGAGATACAAAAATAACATAAACATTTGACACATGACTCATTTGATCATCTTTCTTCCCTTGTCCCATTCTTGGCTGACACATTGTCCTTAATGTGTGTAAATGAGTAAACTAAGGGAATGGAGAAGCCTTACTACTCACTAGGATGGTGGTGGAGGTTGTGGGTAGCCTTAGGCAAAATGCTAATCATACACCTCCCATATCATGGTGTGCATATCTGGTGGTAACACCCTAATTTCTATGTATTTCAATAAATATATGAACCAAGGGGCTTGAAGGCTTGTTATAGCAAGTATATTGTCATTTGGATAGGAATCATCAAATGGTTCCTCATTAACTTTGTCTTTGTCCATCTTTTGCCTAAGTCTAGAGAGGTGGTCCGTTGCCATATTTTTAATACCTTTTTTGTGCTTTATTTCCAAATCAAGCTCTTGTAATAAGAGGATCCACCTAATCGTCCTTGGATTTTCATCCTTTTTGCCTAATAGGTGCTTGAGGGCTATATGATTTGTTTACTCCTACTCTTAAATCATTCAATTGTTTACTCAAAATTTCTAAAATTTCATGTTCTACGTTTTTATTTAAAAGTGCTATTTGCTTAATTCTCTTAGGTAGAAATATTCTTAAATTGTATTATATCTTAATACATATAATTTGATTAAATCTCATCTAAAGTTATATACTTTCATACCTTGTATTCTTGGTGAGGATTATCTAGAATCACAACCAACTTAAAAAATTTATTTTAAGGAATTAGTGTGTGTTTGCCTATCATTCTTGATAGATTCTTGTGAAAAGTTTAGAGAAGATAAATAGTTTAAGTTGTAAATCATATTTTAGAGGGTCCTTGAGATTATAAGGCTCATAAAGCAAGAGAAGAGGGATCATCAATAAAAGACGTCACCATTTCAAAATCTAAAAGGAAGAACCTTTTAGTAGCAGATGTAAGGAGTGATTCACTCTTAAACCATTGTACATTGCATGTAAAATTTTATTTTGTCATAACTATTCCATAAAATACTATTCACTCCTTCTATGGTATTTTCAATTTGTATCAAAGAAAGGGAACCTCTCAAAAGATTCAACAATCCAAGGTAAAATAGATATACAAGTATAATGGATTCCATTGGTCTAAATGAAGACATTTCCACCACTAATCCACCATTATTCAACGGTGAAAATTTTTTCCTACTTGAAGAACATAATGATGTTCTTCATCAGATCACAAGAGTATGATATATGGTCAATAGTCATGGAAGAGTCAATCAAAATCACTAGGGAGGTTAGTGGTGAACTTGTGGAAAAGACAAAGGATGAGCTTATAGATGTAGAAAATAGGAAGTTCACTCTCAATAATAAAGGCATAATGATTTTTCAATTTAGGCTTGGTGAAAAGGAGTACCACCACATCCTGTTGTACTCAACTATAAAATAAATGTGGGATAAACTCATCCTCATCCATGAAAGGATAAAGTAGGTGAATGATCACATAATTACTATTTACACTGGGGATCATGAACTATTTAGCATGGAGCAAGGTGAAATCCTTAACAACATAAGCAACCGCTTCACATCTATTTTCAAAAGTCACAAGGAATTAGGAAAAAAATCACCAAGGAAGAGCAAGTAAGAAAAATTATCATAAGGTCTTATAAAATAATGGAGTCCCAAGGTGACTGCAAGTGAAGAAGCTAGAGATTCAAGCTAACTAACAATTGAAGAGCTCTTCATAAATCTCATGATTTATCAATCAAATATAAAAGATAGATTAGGTGAAATAAAGAAAAAGCCCCTACCAATGAAAGCCTCCACTTCTTCTAGACAATAAGAATGAATGGAGATATGGGTGAAAAGGAAGGTGATGAAGGAGAAGAAAACCTCTAATGAATGACGAAGAAGTCATCTTTGTAACCCTTTAATTCAAAAGGTTCCTCCGATCAAGAGAAAATAGAAGGAGACCTTTGAAAGCCAACAAGGATGATAAGATCAAATGCTATAACTATAGAAAAGTCAAGCATGTCATCCCTGACTTCTATGAATTTAGAAACAAAATTGCTAAACAAATAACGACGAGTAAAGAGAATACAAGAAACAACAAAGGATGGAAAGGACCAAAAAAAGCTATGGCTTCCATTAGTGAAAATGAAGATGAACCCTCCGATGAAGAGGAATGAATTTCTAACCTTTCTTTCATGGCTCTAGGCTAGGAATTATCAACCTCTACCTCATTCACAAGCTTCAATGATGAATATGACATTGATGAGGTACAATATGACTTTCTCTACTCATATGATGACTTGTTATGTGCCTTACATGATTCATTACGTGACAATGATAGAATAACTAAGGAAAAAGACAACATGAAGAAGTTTCTTAAGTACTTAAATGACCAACACACTCTTGCATTAAATGAAAATGTTCTTAAATCTCATATGCTTAGTATCAAAACTAAGCTAGAAAATAAAATAACTAAATTTAAAAAATAAAAGGAATATTCTATTATCACGAGGTTAATCCAAAATAGTTGATCTATAAGTCAAATGTAATAAATTTGTAAAGGTTGCATATACCTTCATAAAGGATGAAGAAGGCTTAAATGTGTTTAGGTGCTCAACGATATTATAAGGATCGTGAGGGCTTAGGATATGGAAATAAGAAGGCAATTAAAAGTGAAACACTAAAGAATTTCTTTGTAAGAGCTTTCAAATCTCATCAAGTGAATGTTTTCCCTACATCAAGTAGCTATAATATATGTGGAAAAAAAACCGATGCTCATCTACAATGTTTAGGAATGCAAAGAAAAAAGTTAAAAAATTTACCTCCACTCATAAGAAAAGGATTTTGTGCAATATGTGTGGTAAATCTAGTCATGTTTCTACATCATCTAATTTTACAAAAAAAAAAAACCAAAGTGATTCCAAAATTTAAGCAGGTGTAGGTATCTAAGGGAACCATCCTACATGAATTGAATACTAACCCAACAAGGAACCATTGAAAGGGTACCTAAACAAGGCTATTTATGCTTGTAGGTATACTTCAAAGTTAAGACAAGAAACCACAAATGGTTTCTAGGTAGTGGAGGCTTAAGACACACATCAGGTGATCGAACCATGTTCTCTAAGAGAACTCTTCATGATGGTGGAAACATAACCATTAGAGAATACTCAAAAGGAAAGATCATTGGTGTTGGCTATATCAATATCAGTAACTCTAAACCCTTCATAAATGATGTGTAACTGGTTGATTGCCTTAAGCATAATTTGATTAGCATTAGCCAAGTATGTGCTAAAGGATTTCTAGTAAACTCTTCATATTCACATTGCATGATTTCATATGGAGTAGATAAATCTATACTCTTTGTATTGCCATGAATCAAAAATGTGTACATGCTTGATACTAAATCAATGAAATTTCATAATGCATGACTAAGTGCAATTGACAATGATGTATGGTTATGGCATAGACGCATAGTACATGGTAGCATGAACTTATTAAATAAACTTTCTAGAAAGGAACTAGTACATGGTCTTCCAAATTTGAACTTCACAAAACATCGATTATGTGATGCATGATAACAAGGAAAACAACATAGAGTTACCTTAAAATCCAAAAATGTTGTGAATACATCTCAACCACTTAAATTTTTTCACATGTATCTATTTAGGCCTACTAAGACCTATAGCATAGGTGGCTATAGATAGGCAATAATCGTTGTATATGATTACTCACATTATACATGGACATTATTTCTTTCTACTAATGATGACGTTTTTAAACTTTTTTTGTGTGCTTACTAAAGAAAATTTAAGTTGAGAAAGGAACTATGATCCATGCTATAAGGAACAATCACGAAAAGGAGTTTGAGATTTCCATCTTTATGGGTTTCTATGATCAAAACGGTATTATTCACAACATTTTGGTAGCATGAACACCACAACAAAATCATGTAATGGAGAGAAAAAACATAACCTTTGAGGAGGTTGCAAGAACCACACTATGTGACTCTAATCTTTCAAAATACTTTTGGATCAAAGAGGTTGACACCATAAACTACATAATGAATAGATTACTCATATGGGCCATCTTGAAAAACAAACCCTATGAGCTATAAAAAAAATTTAAAAAAATGTGGGTTATTTACTCACATTTGGTTATAATTTTGTTTTTTTCCTCAACAATGGGAAAAACAATTTGGATGAGTTTGAATCCAAAATGAATGAAGGTATTTTCTTTAGCTACTCTTTACACAAAAAATTTTACTTGATCTTCAACAAAATAACAACATTAGTTAAAGAATCCATACATTTTTCTTTTGATGAATCTTGCTCTAATGTGTAGAAAACTTAAGAGGAAGAAGTAGGTCCTTCCATCTAAGTTGAGAGCTTGTTGGAAAATGACAAGAACACAAGCATAGAAGAAGAGAAAGATGAAGATACTCAAATAAAGCAATAATAATATAAAGTGAGAGAGAACCTTTCAAGAGCTCATCATTGGCGATCCAATGAGAGGAGTTATAACATGATCTTTACTAGGTAACATTTGTAATAATTTATCATTTATATCTCAAATGGAACCAAAGTCTCACTTGGAAGTCATGAATGATGAAAAATGAATCATGGTAATGCAAGATGAGCTTAACTAATTTGAGAGAAATTAATTTTGGGAATTAGTTGTGTTACCTCAAAAGACCCATCATTTGGACTAAATGGGTCTTTAGAAACAAGCTAGATGAGAGTGGCATTATGGTTAGAAAAGACTCCCAATTTTTTTCCAAAGGACACAACTAAGAGGAAGGCATTGATTTTGAGGAAACCTTTCCCCTTGTAGCTAGACTCAAGGATATACATATGCTTCTTGTATTTGAGTCATCTATGTGCTTTACATTTTATCAAATGGATGTCAAAGTTTTTTTCCTTAATCATTTTATTGATGAAGATTTATATGTTAAACAATCGCCCTATTTTGAAAATATCTCAAGACCTAACCATTTTTACAAACTCAACAAGGCACTTTATAGTTTAAAACAAGCACTTAAAGCTTGGTATGAAAGGCCGAGTAAATTTCTATTGGAAAAAGATTTTGAAATAGGTAAAATTGGTAAAACTCTTTTTCTCAAGATAACCAAAAAGGACTTAATGCTTCTATAGATATATGTTGATGACATAATATTAGTACTACTAACGAGTCCATCTGTAAAGACTTTTCTACCATGATGTGTAGTGAGTTTAAAATGAGCATGATGGGTGAGTTAACCTACTTCCTTGGACTTCAAATCAAGCATTCAATGGAAGGAATATTTGTTAAAAAATAAAAGTACCCAAAAGAGCTACTTAATAATTTTGGAATGAACAAGAACAAACCTTGTAATACACCTATGGATACTGCCTCAAAGCTTGACATGGATGAAAAAGGTAAAAATACTTGATCAAAAGTGATATTGAGGTTTTATTGGATCAATTCTTTAACATATAGCTTCTAGATCCGATATCATATTTAGTGCATGTTTATATGCTAGGTTTTAATGTAATTCTAAAGAATCTCACATGACCATGGTTAAGAGAATACTCATGCATCTAATTGGCACAAATAACCAAGCCTATTTTACCCTAGTGATACTCTTCCAGACTGGATATTTTGATACCGATTTTATAAGATATAAAGTTGGTAGAAAAAGTTCTTTGGGTACTTGTAAATTCTTGGAGAAGCCCTAGTTTTTTGGTATAGCAAGAAACAATCTAGTGTGGCATTTTTTACAATTGAAGTAGAATATATAACATTTGGTTCTTGTTATGCATAAATAATAAGGATGAAACATCAACTAAGTGATTGTGAGCTTAAATTTGAAAAAAAAAATCCAACTAGATGTGACAACACTAGTTCTATATGTCTCACTAAAAATTATGTTCAACACTCAAAATCTACTCATATAAAAAGAAGGCATCACTTTATGAAAGTTTATGTTGAAAAATACAATATAGGTGTAGCATTTGTAGATAAATGCCATCAATGTGGGGCCATTAAAAATAATTAGGAGATAACATGGAATGACATTTCTATAATTAAAATTATCTCCCTCCTAACACTATGAAAATTCTAAAAAGGTAAACATCAATCATGAAAAATAATCAAAATCTTAACTGGCCTATGTGATAATTGATTAATGTGATATGTTTAAAAGTAAATGAGATTATGGCTTTTAATCAAAGGAATTTGAAAAACTAAAAAATATGATCTGAATGGACAAAACAATCGACTTATCAAAAAACTAGTCAATGGATTAAGAGGTCCAATTAATTGGTTAGTATAAACTAGAGGGGTAAAATCATTACTAGTTTGTGTCAAACCTAAGCGGATCTAGTCAACTAGATAACTAATACTAGTCAACCGATATCATAAACAATTGATTAATTTATTTAAACTAGTCGACTTACTCATCAGGTATATAAATAAGGCCCTCACTTGTTCAACCAAACCCTTGACCCTGGTTTTCCCAATCCCATCAACTCCTCATTGCCACATCCCTCTCTTTCTTTCAAGTAAATCAAAACTTCATCAAAACACACAAAATCAAACTTCTCAAAGTTGAATCAATGACAAGAAATCATTTCTCAACTACAATCTCCATTGATTCCAATCTCTCTTTCTTGAATTTGGTTAAGATTGTCAAACACTAACTCTTCCGTTTGCCTAATTTGCTTAATATTGACTTACGTTGAGGCAAAATTAGGGTTGAATTTATACTTCCTCTGACAATTTCACATCAAAAGTGCATTTTACTCCTTGTTTCTTGTCAATTTTGAATATAGTCACTCTTGAACAACCTTTTTTCTCACTTGCACACTATCATTTAAAATTATTCTTATTATGGTGCAATGACTAATAGAAAATCAACCATCTTCACCATCATTCATGGGGGTGCTACTACTCTTCCCACTAATCAAGCTTGTACCAAATCAAGATGTCTGGCTCCAATGACAATTCATATGGAAGAACACACTATTTCACAATGCCACTGTCCATCTTAGGCATCCTCATATTCTCCCTCTTCTTCAAAAGAAGCTAGTCACCCATCTCTGCCTCATTCTAGGCCTACTACTCCCCCATCTCTTTCCTAATCCACTAGCACACCTATTCTCTTTACATCTAGCTTAGCTAGGACCACCAAGACATCATCTCACTCTAGCTATTTCTCACAAATTTGGGATGAACTTCAACATTGGATCAAATCAATTCACAAAAATAAGGTATTATTAGGGAAATGTGTTGATGTGATATCATGCACTAATTAATTCAAACTTCTTTTAATACAGTTTCTTTATGATTTTCACCTTCTCTTTCTTTTCACTCTCAGTGATCCTATCTATCCTAAATTGGTTTGACTTTTCTATGTAAATCTCATTGTTCATCTTATGGGAACCACCATCACCACTCATGTATTAGGTGTCCTTATTATATTAGATGATGCTAGACTTTCTCAAATTCTAGGCATTAAGTGCAACATTAAGACTAGCATGATATCCGTTTACTAGTATAGGGTAGACCATATTCTCTCCTCTAGCTCCATATAATTTAGGGCTGACATCTTCTGACACATGTCTCATAAGGATGGGCATAGTCAGGCAACCCTTTGGTATGGCTCTCTTATTACACAAATCCTCTATAGCTTCAGTGCTAAATTTGGAGAGTTTTTGGCCACCTCACATTGTTTACAAAACATACATGACATCTTATTTGTAATCACATCATAGAATGGAATACTAGATGAGTATAGATTACCAAACCCTTGGGCTTGTACCTAAGGATCTTACCTCACTACATCATAGCGGTCACCTCTCTACATCATCCCAACCAAAGCCTTAATATCCTACAGAAGAGGACCTACCACCACCAACAGATGACCCTATGGCTCCAACTGAACTCCCTTTCTCATCAACTAGAGGACCCTCCACATTTACCACCTCCCTTTCTACCTCTCATGTACCTCTAGAGCCTCTTCCATACGGTTGTGTGACACTAGACAATGTCCATGACATCCTTCTTCGTGTCATTGGGATACTGATCTCCATGGAGCAAAGATAGAGCATTATGGAGAAAAATTTATGTGTGCTACACTCTGAGATATAACCCTACTTTGTGCATCATCATTAGTACCATATGGACACTCATCAATGTGGTGTGTTTGTCCATGAAGCCCATAACCCTACTCCTACTATTGCTTATCGGAACACTAATCCTACTTCTTTAATTCATCCCATCATTGATGAGTCCCTTATTGAGGCCACTAGGATTGGATGTGTTGATTTTGAAATAGATGGCTCTAAGACTAAAAAAATGAGGACTTGGATGTCCAATCTATGCCTGCCTTCACTACTCTAGCTCCACCCTCCCCCTCGACCACCTTTAATCTCCCTTGAGTAGGACTTATAAATTTGTCTTAGGATTAGCTTAGTTATAGCTTACTTGTTCAACATGTATTAATTATATGTGATTTATTTCAAGTATTACTATATGTGCTAATCATTAATGAGATATTAACTTTTTTTCTCTCTCTCATATATATCACTTATGGTTACACATTATACTGATTGTTCATTCATTTTTTAAGTTACCTACAAGATTTCACTTATGCCTCACTCGAGGGAGTATTCTCTGGCTTTCCTCTTGTGTAATTATGTCTAATCCTTTGGAAACACATGTTAAGGGAGGTTTCCCCTCCCCATTGAGTGTTGTTTGTCTCTTTTATATCTAATATGCCTTCTCTTATCACCTTTTGTAATGTTAAAAGAGAGAGAGAAACCAATAGTTTGGATCACAGGATGCATAATTGGTAAATTTTTTAATTATATAAAATTACAATCATGCATATTTACATCAAAAAGGAGGAGATTATAAATCATAAAGGTCAAACAATGTCATTATACCTATTTTAATGATACCAAAGGGATCTTGATAACTAATGTGGTTGCTTAAGTGTGCATATACAATAATTGACTTATAAAGAAATTTAAACATATCTCCTCAAAGCATTCTCCAAATGTGAAAATTTTAAAAGATCAATCCAGTTTCTAAGTACAAGAGAACAACACATGAAAGATAAGCAAGACTTATAGCTTAAGAATTATATTTCTTAAGTTTTAGGTTTCATGTAGAGGGTTAAGTTGAGCAAAGTTTTCATTTTGATCAAAATTATTTAAAATATTTTTATAATACTTGATTTGGATTCATTTAAGAATAACTCATGTTGATATTAATGTTTAAACTCTTCAAAAGTGTTTAAAAAAAATGGTTGGTCCAAGTCAAAACCAGTCAAGTAATCTTATGACATATCAACATCTTTAGTTTAACTAAAGGCATGGAATGATTTAAACTTAGAAGGATCGCTGATGCAACAAACTGATCGACTGGTTATGCTAAACCCATTAACTAGTTTAGATATCGATTAACTGGTTTGACCAACCAATCCATGGGTTTCACTCCTATAAAAACCCATCCACCTCTATTCAAACTCATCAACTAGTTTTTCTAAATTGATTGCGTGGTTTGAGTAAACCAATTGACTTCTTTGACCAACCAATCTATAGGTTTCACTCCTATAGAAACCCATCCGCCTTTATTTAAACTCATTAATTGGTTTTGCCAAACGAATTAACCATTTGGAGGAAATTGATTCAATTTAACCAACTAGTCTATGGGTTTCACTCTTACCAAAACCCACCCATTTCTATTTAAACTCATCAACTGAATTTTTCAAACCAATTGTAATACCCCATCTTAAGATCCTTCAAAATGTGTTAAAAATTATGTAGGTATAAAATAAATTAGTTTTATTTTTTAAAAAGGGTTTGAAATTCTAATACAAATGTAAATTTCAGATGTACCCATTGACGAGTTTGCCTACATAATCAATTTGTATGCTCAGAGATTGATAATTTTACTCTGGGTGAACCAGTCAACTAGTTTGCTCAAACCGATCGACTTATTATCCTACAATATCATATTCTTTTCTTATTTTGATTTGAATATCTTTTTAATTTTCATGAAAACTTCTAATTAGAATATATTTGTGCTAATGAGCATATTTTGGTAATTTTGAATTATTTTTACATTATTTAGATCATTCTATGATTTTATTTAGTTAAATATATCCAAAAAGCACTTTTTAAAGGCATATTGTACTTTCTTTCTTCTCTCTCTCTCTCTCTCTCTCTCTACCCTAGCAAGTGGGCTGCATGTTTGACTTCTTACACATTTATCCTAACTTACAAACCATCTGTAATGGTTCCATACCTAACTACACTCAACCTCCCTCAAACCATCATGTCTTATCTCTCTCCTTCTTGTGGATTTCGACCAACAATATCTTCTGTACACTCTATTCCTAATTAATTTTCATTTCTTACTTGTTATTCTCTCTTCTTCCTTTCCTTTGGTGAAAATTTCAAGTGTTTAGTACTCTCCATTTTTCTTCCTTTTTTCCCTTTGCCTAAGAAAAAAAAGAGGTTTCTCTTATTTTATTACCTTCTTAGATGAGTGTTTATATCTATTGTGTTCTTCTTATCTTAGATTTATTTCTCCCTTGTTTCTCTTAAGTAATGAAGGATTACTTTTTCTTGATTTTAATGGAGTTTTAAAATTATTTTTAATGATTTTAATTGTTGATTCTTCTTGGAATCAAAGTCTTGGTAGATAGTTTTCAAGATAGAAATTTTGTGCTAAAATAATTACTTTAAGGCAAGGCATTCTTATCTTTAATTTGAACGAGGCTTTTGTTGCTTATTGTAGTTCCATGATATTGGTTTTTTTTTTGTTGAGTATGGGCTAATAGTATTCTAGACTTAAATCATGTTTTAGAGTATCTTTCTTAAAGTTAAGCATAGTTAGGTTTCTCTAATTTTTTTCATAATTTTTTAGTTTAACTATAATTTCATTTAAATTCCTACATTACCATGTATCCATGTGATTTTATGTGCACAATAAGTGTCCTTATCCGTTTCATGTTATAGCAATATGCTAGCATGAATATGGTAAAGTTTGATGAATTTTGGTGTGTGTATTACAAGTTTGGGTGTTGTTTTACCTAGAATAGTTGATTAGTTTGTGAAAAGTCACACGGTTTGGAAATTTTGATCAATTGTTTACGTGATTAATCAATTGGTTTGATGAACTTGTCGACTGGTCTCTACGAGCAGTCAATTAGTTTGTGAAATTGTAATATCCCATTTCTAAAAACCCTAATTGTAACCGAAAATTATTTGTATTAGTTGTAATAATTATTTTAAGATAATTTTTAGATATAAAATTTAATTGGGTTAAAATTTACTAGAGGATGCTTATTAAATTTTCAACCTAGGTTGGGTCTTAACCAATATCTGTTCATTGAATAAACCTAACTCGGTGACCTAATAAATTTTACCCAAATATTTTACCCTAATTCTTCACCAATAATTTACCCTAACTTATCACCAAATCAATGCTAGAATTTCTTTACCATCACCCTACTCCCTCTACCTCAGCACCTTACTCGGTGAATCATTACCCTACACCATCTGCACTATACCTCCCATCTCCCTTATATTTTCCTCTCCTTGTTTTTCTCCTCTTTTCCCTACACACTACCTCATCTTAATCACTTCTCCTCTCTCTTTTGTGTTGTTCCAAACTCTCAAGAAAACCTACACTTCTCCTCCTTTTCCTAAGCTCCCTTATGGGTAAAATTTTCCTTTCCATTTTCTTCACCATCGCTTGTTCCTTCCACTACCATTTTTATTTGTTGCAATGCAACCCCCACTAGTTTCCTTACCCTACCACCAGCCACCATCACCGATCCTCCACACCTTACACCGGAAAACCCTAATGAAGTCTCTCCATCATCCATGAATAAAACCCCATAGCAATCCTCTCCCTTGTGATAACTTCTCTCCTTCTTTTGTTATTGGCTCTCCCCACCAAAATAACAACCACACCAATGGATAACCTTGATGTTCCACCCCTTTCACCATTAGAAATTCCTACAAAAACCACCCACAACTTGTAGCAAAACCCACTAAAGCCAATGCCTTTCACCTTTAGTCATTTTGGTCGAAGCCCCCCCTTTGTGTTGCACCTATTTTCATCAAAACCTTCTCCTTTTCTTTGACCCTTTGTTCCACCTTTTATTCTGCCTTTGCTACACCTTCTCTTCCATTCATATCCTTCATAACATCGTATATTCTAATCGTTTTTGGTTACCTAGAACTGGCTAAAACAACCAAGCTCATCCTTACCTTCTCAACCGAAAGCTTCCTCCCTTGGTGCTAATTTTTTCCTTATCTTTTCCTTGCTTTGTTTAACTAATTAGTGAGCCTTAAATTATTTTAGTAGTTTTGGATTATTATTGTGTGATATTATGTGCTAATACATATATTTTTGGATGTTAAATTCCTAGGCAATCCTTGAGTACCTTGGAGAAGACTCCTTTTTATGTAAGCTTAGATTAGGTAAATCTAATTACTCATAAGACAATAGAATTTATATGTGAGTATGCAGATATTGTTTATACTTAGAATTTTACTAGGGTTTTATTCTTTTCAAGTATTATAGCATGCATGATAAAGTGATAACATGTTGAAGAGATGATGTGCATTAT
Source organism: Tamarix chinensis (assembly GCA_030549775.1). Taxonomy (NCBI): domain Eukaryota; kingdom Viridiplantae; phylum Streptophyta; class Magnoliopsida; order Caryophyllales; family Tamaricaceae; genus Tamarix; species Tamarix chinensis. Next base: position 27,813,873 of record CM060175.1, read on the forward strand.
TGTAAAAGTTAAGTTGTATGTATGGAAATATGTCAAATATTTTACATTCGCATGTCTTAGATTTTATTGCAATTTTCATTATTATCAATTTATGATTCAAATTTCATGGTAAATGCCTCATGATTTCTTATGTATGGAAGGTAGGGTTAACTTTTGATATATTCTATTTATATGGCCTAAGGTTAGAGATATTTCCTTGCATGTACTGTAATGATAATATTCATATTTACATGATATTTTATGCTTAAAATATGTACATACATGCTATATAGAACATGTGGTACATGAAAGTTTCATGATTAGGGTCTTGTGGGTGCAATCCACTAAATGCATGAAAAGTGGAAAAGATAGTTAATTACTAAAATGCAAAGATTACCTACATGCTAAAATAATGTGGAATATCTTCTTTTTTTTCTACTTATGAAAAATCTATCGTAATGATAATATCTAGTAAAAAAATGAATGAAATGGAAACACTAGGATTTTGAAGGGTATTTTAGTAATTTCAACCTAATGTATCTTCTACAAATAATTGGATGCTAGGACGCCCTTAAACTTTTGGTAGTTTGGCCTTAGCTTTAACTTGGCTTGACATAAATCTATGACCTTAGGGTTAATCTAAATACTTGAAAACAAAAAGAAAAATAGTTATGTAGTGAAAACGAATATCATTATGTCTTTTGTGACTTATGTGATCATCTCATAAAATATTAATAATTTAAATGAAAGAGCTTGAGTAGAGAATGGTTTCTCTCTAGGTGTTGCTACCTTAGAGGTAAGGTGTTAGCCCTCATTATTTTGGTTCACTTGTGTGCTACTGCATCCTAGTTTAATGCCATAATCTATTGTATAGGTAACTTACGAGCCCTATAAGGGGTATTAATACTTAAGGACTAGATGATCGAGGTTGGGATGATAGTATATTACCATTGTACAGCGATATGAGCAGACATACCACTATATCCTTAGGTTTGAGGTAAAGGTATTGTTTTGCCTTTGGGAGCCAATATGACCAAGTGTACCACTGTTTCTTAGGGTTGATTCTATTCCCTTGAGTAAGTAGAAAATGAAAATATTTGATATGTAATAGAATGAAAGAAATGGATTTGTTTGGTAGTCACCTTAGTGCCCTACCTTATTATTGTGATGGATTTGTTGATTCAATAGTTGCCTTAGTGCCCTACCTTTTTTTGTTTAGATTTGTTCGTTTGGTAGAAGACTTAGTGTCATATATTGGTATTGTTTTGGATTTTTTTTTCGGTAGTTTCCTCATTGGCCTACCACTGTGTTCAGAATGTATTAAAGTAATCAAATATGACTTTGTACCTTAAGATGATGAGAAGTTGACTAGTATGTTTTTCTATTGAATTTGAGACTAGATGTTTATGTTGATCCATGAATATTGTTTGTGGTTATGCTTCATGATTCGTGATCAATTTGTGCTTTTTGAATTTTGTGTGACAATGTGAAATAGGGGTATGCTGCCTCTTTCCAAGTATTGTAATTTACTCAGTATAAGAAAGTTGTACTCATACTACTTTTGTAGATGATTACATGAGGGCTATAGAGTAGCATGAAGCGTATAAGAATGGGAAGGATGAGTGGATTCATTGGGAGGCAGTTCCATTTTCAGAGTGAGTCTTTGCGTCTAAGAGTTAGGGCAAATAAGTATAGTACCTTTAGGTGTTGTTTCTGGTCATGATCAGTTTTTCTTTGGATTCTTATGCCCCTTGCTATATGTTGGTTATACTTTTATACTAATAATATTTTTTTGTAACTTCTATTTATGTAATATACGAATTTTTTCTTATTTACTTTAGTTATAGTTTGTTTTAGCCTTAGCACTAGGTGTAAGAAAGGCTAAGGAGCTGGAATTATGTTAATTGTGGCAGTAATACCTATTAATTTTGGTAATTAATTCTTTCGCAAAATGAAACTTTCAAGTTGGTAACTCAAGGGTATCACACAAACCTATCGATTGGTGACCCTATTACTAAAGTGATATTATCTCTTCTTAAACCCATCGACTGTTTGGACCAAACCAATTGACTAGTTGCCTATAAGCAGTTGAATAGTGAGACCAACAATTTGGCTTGCTTGTGTTATTACTTTGAAATACACAATTGGTTTTTTATGGAATTAATCTATGATTTGTGACATCACTTGGTAATTAATAATAATGGAATAAGATTTCTCTAGATTCTTTTTCTTTAACATTGGGGTAGCTAACTAGGAGTTGGTGGATGGGTCGCCCTATGGTTTATATTATTTTCACTCAGTACCTATTTTCTTCTTTACTGGGTTACATTTAGTAGGGGGTATATGCACATATTTGAGGGTAGGATTATACTATGGTAAGCGACATAAAATTGGTGTCCAACATGGTTTGGTGAGGTATCCCAATATAAGCCCCTTCACACTTCGTATTGTCCATTTCTTATGTGGGTGTGTCAAGCTAACTTTTTAGCCATTGTAGTAGAGGCATTCAAGGTGTGGTGGGTGAGGTATCCTAATAAAAACTCCTTTAATATAGTTCAACCACATGTGATAGGTGTGGTATCTCAATTTTTATTATCCCTCGTGGTAGGTACACTCAATGTATGGTGGGTGTGGTATCCCCAGAAAAAATCCCCTTTGATGAATCTCGAACTCATGTGGTATTCCATTGTATTTTTATACTACAATGATTTTTTATCAAGGTGGAGAACAGTGTTTAATTAAACAAATTATCTTAATAACTGAAAATTATGTGATCCTAAAGGAAGATTTATCATATTACTATTCTTCCATGAATTTCATGCAAGCATGACTTGTTATATTACTACCACGAGCTTGAGTTTTGATTTAAATTAGTATGCTTTTTATGATGCTACTATGGGACTTCATTGTGCTACATGAACTTTACCATGTTTTAGGTAGTTTGTTTTACTAGTACTTCACCATATCAATACTGCACTTGTATAGTCACTGTGATGATCTAGATTTTGGTCTAGAGAGTAGAGGACAGTTTGTAGGGGTATGATTCTCAGTCAGAGTATGCCGAGAGTGATGATGAGGGTTAGTAGCTGGCCATTACTTGGGGTTGTAGATTCATATTTATGCTTAAAAGTTAGGCTAAAAGGCTTTGCTTACTATGTTGCGAAGTTCTTTTTCTTTCGGTTATTTAAACTCATACCTTGAATCCTATATTTGTATTTTGTAAACTCTCATACTCCTTATCTATATTATTGTTCTTATCTTTGTTATCATTGATACTACTGCAATATTATCATGATATTACATCTCTTCATTTATTGTTCCATTTTTCCTTGCATTAAACAAGGGTTAAGTAATGATAGCACCTCTTTCATGGTTGATGTAATGATAACATCCTTTGATTTTACTTTTAAAATAATCTAGCATTTTCATCAAAATGTAATTTTCTTATTTAAAAATTGAGGGTGTTACACTAATTGATTGGTTTGAGGAAGCTAATCAATTGTTTGACAAACTAGTCCATAGAGTCTACTCCTGTAGAGACTCGTTTGTCCTTATTTAAACACATCCTGGCAAAAACCCATTCCTCCTTGTTTAAACACATCATTAATTTTGCTAAATTGATAGGCTAACGAATCAACTAGTTTAAACAAACTAATTAATTGGTGACATGAACACATCGACTAGTCTTACCATATCATGTCATTGTTCCTATATGTTCATCATACTAACTTTGCACTATATATAACCAATCAACTAGTTTGCGTAATGGTAACTTTCCACTTATATTCCAAACATAAACTACTAAATATTTTGAACCGCTGCTCGATTGGTCGTATAACCGATAAATTAGTTTGGCTATACTAGTTGGTTGGTGAGCATTAAATGTTAATTTTATGCTCGTTAGGTGATACAAAATTTTGAGATTTTGTAACTAATAGCTATAAAATAAGGGAAACCCTTATAAATAAGGTCCCTGTATATTTATTACAAAACTTGTCAATCACATTGATTGTGTAATTAATATCATACTCTTAAATCATTTAATTGCTCACTCAAAATTTCTAAACTTCTATATTATGAGTTTTTATTGAAAAGTACTCTTTACTCACTTTTCTTAGATAGACTATTCCTAAATTGTAATATATAATATTACACCTACCTAGATTATATCTCATCCAAAGTTCTATACTTTCATATCTTGTATTCTTACTGAAAATTATCTATAATCCCAACCACCTTACAAAATTCAATTTAGAGGGTTAGTGAATGATTTCTTATCATCCTTGGGAGAGTATAGAGAAGCTAAATATGTCAAGTTTTAAATCATCTTTTAAAGGGTCATTGAGATTGTAAAGCTCATATACTGCGAGAAAAGTGATCATCAATAAAAACACATCACTATTTCAAAATATAAAAGGGAGAACCTTTTAGTGGTGGATGTAAAGAGTAATTTACTATTGAAAAATTTTACATTGTGTGTAATTTTTTTTTTATCATTTTCATTCTATAAAACCCTATTCACAATCTTGAAGGTATTTTAAATGGCTATAAAAATTATTTACATGACCTTAGATTTTTGGTTTTGAAAAAGCAGCTAATTGGTTCAAACAGAATAATCAATTACTGCGAATTAGTCAACTAATCCTATCATACCATTCAACTAGTTCTTTTAACCTAAATTTTCTTCTTCTTTTATTTTCTAATCTTTATTTGTTCCAATGATCTTGAAACTTGAAAATAAAGTGCTGGGATGTTTCCAAATCATTCTTATGAATTTTGTGACCTTTATTCAACATTATTTGATCTAAATCAAATTTGAGGACCAAAATTTTTGTAAAAAAACAGAAAGTTGATGAGCTATGCTTTTCTTTCTCATTTATGGGCATTTGAATAATTAATGGCATCAATTCTCTTGGTAATGGGAAGCTTTTCATTCTCCCTCGTGCGTCACCCAGCCCAGCCTCCCTTCCTTTCTTTCCTTCCTTCCCCCCCAACCGGGCCAGCCCACTTCCCTCTTCCACTTCGCCTGACCTACACACAACCTCCCCCTCCTTTCTTTCTTCTTCTTCCTTTCTTCAATGCTACACCCGACCACCTCCGCCATCTTCACCACCCTACCTGCAACCCTCCTTCTCCCTATTACTCTCCCTCTCTCTCGCACGCCATTTTTCTTATCTTGTCTCAGCCCCACCAGCTCTCTCTCCTCTCCCATGCTCTGCCAGTCCCTTCCTTCCCCTTCCCTCTCCCTACGACTCCCATACTTTTACCACCCTGCCGCCGCCCTACCGAGCCCCCTATCCCCTCCTTTCTCTTACTCTTCTTTTTCTTCTTCCCTCCCTACTTTGTCCTACAATTTTTGAGCCTTCCATCCCTTATCCCGACCATCTTTCTCTCTCTTTCTTCTCCTCCCATCTCCCTCCCTGTTCTACTCTGCTGCCTCGTTCTGCCACTACCACCGCCACACTAGCCACCTGCACCACCCCCTTCTACCTTCTACCACACCCCTACATCACCACACCACCCCTTGAACCACCTTGCACCTCCCTTATTCCTTCCATATTCTTTTTCTCTTCTTTTTCTTCCTTCTCGACTGCCACCCTACACCTTATCCTTTCGCTGTCCCACTGCCTCAGCCACCAAACCAATCCTTGAAACCTCCTCTACCACCCCACCCCCTTTGGCAGAAACAACCACCTACAACCCTTCTTTTTCCTTCTCCCTTTTCCTTTCTTCTCATCCCCTCCATCTCAGCATCCACCTTTGCAGTGTCGCTGCCGCCACTGCCACCACCCTTGGCCACCGTCAACCCATCCCCGACCACCATCTACACCCCCTCTCCCCCTCTCCACCTCTACACCCCCTCTCCCCCTCTTCACCTCTACACCCTTCCTTTGCCTTAAATGCTCCCCCACATGCCTTCATTCCTAGCCCGAAAACCCTAACCTAAAAACACCACTCCCTCCTCCCTTTCTTGCCATTTCAAGCCCCTCCCCCTCATTTCTTTGCATGCAGCTCATGCTACATGAGTGGTATGAGATGTTGCATGCTTTGGTATATTTTGTTTAAAAAATTTTAAGGTATAATAATATTTGAGTTAAGTATTTCATTAATAAAGTTTTATAAAGTCTTATGCTTTGGTTTTTCTTATTTCTAATATGATAAACATTGATATTATTTTTAGGTATTGGGTTTTCTAATCAAAGCTTGAACCTTTAACCGAAATACTGGTAATGTTCGATTTTTGCAGGAATTAAGGTAATCGTTAGACCCCATTCAAACGCATGGATAAATGTATGTTAGCACATTAGGATTCTTAATATGGTATTATGCTTGATATATGTTTCTTAATATAATATATCTAGTTTCTCGTGTTGATTGATAAAAAGGAAAGCATGCTAGTTTATATGCCATGTATGGAAGGAATGCTTAAGGAAGGAGAATTATTATTCAAAAATATGTTAAGTACGTATCCATGCTATATTATGTTGTTGTGATCATTAATACATGGCTAATATTATTGTGAGCCCTAGGAGTATTTTAGTAATATGTCTCATGCAAGAATGTGGCCTAATATGTGTGGGTGCTAATGAGTATTTTATTAAATATGATAGTTGTGGAGTTGGATAATGAGGATGGGGTATTGATATTAATATTTCATGTAGTGATGATAATTTAATATAAGTGGTGTGATAAAGGGCAAAATGGTAATTTGTAAGGGAAAGGGTAAAATGGTAATATTATAATTAAGGGGAAAATGGTAATCTTGTAATTAAAGGTAAAAATGGTAATTTCATAAGTCAATGGAAAAATGGTAGTTTTGGATGCAAAAGGGAAAAATATTAATTTTGGATGCAAAGGGTGAAATGGTAATTTATAAGTGGAAAGGGTAAAATGGTAATTTTGGAGGCAAGGTTAAATTGGTAATTTGTAAGTAATAGGGTATTATGGTAATTTTGTAAGTAAAGGGGAAAATGCTAATTTTGTAAGTAAAAGGATAAAATGGTAATTTGTAAATGAAAAGGGTAAAATAGTAATTTTGGAGGTAAAGGAAAAATAGTAATTTGTAAGTGAAAAGGGAAAAATGATAATTTTGTAGGTAAAAGGATAAAATGGTAATTTGTAAGTAGAAGGGGAAGATGATAACTTTAGAAAAGGGTAGTTTGGTAATTATGACAATAGAGAAGGGTAATTTGGTAATTTAACTAACTAAATGTCAATTTGGTAATTATAAAAATGGAGAAAGGCAATTTGGTAAATTAACCAACTAAAGGGTAATTTGGTAATTTTGATAATACAGAAGGGTAATTTGGTAATTATGATAATAGAAAAGGGCAATTTGGTAAATTAACCAACTAAAGGGTAATTTGGTAATTTTGATAATGAAAAAGTGTAGTTTGGTAATTATGATAATAGAGAAGGGCAATTTGGTAATTATGAAAATGGAGAAAGGTAATTTGGTAATTTAACCAACTAAAGGGTAATTTGGTAATTAATATAATAGAGAGGGGCAAATTGGTAATTTAACCAACCAAATGGCAAATTGGTAATTATGATAATGTAGGAGGGTAAACTGGTAATTTATCCAACTAAAGGGGCAATTTAGTAATGATAACAACAGAGAAGGGCAATTCGGTAATCTAACCAACCAAATGGGAAATATGATAAGTGTAATAATTATGAAGGGTGATTAGTGACCTAATAAGTGTGGGAGATAGCTTGGTAACCTAAACCGAGTAAAGATGTGGTGAAGAACAACTATGTGTTGGTTAAGTGCCTAGTGTGCTATGTGTTATGCCATATTATGTACTTTATGTTAATGATTAATCATTTGTAGTGCAACATGGAGTGGGTGTATGCTTATGTGACTTCCTTATGGCATGTGGATGATGGTTATATGTATGTTTTGCGTACGATTTTATATAATGTGACCCTCTAGGACATATATGCTAGGATATTTAATAATACGATATGGGGTGAGAGGTTAAAAAGGAACAAATGGGAAGTGAGTTGACTAAGGGGACATGAGACTGGCCTTATTATCTCATGATCCATGAGGGGGAAAAATAAAAGGAGGTTATGATCAAAATGTATGAGTGATGCAACTCTTGCATGAGAGATTTCTAGGATTTGCACGGGATGATCCTTATGTAAGAAAGGTATTAGGTATTAGGGTTTGAGTAGCCAACTAGTGCTTCTCGGTCACATGTATAATTGGTGAGTAGAGTGATAAGGTTTGTGTTGAATCTAAATGAGATGAGGTGTGGGACAATAAAAGAAAGTTTGTGCCACATAGGTCCAATTAGAGTTTCAAAGGAAAACCCTAGAGAGTGGTAGTGAGAGATTTTGAATGGCATAATTTGACGGGCCTTAACCCACACCCTTAAGATTTTGGTCTTCGTTATGAGGAAATGTAAGGAGGGATGGATATTGGGGTGTGATAAGAGGCGTAGAAGTCTCATGATATGGGATGGGTCCTCTCGGGAGGATAGAAGTAGAGGTCAGTGCATGCATATCTGGGGTGAAATACTTTCGAATAAGATATGAATAAGATACTAATCACTTAAAGATGAAGATTGTTGAGCTAGGCCCAAACTGGTCCATAGGAGAATAATAGTGGCTAGGAGTTGGGGTGCCCTGCATGACCAGTCCACTAGTGAATAATAGTGGCTAGGAAAATTTTTCCTTACTTGACTCTTCCACTGGCTATAATAGTGGGGGAATTCATGCTCAACAAACCAAACGTAATGACACTAAGGCATGGGAAATACACTAAGTACTTAAAGTGGAATACCATGTGAGTCGGGGCCATACCGATCCATCGGTGAATAATAGTGGGTAGGAGCATTTTGCCCTGTATGATCGATCCACCAGCAAATAATATTGGCCAGAACCGCTTTGCCTTGCTTGATCGGTCCATCGGTTATAATAGCAGGGTTCCCGCACTCACATGGATATAAAATCTGAGAGATGATCGAATAATGATGGACTAATGGCTTTAAGGCCCTAAAAGTATCGATTGTTCATTATAACCTTTTAATATCTGATTGACTTGTTAAGTATGTGAATGTATGGATGTGAATATTATGTATGCACCATTAATATCTGATTGACTTGTTAAGTATGAGAGTGCAAAAATGTGAATATTAAGTATCTACCTGTTATTATGAAAGTATATAGTGTTGTATCATGTGTTACATTGCAGGCCTACTATCAAGTGTGTTTTACAGGGTTACTCAGTACCATAGTACTAATGAAATGCCCCGAAAATTTTTAATTTTAAATATTATATTTAAATGAGGTTTTATTATAAAAATTAATTAAATAAATTATTTTATTAAAATGAAAAGGGATTCATTAGGAAAAATTAAGAAGAAATTTGTAAGTATTTTTATTAGAGAAATTTGGTATTTTGGATAATTAAATAAATTATTTTATTTAAAATAAGAAGGATTAAATATTTCCAAATTAATATTAATTTTATAAATAATTTAATGGAAGAAATTTAGGGTGTTTTGCTAATTAAAATGGAATTTATGGAAAACCTTTTAAAAATCCTAATTTAGCCTAAAAAGTGATTTAAATATTATTTTTAAATATCCTAAATATTCAGATTAATTTAATTGGCCTAATCTAATTATTTTTCTCCTTTCCTTTTTCCCTTTTTTTTCTTTCTTCCTTTTTCCTTCTTTTTCTTCTTTTTCTTTTTCCTCTTCTTTTCCCCGACTGGGCCAGCCGCGACCCAGTTCTTCTTCTCCTTTCTCCTCTTTCCTTCGGCGCGGCCCAGCCCACGCGATCGACTCCCCCGTCCCTTTCCCCAACTCCGCGTTTTATGTTTGTTTTGCCCCTAGACGCGTCGTTCCATTTAAACACCTTCGACCCGCGCTCGACTGCCCGGTTCTCCCCTTTTTCTTTTCTTTCCCGACTGACCGGACTGCCTCCTTTCCTTCTTCCTCCATCCTCCTCCGTCGACGCTGCTGCAACTCTCAACCCATCAATGGCGTCTCCGGATACGGTAATTAATACCGGTCGTTTCTTGCCTCATTGTCTTCCTCTTAACTCAAGGAATAAATTGGAATAAATCTTGTTCGTTATCTCTCGCCCGTTTCTTCTCCCCAGCCTCGCGAAAATTCGAAGCAAACCAAACGATGCCCGATCACTTACTGCCTTCGGCCACCCAAATTCTTGCACTTAATACCTCTCTATCGAGCTTCAACACCTTATTATCTCATCTACCATCTATAAATAGCCTGATTGTAGGAGTTGTGGAAGATTTTTCTTCCCCGAAACCCTCGGCGAGGGCTGCCATCACCGCAACTTAAGACGCGTCGTCCTCCGCCGATAGCCAACCTCAGCGCCACCACATCATCCCAAATTATTCTCTGCAATTCCCTCTAGTTAACTAAACTATTTTCAACCTACGATTATTCTTGTACGGGCCTCCATAACCGTACAAAGTTGGTTGCTCGTTTCGCCAGAATTTTTACCCTGAAATCTTAAACCACCTTCCGCCGCCGTGCGCCGCCACCTTTGGTTGCACCACTACCATCATTTTGTCCCTCTCCTCCTGGGAAACCATAAACACCTCTTATCTCACCTCAATTCTTCCTAATTTTTTTTCCAACATCCATCTTTCCCTCTTTTCTTCTATTTTTTCGGCCACCGCCGCCACCGCCGTGCACCACCGCCGGTGCCGCCTATCACCACCAGCTAAAGGTTGAACCCTAGACTCTCTCAACCATTTTCCATATTATTATAAGCCTTGATTTAATTTATTTCAATTATTTGCATATAAATACCATTATTATTATTCTTAATATTTATATTCTTAATATATTTTATTATTAGTATTAGTAGTATTATTGTTTTTATTATTGTTTATGTTGAGGGCTGAAGTCCTATTGTATTTTAATTCGACTTTATTATTATTCCCTTATTATTTCTATTTCTACTACTATTAATAGTAATATGTTATAAGTATAATAATAATTATTATTTTATATTTTGAATTTCTATTATTCTTATTCCATTATTATTAATGAAAATATTTTACCATTAGTATTGTTAATAATGTTATTATTGTTATTACTATTGTTATTATTATTATTATTATTATTATTATTATTATTATTATTATTGTTATTATTTATATTCTCATTGATATTAGTTTTATTATCTTTGATATTATTATATTAGTATCATTATTATTATTAGGGTAAAGTCTTTAACCCTATATTATCAAGGTTTATAATATCTCTATTATTTTATGTCTTTAGCAAAGTTAGAATTTTGTTAAGGTTATTTTATTAGTATGTTATTATTTGGTCAAAGTCCTAAGGAGGCGTAGGAGCGTGCTCCAAGACCGGTGTCGTTTTAGGTAAGGATTTACTAAGGCCATTGTGTGCTTATATGCATTATGTGCTTCATATGCTATGCATTCTATGTTTATGATTATTAATTATGTCATATATGATATGACGTGGAGTTGAAGTATGTTTTGTATGGCATGTGTATTATTTATGTATGATAATATGTGTTGTGATCCTATAAGACATGCATGAGAGGATGTCGATGTGGTTTGTGTGGGAGAAAGGATGAAAAAGGAGGATGGGGAAAGAAGTTGACTAAAGGAAGTGAGTTGACCTAATATTATGGTTTTATAAGGAATAATCCAATGTATGGTTTTATGTGGAAGAGTATAATTTAGGGTTTTATGTGGGGAATCTAATTTATGATGTTAATTGGGAGAATGTAATTTATGATATTATATGGGAGAATCTAATTTATGATTTGTTTGGGGGAAATCCAATTTATGGTTTTGCTTGGGAGATTCTAATTTATGATTTTTTGTGGGAGAATCTAATTAATTGTAAGGTAAGGATGAATCTTCGGTTTTATGTGATTTGAATCTAGGGTTTGGTAAGGATGAATATTTGGTTGGTATGGATTGAATGTAGGGTTTGGTATGAACAAATCTTTGGTTTTTATATGGTTTGAATTTAGGTTTGGTATGGACGAATCTTCGGTTTTGTGTGGATTGAATTTAGGGTTTTATATGATGGAATCATGGTTTGTATGGTGGTATTTATAGTTGTATGGATGTATTAGGGTTTACATGGTGGCATTGAAGGTTGTATGGTGGTATTAGGGTTTGCATGGTTGAATTTAGGGTTTCACGTGGAATTTTAGGGTTTGCATGAAAAAGGTTTGAAGGTTTGCATGGGGAGATTAATGTCTGCATGGGTATGAAATTTACGTGTGGAAAGTTAATTTGGGATGTAATGAAGGAAATGTAAGTGTTGTTTGGGTGTTTGAGCACTTGGGATGAAAAATAGCATGTGGAGAAAATTAAGGGTACGAAGGAGACTGAATTAGGGTTTGGAATGATTAACTATGGGTTGTTGTGGTTAATTAGGGTTTGGTGTGGCTGATTGGGTTTTTTTGTGTTATCATGTGTATGTGGTGATTAAAGATGATGATGAATATGGAATTTATGATTTATGATTCGTGCATGTCCAGGGGTGAAAGCCTTTGAATAAGATACTTAATACATTAATCACGTAAAGTGGAAGATGTTGAGACAGGCCCAGACCGATCCACCAGCATAATAGTGGCAGGGAATGTTTTTCCTCGCGACTGATCCACCAGCTAAAATAGTGGCAGGGCATGTACCCTCGTGACCGATCCACTGGCTATAATAGTGGGGGATCCCGAGCTCAACAAAACAAAACGTTATATGTTGAAAGATATGGGAAGACACTAATCACTTATAGTGGAACACCGTATGAGAAAGGGCCAGACCGATCCACCGGCATATAATAGTGGCAGGGTATGTTACCCTCGCGACCGATCCACCGGCTAAAATAGTGGCGGGGCATGTACCCTCGCGACCGATCCACCGGCAAAAATAGTGGGGTTCCCTTAATCGTATGGACTTGAATAAAAGTATGGTGTGAAATGATTACTGATCAGAGATAAACGAAGTAATTGAATCGGATTATATATATGGGCTTTTATACTTTTACTTGGATGATCACATGAGTTATGTTATCATGATTATGCTCTTTTATTCTTATGCATGGTTTATGTGCTTACGTGTTGGCCTTAGTGCTCGGTTACGTTACTCAGTACGTAGCGTACTGATCACCCTTTTCATGGGTGCTGCTCATTCCCACGAGTAGTATGCCCTTCTGAATTTGTGCAGGCGGGCGAGATATCAGTTGGGGCTGAGTGTTGAGCGTGTTTGGCTCGAAGTTCAAAAGTGTCGTGGCCGTATTTCCTCTTCATGTGATTTTATATCATTATGTTATTTATGGTGTATTAAATTTACTCTCTTATGATTCATTATTTGTATAAAGTGTTTCCAATAAATATTTTATTGACTGTAAGATTATTCCCTTCGAGGAATTTGAGTTCGCACTCTAATTTCTTACGCGATTTCATTCCTTTTGTTATTTCTGGGGTATAGTATTTACCATTTTCTGATTCATTACTCGATTGAGTATTTTAATGAATCTTTTATCGGTTGTAAGTTTAATTCTCTTTTGGAAATGAATTACATTTCTTGATACGTACTTTGATTTTGTTTTACAACCGTTTAATGATTATTTGAAGTTTAGTTTGTAGTAATTTTGTAATTGATTGTTGATCTTTTCTTTAGCCTTAGCACTTGGTACTGGAACGGTCGGAGAAAACCGGTTTGGTACTAAGTGTGGCGGTAACATGCCCATAATTCACAGGTTTTAAGTATTTCTATTTTAATTGCTTCCGCTTTTAAAAAAAAAAAGTAGTGAATTTTGGGGTGTTACAACTAAAGGGTTCCATTCGTGAGGCCTATTCCTATTCAACGGGCAGTGTCCTATGCAGGTCATTTTCAGGTGCTATTCAAGTGGGCTCCTGGGAAATAGCGTAAAGAACTATTCGAAAAATTCTAAGGTTGTACTCTTTCTTTTTTAAATTCCTAGTTTCAATGTAATAGTTGTTTTGTAGCCACCTTGGGTGGATTTGATTCTTATAAATTGTTTATTATGCGACTTTGATTTAATTATGGTTTGAGTTTCTCATAATTTGTATTTTTCTTTTTTACCCTTAGCACTTGGTACTGGAACTGTAGGAGTGAACCGATCTGGTACTAAGTGTGGCGGTAATATCCCTAGAATTTACAGTTTTGTTATTTTTCTTCTGCTAATTATTTTAATAAAACGAAATAGTTTAGTAGTGAATTTTGGGGGTGTTACACTAATACCTACCTAACATATCTACCTTGACGATTACATCAAAGTCCTATAGATCCATATCAATCAAGTCCACTTGGAATTCTATCTCGCCTATCTCTAAGGCCACATCTGAGTAAAGTCTAGTATAATCTAATATAACCTTAGAAGGTAAAACCACAAATATAGAGACACTAGCTGATGGAGGTAATGTAGCTCTAATAATAAAAGTTATAGATACGATTGACAAAGATGCACTCAAATCAAATGACATATAAGTTTGTAATGAGAGGATGAAAACATATCACTAACCACAACTAGCTACTGATTAGCCTCTACCTAGCTAATGACATTTAGGCGCTCGCCTAACTGTCTTCCCTATTATTCTTGATGATGCCTTCAAGAACCCTTATTCTATCCTACACCCTGGGAAAATAGGCAAGCCCTCTATAGTTCTCCCTTAACCTCCCTTGGTTGTAAAACAACTAGGGTAGGTGCCCTCTTCTAGTAGTGGTGGTACTACTATCGACGTTAGGTTTGTTATTGATAGATTTGTTGTTGAGGAACAAGTGGTCCCCTACATTGATAATGATCACCTAGTGGCTAAAATTGACCCTTCTACTAACATTGGCACTCAATTGATTAGTGAGCCAAATGATTGTAAGTCCTACACTGAACAGGAGTGACCCAATTATCTTATCCTAGATGATCCCAGCCATAGAAATGATACATAAAGTGTATCTCTTATCCCATAGATATGATATTTTCCACCAGTATTACCCTTGTGTTGATAACTCAGAGGTCCACCACCCTTGTGTCTCCATTTTCCTCTTGCTCATAATAGAATTTTACTCCTAAACCATCATAACAACAACACATTACCACCTATACAATATAGCTAAGTTCTAGAACTAACAATCATCATCATCTAGATGTTGAAATGAAGCCCCTAATTGAGCGAGCAAACCACTATTGACTCACCGGCCACTATGCTTAGAGTGAATATTAATAGCTCCATGAACCACACATGGTACTACCTCACTATCATGCTCCTCTAAGTGAACTACATGAAATCCTTAAGCTTATCTTTATTAAGGCTCTATGGATAAAACTTGGTGTAAATTGCTATCTTGAATTCCTCCCAAGATATGAACGGTCCTATCGATGTATGACAACCTACCCACTATATATTTATAACTCTTAAAAGAAAGAAAGTTGCTATCCTTGCCATTTGAGCTAGTGGATAATTGATTGCCTTATAAGTATTATGCATGTCCCAAATCCATCCCTACATGATGATCAAATCCTTTCCACCAATGTAGATTGTTAGGTGAAGCCTAATAATACTCCAAAGCAAGTTATTTCTAATATCCTTTATAGGTAATATAGAGGTAGTAGTGGTGGGTAAGGTTGGGGTTGTCGTGGCTTATACTTGACAAACTTAATGAAGTCCTCAAAAGCCTCATCCAAATGGGCAACGCAACCATTTGTGGTCATGGCAAGCTAAGTGTGATATAGAAAGCATGCTAGGATAAATATTCCTTTCTTGCTAACACATATTTCATGTAAGCACATTTAAAGACTTTTGAGACTACACGTTCTCAAACTAGTTAATCTAGGTTTTTGAAGATTTGAGTTTTTTAAAATAAGAAATAAACTAAAAAAATCAGATAAATAACATTTAAAACCTAGATCATTTGAAATTAAAATATGATAATCAAAACCAAATCTCTGCTACCACCTCTTAACACCCTAAAATTTATCACTGAAAATTTTTATTTTTAGTGGACACCTAATACCAAAATAGCTAGGTTTTGCCATTGTATTCAACATAAGTCTAACTTACAGTACCATCCCTTCATTGAATACAAAGAAAAATAACCAAGACTTGAAAGATTATATATAGAGAATAAGAGGACTTCCAAAAATATAGATAAAATTTTGGAGGTTAACTCTAAGTACAATATCAAAATGGATCTCATAAAACTAAATTCTTAAAAGGTATGCAGGTAAAAGCTTGCTGCCAAATAATATGACTCTACTACATAAGAATCACTCCTCCACACATAAAGATATCATATACAATAACATCATCCAAAGTTTCCTCATTAACCTACATAAAAACATTTGAGTTATTTGGTCGTAGGAATGAGCGACACTGATGAAAATGATGATTAGTACGCTATATATTAAGTAAGATAACTCTCGAACTGAAGTAAGGATACAAAAGAGGAAAAAAACATGCAATTTAATATTAAATCAATGTAAGGAAAATATTTATTAAATAACTTGTTGTTAGATGTATATAAGATCTATACTTTTATTTATGTTGAGTTTAAGGAACCCGCTATTATTAATCAAGTGGAATGGACTAAAGCACTTCTAAGGCTAGAGCACACTTGAGTTACTATTATCATCTGTTGGAATGGACCTAAAATATGTACTAGGGAAACACTTTCCTATCCCCTATTCTTAAACCAATGAAACATTTTGAAGCACCTCTCAAGGCATAACATACCCGAGTTACTATTATCATATGGTGAAATGGACACAACACCTCAGTCCTAGCTCACATAATATTCCATTTTAAGTGATTAATATCTTATTTATTATTTAATTATCTCATAATCATATTTTCATGCACATTAAGTTTAGGGTCCCCCTATTCTTAATTAGATAGAATAGACTGGTCCATCTTTCATGGTAGAACACTCTTGAGCCACTATTATTATCCGATGAAATGGACCTATAATACCTCGACCCAACTTATATGATATTTCAATTTAAATGATTAATGTCTTATTCATAGTTGTTTATATTAATATCATCATGTAGAGATCATGAGATATATATAACACATAATTGAAAATATGTAAGGCACAACCACATAGTTATAAGGCATTCTTCCAAAGAAAATGTTCATAATTCTTGTAAGAAACATAAAATTTCATTTTTAACCCTTATTAAGGAAAAAAAACTTTTTAAATAAACTATAGTATTATATTAGGTAGCTTTTATCTTACTTAACCATAACTTAATTAAATTACTCATGAAATAAGTGATAACATCCTCAAAACTTCTCATGCCATGATTATTTCCCATATTATCATAAAATAACCATAATGCCCTTGTGTTATCTAAAATAATCATATTTTTCCAAAATAACTTCCTAATATTGATGAATTTCAACTACTAATATTATATCATCATAAAATAAATAACCCCAATTATACATAGGTACCACAAATCTAGATTCATGTTACCTAATAATATAAACAAATGTATACTTTCATATTTTTCTCACATTTAAGATATCATATTGGTGGTCTCGCATGAAGTGATAGGTAGTAGAGTTTGTGTTGAGGTATCTAACTTGTCAGAATGTCAAGATTGAGCATTAGAGACGTATAAGGTTGGTTTGGTATTTAGATGTTTCAAGGTGGAAGTGGGACTCCATGTCGATGGATTTTATGTGTGGGCTACCAAGAACTCGTAGAGGTTGTGATACGATTTGGGCTATTGTCGATAGGTTGACTAAGTCTACAGTATTTGTGCCAATGAAGTTAATTTAGAGTATAAAGCAACTATTATTATTATTCACCCTAATAGTAGGTCATGATAAGGGTAAGGTAGGGAATGGTGGTAATTTTGGTAAGAGGAAGGTTAAGCCTTAGTATTTTCCTCTTATAAGTGAATCAAGTTAAAGCCCTAAGGAGGCATAGGAGTGTGATCCAAGCCCAGTGTTGTATTAGGTAAGGATATGGTTAAGGATTTTTATGTGTAAGAGTGTACTATGTGTGTTGGTTTGATGTGTGTGCTTTATATTTTATATTATCATGTTCTTGTAGGGCAACTTGCTAATCATGGAGCTAAGGTAAGTTGCATATGTTTATGATATGTGTAATATGATGTTATTACTTGTACTTGAATTGTACTTATGAAATAATTCCCTTTATGACATGCATGATAGGAGGTCCTAAGTAGTATGATGTGTTTGTGAGAGAAATGGAAAAGAATGAGGAAAATGAGTTAGCTAGAGAACGGTAATGATTACCTGATTATCCTATGACCTATAGGTGGATAAAAAGAGGAATAATGGGAATGAAATTAAGGGAATGGATCAAAACATGCATGGAAAGTCTAGGGTTTACATGATATAGTTAGCCTTTGTACAGGGATGACTTTTACATCGAAAAATTTGATTTGAGGATCAAGTAAGTTAAGGGAAGAATTGTTAGGGTGATTGGAGTCCATATGTGAAAAATAGTATATGGGTTGATGTAAGGATGCATGGAAGATTTGACTAGGGTTTTAGGAGGAAACCCCAAGTGAGAGAAATGTGTAAGGGAGGAAAAATTAATGGAAATCATTAGAATGAGGATAAAATATGGAAGCGGTGTGACATGGAGGAAAAGTTAGTCAAGTGAAAAGAATGTATTTTCGGTGTTGAGTGAGTGGCATAAAAGAAAGGAGAAGTGCTAGGATTTTTGGGGAGCTAACTAGGGTTTTTGGTGATCATGTGTGGGAGTTGGATAGTGAGGTTATAATGTCAAGTGTAGATCGAGGGAAGTGATGGTTTTGGGTAATAAAGAAGAGTTTTGGGTTCATGGTGAGTGGAAAAAGATGGAAGGAAGTCTCAGGATCGTAGGTTGTGTTGGATATGTGTCATGAGGAAGAGGTGACGGTAAGTAAAAGTGATGAACGAATAAAATTATATGGGGTTAGAGAGGTGCCAAAGTTTTTGGATGGCCAACTAGGGTTTCGTGGCCACATGTATTATATGGGAAGTAGGATGTGGCACTTGGGGATGAATTGATTAAGGCAATAAATTGGAGGAGTATTAGTTCTATGGGATTAGAGGCAGCTTAGGCCATATAGGCTAATTTAGGGATTTGCTAGAAGAAAACCCTAAAGAGTGATATTACATTAATTAAGAGATATGGAAAGGGGGCCTCTGAGTTAAGTATTCATGGTAATAAGGAAAGAGTGGGAAAGGATATTTAGATGTTCTAGAGGAAGTAGAAGTCATAAGATATGGGACAGGAGTTCGGAAAGTTGACTAGGACGCGTATGTCTAGTTGGGGTTGTGTGTGAAATAAGATGCAATAAAATAATAAGCACTTAAAGTGAAATATTATCGAGCCCAGGCCCAGTGAGGTTATGTATTTTCCGGTCCACCAACTATAATAGTGGTCATGAGAGTTCTGCCCTGCTGAGTGATTTTTTCGATCAATCGGCTATAATAGTGGTCAGAAGCGTTTTGCCTTGTTGAGTGTTTTCAATCCACTATTTATAATAGTGGGGGATTCCGGGCTCAATAAACCAAAACTTATATGATAATAAGTTATAGGAAGATATTGTTTACTCACAGTTGAACACCTCATGAGTTAGGGCCAGTGAGGATATATATTTTCCGGTTTGCCATCTATAATAGTGGTCAAATGCGTTCTACCCTGTAGAGTATTTTTGATCCACTGGCTATAATAGTGGGGTTTCCATACTCTCATAGAATTAATATAAAAGAGGTGTAAGATAAATTGTTAGTATAATTCCAGTCTGATCTTGTAAAATCTGAATTATTAACTTGTACGCCTTACGTGTTTATCTTCTTGCATGGCCTTACTTGCATGTTTCTTACTGATCTTACCCATATGGTTACCTTACTCAGTACGTAGCATACTAATCACCCGTTTCATGGGTGTTGCTCATTCCAACGAGCAGAGGGCCACTTGAGTTTGTGTAGGTAGGAGATATGTTCTTCGATGCCTACGATACTTATGAGGCATCGAGTAGGGCTGAGAGTTGAGCTTGGACTTAGCCTAGGGACTGAGAACATCTTAGTCGAAATCTCTTTTGCATTTTATTTATCCTGTATCATTTTATCCTAGTCATGTTTTTTCGTATTGTACTTTTCGTTCCTTTATGAACTCTAATTATGTACTCCTTTGGATTGTTAACCTTTTTACTTGTACTCTGATTTTTATATTTTAAAATCTCTAGTTCTTTTATGAGTTATTATTTTAAGTATTAGCTCGTGTTAGATAATAATCCTCTTCAGCCTTAGCACTTGGTACTGGAACAGTAGGAGTGAACCGGCTTGGTACTAAGTGTGGAAATAATATCCATAGAATTTATAGTTTTGTTATTTCACTTTCGCTAATTCTTTTAATAAAATAAAATTTTTCAGTAGTAAATGTTAGGGGTATTACACATACTATTTGGTAGTAGCCTTTATGACTACATGTGATTTGGTAGTAGCCTCCATGCCTACATGTGATATTGTGGATTATATTGTTCTTGTTCCTATAAGCCTACTTATGTTATGAGATTTATTAGTATTGATAATGAGATATATGATATGGTTTCATTGTCTTGATTTTAGGGTGATATTATTTCTAATTATATTTCAAAGAGAATCCATTTGATGTTTAGTTGGTAAGTGACATCACATGCTTGAGTAGTATATGGATTTGGGGCTATTCACTTATCTTATATGGTTATCATATTTCAATCATCGAATGTACAATTTGACATGTTATGCCACGTATTGTTAAAATACCTTATATGTGCTCCATGCTAGTTTTTCCATATTGGTTTGGTGTAATAGGTTGCTTAGTACCATTAGTGAAGGATTCCTTTTGTTGGTATCTTCCTATTTAATAAGTAGTGGTCTTTGCAAGTTAACTTACAAGTTCAGTTGTAGGCTAGTAGTTTGCATAGAGGGTGGGACTTTTTTTTTCCTTTTTGCTAACTTGATTCTATTTGTATTTAGACTCTTGTGTCCTTTTGCACTCTCTCTCTCTCTCTTTGTCTCTTTAGTTGTAATAGCTTATGTTGTTTATTTTAAAAATAATATAATTTTTTTTCTCTCTAATTTGAATCATGTGGATGTGCTAGTAATTTATGGGAAGCAACAATTTTTAGCCTTAGCACTTGGTATGAGAATGGTAGGTGAAACCGCACTTGTACCAAATTTGGCAGTAACACCCCATATTTTTTTGTTTGATCTTCCACAATTAATTATTTTATAAATTTTAGGAGTGTTACATGACCATGGAGGATAATCCTTCCCATTTCTCAAGAAATTTAATAAAGGAAATTTCATGATCACATTTTGTGCTTTTTTTATAACTTTGGTTTAGGTAAATCCAATCATTCATGAAAGAGTATAATTTGTGTGTGATAGTGATAGATTGATTAGATGTAGAATCATGATAGAGTTTTATATTATATAAGTGTTATAAAATCATGATAAGTTGATAATATGTTCTTAAATAGTCAGTAGGTACATTTGACTAACCATTAACTATGTTTATTAAATGGTTAACGCATACATATCTAGGGTTTTGCTAGAGTTTTTGACCTTATCAAGGTATTATGTTTGTGATATGATTAAGTAATCCATGATTATCATTGCATGCATAGCTAATGACATTTTAAATAGGATGAAAGTACGCATGTGTAATTAGGGTTAAAACATGATAATTGCTATTTGCATGTTGTAGGGTTAGAAGCGCTCCCTTACATGTACCATGATGATAAGTTTCATCTTATATATTATATCATGCTATAAACATGTATGTATATGTTGTGGGCAATATATGGGGCGTTAGAGACATATTATTAGGGCTTGTCCATGTAAGTTACTAAATGCACGCATAATAAAAAATATAGCCAATCGCTAAGTCTTAAAATTTACCTTCATGCTAAAATACTCTAAATTATTATCTTTTAACCTTTTTATGATAAATTCTCATATTAATACTCATTGTTACAATATTGGGTGATAACCATGTAATTAAGGTTAGAAGGTTATTTTGGTTGTTTAAAACCTAATGCGAATTATTAGACATAAGATAGCCTTAATATATTGATAAGTTAACCATAATGTTGACTTGAATAATCAGATATAAATAAAAGTAGCTGAGTATAGAAATGAAAATTGTTGTGCATTATATGATAGTTGTGATCACCCCCATAAAACACTAATATTTAAAGTGGAAGACTTCAAGAGTTGGGAATAGTTTACTCTATAGGGTTAGATAACCCAATGGCAAGGTAGAAGCCCTCATTTTGAATTTAGTCTCACCATTGTGCCCTAGTGCCCCTATAAGGCCCTCATCTACTATATGATGTGGTTTTTATCAAAGTAACGGAAGGTTGGATCAAAATTTGTATTAGATGCTTTCACCCACGATCTAATGCAAAAAATGAAGTAAATTGATTGATTGTAGGCGAGGAACTTGAAGATACAAGTTAGAGGATATTCGACAGATTTGTAAACCTTCAAATGTGTCGAATTAAAGATAGATTTGAGGAAGGATTATCCCGGATTTTCCTTTCTCAATGTAGACCAAAAAGGGAGGATTAGAATTTAGCTAACTTCCTCAAAGTTTGATCAAAAGATTATTATTCATTCTGCATACAATCATGCACACAAGGAAGGCTTATATGGGAGAGATAAGCTCGGTGGTGGACTAGCTTTAACCAGCCGAGTATCCTACTTAATCCAGCCCATTAATCATGGTTGAATTAAGCCCATATTAACCTTAATCCAAAACATAATATCATTTGTTTACAAAGCTATACAATTAACTAAGACACATGCATGAAATTATAGTAATACCCTAACTTACATAAAATATACTTAGGGTTAGGGTTTACAATAAGTTTATACAAATAATGAATATCATCACTTTATCTCTTGTTGTAATATATCATCCTATGTATTTCATAGCCTTGCATGCTTTGGAATACTTGTACACATTAATGTGTATGAACATCATCTTCTTGCAAATATGTAACATACCTACAAGAATAACTTGAATGTTTTTTAATGTCAAGCATATTAGAATGATCAAGAATATTTAACATGATAGGCTCCAACATTAAAAAAGCGAAATCTTCTTCCTTACCTTGAGGATTAGAATAAATATGACAATCATTATTTTCAATGGCTACATCACTATATGCATGACTTACGAGACCTATAATAAGTATAGATACTTAAGAATTAGGTAACCTAAGTTATAGGGTATTGTGGTGCCATGAGTGCACTTGTGTGACTGATATACTTTATACATCTCTAGGTTAATAGGTTAGGAGGTTACTGTGTTATTTAATGCACCAATATGACTAATGTACTTTATATGTCTCTAGGTTTGTCATCTTATATCCTCTGAAGTACTAAAATTGGAAATTACCAAGGAATATGGATATTAGTAATGTATTTGATTATTAGTTCGATAGTTGTCTTAATGCCTATCGATGATTGATATGTAGTGATTTGATGGATTGGTTGGGAGGATACTATATTATTTTATGTACCAATATGACTAAAGTATTTTATACCACTCTACTTTAGCAATGTTCTTTTGGCGTTATTTTGGAATTGATTTGGTTGGTCAGTAGAGCCTTAGGATGCTACCTTACTTGCTCATGCATTATGATATGGTTATTTGTGTGTTTAAGATAGATAAGTATGTTAGTTGTGAAGCATGAGATTATACATGCATCTTATGTAAACCATATTCCTATTATCACATGAGTGTTGTTGCATTTCGTTTGTGCTCCAATCATGTTTTTTCAAATTATTATGTGATAATATGCAATATAAGTATGCTACCTCTTGTGAGATATTGTGAATTACTTAGTATAAAAAATCATATTAATATTATATTTTTAGGTGATTGTGTAGACCTTGGAGTGGTATGAGGCACCTTAGCATACCAAGGACTCAGGGATCCTTAGAAGGAGTTTTCATTTTGGGCAAGGGCTTTGGGTCTAAGAGTCAGCAAACTAGTGTTGTACCTAGAGGTGCTATCTTTTGTTGTCTTTGGTTTTCCATTACTGTTATGTCCCTTATTATATTTTGATTACCATTATTGAATGAATGATGTTGTACCTATATCATTTTCTCTTTCTTATTGTTGTTTTGGTTTACATCTAACTTATTTTATCCTTAACAATTAGCATAAGAAATGTGAGGTAATTGGACTTATGCTAGCTGTAGTGGTAACAACTACAATTTTGCAATTAATGCTTCCACAAAAATGAAATTTTTAAGTAATAAATTTTGGGTTTTACATCCATAGGCTATTATATGACCTAAATTATGAGAATTCAAAATCTTCATATCTCATGAGTCACATGATTGTGGTGTCGAATGTGTAATTACATGCTACTTGTTTTATGGGTTATATCTTATGTGCTATTATATGTATGGTTGAAGTGATTCCTATTTCCGTATGCTTATAACATGTATGTCCAAGTATTTTGTAGTATGTATGCCTCCCTTATACCTTAATGAATATGAAAAAAAATGATCGCTATAATAAACTCAAGTACAAACGTTTATCATGAAATTACATGAGTATCATGTACATGTCATAATATAAGTATTGTGTGTGTGTTTTAGTAATTTTAAACATGATTATATTATGTGTCTCTTTTGAATACCATAATATACATACTAGGAATAGATTGGATTACTCAATATGTTTTCATTCTGACGGAATTGTTGTTGTAATCCCCTACTCATTCTCACAAGCAAGATGTATTATGTAGGTTTTTGAAGACAACTAGTGAGTGGTATTGCCTCTGTTATAATTCTAGTTGAAGGTAGTCATTCCAGAGGCATTTCTATTTGGTGGTGGAGATGGATTGTGATGTAGTTGTTATCTTGGTTAAACCCTTCCTTCTTCCTTATATTTGTTCACTTGCTTTAGGGCTTGAACAACATCAGCTTGTAAAACCCAAAACATTTCTATCTTTATGACAATTATCTTGTGTTCTTGGTCCTATTTAAGTTTGATTGGTCTTGGATATCTAACTTTGTATCTAACATAAAATAAATAACATGACTCATATCTTATGTTTGGTATGGTTATAGTACTCTATTTTTCATAGTTAGTTTTATATTTTATTTTCGTAAACCTTTTATTGAAACAAAAAAAAATTGGTAGAGAAAAAAAGGGTGTTACAATAAGTAACTTGAATTTTAAGAACAACAATAGTTAAAATGTTAAATTTTATTTAATTTAATAACATTCAAAAGTGAACATTAATAAACAATAGAATAACTAAATGTATCCAAACTCAAATTCGAAAAAAAATCCAAGCTTATTTAAAAATAAAAGGGTTATACCTTAATTAAATTTGATTTCAAAGATGTAATACCCTATTCTAAGATCCTTCAAAAGGTATTTAAAATTATGTTGATATAAAATAAATTTGTTTTAGTTATGAAAATAGCTTGAAATTTCGGTTAAAATATGAACTTTAACCTAAACCAATCGATTAATACGACCAAGGACTTGCATTTTTATTTTCATGATAACTAATTGACAAGTTGCCAAAACCACTCTATTTATGTTTTTTTTTTTTAATTTCCAATGCTTATGAAAACTTCTAATTAATCTCTTTATGCTAAGAAGTATATTTTGGTGCATTGAGGTTATTTTTACATTATTTAGCTTATCCTATGATTTTATTTAGCTAAAAATCTCCCAATAGAATTTTTGAGACACTTCCTCACATATTCTACTTCACTTTCCTTTTTCCTTTAACTTTTTATGTTGATATGACCTACCTTACCATTGCTATAACTTGATTTCAATTCAACTCCCTCATTTTCATAATTTCCTCTCTTACACTTTGGTTCTCTACACTCAAAAAAAGGTAACCCACTCCATCTCTACTCCTAATTTCCAACCATAGAGGTTTGGGAACCCTCCTTCCTAATTCATTTTAACTCCCCCAACACTTGCTCCATTTTTCTCTCTTTTCCTTAAGCTAATTTTTCTATGCAGTGCACCCCATTATTCTCATTCCTCTTTTTTATTTCTCTATGAATAACTAGGGGTTTAACTTCCCCATTTCTTTTCTTTTATTATCTATATTATTTCATGCCCCTTTCCCCTAATATCCATTCTAATTATCTTATCATTTCTCTAAACAAAAATGATTAAAGTTGAGAAAAGGATTGAACATTCACGACCATTTTCTCCTTTCGGCAAGAAAAATCTTAGGAGGAGGTTGAATTGAGTACACTTATTGCTCTTCTTTTGTTTTTGGTTTTACTTGGGTTTTGAAAAGATTTTTTTAACTATTTTTATTCTTTATTATCTTAGGAAAATCAAGAGTCTTGGTAGAGGTTATCAAGTTAGGAGTATATTATTATGCTAGAAGAATTTTTCTTAGTAGTAAAAACATCAATATCTTAATATGGCTGAGGTTTTTTAATTATATTCTCATATCCTTAATGTTTCTATAATGCATATACATGTTATTTTGAATCCTTTATTTTGAGAACATGGAATGTTATATCTTTAGAATGTGAATCAGGTATTCAAGTATTTTGATATTATTTAGGAGTCTGGTGAATTAATCATCAGTATGATGTGTATTGATTATCTATCTCAAATCCATGTAATTTTAAGTATGAAATATGTATTATCATATTTTTCACAACATAGGAGCATGGTAAGGTCATTTAGGGAAGTGTGTGTGATTTTGTTAAGTGTGAAAATGTGGGTTTGGGTGTTGTTTCACTTAGATTAGTTGATCGGTTTGACATACCTATCAGCTAGAACATGTTAATAGTTTATTAGTTCTATAAATCCATTGAATGGTTATTTTGCGTTTAGAGTAGGTTTGGTCTCAATATAAATACAACAACTAGTTTGGCCAAATGTATCAATTGGTTCTTATGAGCAGTGGATCGGTTGGATCATTCATTTCGCTATGCTATTTGTTTCTCTTTGGGTTTGGTACACTTAGACGAATCAACTAGCCTTGATGACATATCATCTAGTTTCACATGATTTTCCCATGCTTGTTTATTAATTTTTTATCTTTCTTTAGAGCTTTTATTCAAATTTACATTAAATCATGATCTTAGCCATGCATAATTAGAGCTAAGAAAAAAGTATAATGATGAATATTGTGGTGTGCCTTGGATACCTTGTTTGATGAATTTGTTGTTATCTCTAAACACTAAATTTGTTGGCTCAGATTCCTTGATTTATCTTTAGCTCTAACACTTAGAATTACCCAATTGTTTATGAACATAATTAATTAGTGATTTGTGATAACACATAATAACAATTCATGTGGAAATTAAGATTTCATTCCATCTTTTTGTTCCAAGTCTCGAGGTAGCTAACTAGGATTTAGTAGGTCAAATTCCCTTGCAATTATTATATTTTCACTTAGTACCTATCTGTCTTCTCTATTAAGTTGTGGTCAATAGTGCTATGCACATAACTATAAGGTATAAGATTAATATTGTGGTGCACCAATATTGAATTGTTGTCCAACTTAAGTGGGTGTAGTTATAATACCCCTATTTTTACTACTAACAAATTTCGTTTTTGCAGTAAAAGTAATTAAGTAAAATAGTGGGGTTACTGTTGTGATTGACATAATGTAACACCCCCAAAATTCACTACTGAAAAATTTCGTTTTATTTGAAAGAGTTAGCAAAAGCAAATTATAAAATCGTGAATTCTTGGGATATTAGCGCCACACTTAGTACCAAACTGGTTTGCTCCTACGATTCCAGTACTAAGTGCTAAGGCTAAAAGTGTAAAACACAATTTGCAATCCATTATTAAATCAGAGTAGCGCATCAAATCATTTACAAGAGTAAAATCCACCAATGATGGTTACTTTAACAACATTAACATTAAAACCAGGAATTTAAAAGAGAAAGAGAAAAACCCTAATGGTACCGGATAATTCCTTACTCTCTTTCCCGTTCCCCACTTGAGTATCACCTAAAAAGACCTGCAAGGGACATTGCCCATTGAATAGGCAGGGGCCCCATGAAGGGAACCCTTCAGTAATATGGTACTGAATAACCCTTTAATACCACACTTAAAAATAGGCTCGCAATACAACACATACTGCAAGCTATAGACATATGTAATGAGAGGTACATACATAACAATCACATATATCATAAGGCTGCCACATATCAAAAAGTTATAAGATACGATAAATACTTTTAGGCCATAAGCCATTAGTCCATCATTATTCAATCATCTCTTTGGTTATATCCAAGTGAGTGCGGGAACCCCACTATTATATCCGGTGGACCAGAATACATACAGGGCAGAACACTCCTGACCACTATTATTGTTGGTGGATCGGTCTCCAGGGCAAAACACTCCTAGCCAGAATTATTCGCCGGTGGACCGGTCTGGCTCCGACTTACAAGGTGTTCCACTATAAGTAATTAATATCTTTCCATAATTCATTCACATCCAATACTTATTTTATTAAGCTCGGGGCCCCCACTATTTTAGCCGGTGGATCGGAGTACATATCATCATCATCCAAGGCAACACGCTGCTAGGCCACTATTATATCCAGTGGATTGGTACTCATAGTCACTTGCTACGGCAACACACTCCTAGGCCACTATTATATCCGGTGTATCGGTACTCATAATCACTTGCTAGGGAAACACGCTCCTGGGACTCTATTATAACCGATGGATCGGTACTCATTATCATAAGTCAACTGGGCCTGGCTCATTAATCTTTCACTTTCATAATTAGTTTTTTTCCTTTCTTTAATCCGCACAAAAATTATATTAATTTACCTCGGACGGGAGATCAAGAACCCGGGACACAAAGGTACACCGGTCGTATCGGTGCATACAAGCTACTCAGTACCCTTCAACCACAAACCCAGGGATGCAAAGGTACCCTGGTCGTACTGGTGGATAAAGCTACTCAGTACCCTACCGACAAGGACACCTAATCCATAAGTATGCATACCCCCTAACTAAGTCTGTAGAGCTAGATAGAGTAAGATATAGGGCTTGGCTGGGGCACAAAGGCACACCAGCAAATACCAAAATAATCGTGGACTAAACCACGTCTTTAGGGTAGCGACCCCTAAAGAGTCACCATTCCCGATCTCGAGGTCTTTCACTTTAAGTATTAGTGTCTTAATTAAAGTGATCACAAAAGCACAATAATCAGATACTTATCCACTTTCAATCGTTCCAATATCATTAGTCGTTTCTTATTTAGACGGTTATCCAAGATAACACAGAGAAACCATTAAAGCCACCATAATCTCATATAATTCCGAATTAGGATTCATTCTCGTATACTTACTAATTATGAAATACTCTTACCTTGCTAATCAGCGTTATTTAAATCATATTATGAAATTCCACAATCACAACGTCATTTTAGGTACAAATTAATTATTTACCCTTTACTTATATAATTGCTAAGTCATTCCTTCCTTACTTGACAAATTACCCTATTACCCTTTAGGTTGCATAATTACCAAATTACCCCTTACTCGGTTTAGGTTACCAAGTTATCTCCTACGCCTTTTTAAATCACCATTCACCCCTCATAATTGCTACACTTATCATATTTCCCATTTGGTTGGTTAGATTACCGAATTGCCCTTCTCCTTTGTTATAATTACTAAATTGGCCTTGAGTTGGATAAATTACCAAATTACCCTCCTTCATTATCATGATTACTATTTTGCCCCTTTAGTTGGTTAAATAATTATCAATTTACCCTTTAGTTGGATAAATTACCAAATTGCCCTTCTCTTTTATCATAATTACCATTTTACCCCTCTCAATTATTGTAATTGCCATTTTACCCTTTTCAATTAGTATAAATCCCAAATTACCCTTCTTCATGATTACAATTATTAACTTACCCTCCTTCATAATTATAATTACCAATTTACCCTTCTCTATATTTATAATTATTAAATTACACTTCTCCATATTTATAATTATTAATTTACCCTTCTCCATATTTATAATTATTAATTTACCCTTCTCCATTCTTATAATTACTATATTGCCCTTCTTCATTATTAAAATTACCAAATTACCCCTTAGTTGGTTAAATTACCGAATTACCCCTTTCCATTGTCATAATTACCATTCTACCCTTCTCAAATTATTATAATTACCATGTTACCCTTGTCCATTATTATAAACACCAATTTACTCTTCTCTATTTTTATAAATATTATGTTGCCCTTCTATAGTCATAATTTAATTACCAAATTACCCTTCATCGTTTTTATAATTACCAAGTTACCCCTTACTCCCTAGTTTGCCATAACATCCTTTTATTTACAAAATTACCCTTCTAGCCCTTACTTCCAAATTACCATAATATCCTTTTATTTATAAAAATTACCATCTTACCCCCTTTACATCCAAATTTACCATATTACCCTTTTGTTTGCAAATTACCATTTTGCCCTTCTTTTCCAAAATTACCATATTGCCCCTTTACTCCCAAAATTACCATAATACCCCTTACTTATAAAATTACCATTTCGCCATTCACTTATAAAATTACCATATTACCATTTACTTATGAAATTACTATTTTACCCCTCTACTTCCAAAATTACCATAATGTCCCTTTACTTGAAAAATTACCATCTTTTCCTTTACTCATAAAATTACCGTAATACCCCTAACTTCCATAATTACCACAATACCCCTTTTCACTTGTAAAATTACCATATTTCCCTTTTCCTTCAAAATTACCATTCTATCTCTTACTTCCAAAATTACCACTTTACCCTTTACTCCCAATATTCCTTTACCGGTAAAATTACCATTTTGCCATTTAATCATAAAATTACCATATTGCCCTTTTGCCTCGAGATTTACCATAATACCCCTTTTTCTTACAACTTACAATTTTATCATTTTACTTATAAAATTATCATTTCACCCCTTTATTTTGAAATTACCAAAATACCCCTTTTGCTTACAAAATCACCATTTTACCCCTTTCTTTCAAAATTACCAAAACACCTCTTTACTACAAAATTTCCAAAATACCCTTTTCACTTGTAAAATTTCCACTCAACCCCTTTATTACACCACTTTTATGAATTTACCACCACTACATAAAATACTAATATTAGCACCTCATTCTTATCATTATCCAACATAATACTCATCAGCAACTACATATATTAGATCACATACTTATATAAGCATATTACTAAAATACCCTTAGATAATAATATTATTCATGCATTAGCAACATAATACATTATAAACAAGCTTTTAACATTTCCATCAAATATCAAACTCATTCCTTAAGTATCATCTCTACACATGGCACAAAAGCTATCATAATTTTCTTTTCTTTTCTTTTTATCAATCAATATAAGTAACCATATATATATCATACTAGGCAACACAAAATATGCATAAAATCATACTAAAATTCCTAATGTGCTAGCATACGTTTTTCCATGCATTTAATTGAGGTTTAACGATTACCTTAATTCCGAAAAAATTGAACCTTACCGGTATCCCTGTTAAAGATTCAAAGCTTAATTAGCAACTCAACACCTAAAAATAATATCAATAATTATTATATTAGAATTGGAAATTTAAAAAGAATAAAACTTTATAAAAATTATTTATTAATACACTTTAATTAACTATTAATATACCTCAAAATTTATCCAAATAAATTCCAAAACAAAGGGGGAGCTCACGTTGCATGAAAAACATAAGTCACATGTAGATGAAGGGGGAGAAAGGGGTCGAAGGTGGTGAGGTAGAAAGGAGGGGAAGATGGTTCGGTTTGGGGTCTTTAGGCTAGAAAAGGAGGTAGATGGGGGAGGATTGGAGGCAAGGTAAGGGTGTAGGAGTGAAGAGGGGGTGTAGGTGGAGGCTAAGGATGGGTTGTTGGCGGCCAAAGGTGGCAGAGACGGCGGCGGCGAGGCAGCGAAGATGGATGCCAAGGTGGGTCGAGGTGGAGAGGCTAAGAAGGAAGGAAAAGAGGAGGGAAAAATGAAGGGGTTTGAGGACTTATTTTGGCTAACCAATGTATGGGGATCGTAGAGGAGGTTAAAAGGTGTTGAATGGTGGGTTTGGTGGCATCATAGGTGGCTGGACGGCGGTGGAAGGAGTGGTTGCAGGTGGCCTGCCGATAAGGAAGAAAAGTGTGGAGGAAAAGAAGAGGGGGAGAAGGGAGGAATTGCAGGGGCTCGAGGGGGTGGCATGATGGTGCAGGGAAATAGGAGGTGGTGGCAGAAGGCGGCGCAGGGGGTCCAATGTGGCGATGTAAGTGGCGGTGGTGCAAAAATAGGGAAAAATGGGGGAGAAGAAAGGAGAGAAGAGGGAGATCGGGGAAAGGAAGTCACGACTCAAAAAATGGGGAAGCAATGCTGGTGGGGAGAAGAAAAATAAGAGGGAGAGAGAGGGGGAGTCGGTGGCCGATCGAGGCTATAGTACGGTGGCAGGGGAAAGGGAGGGAAGAAGAAGGAAAGGAAGAGGGGCATGCAAGCTATGGTCCAGGGGTTGGTTTGGTTCGAAATAGGAAAGAAAGTGATGGGGAAGGGAGAGGGAGTAGCAGGGAGGTAGGTGGTGGCCAGGTATGGCAGTTGGAGGCAGCCGGCGTGCTCTAGCATGGCAGGAGGAGATGTTGATCGGTGTGGAAGAAGAAAGAAGGGAAGGGGAAGGGTGCAAGTGGCTAGACCAGCGCAGGAAAGAAGGGGAGGTCGGCCGGTCCTGTCTGGAAAAAAAAAAGGAGGGACGGGCTAAGTCGCACGGGCCACGCGGGAGAGGGAGGAAGGAAAGGGGGAGAGATGGACCGAGGCCTTGTGTGCAGGGGAGAGGGGAAGGGCTAGCCTGGCGACCCGAAGGAAGAAAAGGAAAAGAAAAGAAGAAAAGGAAAAAAAAAGGTGAAAAGGGAAAACAAGGGAAATGGGAAAATAGGGAAAATAAAATAAATTAATTTATAAAATCATAAAATGTAATATTCTTGATAAATTATTTAATTTAACAATTTAATTCATTATAATATAATATATTAGTTTAAAAAGGGCAAAGTTAGTAAAATATTAGTTTAGAAAATTATTTAAATAAAAATAGCATGATAAAATAACAAAATATCTATTTTAATTTACTAAATATTTCCGTCCAAATTTATATACTCAAAAATCCATAAAATAATTAAATTAAATAATTTTAAAAGTTAATTTATTTCAAATAAAAGTTATTTATTAAATTATAGGTTTTTTAAAATTTAGGGGGATTACACATAATCCTAGCTTATGTAACCATCCTTACATCAATCATGAGGCTAAAACATTTAGAGTAATGCAGAGAATTTAGAAACAAAAGAACGTTTATAGTATAATGCAGAGTTTGGAGCCGAACTCTAAGTTTAACAATACAAAATATAAAAGAGGGAATATCATGGATCAAGAGTCCAAAAAGGATATCTAGCTAAATATATAAATTGGATAAAAATTACTCTTTACCAAACCCTAACATAAATGAAGTCATTCATCCCCACATGAGGTGTTATAGGCAGCATAATCATCTAACTAATATTTTGAGACCTGTACATAAGATTCAGGGCCTTCTACTCATGCAAATGAGCAACATCCAAAAAATGGGTGGTTAGTATGTTACTTACTTAGTAAGGGAACAATACTATCGAAATAGGGATACAAATAGCACATGATTTCACACTGGATAATTAGGGAATAACCAAATAAAAGAAACATATCATAAGACAAAATATAATCCAAATTCCTATATTATGTATAATCCATTTTCATTCTTTTATATACATTGAGTACATGAACCCCACTATTCTTAAACCTATGGAATAGTCTGAAACTCTTCTCAAGTATAACACACTCAAGCCATTATTCTTTCCGGTGGAAAAGAGATTAAAAGCATCCTCTCGGGACAAAATGCTCTCGAGCCACTATATTCTCCCCAGTCGAATCAAATACATACATACATATATAAGTATGTATGTATGTATGTATGTAGGTATATATATAAATAGATCACCTTGGTCTTGACTTACATATTCTTCCACTTTAAATCATTAGTATCTTTTCCATAAGTTATAATTATACATTTTTATTTTACGATGAGTAGGGACCCCACTATTCTTAACCTAGTGGAACAAATTGAAACACCCTCTCGGGCTAAAATGCTCTCGAGCCACTATTCTTTTAGGTGAAACGAAGGTTAAAATATCTTCTTGAGAAAAAATGCTCCTGAGCCACTATTCTCCTTGGTGGAACGGGATATATATGGAAAAATAGATTGATTCTTAGGCATAGGACACATTAAAAATAGATACACATATAGCATAGGTCTAAGTCCTTAAATCCTTTTGAACCCTAATTACACACCCCTTAGTATTCATTCTCCCATATTTATTAATTCACACAACTTATATTATATTATCTACAAATCCCCTCATTTTTGTCATACCTAATATGCACAACCTAATTCCCATAAGTATGATTTAATAATTTCATCCCAATATATTAATCACAGAAATATCCAAGACCCAATTTCCATAGAATTGTCATAATACCTCCCATGAAATTTTCATGATTACCAATCTTGATAGATAACCTCTAAACATTAAGCATCGAATAATGGTATTATCATTACAAGATAGTTTTCCCCAAATTAGCCGTTAAATAATTTAATGACCCCAAATAACAATAATACTTCCATGAACTCCTCATACCATTAATATCATATTTTAAACCTCCTAACACATAAAATACCAAAATTTTCTTATTATCCCATAATGACCAAGTTACCCTTAAGAAGAAATAAAACCTTTATTTTTCCACACATGTTATTTTTCAAGCCCACAATTAATCATCATACCTCATGAGAATTTCTTAAGTCCATTTATTAAGAACTTAGTTAACCTATATTTTATACCAATATATATATTTCCACAAATATTACATTATCACAACAAAATAATAAGGATACCTCTTACCCATTCTTAATTTTAATATCCTTAAGTCCATATTTCATGCCATAGGATAGGTTTCCACAAACATGACATTATAACCACAAATTATTAATGGTACTTATCCAATTCTTACTTTCTCCCAGTAACATAATAACCTTAAACCCATATTTTATCCTATAAGATATAATTCCACAAATTTAACATTATCACAACAAAATCATAACATAATGATGATTCTCACCAATTCTTACTTTCTTTCAACATAACACGCATATCATCATAGAATATCAAGATCAACACATGTTACATCATGTATAAACAATATCATGAAAAAAACATATAACCATACAAGCAAATAACATCAAAAACCCTAAACATCAAATATTATCCTTACCAATTAGGACATTAAGTTCTAAGCATGCAAATCCTAGACTTCCTCCTCTAAAGCTATAAGAATACCACCTATGAAAAATAATAAAATTCATAGTTAGGCTCAAAGAGTTAAATCGAAGGAGAAATCAAGGTAAAGAGGGTAAAAAATAGATATAACCATAGTCAAATAGGAGATTGAGATGTGTGGATGTGTAAAGGAATGTGTCGTGGAGTTACGGTTAAATTTTAGTAGCATTTGGACAAGGTTTGAGAGTCAAATAGGGGTGCACGGCCAATAAAATGAAGTTATACAATTGTGTAGCAGGTGGTGCAGCTCTTGGTCAAGAGAAAATATGCTACACGACTAGGCGGTGCAAAAGTTGCATGGCTATGTAATAATAGGCCAAGAGGAAAAATCACACATGGTCATGTGTTGCAATGGTTGTACAGCTATGTAGAAGGTGATTTTAAGTGTTGCATGGGTGTGCAGCAGGCGGTGTATAGCTTGTGCACTCTACAATACTACAAAGAATGAAAGGAAGAAGAAGGAAAAAGAGACGGGTGATTGGCAGCAATGGCTGGTAATAGTGAGGGGGAAGGTTGGGGTGACCTTGATTATCGGTCCACCGGCCAAAGGATGGAGAGTGGTGGATGAGGTGGTGCGTGGTGGTGGAAATAGTGGTGCGCAAGCCAAAAATAGGGAAAGGAAGAAGAAGATGGAGCTTGGGAAATAGCTCTTTAACACAAAGATGGGAAGAATGAGGCAAAACCAAAAAGAAAGAAGGAGAGTGTGAAGTGTATGTATTTATATATATATATATACACACACATACATGTGCATGAGTGGTGCAAGTCAGGAAGGAAGATTAGAATAGGGGGTGGGTGTGCGATGGTAATGATGGTGATAAATGTAGAGGATGGTTAGGGGTAAGTAGTAGCTGTAGAGTGAGGATGGTAATGGTTGATGGAGGTGTTGCGTGAGAACTAATATCATAAGGTGGAGTAGAGTGTGTAGGTTGTGTGGTCAGTTGTGCAGTCAGGCGGGGATAAAGGAGCAAAAGGAGAAGAAGAAAGGGAGTAAGCGATCGATGATAGATGACCAAAGGTGATGGTACAAGTTGCAAGTGCAAGTTGCAACAAATTCAAATGTTGCAGCTCAAGGTTTAACGAAAGGAGGAGATGAAAGAAAAAAAGAAAGAAAAGGAAAAGGAGAAGGATTGAAGGATTAGTTTAAGGTGATTTTAGATTAGCCAAAGTAATTAGGATTAGTGGAAAGTTTTAGCAGGTTTTGATTTTGGTTCATGAATTACGGTTTATCAAAGTTAAGTTTTATGAATTGGTTAAAATTTTAGTATTAAGGAGTTAGGATAAGGCTAACATAAGATTTATTAGGATTATAATTAAATTAGGTGCTAATAATGTAGGATTTGACTAAGAAAATTTTTGGGGTATTACAGTAGTATCCATGTGCAAGCCTCTTAACACATTATATGTCCATAACTTAAGTGGGTGTGGTGTCCCATTATGCGTTTTTTGCTTCTATGACTTTTTTTGATGGTGGAGAATTAGATATAGTTGATCAAACATCTTAATAATTGGAAACAATGTGTTCACTAAATGGTTTCATGATTTATATGCCAAAAAAATTTATAATATGATCATTATGAGCTTATAAATTATATTTCCTAAGTATTTCTTATATCATGATATTGTGTGACCTTAATGTGTAGCTTGAGTCTATACCATGTTTTATGTAATTTATTTTACTAGTACTTCACTATACTAATACTATATTTTTGTAGTCACTATGATGATCTGACTTCTATTTCTATGACGAAAAAATAATTTAAAGTTATGATTTTGGCTAGTAGTTGACCATTGCTAGGTCATCGAGATTTACATTTTCTACTTCAGTTAAGAATTATACTAATCAGCTTAAATTATTTTGCCCACTTTGTTGGCATGTTTTTCTTTTTTTTTCTCGGTTATTTAAATTCTTGGATTTGATTCTCGTATTTAGATTTTATCAAGCTGTCTCTCCTTTCTATATTAGTCTCATCCTTATTAACATTTTTCTTGTAAGTACATGCATTAATTTTTTCATTCAAAAATACCCTCACTTTTCACTGCCAAAATAATTATTTTTAAAACATTAAGGAAGAAAAAAATTACAAAATACGCCTAGAAAAAATGGGGTGTTACCATTGCACCTAATATAGGATAGACATTTTTTACCCGTCTCATATTATATACAAGGCCAAAAAACAACCAACTCAAATACTAGAATAGAGTGCAAAAGATAGATGATATATAGATATTATGATAAAATGTTTGCAAAATAATACCTCCACTGGTCCCAAAAATATTGAATGCATAGCATAAACTAAGCTGAAAGTACTAAAATATAATAGAATAAAGTGATAAAGGGAAAAGCTTCAAAACCCTATTCTATTAAGGACTTACATAAGATCTCTGGGTGTCCATGCTATTAATCCCCCAAGTCCAACATAATGTCTGCCAACTACCAGCCATCCTAAGAGCCTACACATTATCTTCTACTAGTGAGATTGAGCATGTGACCAAAAAAATGGCCATATCAATATGATACATTCTGAGTAAGCTAATTTATCTCATCAATGTGAGTCATAAGCATGCAAGGTCTAAGGAAAAAAATGATATCATACTAAAACATGATATCATACTTACACAATACACTTAGATATACATGTATTATCATGATCATGTGATAAATCAAGATTTCATGCTATGCAAAAACTTACACAATTCATAACTCATCATGCTTATCAATACAATACATATATCATGGATAACACATAAAAGTATTAACATGTTATTCCACATCCCACTAGACTCTTTCATTATCCACTTACAGAGTATTCCACTAGGCAGAATTTTTAGGTTTACGTGATCCATTAAATTAGTTATTCACTATCCATTTTCCCTTTTTTTTTATTTCTTTTTTTATAGCAATGGACTAATTACCAACTTAGGGTTTCACATGCCATGGAAACCTATCCAAACTAGAGGATGTAAAGATCGGCCAAATTCAAATAACCACCAATGGACATAAAGTCCAGCTAAAGCCAATAAATCACCAAGGGGACTAGTGTAACACCCTCATTTTCACTCCTAAAAAATTACATTAAAATTGATATAATGAAAAAATAAAAAAAAGAAATGGGGTGTCACTGCCACACCTACCATAAGGTAGATATCTATCATTTATCTCTTAATATATTCTAGGCTAAAAACTTGTTTGACCAATCTTGAAATAGAAAGCAAATTAAATATCCTCACTGATAGAGTTAATGGAAAATCTTGTGAAATCATTGCTAATAAATCAGAAAAAAACCTACATTCCAAACACTACAAAATATATAACATATGCCAACAGTAATTTAGCCACAAGTTTTTTTTTCTATTGGTAAAAGTTACTAATCCCAAAAAATATATTTTTGTGGGCAATGAAGAAAGTTTTCCCCATAGAAATTTTTTATTAGTTGGTAATAGTATGTTATGCTAACAGATCTTTTGCTTACTTTTATATCTATGGGTATTAGTAGTATTATACCAACAAAACTAATACCCACTCATATATCTATTGGTATTAGTATATAAGAAAGATAAATGTTTTAAATATTATTATAACCCTTGGCACGACCCATTCATTCCGCTTATACATGAAATACTTCTCTTATTATCATAATTGCCATTTTTATATGAAATACTAATAATATAATATATAACCAGATTTATAATTAACATTATAGTCATTGTTAATATTATAACTATGATAATTAAAATAATAAAAAATATTCTTAAAATAATAAAATTATAATAAAAGTAATAATCAATCAAGTCGAGCTTTGAATGACCTATATGATGGGGTCTTACTATTTGATCTACATAACGGGGGTCTAGGGGGCATTGTATCCCTTATTTATAGATCCATTTGAGCCTAATATTATTATAGTTATTTATATAATTATTCTAAAATTTCTTATTTTTCAAATTCAATTTCCTTAAACTTAATAAATAAATACTATTATTATTATAAGAATTATTTTAATAAATATCATAATAAAAATAATAGTGATTTAATTTGTATTCCGAATAACCTAGGATGGGAGTCTCGTAGACCGATCAGCTAGTTGGGGGTCTAAGGGAACCTTATGCATGGTGTAATACCCCACTTATTAAAAACCTAATTTTTGTAAATATTTGTGTTAATTTATGAGGTTTAATATTTAATTTTATATTAATTAGGTTATTTAATTTAAATCATATTTCTATTTTAATAAGTGTTCTAATTTATTTTAAATAAAAGCTTTTATCGGATAATTATTTTGTCCATTTCTGAACAATTATTTATAAAATTTTTTGGTTAAATTTAATCTATTTAAAATTAAATTTTTTGTATAAATTATTTTAGATATTTTAATATATAAAAAAATAAAACTTTTGGTCAATACCGACAGACAGCCCCACACTCTTATTTTCTTTCGGCCTTTTGTATCTCCACCCCCTTGTTTTTTTGTTGTTGTTGATTTCCAGGTAAGGAGTGGTTGTCCCTAGTCCCTCCTCCTTTTTGTCGAACACCACCTTACCACCACTCACTCATGCCACCACAGCTCTTGGTCATCGCCTACAGTAGCATGGCAATATCAGTGGCACAGTAGCAGCACAAGAAGACAGCAGTGGTGCACCACTGACTAGCTGCCTCCAACATTAGTTTACCACCAACGAATGGTCCTCTCCCACCAATGAAGCTCCACTGCCCTTTACTCACATTGTTTTAGCTTAATTCGCTTAGTATATTTTTCTAAAACCCTAAAATTTTGTTTTAATTAATTTTGAAATAATGGACTTTAGGTAAGCTAATTTAGTTGCTTAATTAAGTATATATGTATTGGATGATTGAATTGGATAAGCTAATTGTGTGGTATATGTTGATTTCTAGAATTTTTGATTATTGACTAAGTTATGTCTGGATGTATCATATTCGTTCGATTAAGCTATTTTAAATAATGTGATTATGCATTATATATTGAAATATACTTAGTTTCATATTACAATTGTAAATTTAAGAAAATTGTGCAAAATTAATCAGAATTTGATTTATAGGTCAAATTATTTTGGATTTAAATTGAATTGTGTAATTGAGTTATTTTATTAAATGTATTATACATTTGTAATAGAATATGTTTAATTTCATTTTCAAACCATCGATTTAAATATTCTAGAAAATTTGACTAGATTTGTAGTCCAAGCTTAAAAATCCAAATTATG
This sequence comes from Tamarix chinensis, assembly GCA_030549775.1. Lineage (NCBI taxonomy): Eukaryota > Viridiplantae > Streptophyta > Magnoliopsida > Caryophyllales > Tamaricaceae > Tamarix > Tamarix chinensis. The sequence continues at coordinate 27,854,524 of CM060175.1, forward strand.
TTAAATTGGGTATTTTCTTTATTATTTTTAATCAATTGAGTATACAATATGCTATAAAATACGTCTTATTTCATTTCTAAACATTCAATTTAAATGAATTAGTAAAATTTGACGGAATTGCTCTTTTGGTCCTAAAACCCTAACTTTCAAATGGAAATTATGTAAATTATCATTTGTATAGTTGTTTCTTCTAAAATTGATTTGATATAATTATTTAAACCATAATTATATTTTAACACATTCAAATTGGATTAATTGGTTTGAATTTTCCCTATTTGTATTTTGGGCTTTAAAACCCCAATTTTTGGAAACAATTTCTGAAATCAAATAAATTGAGTTAAATCAACTAGCTTTAATTTAAAATAAATTAAATTGAGTTGATTGATTTGACATTTTGGGGATCTAAGCCCTAATTATGTAAATTCTTTTTAATAAAATTTACTTATTTTCTATTATTTTATGTTTCGAATAGTTTTTCTAATCTAGTCTTTACGTTTTCTATCAACGATCTAGGAAGATGCTCTAGTGGATCCAAAAAGCCCAATGTATATACTAGTTTAAAGTTTTTTGGTTTCTATTTGGTCATTTTGCTTAAGGTGTTGATCTGGTGATAGGTTGCTTGTATGATTTGTGGGCTTATGGGTCTTTTCTAGTGCTTTTGAACTGCAAGTGCTCAAAGCTAATGCTTTATAGCCTAGGTACTTGGTTTTTCCCTTTTGTGTTTATAATAGCCTAACATTATTCTATTTTTTGGTGGAGTTGGCAAAGAGGACTAAATTGTTATTAGGAGAGTGTTTTGAATTTTCTTATTTTGTCTTAGTTAATGTTGATGACATTTTATCTTTTCCTCATAATAGGGCAGTGTATGGAGAATTCGGTCTTAACAACCCATAGGGTGGGTTCCTACTTTAATTTTTTGTTCTTTAATGATCATATTTTGTTGGTGTTTATGTCTCTTTGAGTTTCTATTATGGTTACCAATAATTTAAAAAAGGGGGTTGGATTCAATTATGAAAGTGATATAATTTGTGTAAAAGCTTTAACATGGTTGTAAATTGTTGATTCCTCTTTCACTAGAAGTTATCTTCCCTTTTAAGATATTATTTCTTGTCCGTGAAGTTAGGGAGGTCAACACTTCAGTGGTTGTTGAATATTAGTTGTTGTACAACTTTTTCTTAATAGAAATTATTGCTTTTTGTTTCTTAGTGAACATGGTTGCACATAATGGTTTTTAAACATTAGTGAATCCATGAAATATTTCTTACTAGATTAATTATTTGAATAAAATATTTCGTTTGCTTTTGTGTTGATGATATTTGAACCTAAAACAATATCTATCTCAAAAATTTTGTGTTAATGTAGCTATTTTATCTTTTTTGATTGGTTCAGAATATACAACATAAATATTTTTTTTATAAATGATTATTCTTTTATGATCGAATGTTATATGTGCATAATGTACTCTTCTATATATATATATATAGTGGTTGTACACTTGTCTAATTGGAGTTTTAGTATTATCCAAATTTGTTGATTGAAGTTCTTCACTGAAAGTCAATTAGACTTTTAAGACACAATTCTAGATATTTATCAATCTATCTTTTTCCTATTGAATTGGTTGGTTGTTATCATTTTTTGATCTTCTTGTTACTTTTATGATGTTGTCTCTATTTGTTACCCTATTTAATTATGGTTAAATTGATGTAAAAGAAAAAAGAAAAATCATTTCACCAGACATGCAAGGGACACTATATGGTCATCTTAAAATGATTTAAGAATTAGGTATCATCACCTACAATTAAATTGTATATTTATTATAATTATAATTATAATAAATAAAGCCACACACATCATGTGCTACAAAAAAATAGTCTTCATTATTATCCACTGTCCTTATTTTCCTCATTATTTTGATGTCTTTACTTGTTGAAAATTATATAGGAACTTGATGTCATAGATGTATTTAAGGACAAGAGTTGGGTGAAACTAAGGAGACTAGAAAATATTTACAAAAGAGCATTAGGTACATTCCTTAACTATGCATTCCTTAACACATTTGTTTGCCTTCTTTCTTTGACATTATAGTACACCTAGTTTTTCATTTGGTTAAGGAGGCAATCATTGCATGTATATTATTTTACTGTTAGATGTATCTTGTGGAAAGGTATATACATTCTAGTATTTTATTTATTATTTTTAACGGAAGATCAATATTATGGTTAAATTATGTTAGTAATATGATACTAATGTTACACATATTTGAGGAGGTTGAAAATGTATGTTCATAATAAAATTCATCCTAAAGGATCAATTGCAAAAGGATATACTGTAGAAGAATGTCTAACATTTTATTCTACATATTTGGCAGATGTTCAAACAAGGGAAAATAGGTCCACACGAAATGACAATGATGATGATGGTAATGAATTTCATAATGGGTTGCCTATATTTTCCTTAAAGTCTTGTGTAATGTCTAAGAAAAAATATGTGCAACGGGTATATATGTTGATTGAGGAAGCATATAGTTATGTACTTGTAAACTACGATGAAGTAGAACTATTTGCATAGTAAATCCTAATTCTCTTTAACTAATTTTTTTTAATCATTTCATATGTATTTCTGACTTTATCATTTGTTCCTAGAGAGCATTATGATCTCATAAAAGAAATTTCCCTAATGGTTGGCAATGAATGTATGCCAATACTTATACTCATTATGCTTATATCATTGGTTATACATATTTTCATTTAATGAGTGTTATTAATTATTAGGTCTCCAAGTATCTACCAAATGAATCATGTGTTGTAGAAGATCTGACAATTCTTAGTCTTGCTCTAAGCATGTGGATAAAGACAATGACTAAAATAACTTATAATGGATATAGGTGGTGCTAAAAGGCATTGATAAGAAGAGTGTAACCCAAAACTCTAGCATTCTAGTCAATGCAAATACATATATTGGGAGCATTTCATACTATGATGTTTTGACATAAATTATTGAGTTAACTTATTCTCATAAAGGAGTGTTATTTTGTTTCAATGCCATTGGGTTGATCCTAGAAGAGGATTTAAAAAGAAGGAATTTGGATTTACTATTGTTAACTTAAAGGCCATTTTGGAAACAAATGAACCATTTGTTCTAGCATCTTAAGCATTGCAGGTGTTCTATACCTTATATTCTAAAGAAAGAAATTGGCATGTTGTCAATGTCTCTAAGCCAAGAGACTTGTTTGAAATAGAAGATGATCTCATACTTGAAGTGGATCATGGACAAACTAGCATGCTTACATATTTAGGTGTAGATGATTTTACTATTACTAGAGAAGAACAAGAAGAACCTTTCTTTGCTATGATGGAAGGAAAAAATGATGACGAAGAAATTGAAGAATATAGTACCCAAAGTGATGAAGAAGATGAAACTTTATATGATTATGACACTAAGTAGTGTTAGAAATATGTATCTTTGTTTGATTTTGGTTATAATGCTAGAAATTTAATTTTATGTTTTTGTGATGAAGATTGTGTACATTAAGGTTTTTAATAGTATTCATTTTTATTATGCTTAAATATATTTTGTATTGTATGTCTTTTAATATTTCTAATTATCATTTTCAATATGGTATGTTTAATGAAAATATATACTAATTCTACTTTGTATGTTACTAGGTTGTCATGCCGTGTTTGGAAAAAGCATCAAGTAAGAAGAAAATAACTATAATAAGTTGGGAATAGTTAGAGGTAAATCTTTCATTCTTTTGTTTTTATTCTTTCATTTACTGTCATTTTCTTAGCAATACAAATGGTAATTGTTGGTTAAATTATATTTTTAATATGTTAGTTTTTTATTTCTAAGTTGGATATGGAAATATAAAAAATTAAATGCTAATTCTAATTTTTATGTTATTAGGTTTCCATGTCATCATTGCAAAAGGTATCGAGTAAGAAGAAAGTAACTACAAGAAGTCAAGGACAATTGGAGGTAAATTTTCACTATTATTGCTTTCTTGTCTTCTTTTGTTTGTTTTTGTTTTTGTAGCACTAAATATGGTTGTCAGCCCATATTTCTTCATAACTTTTTTTTTCATTTTTTATAAGTGAATTTAATACTTTTGATTTAAGCAATTGTATCTAAGCTCTCAGCCACTATGAATTCATCATTATTGTTGTGTTGTTTATGTAGGAATTTATTGCTATAACATCTAGAATTTCAAAATGTCCAAATGGAGGACAATCAATTGAAGCAATAGGACATACTCCTGGGCTAAAAAAGTGACCATAATCAATCCATCCATATATTCATCAATTAAGCACAAACTATTCACACCTATATCACTAGAGAAAGGATCTCGAAGTGCTAAATATGGTATGTATTTACTTATATTATGTTTAGTTACTACAGTCAGTAATATAAGATATGAGTTTATTCTATGTTTTTATTACATTCAATGTTTTTCAATTAAGAGGATGAGAAAGGATAAAATATATGAAAACTATTACAGAAACAACCATTAATAGGTGATCCATGTTACTTAGTTGCATATGTAAGTTTAAAACCTTATTTGTATGGTAATAGATGGTCCTATAATATATGAAAATTACTGAGGGGAAAAAATTCAATCATAGAAATTTATTATTTGTGTGTCTTTTAAGATTATTGCCAGAATTTATTATTATTATTTTCTCATTTTTTTAAGGGGAACATCATAGACAAGAATCTTCTTACTCAAAGATTAATAGTCTAAATGAAATGATAATGCAAAATCCTTTGAGAATTCCTAATACTGGCATGTGTAAGTCATGTAATTCTATATGTTATAACCTTACTTTGGCATTTATTACCACCTTCTCCATGTTGAAAATAAATAACTTAGTTACCCTATTGTTGTTGTTGTTAGGTAAATGACATAGTTTTGGTTGTATCCTGTCCAATAATGTGTCATCTATAATAGAAGTCAATGATAGTTCACAAACTAATAGAAGAAGATTTTGACGTACAATGCCCAGAAATGAAAAGTAAAGTGTTAAAGAAGGCTTAGTAGGTGGATGTAAATGAACATCTTCAACCAATTAGTGATTCAGCTAGGTAATTGTCAACGCTTATATGCTGCTTGGCATGGGATTCTAGGCGATTGCCAATTGATTGTTAGGATTGGAGAAAGATGGATAGGACATATCTAGATTCAATTTGGGAGGAAGCAAACGTAAATTACCACAACATTTACTTTATCATCTTTCTTATTTTTGTTATATATATTATATAGCTTTTAACTTCTATTTTATTTTCTTCCTTTATAGATCTCTTATTACTTTACTAAAAATTGAGAAACATATAAGTCGCATTAGGTAAAATCCATGAAGCTTGGAGAGATCATAAGTCTGAGTTGAAGGTTGTTCGTTTTGATGGAAAAACACACATTCAAGCAACAAGTTCTGGGCCAAAGGAAATACTTGAGACCATGAGAAATACCCTGAAAATTCTAATTTTATTATTTATTATTAAATAAGATTTTATTAAGAAAATTAATTAAATAATTTATTTTTAATAAAATAAAGGAAATTAATTAGGGAAAATTATTAAGAAATTTTATAAATATTTTAATTAGAGGAAATTTGGGTATTTTAAGTAAGTAAAGATTTTAATTTGGAAATTAAATAAATAAAATATTTTATTTAAAATAAGAAGGAGAAAATAGTTTTAAATTAATATTAATTTTATAAATAATTTAATTGAGGAAAATTAGAGTGATTTGCTAATTAAAATGGAATATATGAAAAATCTTTTAAAAATTCTAATTTAACCTAAATAAGGATTTAAATATTATTTTATTTAAATATTCTTATTTTTGAATATCCCATATATTGTAATCAATTTAAATACCTAATATAATTATATTTTTTCCCCTTCTTCTTTTTCCTTTTCCTTCTTTCCTTTTCTTTCTTTTTCTTTCTTTTCTTCTTTTTCTTTTTCCTCTCCTTTCCCCATTTGTGATATGAATCTCCAAAATTTGTATTTAATTAATTTTGATAATTGTTATAAATCATTTTGTACTTATAATTGTTTGTCTTATTGTGTGCTTGATTAGAGGGAATTAATGCAGCACATGGAGGATAGAATTAAAGTTGTTGTAGCAGCTGAGGCTTTGTTGCAGAAATTTATTTTTAAGATATGAAATCCCATGTGATGCATTTACCGGCAAAGTTGGCTAATGGGGATTAAGTTGTCTATATAACCTGCCCCTCGATCCATGGTTCATAGGTTAGCTGGATTGTGGGTTAATCATCCCTTAATAACCATAATTAGCTAAATTATTCTTAGCTGATGGGAATTGAATGTATAATTATTTCTTTGTAAATTTGGGGCATGAAGTTGTAATTATTTTGGACTGTTTCAATTGTTTCAACCGTCGACCCACCCTTTTTTTATTTAGGCTGATTGATTTGGGCTGATTATTGGTTGAGTATGTATGGCCTGCGTCGTGTATTTGTACGAGTCTTGTACGCCATATAAATATGGCTTATAAGGAACTTACGAGACACTTTTTGGTTGAATGAAGAGTTGAATCTGATTCTTCTCTCTCTCAAACTCTCTCTTGCGTTCTCTCTGGCAAACCTCTCACTCGCATTCTTCTACTTCTTCTTCTTCTTCTCTTCGATCGATTCTTGATCGTTCTTACTTCTCAAATTCAGTAGCCATTCTAATACTATGCTCTAAGTTCTTAGATCTTCCTTTGGAAAATTCCTTAGGCTGATCTCGCCGAATCGAACCCCACGCTCGATTATACTTCGATCCTTTTTTTTTGAGAAACCCTAATAGGTTTCCATCAATTTGGGCTGCCCTTTCTGTGTCCTAGTTTTCCTTCCCTTCTTCCTTTCTGTCGGCCCAGCCAGCACCGCGCAGCCGCCCCTTTCTACCTCGCTTCGTAGCGCTGTGTTTTATTTTTGGTTCACCCTCAACTTAACATTTCATTTAACTCACCATTGTCGATCCTGGTTTGCCCATCTCCCCTTCTTTCTTTCTTTCTTTTCCTTCGCAAACCGCCCGGCCCAGCCCCCATCTTCTTCTTCCTCTTCCAGCCCCGACGCCGACCTTCGACTTGCAACATCGCCGCCACCCGCCCTGGTTTTTTGCCGGCGATCTCACTCGATTTGACCGGCATTTTCCTCCCTTTCTCTTCCCCTTGTTTCGGCAGCCTCATAAACCCAATCAACTCCCCTATTCCCGCGCGTTTTTCTCTCCCCCAGCCAACCACAACCCTTGCCCTGAATTTTATTTTTGCCAGCTTTGTCGCCGCCGGTGACCATAACCTTACCTGCCTTACCCCATAGCCAACCCACAAAACCCTAAACTCTCTTCTAAAGCCTTTAAATACCCCCCATAATAGCCCTGTATCGAGCTTTTGTTTCTTACCCAGAGATGCCCGACCTTGCCACCGCCGCCACTTCAGACTCCTCTTCCGCTGCCTCCGGCCAACTTCACCGCCGTCTCTGGCCACCAAACTTTTCCTTGCACCTCCCTATACCTAACCAAATTATTCATATCTCTCGATTCTTCCTGCACACGCCATACCGGCTGTGCGAAGTAGCCTTCTCGAACAACCTATTTTTCTGCCTCTATCACCCTTCGAACCGCCATTAGCCACCTATTCTGTCGTTTCTGCCGCTCCTTTCACCTCCAAAATTATGTTGAAAATCCTCCTCTACGTTCCCCTACCTTTCTTTTCCTCTTCTTCCCTCTCCTCCTCTCTCTTTCTTCTTCTCTCCCATTCGGCCACCACACCGTTGCCGTGTGCCGCCACCTTTAGCTGCGCCACCGCCATCATTATGTCCTTATCCTCCTAGGCAACCCTAAACACCCCATACCTCACCTTAATTCTCCTTATCTTTTTACCAGCATGCAACTTTTACCCTTTTCTTTTCTTTTTCTGGCCGCCGCCACCTCCGCCGTGAACCACCGTCGGTGCCGCCTATCCCCACCAACCTAAGGTTGAACCCTAGACCCTCTCAGCCTTTTTCCCTATTTTTATAACCCTTAAATTATTTTATTTCAATTATTTGCATATAAATACTATTATTTTTTTATATGTATTATTATTATTACTATTATTATTATTATTATTATTATTATTATTATTATTAATGTTTTGATTATTAATTCTGTTGAGGGCTGAAGCCCTATTGGATTTTATTTTCAATTTTATTATTATTATTCTTATTATTACTATTATTAATATTAATGTGTTATTATTATTATAATTATATTATATTTTTATTTTTATTATTTCAAATTTCTATTATTATTATTTCATTATTAATATTACAATTACTTTACTATTAATTTTGCTATTATTATTTTTGTTGTCGTTGCTATTGTTGTTATTTCATCATTATTGTTATTGCTAAATTTGGTTATTTATTTTACTAATATTATTATTAGTATTATTTTGGAAAGGGGCCAAAGCCTTTATTTTACTTTGTTTTTGAATAATGTCCTTTTTATTATTAGTATTGTTACTATTATTATTATTATTCTTATTCTTATTTATATTCTTATTGATATTATTTTTAGTATCATTATTATTATTAAAATAAAGTATTTAACCCTACATTAATTATCAACTTTTATAATATTTCTATTATTTATATATCTTTAGCAAAGTTAGAATTTTATTAATGTTATTTTTATTTGGTCAAAGCCCTAAGGAGGCATAGAAGCGTGCTCCAAGACCGGTGTCGTTTTAAGTAAGGGTGTTACTAAGGCCATTTGTGTGTTTATGTGCATTATGTGCTTCGTATGCTATATTTTCTATGTTTATCATTATTAATTATGTCATATGTGGTATGATGTAGAGTTGAAGTATGATTTCGTGTATTTGCATGGCATATGTATTATGTATATGTGATGATATGTGTTGTGATCTTGTAAGACATGCATGTGAGGGAGTTGATGTGTTTTATGTGGGAGAAAGGAAGAAAAAGGAGGATGCGGAAAGAGGTTGCCCAAGGGAGGTGATTTGACCTAATTATTTTAATGATTCATGAGTGGAAGAATAAAACAGAGAATTTTAGGGTTTCGTGTGGGAGAATCTGATTTATGATTATTTTTATGGTTTTATGTGGGAGAATATAGTTTATGGTTTTATATGGAGGAATCTAAATTATAGTTTTGTATGGAGAATCTAATTTATGGTTTTGTGTGGGAGAATAAAATTTATGGTTTTATTTGGGAGAATCTAACTTATAGTTTTGTGTGGGAGAATATAATTTATGGTTCTATTTAGGAGAATCTAATTTGTGATTATGAATGGGACAATTTAATCAATTGTATTATATGGAAAAATCTTTGGGTTTGGTGGTATTAATGATTGTATGGTGATATTAATAGTTGCATGGTGGCATTAATGGTTGTATGGTAGTATTAGGGTTTGCATGGTGGAGTTAGGGTTTTGCATGGGAATTAATGTTTGCATGGGATTTAGGGTTTGTATGAAAAGTTTGATAGGTTGAATGGGATGTGTAAAGTTTTCATGGGAGCGAAATTTACATATGAAAGGTTGATTTGGGATGTAAGGAAGGTAATGTAAGGGTTATTTGGGTGTTTGAACTATTTTGGACGGAAAATAGTACACGGAGTATTATAAGGGTATGGAGGAGACTGAATTAGGGTTTGGAGTGATTAATTCTGGGTTGTTGTGATTAAATAGGGTTGGAGTAGCTAATTGTGATTTTTTGTGGTTAGTTAAGGTTTGGAATGGCTAATTATGGTTGTTATGGTAAAATAGGGTTTGGAGTGGTTAACTACGGTTTGGTGTGGACAATTAGGGTTGGTTGTGGCTGCTTAGAGTTTTTGTGTTATCATGTGTATTTATTGATTTAAAGTGTAATTATGATTGTGGAATTTTATTATTTGTGATGTGTGAAGTACAAAGAGAATGATTCGTGCATGTCCATGGTAAAAGCTTTTGAATAAGATACTTAAGACATTAATCACGTAAAGTGGAAGATGTTGAGCCGGGCCCAGACCGATCCACCGGCTATAATAGTGGGCGATCCCGAGCTCAACAAAATCAAACCCTATAGTTTCTAAGACATGGGAAAGATAATAATTACTTACAATGGAACACCGTACAAGAAAGGGGTCAGACCGATCCACCAGCATAAAATAGTGGCAGGGTATGTTACCCTCGCGACCGATCCACCAACTAAAATAGTTGCAGGGCATGTACCCTCGCGACCGATCCACCAGCTAAAATAGTGGGGTTCCCATACTCGTATGGACTTGATAAAGAGCATAGTGTGAAAACATTTCGATAAAGTTTCAATGAAGTAATTAATCTAAACTATATTGGACCTTGGCATTTCACCTTATTGTTTATTTGCCTTTATGTTATTGTGTTGGCAATTATGCCCTGTTATTATTTTGCATGGATTATATTTTATGTGTTAGCCTTAGTGCTCGGTTACTTTACTCAGTACGTAGCATACTGATCATCCGTTTCATGGGTGCTACTCATTCCCACGAGTAGTGTGCCCTTCTGACTTTGTGCAGGTGGGCGAGATATCAATCAGGGCTGAGTGTTGAGCATGTTTTGGCTCAAAGTTTGAGAGAGTGACGTGGCCATATTATCTCTTTATGCAATTTATTTCTTTGTGTATTTCTTTTGTATCACATTTATCCTTCTTGATTTATTTTCGTGCATTAAGTATTTCAATTAAACCTTTTATCGGTTGTAAGTTTAATTCTATTTTGGAAATGAATTACAATTTTTGATGCGTACTCTGATTTTGTTTTACAACCGTTTAATGATTATTTGAAGTTTAGTTTGTCTTAATTTTATAATTGATTGTTAATCCTTTCTTAGCCTTAGCACTTGTTACTGAAACGATCAGAGAGAACCGGTTTGGTACTAAGTGTGGCGGTAACATCCCTAGAATTCACAGGTTTTAATTTAAATTCTTCTCCTTTAAAAAAAAGTAGTGAATTTTGGGGTGTTACACTATGTGATTAGATATGGTAATATTTTGGGAATCTCCAAAAGGTAAGGTAGTGATTCCTCATTTAATTATTTCAAAAAAATAGGCTATTACTATGATAGTTCTATTAGTTTATTATTTATACTAATATTTTTTCTCATATTGCTTAGGAAAGAAGTCAAAGAGGGATTCGCAATCGTGCAAAATCAAAAATGTGTTCATATGCTGGTTCAAAGCGCTTTGCAAGCATCTAAGTAGAAGAAAAGGTAGGTATATGATTAATTCATCTAGGCAATACTAAATTTATTTTACTTTGTATACTTGATATACAATTTCATATGTGTTTTCATTAGGATAAATTGGGGAAAGAACCTAATGAATTGGAAATGTGCTTGAAAACTCATGAACTAAAAAAGGATTCTAAGCTTAATGATGCTTCTACTGCAACAAGAGTATGTTTTTAATCTATTTTGATTTTAGGGTTATATATATATATATATGCAAATCTACCTCATTTATTGCCCATTAATAACATTGATTTATACTTTACAAAAAGTGATTTTAGATGAGATGACTACACTTCCATAAGGTTATGATGCTAATGCTCGACATGAAATATTCAAAAAGACGATGGAAGAAGATAGGAATGGATATGCAAAAACCTTTGGTCTTGGTATAAAATTTATATGATCCCATATAAAAAATATTTCCTTTTGAGGAGGAGAAAGCTAGAAGGATCAAATCTAAGTCTAGAGTTGAGAGGTTGGAAAAGGATATCCTTGAGACTAAAGATCAAGTAGGATATCTGATTGGTATAATGCATACATTATTGAAGTATCAAGTAAGTTCCTCACTAAATATTGATAAATTTTTTTTTACATTTCTTATGCAACACATCAATTTCAGGTATATCCTTTTTTACCTCTAAAATAGCGCATAGATGTATAAAAAAGAATAGTAGGGGTTAGATAGTAATTTGGTTGGGTAGCTATGGTATGGTTTCACGATACCATAATGCCTAAAAGACAAAAATTATGTGTTGTTATTAACTCTTTTTTCTAGTTTGAGTAAAAGTATTATATATAAATAATAGTAACTATAATACCAACCAAGCATACCTAGAGTAATGTAAATAGAATAGTTAAATTAAGTTTACAGAATAGAGTAGAAAAAAGCCCCTTTTGTCACAAACAAGTTAAATGAATTTGTATAACTAACCATAACTACCATAGTCATTAACTATTAGCAAAAAAAAAATTCCAGCTAACTACCATTTCATATGTTTAATGTTACCCTAGAAATAAAACAGTAATAGAAACATGTCTTACCCATCCCTTATATTCTATGATTAGGAAATAGTATACTACTACTACACTATTGATTGAGTTGAAAGGTTAGCCTTAAATTTCTCATCTATTATTTATGAATATATATATTAACATATTAACTAAAAATACAGTGTATGATATAATCAAACTTTTCATATTACTGGTATGGGTATTAAGACTTGACTAGCTCAAATATATTGCAGTTGTATCAAACATTCATATATATTGTAGATGATTTTACTTATGAATATATTATGTAGCTCTCCAAATTAATGGTTTCAACTTCTCTATCTCCAACTATATAAAATATATTTTTAAGATAATATATTATTTTTAGAAAGCTTTAAAATACCATCATTGTCTAGCTTTTTTATATGAACTTAGATTAATGTGATTAAGTTAATTGCATATAGATTTTTAAGGAAAATATGTTGATGATTATTATCAAATGAAGGATGAAAAGAATGAAAAGGATGAAACTGAAGAGGAGAATGAAGAAGATGATGTTTGATGCATTTATAATGATGCTTTTGGGAGTCAGCTTATGAAGATGGTCAATGCTTTCATTAGTTAGCTTACGAATATGATTGATGTTTTTGTATATCAAATTATGAAGATACTTGGTGCTTCTGTATGTATGTTATATAATGAAGATTCTTAGTGCTTTTTCTTGTAAGCTTACAAAGATGCTCGATGCTTTTGTATATCAGTGTATGAAGATGTTTTTGTATAATAGTTTATGCTACAAGTTGTATATATTGTATTATACTTATATAACTGTTATGACTTTGGGAGCTAAACAACTAACTATTTTGTTCTACATAATAACAATTATATATGGTGTAGTTAATTTTATATAAGCATAAATTATTACTACATGTGAATATTGTTACTACAAGTGGATAATGTGGTAACACATAATATTAATAGATTTTTTACATTTCGATACAAGTTTTACCAACAGATATATATATATATATATATATATGCAGGGTTAAAATATGTATAAACAACAATATATATGTTGGCAATAGTTTTTAGTAACAGATATAATATTATGTTTAATATTTTTAGTCATAGATATAATTGTGTGGTCAATTCTTTTTATCACAAATATAGTTTGTGGCTAATACCTTTAGTCACAGATATAGTTTTGTGGGTAATACTTTAATCATAGATATTATTTTGTGAATAATACTTTTATTTATAGATATAAGTGTGGGCATAGGTTTTACTAACAAATAAATATCTATGGGCATTATCAATTATTCCCAATAGATCATACATATTTTTTGGTAAAACTTTTAAGCACAAAGTTTTATACATAGTTTTGTCACAAAAAAATTCTATTGATAAAAGCTTTTATCAAAAGAAGAATAGCGTTTACCAATAGATAAGGCCCTATTGGTACAAATCATTTATTTTGTAGTAAAAATCTAAATCAAACAAAAGAAATATATGTGGCATTTACAACACTTAAATTTTTCAATCCATCTTAACTTCCAAAAATATTTATAAATAATTGCAAGAGCTCTTAAGGGATAAAACTTTGGGTAGCTCTGACTCTCAACCCAAATCAAAAATACATCTAAATTAAACTAAAGTAACTGCATACAAATATCTAAAAAAGTGCAGTATCAGTATAATGATGTACTGAGTAAATAACCTAACTCATAGCAATAACACACACACATAGATTCACATACTTGCCATAATTGATAAAACATAAAGAACATGCTCTCGTATAAGATGATAGAAAACAAAAGAACAACATATGCAAACTAACAAGAGTATTTGTTATGTATATCCCATAGATAATACATATCCCAAAGAAAAACATATAATCTTTATTAATCATGAATTCAAAAAAGAACATGTTGTTATAGTAGCCATCAATAGAGGAATTCCATGGAAGATAATAAAATTCACGAATTACAATTGGATTTACATTACACGCTCATACAAAAGTATTATGGAATATTCACTTACATACCACTATTTACTCTATTTAGTTCCATTTACATCATTCACTAATTTCCATATAATTATTCCACTTTAGTTCATAAAACCACTTATTGATCAATTCCACTAAAAGAGATTACCTCACACATGCAAATTCACATTATTACCCTTCCCTTGTATATGATATCATAGTTCACTTACTTTACTTACTTTAATTCTCCATTTCCAATATATAATATTTCTCACATCCAAAACATAATATTATGCATATCAAAAATATAATATTATTCACATCTAGGACACAAAAACCAAGGAATCCACAACAACACATCACCTATAGCCCTATAACTATAGAAACTATTATGACCTATAGCTCTATGGTTGTGGCTTACATAATCACTCAAGATACCCTAACATTTAATTATCGATACCTCTTATAGGGATCGTAGGTTATCTATAGAGTAGGGAGATGAGCCTCACTATCGCACAACCCATGAAGCACAAATGAAATCATAGGGAAGGCATCCACCGCACAACCTTACATCAAATGCCATCCAAAGGCTACTCAAGGTGGTCTATATACAACCACCAGTTATAACCACAAATGTGACTTATAGCATAATTTTCATAGGCAAATTGAAACCATCAGTTATGACCACTAATGTGACCTATAGCACAAATCTCATAATTCATTCATTTCACTTATCACTTGAATTATTCATAATATATATCCATGATAACATATTCCAACATATATATCACAATTATAAGTGATCTCAACAACCATCACATATGATTACTAATAAATAATTTAGCCTCTTACATTCACGTCAACAAACATGATGTTAAAATAATATGTCGTGGTACATTTATATGGCTTACATATCATAATAACTTATAAAATATAACTACAAAAAATTATGATTCATATTTGAAGAACTACACAATACCACAATGCAAGATAGCCATTTGGCATTAGACACCCAAACTACACACCTTCTTAACAAACCCTAGAATGTTCTTAACCTAACCAAAATATGTAATAAAACGCATCTACACATAATATTCTATTAAGTAGGCATTTAGGAGGTTTACTTAGCTTCCAAGCTATTCGAGCACAAGAAGAAGGAAAACCCTAGCTTTGGGATACATAACATGCCTTCCTAGATCACCTTTGAAAATCATAAGATAAATTTAGATAAAACTAATCCAAACATAGAATAATAGAAAACAAGTAAATTTTAACAAAAACCACTTATTTAATTAGGATTTACAACCTCAAAACATCAAATCAATTAATTTTAAGGAATTGATCCAAAAGATGAGTGAGAAGAAAAATTCATTTAATTTTAAATCAAAACTAATTGATTAATATGTGAAAGAATCAAACACAACTAAATTTCATAAAACTATTGCCAAAAACTAGGATTTTAAAGCCCACAATACAAATTCGTACAATATAAATCAGTTAATTCAAATTGAAAGTATTATAATGTAATTAAGGTTATTTCAAATAAGTATATAAAATTCATTTCAGAAAAAACAACTATACAAATGAAAAATTCTATAATTTTATTTGAAAGGTAGGATTTTATGCCCAAAAATATAATTTGGTCAAATTTTATTAATTTATTTAAATTGAATGTTTAGAAATGAAATTATACCTATTTTACAACATATTATATAACTCAATTGATTAAAACAATAAAATAAATATCCAATTTAATAAAATAAATTTTTTCAGCCTGAACTATAAATTTAGTCAAATCTTAATAAAATATTTAAATTGTCGAATCAAAATTAAAAATAAACATATTCTAATACAACTTGTATAATCAAATTAATAAAATTACTTATAAATCAATCTAATTCAAATATGGAAGAATTTTAACTTAAAAATTCAATTCTAATTAATTTCACACAAATTTCTCAAATTGATACTTCCAACATGAAAGTAAATATATTTCAAAGCATATTGCATAATTAATTTCTAGAAACTAGCTTAATCGGACAAATCTATGAAATTCTGACATAAATGACATAAAAATCCAATTTTCCCAAATCAAGCATATACCATAAAATTAACCCATCCAAATAAATTATACAACTCATGCATACTCAAATCAATAATCAATTTACCTTAATCAAAGCTAAATCATTTAATACTAATCAAAATAAAAGTTAGGGTTTGTGGTAATTTTACCAAATAAATTACTATAAAATTGGATGAGATAAGGGTTATTGTAGCTTCATCGATCGTTAATGACCACTAGCCGGTGATCAGCTAAGCTCGCGGTGGAGTGGGTTTGAGAAACTTGCTTCATTCCCCTACTCGCACTAGCTTGTTGCTACACTACTACTAGTTAGCGTCAATGAGGAGTATGAAGAAGAGTGGTGGTGTGATTGAGTGGGGGTAAGGTGGTGTGGTGGTGGTGGTGTTAGAGATCATAAGAAGTAGAGAAGAGGGAGCAAGGGAGGTTTGGCGTCAAGGGGCAGGAGCACAAAAATGAAAGAGAAAGAAAGATAGGGGAGAGAAAGAAAGAAAATGAGGGGGACTAATCAACCTTTTTTACTTTTTACAAAATACCTTAAATATGTTAAAGGAAATTTTATCTAATAAAATCCAATGGATAAAGATTAGGGAAGAATAATTTTCTTTTAACAAAATTTTGAATGACTACAATTAACTTAATACATTTTTTAAAATGTCATATGCAAACCAAGATAAGAAAAATGAAAGAAAATAATTTCAGAAATAAAGTTATAAATAAAATATGGAAAATTTTTAAATTTAAAATTTTCCGAAGATATTATTAACATCCTAAAATAATAAACTCAATTAGAAAAATATTTTATAGAGATAAAATTATTAAAATAATTTTACTCTTTAAATAAATGTTATAATTTAAAATCATTTATTTTCGTTAACAAAACATAACCCTAAAATAAAGTCGTAATCACATGACAAAGCTATACTTAAAAATGGATTAAAAATATAAAAAATAAAAACATATGACATAAATAAAAATATATTTTTAATAAAAATTAAATTACGTGAATTTAATAAAATCATAGTTGTGAATTGATTTATCTATGATAGTCCACAACGATAAGCAATTAAATAAATTTCAATATAAATTCAAAACTGTAAATAAAATACTAAAATGAATTAAAACTTTAAAAAACATTTACGAAAACATAATTTGAATAAAATAACCTAATTAAAAGAAAATTAAAGGTTAAAACTCATAAATCAACATTGATATTTATATAAAAAAATATCACGTTATTAAGAAGCGAAGTGTTACAACCAGACCATTTAGTATTGATAGCTCCTAGTACATCAATAGTGTCTAGAGTAGGTAAGGCACCAAGATCTATTAAGATTTATCCTAAAGGAAAAACTTAAAGGCACTAATAAACTATAACATCTTCAAAATTTACTATTGGAAAATTTCATTTTTAAAATTATAAGCGAAAGAAAATATAATAAATTTTGGGGATGCTACCTCCATACTTAATACCAGGCTAGCTTTCCTCCACCGTTTTGGTACCAAATGTTAAGGTTGAAAACGTACTACACACACATCTAAGATACAATCATAAAAAAGAGTAGCATAATAGTTAAATTAGAAGAAATAAAATCAATGATATAAGAGTATAGGAGTTTTAAGAAAACCCAAAAATATTTTCGGATAGTCCAATGCTCTTAAGATAAGGGTAAATCTTGAATAGTGCTTATAAGCTAACCTACAAAGGCCACTATCCATTGAATAAGTAGGGGCCCAAGAAAGGATCCCTTCAATTCTATGGTACGGAGTAACATTTTATAGAGGACTAATATATGGCCCATGCAACATATCATTTGCCACACATCAAACACATGAACATGGGATCATACATCTAACTAAAATACAATAAATATTTGAATGGCTAGATGCATTAATATTATATGTCATAAAGGCTTATTCACTTAGAAATAATAGAACTTACTAAGGGAGCATCCAAGCAATGCTCTTTGTAGTTTAATTAGAGAGCCAACAACATACTCAACCACACACCATCCACTCAACTCAAAGGCAATCCAATAGCCCCATCAATACAATACCAAACTCAACCTATCCTAGTAGGCACCAAGGTTGCTACCATATTACATCAGCAGGTCATAATTGTTCTTTCATTATTATCTAGACTTAAGCCATTAATTTAGATATCAATCATCTCTCAAACTATATCCACGTAGGTTTGAAGACCCCATTATTATGACTAGTGGACTGATACACGTGATATAATCCAGGGCAAAACATTCCAGACCACTATTATAACCGATGGATCGGTATATATGATAGAATCTAGGACAGAATACTCCAGACCACTATTATAATCGGCGGACTAATACATATGATATAATCCAGGACAGAATGCTTCTGACCACTATTATAATTGATGGACCGATACATATAATATGATTTAGGGAAGAATACTCCTAATGACTATTATAACCAGTGGACTAGTATATATACTACACATGGTTCTGACCTATGTGATGTTCCATTGTAAGTGATTGGTGTCTTTGCATTTAATTATCACACCATTTTATTTTATTCACTCAAGGGGAGATTATGAACCTCGAGGCATAAATTAAACTAGTCATACTAGCATATAGGAATGACATAGTATCCTACTGACTATCAATCTAGGAACACAAAGATACCCTAGTCATACTAGTACACAAAGGCATATAGTATCCTACTAACAAGAACACCTAATCCATAAGTATGCATATCCCCTAATTAGATTTGTAGAGCTAAATAGAGTAAGATGTAGGGCTTGGCTAGGGCACTAAGGAACACTAATAAAATCCAAATCAATCATGGGCTAAACCATGTCTTTAGGGTAGCAACCCCTAAAGAGCCACAATTCCCAATCTCGAGGTCTTTCAATTTATGTATTAGTATCTTAATTAAGGTAACCACGAGAAACACATATTAATTGCGTACGTAACCATTTTATTTGTTTCCATTACTATAAAGTAATAGGACAGGATTATTATCATTGTTCACTTAAGTAGTCCACTAAGGCTATCCTAGATTCCAACACTTATACTTAGGGACTTTAGGTTAAAATTACCAAAATGCTCCTAAGGCTAAGGCTACCTCTTTACCATCCACTTCCATTATATAATTCATTTTTATTTAACAACATGCCATACAAGAGTAACAGGCCATAATTATATTATCGATTATGAAGTTAAGTTACCCTACACACCAAACGATTATTTTACACATAAAATCCTAACATGCACTTCTAGAACAACCAACACACATTCTCATGCTTAATCAACAATTAATGCACCTTTAGCATGTTTATGAAAATAACATCATAACACACCCTAATTTATCCTATTAACCCTAAATCATGTATGCTCATTATGATACACTACCAAAATACCCCTAGGCTCATGTTCATAATCATGCTTGAACAGGGGATACTACGACCATAACCCCTATTATCATATTTAACATTAATTTATTCCTTTTATGCATGTTTATTAAACCAACCACCATGTTACATGCAAAATTACCAAAATACCCCTATACCATATTTTATTAAAAATTATGCTCAAATAAGTGATACTAAGAAAATAAACCCCCATTATCATATCTAACATCAATTTATAATTATGATATAATTTTATTTAACTAATCACCATTTTACATGCAAAATTACTAAAATATCCCTTGACCATATTTTATTGAATATTATGCTCAAGTAAGTGACACTAGGATAATAAACCATCATGATCATGTTTATCGTCATTATATAACTACCATGCATGTTTGCTAGACTAACCACCATATGAAATGTAAAATTACCAAAATGCCTCTAGGTCATTTAATATTAATAATCATACCCCACATGCATCACTAACACCATAAACCGCTATTATCACACTTAACACCAATTATTACTTATCATACATTGATGTAGGAGCATCTAATCAACCTAATGATTGCCATGTTCATATTAATTCCTAAGGTAAGGAAGATTTGTTGGATCCTATCATGTTAAATATTCTTGATAATTCTTATATGCTTGATATTGAAAAACATTCAAGTTGTTCTTATAGGTATGTCACATATTTGCAAGAAGAAGATGTTAATACACTTTAATGTGTACAAGTATTCAAAGCATGCAAGACTATGGAATACATGGGATGATACTTTACAACAAGAATATATGGTGATGATATTCATTAGTTGTATTAACTTCTTGTAAACCCTAACCCTAAGTGTATTTTATGTAAGTTAGGGTTTGATATACTTTCATGTATGTATTATAGTTAATTGTATAGCTTTATAATATTAATCATTAGTATCATTTAACCAATGATATTATGCTTAGGATTAAGTGTTATATGGGCTTAATTCAACCATGATAAGTGGGCTTGGATTAAGGGAAAGAATCCGCTTGTTTAGGCATGATAACCACCGACTACTTCCTCTCCTATATATATACTCTTATACGCATGGTTTGAAAAGCAGAATGAATAAGAATTTTAATCAAACTTTGAGCATTGCTAGCTGATATCTATCTCTCTCATTTGATTCAACATTGAGCAAGGAAAGTCTGGGACATTTCCTTCCTCCATAAACACTAAAACTATACATATTTGAAGATTGGTTCAAATCTATCAAGAAAAAATATCTTTGTTATTTGATGTCTTCGCCTATAATCCTTCTTAATCCTTCATTTCTTTTGCATCATTTTGTGGGTGACATCTTCTACCATCAATCTTCGATCCAACCTTCCAGACACTTTGATAAAAACACATCATTTTTTGTATTAAAGCTTCAATTGTTTGAAGCTATCGCGAAACCAGACCCTACAGACCAGAAAATCTTGTGTGTGTTCTTGCATCAAGAACTCCACGATTACTCAACCTTTTCCTTCAATTCTTGCTTTTTTATAATCTTCTTGAATTTTCCTTGAAGTTCTTACTTGAATTTATTGCAATCTTGCAATGATCTTGTTGCATTTTCCCCATCATTTTCACATAAAATATTGACAGGTTGCGGTCCAAGTTGTAGGAGTTCTGTGTGTTGCCCTGTGTGCCATGATTTTGTGCCTCCCCAACACCTTATTCCTCCTTCATTCTACTCTATATTGGTGTATTATCTAGTGTGAATCAACCTATTTCAAGTTTCCTTCATGCATCATATAGAGAATACCACAAAAAAGTCAAGACCTGGACACCATCTCAGCATCAACCGAATAGTCCAGGAGTTGCAGACCCTCAATTCTAACCATTTCTCCTCATTTTATCTCAAATAATCACTCAATCGTCTCCCTCTGGATCTCCTCTATATCTTCTATGAAGCAACCAACACAAATCTCCCACTTGAAGACGTGAATTTGTTGAAGACAAAGAATTTACATTCTATGATTTTATATGGTTGAACTTTACACCATTTATAGAAGACCTCTCCAATCTTTGTGTGTACCTACGTGCATTGACTGTTCTTGGGGCTAAAAGATCTCCTTTGTGCCTAATCAAGGACTGCAGGTAGTGATTATAATTTAATTGTGAATTAGCAATTAGTTTGTGCCTTGTTTGGTTGTAAGAAAAACAAATCCAACACCTACACTTTGTGGAACATATTGTGTGCAACAAGAAGGGTTGTGTGTCAACCTTCAATTTGGCTAGCGAAGAATTGCATGCCCTATTATAATCCATCAAGAGCCTCACCACATGCATGGATACTCAACTACAAACTCAAAACACACTACAACATCAACTACAAAGTGTGGAAGTTAAATTGGTTGAACAAGAGAAGCATAAACCATAGCAAGTTCGCATGGAAACCAAACATGATAGTGTGGAGGGAAGAATGAATCCTATCTACCTTGCCAAGAGTGATGAAAAAAAGGGATTATTTTTATATGAAAATGATATGGATAAATGTATAAAAGAAGAAGAAATTTGTTATGCTTTAGTTTCTAAATATTCTAAACTTGAAAATAACAACTTGAAAATCCTAATTTAATTAAGTTGCTTGATGAGTATAATGATGTATTTCTTGATGACTTACCTCTTGAATTACCACCTAAAAGAGGTATAGAACATGCCATTGTTCTTGTGCCTAGTATGCCTATTCCTAATAAACTGGCTTATAGACGTAATCTAGAAGAAGCTAAGGAATTATAAAAGCAAATACAAGAGATTATGGATAAAGGATTTATGAGAGAAAGTATGAGTCCTTGTAGTGTTCCTACTTTACTAGTGCCTAAAAAGGATGGTACTAGTCGTATGTGTATAGATTCTAGGGCTGTGAATAATATTACTATCAAATATTGATTTCCTATGCCTAGATTAGATGATATGCTTGATGAAATTTGTGGAGCACAAGTATTTTCCAAAATTGATTTGAGAAGAGGATATCATCAATTAAGGATTAGAGATGGAGATGAATGGAAAACTGCTTTTAAAATAAAATATGGTCTCTATGAGTGGATGGTTATGCCTTTTGGGTTATGTAATGCACCTAGCTCATTTATGAGACTTATGAATGAAGTTCTCTGACCTTTCCTTGGTGATTTCATTGTTGTATATTTGGATGATATTCTTGTGTATAGCAAAAATAGTTATGATCATCTAGTGCATTTGAAGAAATTATTTGATGACCTAAGGAAAGCTAAACTATATGGAAAACTTGAGAAATGTGATTTTATGCTTCCAAGTGTAGTTTTCCTAGGCTATATTATTAGTGGAGAAGGTATTAAAGTAGATCCTAATAAGATTATGGCTATAAAAGAATGGCCTATCCCTAAGAATGTTTATGATGTGAGAAATTTTCATGGATTAGATAGTTTTTATAGAAGATTCATTAAGGAGTTTTATACCATAGCTACACCTATTACTCAACTCATGAAAAAGGGTGAATTTTACTAGGGGCAAGAAGCTACTCAAGCCTTTGTAACCCTCAAAGATAAACTTTGTCATGCCCCTGATCTATCCTTACCCAACTTTAATCTTCTTTTTGAAGTGACTTGTGGTGCTAGTGGAGTTGGAATAGGAGGAGTAATTTCCTAGGAAAAGAAACCTATAACATTTTTCTCTGAAAAGTTGAATGGAGCCAAACTTAACTATTCGACTTATGACAAGGAATTATTTGCCATCATACGGAGTCTAGAGACATGGAGTCATTAGCTAAGACCAAAACCTTTTGTGTTACATACGGATCATGAAAGTTTAAAATACTTACATAGTCAAAAGAAAGTTAATCCGAGACATGCAAAATAGATAAATTTCTTGTAATCCTTTGTGTTCTCTGTCAAACATTTAGATGGTAAATAAAATGTAGTCGCTGATGCTCTTTCTCGTAGATCGACATTACTCTTTATGATAGATGCAAAAATCTTAGGTTTTGAAATGATAAAAGACTTATATACTAATGATAAAGATTTTAAGGACATGTTTAGTGCATGTAAAGAAATTGGATACCATGGAAATTATGTCATACAAGATGGATTTTTGTTTAGGCTAAATAAACTTTGTATTCCTAGATCTAGTATTCAAGATTTACTAATCGAGGAAATACATAAAGGTAGCATTGCGGAACATTTTGGTATACATAAAACTATGGAATTATTACAAGAAAATTTCTATTGGCCAAGAATGGTTAAACATGTGCAAGCCATGATAAGTAGATGTTGTACGTGTCAAAAAAGTAAAATTTACTTTCATAAAAGCTTATACACACCTTTACCCCTTCCAGATAAACCATGGGAAGGAGTTAGTATGGAATTTATCCTAGGATTACCAAGAACGCAACATGGTAAAGATTCTATTCTTGTGGTAGTTGATCAATTTTCTAAAATGGCTCATTTTATTCCATGTAATAAAACCGATGATGCCACACATGTTGCTGAATTGTATTTTATAGAGGTTTTTAAACCTCATGGAATACCTAAAAGCATAGTTTCTTATCAGGATGTCAAGTTTATGAGTTATTTTTGGAAAACTTTATGGCATATGCTTGTTACTAAATTGTTATTTAGCACTTCGCATCATCCACAAACTAACTGTCAAACTAAGGTAACTAATAGAACTCTTGGTACATTATTAAGAGATTTAATTAATAAAAGTACTAAGGATTGGGATGTTAAGTTAGCTCATGTATAGTTTGCTTATAATCGTAGTCCATCTAGTACTACTCAAACTAGTCTATATGAGGTGGTGTATGGTGTGAATCCTCACATTCCTATTAACATGATTCCGTTGAAAAAAGGTGAATTGCAAAATTATGAAGCTAAAGATAGAGTACAATTTTTTAACAGCTTCATGAGAAAATCAAAAATAATATTGAAAAAGCCAATGCCAAGTATAAAGCTCAAGCAAATAAACATAGAAACTCTTATGTGTTTTCTCCTGGTGACTTAGTTTGGTTACATTTGCGTAAAGAAAGATTTCCTAATTTACATAAAAATAAACTAATACCAAGAGCTGATGATCCATTTAAAATACTAAGAAAATTTAGAGATAATGCTTATGAACTTGAACTTTCATATTCTTATGGTGAAATTTCAAGAAATTTTAATTTTTCTGATTTGTCTCCTTATTATTCTGATGAAAATTTGAGGGTAAATTCTTTTCAACTTGGGGAGAATGATGCAGGAGCATCTAATGACCCTAATGATTGTCATGTTCATATTAATTCCTAAGGTAAGGAAGATTTGTTGGAGCCTATCATGTTAAATATTCTTGATAATTCTTATATGCTTGATATTGAAAAACATTCAAGTTGTTCTTGTAGGTATGTCACATATTTACAAGAAGAAGATGTTAATACACTTTAATGTGTACAAGTATTCAAAGCATGTAAGACTATGGCATACATAGGATGATACTTTACAACAAGAAGATATGGTGATGATATTAATTAGTTGTATTAACTTGTTGTAAATCCAAACCCTAAGTGTATTTTATGTAAGTTAGGGTTTGATATACTTTCATGTATGTATCATAGTTAATTATATAGATTTCTAATATTAATCATTAGTATCATTTAACTAATGATATTATGCTTAGGATTAAGTGTTATATGGGCTTAATTCAACCATGATATGTGGGCTTGGATTAAGGGAAAGAATCGGCTGGTTTAGGCATGATAACCATCGACTACTTCCTCTCTTATATATATACTCTTGTACACATGATTTGAAAAGTAGAATGAATAATAATTTTAATCAAACTTTAGGAATAGCTAGCTGAAGTCTATCTCTATCATTTGAGTCAACATTGAGCAAGGAAAGTCTGGGACATTGCCCTCCTCCATCAACACTCAAACTGGACATATTTGAAGACTAGTTCAAATTGTCGAGAACTATTATCTTTGTCACTTGATTTCTTTGCCAAGAATACTTCTTAATCCTTCATTTCTTTTGCATCATTTCGTGGGTAACATCTTCTACCATCAATCTTCGATCCAACCTTCCAGCTACTTTGATAAAACACATCATATGTGTTTATTAAGTTAACTCCCATTAAAAATGTTAAATTACTAAAATGCCCTTGGGCTATTTATTATTAATAATCATACCCAACATGCACTACTAACATCACAAAACCCCTATTATTATTCTTAGCACCAATTACCACTTATCATACATATTTATTAAGTTAACTCCCATTACACATATCAAATAACTTAAATGCCCATCGGTTATCAAATAGTGACATTCATGCCCAACATGCATTATTAACATCACAAAACCCTAATTATTATTGTTGTTGTTACTATTATTATTATTAGCACCAATTATTACCTATCATGCATATTTATTTAGGTCACTCACATTGAACATGTAAAATGACCAAAATCTCCTTAGAGCATACAATATTATTAATCATAATAGAACATGTATTTTCAATGCCACAAACCCCTATTATCATTTTCAACACCATATAACACTTAGCATGCATTTTTATTAAGATAATCAACACCATATATTAAAGTTACCAAATTTCCCCTAGGCCATAAAATATTAATATTTCTCCTAACACTTATAGTCATACTCCACCAAACTCCCATATCCATTCTTAGTGTCATATGTAACTCATTAGGAGTCCCATTTAGGTTTATACATTATGATGGGTCCAAATGACCTAATTGCTCTTATGGCTCATATCAGTATTATTTTCACCACAAGTGTCTATACTTACTTAGCACAGCACATATATACACATAACACTTATCATCAACATCAAACCCTTCCTTAATTGCCTTATCACGCATACCACCACACACAAGATAACATGCTTTTCTTCCTATTTTCTAATATAAAATTAATAATTATGAGATTGTTAGTAATACATCATATTCACATAAACCAAATATCAAAAATCCTAATGTGCTAATATATGATAATCCATACATTTTAGTGGGGTATAACAGTTACCTTATTTCTAGCAAAAAAACAAACTTAACCGGTATCTTGGTTTAAAATGCTTAAACTCTGTTTAGTAAAATTTCGTACATAAAATAATGTCACAAGTAAAATATCATTATTAGATAAGTAAAAGAAGGATTTTTAATAAAGATACTTATTAAATATATAGTATTACCAAACTATATTTTACCTTAATATTAACTAAAAATATACCAAATTTTATGCAGCATAACTCACGTTGCCAGTGCAGCATGAGCATGCAAATGGACATAAGGGGTGAGGGGAAGGGAAAATGGAAGAAGGGGGATAGGCTCAGGTAAAAGGGTTAAGGGTGGTGATGGAGGGGTTTTGGTGGTGGTTGTTGGGTGTAGAGGTAAGGCAAGAGGTGGGTGGCGATAGGGGGTTGAGGTGTGGTGGCTCAAAGGTGGTGGAGATGGCAGTGTTGGCTGTAGGAAGAGGGTGTAGAGAAGGGAGGGAGAAGAGGAAGAAAGGAAAAGAAGAGGAAGAGAAGGGAGAGCTGCATGGTGGTTTAGGTATGGTGACGCTTGTTGGGGTGGTGTCTAGTGTGGCTATAGCCGGTATACAATTTAAACCCTCTTGTTGTCAATTGTAGTACTGGTAAATAAGGGTATTGTTTTAGGCTGAGGATTGAGAGGACTCACCTCTATTGTAACTAGCTAAAAAATAAATAAAAATCCTAAATAACACAAAATAAATAAATAATAAAAATACTAATATGGGTTATAAAAAAAATAATAAAAGGAATAACTAAAATAAAATAAACTAATAATAAAAAAAATAATGGGAAACTATAGATATGATAAATATGCTAGGAAAATCAAATTCCACCACTAGATTAGGTCGAAATATAATATTAATTTCTAAGTCATCTTTTAATCATGAGAAAGAGATCTACCAAGTTGTACACCAAAAGTAGGTACATATACTTTATATTACTTCCCTTAATTAATTAATACGACAAAGCACCAATATTAACCCTATTAAATACTAGCAATATAGCAATAACAAGTGGCTCCTATATTTAACTAGCTTTAATGCATTAAGTGTAATTGGAAGGTTATCAATCTAAGTACCCAAACTAGTACACAAAGCACGTCTGGTTGTATTTCCTTTCCTTAACCCACACGTATCTAAATGTTTTACCCCTTCAGTTAGAACCACAAAACTATTAGGTGAATTGTTATCTAACCTAGATGCAATTTATACATATAGATTCTAGTATATTTTTATGGCCACCTAGTAGGTAAATAATCCTACATATTGTCACTTATGAGGAAACCAGAACAAGGCATGCACCAAATAAATTATGCTTGACAGAATTATATATATAAATGATAGAAATTAAAATAGAGTTAAGGAACAATCTCACGAAACAAAGAAAATAAAATTATAATTCAAATCCTAATATAGGATTTCAATTTATTCCCAAACAAATAATAATCAGCCAGCCATAATTATAGAATTAGTTACACAGAAATATATATTTAAAATATAAATTAAAAAAAGAGAGATAAAAATAACTGGAATTAATTATAAATAAAAGATCAATAATTTATTTAGATAAAAATTAATTTAATCTAAAATAAATTCTACTGGCATAAATTCTTTCCTCTAATTTTCTCTTTTCATTGCCTTCGATTTTTGTGCCGCTAATCTTTTTCTTTTTCATTCATCACTAACTTCTACTTGTTGTGCTGCCACGCTGAAGGTTGCTGCTTAGCCTTGAAGTCCATGCCTGACTGTTCCAAATGTTAGCCCTTCAATCTTCCTTTCTCTCTGTGTTGTCCCTCCTGATGGCTCGTCTTGTTCTTTTTTTCTACGGCTCTATCACATTATCCCTTTATTCCGTCTGTCAGCTCCTATTTATTCTTGTGTTATGTGGCGCTCTGTTTTTCCTTCTGTATGCCCCTCACCACATCAGCCTTGTTTTTTTTCTCCTATCGTGCCTCCTTTCGTGTGCCTCATTTGATTTTTGAGCTTGGAGCCTTCTTTTTTTCTTTGAATTTTCTTCTGCTCCTCCTGCTTTGATTTCGTGTGGTGACTCACTGCTGCTCTCCTATATCGTTTCTTTGTTTCTTGTTCCGGGCCTTTGGGCCTTCGGCTCTTGGGCTGTTGGTCCAAAGGTCCAAATCTTTTTTATTTTTTCTTTTATTTAAAAACAATACCTGCAAAATAAAAATCAATAAATAATATTTTATACTCTAAATTTATTTAATTATTATCATTTAAGCTTAAATAATAACATTTATGCAATTATTACCACTTAAGTATAAAATCATAATTATTCACCTATATTACTTAATTAAAATACTAAAAACTAAGATTATAAGGGTATAAAATATGTCAAAATATGAACTTATTAGTGTCAGGTGGCCGAGGGGAGGCTAGGATTATGGCGTAAGTGGGGAGAAAGGTGGCAATGGGTGGGAGTGTAGAGGGAGTCAAGGAGAAGAAGAAGAAGAAAAGGGGAGAATAGGCTGCAAGGTGGCCGTGTAGTGGAGACAATAAAGATGGGCGTCGAAGAAAAGTAGGGGAGAAAAGGGGAGAGAAAAGAAAGGAGAGAATCAGGTAAGGAGAGGTGAGCTCCGGGGAGAAGTGAGGTAGAGGAGAAGAAGAGAAGGAGAAGAAAAGGAAGAGGAGGAAAGAAGGAGAGGTGTGTGGTGTCTAGGAGGTTAGGTGGTGCAGGGGGAGTGCAGTCGACATGGCAGGCAAGTAGGGGTAGGCACAGATATGACAGAGGATGGGGGAAGGCATACAAGGAAGGGAATGCAAGGGATACAGAGCCTACATTGGAAAGGAAAGGGAAGGGTAGAGAGGCGGAGATGCACACTAGTAGGGGGTATAGAGGTGCAAATGAAGGAGAGGGAGAAGAGGCATGTGACGGTGCTAGGGGCATTTGGTTTGGGTATGCATACGAGGAGAAGAAGGAAGAATATAGGAAGAAGGGTCACACGAGGGAGAGAAGGAAAGAGGGTAGGTCGAGCTTTATGGGAGGAGAAGAAAAAAAAAGAGGGGGAGATGGGCTGGCCAAGAGGGGAAAGGAGGGGAAGGAAAGAAAGAAAAGAAGAAGAAGAAGAAGAAACAGGGTCCAAAGCTAGACCGAGTGGGAGAAGAAAGGAAGGAGGGCCCGAAAGGAGAAGGAAGAAGGGTTCGTTGGCCCAAAGAAGAAGAAAGAAAAGGAAAAGGAAAAGGAAGAAAAAAAGGATAAAGGAAAAGGGGGAAAAGAAAAGGAAAGTTATTTTTAGAGTTAGGATTAGAAATTAGGTTAAATTTGGATAATGAAGAACATAATAAATTATTTTATCCAAAGTTCAAAGTATTAATGTAAGAAAATAATTTTGGTAAAAGTATGGGTTTAAGAATTTATTTAAATAAAAAGAGTAAGATAAAATGATAAATAATAACTATATTAATTTATTAAATAATTCTATCTATTTTTGTAAATCAAGGTTTAAAAAACAATTAAATCAATAATTTAATATTAAATTATTTTAGATAAAAGGTTAAATATTTAATTATAGGCTTTAAAATTTTGAGGGTTACATAAATGCCTGAAGAAAGACTAACCCCCAGTAGCTAATAAAAAAAATAGGGTAATCTAGACCCATGTACAACTCAATCATCTTTTATTTTAAATGATTAGTACGTTATTCTCCAAGGTTATATTATCATATATGACCCATAAAGCAACCAAGCAACACACCCACCTAATCATTCCAACTTAACCATTTTTACCCTCCAAACCATACAATAGGATTTTCATTAATTTTAGCCAAGTTTAAATGAACCCATTTATATAATATAGTTAGGCCAAGAATCCAAATTACATCATCCATTTATAGCATCATAGCATACACATTTTTTTTTATTAAATCCTTCCAAAGGCACTTACTGAGAGATTCGTGAATTATAAACCATTTAATCCATCTAATAGGTTAGTTAATTCATGCCAAGATGTGTGTTCTCATCATTAAATAATCATATTCTAGCATAATATAAAGTCTTAAATCATGTCGAGTTCAAAAGAAACAAAACAACACACTTTGGACAAATTGATTAATCGATTGGTCGATCAATTTTTCTTAGTCAAACCCTTGAGTTCCCTCAAACCATTCAATTAATTTGATAAGACCAGTCAACTATTCTAAGACTAGTTGATTGGTTTTGACAAACCTATCAATGGTTTCAACATATCGCAACCAAAGTTACCACAGATAACCTGGTCAATTAGTTTAGGCTAATCAGTTGACTATTATAAGGACCAATCAATATATTTACTCCCATACAACACATAATAGACATTTTTAATATGATTAAAGCTCTAAAATCCTACCATATCCAAATCATAACAATTTCATTACACAATACTAAGACTTTACATGCTCATATACTAAATCATACTTCATTTATAAGAAATCAACCTTATTTATTATGAATCAAGAATTTTTCTTATAATTATTATACTCCAACGTGCGTAAAATTTTGGTTGATTTCTTGATTCATGTATAATAATAAAGATGCCAAAAATAAATCATGTATGTATATAAAGATTAAAAAATTAATAGAGAAAACTAACTCACATGCTTAGTCATATCATATGTCAAAGGCAAGAATAACTTACTTGAAGCTTGGTAAAATTTTCCACTAAGAGGGCAAAACCTCCAGTTGAAAGATTTAAACTTTTAAAACCTTAAAAAACAAGTGGTTTAAAACTCATAAACCTTTAAATGATCCTTATAAATCAAGAAACTCAAATTAGGAAGGAAAATAAAATTACCACTTCTAAGAAAAAACAAGAGGAAAGAATCATTTAAAAGCAATACTTAATTTTTTCTAGATCTAACTCTTTCTTGATAAAGAATAAAATAAGAGGAAGATAGAGAAATTATTAGAAGGGTGAACCAATTTAGAGTGAAAGCTTGAAGTGGAGAAGAGTTAGCACAAGCGCTAGGATATTTCGATGGATGAAAATATAATGGTAATACCCCATATTTTTGAAATTAAATTTTATTAAGTTTAATGATTTTAAAATTATTATTTGATTAAAATGTTTAATTATTTTAATTTTGATTCGTTTTATGATTTATTGATGATTTCGACTTCATATTTGAATTTAATAAATCATTATTGTTGCGAATCATTCTAGATAAATTCATTCACGATCATGATTTTATTATATTCATATGATTTTGATTTTTGGTTAAAAATATGTATTTTTGTTCTTTCTCATATTTTGATTTTTAATATTTTAGATTCATTTTTTATCATAACCGATTACGACTTTATTTTGAAGTCATATTTCATTAATGAAATATATTATTTAAATTATATAATTTTCATTTTAAATAGTTAAATTTATTTTAATAATTTTATCCGCATAAAATATTTTTGACCTTAAATTTATTCATTTCCAAAGTCGTTAAGATATTAGGAAAATTTTAAATTAAAAAGATCTTCAGAGCTTATTCATGAATTTCTTTTTTTTCGATATGTAAGAAGTTTTATTACTATCAAAATGGAAGAATTACAACCAAACCTTAATAGACAATACTATCAATGAGTGATAACCACCTAGCACATTTAGCATACATGCTTTGGTGTACCATTCTCCTAGATACATTCATAATAATAACTATTAAAATAGTAGAGTTTTGTCTAGACTGATTCTCAAACAATCTAAGATTCCTCTCATGCCAAATAGTAGAAATGTAAGAAATAAACAAAGCCCCTAACATATACTTTTTGCTAGGATTCTTTCTAGATATAGTGACTAAAGTCTTAACTTCTTGATCCCATCCGTAGAGACCATCACTTCTACCTACAGCGGCCTTGATCTTTCGCCAAAAAATAGAAGTGAAAGGGCAGAAGAGAAACAGATGGTCTCAAGTCTCCAAATGTTGCTAAAAGAAAACACACATTGCATCCACATCCCATGCCAAACTCCCCCAACCTATCTTTGGTTAGTAATATGTTTCTAAGAGCAAGCCAGGCAAGAAATCTTAGGCTCGGCACAGGTAGTGGGCTCCAAACCATTTTTTTCCATCTCTACCTCTCATCTTTAATATGAGTAAGATGATAAGCAGCTTTAATGCTAAAAGCTTAAAACTTCCTATCCACACAGTTCTGCACATACTCATGTAAAAGAGGACGAGTATGTAATATTTTATGAAAAATCCAAGAAGTATAAGTAGTGGGAATAAAATCCCACAAAGTATGATGCTTAAGGTAAATGGTGTGCACCCATTTAACCCAAAGAGTATCCTTCTTAACAGCAATGTTCCAAAGTAACTTCCCTAGTGCACAAGTGTTCCATAGCTCCAAATCTAGGAGGCTAAGACCCCCTTCATTAGTTGGACAACAAATTTAATCCCAAGATACAAGTGCACACTTTCTGACACTAACCTTCCCATACCAAAGAAAGCCCCTAAACAGACTAATGAAGCGATGCATAACTTTCCTAGGCAATAAAATTAATTGACTAAAATGTAACTGAATGCTAAACAAAATAGAGTTGATGAGCTACAATCGACTAGCATTGGAGAGGTAGATTGTGTTCCAATGCCTAAGACGAGAAAAAATTATATCCAAAAGAGGCTGCAAATGGCTTGCTGATACCCTTGTTGAAGACAAAGGGAGCCCCAAATAGATAATAGGGAATGAGCCTGCAGGGAAGCCTAAGAGAGAGAATAGAAGATCTAACTTACTCAGAAACACCTCCAAAGAAAATAATGCACTTTAATGGATTGATAATAAGACCATACAAGGTAGAGAACTAAGATAAACTTCTTTTAAACATATAACACTCTAGAGATCCCCTTTTCAAAATAGCAGTAGATCATCAGCAACATTAATATTGATAAGCCTCAGAACTTTACATCTAGGGTGGCCATGAAATCTTGGATCGGACCATATCTTCCTCAAAAATCTGCTGAAGTAGTCCATCACCAGGATAAACAAATAAGGAGAAAGATTATCTCCTTCTCTCAAGCCCCTTTCACCAGGAAAAAGAGGAGATAAAACCCCATTGAAGCTCAAAGAGAAGGACACAGTTGTCACACTTGCCATAATCAATTTAACAAAGTGGTGTGGAAAACCATATAAAATTAATACATTCAGCAAATATTTCCAATTCACCATGTCATAAGCTTTTTTAAGATCAATCTTTAGCATGCATCTAGGAGATATACCCCTGGTAGTACACTTCCTGACCAGCTCATGAGCCAAAAGAATATTTTCCCCGATACTTCTACCCTTGATGAAAGCATTCTAAGAGATGTCAATGATAAAAGGCATAATACTCTGCATTCTCTACATAATAATCTTAGCTATTATTTTATAAAGCACATTACAGTATGTAATGGGTTGAAATTCAGACACCCTATGTGCATTAGACTTCTATAGGACAAGAGTTAAGGAAGTGACATTCACTTTCCTAAGCAAGAAATCAGATGCAAAAAGTTCTCTAACAGCCCAAAGCAGCTCATCAGCAACAATATTTCAACACTTTTTGAAGAAACCAGCAGAGTACCCATCAACCCCAGGAGATTTAGTGTCTCTAATAGAGAAGAAAACCTCTTTGACTTCATCCTTAGATATAGGTGTAGTAAGAGATGCTTGCTAAACCAAAGACAATTGAGTCTCAATGGCAGAATGATCTAAATCACCCAACATACTAGACTCCATTCCCAGAAGTTGCTTATAATAAGAAATAAAAGCATCCTGAAAATTTTTGGGCCCCCCTAATCTCTCTATTGTCATAGTCAAAAATAATTACCACTGACTTCCTCTGCTATCTTTCCTTCACCTTAGCAAAGAAAAACTTGTGATTAGAATCACCACAATGGAGCCATTACACACATGCTTTATGCCTTAAAACATCTCCTCACAATGTAACAAATGATGGCAATACTTCTCCTTCAAACGAAGCTGATCCCTCTAAGCAGAATCAGTAGGGTTAGAATAAATTAATTTTTGAATAGAGTCCACCTCCTCTCTAATAGCATTAAATTTATAAGAAATAGATTCATAATTTTCCTTATTAAGCTTCTTCAAATCATGCTTCAAAAGTGATAATCTTGGAAACCCTTAGTAACAGATTGCCTCCCAGATTAAGACTCCAAGCTCTTTTAACAAGCGACAAGAACTCTTCATTTTCAGTCTAGAATTGGAAAAATTGAAAAGGCTTATGTCAAGTATTAAGAGGTACATGCAAATGTATGACCACTAGACTATGATCAGATACTAAAGGACTCAGAAAACCAGCCAAAGAATGTGGAAAAGAGTCCAACTAGGGCATATTAACAAGTTTTCTTCCAAAATTAATTTTCTTCCATTTTATCCTTTTTGTTTTGCGAAAGACCAATTTTGGAAATTATTTAAATTAGTCTTGGTTTATTAGAATTTGACTTAAATATTTTATTATTTGCTTTTAATTTTTTTTTGAGGTCTTATAATGTATTTTTAGAAATAATATAGGTTTTATGTTCATTGGTAAATTCTTCCGAAATTCTTTATATAACTCTTATATTGATTTTAGGCCTTTGGATCCTTGAGAAATAATTTTTCATTAAATGAATTTTAGATAATATCTTCCAATAATATTTTTAGATGTTTAGTATATCATTATATACTTGTAGTTAAAGTATTGAAAAAAAACTAAACTCAACCGGCTCCAACCCCTCCTTTTTCTTTTCCTTTTCTCTCTTCTTCTCTCCCTCTTTTATTTTCCCTCTCTCCCCGACTTGTCCCTATTCTCTACACCCTAAACCCCAACCTGCCTTCTCCTCCTTAATCCTCTACACAAGTCAATTGCCGGCCACAACAACCACCATAGGCAACGCCACAGCAGCAACAGCACGCAACAACAGCTAATGAGTGCAACAGCCATATCCTCGAGTAGCAACGGCAAGGAGCCATAAGTCACACCACCACGTCTAGCCATAGAAAGCTAGAGTGATGGTCGACAAGCACCGGTCGAACTCCGGTGGAGCTTCCTCGGTCTTTATTCTCCCTAATTTGCAATTCATTATTTGGTATAAATTTTTTAAAACTATAACCCTTATTTTGATTAATTGAGTTTGAATTAGCTTATGATAAGCTAAATTTATTGTTTAATTATGTAAATACGTGTTGTAAGATTGATTTGGATAGGTTAATTGTGTGGTTTATGCTAGAATTCTAGAATTTAGATTTTTGGCTAGGTTACGACTAAATTTTTCGGAGTTGCCCTATTTAGCTATTTTAGGTAAATTTATTTTACTATATCCTTTGAAATGTATTCAATTTCATATTGGAAGTGTTGATTTGGGAAAATTGTGTGAAATTAATCAAAATTGAATTTTTAGGTCAAAACTCTTGCGAGTCTAAATTGGATTGTGTAATAGTGTTGTTTTGTTCAATTGATTATATAATTTACATTAGAATACATTTAATTGCAATTTCAAACTGTCAATTTAAATATTTTAGAATATTTAACCGGATTTGGTTTTCGAGCTCAAAAATCTTACTTGTGTTGAATAGGGTATTTCTTTCATTATTTTTGATCAATTTATTATATAGTATGTTATAAAATATATCTAATTGTATTTCTAAACATTCAATTTAAATAAAATAATAAAATTTAACCACATTGTATTTTTGGCCTAAAACCCTAGATTTCCAGTGAAATTGGTCATTTGTATAGTTGTTTTTCTAAAATTAAATTTATAGAAATAGTTGAAATGATCCTAATTGCATTATAACACTTTCAATTTCGATTAATTGATTTGAATTGTCCAAGTTTGTATCTTGGGCTTTAAAACCCTTAATTTTGAAAGATGATTATCTTGAATTACCTACTCATAAGATTCTTTTAATTAAAATTAATTATCTAGATTTATCTAAAATTAGTTTAATTATGTTTTAAAACTATCAATTTGAGGTAATCAAAGTTAATTCGTTGGTCTACAGTTCGGGCCTAGAAACCCTAACTGGTAGAGGTAGTCTTATAAAATTGATATGCTAGGCTCCTTTTACCTAATCGATTTTCGGCTTTAATTTTAAATCATTTAAATTATATTTTTATCTCATCGGGTTGGATTTGGTTCTCTGCAAATGGTTGGTTTGTCTTTTGAGTTGTAAAACCTAATGAGTAAATCATTTTCGATAAAATTAACTTATAATCTATTATTCTTTTCCTGGCCTTCAAAATTAATTTGAAATACCCCAAGTGATATGTGTTAAACTTGATTTGATTAATATTTAATTGTAAATCTTAATAGAGCTATGCTAGCAAGCCCTAGGTTTTAGAAATATTTTCTAAGAAATATTGTTTGTGTGCGTTTGTGTTTATTTAATTATAATAATTGAATTATTTATCGATATGATAATTTCTAACTTAGTTTCTAATTTCTATCGGTGATAATTTTCTCATGGATTATCAAGTTGTCGATAGCTCTCTCTCTTTCTCAATTTGGTTAGCTAGCTTCAGATTTTGGTAAGTCACTACTTGCCTTAACTTATGGCAGAATTTGGAGTGTATGTCTGCTCGAAGTGGAAGGTGATAAGTATGCCTATCGATCATTTTATCATGTCAAGTGTATGCTATGTTCTATGTGATAATTATATGTATGTATGAACTTATAGCCTCAATGCAAATGCATGTTAGTATGACTCTTGAATATGGTATGTATTTGAGTATGCGAAGGGTTGAATATGGATTGAAATTATACGATACATTATGCTACATCTTTATGTCATGGAATTATTTAGCCTTAGTGCCACTTGAATTGGTTAGACTTTAATACCACTTGGGTTGGTTCGGCTTTAATGCTGCTTGGCTTCAATGCCACTTGAAATTGATATAATAATGGAAATTCATTATGTTGATGGAAGTTAGTTAAGTACTATTATGTGGGCCTAATTTATCATTGGTTAAATTATTTAATAAGATATTAATTATTTAAAGTAAAAGATCACATGAGTTGGACCAAGGTGTTTATGGGTATGTTCCACTAAGCGATAATAGTGGCTCCGGTGTGTTGTCCCTAAGAGGTGATTCAAACCATTTCATCAGTTAAGAATAATGGCTCAGGAGCATTTTACCCTAAGAGGTGTTGGGTACATTCCACCGGACGATAATAGTGGCTAAGAAAAATTTCACTACTGAAAATTTTCATTTTATTAAAAGATACAGCAGAAGTAAGAAAACAAAACTGTGAATTTCGGAGATATTACCACTGTGATCAATACAAATCCATCCCTCAACCAATCTTGTACTAACCATAAGGCTAAGAAAAATTATCATCAACCATTAATCAATCTTAAAATAAGAGTTCATAGAAGAACTGAAAAGTTCATAATATGAAAATCAGAGTATGCGTAAAAGAATTTATAATCCAAGAGTGCATAATTAAAGTTCCCAAAGGGAAAAAAGGTACAGTACAATAAAAAAAAAAAAGTAAACCAATATAAGGTAAATAAATAGTAAAAGAGAGTCTAGACAAGTCACTCTTGGTCCCTAGGCCAAGCCTAAGCTCAACTCTCAACCCTGCCCGATGCCTCATAAGCATCGATGATGACATCTCCTACATGCACCAATTCAAGAGGGTCCTCTACTTGTGGGAATGAGTAGTACCCATGAAATGGGTGGCCAGTATACTACGTATTGAGCAAGGTAACCATGCTTCTAAGGCCAAACACACAAGGACATATAACACAAGCATGATCATATAGACAACATATAAATAATACAGATAATAAAGGCCGAACTATAGTTCGGATAAACTAATTCTTTAAATCTATGATCAATACTCAATTCACACCATGCTTATTATCAATCCATACAAGTGTGGGAACTCCACTATTATAGCTAGTGAACTGGAAATATATAGGGCAGAATGCTCCTGACCATTATCATTACCTGTGGATCGGTCTCTAGGGCAAAGTGCTCTTGACCACCATTATTTACCGATGGACCAGTCTAGCCCCAACTCTCATGGTGCTTTATTGTAAGTAGATGGCATCTTTCCATGGTTTAACATCATTAGTTTTGGTTTGTTGAGCATGGAATCTCCCACTGTTATAGCGGGTCGGCTGGAAAATATAGGGCAAAATGCTCCTGGCCACTATTATTCATCAATTGATTGGCCTCCAGGGCACCACAGCTCCTGGCCACTATTATTTATCGGTATATCGGTTTAGACCCGGCTCAACAATCTCCTTTTTAAATGGTTAGTATCTTATTCATATCTTATTTGATAAATATATCCACCCTTGACATGCATGTCACAATTCGTTTATTATTATTCTCCTAAGAGGGCCCGTCCCATATCTTGAGACTTCTGCACCTCCTAACATACCCCAATATCCTTTCCTTCTTCCATTTACTCACACTAGAAGCCCAAATCTTAAGTATGTGGGTCAAGGCCCACTATCTTATGCCATCCAAGTCCACTCACTATCTTCCCCTAGTGTTTTCCCTTAGAACCCTAACAAGACCTATGTGGCCCATCCTTCCTCGGTCTCACCCAACCAAAGTCCCTTGATCACCCAACACATCATCTTACTTAGATTCAACCCCAATCATTTCACTTTACACCCCAAATACACATGTGACTATGAAACCCTAATTGACCACTCCAAACCCTATCACCTTTCCTTCCCATGTGTCACCTCTCCATTCCTCACTTGCCATCCTTTCTTTCCCATGACACCCATACTCACCCTATACATGATATTCTTCCACTCTTATCCTATATTCCACTCACCCTCAATTATTTTTATTTTCACAACCTCCTCTAATTAGGGCTTTTCTCTCCAAACCCTATCAAAGTCTCCTATACACCCTTATACCAACTCACGTACTATTTTTTCCTAAGTACTCTAATCACCCAAACAACTCTCCCCTTACCTTACTTACACTCCAAAATAACTTTTCTCATGTAAATATCATCCCCATGCAGACTCCATCCATCTCATGCAAACCCTAAAAATTCCCATACAACTCCTTCCATCCCATGCAAGCCCTAGAAATTCCCATCTAACTCCTTCTATCTTGCTCTTTTATTTTGTCCATATTCTCCTTTATTTTTCCCCTTATGGACCATAAGATAATTAGGTTAATCTCACATCCCTTTTGTCAACTCACTTCCCCCCTTTTCCCTTTTCATCCCTTCACCCCCACATCATATCATTAAACATCCTAGCATGCATGTCCTAAAGGGTCACATTATACAATACCACAAGAACAACATACATATCATTATACACATGCCATAAGAAGGTCACATAAGAATACCTCAACTCACTAAGAGGGAAAAACTAAGGGTTAACTTTCCTCTTACCAAAATTACAATTATTTCCTACCTTACCCTTATCATAGCCTAATATTAGGGTTACTAATATTAATCGTAGTTTTATAGGTAAAACTATGGTTATTATTCTTAAGGTAGCTAACCATATTATTACTAGTCAAAATAGGTCTTAGGAGGTATATAGGTTCATGTTAAAGTGTTTATAGCAATATTTATATTATTAAAGATAATATCTTTGATGTTGCTAGTAATAATAATAATAATAACAATAGTTGTAGCAATAATAATAATAATAATAATAATAATAATAATAATAATAACAACAACAACAAGAACAACAGTAAGGGCCCTAATAATCATAATAATAGTAACTTAAGTGATAATATGGTCAAGTATAATAATAGTGATAGTGTTAATAATAATAATAATGATGATGATG
This sequence comes from Tamarix chinensis, assembly GCA_030549775.1. NCBI lineage: Eukaryota > Viridiplantae > Streptophyta > Magnoliopsida > Caryophyllales > Tamaricaceae > Tamarix > Tamarix chinensis. Next base: position 27,894,989 of record CM060175.1, read on the forward strand.
ATGATGATGATAAGAATAATATTAATAACAATAATAGTCAAAATGGTAAATAATAATAACAGGGTTTGAATATTTACAATAGTAATAAAAGTAATAATATGCCAAAGTTAGTAATAATATTAATATTAATATTAATATCAATGATAATGATAATAATAACGATAATAATGATAATAAAAATAATGATAATCATAATACTAATAAAAATAAGGTTTCGACCATTAATAATAATAGTAGTATTAATACTCTAAAGTTATATTTAATAATAATAATGATAAGAATATTAATAATGATAATAATAATAATAATAATAATATTGATAATAACAATAATATTAAGAATAATAATATTAATACTAATAAAAAAATATAACATTGATATAAATAGGATTTAAGGGTTATGGGGGTTAGGGTACCACCTAGGGATGGTGACCAGGTAGCACCGGCAATGACGACGACGACAGAGGGAGAAGAGGATGTGGAAAGGTGGTTGGTTAGGATAGAAGAGGGAAATTGAGAGGGTGATTGAGGTTGTGGTGGGTGCCCTAGGTTGAGAGGGCTGGAATGGGGGTGGTGGTGCAGCCAAAGGGACGGCATAAGCAACGGTGGGTGCGGTGGCCGAAGGTGGTGGAGAGGGAGGAAGGGAGAAGGAGAGGAGGCAAGGAGAAAGGAAGATAGGGGAGGTATAGGAGGTATTGCTAGTGGTTTTAGGGGGTAGGGGAGTGGTGGTTGTGGTAGGAACTGCGCCAGATGGAGGTGTGAAGGGTGGCAGTGGGTGAGAAGAGGTTGGTCGAATAACAAACTCTACACGGCCAATGTGGCTCGTGTAGGAAGAATCGAGGGTGGTAGGTAGTATAGTTCAGTGGAGGGAGGTTTGGGTGGCAGTGCTGGGCGGCGGTGATGGGGTGGACATCTGAATAGGCAGCGATGCAACAAAGGGAGGAAATTTTTGGGAGGGGAAAAAAGACTGAATGAGGTAGTTGAGGGCTATTTATAGGCCATTGAAGGGGGAAACAATAGAGGGGGAATAGGGGAAGAGAGTGGCATATGTGGTAGGTCACCGGCCGGCAGCGCATGGCTAGTATAGGCTTGAAAAGTTGCAGGTCCTTTCTGGTCAGGAAAGGAGAAAGGAAGGGGGAGAGGGGCATGCGTGAGGAGAGAGAGGAGAGCTGATTGGGTCAAGTAAGGAGAGGAATTAACGGGGAAGAGAGGGGGTGTGGTAGGCCTGCGTGCAGTGTTGTAGAGGCCCATGCCTGCAGGGGGAAGGAGCGGGGAAAAAGAAGGGATGGGGAAGGCAAAGAAAGAAGAAAGGAGTGGACTAGCTGGCCTAGGGGAAAAAGAAAGAAAGAAAAATATGAGAGGACCGGGCGATTGGCGACAAGAGGGGAAAAAGAAAGGGAAGGCGAGTGTTGGGCCGCGCGAGAGAGAAGGGGGTCTAAGCTGCAATGGTGGGCTAGCCGAGATAGAGGGAGGAAGGAAAAAAAAAGGAAAAGGAGAAAGGAGAGGAAGGAAGAAAAAAAGGAAAAGGAAGGGAAAAAAGGAAAAAGGAAAAAGGGGAAAAGGAAAATAGATGGGTTGGGGTATTTAGAATATTTTAGTATTTTTGAATATTTAAAAATAATAATATTTTAATAAAATAATAAATAAATTCCCTTTTTAGATTAATTTAGGATATTTTGAATAATTTTTCCTTAATTCCATTTTAATTAGCAAAATACCCTAATTTTTTTCTAATTAAATTATTTATTATTTTCCTCTTGATTTTGCCTTAATTTATTCCTCTTATTTTAATAAAATAATTTATTTAATTAATTTATCTAATAAATCCTTATTTTACCATAACTCCCTACATTAGGGTTTTTGGGGTATTTCAAATTGAGCATTAGTATTGTAAGGTAGACATTACCATACCTTAGTACTGGACCTGTATTGATACTACCAGGTTGAATGGGTCCTGCGACAATCCATTGATGGTGGGGAGTAAACCTCTTGTGCAATTTTGAGATCGGATATTATTTTTAGGTTGAAGGCTTGGCTTGAGAAAGTAGGCAATCAAGAATTTGATCTATTAGTATTTGTTTTGTTTAACCATATTTATGTTTTTAAGTTTCAAGTGTTTTTTTTTAATTTCAAGGGTGTTGTAATTAAATTTTAATTTTTCATACTCTGATGAGCTTTTAAAATCCAGGTTGATTTCACGGGTTCCACTGATTTATTCAACTATGATTTTATTTAGTGAAATTGTTCACTTACCATCTAACTATGGATATGTCATTGTCGGAGTTTATCCTCACGGCATAGATGTTGTTTGAATTTTTGTTAGACACGTTTTAACATTACATCTAGTATGAGATGAATGGTGGACATTTATCTTATATTTGATATGGCGGTAACATTCTCCAAATTCTATTTTAGCTTCTGCATTATTCTTTTAACCAAAATTTTTTAGGAGTGGAATTTTGGGGCTATTATAGTAACACCTTAAATTTATCACGTAAAAATTTTATTTTTCGGAAGAACTAATTACTAAATTAATGGGTGTTACCACCACACTTAATATAAGTTTAGTTCCCTTATTTTTTTATACTAAGTTATGAGGCTAAAACAAATCATAACCATAATAAAACACCTAAAATGAGAGATAATGCATAAATATGAGTTACAAATAATATACTATATACAACAATGGAAATTAAAATGCACTAAGGGAGATAAGAGTCCAAAGAAAAAGCAATTATATCGAAATAGGTATCCGAAAGTGCAACACCAGCTTATCTTAATTCTTATACCTAAAATCCCATTCCAAAAATGGGATCTCTTTCTAAGGGGCTCTAGTTATCTTTGCCTCTATTGTAAGCCTCAAACCACTCCATTCCCATCACAAAATCATATGCAAAAGTAGTATCATTATTCCTTCCTCATACTAAACAAATTACAATACCTCACAAGAGGTAGCATATCCACATTGCATATAGCCACACAAAATCTAAAAATCATACTCAAGCACAAAGTACGTATCATAACCACATGCAATAATTATAGGATAATGTATATAACATCAATTCTTAAGCTCAATAATACAACATACTACTCTACTTTGGATCATCTCAAGGTATAACAGAGATATCCGATTAATCTAATAAATTCCAAATACCAAGGTAGGACACTACAACGACTACCAAATCCACAATTTCAAATCAATTCCAATTACAAAAGGTAGGTTATTGAGATAACTACCAAGCGAATAAATCCACATCAATTTTCTTATACAATAGTTACTTCCATTTTTAATTACTCGAGGGGATATAATAAATCTAAGGATACTGATGTAGACTTGGTCATACTAGCACCTGAAGCTGACACAATACCCTTATTCTAAAACCCAATGACATAGTGTTACACCTAGTCATATTGGAACATAAAGGAAATATAGTATTCTCCAACCTTTTTCACCTAATACTTTAATATCGATACCACCTATAGGACCCCTCTGTCACTTATAGACTAGAGTAGGGCCTTACTAGGGCACAACGACCATTTAATGAACTAACTCAAATGAGGGATAACACCTTGTCTCTAGGGTAGCTAATCCTAGAGAGAAACCAAATTCCAACTCAAGGCCTTTCACTTGAATTATTAATATTTTATAAGGTGATCACAAATATATCTGATTTATGTCAAAGCCAAATTCAACACTAAAATAATCCTATGAAAAGTATAAGTCTATCTTAATGTCCAATTATTCACAAAAGGTGCATTATGTCAAGAATTACCAAAATGCTCTTAAAAACCTTATTTTGCAAAATTATTCATTTTCATACCAAACATTATTATTATGAGAATTTTGTTATGAAAAGGCTAACAGAAAATAATTTATATTATTTTAGCACGTAGGTAATTGTTGTGATCTAGTGATTGAGTGTATTTTCTATTTTTCATGTATTTATTAAGTTGTGACCACAAATCCTAATCACGTGTTTCTCACATGTCACATATTTCAACATAGTACATCACTTATTAGGGCAATTAACATCATAATGCATGTAGAGAAATATTTCTAACTCTATAACGTGTGAATAATCATTATTGTATTCTAACCTTAATCATACTTTCATATTCCTTACCATTTAAAAAAACCCTAGATACCATGCATTATCAATCATAAGATATTTATCATGACATTTAAGTCATAACTTGACAAGGATAAAAACCATAACAAAACCCTAGCTATGCATACGTAAATCAGATATCGTATTCCTCATGCATATAACTTAACTCACAATAATTATATGTACAATTATTAACATGTTATCATTTTATTATGCATGTCATAATACTTGAAAAATATAAAACCCTATCATGATTCTAGGTTTAAATAGTCCTAGCATGCTTGCATATGAATTCTACCATTTCATGAGTGATTGGATTTATCAAAATCCAAGCTTACACAAAAAAGGTACAAAAATTATCTCTCCAAGATCCTCAAGGATTACTTAAAAAAGTAATACCCCACAATAATTATATTAGCATATAAAATAGTATAACAATAACTAAAATTAATATAAATCCACTTGGGGAAAATTTTTAGCAACTAACTAGGAAAACAAAGAACAACAACGCAATAATTCAAATCATGAAACAAAAGGAGGAAGTAATAGGTGGAAATGGGTGCAGGAGGAAGGTAAGCAATGACTTGGTTGGTCATTGCTAGGGAGAATGACAAGTAGAAATAGATGAATCTAAGGAGGGAGGTTGTGGAGGGTTTTGATGTCGTAGGATGGAGGGGACCATCACAAATGGTTGAAGTAAGGGAAGGGATGGCTTTGGTTCTTTTGGTCAAAGGTGAAGGGGGTGACCTGTGGGTTTGGGCGAGGGAGTTGGGGTGTTTTCGATGATGTTGTGCATTAGTTAGGTTGTGGTTTTGGAAAGAGTGACTGAAGGTGAGGGTGAGGGACCGATGGAAGTGACAGGAGCTAAGGAAATGTGGCCTGTGGTGGTGTATGTTGTGGATAAAAGATGGTGAAAAAAATAAATAAGAGAATGATGGATGACAAGGTTTCTCTTGCTTGAGAAAGCTGGGGAGGAAGGAGAGGAGAATACATATTTTGTTTGGGAATAATGCACAACATAAAGAAAGAATAACAAAGAGAGGAGGAAGAGTTTAAGAATATGATGGCGTGAAGGGAATAGTTGAGCAAAATAAGGGAAAGGAAACATGGAAGAAAGGGAGGTATGGAGTAAAATACATTGGGAAGAAAGATGAGGGAAATGACCAAGATATTAGTAGGTTAGGGCCATAGTTTAGTATAGAGTAGAGGTAAATTTTTCTTAGGAATATTAACTAGGGCAAAACATCTGAATACAGGGAGTAGGATTAAAGGGTAATGGTTAGGGTCCAAAATAGGATAAAAGTTTAATAGCCTAAATTCTATCATATCTTAACCTCGTTAAATTTATATTTAACATTTCATAATAATAATAATAATACACATATCAATAATATATTTAATACAAAACACCCTACATTAATTTTTATAATTAATACATATAATTATAGGTTTATAATTAGTGTTTTAAAAAATGGGATATTATAGGGAAAAAATAAGGAAAAGAGATATGAAGGTTATTTATAACCAATGGATTGGTCAAGGAACAATTGAGGTAGGATAAAAAGTCAAAAATCCTAATTTTATCATTCAAATTTAGGCCGAATGGGTGGATTTATCAAGAATAGGTTGACTTCCATTCTAGAGATCAAATGGTGATTTTCTAGAGAATATAAGTTGGTTTATTCAACTAAATGATCAAACGTAAGGAATAAAATGGTAGATCAATATGGGAAACAAATATCCTAATTGTTTAGTGAGAGGTCATCTCCCCCTCTTCTGTCAAAATCAGACCTTTGAATTTACACAAGGAAAAATTAAGGATTACTCAAGAACAACTCAGAGTTGGATTAATAAGATTTCATTTTGATGAAAGAAAATTTCTTGAAAAGTAAGCTTTGAAAAGCACTTAGCCTGACAAGCCAATCAATTAGTTTGGTCAAACTAATCAACTATTATAGAGATCAATCGATTGGTTCCCCAAACTAGTCAATTGGTCTCGTTGAACCAAACTCAAGTTGAAAATGATAGACCAATCAATTGGTTCATAAAACCAATGGATTGATATACCAAGAAAACTCATTTTACTCAATTTTTTCATACTTTTCCAATTCCTTATTAAATCAAACCCAAACTATAGTTCCAAATCAAGATCAAACATCATCCCAATTTCATTAAATATAAAAATTTCCATCTAATAAATATTGAAAATATGGTTCATTACTCATTCGTCCCATTTTACCTTGCGTTAGGCATGTGTTAGGTGATTATCACACATCTCCCATGTTTGATGTATCAATGGCATCCCTAATTTTGTTTTGTTACATTTTCTCATTATCTTCAAAATGAAACTTTTTGGTTTTAAAGATTGGGGATATTACAAAAGATATCATTACCTAAAATTATTTGAACTAAAATTATCTAATGCTAACCTGATCCGACCTAAGTAGATTAAACCACATAAGATTATCTAGATCCAATCCAAAAAAGATAAATAATTTGAATCGATCTAGACCTAAACTACCACTATCCCAATATGATAGTCATCCCACCTTTGATGTAGGATCAAATGCTCAAGACTTGGCATTTATTATTATGGAACCAATTTTTCTTCATTTAGAAAGGAACTCTCACAAAATTAAATGCAATTGGATGGTTACGTTGTTAGTTATAGATGGAATGTACCATACAAGCTACTAGGCGTATGTGGTGTGTACATGGCATGCATGGAGGGCATGGCTACGTACATGGGGGAAATTAAAGGCATCTTGGATGTGGATATTAGTTGGGTTAGTTAATTAATTAATTAAGTAGTTGAGTTAAAGATTAGGTAGAGAATAAAGTAGCATAAATTTGTCTTTTGAAGAATATTCTATCTTCAAATATCTTTTAGCTAGTAGATGGTAATAACTTGTAAAAAGTAATCAATGTCCTTGGCTATATAAGCCATAGAACACATGTTGAAGAGGAGGACTGAACTGAATTGGAATGAAACATTACAAGTATTGCTTTATTGAATTTTGTGTAAGTTCATTTTAATTTTAATAGAATCCGTATGAAAGATTAATCTTGAAACCCATAATCTTTTTGTTTGTGTAAATTAAAAATTAAGTACTATATTTCTAAACTCCATAATCCACGCCATTCCCTGCCATAATCCTCACCCCTAATTCATCCAAATCAAAACCCTAACCCTAACCCCTGCCTTACTTTGTAATTCGAAACCCTAACCCTATGCGACACCAAACCCCAACCCTAACATTAACCCACAAAACCTCCTATCTTCAAACCCTAATGGCCAAATCATCATCATCATCCCATCATTGCCAAATCATCATCATCGAATCATCATCACCATCTTCGAATCATCCTCATAATTATCTCTCCACAACCGAATATCTTCATCTACAATTCACTACCTTCGAGTCTTCATCTTCCTAATTCCAACATAATCAAGCCATAGGTTTACATATTTGATAATTCTATATTTCCACACACATCAATCTTCATGATTGTAAGTCAACCAAATAAGAGTAAAAATTCCTTTGATGGGATGCCATCCACTTTTAATTCCAAACCTTCAATTTAGTGTTTCCAAACACACTCTAATAGTGTTGTCATTAGAGGTGTTGATGCATTGAATATCTAATAAATTTTTATTTATTTATTTAGATACAAATTTTCCATTGGAATCATAAATAGTTTGCTAGATATCCAAAATTTTTGATCAAATAAAAAATAAAAAATATTGGCCATAAATTACAAGATAAATAAATAATAAATCAATCTAATTTGAATCAATATTTGTCTAGCAACAAATTAAAATAATAATACAATGTGATAATGATATGATTCACTTAAATAATACAATATCTAACTAAAAAATTAAATTCATGATAGTTAAATTTATATAGAAAAATTCAGAGAACATAAAATATTCTAATAATAAATAAAATAATAAAAATTAAAATTCACAAAGACATATAATTTGAAAATAACTTATTCATATATATACACTTATGATTATATACAATATGATTCTTATGTGAGATATATAAATTTTAACATATGCGTATAATTTATTATATTGGAGTAAGTCAAGTTTTAAATTGATTTCCAATGTGGGATCACAAGCCCCGGTTAATTAATATAAAGACAACGGAGGTGTCGTTTCTTTTAAAAGCAGTTAGTACTCAAAATCGAGAGCGTGGGTGGAGCACAAGAGGAGAGGGCATAATGGGCTGGGCAATCGCTCTTCATGGTGGCGCTGGCGATATCCCCTTGAATCTTCCGCCGGAGAAGCGACAACCGCGCGAAATTGGCCTCCGCCATTGCCTCGAGATCGGCGTCCAAGCTCTGAGGGCCAATAAATTATCCTTGGATGTCGTTGAACTTGTGGTATTTTCTATTTGTGAACCAATTTTTATGATTATTTGTTTCAAATTCTTTATATTTTATTGAATTCTTAAGTTAAATTACCGGAAGTGCTGTCTGCTCATATCTATAACAAATTAAAAAGACAGAGTAACAAGTTGTGGATGTTATAGTGGGTATTATAATGCGGCCTTTTAGTTTGCCGATCCAGCTCTTATCCCGAACTTAGATGCCTGGGCAGACTTCGTCCAAAAGCTTTTTGGGAAAAGCTTTATTTTTGCTGAGCAACTGTTAAGAAATAACTGAAATGCGAGTAGAAGACTATTTAGTTTTATTAAGTGTTGGTTTTTTACCATGGAAAAAAATGAGTGTACAATTCATCCACTACTCAATGTTTCTCTGTGATATTGTGTTCAACTTCTTTTTATTTTTAGGTTGAACTAAAATTACCGTTAGTATTCATCCACAATTCAGTAGAAGTATAGGGGCACTGTCCCGGGCTTCCATCTTTTTACTAGGTCAAGGAGCTCAGGTACTGGTCTTTTGCGGATGATAAACCTGTTAATATCTCCGAAATCAAGACATTGTTACCCGAGGTCATCTTAGTACGAAATGGTAATTCTTTGGCAGCATTGGATGATGAGTTACTATATGGAACAATATTTATTAGCTGGAAACCTTTATTTCATCGTTGATGTTGTGCTCCTTGATTCAATCGGGAGTTTGTTGTCAATATATATATAGTCTCTGATATCTGCTGAAGGAGAAAGTGGTAGGAATGCCTGATTATTTTATTTCTGTGAACAAGTTTGACCCATCTTATACTGCACCAGTACAAAGAGGTATTTATGTATACTAAGGGCATGTTTGGTATGGGGGTAATAGGGGTCGAAAATTTTCCCCTCTATTTTATACCTCTTATATTAAGTATTTAATAATAATAAATATATTTTTAATGAAATACCCATTTTAGATTAAATTAAGATCTCAAATGGGTATTTATTAGAATAAAAATATTTAATTTTAAATAAATTATATAAGATATATAAAATATGGGGGTAATTTTTCCACCCCTATTACCCCCATACCAAACGAGCACTAAGAGGGATAAAATTCAAAGATAAAAGAGTATTTAAAAAAAAAAAATAAAGATAATAACTGAATACTAAAAAAGTAGTTTTTCCTCCTAATATATATATATATATATTATTTTTTTTTTGATATCCATCCCTATCTTTAAGTCCTACATGATTCTTTTTGGAGAGAACTTGACTCTGAAGAGTTTGACTGCAGATGTTTCTCCATACATGCTGTCTCAATCTCTTTAAGCTCATCCTCACTGATCCAAGTAGCTTCAATTTCTGGATGACCCTTCCATTGAATGGGATAGTATTAAAATCCACCATATAAAAGAGCTAGATGCCCAACTAGGAGGCTCGAAGGTGCCTTAATCAAGTAATAAATCCTCCTAAATCATGTAAATATGCATTATGTACAAGTTTCTTCTTGATGGGGAAAGGGCCAATAGCACAGGCATGAAGTTTCTTTGATGGCCTTTCAATTAAATGCTCTGGTCATGTGCAAAGCATACCCTAGTTACCGAAATCAATTCGTTGATGTGCGATGTGCATAAGGGGATGTTTTTTCTTATAAAATGTCACATTGTAACCAGCTTCTTTGGCATCACCCATACTAAATATTGCTCCCTTTATCTCTGTCAATGTTAGATCTGATGTTAATTGTCGTCCTTGTGCTCAATTTAGTACCGGACCTTGTTGGAATATTAGAGGATTCACCAAACTGAGTCAGGGGTCTGTGTGCCAAGGAGTTACTTGTAGAACCCTGCACCTCGCTTCCTTTATCCTGCTAATCAGTTAGTCTACAATTGTTACTGTCATACGTCACATGTATAGTGTGACTGTAACACCCCCAAATTTACTACTGAAAAATTTCGTTAAATTTAAAGAAGTTTAGCGGAAGCAAGCAATAAAATTGTAAATCCGGGGATATTACCGCCACACTTAGTACCAGATCGATTCATACCTACCAACCCGATACTAAGTGCTAAGGCTAAAAAGAATAGAATTAGAACAAATCATATCTAAGGCATAAGTTTTACAAAATCAGAGTGCGAAGGTCAAAAGTTATATTCCGAAATACAACTTAAAAGTCCATACATCAGAGTACTTAAAATAACGGAGTAACAAGTACGATAAAACCCTTGAAAATTTAAGTACAGCACTTATGACTTCCAAGACGAATACGATTACACAAAACAACTTCCGAAGGGTAATTATCCGGACCACTTACTCACTCAAGTCAAACCTTCCACCCCAATTTAGCAACCGATCAAAACCTGCATCAAAGGTCTGCTCCCCACCATTGGTGGATCATCACAGGACCCATTCAACCAGTGTAGTATCAGTACGGGTCCAGTACTGAGTAAGGGCGTAGGTTCTCTAAGGCCCACACACAAAGATACATAACATAGCAGACATAGCATAGATACGTAGATAGAATGCGATAACACATATTAACAGCACCAGCTATGAGCCAGATATCACTTTTTCTTTTATCAGATCTCTGATTATAATCGATCATCGTCTTATCCAAACCATGTGAGTGCGGGAACCCCACTATTATAGCCGGTGGAACGGTCGCGAGGGCCATGCCCTGCCACTATTATAGCCGGTGGAACGGTCGCGAGGGTAAGATACCCTGCCACTATTATAGCCGGTGGACCGGTCTGGCTCCGACTCACAAGGTATTCAACTGTAACCATTTATATCTTTCCCATGACTTATCACTTTTATGTTTAGTTTGTTGAGCACGAAATCCCCCACTATTATAGCCGGTGGAACGGTCGCGAGGGCTTATGCCCTGCCACTATTATAGCCGGTGGAACGGTCGCGAGGGTAAAATACCCTGCCACTATTATAGCCGGTGGACCGGTCTGGGTTCGGCTCAACATCTTTCTCTGTAAGTCGTTAGTGTCTTAAAGTATCTTATTCGAGGGCATATCTTTGTCATGCATGGCCAGAGTTCTCAACACATCACATCAAAACTGACGACATAATCGTACTATCACATGTTAAAACATAAGTACACCCACGAAAAAACAAGACTAGCTGGTCTTATATACACTCTCAGCACGCGACATTACCCACCAAGTAAGATAACGACATTTAGAATACAACACAGCATTCATATAAGGCATCCACAGCACATAGGACACAGGTCGCACATCCAATCTTATCTATACCCTCACTCGGTTTAGGTCACCGAGCTGTCTCCTACGCTTATATTAAGCTACTAACACCCTGTGTATTTAGCATACTTCTCGCATCGAAAACCCAAATCATGACCCTCAACTCAACTCCCCCACATACTTCACTCTTCCCCATAAATTCTTATTATTTCCTTTTTTTTTCTCCACCTCCTCAAATTAGGGTTTCCATCCCAAACCCTAGTCGGTCCCTATGTACCCTTATTTTATCCCACGTACTATTTTTCACTTCGAGCCTCCAATACTCCCAAACAACTTTCCGTTACCTTCCCCACGCCCCAAAAGTAACTTTCCATACGTAAGGTTCGCCCCCATGCGGACCTTAACCACCCCATGCAAACCCTAACACTTCCACCATGCCAACTCTATCATTCCCATGCAAACCCTAGTGTTCCCCAGGTAACTTTACTTTCTTCTACTCTCCTATTTATTAAATCCCCCCTTTTCCCATTCATTCATTAATCATAACTTGCCTAGGTCATTCTTACCTGCGTTAGCCAACATACTTCCCTTTGGTTTTCCTATTTGCTTATTTTTCTCTTTCAAAGCCCCCACTCCACAACTCCTCATCAAAACATTCTAACGTGCATGTCACATCACACCATATCATCCTTGTATCATGCCATACTAGTACATATAAGCCAGAGTACGGAAACGTACCTCGGTTCCATGTTGCGCTACACGGTAGAACAGATAACATACACGTAATGTAGCATATAAACCACACGAGGCATCCAAGGCAAATAAAACATGTAATACACACAAGCGGCCTTAGTTACGTCCTTACCTAAATCGGCGCCGGGCTTGGAGCACGCTCCTATACCTCCGGTGGTTTGACCCGGTTTACCTATAAGAGGGAATACTTAGGGTTAATCTCCCTCTACCAGAATTATCAAAATTCCCATCTTACCCCTATTATGGCCTAATACCAAGGCTAATATTAATGATGGGGTTTATAAATAAAGGGGTAGGTTATTACTACTCTTACGATAGCTTAAACGGATTATCACTAATTAAAGTAGGTTTTAGCAAAATTCAGCGTATTAGGGTGAGGGTTTCGATATTATTAATAATATTTGCTAATAATACTAACAATAGTAAGAAGACTACTTATAATAATAATACTCATAATAAGAATAATAAAGGCTATAATGATAATGACGATGATAATAATAATTGAAATCACACTGGCATTAGTGATAGTAATATTATCGATAATGATAAAATACTAACATAACCATAACCATTTAGATGACAATATCGATAATGATGATGATGATATTAATAATAATAATAATAATAATAATAATAATAATAATAATATTAATAAATACTATAATAATATTAATAACAACAACGATAATAATAATAATAATAATAATAATAATAATAATAATAGTAATAACACAAAGGATGGTAAGAGTACTAGAAATAATATTAATAGGGATAATAGCGATAATAATATTAGTGAGAAAAGTAAACATAATAACACTAGTATTAATCATAGTAAAAATAGTAGTGATGATAGCAATAATGATAGTAACAATAATAACAATAATGAAAATAACAATAATAAGAATAACAATAATAATAATCACAATAATAGTAATAATACAATAGTTGTGGCAATACTAAGCATAACAAAAATACTAAGGTAGTAATATTAAACTATAACGTTAAGGATAATAACGATGGTAATAATCAATAAATTAATAAATGCGTTAAGTACAACAACAACAACAAGATAATAACAAGGATAATAATAATAATATAATAATAAGGATAGTAACGATAATAATAATAATAATAGTAATAATAATAATACTAACAACTATAATAGTAATGTGGATAATAATAAAAATAGTAAGGATAATAATAATAATGACAATAATAGTACTAATGATAGTAATACTGATAATAATAACAATAATAACACTAATAGTAAAATAATAACAATGATAATAATAATAGTAATAATAGTGATAATAATAATACTAATAGTAACAATAATAATAATAACAGTACTAATAATAATAATAATAACACTAATGATGATAATAATAATAATAATAATAATAATAATAATAATAATAACAACATAGCCATAAGAATAGTAACAGTAACGATAATGATAATAATAATAAAAACAATAATAATAGTAGTAATAATGATAGTAATGCTCATAATAATATAAATAATAATAATAACACTAATAATAATAATAATAGTAATAATAATCATAATAATAATAATAATAATAATAATAATAATAAGGGTGGTAGTATTAGTAATAATAATAATATTAGTAATAATAATGATAATGTTAATATTAATCATAATAATACTAATAATAGTAGTTAATAATATTAAACCACTAATCACTTTTATTTATTTATTTATTTATTCATTATTATTATTTACTTATGTTATTTATTTATTTATTTATTTATTTTTAAGACTTAGGGTTCAGGGTGTTGGCAACTTGACAGAGGTGGTGGCGGCGGCGGCGGCGGCGGCGGCAGCAGCGGCGGCGGCGGCGGTGGAGGAAGGGAGAGAGGGGAAAATGGAGGTGGAGGCTAGGGAAGGGGAAGCTAGGGGAAATGGGAGGTAAAGGGTGGTAGAGTAGGAACCGCTGGTTGTTTTGGGGGGTAGTGGCGGTGCTGTGGGCGGCGACACAGCCGGTGGCGGCGGCACGAAGGTGGCACAGGGGGGGTCGAGGGCTATTCGGGAGGGTAATTTCGCACGGCCAAGGCGGCGCGTGCGGGGCAAGGCAAGGAGGCTAAGGTGGTCGGTTGTGTAGAGGGCAGTGCAGGAAGGATCGTGGTGGTGCGGGCAGGCGGCAACGGTGGCCGAAGGCGGAGGAACGGGCGACTAAAGGTGGGGCGGTGTGTGGCGCTGAGTTTCTGGGTTCCAAATTTCGAACCCGATTCAGGCTATCTTCGGGGCTATTTATAGGCCAAACGGAACTTGAAAACGACAAGGATGCGAGAGTGGGTCGGAGGTTAGGTGGATGCGTGTCCGGCGAGGCTGACCGGTGCAGGTCTGCAGTTGCAGACTGAGACTCGCCGGGGAGAGAGAGACAGAGAGAGAGAGGTTTCGTGCGGGAAAAATAAACAGATCGATTAGTCCAATCTATAGGGGAGACAACGAGGATGAACAGGGCGAAAAGACGGGAGAAATGGCTGTGGTTGCAGGCTTTCCTTCCCAGCCATGGCTTTCGTGTTGCAGGCGGTGAAGGAGGAAGATGACGCGGGTGGAAGAGAAAGAAGGCTGGACCGGCGGTCCAGCGGAAAAGAAAAGAAAGGAGGAAACGGGGCGGGCCGAACCGGCCGGGGAAAAAAAAGAAGAGGGGCGCAGGAGGGGAACGGGCCGCGAGGGGGGGAGAAAGGGTGCTGGGCCTGGCAGGCCGGCCCAGGCCAGGGGAAAATAAGGGGGAGAAGGGGACGAAAGAAAAAGGAAAAATAAAAAAGGAGGGAGAAAAAGGAAAAAGGGAAAAAGGAAAAAGGGGGAAAATTAGGGGTTGGCTTAATTAGTATAATTTGGGTAAGTTGGGGTATTTAATAAAATATAATTATCAAAACAATAATTAAATTCTATTTTTAGGTTAATTTAGGGGTTTATGGAAAAATCTTCTTAAATTCCATTTTAATTAACAAAACACTTAAATTTTTCTCTAATTAAATTATTTGTAAATTTTATATTAATTTGAACTATTTTATCCTTCCTATTTTTAATAAATTAATGTATTTAATAAATTTCTAAAATAAAAACCTTAATTAACTTAAAATACCACAATTCCTCCTATTTACACACTTATAAATTCCTTCTTGATTTATTCTAATTAATTCCCATTTATTTCACTAAAAGTAGTTTACTTTAATTAATTTCCTAATAATTCCCTATTCAGCCAGGATTTCCTAAATTAGGGTTTTTGGGGTATTTCAGTGACACCTTCTCCTTTCTTTTATTTATTTATTGAAGAGTTTTTTGTTACCATCTCCAAGCTTTACATAATTGCATTTTGCTGGAAAAACTTATCTTCAATCTTGACTGTCTTCCACCAATTTTGTCTGAGTTCGATCTCTAGCCTACATAAAACTGTGTCTTCAGGTGTTCTTGACAGTACTTCCTGTACTGCTTTCCATCTTGCTTTGGTCTACTTAAGCTGTAACATTGCCAAACTAGGTGGCATTAAACTGTTTTAATTGTGGTTTCAGTCGCTTCAGCTTGGTCAATAGTTGGTGTTGCGGAGACAATACTCACAGTGATGCAAGAGCATCTCAAGACACTCAAAATCCTGAAGCAAGTGAAGAATTGACATTCTTGGTTATGGAGCCAATCATTCTAGAAGTTCTTGAAAGTGTTCTACAAAACCACAAAACAAAACCATAGCATGTTCTTGGAAGATTCTTGCAAGGGTGTAACATTCTTGTAAGCTGAATATTAAAATGTGAAGACATGCAAAGACATGGTTGTTACAAGGAGTGAAAACAACAATGATCAGCTATGTGCACACCAACAACAAGCTGAACTACTCAAGACAAGTTTAAGTCAAAGTTTGTTAAGTTTTTAGAGTTTTTTATAACAAACATAGTTGTTATTTCATGTAACTAGAGTTTTTATTTTTATTTTTTGTAGCTGATTATTGTTATTATCATATATCAAAAATCAGCATTGATTAAGGCATGGAGGCATGGTTATAGTTTGTTACAGCTAGCTTAGGTTGTAGAAATTAGTTGTGTAAGTTACAATTTTGTTGGCCTATATAAGTACCAAAGATGTGCTGAATTTGAATTTCGATAAAGATAAGCCTATTGTTTTTCTCTCTTTGTGAGTGTTCCATCAATCATATTTGTGAGATTGGATATCTACTAGTGAGATATACTTTGCATTTTTCTCTTTAGGATCCTTTGATTTGCATAAATTGTCATCTTTGTGAGACTTAGCCTTTTGTTGTAGTCTACCATAACCAAAATTAATATTCATCTACTCATCTTCGTGAGTCTTGAAATGTTTAAATGTCCCATATTCCATTCTATCCATCTACATCCACATCATTTTTGGTATAAGTATCAGAGCCAAGTTTTTTTTAATGGTTTTCCCCTCATTGAAAACAAGCCCATGATTCTCTCATTCAAATATCCCTAATTCATCTTCAATCAAGATCAAGCAAGAACTCATCAAGAATTCATCCTCTTTGAAGATCTTCATCCTACCTTGAAGAATACTAGATCATATGCACTATTTTGGAAGGGTTAAATGTGTTACTCCTACAAAACACACCATGTTTATGGCTAGTGAGGAAATGATTAAGTCTCATCTTGAGACCATTCAACAACAAAAAGTTGAAATTCTATTCCAAACACCAAGACAATAGAGAAACTTGAGCACCACTTTATCAAATGCAAACACAAGTTTCAAATCAAATGGAAGATGATAGGGTGGAAGGTATGGTTTGAATGGTGGTGCAAACAAGAGGAGGGAATGCTAATGCAAGACTGTAATATGCCGAAGACATTGAAGGAAATTGCATGCATAGGATCAATTAAGACATCACTATGAAGATGGTAAAGGTATTAAACTTGACTTACCAGAATTTGATGGTACTTTAGATCCAGAATGTTTTCTTGAATAATTACACAATATAGAAGCTATGTTTGAATTTAAAGAATATGATGATGAAAAGAAATGCAAATTAGCAACTCTCAAATTTAAGAAGTTAGTAGGAATATGGTATGACAATCTTAAGAGATTAGGGGAAAGGAAAGGAAAGACCAAGATTAAGTCTTGGGAGAAATTAAAAAAGTACTTAAGAAGGAAATTTGTGCCTAGAGAGTATAGAAAAGGAAAATTTCATTAAAATGAATACTCTCAAGCAAGATTTTCTTGATGTTGAGGAGTATGCATATAATTTTGAGAACCTTTCTCATATTTATGATGTTCAAGAAAATGAAGAACAAAGGTGTGTTAGGTTTCTTGGAGTCTTTAATATAATAATGAGAACATGTATGATTCACTTGATGATTTGGTAAAGCTGTCCGTGAAGTTTGAAAAAACAACTCAACACACCAAACTTTGCTTTTCATCCTCTCTTGAGAAGAGATCATCATTTGAATGCAACTTCATCATTTGAGAAGAAATCAGAACTAAGCTACCTAAGAAGAGAAGGCTAAGAATAAGGTTGGAGAAATTACAAACAAGCAAGTGTTGCGGGTATGGATTGTAATACCCCTATTTTTCACTATACAAAATTTCATTTAAAAAACATTATGGAAGCGGAAATATAGGATAACCTTATGAAAAATAGGGTGCTAAGTGCTAACGCTGCATCTAACACAAGATAGGTGCCTCACCGCCTACCTCACATTAGACATAAGATTAAGTATCCAATCAACCAAACACAAAGGAAAACTAGAAAGCGTAAAAAAACCTTAAAGGTATGAAAGTCAAGGTGTATAATCCAAGGCTATGTAAGCTTGGAAATCTGTACAAAAGTTACACTAGAAGAAAATGTTAACCAGTGGAAATCCATTACAAGGAAGTATGCCTTTGTCACTCTAGGACCACAAAGGAAAGTTTCCGAGAATGCCTAAGCTCAAACAATCCAACTATGCTAAAAAAGAGGATTAACCACTCATTGTTCATGCTTAGGAAACTTGCACAAGACCTTGTATTCGTGGGATTACAACAACCACCCCATTAGTATATATACACACTGAGCAACCTAATCTATTGCTATTGTAGATTAAGGTATAGGCAAGATCCACACAACATACTCATGGTACGATGTACTAAAATAAACATGTAATACTCCTACTATGTTATTCACGTACTATTGCATGTGGTCATACTGGACACACGTTGATCTATAAGCATGCTTAATCATCATCATACCGGAATATAGGATATACATGTTATATTATACATATTGTGTTCTTAAGGAAACATGGATCACTTTGATTATCCACGCAACAATGTTTAGGGCATAGCTTGTAGAGTAATATGCAAATGGATATACATACACGACTCTTCAATTCTTATGTGTATACTCAAAATAGATCTTGGAAACATGTCTTGAACACTGGAATCATACCGCAACGAGCCATTGAAGGGAAACATGCAATAGCACTCACACACACACACACAAAATGATAGGCATACCACATTATTCATTCATAGGAACACATGATTGGGAGAACATTTAAGGAGGGTAAATGTGGCTTACATAATGTACTTATCAATCATTGGCTACTATCTTTAGTTAGAGTGATAATATCATTCCTACTATGTCAACTTAATAAGTAATGAACATGATTGTTCACTAATTCATAACTTTTGTAATATGCGAGTTCATAAATACTCAAGAGGTAGAACCAAACATCATGTTAGCAAAATAATCATATCAAGATCGAGTATAAAATAAGGCCAATTAATACATCTTTCAGACTCATTCTAGTTATTAGTTTACGTTAGGCAAACATAGAGCTCATTTACAAAATTATTGAGTAATAAGTGGGATTATTTTCCATGGTCTCTTAATACCCAGTCCAATAGCTTGGCATATGTTTGTAAACCAAAGGAAGGACTGGACCTTTATGACATTGAATGGTGGAACATTTCTGCATTGGGAAGGCTGTTATGGGATTTCAAGTTGACAAAAGATGCTCTATGGGTGAAATGGGTGCAATCTACTTTCTCAAAAACTGAGATCTTAGTGCCTTTGAAGATTAATGAGGTTAAGGCCTGTGATAATATCTCTTTTTGAAATTCACTTGATAGATTCTATTCGTGTGGATGGTGATTACTGTATAGGCAAGTGTTATGAAATACTTAGACCTAAAGAAGCTTTGGGGTGGGCCAACATATTATGGAATCTGATCACAATCCCAAGATATAAATTTCACTTTGTCCAGTGGAGGATTTTCACTAAGAATCAAATGGTAAAAATGGGAATTGAAGTTAGTATAGCATGTGTATTATGCAACTCTCAAGAAGAATACATTGACTGTCTTTTCTTCCGATGTCCTTATGCAAACAAGGTATGGAGTTCCTTGATAAAGGGCTTGGGATGCAGCCATAGTGCTGATACTCTTGAAGTTGTACTAAACTGGTTGCAATGTGGAGGATGAGGTCTCAAGGAAAGATTCTTAGATTCTTAGATTTTTTTTTTTGCTACGACAACCTATCATTTGTTGATTGAAAGGAACCTTTGCATCTTCCATGCAACTGAAAGACCTGCATATCACTTTGTGCGCCTTATAGGTAAGGAATTATCCACTAAGATATATAGTATGCACCATTATAAATCTTATGATGCCTTAGTTGCATACAATTAAATATCGGTCCCGATACGCAATATCGGCCGATATTTATCGGATTTTGGGTCAGCCGATACGCGAAATTAGCGATACGCGATGGATTTAGAATTTCATGTATTTATCGGCGATATATCGGTTATCGACCGATATTTGTCGATATTTTACCGATATTTACCGATATTTGCCGATATTTACTAGTATTTGCCGATATTTATTGTGAAAAAAAAGTAAAAAATCACACCGCGACAACCGCGAAATATAAAATATCATTCGCGATGCTCCGATACCGCGATACCGCGAACGCAACCGCAATCGCGATCGCGACCGCGATTTTATTGCTTGCTTAGTTGCCTTTGTGAATGCCTTAGGGTAGTGAGCTCTTTGTGAAGGTTGTACACACATGCTCATTTTGGTTATACAAATCTACTTGCTCACCCAAAAAAGGATTTTTTTTTTTATTTTTTTTGTAAAATTCTATTGAAATTTTACTTAAAGAGAATAGTATTTTACATAATAGTTTTTTAAATAACTATTATAATAAAACTTCATTGTTGTTTAGAGTTATTTTAAATATTTATTTGATGATTTTTAAACACGTGATATTTTTTAATGTATGTGTGGGAATTCTTCAACAATTGAATGACTATTGCTGTCGGTTAATGTTAGAATCTTATAACAATACTATTTTTTATTGAAATTTTAGTATCATTCTATTGAAAATTTGACTTTATTTGTAGAAAAAGGTTTTGTTGAAATTTTTGTTCAATTTCAATTCTTTTAAAACTTTTATGTATTTTTTTTTTACTTTGAAATTATATCATTATGAATATTTATTTGTAGAGGATCACTTTGATAGAATTATTTTATATTTTCAATAATTCAAACTAATGATAATTTAATTTTTTAAAAATAGTAGAAAGTCAAAATACCTGAGTCGTATAGTATTTATTTCTCTTCAATCTTCAAATTATGTAATTTTTCAAGGCTATAATCATTCAGTATCTGCACTTGTCTAAGAAGTTTATTATAATTACTGAGATGTCACTGGTTGTACCATATCGGTAATGACAAATCTAGGGATAAATTCTCAAATAAATAGCTGAAAAATATTAGATAGTAACTGAATACTAAAAAATTTGTTCCTTCTAAAATATTTCTTTTGATAATCTATCTCTTTATGTCTTATGTCATTCATGGCATCTGTAAATTCTGTATAGAGTTTTCCTTCCTCTTTTGCCCACGTGTTGTGTTGTCATGATTAACAGGTGCGAGAACTAGAGAACCATCCACACTTCAATGCAGGTAGAGGTTCTGTCCTGACGACAGAGTGCACTGTTGAAATGGAAGCTTGCATCATGGATGGTCATACCAAAAACTGTGGAGCTGTTTCTGGTCTCACTTCTGTTGTGAATGCAGTTTCTCTGGCCCGTCTGGTAATGGAGAAAACCCCTCATATATATCTTGCATTTAATGGCGCTGAGGCATTTGCTCGGGAACAAGTAAGATTTTTAGTTCCTTTCTTTTCTTTGACTTTTCTATTCATTTATGCGCATTTTACTCTTCCTCTCTCTTGGCTTCTGTCTTGCTTTCATTTCCCTTTTATAGCTCTGTATAAATCATCTTAGTGCTCGTTTGGTATGGGGGTAATAGGAGTGGAAAAATTACCCCCATATTTTATATATCTTATATAATCTATTTAAAATTAAATATTTTTATTCTAATGAATACCCATTTTAGATCTTAATTTGATCTAAAATGGGTATTTCATTAAAAATATATTTATTATTATTAAATACTTAATATAAAAGATATAAAATAGAGGGAAAATTTTTCCACCCCTATTACCCCCATACCAAACAAGCCTTTACTTGTATGATTATACCTGTGTTACTTGGTAACACCCCAATTTTTTTTTTTTAATTAGCACCTGAATGAACAATATTTGTTGATGGTCTATACAAATCTAGTATTGGTCTGTTTGTCTGATCCATTGTGATTCATGGAATGGAGTTTATTATTTGACGTTCCAAATTAGAGCTCTAAGTATTGGACTTAAACTATTTAATATGGCCCAATTGAAGGAAGATGGATTTGGTCCAACCTGAAGCCTACACGTAGCCTTGAGGGACATGTGGTTTGGAAGTTACTTGGTTGATTCCTTATTTCCTAGTTTGCTATTTATTAAGGAGATTGCTAGAATCTTTTATTTGATCAAAGATTGATTTATTTTGCTAGAGATTTGACGTGCTAATTTTCTATGTTTGGTAGGAGATATACTCAGTTTATTAGCATCTTATATTTATTTTGCTACAAGTATCTTTTATTTTTGGAAATGAGCTATCAATTTATAGTATGATCTTAGATCTCTTTCTCACTCTCTATTTCTTTTTTAAGCCTGACTTAGAAGCTAAATTCTAGAAATACCATGGTGTGGCACGTAGTAAATTAGTTATCCAACCATGAGTTTCAATTAAACTTTCTTCTTGTAAGTTTTCTCTCTTATTTTATTGATTGAATTAAGAATCCTGATTCTTTCTGGTAATTAGAAAAATCAAAACCCCTTATTGAGCGATTAAATCAAGAAATCAGTCTGTGTTTATTTGAATGGTTCAAATCCAACACATTCATTTTATGCACACATACAACTTCTAGCTAAAGCATCACATTTATATTTTATACAATTCACTTAAGCTAGTTTATTAAGAAATAGTTCCAACCTATCAATACTACTTAGTACCATTCATATTCATCAACAATCAACCATAACATCATTCAAAATGTTTTAGCCATCCAGATGCGCATCATGGATAGTGTGCATTGGTAGTTGATACATTTTATGCTGTATGCTTTTGTTTATTATTTATGCTCAGATATCCATTATATATTTGTCTAGGTTCTTCAATCCCAAAAAAATTTTGCGAGGCAGAATGTACATTGCTTGTAAAATTAATATGCTGAATTGTTGGTAATACCGTCTGGTTCTGTTCCGCAGGGGGTTGAAACGGTAGATCCCAAACACTTTATCACCCCTGAGAATATCGAGAGGCTAAAACAAGCCAAGGGGACCAGCAAAGTACAGGTATTATGATTCATGGCTATTTATTCAATTACCCTGAGTAGTAAATTTTTGTCATGATTGGATTAAAGTTAGGTTTTTTGATATATGCAACGTTGCCATGACATGTCTATATTCATCTGAAAATCTGCACTCAGGACATTGAAAGCAACTCTGTCAATGCTTTATATGTCTGGAGAAGCATCATTTTATTTATTTTTTCTTCTCACATTTATTTTTTACTTTCCAAATGAGCTTTCCAGACATGGTTTTCCTGGACTGACTATATATGACAATAGAAATGTGTAATTTGATTGGCAGTCATAGTTGCAATGTTTGCCCTTAATGCTGACTGCAGAGAATAAGATCGGTATATGTGATAGTTGGCCTTCGATTAGTGCCAAGATTATGAAAGAACTGACAGAAAGGCGAGAGAAAAATTGAATTGGCACTCCGAGCTCCATCATAAAGAAGTCTTTTCATTCCCTTTTTCCTCGGGGCATAGATTACAGATTTGCTACTGGTTCTGATTATGGGTTTATTCTCTATAACGAAGATTCACCTTGATCCTGATTCTTATTGTCTTGAATGCCGTCTTACACTATTATTTTGGATCTTGAAATAATAATCTGCAGTTAGACTATAGTCAATGCGTAGATTACAGTCACAGAAGACAGCCCAACCTGAAGGAAGTGCAAGTTGAAAAACACTGTGCCAGTGGTGACGGTCAATTAGGTACAGTTGGTTGTGTAGCGGTTGACAGCCAAGGAAATCTTGCAGCTGCGACCTCTACTGGTGGACTAGTCAATAAAATGGTCGGTAGAATCGGCGACACACCTATAATTGGTGCAGGGACATATGCCAACAGCTTATGTGCTGTCTCAGCTACAGGCAAAGGTGAACCTATAATACGTCACACTGTTGCAAGAGATGTTGCGGCCCTCATGGAGTATAAGGGGCTTTCTTTGAAGGAGGCTGCTGCTTATGTTGTAGACACCTGCGTGCCAAAAGGAAATGTTGGCTTGGTAGCTGTATCTGCTGCAGGAGATATAACCATGCCTTTTAATACAACAGGGATGTTTCGAGCTTGTGCGACGGAAGATGGCTATAGTGAAATCGCTATACACTGATTCATGGAAGTAACTTTCAAATCTGTCTCGTATATGTGAAGGAGCGACCGAATGTGTAGCATCTGTAGCGACTGGAGCCCGCTATTCCTTTTATAAAGAATGGGGTAAGGGCCTACTCGGTCACTGGCTGCCATCTTAGTACAGAGCGGCCATCTCTTTGTATCTGTCACATTTAGAGCTCGTTTTTTTACGTATTTCAATTATGGATAAATATCTTGCTGTACTACCACCCCGTTCAGTGCGTTGTGATAGCTAGTGAGCAGTTTAAACTTTGTAATGAAATAGTGCACACTTCGTAACATGCTTCATTTGACTTCCAAACATCTCCCACGAAAAAAAAAAAAAATTAAGACAAATTTCCGTCAGCTGACTATCGTTAATAGATTATTTTGAAATGTTTACTGGAGAAAGTTATTTCGGGAATTAACGAACACAATATCTATTTTAATTTTGGTGGTGACCATTAACATGTGCACAGAAATATTTTGCAAAAATACGACCTATGCTCATGCATGACAATTGCACAAAAAAGGCATTATTGACTAGGCACAGAAATTTGGTAGGAAACTTGTCCCCGCATCATTCTTGAAAAACAATAGTGCTAGTAATTAAACATTTTTTGTTCAAATTAACATTCTCTAGATTGCGTAAGAGTTTATCATAATATATTATCATCTTTGATAGTTGATAGGATGTGTACTGTACCTTATAATAATTTTTACCTTATCTATTTTTTTTTTGCTGTTCCTTAGGATTTAGATTTCTCAAAAGGATATTAATGTCTTTGTCAAAAAAAAAGGAAAAACAAGTTAATAGATAATAATTGGAAAATTAATTAATTCAACTCTATATTAATAATATTACCATGTTCTTGGATAACTAGATGATATAATCATCCAATCACCTTCTCTTAGAATAATTGGAGTTCATGTTCATTGTCTTTTAGAAGAATAGCTTTAAGAAAGTATATTCATCATGGATGTTGTTCATAGTTACCTGAACTATATCAAGCTCCAATGATCTATCCTCAAAGACATGAGTGGTTCCTTGTGATAATAGCCCCTTTTTTTTTCTTTTTTGATATATTGGGATTGCATGTGTAGTCACTTTATATTCAAGAGTTTTATCAATTTCATATATTTCAACTATAAATACACTTTAAATAAGAAAATAATTACTGGTGAAGTATATTACCTTAGATACTTCTGCGATAGGTCTAATGTGTTAGCATGATAGTAAAAGCAAGCACAACAATTTTATTGTTCATATTGCCCTTTCATTCATGTATGTTCACATTGCTCCTTAATCCTTCTTTTGCTTGCAACTAACATTGATTGACTTACTCTTGAAGTTTCCATTTTAGCTTTTACATGGTTGAATTCTTCTCTTGTTGTCCATACCTTCTCTTGTTAGAGAAATGATTGTAATTAGGTATAAGAAATGATATGCAAATAATATTGTGAATAACTTAATACTAGATCCTTTCAATTTTATTAAAGATTTGTTAGGTTTATTCATTGATAGATTTTCGTATTTTCATGTTTACCTTAGCATTCACCCAAACATCCACTCTTGTAGGTGGTGTATATGGAATACCTTCTTTTTCTACATGGTATTTTTCCTCCATGTTTTTTTAGAACCAAGTTAGTTATTATTATGTAAAAGTAACAATAATTAATATATAATGACCTAAATTATTTGCTTAC
Source organism: Tamarix chinensis (assembly GCA_030549775.1). NCBI lineage: Eukaryota > Viridiplantae > Streptophyta > Magnoliopsida > Caryophyllales > Tamaricaceae > Tamarix > Tamarix chinensis. Next base: position 27,920,963 of record CM060175.1, read on the forward strand.
CAACTCTTTTCATGCGTCATTATTGTCGGCATGTGAATTCTTGTGAGGGTAGGAATTTTTCTTCGCATTTTCTTTTACTTTTTCACTCTTTTTCTTATCACCGATAACATATAAGTTGTAAAAAATATCAATGCATATGATTATTAGTTATGACATAATATATAATGCAAGTAGTTACATATCTTAGCTTCTTTAAACTTTTTTTACTCAACAAATTCAAACCATTGTTAAGGTGTGAACATGGGTTGATAATATGTAGGTGGTTATTATAGGTAAGTTCCATATTTAGAAACCATGTAGTGACATATTAAATAAGACTTACAATCTTTTCAAGATTTAGCACACTTTTGAGGTATAACTTTCTTACAGTATTGAGGCACATCAAAACCACTCTACATTACAAAAAAGATAAATATTACTAGTATATAATTTAAATGGTAATATAATATCAACATATAAAAATCTCACTATGCTTATACATTAGCCCATAACTTGTCATTCGTCTCATTAGTTACCAATCTCTGGTTAGGAAGCATATAATGGGAAGCATTTTAATGAGGTCTAGCATTTGCATAACTTATACAATATATTTCATTCTTTCTGGTTTGCACTCCTTTAGTTGTAAATTCATCAACTATATATCTAAGTCCATTGTGCTTTAACTTAGAGACATTCTTCGGCTGCATCCTTTTTAATACCCCATATTTTTATGTAATGATTGAATGAGAATTTTTGTTAAATTTTGGGCCTTTGATTTTGATTTAATGTTATGATTTGATTTGGGATGATATTTGATATGAAATCATGTTGGAAAATGAATTTTATTGAGTTTTGTAGACAAAACCATCAATTGGTTTCATGAACCGATCAACTGGTTTATCGTTTTAACCGAATTAGGTTTCTCGACTAAACTGATCGATTGGTTGTAGGAAACTGATCAATTGATGGATGAACAGTTCACTAGTAAACCTAAACTCATCGATTTGTTTGTTGAGTTGGTCACATTTTTAAGTTTGATTTTTCTAAAAAATCCCTTACATTAAACTAGAATCTTACCAACCTATGCGAGATTGTTTTTTAAAAATTCCTAGCTATTTTTATGATGTGTTTAACCCAAAATATTACCTCGATTTAATCTAGAGGTTGATTGGGACAAAAGAGAGGAAGAGATGACCTTAGAAATTATCTTTTTCCTCCTCTCTTCTCTGCATGATTCTGAGATCTAATGCTTCGATTTCAGACATGCTTCCATGTAGTTGGAATAGTCCTTCTATGTTGACTTTCTATTGCTCCATTCGTGAATGCGAATTCTGGTCTAATTGACTTGAATTTTCCAGATACACCATTTGAGCTCTGGAGAACAGGTTAGTAAATATTAGACAAATCCGTCTAATCTGATCAAATTCAAATGGTCAATGGTAATGTAATACCCCCAAAATTTGCTATTGGAAAATTATGTTTAATGAAAATGTTTAGCTGAAGTGAATTAATAAAATGTAACATATGGGGATATTACCGCCACACTTAGTACTATAACGGTTCACTTCTATCATTCTAGTACCAAGTGCTAAGGCTGATTGGGATAACATCAAAGACGAGTTGATAATTAAAATAGGAATTAACAAAAGGGATGAGTTGTTAACCATACAAAAAATCAAAGTGCAGTAACCAAAAGAGGTAAAACCCAAAAGTAAAGTTTTAAAGGTTCAAATGACAGAAAACATCATACAATAGTATAAAACTAATTATAACGGTACAGGTAAATCAAAATTGGAGATAGGCTCCGGCCATGCACTCTTGACCCCCATGCTATATCCAGGCTCAACTCTCAGCCCTGCCATATGCCTCAAAAGTGTTTTAGGCATCAAAGATAGAATCACCAACCCGCATCAAATCAGAAGGGCCTTCTACTCGTGGGAATGAGCAGCACCCATGAAACGGGTGGTCAGTACGCCACGTACTAAGCAAGGTAACTGTGTGCTAAGGCCAAACATACAAAAATATATAACATAGCATACATGGCATAGTCACATAAACAACATGTAGTAATACAGATAATGAAGACCGATTATGGTTTGAATAACTTATTCTTTAGATCTCGGGTAATTATAGTTGATTTACATCATAGTATTTATCAATCCATGCGAGCGCGGGAACCCTACTATTATTCGTTCGTGGATCGGTCATGCATGGAAAAACCCTCCTGGCCACTATTATTCGCCGGTGGGCCGATTTGGCCTCGACTCTCATGATGTTTCACTATAAGTACTTCATATCTTTCCCTTGTCTTATCATCATTACGTTTGGTTTGTTGAGTACGAAAACCCCCACTATTATAGCCAATGGATCGGTCATGCAGGGCAAAATGCTTCTGGCCACTATAATTCGTCGGTGGACCGGTCATGCAGGGCACCCTGGCTCCTGGCAACTATTGTTTGCTGGTGGACTGGTCTGGGCCTGGCTCTACAATTTTTCTCTTTAAATGGTTAGTATCTTATTTTTGTCTTATTTGATAAGCATTTCATCCTTGAAATGCATGATACCAACATTCTACTTCTATCTTCTCAAGGGGCCCCATCCCATATCTTGAGACTCCTGCTCCCCTTATTACACCCCGACATTCATTCCATAATCCACTAACTCACACTAGGAGTCCAACTCCTAAGTGTACAGGCGAAGGCCCACTACCTTATACCCCAAAGTCAACTCACCTCATTCCCCTAAGGTTTCCTCCAGAAACCCTAATTTGGGCCTATGTGGCCCATCCTTCTCTACCTCACACAACCCACACTATTTTAACACTCCACATGTCACAACCCTTAGATTCAACTATTCCCTCATACCTCACTCATCCTCATTTATTTTTATTATTTTCTTTTTCTTTTTCCACCTTCTCAAATTAGGGTTTCCTCCCAAACCCTAACCCAATCCCCTATGCACCCTTATACTATCCCACGTACTATTTTCCACCCAAAGCCTCTAGTCATCCAAACAACGCTTCTATTACCTTCCTCACACCCCAAGGAAACTTTTCATACGTAAAGTTTGCTCCCATGAGGACTCTAACCACCCCATGCAAAACTCTCAATATTTATCCTGCAAAACCATAAAATTCCCATGCAAACCCTATTTCCTCTCACTCTTTCATTTTACTTATGTCCCCTCCTTTTATTCACCAATCATGGATCATGGATTATTTAGGTCATTCTTACCTACGTTAGCCAACTTACTTCCCCTTGGTTATCTTATTTTCATATTTTTCTTTTTTATGCCCCCATCCCACATTACCCCATTAAATATCCTAGCATGCATGTCTTAAAGGGTCACATTACATCACATCATAACCTACAGCATATCTATATTAGTACATACCAAAAGGAAGCACATGAACATACCTCTGTTCCAAGCTGCGCTACATATAAAACAGTTACGATAATAGCACAAGGTACACAACATAAAATTATACGAGACAACCGAGGCATGTAAGACACATAGCACACATGCGACCTTAGCTACACCCTTATCTAAAACATCGTCGGGCTTGGAGTACGCTCCTACGCCTCCTTAGGGTTTTGACTTGATTCACCTATAAGATGGAAATACTATGGGTTAATCTCCCTCTTACCAAAATTAACATAATTTCCTATCTTACCCCTATTATGGCCTACTATTAAGGCTAATAATGATAATAGTAGTTTTATAATTAAAAGTAGGGTAATATTCTCAAAATAATTAATCATGCCACTACTAACCAAAGTAAGTCTTAGTAATATTCATAGTATTAAAAGTAATGGTTTCAATATTACTAATAATAATATTATTATTGTTAGTTTTTATAATGATACTAATATCGACCCCAAATTCTAGTAATAATAATAATAGTGATGAAAATAATATAAAAGTAATGGCCATAATGATACTTATATTAATCATGCTAGTAGTAGTAGAAATAATAATAATGATACAAATAATAATAGATAGAATATGTCCACTTGGTGATTAGATTTTGCTTGGACTTTATGTCCCTTATTAGATAGACTTCCATGGTATGTGAGACCATGGGGTGGTGCACAATCCATCACTTGATGATAATAACATGTGGTTGGTATTTATTGTTTGATAATTATGAATGGTTAATCATTGATTAGGAAATGGATGTATTGGTATGGAAGACCAAAATGAATAAAGTTGGTTTATGCAATTGACTAATTAGTTATAGAATGTAACACTGATTTGAGTGATTGCCCTATCTCTTATATGGAATAATGGATGGAAAATCCTGAATGAATTGGATAATGGGATTCACCCTAAGGGTTATTTGTATATTCTTTGCTATTGCTTATGTAAGCATTATGTGAAAGCATTATGGTTCATAACCATGATGTTTTCTACTATGCTAAAATTGTATATGATAACATATTTTATGCACTCATATATATGGTCTTACCATAGTGCATATTGTACATTATGTTCATGACTGATAAATTAGCACACTTGTGTGTACATTGAGTGATCAACTTGACTTACTTAGTACGTAGCGTACTGATGTACCCATTTTCTCAGTCACTTGCTCATCCTAATGAGTAAAGGATTATGTGAAGTTCTTTGGAAATGAATAGTAAAGGGCCTACCTCAGTTGGGTTGAGGCTTGTGAGTAATGATATCTAGAAGGTTTCAGTGGGAACCGTGATAGATCCTTATTTTTGAATTGGGTATCATGCCCCAACCTTTGTTTTGTAATCCTATATTTACTAGCATGTTTATTGTAATGAATTGACTAGAACCCATTAGGGTCATCCTTGCTAGTATTAGACCTCAATTGTGCATCGCTTCTACTCTTCACATACCTGAATTCATCCAATATCATTATTAGATAAATAACCAATAAACCTTGTATAAAGTAATTTAATTGCTCTTTTCCTCAAGTTGTGAACAACTTCGTTGTCATGAAATGCACAGTACACTCAATTTTGTCCTTTTGGGATGCATGACTTAGCAAAAACGCTTATGTTTGAATTCCAATAGCACATCAATGGACCTTATGGAACAAAGTTCTGTACACACACTCACACACACACACACACACACACACAGAGACAGAGAATAGGAAAAGTGGGACTAGAGAGATACAAGCTAGATGAATCAGAAGTTCACTAGCCATTTGTGCTCTTCATGTGAAAAGCTCAGGTGATCTCACTTGGTGAGGGAGCACAATCAATCAAACACTGAATGTAATATACCATCTCAAGTAATTTTGATAAGCTACTGATAGACCCCAAACCCTTTATATCTTGACTTGTTCATTTTCTATGCAACAAAATTTAGTTATTCCCATTACTAGACTTGACCTAAAGGTAAAGTTTAAAAACAGGAAAATAATTTTGGAACAATCTTGAACATTCAAGTTCTAAAGCTTGGCTCTCTGTAATCAAACTAGTTAAGGCTCTTACAACTCTAAAAACACTAAACACTCTAAAAAAAATCTAAACAATATAATTTTTTTTTTCAAAAATATATTTTTTTCACATACATAAAACACACGCACCCCAACACTTAAATCACACATTGTCCTCAATGTGTAAAAAACTAGAGAAAACATGTAATTTAAAATATGGAGAAAACAAATAAATAAATAAATAACTAAAGAATAGAAAACTCCCTCTTGACATTGGGTTGCCTCCCAAGTAGCGCTTATTTTTATGTCTTCAGCTTGACGTGATCTCGGTTTTCTCATTCAAGGTGGATACGTCCACTTGAGAGTTGCTTCACCAAATCCTTCCTTGTGATGATCATATTTATCTTGTAAGGAAGAAAAAGACAAAATGTTAGATTTAATGAATGATTTGATCCAGCAAGAACGTAACTTACCTAGCATGAAATTTAAGCTCGTGTGTAAAGAGAGAATGTTTTGCCCAATGTCCATGTACGATAATCTCTCTATCGAAGGAACATATTTTCCCATCTTAAAATCTTTAAACACATTCTTCCAACATAACCTCTCCTTTGGAGCATCACGCTTCTCATTAAATGTATCCAAGGTGATTTGATTACTCTCTTCACTCTTAGATCCATACAACCTGCTAAAAGAGGGAAAACAAGGAGTATGGTTAGCATAAATAAAATCAAAGTGGTCCAAAGGCTTACCTTGTGTTTTATGCTCATCTCCAAACAAAATTGGGGAATAAATGTTCAAAGATGGTATATGGTAGGTGAAAGTGATAGTCTTGTCATCCATATACTTCTCTTTGTTTACTTGATCCTCATTTTGATGATATTCTTCTTCTACTTTTACAAGCTCTTCTTCCACTTGATCTTGCTTTTCAATATTTTCCATGGAAACCTCCTCAACTAGCTCATCCTTACATTCAGATATGGCATCATCATACTCATAACTATCACTTGAATTTGGAAGTGAAGTACTAGAGAGCTCTTCTTGTGTTTGTAATTGATTCATTAGGTTGACCAAATAATCCATTTTCTCCTCTAGCACTGACATCCTTTCATTTTGTAAAATCTGACTTTGCATCAGTTGATTTTGGCTTTCTGCCAACTAGTTTTGACCATTAATCAGTTCTTCAAGAAGCTTATCCATTTTTTCTGAACTTGAGGGTTTTGAAATTATAGAATATTCTTGTTGAGGATATTGATAACGTTTTGACGCTTCATAATCACATGCGTAAAGGTCATGATATGGCACTGAATAATGATCATTTATTTGCATCAGTTGATTTTGGCTTTCTGCCAACTGGTTTTGACCATTTATCAGTTCTTCAAGAAGCTTATCCATTTTTTCTGAACTTGAGGGTTCTGAAACCGGAGAAGATTCTTGTTGAGGATATTGATAATATTTTGAAGCTTCATATTCGCGTAAGGGTCTTGATATGGCACTTGATACCGATCATTCATCTCCCATCCAAAGTTGGGTTGATGCCTTATTCCCAAATAGTATGTGCTTGTGTAAGGATCATGTCCTTGAAAACCATTGAAAGACTGAGCACCGGATTGTGTCCATCCTCCTCCTCTCATAGCTTGTTCATGGTAAGCATATGGATTTCCTTGCGTATGGCACACTCCACTTGTATTAACAACTATAGTAGCTTTAGCAACCTGCAAAACAAGAGCAGTGAGTTTGTTAAGTTTATTAGTTAGAATACTCAAACTTACCTCATTTACTCTTGCATTAGGATTCGTGCAAAGTTTTCCATAACCCAAAGATCCTCTCATAGCCACTTGAAAACACTTACACTTCAATGGAAAAGGTTAATAACAAAACACACCAAAAATCCTAAGAAAATATAAAAAAAAAAACTAAAAGAAAAAAATACAAAAACACTAAAAATAAAAACACGCTAAAAATACTAGCAAAATAAAGGTGAAGTTACCAATCCCCGGCAACAGCGCCAGAAATTGGTGTGACCGTAGCCGGCACACAATTTAAACCGTCTTGTTGTCACTTGTAGCACTAGTAAATAGGGTATTGTTCTAGGTCGGGGATTGAGAGGGCTCACCTCTATTTAACTAGCTTAGAAATAAAACTAAAACTAAAAATAAAAATCCTAAATAACACAGAATAAATAAATAAGAAAATAAAATACTAATGGGGGTTAATAAAAATAATAATAAAAGAGTAAATAGAACAAAGTAAACTAATAATAAAAATAATGAAAATATGGGAAATAACGGGAAACCGTAGATATGAGAAATATGTTAGGGAAATAAAAATCCACCACTAGATTAGGTCTAAATATAATATTTATTTCTAAGTCAATATTTAATCGTGAGAAAGAGATCGACCAAGTTGCACAGCAAACGCAGGTCCATACACCTCATATTACTTCCCTTAATTAATTAATACGACCACGTGCCTATATTAACCCTATTAAATACTAGCAGTATAGCAGCAACAAGCGGCTCCTATATTTAACTAGATTTAATGCATTAAGTGTAAGTGGAAGGCTGTCAATCTAAGTACCCAGACTAGTACAAAATGCATGTCTAGCTATATTTCCTTTCCTTGACCCACACGTATCGAAACGTTTTACCACTTCGGTTAGAATCACAAAACGATTAGGTGAATTGTTATCTAACCTAGTTGCAATTTATACATAGAAATTCTAGTATATTTAGATGGCTACCTCGCAAGCAAATAATCCTACATACTGTCACTTATGAGGAACCAGAACAAGACATGCACCAAATAAACTATACTTGACAGAATCATACATATAAATGATAGCAATTAACATAGAGTCAAGAAACAATCTCACGAAACAAAGAAAATAAAATTATAATTTAAATCCTAATCCAGGGTTTCAATTTATTCCCTAACAATAAATAATCAGTCAGCCATAATTAAAGAATTAATTACATAGAAATATATATCTAAAATATAAATTAAAAATAAGAGAAAGAAACAACCAGAATTAATTTTGGATAAAAGATCAATAATATATTCAGATAAAAATTAATTTTATCTGAAATAAATTTTACCGGTATAAATTTCTTCTTATTTTCTATTCTTTGGGTGCCTTGATTTCTATGCAATAATTACTTTTCCTTTTTTCTTTTTCGCTGACAGGGTTAACGGCTGACGGAGGCACAGGGTCGTTGATTTCGTGCGGTGTTGCCTTGCTGTCGCTCCTTACGTGCGGCTCTCGTTCTTTGCGGCTCTGCTGCACACTCACGACTCCTGTTTCTCTTCGACGTCTGAGCCTATGACCCTTCTCCTCAGCGTCGAGCCTTGAAGGCTCTCGCTTCTCTCTCAATTAATGCAGTGCTCTTCTCTTTTTATTGTGGTGCGTGCGGCTTTTTTCCACGTCAGCCCTACTGACTAAGCATGTTTCTTCCCTGGCGGCTACCTTGCGGCTCGTTTGATTCGATCGCTGCTTCGTTCCCTGGCCTTTGGGCCTTCGGCCTTTGGCCGTTGGTCCAAAGGTCCAATTTCTTTTTTTTTTAATTTTCTTTTATTTAAAAACAATACCTGTAAAATAAAATTCAAAAAATATTAATAAATAATATTTTATTCTAAATTTACTTAGTTTATATCATTTTAGCTCAAATAATAAATTTTATGCAATTTTTACCACTTAATCATAAAATAATAATTATTCCCCTATATTAGCCAAATAAACTACCAAAAACTAAGATTATAAGGGTATAAAATGTGTCAAAATATGAACTCATCAAAAGACATTTGGAGTTATTTACTTAAATTGTTATTTCATGTACTCTATAATTTTTGGTGTTGGTTAGTTTAGCATTGTATCTGATATGAGGTAGGTGGCAGACGTCTATCCTATGTAAGGTATGGTGATAACACCCTATTTTTTCTAGGTATTTTCTGCTTTGACAACATGTTTTAATAAAATTTTCAGTAGTGAAAAATGGGGGTGTTACACTTTTCCTCTCTTTGCTGTACCACATTTTCCCACTTCTTCATTTTGAGATGTCACACCAATTCCATAAAATTAACCATCAAAGAAACCTATTTTTTTTTATTTTAATAAATCATTTATCATTTTTTAAAATTTTCATTCAAGCAAGTAAGTCAATTTTCAAAAATTTATCTTATCTTGCCATATTTTAAAAGTTCAACACACACCAAGCTAGCATTAAAGAAAATACTATACAATTTTTCAATTTTATTCTTCATTAGTTTACTACAAAAGAAGGAAAATGAAAACACCATAAAATTCTACAACCACATGACAACATACAACATCTAAGCAAACTCGAATTAGTAGTAATGCCGTAATATACAACATATAAGCAATCAAAAGTAACAACCACTATTTCTTCCTCGCTATTGATAAAACAATATCAAAAACCAAATAAAAATGTATGTAAATCACATATACCACATAATAAGGGAAAAAAACTATAAATATTTTAAAACCACAAGACATTAAAAAAAATTCCAAGTAATACTTGAAATCACTAATAAAGGGTATATAACATGTTAAATAGTAAAATTGAGAAGCATATTTCAAGGAAACAAAGCTAATTACTAATGGAGACTAATGCGGAATATTATATCCAAATATTCTACAACACTTCAAGATCTTATTTAAAGGATTACAAAAATGAAAAATGGAAGCCATACACTCAACTTCAATTGATTAGACGTTGGTTACTCAAAATTGTGATAACACTTGAGTAGATCTAATCCAATATCTAACTCTTTTAATGAGAATCTTCTATTTCTCACTAGATTACCCTTGCTACTTCTCAATACACACTTGAAAAAGGAGAAGAGGAGGACAAGAAGGAGAAGAAGTATCTCGTGTAACTCTCTCCTAAGTTTTTAATGAACTTTTCATATCATACTTCATAATTGTTTCGAATCATTTGATTACAAGGGTTTATATAGGCATGGAACCTTGTAGGCCTTCTCATTAAGAAGACCATTATCATCCTCATTAATTATTTAACCTTACTAATGCATGGTCCATGGCATAAAAATAAAATTATAATGAAAATTTTACAATAATTACAAAGCAAAGAATAAAAATAACAAAGCTACACAACTTAATAATGCATTACATAGATGTAATCATATATTATAAAACCTTATAGTCATGTAGTCTTGTTCTTCCTTAAACTTTGTAATCATGTAATCCCTTGTCATTGCCTTGTACCTCAAATATCTTTAACCATCATGAATTTCATGAATTTCTTGCAAACATACACAATACCTGCAAGAAGAATGACTTGACAAAATATTAGAAGCACATGAATTTTCAAGCATAATTGGTCCTATCTCCATGTATGCTAATTTCTCTTGATCTCCATTATTAGAAGAAAAATATTGATAGTTTCAAGAGATCTCCTACATTATTCCCCCCTTGTAGAGAATAATTTTCCATCAAATTAGCATCCCTATAATATGAAGATAAGTCACCAATGTTGAAAGTCCTAGATACTCCTCCATAATATTCAAGTAATTCAAGTTCATATGCGTTACTTCTAAATTTTCTTAATACTTTGGATGTACCATTAGATCTTGGCATCAGTCTATTCTTTTTTAAGTTGGAAAATCTCTCTTTTTTCAAATGCAACCATACTAAATCTCCCGGTTTAAACACTTGTTAAATTCTATTTTTATTAGCTTGAGCTTAATATGTAGTATTTGATTTTCAATGTTGTCTTTAATTTGTTGATGAAATTTTCTAAAGAATTTGATTCTCTCCTTAACATCATACAACATATCAATTGGTAGATATGGATTAATCCCTGTATACAATCTCAAAAGGACTTGTTTTAGTTGTATTAGAAGGACTTCTATTGTATGCAAATTTAGCATGAATAAACTTTATATCCCAATCCTTGATACTCTTATTTACCAACCCTAATAGAAAAGTACCTAGAGTTCTATTAGTCACTTTGGTTTGACCATCCATTTGTAGATGATGAGAAGTACTAAACAACAAGTTAATACCTAACATATGTCAAAGTGTCTTCCAAAATTATATTAAGAATTTTACATCCTATCCCACACTATACTTTTGGGAACCCTATGTAACCTCACTATTTCTTGGAAATATAAGTATGCTACAAGTGTTACATTATCAGTTTTTGTTACAAGGTATAAAATGTGCCATTTTTGAAAACCTATCCACTACCACAAGAAAATAATCCTTATCCCTTTGTGTCCTTGGTAATTATAATATGAAATTCATACTAACACTTCTCAAGGTTGATAAAGTATTATTAAAGGAGTATACAAACCCTTATGGAAGAAACTTTTACTTTTCTGACAAGTTACGCATCTTCCTATAATTATTTATACTAGTTTTATCATTCGTGGTCAGTAGAAGTTTTCTTATAGTATTTTAATGGTCTTATGTACTCCAAAATGACCAAAAATACCTCCATTATGTACTTCTCTAACAAGTAAATCATGTACACTTGAACGAGGTATACATAACTTATTATGTTTAAAGAGATACTCATCTTGTAGTAAATAATTATCAAAACTACTACTCTTTTTGCACATATTATATATGTCAACAAAATCTTCATCCTTATCATATAAATCCTTCAACATCTCAAATCCCAATAACTTAACATGCAACATAACTAATATTATGGATCTATGAGACAAAACATCTACCTTAGGAAAAAGTAATATAAGTACACAACATGAACTTATGCTTTCCCTCACATACCTTTTTCCTATGAGCTGTTATATTCACTTTTCTAACTCCTTAACCCCCTCTGGATTACATCTATATCTTCGGGCCTATTAGGTATGGACACACCAGGAAGTAAATTTATGGCTTGTTCTATCCCTCTCTTAGGTGACAATTCAAGTGATAATTCGTTAGGAAAAACATTGTGATACTCTTCAAGGAGTTTATCTATCTGAGGGTTGTCTTTATCTATCTCCCCTTATAGATATTCTTTCATGACTACTGCATAATAAATCCCTTCTTCTTAAATACATTTGACTATAATAACAAACTCTTGTTACTCTCAACTATGCTCTCCTTATTATTCTTATCATGTTTAAATTTATGCTACTTTTTATCCTTCTCAACTAAATACTTATTAGTAATAAAATTATGAATATCATTTCTATCATATTACCATGGTCTACCTAATAAGATTCCACATGCATTTGTAGGTAAACCATTGTATAACACCTCATTATGATAGTTACCAATTTTTAATGATACTAGGGTTTGTTTTATTACCTTGACTCCCTTGTCCTTATTCAACCATTGAAGAGAATAAGGCTTTGAATATGGAATAGTTTTCAACCCCAAATACTTAATCATCTTTTCATTAGCTACATCTGTATAAGAACCGCTATCATCAATGATAATACGACAAACCATATCACCTACTCTTCCGATTGTTTTAAATATCTTCTCCCTCTGAGTAGGTTGTTCAATAGCTTGTGCTTGAAGTACTCTCTCTAATACATAACAAGAACTTTTTTCTTCCACATATTCACTAAAAGCTTCCTCAAAAGGCTCTATTCAGAATTTTCCTTACATGTCTCCATGGATTCAATATCTTGGATTGATAAAACCCTTTGATTAGGATATTTCTAAGCAAAGTGTCCAAACCCTCGGCATTTAAAACATTACCTAGTAGATAATTCATTAATTTTATTTTTAGCTTTATCCACTTTAGTATTTCCTTGTATTTTTTCAAGATTAGTCAAAGTTAAAATACTCACTCTAAATTTGGTTGTTTGGTTACTTGAATAGTACTTAGTGGATGGATTATTTTATTTTATATGAGGCTTAGTGGACTTAATTTATTGTTTAAATATTAGGGAAAGTTTAATCATATCATCTAAGGAATCATAAAAAAAAGCTTCCACCTTACCTTGAATCATCATGTTAAGGCCTCCCAAGAATCTAACACAAGTTTGTTTATTCCTTTCATGGATATCATATACTAGTGCCAATCTCTCGAATTTCCTAACATACTCCTCAACACTTAGTAGTCCTTTCCTAAGCATAGTTAATATGATGTAATTATCTTGTTCATACTCTTTTGGAATGAATTTTCTTATTATTTCTTAAGTTTTTTTTTCTGAGATTTAATTTTGGATTTGCCTTCTCATTCCCTAGTCCTCTTTATATTATTATACCAAAATTTAGAAAAATTCTTAAACTTAAGAGTTGCTAATTTGCAATTTTTCTCGTATTGATAACCCTTAAATTCAAAAATAACTTCCACCTCATACAACCATTCAAGAAATGAATCTACATCAAGCTTACCATCAAATTCGGAGAGATCAAGCTTAATGCCCTTATCCTCCTTTTGATGATACTTAGGTTGACGGTCATGGAACATCCTATGACTTCCACTTCCTATAGACTCTTCTTCATGGTCTATTCTTAAATTCAAATTCCTCTTTTTAATTGGATTATTTGACCGCATAGCACTCCCAAACCTATTTCCATTGAATTATCTATGCTCTTAGATATTTTGGACCTAATCTTGTTCGGCTAACCTAGAATCTAACCTTTGGAGTTGAGTTTGCATATCCGGTAATTGTCTAAAGTATGCATTAGTGGTATCCAAGTTATTAGAAATTTTTTGAATGGCTTCAAACATGGCTTGAAAATTTTTCCCCCTCTATGATTGATTATTTCTATCACAATCACTCAAGTTCCACTTGGTTTTAATAGATTAAAACCAAATTCCCTCACCTTCACTTTAGGTTTCTTAGTTGGTTCTTGTGTAAAAATTTAGAGTTTAATGATTTACAAAGCACAATCATTAACCAGACTACAAATCACTACACAAAAAAAGACATGCCCAAAATCACACTTGCTAAACTCTTATCATAAAACCATGCAAATTTGCACAAAACCCTACTTAATCATTTGAAACATCATCATGTGTATTTGAATATTTCAAATCACATTTCATGCAAAAGAAAAAAGTGATTCAATCTGTATTAATACCATATGATATAATCACCTCATGCTCTAGTATTCTTACACAAATGTGCATGATTCACTTTCAAACACATGCACTTCATTCTACCAAAACATCTATGCTTTCCACCATTCATGCTTAGTAAAATTTCACCACAATATAGGATCACCATCATGTCCTCTTAGCAGCGAACATCACCTAAACATGCACGGTTGTAGACAAAAACTTTTCAAGAACATACATAAAAATCTATCACATTACACATTGGAAATAATATTGAACACAACGTCAACCAAAGATTACTACCTAAGGTTGAATCTATCATGCAATAACATCTAAGAGTCATGCAAGAACCATGAAAGATTCTTCAAGAAGAACATGCAACAAATGTTTTTTTACATGAAACAACAAGAACTCATCAAGATTAAAAAAACTCTACCAAGATTATTTGAGAAATTTACTTGAACTTAAAGTATGGCGATGAAGGTAGTCTATAACACCCCCAAAATCACTACTAAAAAAATTTCATTTTATTAAAAGAATTAGAAAAAGCAAAATAATAAAACTATAAATTTCGGAGATATTACGGCCACACTTAGTACCGAACCGGTTCGCTCCTACCGTTCTAGTACCAAGTGCTAAGGCTAAGAGGATAAAATACAACTTTCTAGAATTAAAAATATATTTAAATCATAGTAGCGTAATAAATAATTTATAAGAACAAAATCCACCAGTGGTGGTTACAAGATTACAAATTAGATTTAAACTAGGGTTTAAAAGAGAAAGAGTGAAACCCTACAAGTCCAGATAATTTCCTTACGCTCTTTAGTGTTGCCCACTTAAATAACACCTAAAAAATGACTTACAAGGGACATTGCCCAATGAATAGGCAGGCGCCCCATGAATGAAACCCTTTAGTACCACAGTATTGAGTAACTCTTTAAAACGCACTTAAAAGCAGGCCCACAATGCAACACATGATACAAATCTATATACATATATAATAATATGTGCATACATAACATTTATATACTTAACACATCCGTTAAATGTTAATAGGTCGAAGAGTACAATCAATACTTCTGAGCTTTAAACCATTAGTCCATCATTATTCAGTCATCTCTCAGATTTTATATCCATGTGAGTGCGGGAACCCCATTATTATAGCTGGTGGATTGGAATATATACAGGGCATAACGTTCTTGACCACTATTATTCGCTAGTGGACTGGTCTGGGCCCGACTCACATGGTGTTCCACTATAAGTGATTAGTATTTTTCATAATTTATTCACATCCATGATTGGTTTTATTGAGCTTGGGTTCTCCACTATTATAGCTAGTGGACCGGAGTACATATAAACATCATATAGGGAAACACACTCTTGGGCCACTATTATATCCGGTGGACCGGTACTCATAAACATGTTCTAGGGCAGCACGCTCTTGGGCCACTATTATATCTAGTGGACCGGTACTCATAAGCATCATCTAGGGCATAATGCTATTGGGCCATTATTATATTCAGTGGATTGGCACTCATAATATAATTCACTTGGGCCTAGCTCATTTGTCTTTCACTTTCATGATTAGTGTTTTTCCTTTTTAATCAGCACAACAATTCCATTTATTTGCCTCGAAGGGGAGATCAAGATCCCGGGACATAAAGGTACACCGGTCGCATTGGTGCATACAAGCTACTCAGTACCTTTCAACTATCAACCCAAGGACGCAAAGGTACCCTAGTCGTACTAGTTGTATAGGTTAGGAGAGAGGGAATGAGGGGTAATTGAGGTGGTTATGGGCGCCTCAAGTGGATAGGTTGGAATGGAGATGGTGGTGTAGCCAAAGGGGGTGGTGTACATCGGTGAGTGTGGTGGCCAAAGGTGGTGGAGGGAGGAGAAGGGAGGAGAAGAGGGTGGTAGGGGGAGGTAGAGGAAGCTCCCCTGGTTGTTTTGTTGGGTAGAGGGGGTGTTGGTTGTGGTGGAATTAGTGGAAGATGGTGGTGCGAAGGGTGAAGGTGGTCGAGGTGGGGTAGTTAGGAGGTGGACTTTGCACGGCTGAGGTGCCGCAATGGGGGGAATTTCTAGGTTGCAAAAAGGAATATGATTTCAGGGCTGCTTATGGAGTATATATAGGCTGATTGGAGGGGAATATGACATAGGGGGATGAGGAAAATAGGGGGTAGGTGAGGTAGGCACACCGGCCAGTGGTGGTAGGCCAGCACAGGTCTGCCATTGTAGGCGGTGTGTGGTCGGGGAGAAGAACGGAAAAAGGGGCGGTAGGCATTAGGAGAGAAGAGGGTTGGTTGGGTCGAAAAGGGATAGGAAAATGGCAGGAGAGAGGGGAAAAGGATGGCTGGTTGGTGGTTGGTGGTTGCCGACGAAAATCGGGTTGCAGGTCGGGTAGGGGATAAAGAAAGGGAAAAGGATGGACCGGACAATTCAGGGAGGAAAGAAAAGAAAAGGAAGAGGGCCGATAGGGCTCGGTGATGGGCAAAGGAGAAAGGAGAGTGTGTGGGCCTAAGTCATGTGGGAGGGGGAAAAGGAAGAAGAGGAGCTTGGGCCGTGCGGGTTGGACTAAATTAGGGGAGAAGGAGAAAAAGGAAGGGAGAAAGGAGGGAAAAGAAAGAAAAAAGGAAAAAGAAGGGAAAAAGGAAAGAAAATAAAAAGGAAAAGGAAAAATAGGTTGGTTGGGTGTCTAGGACATTTTTGCATTTTTGATTATTAAAAATAATAATATTTAGAAAAATAATAATTAAATTCTTTTTTTAGATTAATTTAGGCTATTTTGAATAAATTTTTCCAAGTTCTATTTTAAGTAGCAAAACACCCCAATTTTTCCTAATTATATTATTTATTATTTTTCTCTTTATTTTACTTTAATTTCTTCATATTATTTTAATAAAATAATTTATTTAATTAATTTCTCTAATAGTTCCTTATTTGGCCATAATTTCCTAAATTAAGGTTTTGAGGTATTTCAATAGGTAAGCATAAAGATTGCTGCCAACCAATCTAAATATCCAATCAAAATCATTTTAATTTTTATTTACTCAAGGAGAAATCATATCAACATGAAGAAACTAAGATACTCCGGTCATACCAGAGCCCAAGGAAACATAATATCCTATCGACTATCAATCCAAGGACACAAATGCACCTCTGTCATACCGGTACACAAAGATAATACAATACTCTACCAATAAGGACACCTAATCCATAAATATGCATACATTTTATCAATATATAAAGCAAAATAGAGTAAGATATAGAGCTTCACTGGGGTACTAAGGCAAACCAGTAAAAATCTATGATTAATCATGGGATAAACCACATCTTTAGGGTATCTACCCTTAAAGAGCTACCATTCTCAATATTGAGGTCTTTCATTTTAAATAATAGTATTTTATTTAAGTAATTATACAATCACAATCAATCATATATATCCAATTTCCATACTTAACCATTTGTACCCATTTCATATTTATTTAAGATAGCCATAAATAAGATTATCACCAAGGTCAACATGAAAGATATACTAAGGCCATATTAGGCTCAATTATTCACATTTGGGCGCTTTAGGTTAACAAATGATTAAAATGCCCTTGAGAGAAAAATTTCCCAATTAGTGTCCATTTTAAATACTAAATCCATTTTATTTATTAATTTATCATAAAAAGGATAAAACATGATAAATCAATTATTTATCATGCAATTAAATTATCATATACACCAAATGACCATTTAACATTAATCATGATTCTACCTATAAAACCCTAGCATGCACTTTTATTTCATCCAAAATCATATACTGCCATTCTCAATAATAAATATCGCATATTAACCATGCTTGTTACGATAAATGATCAAATTACCTCTAGGGCACACAACAATCATAATTATTCTATAATTATACCTAAGCATACTCAACCTATCATTTATGTGTATGTATCATAATTAACATCATTTTAGTTATACTTTTGTACTCGTACTATTTTTCATAAGATAACATGTTCCTTTTTTTTTCCATGCAATCAGTACTAATCTTATAATTATAAGGTACCAAATCATGCATAAATTATTTCATACACAAAAACTCTTATGTGCTATCATGCAATATCTACCATTTTAATAGAGTATAAAAGTTACTTATTTAGATGAATGCATAAATTATTGGTATCCTACCAAAAATTATAAGACTCCACCAATCAAACTTTCATACCTAAAAATAATACCACAATTATCATATTAATATTTAACAAATAAAATAATAACTTATATTAATATATTTATTATCCAAAATTACCAAAATACTCTACTTATTAAAAATGGGCATAATATTTTTTAAAAGAAAATTTTCTCATGCTACATGTGTAGTGTGAGTAGTACACACGAAGAAAGGAGTTAGGATAGCCGTGATTTGGTGGAGTTGGTGGTGATGGTCGGTGTCGGTTTAGATGGTGGAAGTTTGAAAAACCATGGGTGGTGTGGTGGGATAATGAGGTTAGATGGTGGGTTATTGGAAAGCTGGTGATGAGGGTGGTAGTGGTGGTGTTGGGCTTAATGGGGTAATGCCAGAAAGGAGGGAAGTGAATGTAGGATGGAAGGGAGGTGACAAGGTGGCTTGGTGGATTGGTTTAGGAAGGTAGTTGTGAGAAAGGTGGTTGAGGAAGGTTGTCAGCTGTGAAGGTAGGTGGCATAAGATGGGATATAGTTATGGTATAAGGTGACGAAGGTTAGGGGTGGCATCATCTGAGAGGGTTAAAGGGGTTGGGAAGGTTGTGGTATAAGGTGCCGAAGCAAGGGGCATAACAAAAATATTTTATTCCTTTGCCTAGGGGTGTGTAATGAGGGGAGGAGAAGGGAGGAGAAGGGAGAATTTGGGGTGGTTAGGGCTAGCACATGTGAGGTGGTTAAGCAATAGAGAAGGTTGTGGTGGTGTAGGGTGGCAGTCAATATGTAGAAAGAAATAAGGGAAAGGGGTGGTGGAGCACAGGTAGAGTGTAGGGAAAAAAGAAGGAAAGAAAAAGAAGAATGAGAAGAGGATTGGAGATGGGTTGCAAGGAGAAGGTGGTGGTCGAGGGTGGCTATACTAGGGAGCCTATAAGAAAATAGAGGGGTAGGAAGAAGATGAAGAGGAAAACGAGTCTTTGGTGGCTTGCTAAAATGGATAAGGAGGTAGTGGTATAGGCATTATGGTGATGGTGTTGGAAGGATGACTTGATGGTGGTAGATGACATAATTGCATGTGCTAATGGATGTGGCTATTTTGGATGAAAATGGAGAGAGGTAGAGGTTAAGAGGTTGGTTTGGTTGAGTTGGAGTGGAAAGAGTGCATGAATGGGAGGGATGCTAGTGGTGATATGTGGTGGTGATGCTTGGCGTGCTAGATAGAGGGCTAGTCAAGGAGAGGAGAATGAGTTATTTAGCAAAGAAAATGACACGAACCAAAAAAGAGGGGGATTATTTGCATGCATATGAAGACAAGGTTAATAAAGTGGGTTCAATAGAGAGGTATGTTGATGGGGATGTCGTAATTGGTTCAATAGAGAGGTAAGGTAAGGGTGACAAGTTTGTAGTATGAGAAGTGGAGGAAAAATAGGGGGAGTGTTTGGTTGAGGAAAAAGAGGGCATAGTGAGGGGTATAATTGGTAGAGTAGAACAGGTTTATTTTATTTTATTTTAGGATTAGTTTGGGTAGGTTAAGGTATTGGATAGGAAAAATGTGTTGGAAAATAATTTGGTTTTGGATAGGTTTAATAAGAAGGAAAAATGTAAAATAATTAGGGACAACATTTAAGAAATTGTTTGGGTTTATAGGTCAAAGGTTAATAATAAAATAGTTATGCTAAGGTTTATGGGTTAGTTTTGAATAAAAGACTAAATACCCTAAAATGAAAGGTTATGAAATTTTGGGTTGTTGTAGATGGAAGCTAAACTAAGTAACTAAGTGGGCATAGTATAACACCCCATTTTAGTAACTTTAATTATAAAATGTTAATCATGTATAATTAGATATAATAATTATTTTAGGATGATCTATAGTAAATTTATTATTTTTATTCACATTATTATGGAGTACTAAATATATAAATATTAATTAGGTTAAATTTTGGATAGAATTTGGGTTACTAGTTTTAATTTTAGTTGGGATCATAAACTATATCTGTTTTACCCAAGAACCCTAATTCTGTTAACAGAATATTTTTCCTTGATCACCTTTCTTCATATAGCACCCTACTCTATTTTGTGTAGTCTTCCCCATATCCTCCTTCCTAGGCACAATTTTCTACTTCATGCTAACTCCTTCCTTACTCATCCATGCCTTTGCCTATTTTTCACTTGAGCATGTCTTGTTTGACCATCTTGGTGCATGCTGTCATCCCTACAAATTCACCTTTTTCCTCTACAAATGAAATTTAATTCCTCCCCATTAGTGCCCTCATTGTCGCCAACCATCACCAACCCAAGTGGCTTCTTATTTATCTCCTTGCAGTGCTTTATTTATTTTCCTTGGAGTGCACATCCATGCACCATTGCATGACTCTCTTTCATGACATACACACACTCATGTGCTTTTGTTATGTTTATCTCCTCACATGCTTATACATCTCGAGCATAGCCAATATGTGTGTGTCCATTTCTCTCAACCTATGTATGCATCGCATGTAAGGCTACGTAACACCCTCACACAACCTTGCTTATCCTCTGCCAGTCTGTCACCTAGCCCTTTTTGAGTAACTTGTGCCATTTCCTTTTACATATTTATTCCCTAACATTTTTTAGAGTTGGCTTAGTTAGTTTTGGGTTATTATTGTGTTATATTAAATACTAATATATGTGTTATTGGGTGTTAATTTCTTAGGTGATCATTGAAACATTGTGGAGAAGATGACCTTTTGTTCTTTTAGGTAGCTTTAGATTTAAGTAAATATAATCACTCAAGAGATGGTAGAACTTATGTACGAGCATGATAGGTTGTTTATAACTATAATCATGCTTGGGTGTGTATCATTTAAATATTATGAAATATGTACATAAATTTGTTAAACAATAACCTATTCCTATCTAGGATTTTTTTTAATGTTATAACCTTGATAAGATAAAATAATTATGCTATTTTAAGCATCCATGATTATCATTTCATGTGAAGCTTGAATTGATACAAATAACACAAACTTGTGCATGCATGATTAGGGTTAAAATACAATAATTGTTATTCACATGCTCTAGGGTTAGTAATGTTTTCTTAAATATACCATGATAATTTCCCTATTGAATGTCGTATCATGCTATAAATATGTACATCTGTGTTGTATAGTATATATGAGAAGTTAAAAACACATGGTTTGGGTTTGTTCGAGTAAATTACTAAACACATGAAAAGTGGAAAATATAGTCGATCATTAAATTGTAAGAATTACTTACTAAAATTTTGTGAATTATTTTCTTTTATCCTTTTCATGACATTGATCATAATAATAATTTTGAGTATGAAATTGGATAAAATGGTGAAATTAGGGTTTTTAGGGCATTTTGGTCATTTTAACCGAATTCACATGTTGTGAATAATTGAATATAGGATGGCCTTAGAATTTTGATAGGTTAACCTTAATTATGACTTTGGCATAGGCCTATAACCTTAGGGATTACTCTAATAATTGGAAAAATAAAGGAAAATAGTTAATTATGGAAATGGGGATTGTTGTACAATATGTGTTATTTGTGATTACTTCATAATTCATTAATACTTAAAGTGGAAGGCTGAAGTTTTGGAATGGTTTCTCTCTAGGATTATCAACCTTGGAGACGAGGTGTAGCCCTTGTTGAGTTGGTTCTTTAGTGTGTCCCCAGTAAAATTGTAGTCTATTCTATAAGTGACTTATAGGCTTTATAGAGCGCATTGATGCTAAAGAATTAGGTGACCAAGGTTAGAGGATAGTATGTTAACCTTTTGTGTCATTAAGATTAAGAATAATTTTATGTTCCTAGGTTCTAGAGTAAGGGGATTGTGTCACCTTTAGGTGCCTGTATGATCAGATGTACCTCAATATCCCTAGGTTTATCATATCCTTGTCAGTAATTTGATTAAGAATATAAAAAGCAATTAATTTGGATTGTTGTTTTTGTAGTTGCCTTAGTGCCCTATCTTTAACTTTGGAATAATTCAGGTTTTGGGTTTAATAGTTTCTTGAGTGCTCTACCTTGAAGTTTGGGATTGATTTGATTAGTTATATATAACTAATGTGTATTTTGAGATAATGTGAATTGATTTAGTATGATTTATTGCTGAGCATGGACCTTGGTTTTGTATACATTATCTCATAATTATTCTATGTTGTTATGAAATATGCCTTGTGCTTTGAGCATGATTTTTGGATTATTGTGTGATTATGTATGATGTAGGTATGTTAAATCTTATGAGGCATTATGATTTACTTAGTATTAGGAATTCGTACTCATATAGAATTTATAGATGACTATGTGAAGGGCATGGAGTGGTTTGAGGTGTATAATAGTGGTGAGGATAAGTGGAGCCCTAGAGAAGTGGTTCCATTCTCGGAATGGGCTTACAAGTCTAAGAGTCAAGGTAAATTGGTGTTGTATCTTTGAGTGTTATTTTTTATTGTAATAATTTTTCCCTTAGACTCTTTTAGCATTTGCTATATTTTGATCACGATTGTTGTACAAAGAATAATATACATAATTTTTAGTTATGTTATTACCTCTAATTCCATTGCTTATTTTGAATATTACTTGTTTGAGCCTTAACACTTAGTATAAGAAAGGTGTGGGAACCATACTTCTACTTAGTGTGGATGTAACACTTATTATTTTTGTAATGAATGCTTTCACAAAACAAAAATCTTAAGAAGTAAATTAGGGGTATTACACATAAAGTCCAACTGAAGTCAAGTAGAACTAGGGGACGTAACTTTTGGTTAAAGATAGATAAACCCACCTAGGCTACTAGACCTTTTAGTATTAATAGCCTTTAATATATCATCAATAGGTAGAGTTGGAAAGACACTCAATACCAACTTGAGTCCTACATGATGATAAAAAATGATTGAAGCTAGACAAACTAGTAATATCCCAAATTTTTAGCTAAACCTAATCTCAAGTAATTTGCATTATAACCTAATCTTAATCTCAAAAAATTAATATTTCCACCTTACCTTAATTCTATAAATGTATGATTTAATCTAATTCCAATATATCAATAATTAAAATATCCTAATATAAATTATATTAATCTTATTCTAACAAAAAACTAAACATATTTATCTCCTTATTTCTTTTCTCTCCTCCTTTTTCTCTCATTTTCCCTTTCAACCATCTCCCTATCCTTTTCCTTTCCCCCCCCCTTCTTGCATGAAACATTATCCATAAACATTTCCTCCACGGTCCATCACTCCCCTATCACATGCCAAACCATCCCATACCCCCATCAATTCCTAGCTCCTATGATATGGGTTAGGGTTGATTTTTTTTCCATTAACCACTTCACCTCATGTCGTCCTCTTGTCTTTACATTGGCATATTCATGTATATATATAAATTTCCAGCATTAAAATCCCAACCACTCTCCCTTTTCTCCTTTTTTTTTCTACAACAATAGCACACCATCTCCCTCCTTCACCACTAGAAAAACAACCCCAAAAGTCTACCACCAGTAAGCCCAACCAAGACACCACCACCACCACCACCATCCTTTTTCATTTATCCCTCACCACCTTTAGAGATTATCACCATTTACTACCATTCCCCTTTAACGATCCTTGATTAATGTCATCCCCAACAACTGGCTAAAACAACCACTACCCCCTCCTTCGTTGGCACCCTCCGCACAACCTTTCCTTTTTTATCCGTTGCTTGGCTGCGACACCTATAATCGGTGCAGCTTCCTTCACCCTTTGGCATTTTACACCACATCCTCCCCATTATTTTTCTCCCTTGGCCACAACATAACAAACTACACCCACCTCCCTCCCTTTGGGATCTTCAATTGAAGCCCAACACCCCCTTATAAAGCTTTAATCGAAGGTCAACTCCCTCTTCTTCAGCATCTCTAACCACACTACACCTTTCACCTTTTGGCATCTCCAACCACACCACACCATCACCCTTCTACTCCTACCATCAAACACCCTCCCTCCTTGTTTTGGCTTCCACCACCATTACACCCACATTACAATGACATCTTGTGTCATTGATCCACCATTTTATGACATAACCCATTATTTTATCCTTTGTTTGGTTGAGCAAAGTTTTCTCAAACACCACCTTTATTGGTTTATTTTCTCCCTTCATTCAACATTCCATTTGCTTACTTATGTGGTTTTATCCTAATTATATTTTATTATGATGTTCTTAGGTTTTTCTGTGGCTCCAGAAGAGGTGGAATAAAATTTGCGTGCTTAGCAACTGGATTTGTATTGTAGTCTAGGGTTTTTGATTCCAAGGTTTTATGTATGATTTTTTGCTATACCATTTTATTTTTATTATGTTAAATAATATATGATTGTTGATACTATGATATGTGACCAATATTACATGATAGAAGATGAGCAAGTAAAGATCATGTGGGATTGTTATTTTATGCAGAAAAGCCCTTGGTGTGAAATATGAATGTATCTTAGGTTTATTAATGGTATGATGAGTGTGAAATGAGTATGATAAGGTCTTTGGAGAAAAATGTAGATTTGAAAATAATGTTACCAAACATATAAGATTTACATGAAATAAGGGTTTGTTACCGATAAGGTTATTTTGGTCCATATGGGATAAATTTGAGAATCATAAAATTTTAAGGTGTTATATCATCCAAAAATGTGCTAAGGAACTTATATAAAGTGTTTAGAGTAGTTGTGAATAATATAAGTTTTATAAAGTATGAAAATGGTTTGATTTGGGAATAATAACCCGAAACTGAGGAGGCTATTATCATATGTGTAAAATGATAGAGTTTGGACCGAAAAAATTAAATATGTTGTTAATATTAGTACCTTTGGAGTTTATATTGAATTTGGTATTTTTTTATCCCTATCGCAAAAGTTATGATTGATTTGTAAAATCAGGGTTTATAAGCCTTAGAAATAATAACTTTTAGGATAGTGTTATTATCGCATGTGGATTATCTTAGAGTTATGCCCTTATCTTAGAGTATAATAATAATATTTTGAGGAAGAGGTACTAAGTTTTTTGATTAAAAGAGTGACAAAAGAAGAGTTATGATAAAAGTATTATTAAGGATTTCGGGAAAATATAGGGGTCTTAACTCTAGGGAATAACTTTATGATCTTCTTGATGTTCTTAACTACTTTAAATGTGTTCTGTACCTTTGAATCAATCATGAATAAGACATTAATCATTTAAAGTGAAAGATCATGTGAATCTGATCAAGGTGTATATGGATCATTTCTACTAGATGATAATAGTGGCTAAGGTATATTGTCCATAAGAAGTCTCTTATATCTTTCCACCGGTTAAAGAATAGTGTCTCAAAAGTGTTGTTATCTAAGAGGAATGTTATGGGTCTATTCCACCAGATGATAATAATGGCTCAGGCCTGTTGTTCTCAAGTGTTTCTTTATTCCATTCCACTAAATTAAGAATAGTGGGGCCATATACTCATTATGAATAGGAATATAGATTGAGATAAGTAACATAATCGATAAGATATTAATTGTAATACCCCCATTTTTTACTACAAAAAAATTTCATTTAAAATATTACATAAGTAAAACAAAGGATAGATGTCGTACCTAACATAGGATAGACGTCGTCCCATATTAGATACAAGGATACAAAACTAAACTAAACAAAGCTAAAGTAGAATGCACAAGAAAAAGATATGTATATATTTAAATAAAGTGTTTACACCATAGGACCTTTACAATCCCCGACAAAGTCAAATACAAGAAGACAAATTAATTAGAAATATAGGGCTATTATGGTAGAAAACAAGTTAGGGTATGGCCCCAAGACCTTGGTCTATTATAGACCACATAAAAACGTCTAGATGTCCATGCCCTTAAGCTCCAAATCTAAGATGAGGTAGGCCCACTACTAGCCACCCATAAAACTACACATGACCATCTGCTTATGGGAATGAGTAGGTCATTGAGAAAACAAACATATCAATACATTACATATTGAGTAAGCCAAGTTACCTACTCAACGAAAGTCACAAGCATACGAGATTCTATTATATCATGGAAATCATACTTAACATGAGTCATGTTAGTGCCATATATTTATATACGCTTACTTTATCATGGTTAAGTAATGCATTTGAACTTAATACCATGAAAAATTTAGGTGATTTAGGATGCATCATGCTTGTCTTCATAATACAACATCATAGATAGTCACATGCAAATACTAAGCATGTCATTTAATGACTACTAAGCATGATGACTTTTGTTCCATATGTAGGTATGTTAATTAAGGAAGGAGTTTGATTATGGATGGAAATGTTAAATACTTGTTTATGATGTATCATGTTGCTAATGCATGAATGCTGTTATTGTTTAAGGGTATTTTAGTAATTATGCTTATGAGTTATTTAAATCAATGTATGTAGTTGCTAATGAGTATTATGTTGAAAAATGACAAGTTGGTGGACTTAGATGATAAAAATGAAGTATTAATATCATTATTTTATGTAGTGTTAGTAAATTCATAAAAATGGTAAATAAAGGGGTTAAATGATAATTTATAAGTAAAGGATAAAATTGTAAGTTGTGAGAAAGAAGGGTAAAATGGTAATTTTGGAAGTAGGGGTAAAATAGTAATTTTGGATGAAGGAGGGCATTATGGTAATTTTGGAGGTAGAGGGGCAAAATCGTAATTTCATAAGTAAAGGGTAATATGGTAAATTTTATAAGTGAATGGTGAAGTGGTAATTTATAAGTAAAGGGGTAATATGGTAATTTGGAAAAGAAGGGCAAAATGGTAATTATGTAAGGAAAGTATAATGCACATCAAAACACAATAGGCCTTAGTAACACCCTTACCTAAAATGACACCAATCATGGTGACTGGTCTCACCTTTATTAGGGAAAAACTAAAATTAGATTCCCTCCTACCAAAAATACTATTATTTACTAACTTATTCTAAGACTAGGCTTTTGATAAAATACTAAAATAATAATAACAAAAATACTCAAAAAAAAGAATAATAAAAATAGTAACAATAATAATAATAATAATAAGGGCATTACTCAAAAACATACCAAAATAATACTAATAATAACATTAGTAAAATAAATAAAAAAATTTAGTAATAATAATAATGATGAAATAATAATAATAATAATAATAATAATAATAATAATAATAATAACAATAACAATAACAATAACAATAATAATAATAATAATAATAATGAATATACACACCATAATAATATTAAAAAAATAATAATAATCATAATGGTAATAGTAATAATGATAATAATCAAAGATAAAATGAAGTAGGGTGTCAACCCTACATTGAAAAATAATAAACTTATTAAATAATAATAATAATAATAATAACAACAACAACAACAACACTAATAAGGATAATAAATGCTAATGGTAAAATTAATGATAATGTTCATAATAATAAGACTTGATATTTATAATACCAAAACTACAATTCCAAATAGGCACAATAGGATTTTCAACCCCATATAGAATAATAATAATAATAATAATCATATTAATAATAATAATAATAATAATAAGGATAATAATTCTAATAATAATCGCACAACAATAATAGTAATAATAGCAACACTATAAGTAAAATATTTGTAATAATAATAAGGAAATAATAATAATAATAATAATAATAATAATAATAAAATCAAAATCAAAATATAATAGGGCTTCGACCATCAATAGAAATAATAATAAAATCATTAATAATAAAAATAATAATATTAATAATAGTAAAATTAATAATAAATAATAATAATAATAATAATAATATATTCAAATAAATGAAATAAAATAAATTAAAGCTGGTATAAATAGTGAAAATGGTTGAGGGGGTTTAGGGTTCAACCTTAGGCTGGTGGTGATAGGCGGCACCGGTGGTGGTGCACGGCGGCAGCGACGATGGGCGAAAAAAGAGAAGAAAAGGAGAAAAGTTGAAGGTTGGTAACAGAATAGGGAGAATGAAGGTGGGAGTAGAGGTGATTATAGTTACCTAGAAGGAGAGAAACAGAATAGGGGTGGTGGAGCAGCCAAAGGTGGCGGCAAACGGCAGCAGTGGTGGTGGTCAAATGGAGGAGAAGAATAGAAAGAGAGGATGAGAGGGAGGAAGAGGAAAAGAAAGGTAAGGAAAGGTAGAGGGTGGTCTGTAGTACATTTTGGGAGATGAAAGGAGCGGCGGAAGTGGTGCCTAATGGTGGTCTGAGGTGGCTTATACAGGAAAAATCGAGGGATGAGGGAGGTTTAGGTAGTTAGAAGGTGATGCAAGGATGAGTTTGGTGGGTATAGAGGATGGCGAAGTTGGCCATAGGCGGTGGAAAAGGCATCTGAGGGGCAACGGTAATAAGGACAGGAAATTCAGGATAAGAATCAAAAGCTCGATACAAGGCAATGTAAGGGGGTATTTATAGAGAACAGAAGAGAGGGTAGGGTTATGTGGGTCAGCAAGGGAGTAATGAAAGTAGGGTTAGGGTTACCGGCGGCGATGGTTGGCTAGTGGAAGCAAATTTTGGGCATGGATATGTGCAGGAAAACGAGAGGAAATCGCACGAGAAGGGGGAGATTTGCTGGTGGTCGATAGGCTGGGGAGGAAGAAGAAGATAGGGGTGGACTAGAGGTTCGGGGAAGAAAAAAAAGAAAGAAAAAAAGAAAGAGGGAGACCAGGCGGTAGGGCGCTGATTAAAATTTTTAATTAGAACACGGTGTTTCGATAGAAAATGAAGGGAAGTGCTGCGTAAGAGGGGAAGGGAAGGGGTCAGCTGTGTGGGCTAGGCCACGCCAAAGGAAAGAAAGGAGGGAAAGGAGGACTTGGGGCATTGGGCTAGCCCAAGTTGAGAAGGAGAAGAAAAAGAAAAGGAGAAAAAAGAAAGATAAAAGAAGAAAAAGAAAAGAAGAAAGAAAAAAGGAAAAGAGGAAAATATTTAGGTTGGATATTTAAATTAATTAAAATATTTGGGATATTTAAAAATAATAATATTTAAATAAAATAATATTTAAATTCCTTTTTAGGCTAATTTATGATTTTTAAAAGATTTTTCATAAATTCAATTTTATTTAGCAAAACACCTTAAAATTCTCCAATTAAATTATTTATAAAATTCCTATTAATTTGAAACTATTTTCTCCTTATTATTTTAAATAAAATAAATAATTTACAAAGTAAGATCCTTAATTAGCTAAAATACTTCCTTTTATTTATAAATTTCTTCCTAACTAAAATACTTATAAATTTATTCTTGATTTGTCCTAATTAATTTCCTTTTATTTTAATATAAACAATTTATTTAAATAATTTTTCTAATAAAATATTATTTAATTATAATTTTTAAAATTAAAATTTTTGGGGCATTTCAACCATCACGCCTAGCCTTTTTCTTTTTCTTTTCTTCTTCTCGGCTAATTATCATCGTCGTCATCGTTACTCCTCTGCCATTCTCCTCCTTGGAATGCCACCATACTAGTATATATACCCCTCCATCCCTCCATTTTATTGTCATCCTTCGTCTCCCTGACCTTCTTCTCTTCTTCCTTCTCCTTTCTCATTCTTCTTCCTCCTTTTTTCCTTTTTTTGGTGTTCGAACCACCCAAGCCACCACCTCAGCCACCACTCGTCGCCCTTTAGCCAGTGGACCGACCACTAAGGTTACCCTGACCTTCCCCTTCGCCATAACTGGCTATCACCGTAGACCACCGCCTCTTTTCCCTTCTTCTTCCCCTCATTCATGGTAGTGTTACAGAGTGCACGTCCTTTGCAATACCTACTACATGATCATGCAATGCTCAATTTTCCTATTATACAGTTGTTCAACTCCTGCACCATCTAGCCATGCGTCTTTTTTTATCTCGCTCCAATTCTACAAAGCCATGCAATTCTTACACCGCTTGGCCATGCATCTTTTTTCTCTCAGCCCATTACTACACAACCATAGGATTCTTACACCACCTAACGATGCATCTTTTCTTCCCTCGACCTGGTGTGCACTTTTTCTTTACTGTCGTGCAACTCTTGCACTACCTAGCCGTATAAGTTTCTTTTTGGCCATACACCCCTATTTTCATCCTAAACCTTGTTCAAACACCACCAAAATTTAACCATAGCTCCACCACACATTCTTCTATACTGCCATACAACTCAAGCTTCCATTTTTACAATCCTCTACCTTAACTTCCCTCTCAACGTTTAACCTTCAAACCTAATCATATTTTATCTTATTTTCATAGGTGATCTTGAAGGAGGTATAGGATTTATGTGCATAGAGCCCAGTTTCCTTGTTGATAAGGATACATGTTGTAGCTAGGGATTTATGTGTTACTTTTATTTTTATATATGCTTTTGTGTTGAGCATGTTGTATTAAATAATTTATTTATGGAAATGCTATGAAATGGTATTCTTGAGAGTAATGAAATTATGTAAGTAACATACTCAACACAAAATCATATACAAAATTACAAGTATAATGTTGGATATAAGATATATATGAGAAACTAAGGATAGGTACTTTAGATATTGAATGGAAATTTAAATGTGTTGGGTTTCATAAGGCTTTAGGAGAATATATTTGTCTTAATTACCCTGAGGGTATTATGGTCATCTAAGGACAATTATGTGGTCATACTTATGTGGTTTAATTGTATGTCTTGTGTATTTATATGAGTTTAGCATGATAATATACAATCAACTCTGAATAAGGTACTAGTCATTTAAAATAAAAGATCACGTGAGTCGGGCCAAGGTGTTTACATGGCTCCATCCCACCACATAACAATAGTGGCTTAGGTGTGTTGTCCCCGAGATGTGCTTCAGTTTGTTCCATTAGATTATGAATAATGGGGCCCCATACTCAATGTGAATGAAAATACAATTAAAGAGATAAAATATAAATGGAAAGATACTAATAATTGAAAGTGAAAGACTACGTGAGTCAGGATCGAGGTGTTGAGTCCATTCCACCGGATAATAATAGTGGCTCGGGTGTATTCTCCTCGAGAAGTGCTTCAGACCATTCCACTAATTTAATAATAGTGGTTCAGGAATATACTTTACTCTGAGAGGTGTTGGCTCCATTCCACCAAATAATAATATTGGCTTGGGTGTGTTGTCCCTGAGAGGTGTTTCAGACCGTTCCACTGGTTTAAGAATAGTGAGGTCCCTCAATTCAACGTAAATAAAAGATTGGAATATGGTATATCAAATGAAAGAACTGGAATCAATACCTATTTGTCATTCTTTGATTTACTTATGTATTATTTTCTTATGATAATTCTTATAACCCTGCTTGGCTATACCGTTACCTTACTTTATATGTAGCATAGTGATCATCTATTTTATGGGTGCTGCTCAATCCAACAAGTAGACAACCCAAATATTTATATGTAAGTTGATAAGGACCCAATGAATGAATTAAAAGCTTTTGTTTCTATATATGTGGAAGAGTGATTTATTCATATTAGGGTTTAGGCATAGAGTCATGTTATTTAAATGATAGTTTTACCCAGATACCTTTCTGGACTCTTAGTTCCATAAGATCCATTTTTTTTTGTATTTTGATATTGTAATTGGAGTTGATCTCCAAACACTTATTTGATGTTATTAAAAGTTTTCTTGTCTCTTTCTATCATGTTTTAAATTTTCTAATTATTTTACCTTGTAATTGACGTAAGGATGGTGGGGTAAGCCAGACTTATATCAATTACAACAATAACACCTAACTATTTAATTATACGTTTCTACTTAATACGAAATTTTTTAGTAGTAAATTTTGGGGTGTTAAATTAAGGGTCTAAACAATCCTAGCATGATCACATATAAATTCTACCATCTTATGAGTGATTAGATTTACCTAATCCAAGCTTAAGCAAAAATCTTCTCAAATAGCCTCAAGAATTTCCTAGGAATTTAACTCCCAAACACATATGTATTATCATTTAATATTACGAAACAACAATCCAAGACTAATAAAAACAACTCAAGGACTAATAACATGTTAAAGAAAAGAAAAGGAAGCCAACTAAAACTCATGTAACTAATGAGGAGGAATCGGTGGATGTTGTTGAGAAGGAGAGGAGGGGAAATTTTTGTATTTGTGCATTGTTAGGAGAAAGAATGGAAGAAATGGTCGGTGAACTAAGGGAAGAAAAAACAAAGAAAGGTGCAGCAAGGGGAGGAGCTAGGGAAAAAGAGGTGTAGTAGGAGAAGGACGAACATTGGTACAAAAGCCCAACGTGGAGGGAGAGGCTTTAGTGGATTTGTGTGTAGATTGGGGCAAGGCTTCAGTGGTGGAGGGAATAGTAAGGAGGGGAGGTGTGGTAGTTTCAGATGAAGGAGAATGGGGAGCTTCTATGAGTTTGGTCAAAGGTGGTGGCAGGTGTTTGATGTGGTTGGATGAGGTAGTGGGGTATGTTTGTGTGAGGTTGTGTGTTGTAGTTGGGATAGTTTTAGCAGGAGTTTTTGGTGCAAGGGTGAAGGATAGGTGGAGATGGTTGATGCTAAGGGTAAAGGATTAGTGGTTGAGTGTGCAGTGGAAAAAGAAATGGTAGAAAAGACACGAGTGAGGAGAAATGGGGGTGTCCTTACATGCGTGAAGGAGCTTGGGACAAAGTGGGGAGAAAGCAAGCTACTAGGGGGGAAGGAGGCATGACACATGATGATAGGGTGATGGGCTTAAAAAGAGGATGGCATGAGGGGGAAAATGGAGCAAAACAAGGAGAGGGAAACATAGGGGAGAGGGAGGTGTGGTGTAAGGTATGGTGTTGAGTGTGTCGGGAAGGGGATGGAGGAAAGGTAAAAATAAATAAATACTAAATAAAAAAATCGAGCAAGCTAGAGTAATTATTTAGGTGAATAATCAGGTAGAAATATTCAATTACTAAAATCAGATTTACTCGACGCAATAGAAACAAGTTAAGATCTAACTTAAGATTAAAATTTAATAATGCACCCCCTAATTAATTTTAACCTAATTAAATTTTATATCTAATATGTCATAATAATAATAATAATAATAATAATATATTTAATATAAAAAATCCTAAAAACAATTATTATAATTGTTACACATAATTATCAATTTATAATTAGGGTTTTCAAAAATGAGGTATTACATTCAAGAGGATCAAGAATATAATTATTAATTTGAAAAGGCTCCTTTTATATAACAATGGGAAATTAATGCTTTTCAACACAATTTTTTTGAAACTCCCTATCTATTACCTATTTATTTTTTATATGTTAGTAATTATTGCTCAAAAAATTAAAAGATTGATGAGAGGATTTCTCTAGAGTAATGGAGTAGTCCTACAAAACAAGATGCACTTAGTATGTTGTTCCCTAGTGACCTTGGAAATGAAGGATGGTGGATTGGGGATTGCAAACTACACTCACAATAACCGAGCACTAAAACTAAAGTGGAATTAGAGATTCATGATAGATGAAAATGAAGTGTGATGTTGAATAATTTGAGCAAAGTATATAGTATAATTACCCACTAGATTGGGAAGTACCATGATAAGGAGGTTCTTGGCAACATATATTCAAGTATTCATTTGGTGATAATGAAATTTGTGTTATGTTTATAGATATTTTTTGAATATAGGTGGGTTTAAGTGCCCTTGCATTATTTTTGTTTAATAGTTAGCTCAAAAGAAAGCCACTAAAGGACATTTACCCATGAAATGCCCCAAAATTTTCTAACTTTAAAGATTATATTTAAATAATATTTTATTTGAAAATTTAATTTAATAAATTATTTTTTTACTAAAATAAAAAGGAAATCTATTAGGGCTACTTAATAAGAAATTTTCTAAATATATTAATTAGAGGAAATTTGGGTATATTATCTAGTTAAAGATTTGAATTTGGGAATTTATTTAAATAATTTTTTTATTCAAATTAAGAAAGAGAAAATAGTTTCAAGTTAATGTTAATTTTATAAATAATTTAATTAAATAACATTAGAGTGATTTATTAATTTAAAATGGAAATTTTTGTAGAATCTTTTAAATATCCTAATTTATCCTAAAAAGGAATTTAAATATTATTTTATGTAAATATTATTATTTATAAAATACCCAAAATATTTTAAGTTATTTATTTAACCCAACCTTCCTATTTTTTTTCCTTCCTCCTTTTTCCTTTTTCCTTTTCTTTCTTCCTTTCTCTTTCTTTTTCTTTCTTTTCCTTCTTCTTCTTTCCTTTTTTCTTTTTCTTCCCCTAATTGGGCCTGGCGCGGCCCAATTTCTGCCTCCTTTTCTTCTCCTACCATGGCCCACGCCCGTCTGCCCCTTTCTTTTTTTCCCCGGCAGCCAACGCCCTGCATTTTGACTTCTTCTTCCCCTGAACGGAGAGTTTCATTTAAACTCCTCCCCTCCTCACACCCGACTGCTCGGTCCCCTTCTTTTCTTTTCCTTCTTTTCTCCCCCGAACCGCCCGGCCCAACCTCCCCCATCTTCTTCTTCCTCCTCCAGCCCGACGCCATAACTGTCACCTTCCTCCTTCCCCCGAAAATGGCGCCGCCGGCCACACGTGGCGTGACTAGCCTTTCTCCCGCCCATTCTCTTCCTCTCGATGCATACTCTAATTTGAAATGCCCCACTTCCATTTTCCTTCCCCACGTTGCTCCCAATTTCCCTCGTAATGGTTGGGAAATTTTCAAAATTTATGCCGCCCGACTAACCTCATAACCATCCCATTTCTCATCGGATTTGATCTCCTGGTAACCTCCACGACTCAAGCCTACTCTCCACCACTATAAATACACCTCGTATGGCCTGGTTTCAATATTTCTTTCCCTGAAACCCTAAGCACCAGTCTGTGCACCACTGTCCCTTGAGACGCCCCATTCTCCACCATTACCCAACCTCACCACCTCTTCTTCCTCCCAAATTGTTCCCTGCAACGCCCTCTAGTTAATTAAACCATTCGCATCCTTCGATTCTTCTTGCACGAACCTCCATAACCGTGCAAAGTTTGCTGCTCATCACGGCAGAATTTTCACCCCGAAACCTTAAACCACCGCCCACCACCATATCCGCCACTTCTGCCACCCTATAAACCACCCAATATCCTCTACTAAGTCTCCTCCACCGACCCATAAACTTATTTTAATTTTCTCATTCCCCTTTACCTCTTTTTCTTCATTTTCACCCCTCTTAGATCACTTTTCCGGCCATCTCCGGGAACCACCACCGGTGCCACCCATCCCCTCCAATTCAAGGTGAAACCCTATATCTTTTCAAAACTTCCTTTCGATTTATTGATAATTATTATGCTTTTATCCTAATTTTTAATGTTAATTCAATTTTAATTATTATTATTATAATTATTATAATTATTGTTATCAACTGAATCCTAATTGCTAAATTTTGTTGACAGGTTTGGGAGTATTCTTGAGTTAGATAAATTATTATTCTCGAATTTTGGTTATTTAATGGAATTATTACATGTTTACTATTATTATTAATAATAATATTATTATTAGTGTAATTATTTATTTAATATTGTAATTATTCCAAGAGGGGTAGAAACCTAAAAATTTAATTAAGTCTCGCACCTTTACTTTTTATTACTGTTATTAACATTTTTAACATTATTACTAATTATATTATTATTATTATTACCTATATTAACTTTTATATTATAAGTATATATATAATATTAATATCACTATTACATTTTTGAATAGTATTATTATTAAATGGAGTGGTTTTGAAAGCCACCTTGTAATTTTAAGAATATTGGTATTATTAATATGAATATTATACTAATAAGAGGATTATTAATAATGTTTTAATTTATTATTATTATTATTATTATCATCATCATCATCATCATCATCATTACTATTAGTAATATTATTTTGGTGAAGGGTAGAAACCCTTATATCACCGCCCTTTTAGAAAGGAAATAGTAATTTATTTGTATTTTTAAGTAATATTTTGTATAGTTAATTATTGTGTAATAGTGTTTTAATTAAAAACCAAATCTTAGAATAAGTTAGAGAATAATAAAATTTGATAAGGGAGCCTAATTCTAGTATACTTTTATATAATAGGTGAACCCAATCAAACCCCTCAAGTGGAATAGGAGCGTGCACCAAGACTGGTGTCGTTTTAGGTAAGGGTTTACTAAGGCCATTTGTGTGTTTATATGCATTATGTGTTTCATATGCCATATATTCTATGTTTATTTCTATTAATTATTTCATATGTGGCATGATTATAGAGTTGAAGTTTGTTGGTGTGAATAAACTGTCGCATGAGAACTATGTATGTTTATGTCATTATTGTATGTTATGGCCTTAAGACATGCATGTTAGGGTTGTAAAATTATGATGGAAAGTGTAACAATGCAGTATTGGGGTCTTGCATTAAATGGCATGGTGTTAGGGTTGTGCATGAAATGGTATGGTGTTAGGTTTTGATGAAATGGCATGGTGTTAGGATTTGCATGAAATGGCATGATGTTAGGGTTCTGCATGAAATGGCATGGTGCTAGGGTTTGCATGATATGGCATGGTGTTAGGGTTTGCATAAAATGGCATGATGTTAGGGTTTGCATAGAAGCATGTCTATGTGGAGATAGGGTTGCTTACGAATTAGGGTTTGCATGGAAGTGTGGCCTACGTGAAGCTAGGGTTGCATGTGGATTAGGGTTTCATGGAAGTATGTCTACATGGAGTTAGGGTGTGCATGGGAACTAGGGTTTGCATGGAAGTGTGGTACGTGGAGTTAGGATTTGCATGGGAGATAGGGTTTGCATAAAAGTGTGGCTTACGAGAAGCTAGGGTTGCATGTGGATTAGGGTTGCATGGAAGTATGTCTACGTGGAGTTAGGGTGTGCATAGGAGCTAGGGTTTGCATGGAAGTGTGGTAAGTGGAGTTAGGGTTTGCATGGGAACTAGGGTTTGCATGGAAGCGTGGGTCATGTGTAGTTAGGGTTTGCATGGGAGCTAAGGTTTGTATGGAAATGTGGTTTACGTGGAGTTAGGGTTTGCATGGAGTAGGGTTGCATGGGAGTTAGGGCTTTCATGGATTTAGTCATGCATGTCTGGGAAAATGTTTGTGAATGACAAATGTTTCTGAATAAAATATTTAAGACACTAATATCTTAAAGTGGAAGATATTGAGACGGGACCAGCCGATCCACTGGTTAGGAATAGTGGTTAGGGTTTTACCCTATGTGTGACCGATCCACCGATAATAATAGTGGTTAGGACATGAGGTCCTATGTGTATCTAGCCCACCGATTATAATAGTGGGGGATCCCGAGCTCAATAAAGACAAACCAGATCGTCAATGCTATTAAAAGATACTAATTACTTACAGTGGAACACTATGCGAGCAGGAACCAAGCCGATCCATCGGTCAGGAATAGTGGTTAGGGTTTTACCCTATATGTGACCGATCCACCGGTAATAATAGTGGTTAGGGCATGATGCTCTATATGTGACCGGCAACCCGATTATAATAGTGGGGTGTTCCTGTTTTCGCATGGATATGATAAAAGGAATGGTGTGCATCGACTTTTGATAAAAGAAAGATTAAATGATTAGTCTGGACCTTTTTTGGGCCTTATGTGTGGATTTGTTGATTTTGGACAATGGTTTTCACCTTATGCTTTTTATGTACCATATGTATGAGTCGTAATTGTATGTGATCCTTATCCTGCATGATTTCATGTATTACATGTCGGCCTTAGTATTCGGTTACCTTACTCAGTACGTAGCATACTGATCACCCGTTTCATAGGTGTTGCTCATTCCCACTAGTAGAAGGCTCGTCTAATTTGTTGCAGGTAGGAGATACCTACTTTGATGCTATCGATGTCTACGGGACATCAGGAGGGCTAGAGTGATAGCTGGGCTGGATCAACCTTTAGAGTGACGTGGCCATTGTCCTTTTTAAAATTATGATTCATGTTACCTTTTATTATCTTTGAATTGTCGAAACAATTTTACTAATGTTGTTGAGTTATTATCTGGAAAAACAATAGTTGGTATTTCAAATTATGTAAGACTTACGCGTACTCTAATTCTCATTTTTATAAATTTGAATTTGTATGGTATTATTAATGGTGTTTTCTCAGCCTTAGCACTTGGTACCGAAACGGTAGGAGTGAACCGGTTTGATACTAAGTGTGGCGGTAACAACCCCAAAATTTATAAGTTTTAAATTAAGTGTTTTAATTTCTTCTGCTTTAAAAAAATAGTGAATTTTGGGGTGTTACAACCCAAGGCTAGTTACTATAGCTGAAAACAAGTGGTGCATGGTGGAGGACATGGCCATGTGGCAAGACAGTGAATGGCACTGGTGTTTTATGTGCTAGTGGCCATTATTTTCTTAAGAAGATGATTTAGTGGAGCAATTAATAGTTCCTTAAGAAGAGCACAACTTAATCCTTAGATTATGGATATGATTGTATAGGTACATAATTAAAAGGGTAAGTTCACATCAAAGTATCCTACACTAGTTCTTTTTTTTATCTACATGGTAAGTGTATGAAGTTTCAATAACGGTATCATGTAACCTGATTCCTTATTACATTGAAATATTTTGTTAGTTATTAGTATTAGATAGGATTAGGACTCACAATAACCTAGTCTTTCATGGGATTATGATAATTTTGAAGATATACTATTATCTTTATGCTTATGTATTAAAAGAATCTCTTCACCTATTCTTATATTACCCTTATGCACATATTATCTATTCAAGATGGTTACAACTTTGCTTGGTTAGTTGTGTGTTCCTAAGGTTTGTGGCTGAAAACTTGGTCAAATAATCTTATAGGGGCACAGGAATTGTCCATAAAAATATATGGCTTTATGGTTTATTCATAATATTGCTGGTATGAAAATAAAAAAATGTAAGAGTCTGGCATCATGCTACCTTAACACTAGAGGAAATTTTCACATAAATCATGCCATGCCTTGAGTAGTGGATTAAGAGTTGGGAGATAGCATTATCTTATACTCCAAATGAAGTTTTTGAAACCCCCATTTGATTCCTTAAGTTTAGAACAATTGAGAGGATATTTATTCCAAGCAAAAGCACTCAACATTGGGAACTACCATGTGTCTAGAGCGTTAAGTGAGACATTGATGCCCTAATGTAGGTTGGATTTAATAAGGTAGTGATAGGAGGAGTGTTACGGGATCACACAAGTAGTTTAAGTGCATATTTTCAAACCTTATGGAATACTTGGTTATTAATGGTGCAAGAGTCAGGCTAAGGTTTTTATGGGTATGTTCCACTAGGCGATAATAGTGGCTCAAGTTGTCTCTAAGAGGTGTTTTAGACCGTTCCACTTGTTTAATAATTGTGGCTTAAAAGTATTTTTCCTTAAGAGGTATTTTATGGATCTGTTCCACCGGACAATAATAGTAGCTCAAATGCATTCTACCCTGAGAGATGTTAGATCTATTCCACCAGATGATAGTCGTGGCTTAGATATGTATTTCCTAAAAGATTCTTCAGATCGTTCCACTAGTTTAAGAATAGTGGAGTCCTTAAACTTAACATAAATAAAACAATGAAAATGGTTATATCTAATAAAGAGGGATGAATTATTATTTACCTTGCGATATTTTATTTGTTCTATGCGTGTACTTATCATCTACTATGAATGTATGTATTTAACTATATCCCTAAATCAACAATATTGTTATCTTGCTCAGTATATAGCATACTAATCAGCCTTTTTATAGGTGCTACTTATTCTCACGAGTAGATGATCCTGATGCTTTTGTGCAGGTCTTTGAGGGCCAATTGGATGATTTTGGTGCTTTTGATTCATTTTATAGGGAGTAGTGACTTTTAATATATTGAGTGTTTGGAGGAAGATTCATGTTATTCAAATAATATTTTTACTAGATACCTTTTGGACTCTTCAATCCATAGTATCCCTTTTTATTATATTTTGTTATTGTATCTCAGAGTTAGTCTCCAAACTCATATTTATATTTATAAAGCTTCTCTTATTTCTAATTAATTTGTTTCACTTTGAATGGTTTTAGCCTTATAGTTGTTGTAAGAATGGTATGGTAAATTAGAATCACATTAGTAACACCAAATATTTTTATTATATGCTTTCACTATAAAATAAAAGTATTAAGTAGTAAAAATTTGAGGTGTTGCATTTACTACCATTGTGGTAAAGTTGGGAATGTGTATCATAACTTCCATCCTCTCCTACTATTCTAGCAAGAAATGAAGAGGAGGCCAGGAGAAATTATGAGATGGTGGTTGATGATGAGCCAAGCACGGAAAAATCACTAGACTCTCACTTTAGCTTGTGGATGTTAGTCGTCAGTGGGGGAAGACACCAAAAACTGGTAAGAGAAACTCCTAAGAATTTATCAAATACCAAAATGGTGAAAAAATATGTGCCTAATATTCAACAAGAAATTAAGAAGGAAGTTCCCTTATAATCAAGATTTTTGGCCCTTGTTTAGCTAAAGAATAACTTACGAGATGAAGGGGAGTGTTATTGTCCTTTGAAATCCCATAGCTCAAAAGGAAGTATAAATTAATTATGTGTAGCACTACCTCTCCCAAGAATTCCTCAAAGAGTAAAAAGGTGAAAAATATGTGCCTAATACTCAATAAGAAATTAGGAAGGACTTTCCTTTGGAATCAAGATTTGTGTTCCTTGTTGAGATGGAGAACAATTTGCCAAATGAGGGGGGGTAGTATTATCCTTTCAAATCTAATAGCTCTTGTTAAGGATAGCACTACCTTATAGATGGAACATGCTTTGACCATAATTAATATTATCTAGATCCATAAGTTAATTTATAACCTATGTATTAAGAAGCTAGTGACCACAAAAACAAGAATGTTTGACTAAAGCAAAGAACATTAGCAATTGAAAGCATAAAATAAAAAGGGATTAGGGAATATGGGAAGGAGGTTGTTAGCACCTATTTTAAATTCTTCGCCTTCCAGCTCTTCTAATTGCCCTTGAGGGAGGTGGGATTGTTGTAACCTAGTGATGGAGCTAGAAGAAAAACCCTAGCGGGTCATGTTTAGATAGGAAAATCCTAATAAGGAAGTTGGAGTAGAGGCTCTAAAAAATAGTTAGGCACATTGCCACCAAATTGATGATTATCCTTGATTTCAATTTTCTCCTCCTTACAATAAGGATGAATATGTACAGTTATAGATTTTTACTTTGGAATGATAAAGAATTGGTAGTAAGATCTTTCAAATTCATTTCTCTGATATTGTTCACCACTATAAGCCTAAGGCTACTATTTTGGTGGAAACCCATATAAGTGGTGATAAAGTTCATGAAGTGGTTAGGTTACTCAAGTTTGGCAAGAACTCTAGAGTTGAGTTTAGAGGTTTCAAGGGTCATATTTGGTTGCTTTGAGATGAGGAAAAATTACAAATGAAGGTGTTGGGCACTTCTAACCAGCTCATCCATGTTCTTGTTAAGCCTTGGTATGGCCTAGACTTCCTTCTAATTGGTGGATACCCCTCATGCTAGTTTAAAAGGAGAAATTTGGGAGGATATCATCAACATTTTTAAGATTATTTTCATACCTTAGGTTGTTGGTAGAGATTTCAATTATGTGTTTTCTTTGTAAGAAAAAAGAGGTGGGAGTCACAAGAAATTTAGGAATTATAAATTGTTTAATGAAAGATTACACTAGTGTGTGTTGTATGACTTGGGTTTCTTTAGATCTAAGTACACTTGGCATAAGAAGGCAGGTAGTAGGAGAATTAGCTCTTGGATTTATTGGGTTATTGGTAATGATGATTGGAGGCTTTTATTTTCCTATGCATAGGTCAAACACCTTATGGAGACACAATCAAATCACCACCTTCTCCTCCTATAATGTTATAAATAGGCCCCTCAAGAAATGCATAAACAACACTTTAAATTTGAATTAAATTGGCTCACTAATCACGGTATTCTAGAATTTATCAAGAAATTCTAGAAGAGTAATTCCAATATATTAAATGCCCTTAATAATTGTTTGAATACAATATCAATTTGAAATAACAAGTTGTTTGGAGACATTTTTAGGGGGAATAGAATACTTATGACTAGACTATAAGGGACCTAGTAGGCTTTGGTATAGGGTATCTCTCATAATTGAGATAGACATGAAGTGAGACTCTTAGGTTAGCTTAATCCCACCATGTTGCAAGAACAAATGTTGTGGTTCCAAAAGGTTGAGATGGATGCAGCCACGTTGCATAACAAAACAAACTAGACGATTTCATCTTTGCTTCCATTAGTAAGAGAGCTAAAAGCCATGCATCTTGCTTGAAAATTTTGTATGGGGTATGTATTTTTTACAAGATAGCTCTAAAGGATCATGATACCAACATTCTCAAGAGTCTTTACACAATTAAAAGTGTGATACAACATGATATTAATCTCCTAAATTTTTTCCCCCTCGTTTGCCTTTAGAGAGAGAAGATCTTGTTAAACTGGTCAGTATAGAAGATACCATGTTGGTGGTTTTCTCAATGGGTTCAACTAAAATTCTAGGTCCGGATGGTTATGGTCCAATTTTTTCCATAAATTTTAGAGCATCATGAGCCATGAATTTTATGCCTTAGTGTCACATACCTTAGTTACAAGTGTTTTCCTGATCGAGATCAATGATATTCTTAATGCTTTGATTCCAAAAGTGGA
Organism: Tamarix chinensis; assembly: GCA_030549775.1. NCBI lineage: Eukaryota > Viridiplantae > Streptophyta > Magnoliopsida > Caryophyllales > Tamaricaceae > Tamarix > Tamarix chinensis. Next base: position 27,964,221 of record CM060175.1, read on the forward strand.
CCATTATATTTCCATTCATGAATTTAGATTCATTAGTTTTTGTATTATTAGTTACAAAAATGTGGTCATCACCAATAGATTGAAGTCCATTTTTTCCCACATTACAGGACCAAAGTAGAGTAGTTTCTTACCGAGTCTTTAAATAAGGGATAACATTATTATTGCACATTATGAAGAGAAAGAAAGATTCCATGGGCCACATGGCTCTTAAAGTTCACCTTTAGAAAGTGTATGACCTAATATTGTGGGAATTCATTATAGACACTCTCAAAGTGGTAAGGTTTCTTGAGAAGATAACTAATATGATGTCATTTTGTATTAACACCACCCAAATAAGAGTGATATGGAATAAAGTTGTGTATGATTCTTTCTACCCATCCAGAGGTATTGTCTAAGGAGATCTTATTTCTCCTTATATTTTTATTTTCTTTATAGAAAGTGTCTCCCATATGATTCACTAGGCTATAGGTAAAAACAAGTGGAGGTTGATCCTGGTTTCAAGGGGGTTAAAATTTCACATTTTTACTATGTGGATGATTTTATTCTTTATAGTAATACCTTTGCAAGTCATATTCAAATCATTCTTGAAATCCTTCTATGTTTTAGAGCTACATCATCCCAAAGAGTGAGTTTAGCTAGATTAATTATAATGTTTTCCTCAAATGTGTGTACTCACACTATATATGAGGTCGTTGCCATCTCTTGATTTAATTTGGTTGATAGTGTAGGCAACTATCTTGGAGCTCAAATCCATGTAGATGGGAAAGGAACAGCTTTCTTTACTCATGCGATGGATAAGGCAAGGAAAAAACTTTTCAAATGGAAACCTCACTAGTTTTTTATGGCAGGGATAATCACTCTTACTCGATCAGTTCTTTTAGAAACTCCTCAAAACTTAATTCCTATTGAGAAACACCTCTAAAGAGATTGAGAAATTTTTCCATAACTTTATTTGGGTTTCAACTCAATACTAAAGAAAATTTGACATAACTAGTCGAAAAAATGTGTATAGGAGCAAAGATCATGATAGCCTTGGAATTATATAGTTGGAATTTTCTAAAAAATCTATGTTTATGAATCTAGACTAGGAATTTATAAACATAAAAAATACATGATTTTTTGTGTGTTGGACAATAAATATTGTAAGGCACAATAGCTCAACAACTTTAATTGCATGTCTTTTATCTCTTTAACCTAGAGGTACATCACTAGGTTGTTTCCACTACTTTATAGAGTACCCACTAGATTATTTAAAGTGGTATGATTCTTAGGTTTTAGACCAACTAATGTGTGGGGAGAGGCCCATTGATTGATGCTTCTCAAGGTTTGGTATCCAATGAGGAACTTGATAGATTAGTAGATGACTATTTTAACTCAGTTAGTGGATGGAAATGGATTGAGTTTGCATACAAAATCAATATGCTTTCCACAATGGGGTTTGCTGGTATAATTGCTAATACCTAGGTTGATGTGGAGGATTTTAAGATATGGAATTATTCAGCTGATGGATCATTTTTGATTAATTCTACCTATAGGTTTCTTCTTAATGACTCCTTTAATGCTTCTTTGAAGTGGAGTCTTATTTGGAAAATTAAAGTCATACAATGAAGTTGAACCTTTGCTTGTCTTGCTATGCAAGATCGATTGTGATACATGGGTTGAGTGATGTTGCAACCTATGATATTTGTCTACATGGTGATAAATGCAACATTCATGTCCTTAGAGATTGTAACCATACAAAAATAATTTGGCTTCAACATTTGGTAATATACATGCATTAGAATTTTTTTAATAAACCATTAGAGGAATGGTGGTGGTGTAGCCTAAGAAAGACAAAATGGCTGATCTTGAGGGACCCCTTTTGGGGATTCATCTTCAGCGTGACTCATTGGAGACTTTGGCATTAGAAAAAGCAATATTGTTTCCATGGAGAAGAGATTTTTGAATCCACATACATCCTCTTAGATCATAAACTTTGCATGAATTAGTGTAGGGCTTGGCACACTATTCATGGAATTGAAAAAAAAATAAGGTAAAACTACCACCCTCATTAGTTGGTCTCCCCCACCTAGAAACATAGTGAAGGTCAATATGGACGGTAATACCCTTACGAATGCTAGGAGGATAGTGGTAGGAGGAGTTTCCAAAGACCATGTAGGACAACTAATCTTTGGATTTGAGACCAATCTTGGATAGGGAACTATTTGAATTTATGAGTTTTAGAGTATTTAGCATGAACTGAACAAAACTAGTCCAAAAATCTATAAAATTTGGTGGTTCACTATGACTTAAAAGTTATAATTCATCTTTTGAGGGATGATGCCCTCTCATCATCTAGATTATTCCTTAATCAATGCTTATTCTAACCTCACCCAAGAGTTATTTTTCTACCATATGTCTCATCACTTTTGAGACAAGAATTGGGTAGGAGATGGTTTAACACACTTAGGACATGATTTAAAGTCTGGTGTGGTATTTTATGAGGCCCCTTTTAGTGGATAGAGATCATCTTTTGTTAGATACGACTGGTATTATGAGTTATAGGAACATATCTATAGCACACCAATAGTTAGGGTTATTTATTTTCTTAGTATTTTTAGATTTTATTCTTCCTTTGTACGTAAAAAAATAAGGAAAAGAGTAAAGAAAAAAATACAAGATAATACAAATAATAACAATAAATTAATAAAGAACTAATTGAGAAAATAACACCATTATACCATCAAAGAAGAGAGGAAACTATATATAGGGATTTGGGTGCGGATAGTGAAAATAAATGATTTTGATGTAGATTTTCATCTAACACAGCCACGAAGACGACCAATAGGGGATCAATAGTCAACTTTTCCTCCATATTATGTTCTTACATATGCTACCATTCTTGTGCCCATCACCAAATCAGGGTGGTATTCAGTCTCGATCACTCTGAACTTTTCTAAACTCCTATACTCATCCACACATAACGATTCCATGTTACACAATACCTAAAATATGAATCACAAGCTTATATTTCTTTGCCTTGATGAGTATTTAAAGATGCAAGCATAAAACACACAAGATAAAAAATAAATTAAATTAAATTAAAAACCTTCACCCTAAAGGGCTAAAACTCCTCATCTTTGGACTTTAGGTAATATAAAGTAAATGGCAAAAAGTGAATAGTAATATAGTACTATCTAGCTTGAAATCCATCATATGAAACATCTCCAAAACCTTTTTCATATACTAATGTGACAAGTAAATATGCTCCTAACTATAATCTTAAATGATCTCCATGACAAGTATCCTCTTTGTAGCTCCGATCATTTATCTCAAACTCACTCTTCAGCATTTTTTTTACCTTTTTGACCTTAGACAAATAGTTTTATACCCCAAACATGTCATCAACATGTAGCAAAAGGCACACTAGAGAACCACCACTAACCTTCTTTAGGTATACACACCCATCGTCATCACTCCTAGAGAAACCATTCTCAATCTTAAATAGATCAAACCTTATGTACCACTATCTAGATGACTTCTTCAATAACCACGTGTGATCCTACTTTCCTTCAACAATGAATCCATATGGTTGATGCATATATATTTCTTCCTCAAATTCACCACATAGAAATGTTATTTTAGCATCCAACTCCATACCACACATAGCCATAAGTGCAGGTAGATTACAAATAGAAGTATACATAACCACAAGAGAAAATACATTATTATTATCTACACTAGGTATTTGAATAAATTTGTGTGCAACTAAATTAGTTTTATATCTTGCTCTCTAGAGGCTTAGTTATAACACCTCAAAATAGTGGTCAAGTATAGTTATTAGGATCATTTTTGGGAATTATTATACTCTACATATTAACATGAGTCATTTTTTGAATGTACATTATCAACTCACACCCAAAATTATCATTGCACCTCAACCATTAACAATCTCATTACAATTTATGTTATCAATCATCCTTGCAAGGTGACTAAATGGATCATTGAAGTTTAGCTCATGGTCGCATTTTTGCTTTAATACTATTTGTAACACCCAACACATCGGTCACAAGTAATTACCTAGAGCTCTTTTGGGATTGATGATTATCCTCAAAAGTCAATACAATTCCTTTTTAGTGTGCTTTCTATCAACTCACAAGCATCTTTGAAAACTTCTTAGGAGGTTACCCATCCTTAAATTACTCAAAGTTAAACAAATTAATTATAAATCTCTTTAATGATATTTTCCCAAAAAAGAAGATATACCTTATTGATATAGTTAGTCTTATTAATCCTCTTATCCCTCCTTTAGCCACCACTAATTCTGGGGTTACTACATACAACACTTTATTTGACCCTTTATAGGTGTTGATTTCACAAACTTCTTGATATTATTATTTTATTCTTTTTTCTACTATATTCAAAAAATATCTAAATTAATATCCTATATCTACCAAATCTTCCTCCTATTTCATGATCCAAATTTTAATTCTTCTTCTTCCCTTCCATTTCGTGGCTAGACCTATTCACCGTCCTTCCTCCATTTCTTTCTTAAGTTTTCTTTTTTACTTGGTTTAGTTTTTTTTTTATATGTTTTAGGTGGTTTTGTGCATAGATTTCAAACATATATATACATACATATGGTATGCATAGATTTAAAATATTTATATTTTAGAAACATGTTCTTAAATATATTTTTTTATCATTTTTTCTTCATATCATGTTTGGATCAAGGTTGGTAGAATTAAGATTCTACGTAGGATTGATTTGGACGATCAAGATTGGATCATAGGATCATAAGATACTAAAGCATCTATAAAATATAAACATGTATACTATATGCTATAAAATAATATATATTAAGTTAGAAGAATATAATATTACCCCCTTCACCTCTCATATAACCGTTATTTTAGTTTTAGCAACTTACAAGTAACATAATTTTTTGGTGTTGTTTAACATACTAAAAACTATATTAAGTCAACAACATCAAAAATATTTTTTTCAAATGTAATGTAAAAATTAAAATGATATAATATTAGAGTAAAATAGAACTCATTATAATCAAATTATACAATATTTTTAGCCTTAAAGAATACACAAATAATGAAAAAGCGGATGATAATGAAGGTGACAACGAGAGTGATTTTCTACCAATTAAGAGAATAAGACCCAACAATGTTGTATGTTAGCTTTTAAAATTTAGATGAATCAAGATAAAAAAAAAGGAAAAAAATTGGCTATAAGCCCACACATTAAGTTAATATATGAACCATGTGTAGACTATAAACTAAAGTTTATTTGTATTATAAACATAGCCGTAAAAAAATACTGATTTTAAATTTAATAAAAATTAATATTTAATAACATTATAAACTCTATTATACATTCATTTTAATATTTATATGGATATTACATTCTTTTTCCTAAACATTACATTCTTCATTATGTTAGTAGCAACTCATTTATACTCTCTTTGCACCAACACATTTTCAAGACATGTTGGAAAATGATATAGGATTAAAAATCAAAATATTAAGGAATTAACATAGTTGGAATAATATGGAAAATAGGTTTATAAATAAATCAATAAAAATTAAAGTTACTATGTAGGAATATCGGATTCTACTATAGAATCGTAGTATTCTATAACTATTTAAATACTTTAATATTATAGCTAAGATCATGGATCATTTTTATTTTGGGATCTAATTTGGAATTTAATAACTATGGTTTGGAATTGACTATGCTTAAGATACTTATAATTTTTATGAAGTTTTAGTGTATTTTTAGGGAACTTTTTCCTCTATCTATATCCACATGTTATAGTTGTTTTCTTAAATTTGTATAGTTCCGATGGATTTTTTAGGCTTTTGAGGTATGATTCCATATATTTAAAATATTGACTTAGATTTTTATAATTAAATTTATGATTTTATGAATAATTAAAATGAAAGGGAGAATTTTTGGCCATTTACTTGTGAATTGGCTAAACTTTTATATGTTATAACTTGTTTGTATGGCATTTAATGAATAATGTGAAAAGTTTTACAGCCAAGATCTTATCATGTTAAAAAGTAAGCCATTTTCTTTATCATAGAGTTTTAGGGGCATAATAGTCATTTTACCTATAATATGAAATTGTTAACTGAATTTTAGTGTTATCTTATAATAATTACTTATTATATATGTTTACTTTGATAATTTTTGGAGTAAATTTACTATTTTAATTAGAATTTAAATGTTTTAAGGAAAAAATAATATTTTGTGAAATATTTGATATTTTATATGATATTTTGGTTATTATAAGATATTCTTAGATTTTTTAAGAACATTTTAAAGATATTTTGTTTAAAAAATCCTACAATCAATAGTAAACTTTGAAATACTAATTTTGTGTGAATAGTAAATCCCAATAATAAATAATTTTTGGTTTCTAAATATAAGCTAAGCTTGTTGGTATATTTTTACAAATCTCATTGCACATGAATAGTTTTTGTTAAATAGTATTTTTTTTATGAAATTAATGTGCACTTATTTCTAGGTGGTGGTTAATAATATATGCGATAAATTGTTAAATTTCAAAGTGAAAGATTATATTTGAAATTAGTAGAACCACCTACCCATATAGAAAGTACCACACCTATAGCCTAAGTGGAACAAGCTATATAGTTTGCCTCAATTTGGCCACTGAGTATTCATTTAGATAGTACAAACACTGTGAACATTGATTAGGTATCTCTAAACTCTATAGATAACTTATGAGCCTTATAAGGTGTACACTTAAGGATAGGGTAACAAGAATAGTAGGAGGATTCATATGACATTTGCACTTTGGAATAGATACTTGATGTCTGCATAGCATATGAGTGTTATTTTAGTACAAATGAAATCATATATCATTTACACTATGGATTAGATAGTTGATGCTTGTATAGCATGGGAGATAGTTACCTAATGTCCATGAGATATGGGAGATAGTTATCTAATGACCAAGATATATAGGAGATAGTTACCTAAAGGCCATGATATGCATGAGATAAGTTTCTTCTATGTATAAGTTGCATGAACCATATGGGGCATAGAAGATAAATGTGTTTCATATTGTAAGTAAAAAGGTGTCATTTTAGTATAAATGAAAACTTTTGTGTGTGTGCGTGGAGAGAGAGAGAGAGACAGAGAGAGAGATATTGAGAAAGAGTGTGTGAGAATTTGTTAGATAAGTGCTTATGAGAATAATAATAATAATTGGAATGTGTGAATTGAGTAAATATTTGGTGAATTGTGTGACAACGTAACCAATGAGTAGAATAATCAGTTGAAATAGTATTTATATGTGGATTATATTATTATATTAGAATTCAATATCATAATCTTGGTGTTTACGTTATTTTAATTGTTCCGTGTAATTGTAGAGCTTTGGCATGAATAGTGTAAATAGTGGTTTTTAACTAAATGTTTTGTTTTCCAAGTATTAGCATGATTTTTGGTATTCTTCAGTTAAAGCATGTTTATGTTTATCTTAAATGAGCATGATATCACTTTTAGTAGCTTTTTTTTACTGAGTATGTATATTATACTGCTATACACTTTTCATATGTTTGGCATAGGTGCAATAGTTGTCTTACTACTTTCTTTTGGGGTTGGATTGAAATTAGTGTTATCCAATTTTAGTCATAGTTTGTGACCTAGTTTTCTTAGGTTGTTTCTTTTTCTTCTTATTATAGTATTTGGGATCAAGTTACAACCCTACTTGATTGTAGCATACGAGTTTACTTTTTATTCTAGCATATGTTTTAGATTGGTTATAGGTCGTACCTTCTCTATATTAGATGTAGTGATAACCTGCTTTTAAAATAAATTTTTTCAAGTGTGAAAAATATGGTTATTACACTAGGGTTCCATATTTGAACTTATACACCCAGTGGCAATCAATGATCTTCCTAAATGTCTTTAGAAGTCACCATGTTTGATTCTTTTATAGAGATTTCATCTCCTCCTCCTTCATAGCAAGCACCACACCACTTAGTAGAATCAATACTAACAATTGCATATGAGAATGACACTTGAAAGCAAATCAATAATTATCATTATACTAAATAAAGCATAACTATTTGTATCCTCAAATTCATATTTAATAGGAGGCTTGTTAGCTCTCTGTGGTGTACCTAAAATAATTCTCCTTTTCTTCCCTTGTTTCCAAGATTCACCCACCTCAAGGATAATGGGTTTATCATAAGGGTATGTGCCTAGGGCTGTAAATGAGCCGAATCGAGCCGAACACTGCTAAGCTCGGGTTCGGCTCGTTTATATTGTATGAAGCTCGAGTTCGGCTCAAGCTCGTTTAGAGTTCGATTGTGAGTGTTCGGATTCGGCTCGTTTAGTATTCGCGAACTATTCGGCTCGGTTCGTATATCTTAATCGAGCCTTTTGGGCTCGTTTACTGCTCGTTTAAATACTCGTTTGAGGTTCGTTTGGGGCTCGAGTTCGTAGTCCGTTAATAGTTCATTAAAAGCTCGTTCGGGCTCGTTAATAGCTCGTTCGGGCTCGTTAATAGCTCGTTCGAGCTCGTTAAAAGCTCGTTTACGCCTTATTTACAGGCTACAGCCCTATGTAACACTTAATAAATCAATATTTGACAAAATTTAGGCATAATTTATCTTGATTATAGCCTGAACAAATATTAACCTGTTTCAAAAAAAATTTGCAATGCACCTATTGCACTCAAATTTAGGTGTTAACTACAAAGTTTCTCCCTATTTCAAAAAATGTTTACCATACACCTATTGCATACAAATTTAGGTGCATAATTTCTCCCCAAAACCTGTTTAATATTACAATAAATTCATAAAAACTAAATAATACAACTACAGATGTAGATACATCATACATCAATAAATTCAATACACAAACAAAATGGCTTCAAAGCTCCATATCCATAATAATCATCACAGCCACATCCATTGCCATTGACCATTGAGTGATATGATAAAAATAACCTGCACCAAATTAAAAGTATAAAAATTATATTAGCATAAGAGACAACAAGTTGGATGATCAGTTTATCTACAAATGCATTCAAACAGCAAAATGATAGGTCAACAAAAGGATCCTGTAGAAAAGATATATTAGCATAAAAATTATATGGATCCTATTATATCCTATATTCAATTAATCAAAAGGATGATCAGTTTCTCCAGACCCACACAATGTCCATAAGAGACAACAAGTTGATGCTAGACTAACTTCTAATCCAGGTTTCGCCATCTAAGACTAAGCAAAACTTATGAATAGAGAGATCATGCAGATCTGTGTCTTCTTGGCAGAAGGAAGGGTGAATAGAGAGATCATGCATAACATATGATGGAAAATTAGGCAAGTAAAGGCCTCATTTCCAGTATTCAAACAGTGAATAACCACGGAAGTTTATATTGGATGTAAGGAAGAATGATGGATGATCTACGGTATCTACAAATGCATTCAAACAGCAAAATGATAGGTCAACAAGACCATATGAATTAGTTCAGAAAAGATATAAATGCAAAATGTTAAATGCCAAATTTCTGGCAACAACTAACACTTAGATTCTCTGTGAAACCAAAAGCAGGGCCAATTTGAGGAATGACAAAAGATTACTTCTGCAGAAGTATTTTTCTTCTTTCTCATCAGTGTTACAACTTCCAGTTCCAGATTCAAAGGAGTGAAAGCAAAAGCCTTGCCCATAGAAAGCTATTAGAACCAAAAGGTTCACTCACAATTTCTAAATCGTAGAGATGATTATTCATGACTCGTGACTCATGACCTGCTATAATCCTAGAAAAGCCCAAAGCATATAAGGTAAAAAATGTGGAATGCAACAATCCATGAAGATTCAGGCCATGCTTGGGATTACACTAACATGGATAAAATACATTGATACCAGTTCCCCTCTTACTTGAAGGGAACCAGACACACTGGTCATCTATTCCCACAGCCAAAATCCACCACAAACTACTACTATCCAGCACCCACACCATTAAGACACTACTGATCAACTCAATAACCGAGCATTGTCAATCAATCCAAACTTCTCACCAACTACCTGAACCCCTCTAGCCACCGACAACTTTTCTGACGCTGCCAGAAACCATTGCCAATCACTAATATCCCCACTGACAAAAAATAAAATAAAATAGATTCATCAGGACAGAAAACTTAAGAATGGAGGACTATCTTTTTGACACCCCATCGACCTTCACATCACCATTGCTAAAGATCTTAATCAAAGGTGAATCATTTCGACTTGGGTGAGTGGTGTCAAGGCTTTTCATGGTCTGGGAATCATTTCACAAAGATCAACGATGAAAGGGAAAGAGAGCAGAAAGAGATGGGCACAGGGAAGGGGAAGAGGCCGACAATATTCAACAATCTGATGAAGGGCCAATTCAATTGTGAGCCATTTTGAGCCACCATAGTATTGGGTTTAGGTTTTCCTCAATATTGCTAAATAATTAATAATATGGCTAATAAAAAATTATAATAAAATAATACTAATTCATTTAATATAAATTATTTCAACTGATTACATAATATAATTAATCAAGAAGTAATCAATGTTTATAAAATATAAATAAAAAAAGACTCATATAAGTTGGTTATTAATGGATAACTTACCCCAGTTAAGCATCCCCTCAATCTCAAACATGAAGGAAAGCAAAAAAATTGTCCCTTTACCTTCCCTGTATCTATTTCAACCCTTCTAATTTCTCCTTATCAATTACTCCCCTCGTACCCAGCATCACCTCATTGCAACTGAATCTCATTTGCTCCAGAAAGGGCATTCAAAGAAAGCCTTCAAAGAGGAAAAACAGGTAAAGAAGAAGAATACCACCAGATCTATTATCACAAGTCCCAAATGCCAGTCTGCCATCCAGCACATGCTGCTGATTCTATTCCTTACAGCCTGATATATGAAATTTTACTTAAGCATAAAGTGCCAAAGATGAGCATAAGTGTAATGGAAACATATACAGGAATCCAACAGTACCAAACAGATGAATATAACACAATAGCCCAGAGTAGAATGGATTGACAAAAACTATAGAAGAAGGGTCTTAAAAATAAGAGAGTATGAGACATATTCTTTTACGATAATGAAAATCAGTGACATGAATTTTAGTATTGAGGAAGCTAATAATCCCTCAAAGTACATGGCCAAAAAAGGATATACTTGCGATGCACAAATTTAGCAAGGAATTGGGTAAAAACAAAGTTCTAACCTGAGAACAAGCCTCTTGATACCTTCGAACAGCACAAAGAAGATGAGTGCCTGACAAAGAAGAACAACTCTAAACTCTAAAAAGTAGTATTAGGATGAATTCCTTGTATGAAGTAAATCTTAATATCTCTTTTAAAAATCATGTTTTTGAAATGAAACTGAAACTCATGTTTTTGAAACAATTTCAGTCACTTTTAAAGGAAAATAAAGGCCATCGATTGAGTTTGAATGAGATCATGGAAAGTAGATACCAGCATGGATAATCTAAATAATCTAAATTCAGAAAAATGAGAATCATAATAGAACAATGTTACATGAATGAGCTAGTTTTAGAAAACATACCATGATACCAAAATAAATCATAACGATCCACAATCTGCAAAAACAAATTATTCAAATTATAGTCATTATAGAGGCAAGTACCTTATATTAGAAGTTAGAACATTACCAACCAAATTATGGCAAATCAATTTCGTGCACAGCTTCATATTCTTGTGTGTGTGCCTATTTTTTTTTTTTTACAAAAAAGGGAGCAAAAAAAAAATTAGTAGCCGCACTTAAATTGAAAACATAGATTAAGTAACTAAATTTAAATAATAGTAAAATAATTACCTTTTTCTTAGGCAAGTCATTATTACGAACCCAATCACCGGCACAAAGTAAAACTTCAACAGTCTTGGGATCTAAAGAGGCCCGATATGGATCAATTACCCTCCCACCGGCACTAAAAGCAGCCTCCGAAGCAACTGATGTGATAGGAATTGCTAAAATATCACGTGCTACTTGTGATAATACAGGAAACTTCAAGGTATTTCCCTTCCACCAGTCGAGTGCAGAAAAAGGAGAACCTAAGCCATCTTTACACATATACACACCCTCCTCTAGGTATATATCCAACTCTGATTTGCTCGATTGTTGGGTGCTAGCACTCATAACAAACTTTTCAAACCTTGATTTCCTAGATAATAATCCTTTTTCAATCACATTACTAGGCCCAACCTCATTCATGTCCTTCTCCAATGCAGTCTCAAAACTACTCACATAATGTCCAGCATAACAATCAAAAATCTCCCTCAAGGTTTTTTTTACCTCTCCAATATTTTTCTCAACCTCAAATTCTTTGTAAATGATAGGAAATGTATAATCAATCAACATCATTTTGTACCGAGGATCTAAAATAGAAGCAAGAGACATCAACATATTGCATTCACCCCAATACTTATCAAACTTTTCTTTCATTTTCATGGCCATTACTTGCATAAAAATGTCATCATCATTTACCTTCTCATCTAATGCCTCTTTTATCACCCAAATCTCCGAAAGATACAAATTTGATGTTGGATATTCACTTCCTGAAATAACTTTTGTAATCTCATTAAAAATAGCAAGAAATCCACACACACCCTCCACTTGTTTCCATTCTTCATGATTCGGTAACCATTGGTATCCCATATCTTGTTCAGCAAAATACATCTTTAAACTCTAAAGCTGTGGAAAACATTGCATAAGCCGTATTTCATCTTGTTTTAACATCTAACACTATTTTTTTTGTCAAACCCACTTGCTTAGCAATCTCACTAAATAACTTCAAACGTGCTTCAGAATCTGCCAAATACTTCACACTTTCTCTCACATTTGTAGTAATATCTTCAATACATTCAAGCCCATCTTGAACCAACAAATTTATTATATGGGCACAACATCTCACATGAAATATTTTTCCATCAAAACAAAGCTTATTCTTAGAAGCAAAGCTATCTCTTGCTATCCTAACAACCCTATCATTAGCAGTTGCATTATCAACGGTAAGACTACAGACTTTATCCTCAATTTCCCAATCCATAAAACATTTGTACAAAGCATTGAAAATTGTTAGAACAGTACAAGGAGGGGCCAAATGGAAAAAATTCAGGATATATTTACGTAAGACCCAATCATCACCAATAAAATGTCCGTTCACAACCATATAATGGATTTTTTGAGCATCCGACTTCCACAAATCAGTAGTGATACTAATCTTCTGCGTCTTATCCAACACATTCTTAATTTTTTTCTTGTAATGATCATAAACAGAAAAACAATCTTGTTTGACCATAGCACGTGACACTTTTTTGTAATGAGGAGTCAGGTTTTTTAAGTATTCATTGAACATTTCATGTTCAACCATATTAAATGGGTACTCGTGGACTAGAACGGCTTTAGCCCAAGCCTCTCTTGATTTTGCATGGTCAAAGCGAAAGCAAGTAGCAGAACTTACCCCCATTGATTTTGTTAAAGACAACTCTTGCTGACCTTTTGGCTTGCGGAGTGCACAAGTAGACAAGTGTCGCCTTAAATGGGAGGTAGTGCCGCCAGCGATGATGGAAAGCTTGTCATGACAATGATTACATTGCGCCTTCTTCGTTCCATCTTTTAATACAACCTCTTTAAAGTCTTCCCATACAAGTGAAGTTTTCTTTCGAACCTTTTTCTTTATCGCACAATGCTCATCATCTTCGTCAAATCCACTACAAGCTTCAGCACCTGGCTCCCCATCCTCATTACAAGCCTCTTCTTCTCGAACTTCCACCATATTGTTATTGTCTTCTTCCATAGCTGGACTTGTTGCAGAAGATCGTGAATGTGTTGAGTTTGATCCTTGTTTAGAAGAAGAAAATTCTGAATATATTAATTTTGACATAGTCAGAAGTTATATATGATAATTGAAAAAGAAAACAAAGAAATTTGGGAGTAGGAGCAATAGCAACGCTTATAAATATAAAGGTTTAATAAACAAATAATATAACAATCTGATTGTGTAAGTTATACATACAATATTATTTTTTATTTTATTATACACGAGAACAAAACAAATAATATAATTATAAATATAAAAGAACAATTATAAATATAACTTTATTAAAACAAAACACATTCTAACTTTTTTTGTTAAAAAAATAGACAAAACATGATATAAAAGAACAATTATAAATATAAATACCATAAAACTAATATTGTTCTCTTATATAAATCAAAAAATTAGAAGCATCTATAACACAAAGTTCTTTATTAAAACAAAAATAAATAAAACATGGTATATTAAACAGGATTATAAATAAATATACCAAAAAACTAAAAGTATAATAAAATAATTCAAAAAATAAGGCGTTGCTACTACTACCTACTGACCAAATATTTTTGTTGACTTTAATTCTTCAACCATCAATGTCTGTTAACTTCTTCAACCTAAGACCAAATCAAAACAATATTATTCAGATAAGCTTTAATAAGTAATTTAAGCATTAAATGTTGATTATATATTTAATAAATACTTACGTCATAATTAAAAAATAAAATATATAATTTTACATCTTACCTTGGAAGATGTAGTGACAAACAACACTAACATCAAAGGAGTTAAAACAAGAAGTTCGAGAGGAGGAATCACTTGCTAGACAATGAAATTACTTATTAAAGCTTATTAAAGCCTGTGTCAACTTCAATGACAATGAAATTTAAATTGAGTAAGGGACAAGTCCCAAAAACAGAAAAGGAGAAGAGGTATGGATAAGGTACCTTACCAAAGTGTTATGGAGAGCTTGATGTATCTTATGATTTCTAATAGGCTACACCTTGCTTATGCAGTGAGTGTGGTGAGTAGGTTCATGTCTGAACCTGGGAAAGAACATTGATGGGCAGTAAAATGGATCATTAGATACTTAGCTGGGTCTAGGAAGGTTAGATTAGTGTTTGATGTGGAACAAAGTGACAGTTGCAAGGTTATACTAATTCTGATTATACAGGAGATTTGGACACAAGAAGGTACCAATCAAGTTATGTCTTCCAGTTAGGTGGCTGCACCATTAGATACATTCTGATTATAATTGTGTGAGTTAATGTGTTATTATCTTGGTAATTGTGAGGCCTGGTGAATTGAAAATTAAACAGAGAGAGAGAGAGTTCAGAGTTGTATTTACGCATAAGAGTTTGGTGATTGACAGAGAGAGTTCAATCAAGAACTTTAGTGACAGAGAGAGAGTTAGGTGGCTGCACCATTAGATACATTCTGATATTAACTTTGTTACTGTTGACGGTGAAATTAATATAAACTAATGCATTTCTCTTAAAGTGTTAGGCAAGAGTGAAATATGTAGTCTTAGGTAACGATAGCTCTTAGAAACACAATTAATCACTAGGACTGATCCACAAAGTTAGTTTATATGTAGGAACAACGTATTGTTGCACAAGAATACATTAAATAGTAAATACTATGGTTTTGAGTTTCAATTCCGATCTGTAGTGGGAAATAAGTAGTTGATGAATTGTCTAGAGTGCCACCAAGATTTATGAGACATAGGCTGACTGGAAAACTTAAGAAATTGATAAAGTAAGCTTTTAACAAAAATTGATGCTGATTTGCAACATGGAGTAGAAGATGTTGCTGAGTTTTCTTGGATGAAAACGAGAGTGATGTACCAAAGATGTCTAATCAAATTCCAATGAATCTGAATGAAGTAGAAAGACAAATAGAAATGAAGCCATAGAAAGAAAGCAAGGAGAATTAGAAAAAAAGGGGGGTATTTTTGTCCTGTCGAATTTTCAAAACTTAATCTTCATATCATCCATCCCAACACAAATACTGACAGAAGAGTATGGAGTAACCAAAATGCTGGATTCATGATAGAAAAGTACTATACATACAAATAGTTGTTGATGGAAAGTGCTAACTGCAAAGTTTTGAAAAGAAATTAATATTCTGGAAATCATCAAATTCAAAATAGGTGAAACAAACGTACCACTTAAATTCAGATAAAAAAATATATTCTCATAGTACAATACAATTCATTTTACTACTTTGTTTTAAATCCATGTTATATAATCACTAGCAAATGGAGATGCCTCAAGAACTTGTCAACCTTCTATGCAGAAGAAGCCAAATAAAAATAATAATAATCAGATTCTTGTTCAGTTCAAATCAAATAAGCAAATTCAGACAAATAGAAGATGCCAACCCAAGCATGTAGAAAGCCAAAATTATAAGTTGTGCCAATAACATCAAGCATCATGCATGAAAATGCAAAATTCAATTAAATCAGTCAATGAAAGTGATAAAACCGAAGTTCCACATATTGAACATTATATTATCATCAATAAACACTTAAATCATCCCATAAATTGACATATAATATCCAAAAGATAGGGTAGATTCATTTCCTCAGCTAAAAATATATTACATATAGAAAATGGGCTCAATTATCAAGCATAAGACCTAGAATTACCTCACTGCAAAATTACTCCACACAGAATCAGCAAGCCTGCAAGGTCTCGAACAGACTTGGGGGAAAAATTAACCTAGAACACTTCAAAATCAAATTAATCATCTAACTCATCAAAAATTGTTACACGATTCGAAAAATAAAGAAGGAAGAACACATAGCTGGGGGCAAAATTGATGAAGACCGCAACTCCGCAAGGGTTTCAAAAAACACCAAATGACCTGCGCGGTGATTGGTGATTGCTAACTCAGGCAGGCTAAGATTCGATTAACAATACTCGACTATCCAGTGTCGACAGTCGAGAATCGAAAAGAGAGATGGGGTGCGACTTGGGAGTTTGGACTTCGGAGCGTAGGGCACTGGGAGTCTGGGGCTGAGATTGGATCGTTCGGGGTTGGGGGAGAACTCGAGTAGCAGACAGTAGACACAGTCACACAGGGCAAGCAAGACGCGGCGGGACGGCACTAATTAGGGGAACATGTGCTTCTACCAAAACGCCGCGTTTTAATGTAAAACGCCGCGTTTTAATGTAAAACCCTGCGTTTTGGTTTACAACCTTACCGAGCTCTTAACGACCTATTAACGAGCTATTAACGAGCTTCTAACGAGCTTCTAACGAGCTCTTAACGAGCTATTAATGAGCTATTAACGAGCTCCTAACGAACTCTTAACGAGCTTCTACCGAGCTCTTAACGAGCTGAGCCGAGCCGAATATACCTATGCTCAAGCTCGGCTCGTTTAATAAACGAGCAGAATACGAGCCTTAATTTAAGCTCATTTAACTAAATGATCGAGCTCGAACGAGCTTTTAACGAGCCAAGCCCGAGCCGAGCTCGAACTGGCTCAGCTCGTTTACACCCCTAGGTATGCCTAATCAAAATCAACATCCTCCTCTATATGGATTATAGCACCGTGAAGAGTTTCCTACTATACAATATTACACAATCTATTAACATAAGACTAGATCCTATAAGGGAATACACGCTCATTAAATATGGCATCACTCCTAGTCAAAATTTTAGATGCAACCATCTTCCACAACCTATGTCATTTTAACCTGGATATATATATATATCTAATAAAGATGCACTTCTTATATCTAGGCTCAAGCTTCCAGTCAATCACCTAGAAATTGGCAAGACATGAAGAAATATTCAAATAAAAATAATTAGTTGGTTTTCCAGACCATACCTTTTGAGGTGTCTTCAACTTAATAGAATAATTAGGTGACTTATTCACCAAGAATTGTTCCATGTGAAATACTTCAACCCAAAACTCCTTACCCAATCTAGCCTGTGATAACATGAATTGAGCCTTCTCTAATAGGATCATGTTCATCCTTTTAAGGACCTAATTTTGTCATGATCTTCTGACACGACTACATTGTCTAGCAACCCATGGCCCTCACATTAGTGAGTGAAACTCTACTCTACAAACTCAAGATCATTATTTATCCAAAAAAAAACTTGACATGTCTCCTTTTCTATTTTTCTAGTATGGTCTTCTATCACTTGAAAACACCAAACACATTATTCTTATTTTTAATAAAATAAACATATACCATTATAGAGAAGTCATCAATAAATATTAGTAAGTACTTCAATCCACCCTTGGAAATCACCGTTGCAAGACTCTACAAATATTAATGGACATCTATATACTATGTGTAGCTGCTCAAAAGCTAACTTGCTTCTACTTCTCAAATACATAACACTCACAAAACTCCATAGTACATGTGTTATATTCATCCAACTACCCTATTTTGGAGAGTTTAGTCATGCCTTAAACACTCATGTGGCCGATTTGTTTATGCCAAAGTTTAGTAACATTTAAGTCAGACATACTTGTAGATTTCAATACATTTGTACCCTCGATAGTACAACCAAACATCCCATACAATGTCTCGACCCTCTTATTTTTCATGACAACAAGAGCCCATTTAGCAACCCTCATTATACCATCCTTGATCATACAATGATATCCTTTATGGTCCAACTAACTCAATTAGAGTCTTGGCCATTTCAGGGACTTATCAAACATTAGATAATGTCATCACCACACCATCATGCACCATCAAATTCACAACCCCAATCCTAGAAACTAATGTGTGGGAGTATGGGATTCCCAAATTAGTGAGAATATGGATTGGTTGTGTTGTTATTGATTAGAACAAGGCTCAACAATGAGGGATAGATGATAAGAAAATTTAAATAGGGTGAGTTAAAGTTGATTATGTTTCAAACCAAAGTGATGATGATTCGGTGATGATGGTTAACTTATGGTGATGATTTGAATGAGTTGTGATGAATAAGATATGTATTCGACAATGGTGTGTTGATGATGATGAGCTTCAAATGTGAGGATTTGGATAGAGGACGATGTTGTGATTTAGGGTTAGGGTTTAGCTTCGAATGGAAGGGGTTAAGGTTATGTTTGGTTCGAATGGTTTAGGGTTTTGAATGTGGAAACCGAATTATGGCTTCAAATTAAGGTGATGTACGGACAATAACTATGACTGAAAAAATATGGATCATGGAGAGAAGAAAAGATATGAATGAATCTCTAATTCACACAAACAAAGAGATTAAGACTTTCATGATTAATCATTCACACAAATTTGATTAAATTGAATTGAACTCACATAGAATTCAACTTGCATTCAACTTCAATATTGATCATTAATTTCTTGCATTTAATCGTGACCTTCATGGCTCTACATAGCCATTCTATCACTTATTTAAAAAAGTATAATTCAAAAGATTCCAAGCCATTCTACCTATAATTCCTTCACTATATGAGTCACCTAAACCTCCTCTAATTAGTTGATTTTCAATCAATTCCCATTGAAGTAGTGAATCCTTGATATCCTTAATAACAAATTCAACATTACCGTACAATAAGATCTCAAAAAATTGTTTATAACTAACACGTTAAAAAATTTATATCAATATCCTCATCATTCAATTTAACAGTTATATTTTTTAATTGCATGTTTGTTACGTTTCGACTAACATAACCATATGTTGGTTTTCAAATTTGCGGGATACACATCCCAAATGAAGAATAATTGGTTCCATTATTATAAAAGCCAATTCTTAGGTGTTTGCTCCTACATCATTCTCCCCTTACTAATTTGAATGTTCCCTCAAATTTACATCTCTATAGTAAGGGCTAATATTTCCACATTGAATATCCTTGACACCCTGCCATATAAATCTGGTAAATCAAGCTCATAAGCACTCTCTAAAAACTTTCGAAGTACTTTAAAAGGACCGTCCATCCTTAGCATGAGCTTGTGTTTCCTTAAATTAGGAAATCTCTACTTCCTCAATTGTAACCATACCAAATATCCCGGTTAAAAAATGTCTTGGCTTCTATACTTGTTTGTTCTTGTCTTATACACTTCATTTGCCTTCTTAATATTGTGCTTGATTTGTTGATGCATTTTTTGAAAGAAATCCACTCTCTCTTGTGCATCATAACTCTTCACTTCACCCTTCTTCAGTGGCACCATATCAATCGACACATATGGATTAGTACCATATACTATCTTGAACGGAATAGAGGTTGTTGTAGTAGAAGGACTTTGATTGTAAGCAGACTCTGCATGTGCTAACTTGACATCCTAATCCTTAGCACTCTTACTCACCAATTCCCTCAGCAAAGTATCTAAAGATCTATTAGTAACTTTGGTTTTTCCATCCATTTAAAGATGATATGACATGCTGAATAGAAGCTTCGTTCTTAGCATATGCTATAAAGTCTTCCAAAAATAGCTTAGAAACTTCACATATCTATCCAAAATAATACTTCTCAGAATTTCATGCAATCTCACAATCTCCTTGAAGTATAAATCCACAACATAAGTAGCATCATTGGTCTTGTGACACGAAATAAAAGGAGCTATCTTGGAAAATCGATCCACTACAACCATAATAGAATTCTTACCTCATTGTGTCCTAAGCAATCCCAATATAAAATCCATAAGGTAAAGGTACGTATAACCCTTTGTGAAAGAAACTCTTGCTCCTTTGACATGTAGCATACCTAGCAACCATGGCTTATACTCCTTCTTACATTCTTGGCCAATAGAAATGTTCTTGCAGCAACTCCAAAGTCTTATAGACTCCAAAGTATCCTGCAATCTCTCCTCCATGCACCTCTTTGATTAGCAAGTCTCGAAATAAAGTCTTCAAAACACATAATTTGTTGTGCTTGAATAAGAATCCATCTTGAATAACATAAGCTCCAAGACTTCCTTGTTTCTTACACTCTTCAAAGATCATAGCGAATTCATCAGCCATGGCATATTGACTCTTCAACATCTTGATCCCCAAAATATTTGCATCCATCATCATATGTACCATGGTCCTCCTTGATAATGCATCCAGTGTAACATTTTCTTTACCATCCACATGTCTTGTAGAATATACAAATGTTTGTAAGAAGCATATCCACTTAGCATGTCTCAAACTCATCTTCTTTTGACCATGCAATTACTACAAACTCTCGTGATCTAAATGAAGTACAAAAGGCTTGGGTCTCAAGTAATGACTCCACATCTCCAAACAATGCACAATAGTATAGAACTCATTATCGCATGTCAAATAGTTGAGTCTCACGCCATTCAACTTCTCACTAAAGAAAGCAATTGGCTTCCTTCCTTGTGAAAGCATACCCCCAATGCCTACACCACTCACAACACATGCTACTTAAAATAATTTATCGAAACAAGGTAAAGATAATACCAATGCATTTGAGAGCTTTGTCTTCAAATCTTCAATAGCCTTCATCACTTGATCATTCCAATGGAACTCTCCTTTCTTCATCAGCTGTGTAATAGGTGTTGCAATGGCAGAGAAGTCTTTGATGAACCTCCTATAGAATGAAACCAACAGTAATACCCCATATTTTAAAATTCAATTTTATTAAGCTTAATTATTTTATTAGCATAATTTCATGTAAACATTTAATTATTTGAATTTCAATTCATTTTATAGATTTATCGACGACTTCAACTTTATATTTGAATTTAATTAATTATTGTCATTGCGGATCATTCTAGATAAATTTGTTCACGATTATAAGTTTATTATATTCATATGATTTTGATTTCTGTTTAAAAATATGTATTTCTGTTCGTGTAAAGTTATAGACATTTCGTCGATTATTTCTCCTGTGTGCATAAAACACATTTATTGCAATTCTTACAATTCTTGTGTTTTCACTCTTTTGATCCCTTTAAAATTTTTGAATCAATCTAAAAATATTTTTGAGTTCATCCATCCATTATATTCCTTCATGTTTTTCTTTTTCCTTCCGAATCGCAAAATTGTAGAAAAATTTATTTATGCGATTAGACACTTTTAGCCGTTTTTGCCATTTTTAATCTATTGGTCATCAAATGAGTTCCGATAATAAATATTTTTATATATTTCATTTTATAAAAATATTCCACATCAATATGTGACAATTTGAACCCCCAATACTCATTTTGTGAATTTGTGAAAAAACATGTTTCCGCAACTTATCCGTTTTTGCCGTTTTTAATCGTTTTCCATCCATCGAGTTTTAAACCATCTCCGATACTTAATATTTTTATATATTTGAGTTTCTATGAGTATTCCGAACATTTTCATAAATTTTTATAATTTTTAAAATTCGAGTGATATTTTTTCCAATGAGTGCCCATTATTAGACTTTCTTGCAATTTAATTAATCAAAATAAATTGTAACTAGTCCTCTAACTAATATTCCAATCCTAACTAATCTCCTAAGCAAAAAAAATAATATTGGTAACTTGGTTACATTTCTCCATGCAACTAGTACCATAATCATAATTTTATGACATTTCTCTTACACACTCAACCATAGCCTATCATCTCTCTTACACCCCTAATCCTAGCACTCAAGTGAGGCCAAAGTCAAACCAAAAACTCAATCCACAATCCTCCATATCAGATCTCACTCTATCTTTTCCAAATCGTGTGTTCCTATCTCAAAACGCACATAAAATCATGGATTGTAGCAGAGTGCAAAGTTGATTACTTTCCAACTTACAACAACTTGTTCTCTCTCTCTAGTTATCCATTTTCTTTTTTTTTTGTTTCTATGAAAATATTGAATTTCATACTATGAATCCATATAATTTAAATCCTTAAAGTTGAAGTCCTTCATGCTTATTCGTAACCAAACTTTTGCTTCCCAACTAGCTTTACAAAATCAACAAAGCTGATTTTTTTGGTGACTTCCAGCATCTTTTATGCATCAAACTTGCTTCCTCTACCTTATATTCTTGTTTGGTATTTTTCCTTGCATATTATACCTCATCTAGAGACCTTTCTTACTAAGGAAATCGTTCCCTTACCCTCTCTTTTTTCCTCTCCTATCTGCCTTGCCGAGGAACCTTGGAGTTTTTCTTGCAGTGGTTAAGTGGGTTGCAGCAGAGATTTTTTGCCTCCCATTCCTTCTTTTCTCCTTGGTTTCCTCCCCTTTAACCCTCCGAAATCTTAATCCATCATTCCTTTATGGTTATTGGTTTTTTTTTGTGGTGGTTTTCAAGCCTCCCTATTCAAGAGTAATATTTTATACTTCACTTCTTCCATTCCAATTCCTTTCTTTCCCATTTTTCTTATTTATTAAAATTGGTTTATCTAAATCTTTTATCTTGTATTCTTGAAGGAAACCAAGTGGGTTTAGAGAAGGAATTACTAGATTCCTTATTTTAGCTTTGCTAAGGAGCTTAAGAGTATTGGTAACAAAACTAACCTTTAGAAATAAGATTTTGTGCTAGGTGTATTATATGTTCTCTTATGTGTGGATAGCTTTATTTTAATTATAAGCATGAAATAATATATTGAAAAATATTTTATGACATGTGTATGTTTCTATCTTATGTGCTTAAGCATGAATATCTAATGAGAAGATGGTTTGTGTGAATCTTTTTATATGTTTATACCTACTGGAAAGGTGATGAATATCTAGTAAAGAAGTGATGAATGTCCAGTAGTGCCGTTCTAAATTTATAGCATAGTCATGATGAATATGCCTGGATCCGAGTAGTTTAGCTCTCGTCCTTGCTATTTTATGTGAGCTTTGGTTGTTTTAAATTTATCTAAGTATTTCACTATATGTATAATAGTGTATAGAAAATAGGTTATGAGTTTTGGATCATTTAGAGTTGGAATGAAATTTGTATAATGCTTAGACATATTCAATCATGGGTACATTGGGCAATACAGATTGTTTTTGAAAGTTTTAAGTGCACCATTTTCTTCATTGGGTATTTTACATAAAACTTGGTATATGAAATGTTAAGATTTGACGTTGTTTAGAGTAACTTATGAATTTTATAAGCTTAAGGTAATTTTTTGTGAATAAAGACATTTTGGCCTTTACATGTAAAATTATAGAAATTTTGAGACCTAATTGAATATTATGCTAATATAAGAATTTAGAATGTATAATTCTAATACTTGGGTGACATTGATGATTAGACTTAGAGACCTTAATTAAAATAATTCATTAAGTAAGAAAAAGAAAAAGAGAAAGTGACATTGTGAGTGCATTGAGAAATATTAATATTTTATATTATTGTCATACTGATATCTCATCCTAAGAAAATAATTGGTTAAGTGTAATATCTTTTAGCATGAAATACACCTCTCTTGACCTTAAGTTAAATTAGTTGACCTTATTGACATTTTAGTTGTTTATTATGTCATTAGACTAGTTATTTAATTTAGCATTATAAGTGACCCCTTGGTTGACTTAAATATTGGCTATTGATCTTTGTCTCAAATAATTATATTTAATATACATTGAGAACTACTTATATTGGGCCTTTCATGGCATGAAACCTAGGCTTTAACGCCTTAACGATCTTCCTTAGGCTTTAATACCTTAATGATATCCCTTGGGCTTTAATGCTTCATATATTCAATAGGACTTTAATGGCATGATTATGGGCCTTTGCACTCTAAATGGATCGAACCTTGATTCATCTATGGATTAAGTGCATAGGTAATATTGGAATTTTATAAACTAATTGGTTTATGTTCAAAGATGTGATTAAGCGATGTTTTTTGGCCTTGTTCTTGTTCAACCTAAATCTTTGATAAGACATTAATCACTTAAAGTGAAAAATCTTGAGTCGGGACTTGTACCAATCGGGGTAACTATTCAAGTTAGGTTTGGTATTCACTTGGTACAATTTCGGTGTTTTTATTCTGTGATCCCGGGTGCCTTATAAGATATGGAGAGGCCCTTTTATACTCTATAGGTGTCTTGATATATTTCAGCCCTATAGGGGGTATGCATACTTAAGTGACTAGGTGTCCTATTACTTAGCGGTCTAGTTACGTTTCTAGGCAAGCTAGCTAGGGTTAATTCTGTTATAGTACTAGATTAGTTGTTATGGTTTCTTTGAGTCTCCGTCCTCAAGTTAATATAATAAATTGGTTGTGATCACGATAATAAAATATAATAATCAATAAATCCCATCTACCCATACATTCATATTACATTATTTTATGTTTGAAGGTTGAGTTTCGTGTTCTCAATTAACATATGTACGTAAGCATGATATTATCTTGTTATTATATGCTCTATTGCTTTCTTCGCATGGAACTTGCACTCAATGCTATCTCTTTAGGATAGTTGTATTACTTAGTACAAGATGCATACTCATACTATGCCTTTGTAGACATTGTGTCACAAGTATATGATGATAATCCTTCTAACTTTGAAGAGGTTCCTTAGGTGGAGTGATGTAGGTTTATACCCCCAAGGTTAAGGCATAGAGTTATTTCTATCCGAGGTTGCACATGTTATATGCCCTAGATTTTTTATATTGCTTTTGGACTCTTCATCTCTTTTAACCCCCTTATCTCTTTTTCTATATTGTATTATCTAGAGCATGTACTCCATACTCTATTATTATGTCTAAATTATTCAAGTCTTTTTCTACTTATATCTATTTCCGTAAGTTTTGATGTACTCGATGTAAAGTTTTAGCCTTACATGCAATATGAGAAAGGTATGGACTAGACTTGTGTTATGTGTGGCGGTAACACCTACTATATTAATGCTTTCGCTTAGAAATAAAAAAAAAATTCGGGGTGTTACACCAACCCATGGAAACTTCAAACTTGGTGGAAATTAGTAGGAATATGCCACAATTGCATAGCTTCCACCTTTAACATATCAACTCGAATGCCATCCCCACTCACAATATAACCCAGAAAGATCACCCTTTCCACGATGAAATCACACTTCTCCATCTTACTATAGAGCTTCACCTATCTAAGCTTATCATATATCCTCTTCAAGTGTTGTATGTGCTCAAACTCACTCTTGCTATATATCAAGATATCATCGAGGTAAACAACAACAAAGACCCCAAGAAATGGTCTAAGTACCTCTGTCATCAAACTCATGAAGGAACTTGTGCATTACATAGCCCAAATGGCATCACCAACCACTCATACAACCTATACTAAGTCTTGAAAGTTTTCTTCCAATCGTCCCCTTCCTATATCCTCATTTGATGGTAACCACATCTAAGATCAATTTTTGAGAATACCTTTACACCATTCAACTCATCTAACATGGCATCCAATCTCAGCATCAGAAATCTATACTTGATTGTGATGTTGTTGATGGCTCATGAAGCAATACACATCCTCCACGTACCATCCTTCTTAGGCACTAACAAAGCTGGAATACCATATGGACTCATACTCTCTTGAATATAATCACGGTCTAACAACTCTTACACTAATTTCTGTAGCTCCTTAGCCTCCTCCGGATTGCATCTATAAGCTGGTTTGTTCAGTAATGGAACTCCTGGCATAAGATCAATAGCATGCTCAATACCACTAAAAGGAGGTAACTTACTAGGCAATCTCTTCCGAAAACACAATGGCATACTCTTTCAAAACTTGTTGCAATTTCGTATCCATATTAGCATTCTCCCCTCATTGGACCTCTTTTACCACTAAGGCATAGCATATCTTCTCATCTCTAATAGCTTTATTCATCTCACACTCCTTAAGGATCAATAACTCCATATTACTCTTATTTTTTCCTTTCCTACACTCGACTTATACCTTCTTTTCATTCCACAAAATCAAATCCTCCCCATCTACATTAGGTTTGAGCTTAAACTTCTTTTGTCCCTTGCACACTACATACTCATTAAGGTTCCTATCATGGAAAACCTTCCTATCAAATTACCACGGCCTCCCCAAAAAAATGTAACAAGCATCCATAGGCAAAATATTGCATAAAATATCATCAAAATAATTTTCAATCTTAAAAGATATAAGAGTTTGTTTGGTTACCCTTACACCTTTACCTTTGTCGAGCCATTGGAGTGAATATGGTTTTGGATGACCCTTAGTCTCCAAACCAAGCTTGTTTTCCATCTTCTCACTAGCAAAATTAGTGTATGAGCTACTATCAATGATGAATTCACACACTTTACCACCAATTCTGCATTGGACCTTGAAAATCTACTCTCGTTTTGTAAGTAAAGGTTGTTGTTGTACTTGAAGCACCCTTTATAACACGTAGCAATCCACTTGGCCTTCTTCCAAAGCATCCTCTGGGATATCACTTTTCTCTTATAGGTCTTCATCGAGGTCTTCATTCTCTTCACAAGCCTCCATATTTGCTATCTTCTTCAAAGTCAATGCCCTTTGGTTGGGATAATCCCGAGCAAAGTAGTCATATCCTCTACACTTGAAGCAAAGTGGCCATACTTTCTATCTTTTCCCTTTTCTTCATGAGTGAACTTCCTAGCATGGTCTTAACTTGCGACTTGAGAAATTGGTGACTTTAACACACCCTTGAAAGTCAAACCATATAGAGCATTGGTTTACTTGTTTAGTGACTTTTCCCTCTTCAACTATTTCTCAAACTTGATGGCTAACTTACCTAGGTCTTCAAACACTTCATAAGGTACACCTTGACCTTCTCCTAAAGATTCATATTTAAACCCCCGATGAATCGTGCACACCTTTTTTCTTCTCATTCTTGGACATCACATATAAGAGCTAGCCTTTTGAACTCCCGAATGTATTCTTCAACTCTAAGTAACCCTTGCTTCAACGTAGTCATCTTTATAAAATTTTCTTGCTCGTATTCCCGAGGCACAAACTTCTTCTTCACATGTTTCTTTAATTTTTCCCATAACCTAATCTTTGATTTTCCTTCTCTCTCCCATATCCTTTTTAAAGTATCGTACCATACTCTCGCAAACTTTTAAACTTTAATATCGCTATCCAGCACCATTTCTCATCATCAATGTCCTTATATTCAAAAATTAACTTGATGATTTGCAACCATTCAAGAAAAGATTCCGGGTCAAGATTCCTTCGAAGTCGAGAAGTTCAAAGTAGATTCCCTTTTCCACATCATCATAAGTTCTCCTCAAAGTGTCACATGCCCTTATGTAATTTCCCATGCTCTCTTCTTCTTCTTCCACCCGATTTTGTGATCTTCTCACAGGCCCTTCCTCTACTTGTTCCCTTCAATTTTGTGGCTACACATCGGACTCATGGGCTTGCGAATATTCTGTTATTCCCACCTGCAATTTGATCTCCTTGATTTCTCCTTGGTTCTATATTCCTCTTCTTAGAAACCAATTATTATCCTTTCAAACAAGCCCTTAATCACATGACCCTCTTCTGATTATTTTTTTGTTTTGAATTCTTGGAGATTCTTGAAGATAATACACTTTATTGATAAATATTGAGGATACTTGAAAGAAAGATTGAATCTTGATTGTAATTCCACCAACCTAAGGCTTTAATGCCAAAATTAATGTGTGTGGGAGGTTGTAATCTTCAATTATGTGAAAATAATGGTTCTAATGTAGTTAGATAAGATGACACGGGTTCGAAGATGGTGAGTTAAAATAATAGAGCTTTAAAAGTGATGTATGTAAGATGATGGTAATTTGAATTATGGTAGAAGAATAATGATAGTGAATCGGTGATGATGGTTTGCTAATGATGATGGTTTGAATGGTGTATGCTAACTATTCTATGCATTAGATGATGGGTTTATGAAGATGCTTAGTGTCGAACGTTAGGGTTAGGATGAATGTTGGAATCGTGTTTTAGGATTAAGGTTAGGGTTTGGTTTGAAAAGAGGTTGGTGTTTGGTTGGTATGGATGGTTTAGGGTTTTGGTTTTGGTATACTAATTTAGGGTTTGGTTTAGCCACGAAATAGATTAGGAATTTTTTGGTAATTAGGGTAGGAAAATATGGGTTGAGAATAGTAGAAAATATATGGATTAATCTCTAATTTACATAAACAAAGAGATTAAAATTTTCAAGCCAAACCGTTCATACAAATTTGATTTGCTTGAGCTTGAACTCACATAGAATTTATTCAATGTTGATCTTCAACTTCAATTCTTCATAATAAATTCAATATTATCGACATTAATGAATAATATAACCTTTTTACCACCAGCTAAAGCATATTCCAAAAGACTCCAAGCTTAAAGATATTATGTTACCTTTATACTAAATTTATGCTACTTTATGCTAACTTTATTCTCTTACTTTATTACTTAATTAGTAAATTAGCTAAATCACTTAATAATACTTGAAAATCCTTCCAAAATCTTCCTCATGCACATGATTACCCCTCCTTGCAAGCCATGCACATGTAATAGGCATTTAATTTCTTATTTGTTACATTTCGAGCAACATAACCATTTGTTGGTCTTTAAATTTGCGGGAGACTTTCCAAATGAAGAATAATTGGTTCCATTATTATGAAATCCAATTCTTGAGTGTTTTTATCCTGAATCATGACCATAAATACCTTCAACCAAGTTAGTAAATAAAGGGAATCATCAACTAACATACACCAAATATTTAGTAAATTTGATTCATGTATATCAAATCACCATATGTGCTTTTGAAAGGTCATAGAGCTTGATCCAACCTTACCACAAGTTTTTTTATCTAAGAGTTCATAGAAGTTATTTTATAGTGCTAGTGACCATAATCTTTTATTATCTTAAACCTTGCGGCCAAATAAAAAAAATATATGTCTCAAATAAGAGAATCAAGACCCTACTAAAGATAAGTTTGTTGATATGATTTGAGTTTTGGAAACTCAAAGATAAACATTTGGGGATTAATATCTTTAGTAAAAAACAATTATCTAATATGTAGAGAAAAATATCAAAAAAATTATAGCTTCAATATAATGTAAAAAAAAAATCAATTAGAAAATGTTGAGAAAAAATAACACTACACATGCTAATATTTTTTTCTAAAATACTTATAGTATACAAGCTTACCAACCTAGTGACTCATAGTGAAGACTTTGTTGGTATTAAAAAAAATGTGTGTAATAAATGTATGTGAAATAAAAATTTAAGTTCAACTCACTAATGTTCCTATAATTATTAGAAGCATACAAGTAAAGATAAAATATTTTAATGTATTACCCTAGTAAGTCGTTGACCCTTGTTTTGATAATTACAAACCTAATGGTTTGACAAGTGTGGTTAAGTGTGCATGTTCTAAAATATCTCATGTGAAGTGGACAAATTTAATCAATTCCTTGAAATTCTTCAATTTAATAGAGAAATCAAGTTTCAAGTATTAAGAAATCATTTTGCATACAAGGCGTATGTATGTTTAATCCTTGAGTACTTATCTCATAAAAAATTTATTTTTTAACCTTTTAAATTTTCATACCTAAAACAGTTTTAATGTTGAATAAATGTATGAATTTTCATTTTATTTTTTCACTAATACATCTCAACTTGTTTCAGAACAATCCAGTCAAGAAATTTCAAGGGAAACCTAGAGTTTGCTTGGCATTGAGCACTAGAGAACTAGTTAATTGATTATATGGAATACCAATTGACTTATACTAATCAACTCACTTTAAGCAACCAAAAAATTGTTCAATAACTAATCATACCCCTATAAGTGTAACACCCCAACTTTTACTAAATGCAATTTTTGTTTAAACATAGTGTTGTAAAATCTAAATAAGAAATCTAGGGTATTCCCACCACATCTAACAGACGAAAGATACTTCTCTATGCCAAATGCCAAGTTTAAAAGTAGTCTCATACCTACTAATTAGATGTAGAAGGCACCTAATCCAAAGGTAATATAAGATTATAAAATTATACATAAGAAATAACATGATCGAATAGATAAGAAATAAGTTTTTTTTTTAAATGATATGAATATGTGCATATTTTATGGTATTATTTAACATATTTTGACCCAAATTTCTTCTTTGTTATGATAATTTCACCATATTCCTCGATGTTTTCCTATTGACCTAGTTGTGTAGGAAAAAATAAAATGAAGGTCATTTAGGCAGATAATCAAATAAAAAGAGCACAATATGAATAGAAAATATTAGAGCCAAGAGTATTTGATTCTACCATCATGAAAGACTCTAAAAGAAAATTTGTGTGTTGAAAAATCCAGATAGGGTAATGAAATAGGAAAACATATGGGTTCCCCATATTTAGGAAAATACAAACCGTATTTCTTGGTTTTCCCTCTCATAACCCCTCTCACGTACTTAACTTTAGGGGGGAAAATATAGGTGTCCCATATTTACTAATACACACCATATTTTTGGCAAGTTTTGGATCTTCTTTGCATGGCTTTTTACCTATATATATATGACATATCTTAGGCCAAGTGAGAACATCAAGAGAATTATCATCAACCTTTAGACTTCATTTTCATTATTTTCAAGCCATTAGAGATCTTGTGTTAGATTTAATGTTATTTTTTCATTACATTGCAATCGAAGGGTTGAAGATCACATGGAGTTTGTTTTGATATAATTTCCTTATTTCCTTTCTTTCATTCAATCATTTCCTACATTTTATTACATTTAAAGAAATTCTCATTCTTTACTTATTCAATTGAGTTTTGGGATTTTATGTAACTAAATTCAATCTTTGTTACTTCATTCATCTATTTTGATTAAATTTATTATTTTCATGCATTTAGATCTTACACATTCATTTTCTATTAATATGCTATGCTAGATTAATATAAGGTAGGAAGATTTCTAAAAGTAATGGGGCGATTAATTGTGAGATATGAATCATATTTTAATTTTTATGTGTGTTATGGTTATATCAATAAACCAATTTAATTGATAACTAATATTGTCCATGTGGTTAATTTGCGTACTAATTAGATGCTAGGATAGTGTAATTAAAACGTAATTGTTAAGTATACACCAACAAGTAGAAAACCAATCTATAGAACACTATTGATTTAATCTAGTTTTTTAATCTATAAAACTCCATAATTTGTACGGATTATAATTATGGTTTTATTTATTTCTCCCCAGTCATTAATACTGACATTAATTGAATATAGAAATCTTATCCTAGATTATTAATGAGAAAGAAAATAAATAATAAAAGGGTCATTCTATATTATTTGATGATCAATTGATATCCTCAAACCCCTAGTATCTTATCATTTTATTCGGTTATTCTACTGATCGTTAGCTTCTTCTTTTCATTACTAGTAATCATTTTTTGATAATTTGACAAACAAGAAAATATTTTAATAATAGAAATTTAAAAATTAAATTACAGTCTCTATGGGTCAACCTATACTCGTTATTTACTACTTGTTTGTGTGTTTAGGGTCTAATTTAGATTGTCTACAATAGTACATCAGATATTTATGTACATAAATCTAGTTAAACTTAGATATAAATAGACATAGTAAAAAACCAATATCCAAATAAGTCTAGTATATGCCTCACTTTCTTCACACTCACAAGCCATGTCCCAACACAGACTTCCATATCAAATCCTATATATAAATACCTAAAGAAAAAGCACAGTATTAGTACCATAAACATATTGAATAAACATCATCTATTAAAGGAAATAACATGTATAAATTTCAAACACACATAGACAAACTTACATTAAAGAACACCAAAAGCATACTAATGGATGGAAAATGGAATATTTAATTTAAACCCACCATTCATAGTATACATTATTATTCATCAAACCCCTACGATCACATGAACACTTAGAATGTAATGCCAAACACCAAAATGTTAGAATTCCCACAAATACAAAATCCATTGATTACATAGACCCATATTATGTTATCACACAACACATTTCACATATTTACACATTTTATAATATAGATAAAGACATAAGCTACGTATCCCACTTATTCCAATTATATCCCATATGATAATATGATTCATTTATCCATTTTAAAAATATAATATTATTCACATACAAGGTAGAATAGCCAATGAACCTATATCCTAGGAATAAAGGCTAAAGAACTACAACACCTATAGCACGACAAACAATAGCATGCATAAGTACCTACAACACTACTAGTTGTGTAACACCCCCCAAATTTACTACTAAAAAATTTCGATTAATTAAAAGGGTTTAGCGGAAGCAAAAAGATAAAATCGTAAACTCGGGGGCATTACCACCACACTTAGTACCAGATCTGTTCACTCCTATGGCTAAGTAATAAGTACTAAGGCTAAATAAAGTTAACATTAAACCCTAACCTTAATCCTAAATAAAGTTAACATTAAACACAGATCATTAATAAAACACAAGTCATACTGAAATCAGAGTGTGAATTAGGATTACAAACCAAAGAGTACGTGATTAGAGTTTTTAAAATATAAAGCATCGTATAAACACAATTAAAATATGGTAATACAAGGTCTAGTGAAAGAAACAGAGTCTGGCCAAGTCGCTCTCGATCCCTAAGTCAGGTTTAGGCTCAATGCTCAGCCCCACCCGATGCCTCGTAGGTATCGTAGGCATCGAAGACATCATCCCCTACCTGCACAAGCTCATATGGGTCTTCTGCTCGTGGGAATTAGCAGCACCCATGAAACGGGTGATCAGTACGCTACGTACTGAGTGAGGTAATAGATGCGCTAAGGCCAACACATAGAGCATATAGCATAAGAATGAGCATGTAGGCAACATACAATCATACATGTAATAAGGCCTGGTTACTTTTCAAGTAACTTATTATTTATTATCCTTAATAATACGTTCATTCCACACATACTCTTTAATAGTCCATGTGAGTGTGGGAACCCCACTATTATAGCCGGTGGACCGGAATACATACATACAGGGCAAAACGCTCTTGACCACTATTATTCGCCGATGGACCAGTCTCTAGGGCAGAACGCTCTTGGCCACTATTATTCGTCAGTGGACCAGTCTGGCCTCGACTCACATGGTGTTTCACTGTAAGTACTTAGTGTATTTCCCATGGCTTAGCTTATTTACTTTGGTTTGTTGAGCACAAAATCCCCCACTATTATAGCCGGTGGACCAGAAATCATGCAGGGCAAAACGTTCCTAGCCACTATTATTCGCCAGTGGCACAGACTCCAGGGAACCCTGGCTCCTAGCCATTATTATTCACCAATGTACTGGTCTGGGCTCGGCTCAACAATCTTCCACTTTAAGTTATTAGTATCTTATCCGTGTCTTATTAGATAACATTCCACCCTTGACATGCATGTCATCAACATTCTACTCCTTTCCTCTCAAGGGGGTCCGTCCCATATTTTGAGACTCCTGCACCCCTTATCACGCCCCGACATCCGTTCCCCTTACACTTACACATAATGAAAGACCAACTCCTAAAAGCGTAGGTTAAGACCCAACACCTCATGACCTCAAAGGCCACCAATTATCACCTTCTAGGGCTTTCCCTTGAAAACCCTAATTGGACCTATGTGGCCCAACTTCCTCTCACTTACACTGCCATTACTTCATTCATCGCCCCACATCTCATCTCAATAAGGTCCAATCCCAAAACATATCACTTTACCTCTCGACTTCGCATGTGACTGGAAAAATCCTAGTTGGCCACTTCAAACTCTAGTACCTTTCTTCTCCCACAAGTAATGTCTCTCTTTTCACCCCAAAATCTCTCCTCTCCCATGGAACTCATACTCATCCCTTATATAATAGATTCTCACTCTTAACCCGTACTCCACTCTTTCTTAATCATTTTTACCTTTGTACTTTTCAGATTACCACTTCCTCCCAAAACCCTAATTGGGTCCCTTATACACCCTTACACCAACCTACGTACTATTTTTTATCCCAAGTCTCTAATCACTCCACAACTCTCCCATTAGCTTGTTTACACCCTAAATCAACTTTTCTCACGTAAGGATCACCCCCATACAAGATTTATCCATCCCATGCAAACACCCCAAGTCCCTATGCAAATTTTAATATTCCCATGAATGGTTCCCATCTCTCATTTATTTTGGTCATTCCTCCCTCTTTAATTTCCTCTCGTGGATCACGAAGTACTTTGGTCAACCTCATATCCCTCCTTAGTGAACTCACTTCCCATTTCCTTTCTTTTTGTCCTCTCATTCCCATATCATATTATTAGTTGTCCTAGAGGGCCATATCATATCACACCATAAACACCACATCTACATATCATACTCATGTCATAAGAAACACATACCAACATACCTCAACTCCAAGCTGCGCTACACATAAGACAAGTTAACGACAATCATACGATACATGACATATCATGATATATATAACATCCAAGGCATACAGGTCACACAACACACAAGGGCCTTAGCTACATCCTTACCTAAAGCAACGTCAGGCTTGGAGCATGCTCCTACAACTCCTTAGGGTTTTGGTTTGATTCACCTATAAAAGGGAAAACACTAAGTATTAGTTTCCCTCAAAAGTACCATCACTCCTTATTTTAGTATAAGATTAGGATTATTATTATTAAAGAGAGTATTATACAAAAACTAGGGTTTTTATCTTAAAAATAGCCTACTAAATATTACTAGTCAAAATATGTTTATTTTAATATTTATTGCTATACTTATATCATTAAACCTATTATCTTTATTAGTCCTGATACTAATTATAGCCAAATAGTGATAATAGTAATACTAATAGTAATGCTAATGCTTATAGTGATAGAAACCCTAGCGTTTTTAAGGCTAAGTCTAATAATAGTGTTAGAGTTAAAATAATAATATAATAATTGCAATACCATCATAGTACAAATATTCCTAAAAATAATAATGATAAAAGTTATATTTTGAATAATAATAATATAAGGGTTCAAATATTTTTATCACAATAATAGAAATAAAATAACAATAATAATAATAATAATAATAATAATAATAACTAACAATGATACCATAGTAATAATGTTAGTGACAAGGCATTAGGAATAATATTAGTAATATTCGAATATTAAATAGTAAAAATACTAAGGCTTAAGTATTCTTCTTTGTTAACAACAAAATGATAATACGCCCACTTCAGTTTAAATAACAATAATAATAATAAAATAGTCATAATAATAGTGATAATAATGTTAAGTATAATAATAACAACAACAACAATAATAATAGTAACCGAATGATAATAATAATATAAGGGTCCAAATATTTATATTAATAAATAAAAGTGATAAAGGACAAAGTTAGTATTAACAATATTAGTGAGAAAATAATGATAATGGTAATGGTAATAATAACAAGAATAATAGAAATAAAGTTGGGTTAAGTAGAAATAATAATAATAGTAATGGCATTAATAATAATAATAATACTAATAGCAATGATAGTAAAAATGGTAATAGAAATATAAGGGTTAAAATTTTTACCATAATAGTAAAGATAATGATAATGAACAATAGCTAGCATTAGTAATAATAGTAGGAATACTAGTGAGGTTAGTAATAATACTAATAGTAAACGAGTAAAATTCTTAATCATAATAACCCTAAAGTTGTAGACTATTATCAACGATAATATTATTATTGGTTAGGAAAATCATAAAGTTAGGTTGAGTAGTAATAATAATAATAATAATAATAATAATAATAATAATAATAATAATAATAATAATAATAATAATAATAATAAATAATAATAATAATAATAGAGATAACTATATTAATACTAAAGTTGTTAATAATAATAATAATAATAGTAGTAGTAGTAGTAGTAGTAGTAGTAGTAGTAGTAGTAGTAGTAGTAGTAATGATGATGATGATAATAATGATAACCATTTTAATGTTAAAGTTGTAGCCTTTTAATTAGTTTACCCTAGTTATAAGTATTTTTTGAAATTAGGTTAGGAAATAAGGGTGATATATAATAATAATAATAATAATAATAATAATAATAATATAAGTGATAGTAATAATAACCATGATAATACAACATTAATAATAATAATAATAATAATAATGATAGTAATATTAAGGATAATACTAGTGATATTAAAGAAAATTATTAACACTTATAGAAAATAGTTTAGGGGCTAGGGAAGTTGGAGCACCACCTTAGGTCAGTGGTGGAACCGGCGGCGGCGGTGGAGGAGGAAGAGAGGGGAAATATGGATATGTAGGCTAGGAGAGAGGAAGTGGAGGGGTGTTTGAGGTGGAGGAAGGTGCAGCAGGTGAAGAGAGGTGGAATGAAGGTGGTGGTGTAGCTGGCGCACGGTGGTTGGTGCGGCGGCCGAAGGTGGTGGAAGGTGGTGGAAGATGGAGGAAGTAGAAGGAGAGGGAGGCAGGGGAGATGAAGGTATGGGAAGGTAGGGGAAGGTTCCCTGGGTGTTTTGGAGGGTGAGGGAGGTGTTGGTAGAGGCGGGATTGGCGACGGGAGGCGACGCAAGGGGCAGCAATGGGCTGGAGTGGACTGCTCGGGTTGGCGATTTTGCACGGTCGGGGCGGTATGTGCAGGGTGAGGCAAGGGGTGATGGTGGTCTGGTTTCGTAGAGGGAAGTGCAGGGATGGTCTCGGTGGGTGGCCTTTGTTGCAGCGGTAGTTAGCGGCGGCGGAACTAGGGGCTGAATGGGCGGCGGCAAGCGGTTGGAGTTTTCTGGGCTGCGAAAAGGGAGCTCGACCCATGCTACTTATGGGGGTATTTATAGGATAATTGAGGGGGAAAACGATGAAGGGGAATAGGACAAGCGGGGCAGGTGTGGCAGGACCACCGGCCGGCGATGGTAGGCGGTGCAGTCCTGCCATGGCAGATTAGGTCGGGGAGGGGGAGAGAAAGAAGGAAAGAGATGGGCACGCAGGGAGGGGAGAGATGGGCTTGGTCGGGGTCGAAGAAAAGGAAGGAAAATGACAAAAAGAGCAGGGGAGGACGGTCGGCGTTGGGCTGGTGGTTGCCGGTAGAAATTAAGGCTGTAGATCGTCATTGCAGGTC
The DNA here is from genome assembly GCA_030549775.1 of Tamarix chinensis. Lineage (NCBI taxonomy): Eukaryota > Viridiplantae > Streptophyta > Magnoliopsida > Caryophyllales > Tamaricaceae > Tamarix > Tamarix chinensis. Next base: position 28,001,983 of record CM060175.1, read on the forward strand.
GGGCTGGGGAAGAAGGAGTGTGACAGGCTGGACCGACCAGTCCAAGGGAAGAAAGGAAAAAAAAAAGATTGGGCGGCCGGCCGAGAGTTGGACGCTGGAAGGAAGAAAACGTGGGCTTGGGCCGCGCGAAGGGAGAAGGGAGGAGAAGGGTTTGGGCTGCACAGGCCGGCCCAGTCTGGGGGAGGAAGACGAAAAAATGAGTAAAGGAGCAAGAAAGAAAAAGGAAAAGAAAGGAGAAAAAGGAAAAAGGAAAAATGTTAAAATGGTTTAGTTAGGTATTTGGTCTTTATTTATTTATGTATTTAAGTTAGATATTTAATTTTAATAATAATTATTTTAATTATAATAATTAAATTCATTTTTAGATTAATTAGGCTATTTTGGATAAATTTTTCTTAACTTCCATTTTAATCAGTAAAATATCCAAAAGTTTCTAAATAATTTATTTATTAATTTATCTTTATTTTCCTCAATTAATTTCCTCTTTATTTAATAAAATAATTTATTTTCTTAATTTTCCTAATAAATCATTATTTTTCCATAATTCCTAAATTAGGATTTTTGGGGTATATAAACAAATTGTAATAATTTAGCTTAATATATTTTGATATGTTGGTTTAAAAGGTAAATTTTAGAAAATATTGGTTTGAAGCATTATTTAAATAGAATGGGTATGATAAAATAACAATTTTTTATTTTAATTTATTAAATATCCACATCTAATTTTATATACACAAAAATCCACAAAATAGTTAAATTAAATAAATTAAAAAGGTAAAATCCTCAAAATAATTAAATTAAGTAAGTTTAAAAGCTAAGTTATCCCAAATAAAAGTGATCTATTAAATTATAGACTTTTAAAATTTTGGGGATTACAAGTTGTGATAAATGAAATCCTTGGGAAACCCTAAATTTTAAGTCTTAATACCATAATAGGTATCATAGGTCAGCTATGTAGTAGAGAAAGGGGGCACATTGATACCCTATCAGTGTAGCATGTACAATATCACAAGAAAGGTTATCCCAAGGCTACTTATGGTAGACCATTTGCAAATACCAATTAAGCTACTAATGATAATCAACAAAACTCACATAGGTAGAAAGAAACAAGAATATCCTAAATCCTTTCTAATGTATTTAAAATTATGTTGATATAAAATAAATTGATTTTGGTTTAGAAAATGCCTTGAAATTTAGGTAATGATATGAATTTCACGTATAACAATCAACTAGTTTTCCTAACTAATCGACCTTTATGACCAAGAATAAGCATTTTTATTTTCAGGATATCTAGTTGACTGGTTATGTTGTGAGTTTAGATCCTTTTCTCTTTTAATTTTGAATATTTTTTTAATATTTAATTATGGTTTATTTGTGCAAATAAGCATATTTTGGTACTTTGGGATTATTGTTATATTATTTAGATTATTTTGTAAGTTTATTTATCTGAAATAAGCTCTAAAAGTACTTTTGAGGTAATTTATCACCTACTATTTTATATTATTTAGATTATTTTGTGATTTTATTTATAAAAAAAATCACTAAAAGTACTTTTGAGGTACTTTATCACCTATTCTCCCTCTCCCTCATTTTTTTCTCTATTTTAGTAGCCATGGATGCCTACAGACCATCCTTCACCTTACCTTGACTTACCTAGCCCTTCCATCACTTGATTTTATTCCATCTCCCTTATCCTCATCATTCATCTTCTTACACTTGGGTTTCTACACTCAACCAAAATCAAATATTCCTCTCTCCTCCCATTTTATATGTCTAACCTAGCTCCTTTATGCTCCATTTCTAATTTATTTGAGCATTAGCCTTCATCACTTTCTCCTTGTTTCCCTATCCTTTAGGTTGATCTTCTATTTTGGCCATTTCCCCAATTTTCCTTCTTTTTCTTTTCTAATGAGAAAGAAAATAAGGCCTTGTCTCTTGGATTCCCACCTTTAGTTGATCATGTCCTCTTCTCTTTTATTCTTAGCCTTAGTTTTACCTTTCTTTTTAAATAAGGGAGAATTAAGGTCTGGAGAAGTTTTAAGGTCTTAGTTTTTATTTTCATTTTCCTTGAAATATGTTTTTTGAGAAAAAGGTTCAATTATGATTATTATTTCTCCTTCTTCAATTTTCATTTTAGCTAAGTTTTAAAAAGGGTTTTAACTAATTGAATGTTGGTTCCATTAGGAATTCAAGAATCTTTAATAGAGACCATCAAGTTAGGAGAAGAAAATTTTTCACTATGGTAGCATACTACAAAAGTGATACTATACAAGTGTGTCTTATACCATACTATTATATGACATTAATGTGCAGCATGAGCTCTTGCCATATATTAAGTAGTTTATTTTACCAATATTTCACCGTACTAATGCGACATTTATATAATCACTGTGATAATTCAACTTTAGTTCCATTGAGTAGATGACGATTTTGAAGGTTATGATTCTCGGCTTAAGTATGTTGAGGATGATGGCGTGGGTTAATAGCTAGTCATTACCTGAGGGTCAATATTTATATTTTTGTTTAGTTGAGAGTTTGGATAACTACCGTATATTTCTTTTGCCCACTATGTTGTGAAATTTGTTTTCTTTGTGGTTATTTAAAATCTTAGCATTGGTTCCTATATATAGATTTTGTAAATCTCACTCTTATCTATACTATTCTCATATTTGTTATGCTATTATATTATTAGCTCACGCATTATTTTGTTTGTCATTCTATTTTACCTTGCATTAAATATGTATTGGATGATAATCACACAACTCTCATAATTGATGTAGCAGTAAAATCCTCTATTTTGTTTTTAGTACACTTCCTCATTATCTTCGAAATGTAATTTTCTTGTTCAAAATGTATGGGTGTTATAAAAACCACCAATTAACCTGTAATTAGCATTAGAAAAACCATTAAACCCACTTATTTCAATTATCAATTAAATTACTCTAGAACTTGGATACATTATTGACCACCACTACAAAATAAGCTCGTACATCAATTTTAGGGAAAAATATTTACTATTCACCAAAAACTATTCATGTATAACAGGATTTGTAGAAATAGGTCAAGAAGCTTATATTTAAAACTTAAAACTATTTATCATCAAGATTTACTATTTACAACACTCCCATTTTTACTACTTAAAATTTTATTTAATGGAATCATAAATCACAAAAAAAAAGTGGGTGTTATTGCCACATTTAGCACAAGCCTTATCCCCTTACCTACCTTATGATAAGCACTAAGGCTAAAACAAGTCAAATCAAAACCAAAAAAATTGTGGAAGGAGACAATAACATAAATAAAAGTTACAAATAAACATCCTCCATACAACAAGCTAACAAAATATAATAAGAGACTAAAGAGTCCAAAGAAAAATAAACTACAACAAAAGCTAACATCCAAAGGTACGACACTCGTTTTTCCTAATTCTTAGACCCAAAAACCCATTCCTTGAAAGAAATTTCCTCCCATGGACCCATGTCACACTTATATGCCTTATGCAACTCCATCGCCTATACATAATCATCTACAAATGAAGTATTAGTATGACATTCTCATATTAAGTAAATCATAATCCCTCCGAAGATGTAGCCTATTCACATTACACATAAACACACCAAAACAAGGGCATGCTTTAAATATAATATTCACAAGCAATCCTAATAATCAATAATAAACATGCTTCCATGATTTTCACATAAGAATATTCATCAACCAAACATTACTAAGACCAACAACAACCATAATGCCAAACACAAATCAACAAAATTCCAAGTAAAAACTCTAATCTGATTATTAATGAAAATTATAAGTAATATAACTAAACCAATTTCTAATTCAACCAATTATTATATTACTTATTGAGAGGAACACAATCCCATAATCTAACCATAATTACTATAGATAACAATAACTCAACAATCAAATCACTAACCTCTTGACATCACGTTAGAGGTTACATGGAATCAATTCATGTATAACAACTAGCTTATAAACATCATATCACATAAGCCACACAAACTAAATCATGTATTCACAAGTGTAGCACTCAAGTCATTAAGTATGCATAATGTTTATGATTCCCTATGACTAGAAATAAGCCCTTTGACTCAAAGGCCCAACTATACACTTGATAGCCCAACTGAGGCACAAGATCCCTTTCCAATCCTCAAGTTTTTTACTTTAAATGCTTAGTATTATATTCATGTTGGTGGTATTATTCCACAAGGAAGCTAAGGTTCAACACAACAATCGATTCCAAAAGGATCACAAGGGTTATAATAATCCTTTTAGTCATGGTGTAGGGTAAGGCATCACACCGTAAGCCGAACAATAAATTCAACTCATCCTATTTCAATCTCTTATTAACCATTTGTTCCAAAATTATTCCAATATCAACTATTAAAACAAAAGTAAAAAATTCAACTTTAAAGTCAATTTAGGCTAATTATTTGCACTAGGCCATATAAAAAACTAACTAAAATATTTAAACATATAATAGTATAAATGACATAACACAAAATGGCTTGGAAGGGTGAAACCCTAGCTCAACACTAAACCTTATACATATATAATATTCTAGCAACAATTTATGTATTATCATATGCATATATCCTCATATTTTATATACAACAAAAGCATACATAATAACTAACTTCCAACATGCTAGAATACATTATTTTAAAAATCATAATTACACATAAACACATAACATTACTTGTTTTCATTTTCTAATAAAAAGAAAAAGAAAATTGTCATAACATATGCCTAGCATGATTCTATTATAAAATAAACCTATCATGCTTATAACTAAATCTACTATCTATGGAATAATTAGATTTACCTCCAAGCTAAATAAGAGTACAACAAAATGCCTCCTCTAAGGCCACCTCAAGCAAGATAATGACTACCTAAACCAACAACACACCCAATAAAAACATATATATTAGCATCTACACCAAATGAAAAAAATAAAAATAAAAATAAAAGAAACCGAAAAAGGAAGAATGAATGAGGAAAATTGAGGCTAGGATACACAATGCTATAAAAAAAATTCAAAGAGTGCTAACTCATGCTACCAAGGACTAGTAGTTGAGGTCTTCATGAAAGGAAAAACCAGCACAACCAACACCCATGCATAAGGTTAGGCTTCAATTATCCTTCATGTAGCATAGGAGGGTCAAAATATTCATACATGCAAGGAAGGTGGTGGGGGTAAGTTCTTCATACGAGGGATGGAAAAGTAAGGTTGGTGGCTCATCCAAGTAGCAACTCAAACAAGAAGGGGTGGTTGGGCTAGTTAAGTTCTACGCTACCAAGGGTCATTCATTGGTGTTTTACATAACAAGGATGAACCCTAAAACTTTGCTCCAAAGGGATCTCTCATATAGTGGTGGTGGTAGTGGTTCAATGTGCGAAGCTGGTTGTGGCTAAAAGTTCATCACACTGTTTGTTAGCTCGATTGAGTTGCACACACCTAGCATGGACAAGAAAGCTAAAAAAAATAAGTGGGGCAGAAAAGAATGACTAGAAATAAAGGAGGAAAAGAGGGATAGAGGGTTGGTTGTTAGGGATCAAAGACGAAGTAGGAAAGAAGGAGGTTAAGGGGTTGGAGCGCTCAAACAAACCAAAGTAGAGCGAGGTGTCTTGGTGAAGCATGAAAAAAGAAACTAGATGAAGTGAGTTGAGTGCATAGAATGCCTAGGGCTAGGGGACAGAACATTAAGGTTGGCTATAATGTAGGGGATAGGTTAGTTTCGTGTGAAAATGAACATGAAGGGTGTTGGGACTGTAGTACGGGTGGAGAGGATAGGAAGTATGGTGGGCAGGATGGTACATTCTGCATGAAGAAGGGAATGTGAAGGTCTGGACACGAATATGCAACAAGGGGTTTGGAGTAGTATGTTGGGCCAAACAAATTGAAACTAGTTAGGTTTGGACTTGATGGATTAGTTTAGTTGGGGTTGGGTTAGAAGCCAACTATATGGAACCAACAAATGGGGATGGGTCATGTGGGAAGGGAGTGGTAAGAATAGAGGATTGGGTTGAAGGTTTAAATAGAAAGGATTAATGATCAAGAATGAAGGGTGCAAAATTAAGAGTAATACATACAAAAATTTACCCTATTAATACGTCTTAAATTTATAATCTAACTTAATCATGATACAATACTCAATATTGCTAGCACATAATAATAATAATAATAATAATAATAATAATAATAATAATAATAATAATAATAATAATAATAATAATAATAAAGCATTCAACCCTACCTTAATTTTTATAATTAATTGCACATAAATATCAATCATATAATTAGGGGTTCTACAGATGGATTATTACACTATTTATGTCAATTCACTACTTACATTCATTCACTACTTATATCAATAGACTAATTAAAGAGTCAAGTCAATAATCAAGGCCAACCATTGATCCTAGTGTCTAATTTAAAGCCTTTAGATATTAAAATATTATTTTCATCCTAATATGTCTTAAAATTAATAATTAATAATAAAATATTAAATAAAGTTCTCAAGTAATGAAATTAAATATCAAGCATCCTTAATCAATAATCAACATGTTATAACTCAAAATGTTCATTGATGAAATTAGGTTGCATGTAAAAAGACCATATTGCCCAATAACCCTAAAACAAAGAAATTAACATAACTACAAACATACAAAGATCTAACACCTCATACTTTACAAACTATTCATGGAATGTAAAACACATTATAACGCCAAAATTTTCAGTTAAAACACACCCTACATGTAGAATGACAAAAAGGCCATTTTTGCATGTTAAACTTTCATTAAATCATAAATTTTATTGTACATACTTATATCAAGAATTTAAGTATATGAAATCGCATCTATATAACATAAATAATCCATTGGTATCATCAAATTTTCATAAAAACACAAAAATACATCAGTCAAACCCATGGCTGAATATGCCATAAAATGCACAAAATGGCTTCAATCAACCATAATCAAGTCAAGCACCACAAGATTCTATCTCCTTATAGTATAATTATTTTTAGCTAACATATTAATATCCTAAGCAATCTATATATATTCATCCACCAAGCACAAAATCTTTCATTAAAATCCTTGCTTAAAAGTAACTTAAAAATTAAAACAAAACTAAGAAGAATAAAAGAAAATTTTATGGACAACAATTGATAAAGGAGGAGAGGTTGAATAAGGTTGTTTTGAAAAACAAAAATAGATTGAGGAATATGAATTTGGAAGAGTTGGTGCTTAACTTAGATATTTAAGATAATAAAAGAGCTTTTGGTTATAATATGGTAAAATAATCACAACAAAATAGAGGGAAAGGAAGGTCCAAAAAGGTCATAAAATAAAAACATGACTTCATTGTAGATATTTTACTGTAGGGTGTGTTTTAACTGAAAATTTTGGCTAGGATATTTTACTGAAAATTTTACTGTAGGGTGTGTTTTAACTGAAAATTGTAGATATTGTAGATATTGTAGATATTTTACTGTAGGGTGTGTTTTAACTGAAAACTAAAATATGAAACCTATCCTAGATAAACATGATTAATTTTCAAATAGCTAGGATAGGTTTCATATAGAAAAAGTTGAATTCTATGACTAATTATACCTAAAATTGGTGGAATTTACTAAAAAATGTCAAAAATATTTTTAACCCATTTTAAATTCATATTTAGCTTAAATATTCCAAAATACAATTATCTTTGAAGTTTTATAATTTTTAGTTAACTAAAATGCTCACTTTAGGACTTAAAATATGATTAAGGGTAAAAAGATAACATAAAAAATATTTACCATCAAAGTCTCCATTTAAAATTTTAAAAAAGTATAGAAGACTAAAAAAATCATAGGAATTAAAGTATGATAAAAGTAGAACAACTTTCAAGAATTTAAATGGCCAAAAGCAGATCATAAGACTTACGGGACTCGCAACTGTAAAAAGGGTTAAAAATTCAAAATGAAACATTTTAAGAGCATAAAAAGAGTTTCAAAACCTTAAAGGGATGTAATAAATTCAAATTTAAGCTAGTTTTCTTTTATTATAATGATAAACATATTTTTAGAAAAGTTGTGATGCATAATTGCTAAACAAATTGGGTCTTCCTAAGAGTTGAAGATGAAACTTGGGTTGATCTCCGACAAAAAGAGAAAATCTAGAATGGGGATGAGGGAATATTAGCGGGAAACTTAGTCTTGAAAACCCTCCAAAACTAAATAATTACATAAATCAATTAAGATTTCAACACTTGACATAAATTATGTAATATTTTTATGAGATAAAACAAAGTTATGCATTAAGCTTTGAATGGTATAAATTTCAACATTCATGATTTAATTCCAAGGGGTGGTCTGCAGGCATTAGGTAAGAACTAACACATTTATAGTATGTGTTAAGTTTCTCAATTACAAAATAACATTCCTACCTCCTAAGGGCTGACTTAATTGCATAAACTAACTACTTAGTTTGAATATAACTCAACTAGTTAACATCTAACTTAACTAAAAGGAACAACTAACTACTAACACCATTCTTATGTTGATTTGTTCAAAAAGTACAATGAAGAATATGGGAAACACAACTCCCTAATTTGAGGACCTGACTTGGGAGGTTTTTACACATCATTCATATGCTAATTTGTTCGAAAATTATAAGGAAAAACATGGGACACTTTTCCCTAAATTCGGGCCTAGCCTTGGAGATTCTTGCATGATAACATGGCTGCTTACTTAGCCTCAATAGTCTATCTTCTAGTAATCAAAAGAGACCACCCATATTTTGCAATTTTAACTCCTTAGCCAGCTAGTACATGGGTACTAGATATTATCCATGGGTGATTGAGTAGCTTTAGCCAAAAAGTTGATGCATGTGCTGCTAATTACTCCCTAAATATTAGGCTTAATTTGTGCTGATTATTTACCTCATTTTATGGCCCAAGGTGTCCAGAACACTAGGATTGTTGCTGCTTCTTTGTGGCTGCAAAAAAAAAGGTATGAAAAGTGGAAGAAAAACAAGGGTTGTTGCTAGTTGTTTTGTGACTAGGGGAGCTACAAAAATGGGAAATTTGGCCTATCACTTTAGCCATTTTTTGGCCCCTATAGGTTATGTTTTATGTAGTTTTAATGCATGGATGTGCATGGCAATTACTCAGCATTATTTGTGACCCAAACCATTCCAAAAGTGGATATTGTAGGCTAGTTTTTTGTGGCTAGATTTGAGCTACAAAAATGGGGAGTTAGGGGGTTGATGATAAGTCAAATATTTTTCATATTTTTATCCTATTTTGACTTCATTTTTATAATTTTTTTAGCATCTTGTTTGTGTTACTGCTCTCTTAATAATTATTTTTTAGAAAATTGCGCATAAACACATAAAATCTAAGGAAGTGGTGTATGTAATCATGAAAATATCAAATACAAAAGGCAATGACCGAAGATAATCAACCCCACATAATATTTGAGAAGTCAAGAAAATTAAAGAATGAAAAAGATGAATAGAGAAATCGAGAGGATGAAGAAATAGGTGTTACACGTATGCATCACAACCAACTGCACAACCATACAACTCTTAATCATCAGTGTGTGAGAGAACAAAAGTTGTACAACTAGCTAGTACAGCCTTACACAGCCGTGCACCTATCAAACAAACACACTACGGATAAAATCTTTGAACAGCCTACACAGCCGTGCACCTATCAAACAAACACACTACGGATAAAATCTTTGAACAGCCTCAACACAGCCTTAGCATAGACATGCCTGCACATGTTTGCTAAGAGAAGAAAAGTTGCACAACCAGCTAGTGCAGCCTTGCAGGGCTCTGCAGCTGACAATAACCATTGCGCATGTTCTTCCATGATGTTTTCCACTCTATTTTGCTTCAACATTGAGGGAGGGAATAAAAAGGGAGGATGGGTGACAGATTATGAGGGTCAAAGACTTCATTTTCTCCATTATTCCTAAGAAAAAATAACTCCTTGTAATTTAGTTTGAATTCATATGAAAAGTTAGTTCTTCAAACTAAGAGTAGATAAGTATGTATCTCAACTCTGAAAATAATCTATTTTTATCTTGAATCTACAGTTTGATCTATCCATTCTCTTTTCTATTATTTACTATATATGTTATATTCATGTCGTTTATATTTATTTTCTACATTTTTTCAAATCATAAATGAGTAATTTCTTTTTTCTAAAATTGAATTAGGCTCTATTTAATATGAATATGATGAGTTAAATTATACATTGTATGTTTGGTTCATATATGTTATTTCGTATGTTAGGAATTATCATTTTGAATCAAATTGGCTAAAATCTAATGTATATAGACAGTGATTATAACTGAAAGATTAAAATCAATATTGGAAATTAATATACAAACAGAAACTCAATTATCACAAAAGTAAATGTTTAATTCTTAAGGACTATTGAATTGGTGGTATTTAGTAGATTTAATCGATGGTATCATGGATTAGCCACCGTCAATTGAACGACTTGACTTAGTGGCTCCCAAGTTGGTGGTTTTGTGGTTCATGCATGGCTTTACATGGTTTCCCATTTAAGATGAATATTTTTGCTCCAAGATAGAAGTATTATGTAGCTTTTTAACTTAGAGAAAACAATTAGTGCTAAGGGACCTCCTTGATGTAAGATTATTTCAACATTTGTAATATGGCCTTTGCTCGACCAAAATTTAGACTTAGAACACCTTAAGCTTTAGGCTTAAAATAACTTTAGGAATATGTTTATGAAGTCAACAAATGTCATTATAATTTTGTTAATCAAAATTAAAATAAGGTGGATACTCTTGCATCAAGTTGGGTATTACACTAGAATGTTTTCATAATTTGTCATTTGAACTCATATTTGATAAATTGGGTCAAAATGAGTAAACTAAGATAAACTTAACTAAATATGGTCAACCTTATTTTTATAATGGACTATAAGCCCAAAAATAACCAAGATTTATCCCAGATCCTAAGTATGCGATGTAACCTAATGGGGTGAATCCGCTAGCTAAGAGCCCTTCTCCTCTAGAAATAGAGGGATCTCATCCTCATTTGTACACAATGAATTTTTGAGATCAAGAAATCATAGAAAAAACACTTCCAAGAACACTACAGCCAAGAACACCCAAAAAATTCATAACCCTAATCTTTGGTGTTTAGTCTATTAACCCTCCCTTTTACCCTTAATCGTTATTTAGTTATCTTATCCTAACCCCTAAATCTTTTTTTTTTCCTTTTTACGCTTAAAAACCCTAGTTGTATTTCAAGTGACAAGCACTTAACCAACCAGGATTATTCAAGACTTATACATCTAAGGTACTCGATGGTTGATTGTCAACCTTACCTAGTTAATTTAAGTTGAGTGATTATCACCAGTCTTATTTTGCATATTTTATGTTGACTCCAAATAAATTCTTATACCCAGTATTTTTATATATTTGAATTTCTAAATAAATTCCACACATTTGCCTCATGTTTCATAACTTTTTAAAATTATTTGATTGTTTTTTTATTTTTAACTAATTATTGGACATCCTACATTGCCTAAACCATTTTTATTTAGTGTTAAATATATTGCGTAGTTGAATTCAAAATTCTAACTCCCATACATCGTATGATGAGATCATACCTTGTCCTTACTCATTAAACTATAAATTCACCCACAATTATCTCAGTCGCCTTCCACCAACTCTCTTATATTATGTAATACCCTCATTTTTCACTACTGATAAATTTCATTTTAAAACATTATGGAAGTAGAAAAATACCAAATACAACTATAAAAAATAAGGTGCTACTACCCCACCTTACATAGGATAGGTGTTAGATGACCGTCCCATACTAAATACAAGACAAAGAAACCAACCAATGAAAACAAGAATAGAGTACACAAGAAACATGGTATATAAATACTAAAGAAAACATTTATAAAACATAACCTCAACAGTCTCTTAAATAACCAAATATAGGACAGAAGATTAAACTAAAGGTACCGAGATCAAACCCTTTAATATTGATAACTCCTAATACATCATTAGTGTCTAAAGTAGGTAAGATACTAGAATCTAATAAGATTCTATTTGAAGGCACCAATAAATGCCTGAAGAAAGACTAGCCTTCGATAGCTAATCTGAGATTAGGTAACCCAAACCCATTTACGGCTCAAGTATCTTCCACTTTAAGTGATTAGTATGTTTTTACAAAGTTACGTTATCATTCAAGACCCATGTTATTTTCCAAAGTTATGTTATCATTCAAGACCCATACAATAGCCAGATAACACATCTACATACTCATTCTATCTTATCAAGTATTATCCTCTAACTATATGGTGGGACTTCCTCATGCAAGAGCATCTATTGATTCTTATATTTCTATTTATTCTCAAGATAAGGAAGAATTAGCTTTCTTAATATTGAAGCCAATCATATAAAATGTTCTTGATAATATATCTATGCTTGGTATTGAAAATAATTCGAGATATTCTTACAAGTATATTACATATTTGTAAGGAGAAGATGTTAACACACCAAACAAGACTTAAAGTGTACAAGTATTCAAAGCATACAAGGCTATGGTATACATAGGATGACACTACAACAAGATATGGTGATGATTATCATTAGTTATATTAAACTTGTTGTAAACTCTAAGTGTATGTTATGCAAGTTAGGGCTTTGATATAATTTCATATATGTACCATAGTTGATTGTGTGGCTTTGTAATATTACATTAATATCATTTAGATGATGATATTATAAGTAAGGTTAGGCATTATATGGGCTTAATTCAAGTGAGTTAAATGGCTTGAATTAAGAAGGGAACTCGACTAGTTTAAGGCCTTGTAGTTGTCGGTCTCCCTCCCTTATAAAAGCCTAACTTGTACATGCATAATGCAGAATGGAATGATAGAATTTTAACCACAGAAATATCAAGCCTTTGCTTGCATTTTATCCTTCCTTTTTGAAGTCCTATCTAGCTTGAAGAACTACCCGGGGTACTCTTCATTCTAGCCTTCAAACGTGCCATCAATCTTCGAAGAAACATCAACCTTCAAACCTGCAACATTCATCATGTTTAATCTCCTTAGACCAAGCTTTCTTCTTCAAGTTCCAATCTGCTGGATTCTGAAACTCAAGGAATAATCGATCCAACGTTTCGTTTCCCTTTGATTCACATCACTTCCATTAGTGATTACTTTATTAAATTGTGTTTGTATTAAAGTAACAAAGGGCTTGAATACTTCCATTAGAGATCACTTCACTTTGATTCCCTTTGATTCACATCACATCCTTAAACCAAGCTTTCTTCTTCAAGTTTCAATCTTGCTCCCTCCTTAAACCGCCAATACTTACATTCTTAACATGTTCTTGCCCCACTACTAAAGTAGGGTCACATGCAAGAATCTCTATAGGGAAGCCAACCAACCAATAACACTTATCCTTGGTATGGCTAGGTTTCTTACAATAGTTACAAATAATTCTCTTAACATATGTTACATATGTTTCTTACGTATGGTATGATATTGGCGCCAATATGTTGAATGCAACCATATCCAAGGAAACCACGAGAAAAGATGTAGATGACCCTCCTTCTCTAATTTTCTTTGTTGATCAACATAGAGTATAAATTTCTTATGCTTAGGAGCGAGGTCATCATTAGTTTGATACCTCTAACTATTTAATAACAATCACTTAATTCCATCAAGAATTAAATTAACCTCTAATCTTCAGTAAGCTTTACCAACAACTTAGTAGATCCACGGGTGCAACAAAGGAGTGAAGTTACCAAAGTCAACTTATCCCACAATTTCCATATGATTGATGAATGTTGTGACTCTATTAGCTCCTTAAGTGATGGAAGAAATTCTCCTCATTAAAGTTGACAACAATAGACTCCATTTGAAGTTTCATATACCCTTCTTGTAGATCCTTTCAAACCTAAAGGGCTAAGTTGACATAAAATACACTATCTACAACCTTCTTGCTCAAATTTTAACAATTTCTATTAAGTTGCACCTTCTCGCAAAGATTGAAGTAGATTTGGGTTGTCAAAGACAAGACTGATCAAGTCGACTATTTTCTTAGCTACCAAGCCAATCATCATTCCTCGTCAAGAGTTTTCGTAGATTGAAGTCTTTTGTGGTGTTTAGCATTTTTGAAAGTAATCAGATAACACAATAAGATATTGAAGAATTCGACTACTTTGGATGCTTTGATACCATGAAGAGATAAAAGTAGATATGCTTTATTCGTTCCGACATATTGCAATATATATATATATGCACCACATTTGAGCATGCACATAATTATAACCCTAGCTCCCATCTTTTACGATAATAATATGCAATATTGTTAAAAGAAATATATTTGCATGTGGTCACTCAAGGAGATAATCAAAAGATGAAGCTAAAGACTAGCTAATGCTGTTGGCCGACTTTGAACATATCACAGCAGGCTGCAAATGCACATAACACAATACGAGAGGCTGTGCTATTGGATGAGCTTGGGTTAACACTAATCTGGTACTTCAACATTTTGGAGGGTGTATTCTGCTGACTGAGGGCACTTTATAGTTATAAGGAGAGAGGGAGAGGGAGGGAGGGAGGGAGGGAGGGAGAGAGCTCGTAATTCCATGAGCAGAAATTGCGGCTTGATTCGAGTACCTAATGTGCATGCACATGCATTTGTATCGCAACGTAGAAAGTACAGAACCAAACAATATTTCCTTTAGTGAACGGAAGATGGTCACCAAATCTCTGTAAGCCGAACTATGCAGCTTCGAAGGGACAGGGGAATCCAACAGATGCTGTTTCTGCCTCTAAAACCCCCTGCAAGCAGATTTGTATATTAAAACTCAACCTAGAAATTAGAAACAAGATTCAAGCATGCAACCCAACTTAAGAAACCTTGATAATCATAATGGCGACGTCTTTGTGAAGAACCTCGTTGTTCTCGTGACAAGCCAGACTCTGCACGATAGTAAAATGTCATGGAAGATCAAAAACTACTAAGCCTATCTTCTAATGACATCTTAAACAAGCTTTTCACGAGAAGACACCTGCACACAATCTGGGCAGCCACTTTCTCCAATACAGCAGCACAATGTCAGGAGTTCCAGAGCAGCAGTCAGTATCTCAGTAAAAACTAGTCGAATCTGCTGATACAGAGAACGAATTGACTAGTGGCATCCCAAATATTATAAAAGTTAAGGAAGGAAGCCCAAGTTGACTTTTATTATTTCTTTTTTTTTTAAAGATGCATTATCTGAATCAAGTTCTGTTGATCGAAACTGATTGCTATGCTGACATCTCAAAACATCTGGACGATGAATTTGAGAAAATAAAAAGGAAGATTCCACACAATTAACTTAGTAATGTTGAAGCCGACATGACGGGACAGATGCCACATTGTTACGTTAGCTGGGAGATAATCCTATTACCTGTCGTGAAAGACCATTTCCCCCAGGATGCTGATCATATAGAAGAATTCTCTCTGGAAAGTAACGGCCGTCGCGTGGATTTGCACACTCCGGAGCCAAATCTGAGGAGTTGCAAATGATGAAACTGCATCAAAAAGATAATTGTGGTCAAACACACAAGGAGATCTCAAATTAGAGAAGCAGGAAGCGAATATGAACTAAAAAAGAGCAGATGCATTTTCCTATGAGAAAAGGAATCCCGTCCATAACCCTAGTGGTTATACATTTTGCAAAGGCAAGAATTGAATTCAGATTCATAGCTTAAGGAGAAAACAAACCACATACAAGGAATGAGCCTAATATATGCGCATGTGAAAATGACCCCGAAAAAAAAAAAAACATGCACGAGTTTCAGTGTTTAATTTTGTTGCGATTGAATCTCAAATGTACTATGCTAAGAAGCAGGAGCAATCATATATCCTTTTTCTTCAAACTTTTGTTTTTTTTTTTCGAATAAGATGTAAGGTTATTTATATAATTTTTAATTATTTACTTAATTTATAATACTCTCATGTATTTAATTAATTTAGAGCTTAAAGTTGATTTTTGTATAATTTGACAACTTTCCGTATTATGACCATAAATTTTAGGTAAAGACTCGGATTAAGGTAATTCAAATTTTAGTATAGAGATTCAAAAAAATATATATATACAATTTCTATTTCTAGTGTTTTCCCTAAATCTGATTGCATATAGGTTGAAGTTTAACCTAAACTTCATAAAGTGAAAAATTATTTGAAATAATTTTGGAAATTAATATCTAATTAATTTTATTTTTCAGGTACTAATTGATAGTATGTGCATGGAGTAAGAAATCAAGAAAAAGGAAAATAAAAAGAAAAAAATAGAAAAAAAATAGAAAAAGAAAAAACAAAACCAAAAGAACCGAAGGGGCTGGAAAGTGAGAAAAAAAATTGACAAAAGATGAGAGAAGGCCGGAGAAAAAAGGGGAAGAAGCCAAATGGCCAAAGAATGAAAATTAAAAAAAAAAAAAAAAAAAAAAAAACCCTGTGTCGTCAAGTTAAAAGGCACAGAGAAGGCAGGAGCATAAGGAAGGAAAATGGGAAGAGAGAGAACGGACGACAGCAGGGAGAAGGAAAGATAGCAAGGTGCTCAGCACCGTGCAAAAAATTTCAGTCCTGTCGATTATCAGTACAGAATTATTTTCCAGTTTTGATTTTGAATCTAAAGTTATATAATTTTATGCATAATTTATATTATTTATTTAAATTGATTATTTTTATATCAATTAATAGTATGTTCTAATTTTCTTTTACCAAGGATACGGTGAAACCTTATTATTTATGCTGATAGATTAACTAATTACTTGATTAATAAATTACTCTATATATTTTATGTTATTATTTTAGATTGTGCCTAATTAATAGACTGATGACCTTTAATTAGCTTTAATAAGTCGATAAATAATTAATTGAACATAAAGCATAGTCATTTATTTAAACCTTTTGACTAGAGATAGCGTGACTGATAATTGCCGATAGAACTCCGTAGCTTGAGAGAGTAAGTAATTAAATATTTCCATCGACACAGATAATAATTGATTAATTGGTCATTATAATTGGATAGTGGTAAATCCAGACTCTTTGGTAGCTTTTATTAATCGACTTTACCTTAATTAGATTTTGTATGATTCCATTTTAGTTTAATTTAGTTGATATGAGATTCTTAGCTTAAGATTAGTTATTTCTTTATTTGATTTCAATCATCTAGGCCTGATTAGAGTGGTTAGAACATCTACATTATTATTTATTCTCGTAGGAATGATAATCTAATACTCATAGTGCCCTATATTACTTACGAACGATAAAATTACCGAAAGGTATATTTGGGCGACAACAAAGAGCCAATCAGCTAGAATGGTCCTAAGAGAGATAAATGAGAGACTAAGCGTATACAAATTTGCAAGAATTGACTACAAAGCTATCATAATATTTAAAATAAACTTTGCCTGTTAAATACATATTAATAAAAATTATGATTAAATAATATTACAAAATTACTTTTAAATATGAATATAACAATAATAATTTATATTAGAATCCATTATATTTTAGGAGAAACTAAAAGCCAAATTTTACTTCAAAATCCATGAGGGATATATTGTGAAATGAAAGGGAGTATAACAAGAACAATACATAAGCATATTATCTCAATAAAATTATAACCAAAGTTATAGGTAGCAGTAATTTGGATATAATTTATATCATACAAGTCGGGTTGGGATTAGATAAATTTAGGTCATGTTAAAATTGGATATGCTATGTAATCGGGTTGGGTTTAGATTTGAGTTGAGAGTTCTTCGAGTTCAGCTCTAATTCAGGTAATAGTAACTCGGATAATTCCAATATTGGAACGAGTTCAGGTCTAGTACATCAGATATCTTCAGGTTCAGCTTTGATTCGGGTCTATAGAATCCAAGTCAGATCGGATTTAGATCAGCTTAATCTCGTTTAGAAATTGTATTGATATTAATTGTTATGAATATAATATAATGAATAAACTGAACTTTGTGATTTGTTATTATTTTTATGCTTATTATAGTAATTTTTATTATAATATATAGCATTAGTAATTACTATTACATACATAATTATAAAAATTTGTATAAATATTAAAATAATTATAATTATCATGTTAATTAAAAGAATAATTGTTATTGTTAAAATTAATAATAATTATTATTATCATTAGAAAGACAAATATAAATGTTATTATTGTCATATTAATAATATATAATAAGTTTATAGTATTAGTAGCAGTAACAAAAATTTGTATGATCTAATATGATCAATGCCAATATAACAATAACATAAAGTGTAGAAAATAGAATCTTACTAGTTTTGGTTCATTCATTGTTATATTTGTATGAGTTCGGTATTATTATTTTTTGATAAAATTTTATTAAGAGGATATTTTATTGATGTTTATGTATCAATTTATATGAGATAAAAAGTTACCTTTGTGGATCGAATTTAACTTTACTTTAGATCGAATTATGTATCAAGGTTGAAATTACAAAGATAACATTTTATCTCATATAAATTGGGATTAAATTTTTTGGTCAAAATTAGGTTTTCAGACGAATCAGCTTTGCGAAGTCTACCCTAAGTTGTCCAGAAATACAACTGAGCCATGGGAGGAAACAGCACCATACAATAAAGGAAAGACATGGCTCTAGCTATTGCTGATATGCAATGTCTTCCTTTCCTGCTGATGCTGACAACTTTTTTATACAAGAAAGTGCTTCTTATTTCATTATAACTCCAAAATAAGTCTCCAGCAGGATTCTAATAAGTTCCTTCTCAGAGGAGCCCTGCTGGATGATGGACTTCACAGAGGACACCATTACATTATTTTTTCTAATGAAATAAATAAATGTTTGAAGACCTACATATTTTCATAGATGTACTATGTCGGTAGATTTTGCAGCTAATGTTGGACTAGCTTTACACAAGTTAGCTGACTTACAAAGGCACTACATTGAGAACAGCATGAGAAGCAGCATGCAAGCCTGCACGGAACTGCAGTCTTTCATCAATTTCTACTGCCATTTTCACCTGTTGAGGAACTCGAATCCAGACAGCCTACTTACAATAAAAATGGAGTGAAAAAACAGAAAAAGTGTGTTTGCATAGTAAAATCAGAGAACAAATGCACTGACATGGACCTGAGATTCATACGAGTACTCTGGTAAGGAAAGTTCAACTGTATCGAATACTTGATTGCTTCCCTT
This sequence comes from Tamarix chinensis, assembly GCA_030549775.1. Lineage (NCBI taxonomy): Eukaryota > Viridiplantae > Streptophyta > Magnoliopsida > Caryophyllales > Tamaricaceae > Tamarix > Tamarix chinensis. Next base: position 28,021,247 of record CM060175.1, read on the forward strand.
CCAAATACGATAAAAGCCAAACCAAATAGTTGTTACTTTACAGCAATGTGCCTGGGCGGTAGTTCTAGAGCTTCTACTACTGGAAGCACTAGCTGGGTAAGCCTGAGCAAGATAGTTATATGAAGGTAGTTATAATAATATCACTGTAGTTTAATCCTAAACAAGATATAAAACCTAAACAAGATATAAAACATACGAGTATTTAGAATTCTGTTGTATGAAGGCAGTTATAATAATATCACTACAGTTTAATCTGTCCACAAAAGCTTCATGATACTACCTTGCTTGCACAACATCCCATGCAAAATTTCATTATTATGAACCAAATGTTGGTTGCATGATAATTGATAAAATCAGAGCATCAAGCAACAGCTACTTACAATATCACCTCCAACCACATGAATATCAGTGTAGTCACGACTCTTGGTATAATATTTCAAATCTGCTTCTTTTGCATACGCAACCTTACTTGAAAGGTCTATCTTTGTCACAAGATAACTTCTCCCTTGGTTCATGTACACAGCACCTTCATATACCTGAACACAAAATGATGTTAAAAAAACCACCACAAAAACAATCATAAGATACTAAGTCGCTAGTTTTGTGTATTCCGTGTTAGTTAGTAACTTACTATTGCATCTAGCCCGTGTATTAAGCTACCAATTATGTGATAAGCTATTTTTGACCTGGGGCTGCCCAGCATATAAACCAGTTTAATATATTTACCATTTACCTGATAAGATACTAAGTCGCAACGGTAAGAAAAAAGCTAGCCAAAATAATCTTTGATGGCATAACAAAAATATATACAGGGTCGCAGATGTTGTACATGAACAAAGGGAAGAGTTATCAAAATATATAATGTGAGCAATCACTATGGTGAAACAAAAATAATCAAAAGGTGAAACAATAGCATGAATCTAGTCTTTGAAGGGGCCAGGGTACTCCACGTGTATGCAACTCGCATCAGCTAGAAAGAGAACCGTTACAACTTGAAGACATGCATAATACCACTTGAGGAGGAGGGATTCAATCTTGGACCTAAGATGCACTACCAAACCCCTTACTCTTACCACTAGATTGATGTATTTCTGATAAGATCTACTAACCTGAAAAAAGGCCCTGCTTTCCTCAATCTCTTCAATAACTTTGTCCTTTAGCTCATCAATTACTTTGAATTTTTCTGAATCAATTGATCGGATACTAATTGACCGTGAAGGCATTTTCTAGAGCAAATAATGACAAGAATAAATTTAGCAATAAATCTGCCATCCTAGAAAAAAAAAATAGTCAAATACCTACTCAAGAAAGGGGAGGGGGCTTTCAATATATGAAAAAATAATTTTATGTAAGCTACTTCCATGAACATGACTAAAGCTTTTCTTCCTCTTTTAGCATGTGCAAAGGCAGAAATGTTGTAGGAGGGTAATTCAGACTTAGCACAACAAAAGTTTGTTGAAGGACGCTGATCTGGGCACCTCCTTTTGGTGAAATTCTTTCAAGCCTCCCCTTCTAAAGTTTAAGAAGTTTATAGCAGTTTCCTTTCTCAATGAAAGGCAAATAAAGAGTAGCAGTCAAGCAGAATTGCAAAATCCCCATGTACAAAACCAGAAAGAAAAGTCTACACCTAGACTAATGAGAAGTGCATTGTGAGTTCTATGACATTTTTTTTAACGATGCCAATAGAGAGAAGTTTGCTAAAATTTTGAGGGACTTGGAGATCATTTCTTGCTCAAACTTTTCAAGGATTTGTAAATACTCGACGACTTTGGTAAAAATTTAATTCATTTGAAACAGAGGCAACATATCGAAAGCAAATCACTAAGATCTGCTGCCACTTCAGAGAGAAATGTATGCAGGAAATGGTAGCTCCATGTGAAGAGAAAAATAGATATGACAGGCAATTCTATTGGCTATGAGCAACAACAATGCACAAACTTATCACTGTCATGTCAAATGACGGTTTTCCTTTTCCAATTTCTATTTCTTCAATAATCATTAACACTTCTCACTTATTTCCCAGCCTTACTATTTTTTTGGGGGAGGGGGGGATGCGAAACTCTTGTCAAGTATGCCAGCAGAATGATACCTCATGGCCAATATAGCTCCATATTCTAGTTGAAGACGCACGTGATGGATCAAAAGATAGATATCCCTTGTTCTCAAGTGCTTTAATAGCTCCACTCAAACTGGGGCCAAAATAAGTTTCATCATAGATCAAACTTAGAGGATGCTCCAGAGCAGCACATATCAGGTGCTGCTCAAGCAACTGCACAAATGAAAACGGACAAGGAATAACCTAGTGTCACATCAAGCCATTGGCTGGTAAGTAAAAAATGTAATTGCTAATCGGGAGCTGCAGCTATGAGTATATAATCAACCTGCCGGTTTTGAGTATCAATGTGACAGCACTCGATTGGACTTGCAAAAAGCTTGTGTGGAAAGTTCATAAAGTATTGATCAAGAGGGCCTTCAAATGCAACATACACTGCAAGAGATGGCCTTCCCCTTCTGCCAGACCTACCAGCCTGCTGCCACATGCTGAACAACAAGTGGATTGATCAGAGTTTAGAATGATGTGTTACAACGTTCTAAACATAGGAGGTTAGTTACCTAGCAATACTGCCAGGAAAACCCAAATGAAGTGTAACATCAACAAGACCAACATCAATTCCCAACTCCAGGGCATTGGTAGCAGCGATTCCATGAATTTTCCCACCAAAAAAGTCTCTTTCTATTTTTCGCCTATCCTGCTCCATCAAGAACCAGATATCAAGAGATACAATACTTCCTGAAATCTTTAAACAAAACAAAATATCACAGAAAATAAAGTCAATGTTAACATAAACTCTCCCAATCTTTTAGGCGTTTGACATGGATCAACTGAGAATGACCAGCCAATGGACATATGTTCGTGAATAATTTGCAACAGAAGTCACTCATACAGTAAATGCATCATATTTTAAAAACAGGAAACACTTAACAACTACAAGACAAGGTTACTGCTGTAGTATAAAATAAAATAAAAATGGAACCTAAACCTTTTAAGCTTTCGGATAAATAAGATCCATGACAAGTAAAAGAATGGTTGGATAACCTGTTCCAATCCGTCACCCTTATTCAAACAGCTGAAACATAAAAACCAAATTACATTGTTTGCCCAATGCAAGGAACTATTTAACCATGGAAGTGCGGTCCAAACTGCCAATTATAAAGGGACCCTAGGATAAGTGTTAACAGTGAATCCACATGTCACATATTAAAAGTGAACGAGGATGACTACTTTACATGCCTAGTAAGCTACTCTAGCTTTTACTAATCGGTTTTAGGTTGGAACCTACTTAAACTTATAAGCGGTCTAACACTTCTCCTATTGGGCTCACATCAAGGCCCATTGAAATTTTGGCAGAAACATAGACAGAATGATTACCTCAAGAATAAAGATGCTCAAGACCAAAAGAAGAACATGGATGTTAAACCACAATTACCTCAGCTACATAGCCAGCACGATAAGCACATACAGAGTTTACAAGATGGGGTGCTGAGTCTTGGAGAATCTCACGCCTATACATGTATGAAGACAACATATTTAGAAATCAACTCTATTCTCCAACCACTAATAATAACTCAGAGTATATTTGATGCAACAATATCTGTTCCTTTATTAATTCAAGCAACTGCAGTTTCCTTTAGCAAACCAAGGAATACTTAAAATTGAATCTTGCTTCACATTGAAGATTATTTGTACCAAAAGAGCTTATATCAAGTTAATAGTAATATATATAAACGCGTAGTATCTGTAAGCCTTTGATTTGATCATAACCAAATCTTCTATCAAGAAAAGGGATGAGCACCTTACACCTTGAAGAATGACCAAGATTAACAGTGTGCTTGCTTGGTAAAGAATAAGCTACCTTTTTTTGAAAAGAAAAACTCCATTGGATAAGTAGTTTTTTCACTAGCATATTATCTAGTTTTTGAAAAGCTGAAACAACTTATAAATTTTAAGTTTTCCAGTAAGAAGCTAGCTTTACAGTAAGAAGCTAGCATATAATTTTTAAGCTTTCAGTAAGCTTTCCAATGCAATAGAGTGATTTCAGCATCACAAAAATTTCAATACCTAAAACCACTATAGCATAATTGCTAATTGTGTGTTAGATCCACATGTCAGTCTTATTACATATATGAAGATCAAATGCAAAGCAATCTTACATAATTGTTGGTCTTCTACAAATAAATGTAAATCAATCACATATAAATGGATGTTTCCTTCCTTTAACAATCCTTATTGGAAAGTGAATGTCCATGACACCCTACTAGCCAAGATGAGTATAAAATGCTGGTGTTTGTATTGGTTTAGTGAACAGATCTTACTTCCAGTTTGCACATAAGTTGTCTTCACCTTTTCTCTTTGGATTCTCTTATGAACTGTAACCATCTAATTCAATATGTTTTAATCATTCATGGTAAACTGGACTCGCTGCCTGATTGACAGTCACACAACTAACTTGCTAGTTCCAAATGTAGTCCTACAAATCCTTCAACAAGTATCTTAACCAAGTGAGTTCACAAGCAGTTACAGCCATGGAATGGTATTCTGCCTCTGATGATGATCTCAATACAGTTGCCTGCCTTTTACTTTTCCACAACAAAAGTGATTTACCACAGGAAGTACACTAAGTAATACATCGTGTAATCAGACATCATGCCCAATCGGCATCAAAATATCCTATCAGATCAAGTGGGCTATTTGAGTGGAATAACAATCCTGGTAAAGAAGAAGTATGTGTACAGCTTTGAGGTGGTGCAACCAGTGTTTGAAAAGGCTTAAGGCGCACCGAGGCGCTAGGGGTCCTGGAGCCTAGGCGCTAGGCGCAAGGCGAAGGCGCACGCCTGGGCAATGTGAGGCGCCTAGTGTTTTTTTTTTGTTGGCAAATATACTTTTTTTTTCCAGTTTTCCTTGATGCTCTCTCTATTTTTTTTTTCAGATGTAGTGGTACATTGTTTTTCCCTTTGTTGTTGTTGTTTTTCTTTTTGCATTTTTTTTACATTAGGAAGAAAAAGTTTCTACAAAAAATATATAGGACAAGGGGGGACCTTTCTTTTTCCCTATATCTTTTGTTTTCCCTTATATCTGCAAAAATATATGCAGATATACCTTTGGTTTTTCCTAATGCCCTATCTGTTTTCCTCTATATCTGCAAAAAATATATGCAGATATACCAAAATAACTATTTCTTGCTTTAAATTGGTGGTAGCAGACTTTACAGTCTCTGCAGCTGGTTTTTTACCTTTCCAAAATAACTCTTGCTCTCCCCAATTCCCATATTAATTGCAGAATATTTTTACTGCAATCAAGACTATAAATAGACTTACATTTTTCCAACAAATGACTATTTAACTCCCCTAAGTCTCTGCAGTCTACATGTAATTTTTTTTTCTGCTGAAAAGGTTTTTTATCCCTCTTCCCTAAGTCCATCCTCCCTATGTGTCTATTGATCTCCCAAGTTTCTGCTTGATTTTATGCTAAGGCGTGCGCCTCATAGCCTCTGCGCCTAGCGCCTGAAGCGCGCCTTATATGCGCCTCACTTACGTAGCCTCGCCTAGCACCAAAAGCCCTAACCCCCCATCGCCTTGCGCCTTAGGCGCGCCTTTTTCAAACACTGGGTGCAACTTAGGCTCCTGCAAGAACAGACTGAAAGTATTCAGTGTATGTAATTTCCAGAAAGAAAATTGTAAGATATAACAGCTTTCCCATTAACCTCCAATACCTAGTAGGGCACTCCAAAGCTTCACTTCTTGTATCTATTCGTACCAAGTGTGGCTCCATGGGAACATTAGCTGTTTTTTTCCAATGTCCAATGTGTATTTCCTTTGACAAACTATAATTTCAGCACATGAGAGTGAAAAGAGAGAATATAGGAGGAAAATTAGGTCTTTTTGACTCATTTCCAGCTTGTTTATTAATGAGATCGTACTTACTTAAACCTGATGATATGTAATCGGTTAGGTCCTTACTAAAATAAAATATTACTCTAATATCTAATAGGATCCTAAACCAATGGTATGCTAAATAAATAAATAATATCTTTAGCTAAGTAGACCTAATATCTCTAAAGCTACTTAGATAAAATAGATACTCTTATCTGTTTCACAATAGAGGGCTATAATTTTTTTAATGTTGTTTCATAATATAAATCATTTCACAAAAAATAATAAAAATTTTAATATTAAATATTCAAATCTCACCTCTTCCCACCCCATATGTATTCTCACACTTATAAAGTTGTATTCTCACAACAATAAAGTTGTTCAAGTTATAATATAGGCCTATTAGCCATTTCAGACTATTTATTCTAAACTTTAATAATTATTACTATGCATGTTAATAAATTATATGCCTCCTATATATTATAATTTAAATTCCCATACACATAGACACTTGTAACCCCTACACTTCTATCCCCCCAATAAATGCTTAAGTGCATACTAAATGTTTCCTAGATAATGGGTTTTGATATTTGGAAAACACTCTAAATAATCAGTGGAAAACATTTGGGCACGAAAGGACTAATTTAGCCTTTCTTAAAACATGATAAGGTAGGACGCAGCATGCAGCACAATTGTTCCATGCTTTGGGCTGCATTGTTGCAGCATGCAACGTAGCCATTCCATGCTTTGGGCAGTTAACGGATCGAGCATAAGGTGTTTCTGATCCCCAACTAGGTCAAACACGCAACTAAGCTTCTGCAGTGTATGCCACAGCCGCAGCTAAGCTTTTGCAGCATCTATTCTTGGTGCACTCCTCCCTCTACCACTGAGCTACACCCACTAAATGAAAAGTATAACCAGTATTTCATGGCTAATGTTTTGCCCGGAAAAAGAATTTTTGTTTACCATATAGTAGTCGTGTAGATAATAGCTAACTTGCAGAGAAAGTAAAATATTGGGCTAAAATTTAAATCATGTGGCTCAAAGAGGCTCTCATAATCAAGCCTTGACACTACTCCCCCTCTTGATATCAAGCTTGTCCTTAAGTTTGACGAGTGGATAGCGGGTCATGAAAGCAGCTTGAGGCTCCCAAGAGCAGTAACAAGGAAAACCGTGCCACATTATCAATATCTCATTTTAGCCCATCCTACAGCGGCTTCCACAAGCCTATTATGGAAGTTGTCGGTGAGAAAAGGAAGCTCCGAGAATTATAACCGATCCACCCTTGATATCATAAAAATCTCGAACTAGAGAACAAAATACTCAGTGGCAGCAAACCTAGCACCATCAATATCTATCTTAATCAACTTAGAGAATCCCGGAGAAGGTAGTCAATCTTGTGAGTCAACTGTAACTAGAGAGACTTGATTGCGGAAAGAACTGCAAACTGTTGCGGTAGTACTAACATAGCAAATGGCACTGTCAAATTAGAAATGTATAAGGAAAGGTTGGAAAGATCGACCTGCTATATATGCCAAAATTAGAATGAAAAGGGTATCTATAGTTCAAACAGAGGAATCGATCACTAAGTAGGCTTGCCATCTGTATACATAGGCCGGTGCTCTAACAGATCCAGTTCAGACTCTAAAGCAATGTCTTCCTCAAAGCTACATGTTGTGGCATCTTCTAAATTGGAGTTGAGAACACTAAATACCTAAGACAGGGAGCCTATATCAACTTCTGAAGGAGGCAATGGCTGATTACCTTCAAAAGAGCTGACAATCAAAACTCGTCAGCTCTGGCTACATTCTCAAGTTGATGCCTCTGAAGAAGATTATTGATAGAGGTGACCTAAACAACAGTGGCCTAAAATACTCATGGCATAAGTTGCATCGGACATGCCCATCCAAATTAACCAATGGCTCAAACAGCAATTATGCTCATGAAACTACTAGAGAGTGAAGGAGCCATGAGAGTGATTTCCCTCTAGCAGAGAAGGGCTTGTAGCCTTGGAATAAAATATCAACCGATACATCAATATATTCTTGATATATCAGACTTTTAGCCTACTCATGCATAAAATGTTAATACTTGATGTAGATGCAAAATCACATATATATTGGCTGATACGATACAATATGTTTCAGCCGATATATCCCAATATTTATCCATATTTTACTAATATTTATTGATATTTAATGATGCTACCAATTTTTGATGTGAAAAAAAAAACACTCATAATATCGCAACAGCAGTCAACAACATATATAATTTGCGACACCACAGTCACGACCCCCACCACAACTGCAATGCAGTTTTGCTACCTTCCTGTAGCAAAGAGTCCAATGATATATGTGAGCCATGCTAACTATTGCAGGGGCAGCAGAGAAGATCTCAAAGTAAAGCCTCTCCCGCACTTTTCCCTTGCCATCAAAAGGTGTTCTAGCATGCCCTCCCCCTAAAACAGAGGGACTTCGTAGGACACAATAGACGTTTAAGAACAAAATCAAACAATGAATTGAACAAGAACTAATTATCTAATAAGAGAGAACCAACCATCTCTGTCTGGTGGAACAACACAACCAATCACGAAGGTCTACGTAATTGGCAGCGAAGGAGCAAAGATTAGGGAAGTAGGTTGTGGAGAAGGCAGTTGTGGTCCAAGACTTGCAACCTTAATGGAATCTTGCCAAGGATCGGTGACGGGTTCAAGGAGGTGAGCAATCAAGAGCGAGGCAACAGGAGGTGATTTTGTGGTGTTAGAGATGGTGGTGTGAATTTTATGTATAGGATTTAGTGGATTAGGGCTTTGATATGGGATGGTGAGGCAATGGAACATTGGAAACCTGTAGAGAAAGGCAAAAGAGGATTGACAAAGTGATCCCTTGCCAAGGAGGTAAGGACGGCACCTTGCTCAGATGGCATGAGTTGAGCAAGGGGTGGTCTAACAAGTGGTTGTTGTGCGATGGTGGTGCAAGGAGATCACAGGAGGTCAAGGTCACATGGCCACTAGTTGGGGGTAGTTCCCAACTAACCACTTGAGTATGATATTGATCCCAACTGTTTTAGCCCAACTATTCCACAAAGCTGCCCTTGAATTTCACACAAATCGTCATGGTGGATTAAATTTCCTTCAATGCCTTCAAGACATCAACATAAGGCTCCAATAAACATTTGTTAGGTTCATGAGAAGAGGATCTAGCCAAGGCATATTATTATTCTTCTTAAGCTCTTTTGCTTGAGTGTTCTCTTATATCGCATGCGAGCTCTTTGGAATTAATTGGAGAATTGAGTGATTGAAGATTGCAGCATGAATGGGGGTGGTGTAAGTGGTCGTAGACTAATTTCCAGATTCTTTATTAATGAGGTCTTAGCCTCTTATATTTGTACTTAATTACAATATATGGACTAGGCCTTTTATTAAGAATAAAATATTTATCTAATACCTAATAGGATCCTAACCAAATATTGTGCTAAATAATCTCTTTAGCTAAATATTCCTCTAATCAGATATCTACAAGCTTTTTCAAATTAGAGACTCACTCAGACAAGCAAAGACCTCCTCCTGTAGCCACTCAAGTCATGAAAAAGCCAGGTTCTCATTTCTCTGCTGCCTACCAGTACCAGAACCCAAACAGGAATCACAGTAAGTATCCAATAACTCATAATATGCACTTGAGGGGGGCTCCTGTTAGGTCAAGACAGTCCCAGAATTCCACTAAGGCTGCAAGCACTTTCACAACTCCACCGAGACAACCAAATGCCCCTTATGAAGCAGCAAGCAGAGCAAACACCTTCCAGGCCTTAGAATCAGAGGATGGTATTTTGCAGCGCATTGAGGGGACTTTACCAGCTGGATCCTCCTCCCTTGCAACCTAAGCTATGATAGCTGCTGTAAATGTTCAGGGTCTAAACAAGCCCCATAAAAAAAAGGACGTTAAAGAGTGATTTGGTTTCCTTATTTCCTACTTTGTTATTTATAAGGAAATATATTAGGTAACTTGCAATGATCTTTTAGTTTGTCAAATATTTATCAAGATATTAGTTGCTTAGTAATTAAGATTAATACTTTTTGTCTTTTAGAAGATATGTTTCTATCTTACTAGGTGGAGTTCTATATGATATATTTTAAGAGTCTTTCTTTTTTAAGTTTATTTTAACTTATAGGTGAAGAGATTGGTTGAGGAGATGATCATATGACGCATACATATACTTGTAATCACATGTTGGAATCATACGTTCAGTTGAATAATATTAGAGTTTTAATAAAATTTGTTCTCTTTGTGAGATTCTCTTATTAATCAATTCTTTATGAATGATCAATTAATTTTATGTGAGTTAATCTAGAGTTTACTAGTATTCTAATAGAGAATTGAGGTTTTTCAAAGCTAATTTGAAATTTTACTTTATGTTTCTTCCCTCTAATCATTCATCATCGCCATTATTCTCATCATCTATCCGTTCGTTTGCATGAAATCATAAAAGTCCTACCTGAAACCCTAATTTGATCCTAACCATACCCTAACCTACAACCAGGCAACAAAATTGAGGGCATAGTATTGCAGCATTACGAATAATAAATTATGTGTCGCGGTCGTTGCAGCATGAATTTTTATTTTTATTTCACCACATACTCTTAACTATTATTTATTGATCAGTTGAATATAAATATTTAATAAACTAGTGATTTATAATACATTAGAAGTATTTAAGTAATTGATTATATGTTAAATTGTTTCAGTAGCCCTAATTTTTTCTTAGAATGAAAAAATACATGTTATTTAGTGGTACATGTGAAGATTTTAAATAAAAATACTTTATTATTCAATACTAACTTGATCCAAGATATATATAGTAAATGAATACGAAGAAATTACCTTGCATGCTTTTAATATATCCAAAATATATAGATGTGATTTATTAGCATATTAGTAATTACAGGTCGCAGATGATCCAAAAGCTGCTAAATAGGGGTTGATACACTATAGTAACACCGCTATTTAATTGTATACCTACAACTCCATCCATTCACTTTGTTTCATACCATAAAATAGCTCATTCACCAAACCATAGCTTCCACAATGCATTAACATGTCCTACCACTTGCAGACAATGCCCTTTTTCTAGGTGTGACCCTCCAAAGTTGCTCACATATTTCTTGGCTTTGCCAAGGTGGACACCCTAGACAAAGCCAATCGAGATGCGTTGGTTCTCAAAGCTCACAAGAAGTTAATTTAAAGTCAAAATTGGATGAAACAACTAGCGAACATGACTCGATGAGGTGTTTAGTTTTAGCAAGGGGATACGATAGGGTGAAATTAGGCTTATTGTGAGTTTTCAATCATGTACCATCCCACTCAAAAGCTTCCTCAAGTTCTAGGGTCTTATTAGGTCCTCGATCGAGGTGCCCAAGTTGCCTACTAGCTAGCTTCCTTAGAAAGTAGCTGACTCCATTTTGTGTTCCATGTGTGTTAGCTTAAGAAATTTATAGGGCAACCTTTGTCATCAATGCCTTCATTACCTCCAAATGTGGATGGTAGTGTTGTCCCACAGCAACATGTACTCACCTCAATCATAGCACGCGAGTGGTTCTAGTGGAGTGGGTTAGCCTTTTGCCCAAGGATGCTTTGTGGGCGGCATTTAAACGAGTTATGACACCAACTCATTTACAAGCCTGAGGATAGGCTTGATTTTAGGGAGGAAAAATAAGATGCATTTGTGAACCAGGCCTACAATCGGGCCAAGTCGCACTAGCACCAAGTCCAATCTCAACTCTAACAAGTTAAAATTGGTCCCATTAATAAGTAGCAGATCTTAGTTTCTTTAATACTTAGGCATCCCTAAATTATTAGATAAATTATGTATTAGGCTAAGGGTTTAATGGGTCTTATTGATAAAAGGCTAGTTAGACCTTAGGACTACTAGAAACCCTAACTTGCTCTCCAAGCATATATAAATAAGTGGTGATAGCCTCGTAACTAAACAAGTTGGAGAATTAGCATTTTGTTGATTCCTTGTCTTTCCTCTCTTCTCTCATCTCTCTCCCTCCCCCTCTCCCATGGTGCATGGCCTCAAGGCACCACCCCTCTCCCCATCCACTTTTTCCCCAATTCTCCAAGTACAACACAAAAACCACTTCTTCAATTAACCCTTACCCTCAAACACTTCATCCCATAACCGGATCCCTCAAAAAGGACCCTTGAGGATTTGCATAACAATAAGTAGAAAATCAATGTATCTGTAGCTTGGGATCATTTTGTTGTTTGCTAAGGTGTATAGTTGAAGAGAGAGAGAGTATTTGTCCATTTATCCAATTTGACAAGGTATTCAATGTTGTCATCATTAATTCTTTTTTTTTTTGGTAATTATATAATGTTGCTCTTATGAGTTGTGATGATAGTTGTTATCGGTATTGCTATACTCATTTATTTTGCTGCCTATCATTATTATTAGTATTAGTAGTACTTCTAATATTAGTATTAATGTTACTACAACTATTATTATGATTTTTATAACAATCATGACTTTTATTATTACAATTATTTTTATTTACTTTCTAAACTAAAAATAATTTTAATATTATTACACTATCTACTTTTACACTCACAAATTAATATCTTACAACAGTTTTGTATGGTAGTCCATTATTGGCACACAAGCTAATCGATGTGAGGTTGTGTACATGTGGGCCTCTGCACACCCTACTAGTGGCAAGATTTATAACACATAGTCGTTGGTCCATAAGAACATTTTGTGTATTAAAGTAGCAAATGAAAAAAAATGCAAAAATGAAGACATAGAACTAACAGTTCAGGCATCACTGGGAGACAATGTCAGTCCAATTGGTTTCATATGGCATCATAAGCTCAATCAATTTCATGTTCATCAATTAATTAAATGGGAAAAGACACAATTCTATAATGTAATTGATTTGTTACCAATATTTAAAGAAAAGTAGCGATATTTTAGGCCACAATGGACTTATGTATCTAAAGAAGAATCATAGAGGGAGCACTCCGCAGATGTGCTTAGAGACATCTAAAACTACAGATCAAGTAATTCCATATATTTTCCTTCTAAGATAAAGTATATCTACTTGTAACCAAGTAATAAAAATTTCAACAATAGTACATACGTGTAGGAAAGCACAAGCTCGCAGAGTTTACGTGTTTTACAGAAACCAATGCAACGAAGGCCATGCTGCACCATTTCTGCAAATAGACATGCAACTTCCACGATAGGACTGCAAAATCAGATAACAAATATCACTAGGGGTCGAAAGCAACATATATTCAACAATTTTCAATATATTAACAAAAAATACATATTGGCTAATTTAAGTTCTTCATCCCAGAAAGCAAACAATTAGAACAAATTCACATGATTTATGAGCGACAGCCTTACCTTGATCGTTTCATCATAGAGTTGAAGATTGGGTTCTTTCCATTTGCAGCTTTTTTTGGCACCTGAAAGTTCAAATAACAATAGCAATATCGGTAAAATTTCCATCAATCCAATCAAATATAGGATTATTACCATCTTAAATGCACCTGTATTGCTAGTGCTATGAGTTAAAAATATAATTATCAACACCAATATAATATTACTACAAATGCAATATAAAATTGCTGACCTCCAAAGTTTAGTGCTCATCTGAGATAACAAATAAGTAATATTACATTAATTTCACCACATTCCAAATTCAATATTCAATCCAAGTAAGACCTTATTTTCCCCACATTATAATAAAATCATCATCATCATCATCATCATCATCATAATAATAATAATAATAATAATAATAATAATTATTATTATTATTATTATTATTATTATTATTATTATTATTATTATTATTATTATTATTATATTTTTATAATTATACAAAATAATAATGTTTATAATGATAATAATATTATAATTAGTAAAATAATAATAATAATTACATTATATTATAAATATTATATATATAATATTTATTACTATCCTTATGATTACTATTTTTTTATACAAAAAAAATTACTATTATTATTCAACATAACAATAATATCATTATTATTTATAGCAACAATAATATCATTATTATTAATAAAATTTATAACATTATTATTATAATCTTAATCAAAAATAATTATTATAACAATAAGTATTATTAGTGTTATCGTAATTATTATAAATATAATAATAGTTAAAGTAATATATCTAATTATAATCAACTATTATAATGAATATGATTATCAAAAATATGATGATAATAATAATGATAAATATAATTATACTAATTTGTATAATAATTATTTCCATAAATTTAATAATATCATTATTATTATCAACACTTTAATAATTACAATAATATTTCTTATTATTCTTATTATTTATTCATAAATGTTAAAAAATATGATTATTACTATAATTATTTTTAATAATAATTAGAATCTTAATGATCATCTTTATTAATGATAATAATAATAATGATTATTATTATTATTATAGTAGTTAATTTTATTACTATTGCTACAATTATTATTATAATTGCTATCATTAATATTTTTGGTGTTATCATTATAATTATAATACCAATAATTGTTAGATTTTTGGATCCAAATCTTAGAATCTATGTGACCAATAAAACATACCTTTTGTAGCGTGATAAAATTTGTGCCAAAACTGCACCAATCATCACCCCATTGCCCACACGAACAAGTATGATGTGATTCTAAGTCTCCTGGTACTTCACTCTTTAGTATGATTGGGGAAGCGATTTTCAAAAAACTAATTTTTTGCGTTCCCAACATGGCTCTCTTCCTTTTCATAAGGGGAGACAAGATTACTTAAAACCTTACGCCCAACAATGACAATATGCCCAAAACATCCTTCTTGTGTACAAGTCATAAGCACCACTATTTCTAACAATAATAATAAGGTTAAGGTCCAAAGGAGGAGGACAATATTAATAATAATAATAATAATAATCAGTTTCACTTAGTTTAATTATCATCAATCATATTCGATCTGATAAGCACTAATTAGATTATATCATATTGAATCACAACCGAAAATTGAGACAACAAAATGGCCCAAGTCACTTAATTCTATTTTTTTAGTTATTCTAATTTATTTATTTTTATTTCCATAACTTTCAAAACATTTCACATATATGATATTAACCCATCTACCTGGTTTGCATACTTCAAGTTATTGTCTACAAACTCTAAAGTCCAAACTGTAATTGCTTTTCCAATCTTCACAAGTCAGCCCCTCCCCTCCATCAATTCTTTCATCAAGTAATATACCAATTCTTTTCCTTTACCTAAATTACTCTTCCCGGTGTTTCCTAGTAATTTTAAGAAACAGCATTTCACCGTTTCCCCACATCTCCATTGCCATGCCCCCTTCCCTGTTTCCATGCAACCTTGCTCCACTCAACCAAACAACCAGACCTCAAGCCATTCAAAAAAGTTGGTTCATTAGGAACCATATCTGGGACCTATTTTAACAACACAAGCATCAGCCACTTTTTGGCTTATTTTGTGCATGGTTTTTGAGCCCTTTAGGACTGAATTTTGTGAAGAATGAATTGGGACCATGGAGGACTCCAAGACATCAAATGCAAGTATTTCAATTAAAGAAACAAGCCCCAAGTGATGTAAGGGCATCCCAAGCATTTGATAATATTTTGGTCATCACAAAACTCTTCTTATTTAAACAAAATTAATAGACTAATTTAAGGAGCCATGAAAGCCATGCAAACCTAATTTAAAACCACCATCTTCTTGCAACGTTAGTGGCTTAATTAAATGGCTCAAAAAATATGGATCACACTTTGCCAAGAGGACTCACACATCAAGCCACATGACCAGCAGCCACAGAAACCATTTTGCACAGCTATTGGGGCATGAAAAACAAAGGCAAAAGCAGCAGCAGCAGCAAGTAGAACAGTAGCAGGTCAGCAGCAGGCAAATTTAAGAAGAATATCAAGCCTTAATCACTCATCTTTACATTTGAAACCTGATACAAGAAAGACTACAAGCCTAGCATTACTTTTCGTACAATAATTATGTCCACACTACTAGTTTAGCTTGGTTACTTGTGGGATTAACCAAATCAGGTGTAAGGGCATGAGAAGGGCGTTTTGGTTGAGCCTGACAAGCCATAAAAGTCAATGGCTGATTTAGATTAAACTAGGATTAAACTAGTTTACTAACATTAGGTAAGTAGTTAATTAGATTGTAACTAAATCAACCCAATGCAACTAGTTAAGCTGGATTGTAACTAAATGAGACATAAAACTCTTCTATAAAATCTCAAACAAAATACTTTTGAATAGAAGAATACATTTGGCTGCCATATTTTCTCTCTTTGATGAGATTGAATCCTCAATGTTCAAGTAAAGAACTTTGCTGTATATCCTCAAAATGTTACAAGTTTTTATCTTAAGTATTAATACCTTAGGTGGCATTTGTAAGTACATGATCTTATGGGGTACTCATAGATCATATTTTCCTCCATTCATCACCTCTTTTTCTCTTTTTTAATTTTGGTGGTGATTGCCGTAATTTCATCATCCGTATGCATCAATATGTATTGCATATGCACCAATTGGGTGGGCAGCGAAGGGGCAGTGGGGGTGAGCAAGGATGGGACAAGTGCTGTGAGAGCAGCAACAGATGCGATTCGTGTTGCAAGGGGATATTCGAGTGGTGTGGACGGTTCGGCGGAGGACAAAACAGATGGGCAATATGCAGCAAAGATGCTGATGTCCTTGTGATGATGTGGCGAGGCAGCAGTGAGAGTGATCAGGGTGGTAGTAATGGGCTGACAGAAGGGTGGGAGGTGTGACAGAGGCAAGGTAGACCAAATGAAGGCCTGTGAGACTGTGCGGGGCTTTGCTAGTTCCTTAGGGTGTCACAATTAATGGTGCAAAGGGATCGGTGGTCTAGGCAGGGGATGGTGACATTATTTGGTGCCAGAGGTGATGCACCATTCAGCATTGCTTGGAACTTTGGCATCATTGTTCAGGTGACTACCAAGAACTATATTTCTTGTTCTCTTCACTCCCGAACAAACTTGACCATATATCAGATTTTAGGTAGCCAATGTGACATGGCCAAAATATAACATATAAAAAAAATTCACAAAGCAACCAGCAATATTTTCCAATATATTGACAAAACATAAATTTATAATAAAAATAAATAAAAACAAGTGTTTGATTCCTCTGTTCTAGCCCATCTCTCTATATTTTAAATAGCCATTGAGTATCATTAATCAAGTAACGTTAATATTAGTTCTTTTACCATAAGACTAAGAGTTGACTAATATTTAAACTAACAGGCAATAAGTTAACAATTCTTGTAGTTTTAACTTGCTGTAAACGTATATACATGTGACACAATAATATTTATTATCAATAACTTTAATGGCATAGATTAGCTATTACAAAAATTGGTTAATAAATGTAGTGTTATTAAGACAATTTAACATACAAAATAAAAGATTGGTTTATTGAATAATTATATTTAAATGATAAATAAATACAAATTACATTATATTGTGAAACAAAAATAAAAATCCACACAGCAACAATCGCACATAATTTATCAATTGTGAGTTGTGACACATCAAGTTTGTGACACCACGATCGCAATTTTATTGTATGGACTCAAGACATTCATTGTCCATTCTCATTTAGTAGAATGATCTTATACCAGGTACGGATTTTGAGATTCAGAATTATGTACCGCAACTGAATTAGGGACTTGAGCCTAGGTTGATTTAGGATTCAAGGCCCCTTTCTAGGACCTAAATTCTTGCAATTGTATCTTTTGAACATCATTAGGAATCAATAACTTAGGAATTGGGGTTGAGTAAGATGGAATTAAGCAAGTGGGATAATGGAGAATCAAAGAAGTAGAGAGTATGGCTATGCAGAAAAAAGGGGATCCGAAAAACCGATCATGTATCCAAAAAAACCCAATCTGAAATTTTAGATATCCGATCCGATTTTTTAGTGGATTATAGATCCACCAAAAATATCTGGTTCTAAGAATAAGCACATTATATTTAGACCTAATCCAATTTATAATCTAATTTATTTATTTTTCAATATTCAAGTTTGAATCATTTTTTTTTACTATAGAACATAAGCCTAAAAATAATTCAAGATAAACATCCACACCAATCACCACACTCTACAAACATTCAAACAGGCCCGGGGCCACGGCCCACACACACTCTCTACACACTACACATACACACTACGAACTTACGAGAACCATCAAGCACACACATGCAGAGAAAGAGTCACAGAGGCAGGCGGTAACGCCGATAAGAGATGAAAGTATGAAACCCTAACTCTACTTCCACAGTTCAGCTCTTTAACCTTCCTCTACCATTTCCTTCCTCTTTGATCTCCTCTTCTTCAGTCCCGTAATTTCCTGAACTCTACTTCCGAGCTCCATTGCTGACTTGCTGTCGATTTCGTCGCCGTTCATCATCCAAGGTGAGTCTGTTGTACTATTCTTCTTTCCTTCCATTCATTTTTTTTGGTTTGTTTGCCATTTATCATCTATCATTGGCATTATTTTACAACCGTAAATTTTTTCTGTGTTAGACTTGATCTTTGTTCTTAGGGTTCATATTTCAAACAAAGGTAGGTTAAAACAGCGAGTATACAAGCGGTAAAGTTCTTCGATATTTCTTTTATTTAGTTTTTTGGCCGATGTAAGCATTTCTAAGTTGATTTGCTTGTTGATTTTGTTGTTGGGTCATCGATTTTGTTGCTAGATCGTCGATTTAGTTGAAGGCTAGTATTAAGGTTTTTTGGCCAATTTACAGTTAGGAATCTTGGGATGGTTAGGGATGCTCTATTTTTTTGCATGTGCTCTACTATGTTCTAGGCTTATACGCTGCTTTTTTCTTTTTTTGGTTATCTCTATTGACTGTTTCTTGTTTGCTCTTCTGTCTCCATTTTTGTTATGTTCAAAATTTTATTTATATTCATAAAATTCCTCTTATTTTCTTGTTATCTTGTTTAGACTCATTAATTTTTTGCCTTATACTTATATGAAAATGGTATAATAGCCAAACTCATAATGAGTATGCTCAGTATGGTGATAACACCCAACTATTTTACATTTATCTTCTACAAGAATAGAAAAAAAAATTGAGTTAAACTATGAGGTGTTACAAAAACGATCTGTCCAGAAATTGCATAATCTAAAGAGCTTGGCTCCTTGTTGAGATTCTCCTCAAAATTAAACTTCTACCGCACAATGATCAAATAGTATATGGGGCACAACCTCTACTTTGTTGGTATTAAATATGTTAATCCATGTTGCATTCCTCACTCCTCTGTGTAGGGTAAATTACACTTTCAAGGGGGTCTTGCTGGTTACACCAAGTAAATTTAGGTCCACTAGTAGGTAACCCACACACATATAGGTAATATTTGAAATAATGTGTATCTTCTTAGTGTAGGAATCCCCTAGCCTTTTCATCAGTTGCTAAGATAGCATTTAATTCTCCTATGACCGACCAAGGGCCATTAATTTTCTAACTAAGATGAAGCAGATCATTCCACAAGTCCTTTCAAACAAAACTAGAGTTGAAACCATAAACAAAATAAATTCTACTCTAGTGTGGCTAGGTAAATTCCACCGCAAAATGCACAATCTTGGTTGCTTCCTTCACTCCTACTACAAGAGCTTCCTCCAAGCCCTTTTTGGCTAATTGATCTCTCTAACTTGGAGGAGGTAGGGTTTTGTTTTGCCATATACCTGCTAGTGCTCATCCTAGGTCCTGCTGTAGAGAGTCTAGAGACCCAAAGCTTGGATGATGTTGTTTTTGTTTTGTTGCTCTTGTGATTATTTATCCAAAAAATAATAATAATGTCTCTTTCCAACAGTCTTGTTGGTGGCCTTACTGTTTTAATTTAGTTGCTACTAAATCTAATTATAACTTGTGTTTCATTTTTATGCTTGTGTAGTGTGAAGTTTATATAATGGAAGAGAGTATAGATCTTGGGGATGAAGCTTAGAGCCCTCCTCCAAGTTTTTCACTAGATATGTTTTCTAACCCTCCTGCTCCCACTAACCCCTGTTGTGCCTAACATTGCTGATGATGTCGAAACATGTGATGCTGTGAAACCTGAAATTAAGAAGTATAGATCATGGGTGTGGGAACACTTTAAGAAGTTGCCATGCATTGATAAGAGAGACCAAAAAGCAATGTGTTTTAATGCAATATGTTGCTGCTCCATCAAAAGGCACTTCAAACTTGAGTAATCACTTAAAATGTTATAAAAGATACCCACCAAATGTAGATAAGAATCAAAAGCTTCTTGCATATCAATCTGATCTTAGGAATGATACTATTGATAACGAAAAAGTTCTAATAGGTGGTCCTCTTTGTAATTGGTCAATTAATACTATAGGTCATAGGAAATCATTTGTCGAAATGATAGTCATTGATGAACTGCCCTTTAGATTTGTGGAAGGGGGGGCTTTAGAAGGTATATACAAGTCACACAACCAAGAGCTATACTTCCTTCTCGAACTATTGTTGCTAGGGATATTTTGGAATTGTTTATTAAGGAGAAAAAGAAGGTGAGTTCATTCTTTAAGAAAAATTCAGTTCGAAATTGTCTCACCACTGATGCTTGGTCTTCATGTCAAAACTTGGGTTATATGGTTCTAGCTGCTCACTTCATTGACAAAAATTGGAAGCTGCAAAAAAAAAAGAAATATTAACTTCTGTCCTATAGCACGTCATTCTGGTGAGGTTATTGGGCAATCTATAAAACGATGCTTGCTTGAGTGGAATATTGCTAAGGTCTTAACAATAACTGTTGATAATGCGAGTTCCAATGATAAATATGTTGATTATTTAAGGGAAAGACTCAATCGTTGGGGTGGGTCTGTTTTAGATGGTTCTTGTTTACATGAAAGATGTGTCGCCCACATATTGAGTCTTGTTGTAAAGGAGGGTTTGAAAGACTCTAATGATCACATTCTTAGAGTTCGGTTTGCTATTAGATATGTGAGGTCTTCTCCGGCTAGAATGAAAAAGTTTAAGACATGTGTTGAACAAGAGAAAATAGAATCCAAAAAACTTCTTTACTTGGATGTAGAAACTAGGTGGAACTCTACCTATTTGATGTTAGATGTTGCTTTGCAATTGAGGAAAGCTTTTGATTGGTTAAAAAGAGATAAAAAGATCGTGATGATGGAAAAGCTAAAAGGTGTGCCCACCGATGATGATTGGGACCACATTCATGTCTTACTTCCTTTCTTGGGAGCTTTTTATGACACTACTTTAAGAATTTCTGGCTCATTATATGTCACGGGGAATATGTATTTGCAAGAGATTGTTGCGATTTTGAATATGATTTGCATTACATGTGATGGAGATGATTTTGACATGGGTACAATGGCTCTAAGTGGGAAGAGGAAATATGATAAATATTGGGGAGGGTCCAAAAATACAAATGTGTTGCTGTTTCTTGCTATTATCCTTGACCCTAGGAGGAAAATGAAATATGTTGAATGGGCAATTAATAAGTTTTTTGGAGCTGAGGTTGGTTGTTAGCCGCTTGAAAAAGTTAAGGATACTTTAAATAAGTTATTTGAGTTTTATGCTTCGAAGGTTCATGTTTCTTCAACTCCACATCAATCTTTGGTTTTGGTTGAATGTGAGACTGATTTTAGGTGTCATATGCTGAAAAATGCAAGAGATATGACTGAGAAAGAATTTTAAGATTCTGTCCAAACTATAGAATCTTCTTTGGTTGCTGAAAAAACTGACTTGGATAGGTATTTAGAGGAGAAATTATATGCTACTCCTGCTGGTAGAAATTTTGACATTCTTTCTTGTTGGAAGCATGATGGAAAGTATTTTGAGGTCTTGCTCTGATGGCCAAGGATGTAGTAGCTATGCCCATATCGATTATTGCATCTTAGTCTGCTTTCAGCACCAGTGGTCGTGTATTAGATTCATTTCGGAGTTCCTTAACTCCTAGGATGGTGGAAGCTTTAATCTGCACTCAAGACTGGTTGCGATCATCTCATGAACCTCTGTGTTGAAGAATGTCCTAAAGATCTTAATAGGATTGAGAAAGGTAATTGTATTGTTTTATTCTTATCATTTATTCTTAGTATTTTTTCTATTATGTTATTATGTTGTCTTTAATAATCATGTCATTTTAATTCAAGTCCAAATTATTTTTTTTCACATGTTAAGTTCCTGCCTTCTATCGTGGAAATAGATGAATCAAACATTACTGAGTTTGATGACAAGTAATGTAGCCATGAATCAATTAAGGTATTATTGGTTGTTGTTTTTAAGTTTCTATACATGATCTATAAAGTTATGTTTATTTTGCTTTATTGTGGTAGATTTGCTGCATCGGCAATGCAGCAGAAGCTGACTTGAGTACAGCTATGCAGGAGCACTAGGAGTATAGAGCTAACTTGCAGCTTACTATCTTTTGGAAAAATTACTTCAACCAGGCATATATGTAACAAATTAGCAGGGAAAACTAATTTTTTTTTTTTTGTTGAATGTCATGTGCTGATATTTAATTTGAGCAGGGGCATATGTAATTATTTCTTGCTGTACTTGGCCTGGTATATGTAATTTTCGGAAGGCCTGGTATATGTAATTGGTTTTTGCAATATGTAGCGTAATTAAGTAGGGGCATATGTAATTAGTTCTTGGTGTATTTAGCCTGGTATTTTTGGAAGGCTAGTGTAAGTAGGGGGTAGTTCATTTTGGAAAATTAGGGACCTGACATATGTATTTTTGTATGATGATGCAACAAGCCTAGCTAGGATTATTTTTTGAATGCTAGCATGTGTATGCTTTGTATATTTCATTGCTAGCTACTTGGGAGTTAGAAGGTGCTAGTGCGTTTATAAAGTTTTTTACAGGTTATTTTTTGGATATGGATTTTGAGTTCACTGTAATAGTATATTGTCGATATGATTAATCATGTATTAAATCTTTTTGTGTGCAGGTTGAACATTTAAACAAGTGTTTCTGCAATTTTTTTTAATTATAGATTATACATGTAAATTTAATAATCGGATATTTTTTTGCAATAATCGGATATATCCGAAATACGATCCGATATTTTGAATATCCGGAACATCGGATCTCCAGAGTATTCGGATGTAGCGTATTCATTATCCAATTGGATCGGATATCCGAAAAAAAATATCCGTTCAGATGCACACCCCTAGTAGAGAGGGAGTCAAGGCAAGGAGAGAGAGGAGGCTAAAATCTTTTATTTATACTAGTTACATAATTATACGCTTGGCCCTAAAATAAGATTAATATCTAATTAATATCCAACAATATCCCAAGCAGTCATATATATACTATCTCTAATATTTAGTTATCTAGTTTCATAACAAAAGACATCACTTAAACATTTAAAGGTATGAATAATAATTACCAATAATAAGTAGTTACTTCTCTAATTATGTTTCACATGTGTTTGCTTTTTGCAAAGCTTCACAGGTCAGGTTGTGCCAAACCCACAAAGAGAAGCTACATTTTTTCTGACAAAAAATTGGTTTACCTGATTTCCTAATCTTATTTGAATTGCTACTACCATAATTATTAAACTTTTATTACTATTACTATTGTTATCATCACTATCATTATTACTCACTTTATGTTATTTTATTATTATCAAAATAAGCGCTTATTTAATAAGTCATGAAAACAAGCCAAAAAAAATAGGCCCATCTATTCCATGGTACATGATTTTAAGGTCTTGTATGCAAGCAATAAAATCACGGTCACAGTGTCACAATATCAAAGCTTCGTGAATGATAAATTATGTATCATAGTCTTCACGGTGTGAATTTTTATTCTTATTTCACCATATACTCTAATTATCATTAATTGATCATTTAAATATCAATATTAAATAAACTAATGTGTTATATTATATTAGAAGTATTAAAGTGAGTCATTATATGCTAAATTGTCCTAATAACTCTATATTTGCCTTAGAATATAAATATATATATATATATAGTAAATAAATACAAAAAAATGATCATGCATGCTTTGTTTTGTATATTTAAAAATTCTCAATAAATCAGTGATTTTTCCCGATTTATCGGGTGATATTTTTCAATTTATTAGCAATACCAATTTGTCGACAATTTATCAACCAATATATATATGTATGAAATTTCAAAACTGTATCAGTATTTTCGTGTCACGACTAACCCAAAAGCTGTTAAATAGCATTCGGTACGCTATAGCGGCCTTGCTATTTAATAATATACTTGTATAGGACTAATAACCTCCAAAAATATTATGAAAAATCAAAGAATTACTAACAAAGAAAAACATTCAAATTTTAACTCAATAAAAGGCATCCCAACAAACTTTGGCTAATTCGAATATCAGCCTAAGTGAGTAGCAGAGAAAAACAAAATTAACTAGCACCAAGAAGTGCCAAACAATATCGCCTTGTGACCAAATGTAATCTTCATCTCATTTCTAGCACATCTTCTCTCCGTTGGATCATATTAAAGAGTTTAAATCCAATACTTGGGTTAAATCCTCCTGATTTTTTACTTGAAGTTTTCAAACGTATTCGTGTTAGTTAAAAAAAAAGGACAATTTTCTATAGAAAACTTGAATTTGAATTATATAAAATACATTAGAATCCTGATTTCATAAGCTTTCCAATAATATTTAATTTACCTTGTAAATATGCTTGATTTCCATCAGTTGACATGTCCCTATTGTCAAACTATATCTTTCCATATTCATTTTAGCATGCACTTATACATTTGATCTATTAATTGAATTGCAACTTAAGGTGGATCTTGACCTAATGTTGACTTTGCCTTAACCAAACTTCACTTTAAACCTATGTTCACTCAGTCTTTACTTGGTTTGACTAAACCTTGACTAGTGTCAACTATGTTTAACTAGTGTTGACTAAATGTTCCAGTTGCTCAGATAGGATCACATCAAAAACCAAAACCACCAAGCCACATTACTACAGTGAATGTCAATAGCCTAGTTGAGCCTTTTCACTACTTTCGACATCAGCTATTGTCAATCACCACTTTTTCATCCCCATGCAACCACTAAGTGCGAGCATCACCAGTCGTCTTCTACCTTGCCACTCAGAGTACTCTATAACCATTTATGCTAACTGAAATATGTTGTCGTTTGATCTTCTAGCTGTTGGTCCACATCATTGCCATTGCTTTACGTCATCTTTTGTCCGAAGGTTTTGTTTCTTAGGTGTGTGAAATACACTAGAAGTAAATTGAGTTAATTATTATTTCGATCCTTGTGGTTTGTAACTTTATCTATTTTGGTTGCAATAAAACTAAAATGTTCATTTATTTTGCAAATTTATCTATATTAGTCCTTGTAAGAACAAAATATTCGCTTGTCCCAATAGAATCGCTTTACTATCCTAAACCCTATATTCAATACTAAATAAGTAGGTAATTCGACGTAACTTGGTTAATAGGAGAGAAAGTATAAACATTAATTTGTTATAGCAGGTTAATATAATGTTCAAGACTAATTTGAAGATAAAATAATTCTACACAAACTAAAATAAATATTCTGTATTTCGAAGGATCAAAATTGATAAAGTTACAAACCACAAGACTAAAACAAACATTTTATTTTTATAGGGACCAAAACTAAAACAAACATTTCATTTTTTGTAGGGACCAAAACTAAAATTTTATTTTTATAATGACCAAATCAAATAAAGTTGCAAATCACAAGAATCAAAATAGTATTCAACTCAAAGTTAATTATAAAGAAGTTTGGTTAACACAAAAGTGAACAAAAAGTGGTTTAACCTACAGGAAGTTTAATTATTGTCCTTTTTTTATATTTTTATGATAGTTTGAAGAAGTTTTATTATTGTCCTTTTTCATATTTTTAAGAGAGTTGGACAATTTTATCCAAGAAACTCGAGAGCAAATTTATTTTTGCGAAAAGGATGACATAAAAAAAGGCAATTAAGGAAATCACTATAGTTAAAAGCAATCTAGCTAAGCAAAAGGATCCTAAAGTAGATTGCTTGCTCCTTCCAATCTGATTTATGTTACTCTAGCTCCATTATATCTAAACCCATTCATTAGTCCCAATTATGGTGTGAAGATTGTCCTACTGAAAATTTGATGGCGAAGAAGACCTTGATAAACTGTTTGAGTGCTTTAATATGGTTGAGAATATTTTTGTCTATGATGCAAGAGCATCCCCTTCAAGCATTTCACGTACACTTATTAATTTTCTTAAGTTTGAAGAATCCAAAACTCTTCTAACTTTGACTAAATTAATGGGTTAAAATTTTCAAGCCATGTAAGCTGTCAACCTTGTCCTTCGATGGCTCCAATATGGCTCAAAAATGTTACTGCCACAAGCCACATGTGGAGCACGAATTTAGAGCTGATTTGGGGATTTTATTCTCAGCTTTTATTTTGAGCAAATAAAGGTCAAAATCAAGTAAAGAATACAAGAGATGCAACAGCCTTTTGGTGTTAGTTTGAGCATAAAAGATTCGAAAATCAAGAAGAAGAGGGCTGGCTTCTTCAAGTCCTTAATAGCTGGTTAATTGATCCTATCAAGACATTTTGGGAGTTGAAAAAGCAGCATAGAGGACTGAATTCATCGGGAAGAGTTTTGCATCCTTTTGGTTAACTATTAAGAAGAGAAGGTTTGTCTTTTACCCATTTTAGCTAATAGCATACTGTAGTTTGTACTAGGTCATGTGATCAACTTTTTCTTTATTATTATTTTTTTTATGTGTAAGGTCAGCTTGGAAGGGAGGAATCTGATTCCCAGTCCCCCTATCTCGTGGACCACTTTTGTAAGTGATTTTGTTCATTTTTTAATTTTCTAAGGGCCTAACACACTCATTATAAGAGTGGTGGCTGAATAGAATGAAAAAACAACTTACCTTGCTAAATTTGGAGAGTTCCAAATCATTTTATCATTCAATGTTCAAGTGAAGAACATTGCCCTACACTCCTTCAAGTCTTGCAAATTTTATCTCAAGTTGTTCATACCTTGAGTGGTATTTGTAAGTAGCAGAAATCAAAAAACCTTGAATTTTGGTTACCTGTTCATCTCCTTCACCCCCATTCCATTTTTCATTTTTGGTTGTAATTATACCTTATGCCCAACATCAATCATCAAACCTGACCCAATTTGTTTAGCCTACGCATCAAATTGGTATTAAAGCTCAAGGTTAGTAAAAATTGGGTCTTTCAATTTTTTTTCACGTTACCTTTGTCCAAGCCAAACACTCACAAAAATCTTCTACCCTACCCAAAAACCAAACCCCTCTCACCCTTTGGTCATCCTTTACTTTCATTTCAACTTCAACACCTATGGATAATCCTCCATTTCCAAGAGGTTTGAGCCTTGATAAAGCACGAAGTTTAAAGGCTCAAAATCTAAAAAGGGACCAAGCCATCAGGACCTTGCAAGAAAATATGAAGAAGCTCCTTAGCATCTTGGAAAACCTAGTCCCAAAGGCTAAGTCATCCTTTCATTCCCGTCCTATCCCTTCCTATGCCCTCGAACCAACCATGCTAAGAAGAAGAGGGCACATTCATCAAAGGGAAGTCATTGATCCTAGCTCAAATGATGAAGCTAGCGATTTTGACTCTTCCTCGAACGAGTCCTCTCAAGCACCAAGAAAGAGTAGGCATGAAAAGAGGGACTATTTTCATGACATCAAGGTCCAGACCCCGAAGTTTGAAGGTTCTCATAATCCGGAAGAATTTCTAGAGTGGGAGTTGAGATGCTCTTCAAAGTAGTGGTGTTTAAGCTCAAAGGGCACACATCACTTTGGTGAGAGTCTTGAACATCAACGGAGAGAAAAAGGGAAGTTGAAAGTAAGAAGTTGATCCAAGACAAAAAAGCTAATGAGGAAGAGATTTCTTCCTCCATCTTATACTCAAGATCTATACAACAAGATGTCTACTTTGAGGCAAGCATCATTGAGTGTTGAAGAATATATTAAGGAGTTTGAGATGTTAAAGATGAGATTAGAGCTTGAAGAGTAGGAAGAGCATACCAAGTCAAGATTCATTAGTGGTCTTTGACAAGATATTGCCAGAAAAGTTGAGTTACATAGGTACTACACCTTGGATGAGCTTTTCCATTTGACCATCAAGGTGGAGAAGCACAAAAGGGAGAAGAGGGCTACGAGATTTGGCTCCAACAAACATCCACAAGATCAGTCGAGGAGGCCCCACCCTCATTCAAGCCACCCCCTACGCCCAAGACATTTGATGTTAAGGGTAAAGAGGATAGTTTTGGTCCTAACAAGGGAAGAGGAGTAAAATGTTTTAAGTGTCAAGGCATAGGGCATTATTAAAATGAGTATCCAAACAAAAGGGTTATGACCGTCATGGACTTTGAAGATGAAGAGAGTGGAGGAGGAGGGGAAGAACCTTCGTCCTATGGAGAAAAAGAGGAGGATGTTCCACCGGATGTTGGAGAAGCACTCATGGTTAGGAGGGTATTACACACCCAAAAGCCTGAAAGCAATCACAGTCAAAGGGACTGTATTTTTCAAACAATATGCACTATTCTTGACAAAGTATGTTCCCTTATTGTAGATAAAGGTAGTTGTGTTAATGTTGCATTTTGCACACTTGTTGAGAAACTTAAGCTACCAACCACAACACACGCAAAACCATACAAGTTGTAATGGTTAAACAATGGCAATGTGGTTAAGGTTACAAAACAAGTTGTGGTACCATTTTCCATTAGGAAAACCTACCAAGACCAAGTCCATTGTGATGTCATTCCCATGGATGCATGCTATCTCTTATTGGGAAGACCTTGCCAATTTGATAGGCATGTCAATCATGATGGGAGAAGGAACACATATTGCCTCAAATTTGCCAACATCCTCAAACCTATGAATTCTTGGTCACTGAGCAACAAGGAGGCCACGTATTGCAAGAAGACTTTGTTTATTGATGGGAAGGATTTAGATTAAGTCATTTTTAAGGGGAAACCTTTATATTTTTTGTTATTGCTTGAAAGAGATGTGGCTGCCTAGTGATCCTCGAATTAGGAAATTATTAGATGAATTTGATGATGTATTCCTTAATGATCTACCAGAAATATTGCAACTCTCCCAAACAAACCGCCTTATAGATGTAACCCAAAAGATGTCATGGAACTAAAAAGGCAAGTTGATGATTTGTTGACTAAGGGATTAATTAAAGAATCCCTTAACCCTTGTGTCATACCAGCCCTTCTTATGCCTAAGAAGGATGGATCAATGAGAATGTGTTGATAGTAGACCTATCAACAACATTACTATCAAGTATAGGTATCTTATACCTAAACTTGATGATATGCTAGATTGCTTGCATGGAGCTAGTGTGTTCTCCAAAATAGACTTGAGGAATAGATACTACCAAATTAAAATGAAGGAAGGAGACAAATGGAAAATTGCGTTCAAGACCAAAGGAGGCTTATAGGAATAGTTGGTAATGCCATTCGGGTAATCCAATGCCCCAAGCACATTCATGAAGCTCATGAATGAAGTTCTTAGGCCTTTCATTTCTAATTTTGTAGTAGTATAATTTGATGACATACTTGTACACTCCTCTAGTGGTGAAGATCACATAAAGCATCTAAAACTTGTAATCTTAGCATTTAGGAAACGCAAGTTGTATGGCAGGCTAGAAAAGTGTGACTTCTTTGAACCAAATGTCACATTTTTAGGGTTTGTTGTATTCAAAGATGGAATTGCCAGAAATGAGTCAAAGGTGGAGGCAGTAAGAATGTGGCCTACACCCACATCCATTTCATCCGTTCGATCCTTTTATAGACTTGCCTCATTTTATAGGATGTTTATAAAGGGACTTAACATACTACTAGCCCCCATAACCAAATGTTTAAAGAAAGGCAACTTTAAATGGACTAAGGAAGCACAAGAAACTTTTGAAATAATCAAAACCAAGCTTAGTGAGGCCCCGGTGTTGGCATTACCAAACTTTGACAAGGTGTTCAAAGTGGAGTCTGATGCAAGTGGAGTAGGCATAGGAGTGGTTCTACTACAAGAAGGAAAACCAATTGCCTTCCTCAGTGAGAAGCTCAATGGTTGAAGATCCAACTATAGTACCTATGACAAAGAATTTTATGTTATTATTAGGGCCTTAGATCATTGGTTACATTATCTTAGAACATCTCAATTTGTACTTAATACAAATCATGAGTCCCTAAAATACATAAATAGGCAACGTAAGCTTAATCCTAGAAATGCTAGATGGATAGAATTCTTGCAATCATTTTTATGTGTAGCTAAACATAAGAGTGGCAAAACCAATGTTGTAGCAAATGCCCTCTCTAAAAAGTAATGTATGTTGTCATTATTAGAGGCAAAAGTCCTAGGGTTTGGTTGTTTGAGAGAACTCAAAATTTTATATCAAGTGATTCAACAAGAATAAAACAGAATTTGTAAAACTAAATTCATAATATAAACAACGTAAAATATAAAGTACCACAATAATAAGTTCCAAATATCTTCTTCAATATCTACTAGCATCATCACATCTAACACTAATAGTATATATATTAGAAGCACGACATCCCTTTCTTGGTACCATATTTATAGTAAGTTCTGGAAAAGAAACTAAACAGAAAGGTTGATTAGCACTAGTAGGCTGCAAATTATCGAAACCTATAGAATAAAATAGTACAAATATTAGAATCTAATAAAAAGAAAAATATAAATATGTTGTTCTGAAGTTCCAGCCATTTGCATGTGTACAAGAGATTATAGAGAATTAAGAAGACTGTAAAATATTTTTGTATCTATCTTCCCTTTTTTAGGAAACAAAATTTCCTACATCTCACCTATTCTGTTAGTAGAAAGACCTATTAGATTCACTTTAAGAAAAGGAAAATCAGAGGTTACGAATTACCACAATGTTTAAAAAGAAAATAAAGATATAAAAATACTTGATGAAGAACTAAAAGGAATGATACTACCAAGTTTTGCATTTACATATATTATGGATATAGAAAATATAGAGAGCTAAGGCACCCACATTCTTGAAGCACAATGGGGGATTCCACAGAAGGAAAAGTTTTGGACCCGACGGACTTCCATCCTTTTGAATCAGTTCCAATGTCTGTAAATTTGCCAGTTCCTGAAAAAATGTGGTGTACAAGTCAAATCAACGTGAGACCTATGCTACTACTGGGCAAATGATAGAAAAAATGCATCAACGATGACCAAGCATGAGGCGGTCAAATGATAAACTTAGAAGCTCCAACAAGAAGACAAATGCCCCTTATGATTGCTAGCTAATAAGTAAGCAAATGTAATAGGAAAAATTGATCCACTTGCATGTTTCACGGGAGAATCAAGGTATCAAAGATCATTGAACAGAAAATCACAGGATCCTACACTATGCTGTGGCAGCACAATGAGATTTAAGCATAAAAGCTGGCCCTCCGACTATCGTCAAATCAAAAACTCTTACAATTATGGATATCTTCCACACCAAAAGTTGAAAATAATCAACTTAAGCATCAATGCAATATGTAAACTATCGGCAACCAATCATTGTTGATCTAAGAGGTTTTAGTTAGCTGATTACATTAAAATGCTGACAAACTGAGCGCTCCAATTTAACAGGAGTAGATAAAACAATAAAGGAACATTTGAATGGAAGCAAAACACTAATTTATTTATGAAATCAAAAAAGGGGAACACAAAAATAGAAAAAATATGGAGGAGTATAAACTAGGTCAATAAATCTGAGCAATTAACCCCCCAGAAATAGCAGTAGAATTTCAGGGAGGAAAAAATACAAAAGAAAGCCTACATTTCCAACCCTAACTAATACAAATCATTGATGTTCTCTTTAGTAACTAAAGCCTGCTTATTTCATCCAATGTAAATAAAGTGCTGAACAATTTATAGAAGCGCTATCCATAGACTTGTTTTGCGCTCCCCAAATGCAAATCTCAGGAAATGTAATGCAAACCTGCATTCCCCAGCACATCATGAGCCGATATAAGACCAATTGAGCAGGCAATAAATGTAGATCTCATCAGCTAAGCATGTTGGCAAAGTCAGTAGATTATAAAAGCCAGCTACTACATCAAAGATGATACAATGCCACTATTTGAATCAAAACAAAGATTCACCAGAGAAAAGTCCCACAGTAGCTTTCATCCCATGAATCCATGATACCCATAGCTCACAGGAAACAGCAACTTAGTACACCTTCAGACCATCAGTACACCATCCAAAGAATGCGATGAAATGGATTTAAGACAAGGACATCAAAGAAAATAAAATGCACTAGTTATGCAAAAGCACACAACACTAGGGAGCTCCAAAGCAGATTTCTCACACTCACAAAGTATTAGCAGATATTATTCTGCTTTTCCCAGCAAAAAGGTAGTTAAAGATGCAGTTTACTTACACCAAAAGCTAGAAGATGCAATCACATAATGTGTGTTACAGGCTCAAGATCTCGTCATAGGACAGTAGGATATGTTTAATGATAAGAATGGTTTTTTAGTAAGGGCGCTCAACTGTGAGAGAGGAGAGAATATTTGGGGTAGCAGGGGAAAACTTATTAGTTAATTTTCCAGCTTGAATTCATTCAATAACAGAGGGGCCTTGTATACAGGGATTAAAGACCTAGATTTACCATAAGGACTATTATTTGTATGGTATCCCAAATTATTCAACTAATAAGATCAAGAGTTCATATATCATACAACTAGTGCACAGAGAAGGCTGCACCCAGATTTAATTTTTCCCACTCTTTTTCCCTTTAACTTCCAATCATACTTTCCCTGCCCCTTTACCTTCTTTCCTCATCTTTTCCATACCACCAACAACTGCAACCCTTTAAAACCCTGTTGCCCTTCCCTCTTCTTTCACCATCAAATCCCTCTTCTTTCTCTTACTTTTTGAGTTTTGCAGTTTTAGTTCGTTGACTATTGTTGTGAATTAGGGTTGCTTTTTCAGAATTTCGAGTTTTGTTGATCACTATCGGTGCTATTTTTTGACAAAGTGAGCAATTTATTACTTCTCTAATTGTCAGTTCTATTCAATTTGATTAAGCTGATCTGAGGTGTTCATGCAACTTTCATTATTATTTCCCATTCCAGACGTGCTAAATTTCTGGTCTTTTGTCTGTTGTGTGAAGAAATAGTGTCAGACTGAGAAGATTCCAAGGGCAATTTCTAAAATTCTTTATGTAAACTGCTCCTTTTTGTGCTTGACAGCTGTTGAACTGATGTTAATAATCTTTCCAGAGGCTGTTGGTCATCATGTCAAATGTTGTCGATCATTTTTTACCTGATAATTAACAGAATTTGAAGTGATGATTAATAGCACTTAAACTGATTATTGATAGCGTCAAATTGATGATGAGAAACGTTTTTTCCTATGTAGAAATGCTGATGGTGGAAATACTTTTTTTTTATTAACAGCATTTGAACTAATGAATAATAAAATTTGAACTGATGATTAGTATCCCTTGAACTGATGTTTTCTTTATTTTAAAAATAAAATAAAATAAATAAATAAAAACTTCATTAAAATGTTGATAATTAATAGCTTTTGAATTGATGATCAATAGTTTAAAAAAAAAAATTGACTTGATAATCAATAGCTTTCCACCCAATGATCAATAGCCTCCAAAGTGATGATTAATAGTTTTTAAAACAATGATTAAGAGTCTTTCAACTAGAGGTGGAAAGGGTCAGGCTGAAATTGAGTTGAATTGAGTCCGTTTTGTGTTGTGATGATTCACTTTGGTTCCCAATTCGATAGGTCAAGTTTGATCCAAGTCAAGAGATTTGGAGTCGAAGCAGGTTTGGTCAAGTGAACTTAGTTTAAAATTCATATTGATATTTGTTGTTATAATTTTGTTATAACAAATAAGTTTAGTTTCACCATATTATTATTATTCCTATTATAATTTATCACAATATCTTGTAATAATTATAAATAACAAAGTAAAAACATACATATAATAATTGTTATGATTATTATAATAGAGTAATAATTATTATCATAATTATAATTTATGATTATCATTAACATTATTATCTTTATAAATACCATAATCATATTAATAGTAGCTTTCGAAATAGAAATATTATTATTATAATTATAATAGTTATAATGATAGTAATTATGACTATTATAATAGCCATAATTATTATCATTATAACTATAATAATCATATTAATTCGCATTATATTTATAACAGCCATAATTATTATCATCATAGTCATAATTATAACCATGTTTATAATAATATTTGTTAATCGCTATGGCATAGCTAATTTATTTTTATTTATTATTGCATCGATGGAAGATCACATGAATTTTATTAGTAAGATAATGAAGAAAGTTATGAATTGTGAAAGTGAAAAGGATAAGAATTTAGATAAAATGTTGGGAGAGTGAGAGTAAGTGAAATATTTGGGGGAGATGATAAGGTAAAAGATCCGTTGTGTGGGAGGAGGAGAGAAGTTATTATGCAGGTGGAGAGAGGGAAGGATAACAACTATTTTTGGTGGCGGGAGAGAGAATAAATTGTGGTCAAGGAGAGTACAAACCACTAAGGAGGGATGGAGAGAGAAAAACATAGAGAAAGCACAGAATGTATGGCGGGAGGAAAGAGAAGGTTAAGAGAAAGAATTTAAAAGTTGTCTTTTTTAAAAAGGGATACTTTTAGAATTTTGTTATTTAGTTGAGGATATATTAGATAATTCACCTTCAAAAGAAAAGGGAAAGTTAAATATTGGCACCAAACTAGTTGGGGTATTTTATGTATTTTGTCTTACAAAAGAAAGGGGAAACACATGAGAAAAATGAAGGGAATACAATGTAATTGAGGAAGGCCATATTGGTTAGTTAAATTTTTGAATTTTTTTAAAGTGACCAAAAAGTTAACAGTTGATATGGGCATGGGATTATGTAATAATAACCCTCGATACTCAAGAGTTAAATGGGCAACGCCTAGTTATATCAAGCATTTTTCCTAATTTTATTAAACTCAGCAACTACACATATACACAAGTGCAGATTTTTAAGTAAATTGGTTGATTTATTTAATTATTACTCCTCTCGTTTCTAAAATGGTAGTCTTCGAAGTTAATTGAAGGGAAACGTTGACACTTTAATTTTTTATTTTTTGATGCAACAAAAATGGGAGTGAATCCAGAGCCACAAATGTGGAAAAGGGAACAAAACTTTGACTATTTATTTATCCCAGAGTATAATAAATTTTGATATAAAAATATAATTGTTGTATTCATATTGAAAAGTACTTTCATAAAATTATCTTTTTATCATTTTTATGAATATACATTAAAAGATATTAATGGTCAAAATTTGTAAATAAAATCGTTAAGGGCTTCCTTTTAGAAACGGATGGAGTAGTTGTATTTGACTTACCATATATATGTATAGAGAGAGAGAGGACCACATCTTTTATTCCTCTTTTCCATTTTCACATTGTCAAATATATGACAATATCTTCTTCCTTCCATATCTATAGTAGCCAATATATATATACAATTTAAGATCTAAGATATTTTTCTTAATTTCCAATTAATTACCAAACATCTATTAGCTAGTTATTTGTACATTAAAAAAAATTAAAAAAAAAAACCCTCAAAGCCCAATTCTCCAAATCAGCTAGCACCAATACCATACATTTTCTTTCTTCTACTACACATCAATAGAGTGCTCTCTAACCCCAAGCTGTATAAAGATCCCTTTATACGATAAATAAAGACCGAAGCCCAATTCTCTTAGTCAACAATCAGGCATATAGCACCAATGCCACACATTTTCTTCTATAACAAATCAATGGGAAGCGCTCTAACCTTATGTTCTATACAGCTACCTTCTTACACTTCTTTTACTACATTGTCCTCTCACATTCAAGCATCAATTTAACCAAAGGAGAATCTTACATTTAAGTTTTTTTTTTTTTCAAGTTTTGATCTTACAGTGCCTTAAGAGTCTAGAAGACAGGTAACTTTTGCTCAACAACCATATTTTCAAGGAATTAATCTTCGATAACCGCTATTATAATCAAAATCCTATTTTTATCAAAAGCATCATTTTATTCTACTTAAAAAGCTTGAATCTCTGTGTAATTTACAATCGATTGACAATTTTCTTTTGTAAATTGATCAATTGGGTGGTTATTGCTATAAAAACCCATGACTTTATTTGAACATCATGATAAGGTTGACACTTTATGATGTTATGTGATTAAAGATGGAAGTATTAGTGCTTTGAAGTTTTGATTCTCATGAGATATGATTGTTAATGACAGCATTATCTTATTCTGCTAAGTCTTGATGTTCTATGATATATTATCAGATGAAAAGCATGAAACTTTGATCATAAATTGAATTCAGTTATATTCAAGAATCATGTAGGAACTTGCAAAAATTCACCCAAAATTAGTTACTTGAAATCAGGCCTATTGGTGCATAGCATATCAACTTAAAGGTCTTTGAGTCTACTTTCATTGTGCTTGATTTCGGGTCATGTAGCTTTAGAAATTTCAGTTTTCATACAAATTGTCAACGCTATAATATAGCTGAAAATTACTTACACAATAAGTATGCTAAATTGGATATTAATTAAAGTATGGGCCTTTAAATGATTTCAGATCTTAGTGATACTACAAATGGGTTGGCTAATTAAAGATTAAGGGTGTGATTGGTCATGAATGGACATGAGTATACTTAAGTTTCCAAATATAGAAACCAAGGAATAGAGAATGTAGGAAAGACATATGTAATGGGAGTTGAATTGGAATAAATAAAATATGTATGCTATATGATTTTGTTGGTCATCCTATTAAGACAATAATAACTTAGGGATTACTCTAGAGTTGTCCTCCTAGGGTTGTGTAAGAAATGGTCTTCCACATTTGTTTCCTAGTCACTTGGATACTATTGCACTAAGTGCTAGTAAGGCTCTGCATCCATTCTATAGGTTTCCTAGGGTAGGCATACTTAATGGTTAGATGCCCAAGGCTAGTTTGCCCATTTGGAGTGACTTGCATTAGGTTTCCCTAGGAATTCCCTTACTATGGTATGTTTATTGTTTGTCCCTTTGGAATGATTCTAGTGGATTTGTCGAGAGTGGTAGATTAGATTGCCCACTCAATTAATAAAATATGGTTTTGTTATCCATTATGTGATCACCTAGTAAGAAGGAAACAAGATACCCGATTGTAATCTAGCAATGCTATTTGGAATGAAATAGTTACTTATATGCTTTGTTGTATGTATCCTATTATATTATATCAATTATATATAGGTTTACTTAGTGATTTCACTAAGCTCCTATGGCGATCCAAGTTTACTTCATGGGGATCAGATAACCTAATATGTGATCAAGGATCGCATGTTTGCTTGATGGGGATGAGAGGAAAGGTTATCCATGATCTTATCTATTTCATTTCTTTTCTTTAAGAGTTTTGATGTAATAGATGCAATGGACCTTTCATTATAGTCGTTTGCATTTGAAGTTGGTTTTCCATTTATTAACATTATTATAATTAATTCGCAAGTCAAATATTATGTTTCTGGCTGTTCTTTATTTTTTTCCTAAGTTAATCATTAAACTTTAAAAACCTCCTATTTTACGTCCTTGAGTTACTGATAAATATCGTACATATCAATAACTAATGTAGAACAAATTAAAATAATGTAGGGACTAAAATAGGACGAATTTAAAGTTCAATGACTAATTTAGGAAAAGAGAAAATACAATGACCAATTTCGGCCATCTGAAAATGTTCGGTGACCAAAATAATATTAGACTCATTAATTCATTTGGGTAATATCATTAATAAAGTTTGGATTAGATTTCTATGAAGAATCTAGCCTTGCATCTGGTGTAAGTGAGATATGGTGATACCCTCAAGAAATGATTCTATTTCAACATTTCAACTTAAGCATTTTAAGGTTGGAAAATACAAGGGTGTTATAGAAGGATGTCATTAAGCATTTTAGGGATATCACTAAGAATTTTAAGGGTATAATTAAAAATTGTTAAAGGAATATTGTTAGTTATGGTGAGCTGTCCATTAGGAAAAGACTCAACAACAATGAATTATCTAGCTAGGTTGTATAGATTTTCTTTCCTATTATGAAATCATTTACAAAACCGACACACGAACAAAAACTTCAAAACCATTTCCAAAATGTTACTTGGGAAAAAAAAATAATAGACAACAAGGTCAACATTCTGACCTTTTTTTAGCACGCGTAAATGAAAACAACGCTGAGTCACTTGTACCTTTGAGAAACCTTAGATCCTTACTCAGCCACTCCCACCTTTCAAAAACCATTCAGTTGTATATAAACTTCATATCTTTCCGTAGTTAAATTTTAGTTAGAGTGGATAGCTAAAGATATTAAAAACTCTTACTCATTTTGAGTGGATAGCTAAAGATATTAAAACACTCACTCATTTTTGTAAAATTGAAGTAAAAATCATTTATATATATAA
Source organism: Tamarix chinensis (assembly GCA_030549775.1). Classification (NCBI taxonomy): domain Eukaryota; kingdom Viridiplantae; phylum Streptophyta; class Magnoliopsida; order Caryophyllales; family Tamaricaceae; genus Tamarix; species Tamarix chinensis. The sequence goes on from CM060175.1 coordinate 28,059,735, forward strand.
ACCTATATATGTTATTTCATAATACTTTTGTTTCATAATATTTTTGTTTCTGAACTTTTTTTCTAGTTATCAGGTTGTTCGCTAGCAACGATGATGAGCCACCATTTGAAATTAGTTATAAACAGGGAATAATGGGATGAGGCAAAATTAAGTAGCAAACTGAAGGGAGGCTGCAAGACCTTGAATTCTTAAACTGTTCCCATATTTGCAGTATTTTCTACTCTAATACACTAAAACAACTCTCATTCCCTCTATTTCTGTTATTTATCATCCTATATTTCTGAACCGAGAAGATAGGAAAGCAATTCCCATCATAGTTGTTCAACAAGCTAGTGCTTAAAATTCTGGGAATGGAATAGCAAAGCATTGCACCACTACAAATGCAACCCAATATAGACGTAACAATCCAAATAAGGTATACAGATCATAAGAAACCAAACAAAATTTTTTTTACCATTGCATGTTCTTTCGGGTTTGCAGATGTTGCAGTACAGAATATAAATGACGGATCAGAGCCATAGACTGCAGTGTTAAAAAGGATTTTAAGATTTAGATTGAAATTCTGTCATATATATTTTAATGATTCCAGGGCCATATAGAACAGCAAAGAGTACCATGAGAACACAGCCGACGGAGTCTCCTAAGTATAAGGGCAGTATGACATCCAAATGCCCTTTATAACAGTGAGCTTCATCAATAATAACAAACCTGACAGACAAAATAAAACACATCCAAGAATTAACTAAAAAAAATATATATGCAGTTTAAGCACACATACAATCAAATGAAACTATACACGAACAATGCATAACAAAATACAGTAGTCAGCGAATAAATCACCTAAGATTTGACAAAATTCGCTTGAACTGTGCATGGCAAGGCAAGATTGACATATGCAGCATATCTGGATTTGTGATCAGCTGCAAGCAACATGAAAAATACTTCAATCAATCCATAGTCTGCCACTTATTCTAAATCACTATACTTCTAAGAAAACAAACTAGCTAAATACCAATCTTGTGTTATCTCGTAATGAAATTCTGTCTGTTTGAGATGTGTCGCCATCATATATGCCAATATTCAAGTCAGTGCCAATTCCTCCAGTCATAGTCAATAAAGATCTGAGCTGATCTTGAGCTAAGGCCTGTATACATTTTGGAACTAGATCTTCAATACAGTAGTGTAAACCAGAAAATAAAATTGTAGTCATCGTGATATCATTTACTGTTTGTACATGGGTAAATATGTATCAGAGAAAAATTGGCCAATACAGATGTAATTTTGTTTTGGCGTCACTACCCAACTTCTGGCATAGCCTGCATGAAGCAGGAGCATTCAACACTAATGGATATAATTTACAATAGTGTAAACCAGGCCATGACTATAATGTAGGAAAAAATCACTTTCTGCTTATTACTTTCTCATGATGCTTTAGCCACTAGCATTAAGGTCACTTTGAACTTTTAATGATTTCTTTAGTACTAGCTTAACTTTAGCTTATTTACTTGTAAAACACCCTAAAATGGGGCAGGAAGCTTGGGTAGCCAATCAGGTCAGATTTACCCAACAGACCTGATTGACTTTTTGGTTAGAATTAAACCGGTAAGAGTCAGTCTCTTTGACAACTAAACTAGTTTATTAAGTTAACCAAATCAGTCCCTTATTTTTGGATGAGTTGTAATGTAACTACATGAGACCTAACACTCTCTTATAAGTATTAGCCCCACACGTGAATGAAAAGCAGATCTAATTGCCCTTGAGTTTAAACCTTGGTGATAGCAAGCATTTGAACTAGAGACGCGCTCTAGATCAAATAATCCCCAATTCCCCTCATCTCTTTCTCTTTTTCCTTTGGCATAATCCCTTTGCTTGACCCAATTATTTCTCATATGCATCAAAACTCAAGGCTGTTGAAATTGGATATTATATTTCCTTTTCTTTCTTAACCTTACCTAAAACAGAACACACAGAATTTTCTAGCCCATCCCCATTTTACCAAGCACTACCCATCAAATTTCCTATTTACTTCAATCTTAAACGATGATCCACCAAACCTGTGGGGCTTAAGTCTTCAATAAATTGCTTATGTTAAAGAAGCCAAGCAATTGATACTGTAAGCAAGTCATAAGAAGGTTGGAGTAGTCTGTGGCGAATATTCAAGGATATATAAGGGAGATCCAAACACTGCTACAGCAGCTACTGCCTGCTACAGATGATTTCTGGCAAGTATTCCCAATAACAAAGGAGGCAGCATGCAAAAACAGATGATTTCTGAGATGTGAGAGCTGAAATTCCGGAGCTTGAAGGAAATCACAATCTGAAAGAATTTCTTGCATGGGAATTGAGATGTGCTAGGCTTTTTGAAGTTAAGGGGTATAAAGATGATAAAGCTTTTAAGGTGGCTGTTTTGGAACTTCATGATCGTACCTCCCTTTGGTGGGGGAACTCATATATCAGAGAAGGAAAAAAGAGAAATCTAAGGTCAAGTCATGGGAAAAGATGAGGAAGCTCGTGAAGGAAAGATTTTTACACTCCTCATACAACAAAATGTCATCCTTAAAGATAAGGTCAAATGAATGTGGAAGAATATATTAGAGAGTTTGAGAAACTCTTGTTGAGGCTCGGGCATAAAGAAAGTGAGAGTATACCATGTCTAGGTTTGTTGGAGGCCTAGAAAGGTGGAGATGCCAAGATACTACACCTTGGATGAACTATTTCACCTAGCCATCAAGGTGGAGAAGTATAAAAAGGAAAAGAAAAGACATTCGTAGACCTATAACAGAACCTTTGCTAGTACTTCCAAGGATACTCCTATGCCCATCAAGTTTGTCGTTAAGCACACAGGTATAAAAATGCAAGGGAACAGAATTTAGATGGAAATCAGAATGGTTATATGATAGGCCTCTTATCAAGTTCACATATGTTAGAAGGGACAAAGGGGGCAATCAGGGGAGTACCTAAGCTAGGAATGGGGGCAGCAGCAAGGGATTATTGTTGTAATTGGGTGGTTATTATTGTAATAGGGTGGTAACAGAATTCTAGTGGGATTACGGCAAGATGTGCTGAGTCATAGGATGAGTCATGAGTTAGTTATTTTTCTTTGCTATTTTCAGATATTAAAAGGAGAGATAGGAGAGAGGGAAAGGGGGATATTGATTGACGAGAACATTATAAGGGGAGGCTCCCAGGTCCTCGAATTCCTAGCACTATCACTTAAGTTCTAGAGCAATTTATACACCCTCTCTTCATCCTCTCAAACTTCTCTGAATCATTTGATTTTCTTTCCAACTCCTCTGACCTATTGAGTCAAGCAATATTGGTATCAGAGCAGCAACCACCTAAGGGCTGATTATGGCACAAAAGAAGGTTGAGGTTCTAGAGGAAAAGCTGGGGATGATCCAACAAGAGTGGCGGAAGGAGATGGATGCTATGAGGGGAGAGACGAGGAGGTTACCTGTTGTGGAAGGGAGGTTGAGTGCAATGGAGAGAAATGTAGAGGCTATTTCTGAGAAATTGGAATCCATGGCAAGTAAGGGTGGAACTGACTCAGAAATGTGAGCCACGGGGAAGGAGAAATTGGCGACTCACAATGTCTCTGCTACTGAGTCCTTTGAAATCAAGCTACAGGAGGTAGCTACTAGGCAACCGCAACGGGAATACCGCCCAGCGCGTCAACTAGAGTTCCCATTCTTCAATGGTAGAAATCCTGATGGGTGGTTATTTAGAGCGGAGCGATATTTCCAAGTTAATCAAATGCAGGAGGCAAAGAAACTTGAGGTGGCTGCTGTGGCTATGGAGGGGAAGGCTTTGGCGTGGTTTTAGTATGCAGAGGAAGGTAGGAAGTTCACCAACTAGAGGGCGTTTAAGGAGGCATTTCTGAATCACTTCCATTGCCGACCTGAGGGAACGATAACTGAGAAGTTTCTGGCCATTAAGCAGACGTCAACGGTGGAGGAATTTGTGGAATCCTTCAAGCTCCTGGCGGCCCCATTACATGGGAGATTGTCAAACAAGGTCCTCAAGAGTACATTCCTGAATGGGCTCAAGCCAGCCATACAGGCTAAGGTTCGCATGATGAGGCTCAGTAGCCTATCTAAAGTGATAGAGTTGGCCTACATGATGGAGGATAAAAATCGACCGGTATATCAGGGTCGGTTCAGATCCTGAGGAACTAGATTTCGGGCAGCGACAACTGCGTATACGAACCCTAACCCTAAAACATCACAACTGAGCTCTACTACCCAGATCGAACCTCGGAGCTTTAGCCACCCCACCCCGATTTTGAATTCGCCCAAAGGCCAGGCCGCACACACTGGATTGGGCCTTGAGGAAGGGTCACAAGGGGGTCGCACTTTAGGACACCGCCAAATTTCGGATTCAAAACTTCGTAGAAGAAAGGAGAAGGGACTATGCTATTGATGCAAAGAGAAATTTACTCCGAGGCCTGTGTGCAAGAACCGGGAGCTTTGCTTCTTGCTGATGGACGATTCCCAGATGGACTGTGAGGAAGAAGAGGAGCAGTGCAAAGCTCAAGGGGACAAGATTGAAGAGGTTGAAGGCCGAGTTGAGCTATCCATGAACTCGGTTGTAGGGTCCACTTCTCCAAAGACCATGAAGCTGCAGGGCACTATCGAAGGGGAGCCTGTGGTAGTCTTGATCGATTGTGGAGCCACCCATAACTTTATTTTAGAGATATTGGTTCAAAAATTGCAACTTCCGATGACGGCTACCTCCTCTTATAGAGTGTTGATGGGCACAGGTAGGTTGTACAAGCTGCAGGGGTGTGTAAGGGAGTCAAAATCTCACTATAGGATATAGATATCATTGAAGATTTCCTGCCACTAACGTTAGGGAGCGCTAACGTAATCCTCAGAATGCAATGGCTAGAGAGGATTAGGCCAATGCATGTTAACTGGAAACAGCTTCAAATGAAGTTTCAACTCGAACATATTCCAGTAGTTCTTAAAGGAGAGGCAGACCTCTGCAAAATGCAAATCCCAAGTGACACTCAAGTCCCTAGCTCGAATAGTAGCCAAGGGGGGACAAGGGGTATTGCTGGAGTTTATAGCTCTTACGATCAATGAGGGGGGTGATTCTGGAGTGGGAAGGTGGTCGGAGAATGACATAAAGGACTTGATAGTGCCTCAGGAAATTCAACTGGTGGTCAACCAGTATGGTGATGTGCAACGGATGCCTTTGGGGCTACCTTCTCCTCGTATGCTAGATCATAACATTGTCTTGTAACCTAGTACAGCCCCTATTAATGTCCGACCTTATCGATATCCTCAGGTGCAGAAGGATGAGATCGACAAATTAGTGGCAGAAATGCTAGCTACAGGTATCATCAGACCTAGTTGGAGCCCTTTTTCCAGCCCAGTCTTATTGGTAAAAAAAAAAGGATGGGAGTTGGAGATTTTATGTTAATTATCGAGCCCTGAACAAGGTAATAGTTCCTGATAAATGTCCCACCCCAGTCATTGATGAATTATTTGATGAATTGGCTAGATCAGCTTGGTTTTCAAAGTTGGATTTGAAATCTTGGTACCACCAGATCAAAGTGAACCCAGGGGATGTCCACAAGACCGCCTTCCGAACACATGAAGGGCATTACGAGTTTTTGGTAATATCGTTTGGTTTGACCAATGCTCTAGCTACCACCTTTCAGTCGCTAATGAATGAAGTGATTAAGCCGTACCTCCGGAAATTTGTTCTAGTGTTCTTTGATGACATCTTAGTTTGTAGTCATGCTTTGGAAGAGCATGCGACACATTTGGAGGTGGTTTTTGAAGTGTTGCGCAAGCACTGTTTTTAGATCAACAAGAAAAAGTGTACCTTCGCACAGCAAAAGTTGGAATACTTGGGACATATTATCTCCAGTGAAGGAGTAGAGGCTGACCCGTCTAAGCTTCGAGCAATGATAGAGTGGCATGTTCCCAAAAATCTAAGAGAGTTGAGGGATTTTTTGGGGTTAACAGGGTATTACTGCAAGTTCATACGATGTTATGGCCACATTGTAGCCATATTGACTGGCCAACTGAAGAAAGACTATTTTGGGTTGAACCAAGAGGCGTGAGAGGCATTTGAAGCATTGAAGGCAGTCATGGTACAAGCCCCTGTGTTAGGACCGCCCAACTTTTCACAGCCATATATGGTAGCGACGGATGCTTCGGGATTTGGCATAGGCGCTGTCCTAATGCAAAATCAACAGCCTACTGCTTTTTTCAGTCAAGCATTGGGCCCCAAAGCGTGGTCTAAATCAGTGTATGAGAGATAATTGATGGCGGTAGTTTTGGCAATCCAAAAATGGCGACATCACCTCCTTGGGCAACACTTCACCGTGCACACTGACTAGAAAAGTTTGAAATTCTTATTGGAGCAACAAATAGTGCCAGAGGGGCACCAAAAATGGGTGGCAAAGCTAGCAAACTATCACTTCAATATTAAGTGCAAACCGGGACCTGAGAATAAAATGGCAGATGTGTTACCTACGCGGGATGAGAAGATTCTTTTAGCAGCAATTTCAGTCACATGGGTGTCAAACTGGGAGGACTTGAAAGGAGAAATTGATGCAAACCCACTGTTGGGGCTGTCAAGAGGTACTTAGAGCGAGGTATAAAGGATGTTGAAGGTTTTAGCCTAAGGCATGGGCATCTCTTCTACAAGGGTAGGCTGGTATTCACTGAGAACTCCCTGTTTATTCCCCATCTATTAGATAAATTCCATGGGGTAGAATTGGGGGTCATTCCAGAGAACTTAAAACTTATCACCGATTGGCTAGGAAGGTGTATTGGAGGGGAATGACGAAGAGAATCCAACAGTTCGCGTCTAAGTGTTCGATCTGTCAACAGAATAAAAGTCAAACAGTCGTGCCAACGGGGTTACTCCAGCCTTTACCTATCCTGGAGCAAGTGTGGGAGGACATTTCACTGGACTTCATCAAAGGGCTGTCAAAGGTGAATAGGGTTAGTTGCTTACTGGTGGTGGTGGACAAACTTACCAAATATCCTAATTTTCTTCCACTGAGATATTCGTTTACAGTTGTTGATGTAGCTAGCCTATTAGTCAGAGAAGCGGTACGATTGCATAGCATGCCACGCACTATGGTGTTTGACCAAGACAAGGTGTTCACCGGCCTTTTCTGGAGGGAATTGTTCAAGCTGCAAGGAACAACATTGAAGTACAATTCAACTTATCATCCGTAGATTGATGGTCAAACAAAGGAAGTTAATAGGGGCATAGAGACTTATTTGCGTTGTTTTATGGGGGACAAACAGAGGCAGTGTGTGAAATGTTTACCATGGGCTAAGTATTGGTACAACAAAAACAACTCCATTCAAGGCTCTGTACCACAGCGATCCACCTCCCCTACTGCGCTATACGCAAGGACTCACACCCATGGCTGCCATTGATGAGGTGCTACAATAGAGAGATGCAGTACTAGAGGAGTTGAAGCAGCACTTGAAAAGGGCACAAAAGCATATGAAGTCCACAACTGACTGCAAAGGGCGTGAGCTAGTATTGGAGGTTGGGTCGTGGGTGTATGTCAGGCTTAAACCCTATAGACAATGATCCTTGGCTATGAGATTGAATGAGAAGTTGGCGCCACGTTATTTTGGTCCTTATCAGGTGGTGGCACACGGTGGTGACGTGGCGTACAAGTTAGCCCTACCAGACTCGACCCTGGGGCACCCAGTATTCCATGTCTCCATGCTCATACCAGCAATTGGGGCTGGCAGCAACACTCAACCTTTTCCAGCAGCACTCACTGAGGAGTTAGAGTGGAAGGTGGAGCCCAAAGCAATAGCAAATCTGCACTACAATTCTAAAAGGGTGCTAGAGGTGCTAATCAAATGGCAGAGGTTGCCGGAGTTTTGAGGCCTCCTGGGAAGAATTTGACCTGATTAATGTGTAGTTCCCTTCTTTTCACCTTGAGGACAAGGTGAAAGACCAAGTGGGGGTATTTGTAGGCCTCTATCAAGTTCACGTATGTTAGAAGGGGCAAAGGGGGCAATCAGGGGAGTATCTAAGCCAAGAATGGGGATAGCAGCAAGAGATTATTATTGTAATAGGGTGGTTATTATTATAATAGGGTGGTAATAAAATTCTGGTGGGATTTCGGTAGGATGTGCTAAGTCATAGGTTGAGTCATGAGTTAGTTATTTTTCTTTGTGATTTTCAGCTATTAAAAGGGGGATATCGATTGATGAGAACATTGTAAGGGGAGGCTCCCAGGTCCTCAAATTCCTAGCACTATCACTTAAGTTTTTGAGCAATATATACACCCTCTCTTCATACTCTCGAACTTCTCTAAATCATTTGATTTTCTTTCCAACTCCTCTGATCTATTGAGTCTAACATTATATTGCTTGGAAAAAGGAAAAATTACAAAAAGCAAGATTGACTTAGGATTTTGCAGACCTGAGACATCCTGCTTCTAATCTCCCCAAATATACCCTCTCTCTACTCAGCTCCTATCTATACCCCTCCCTTACATAACAACCAAAACATGCCAAAAGACTAGGCTATCCCCCTTCTCAGCGGAATCTAAAACCCTACTAATCATTACCCAAACATTGTCATAACTGACTATTACCATCTTAGCCCCACATAACACCCAGGCCCCCCAGCGTGCACACCTCACTCAAGGCTCAACAACCTAGCCATAATCCTCCACACCTGATTGATCCATCCCAAGATCCCTACTGTATTTTTCAGCTCACCATTTCCTCTCTCACACCTATGCCTTACGTATGTATACCTGGTCAGTGGCCTATCAGTTTGATGTGAAAGGAAAGGACAACGAGGGTACTTTTAAACCTAGCAAGACAAGGAATGTTAGGTATTTCAAGTGTCAAGGGGTTGGGCATTATCAAAATGAATGTCCCAACAAAAGAGTGATAACACTTGTTGAGGTTAATGAAGTCATTCAAGAGGGAGAACAACCCCTACCCTTAGCCAATGGAGAAGAAGAAGTTCCCCCCAATGTCGAAGAGATGTTGATGGTTAGGAAGGTATTGCATATAAAGGAGGGCTTAGAGGATGGAAGACAAAGGGAGAGTAGTTTCAAACCAAGTGCACAATACATGGTAAGGTTTGTTGATACATAATGCTAAACAATTGAGTCAATCTTAAAGGAGAGTGATGGAATGGGCTCAGTTGCCACCAAAACCCAAAAAAGATAGAGGTGATGAGAAACAAGATGGAAGTATTTGATCTTCAAGAAACCTTGGAGATCAAACACTTAGAAACACCATTATATGCATTAAACACTAAAGATCAAGTTTGTAAGATATTGAAGAAAATAAGACAATGCACTTCACTCAAGTATTGAATGGGTCGTGTGTGTATGTCGAACACCACAAGTTACAACCAACGAATCCTACCTCGTTCATTCCCTTGGAACCACAATTATAGAAAATGTGTGGGCTCCTAAAACGACACAAGTACCCTTACAAGGCTGACTTAGTTCCTAACTAGATAGTTGTCTAATAGAGCTAACAAGCTTAGTTAGGTATAACTAAAAACAAATCAGCTAACATAAGTCCTAGAGCTGGTTTTCAAAAATTACAAGGGAAAAATACCTTCCCAATGTTCCCTATATCTGGTTGGGAGGGCTACAAAAAAGAGAAATGAATGGGAAATGTGATCAGTTCATATTTTTTACATATTTTATACCCATTTAATCTTAGTTTTTGGTATTTTATTTGAATAATATAGATGAATAATTATGATGTTATGCTTAAGTAATAATAATTGTATAAATTTTATTATTTGAGTTAAAATAATATAAATTAAATAAAATTATAGTATAAGATTATTTATTAATTTTTCTCATATTATTTTGCAAGTAAAGTATAAAGTGAAAAAAAAAAAAAAAAGAGGTCAGGCCTTTGGGGAGAGGGGGCTGACAGCGAAGTAGGGCAGAGAGAGAGCAGTGCAAGAAGGTTGCGAAAGAAAGAAAGGAAAAAAAGGGGGCGGGGTCTTCCGCTACAAAGTAAAAGCTAGTGAAAGCGAGAAGAAGAAGAACAGTGCCGCAAAGAAGGAGAGGCGTAGGTTGAATAGCCAAGGAAAAAGCAAACACTTGACGCACAGAGAAGGAAAGAAATAGAAGGGACCCTCCAAGTCTGGCAACACGGTAAAGACACATTAGCACCAGAGGAAAAAAGGAAGAAAGGCAGCACGGAATTTCAAGCGGTTGTGCGAGATAAGAAAAAGAAAAGAGATACCAGAGAAATTTATTTCAGATGAAATTTAACAATTTTTCATTTGAATAAACTTTTCATCTTTCATCCATAATTAATTCTTGTTATTTCTTTCTCTATTTTTTATTTATATTTTTTAATATATATTTTTATGTAATTAATTCAATCATTATGACTGGCTACTTATTTATTGTTGGGGATCAGACCAAAACCTTAGATTATGGTTTGAGATATGATATTATTTTTCTTTATTTCATGAGATTGTTCTTTGACTCTATTTTAATTGCTCTCGTTTATATATACATATTTCTATCAAGTATACTTTATATGATGCATGCCTTGTTTTGGTTTCCCCATAGTGACAATATGTAGGATTAATTACCTACTAGGTGGCCATATAAATATGCTAGAATTTATATATATAAATTGCAACTACGTTAGATAACAATTCACCCAATAGTTTTATGATTCTAATCGGAGTAGTAAAACATTTAGATACATGTGGATTAAATAAGGGAAATATAGCTAGACATGTTTATTGTACTAGTTTGGGTACTTAGATTGGCATCCTTCCAATTATACTTAATGCATTAAATCTACTTAAATATAGGAGCCGCTTATTGCTACTATACTGCTAATATTTAATAAGGCACTTCATCATATTAATTATTTTAGGAAAGTAATATAAGGTGTATAAACCTACTTTTAGCTTACAACTTAGTCAATCTCTTTCTCATGATTAAATAATGATTTAGAAATTATTATTATATTTTGACCTAATTTAGCGGTGGATTTTGATTTCCCTAGCATATTTATCATATTTGCAATGATCTATTATTTTTATTTTTATTATTTTATTTATCAATTTTACTATTTTCTATTTTTTAAAACCCCCATTAGTGTTTTTCTTATTTATTTATGTTGGGTGATTTAGAGTTTTTATTTTTATCATTTTTTGAGCTAGTTAAAAAGAAGTAAGCCCTCTCAATCCCCAGTATAGAATAATAACCTTATTTACCAATACTAGAATTGTCAACAAGAATGTTTAAATTGCGTATCAGCTACTGCCACATCAAAATATAGAAAATTACAATTAGGGAAAATTTAACTATGCTAAGCCAAAAGAAGATAAAGCATCACCTCTTCCTGGTCTTGCTAGCTTCTGATTTTGAGGGTTAATGGAAGTCTTGCTTGTTAAATTAAGCCTATTTAAGGTCTTGAAAATGCCATAACCCTCTGCCCAAGACCAGCTTTGTTGTGCCCATAAATCAGCCTACTTAGGCCTCTTTTTGTTTTTGAAATTTGCTCCAACAAAAATGGTTGCAACTGGTGGCTTGATTTCCGAGCTATATGGCTGACCACTAAGCCATATTTTTGCCATGAGAAGTTGGAAGGGTGTAGAAAAAGCCATAACAAAAGGTAAAAGGAGAAAAGGGTATTAACCCTCACGTTTAGGCCCTTTGGGTGAAGGAATAACCCCCAAATTACCTCTCATTAGAAACATAGAGCATAACATCGACCTCCTACCCGTTGTTACCCCACCAAACAAGCTGACCAACAATGTAATCCTAAGAAAGCTATGGAGTTGCAAAAATAGGTAACTGAATTACTACAAAAGGGACTGAAAGAGCCTTGCGTAGGCCCAGCTATTTGATGGGTCAATGAGGATGTGTGTTGATAGTAGAGTTATCAACAACATCACCATCATGTATAAATACCCCAACCCTAGATTTGATGATTGATTAGATTTATTACATAGAGCTATTGAGGTGTAGCTACTATCAAATCCACAGAAAGAAAGGGTATAAATGGAAAATACATTCAAGACCAAAGGAGGGTTGTATGAATGGATGGTCGTGCCATTTAACTTGTCTAACGCACTGATCACATTCATAAGGCTCATAGATGATGTGCTTTAACCTTTCATTTACAAATTTGTAGTAATATATTTTGATGATATTTTTGTTAGCTTCTCAAATGAAGAGGATCATGTAAAGCATTAACAAATTATATTTCTAACTCTTAGAAATAGAAGATAGAAAAATGTGAATTATTTGCACTTAGGGTCACATTTTTAGGCTTTGTTGTTTTACAAGATGGAATAACTATGGATGAATCCAAAGTAAAAACAATCAAGACATAGCAACTCCCACAACAATCCTTTTAAGGAGTAGCCTCATTATATAGGAGTGTTATCAATGATTTTAGTATTCTTTTAGCCCCTATAACTAAGAGCATGAAGAAAGGAAAGTTTCATGCGGACTAAAGAAGCTCAAGAGGCTTTTTAAATCATCAAAGGGAAGCTAAATGAAGCACCAGTCTTATGATCTTATCATTTCCCAATTTCAACAAATTGTTTAAAGTTAAGTGTGATGAAAGTGGAGTAGCTATTGGGGCTGTTTTACCACAAGAAGGAAAGCCTATAGCCTTCTTTAATGAAAAGCTCAATGGCTTCAAGATCTAACTATAGTACTTATGATAAAAAAATTGATTTAGAATTTCATGTAATTGTTAAAGCCTGGATCACTGGTCATATTATCTTAGGCCATCACAATTGGCATTGCACACTAATGATGAATCTTTGAAGTACATAAATGGGTATCATAAGCTTAACCCAAGGCACGCTAGGTGGGTAGAGTTCCTATAGACCTTTTCTTTTTAGGCAAACATAAGAGTGGCAAAACAAAGATACCCTTATTAGGAGATATTATATGTAAACATTGTTAGAGGTAACAGTCCTAGGATTTAGTTCAATTAAGGCACTCTACAAGGAATATGAAGATTCTGTAAGCTATTTCCAAGACCAAGACAGGCTTAAAGGCTCCTTCATAACACAAGATGGGTTCCTCTTTGAGAACAATAAGCAATGCATCCCCAAATGTTCCATTCAAGAGTTTCTTGTAAGGGAGAAGCACGAAGGAGGATCGGCATGGCATTCTGGGATCAATAAGAAGGTGGATGTACTTTAACAACATTTTATTTGGCCGAGAATGGTGGAGATGTACAAGGTATAGTAGCATGATGTGTCCTATGCCAAAAGCCTATGAGTCATTTCCATCAAGGATATATACCCCTCTACCGATTCCCTACCAACAATAAGACCATGTTAGTATGAATTTCATTGCAGCATTGCCTAGAACACAAAGGTAAATTAATACCATAATAGTGGTCATCGATCGCTTTTCCAAGATGGCTCATTTTGTCCCTCACAAATGATTTAATATCCCGCTTTTTAGATCCCTTAATGCATGTTAATTTGTGTGCTTGAGTATGATTTAATGGTTCAGAAAGGTGTTTGAGGTTGGTTTCATAAGGTTTGGTTTTTATAAGTGGACTTGGTTTCTCAAGAAACCAGTCAACTGCTTTGGATCTATACCACTTGTCTATTCCTCGAGGTTTTGGCGCCAGGTGAAAGTAGAGGACAAGTTTTGTTGGACCAGTCCACTGGTTCATTCAACTTAAATGCTTTTGAGCTTAATTAATTTGAATCTTTTTCCAATGATCTTATAACTTGATGATTTAACTTGGGAATGCTTCTAAACCATTTTTAAGGTTTCCATAACTGTTAGTTCAAATAGCTTTTCAGCCAAAAGGTTTTTTGATGATTACATCACCCTTGTCCCCTTCTTCCTCTCTCTCTTCTATCATACTTGGTGCCAAACCAAGTTGGCATGCCCTCTACAACATTTGATTAAGTCCTTTTGTCTCTTTTCCCCTAGTATGCATTGTTGGGTTGACCATAGCCTTCAAGCTAAGGTATGAACCTATTTTGCGCAAACCCAACTTTCCTAGCTCAAACCTTCCCTCCAATTTTGGGTTCACAATCTTTGTTGGTATGCTTTTGTTGTGGATCCAAACCTGTCCATTGGTCCGAAAATCCAATAGACTCGTGCCTTGGGATTATGATGCGATATTTTTATAGGCTATTCTTGGTAGCTGACTATGGCTTTAATCTTAGGTCAAAACCTAGACTTAGCCTTTTGAATGAAAAGAAGAATATTTGGAAACAAATGATGGTCTTGATTATCTATGGTTATTGGTGGACATTTTAATTTCCCTCCTTGGCATGAAATGGTTACGTAGTGATGTTATCACCCTTGCTTACCCTTAATGAAAATTGGTGAATAATATGAGACTTTACATGATAATGTTTGAAATAACATGGTATGTCGGCCTCAATATGACATGACTTCGGTAGAATAAGACATTAAAATTCATGGAGCACTATATGAGTCTAAATTATCCCACCATTGATTAGCAATCGAGGGTTAGTCAACTTCGACCACTTCTTGTTATCATTTTGCCTTTGAGCAGAGCCCAAGTTGGTTCCGGTGTCTTTTCTATCTAAACACTCATAATGTGTAATACCCAACTAATTAATAGTCTTTCATTTCTATTTTATGATATTCACTGAATTTAGTTATTTTATAATATGTCATTATGTGCCTTCATTTTCTTGTATTTTTGTGGAACAATTGTCAGGTTCTATAGATTTTATTTTGGCTTAGACCTACATATATTTATATTAGCTTGAACAAAAATATGTGAAGTACATGCATGATGTGAGTAACAGTAGAAGTGTGGATGTTTAGTGGGTCTTTAGCTAAGCTAAATATAACGGGGAAATAAGCCCATGAGTTAAAAACAAATAATGATAATTAATAATTAATGTTACATGCAAATACATACACAATCAGTACTGCAAATATGACAATTAACGTGATAAGTCCATGAGGAATTAAATAATTGATAGGTTATTTAAATGAGCTGGAAAAAAATAGCAATATAATTACTACAGTCAACAGAATCAAGTACCTGTATGCCAAATTGGATGGCAGGATAGAAGTTGACCACGTAAATATTTGGATCGTGCTCCATAATTTTATCTAAGATGGCCAAGTAGTGGCCATGTATTTTGGATGTGGGAGAACTAACTATATGTGCTTAGTGGGATATAGGGGAGGGTATCAACAATAAAGGATGCTAGATTTCAATGTAAAAGTGGGTGAAATCAACTAAGAGTAGAAGACAACAGCAATCAACCGTTACATTCTTACTTGTTCAACGTGAAAATAAATACGTAACATCCCCATCCAGATCCAGTACACCACATTAGTAGTAAAAAGGAAAAAAAAACTCCTTGTGCATTACCTAGTAATCTACTTCGTCTAAAACTTTAGTTGTAATAATGGCAGTGAGTCGTTCAAGTTAAGGTAGGTACCCATGTCTAAATTTTTTTTTTTATGTTTTAGCCTTCAAGATTACAGTAGCTATCGATTGAGTAAATATATTTTGTTAGTTCTCGATTTAAATATTGAACTTTATGATGCGTTGAAATTCACATCATTTTTATTAATTTTGTTATTTCATGTGTTAAATCCATATTCAATTATTTTCAAGAATAAAATTATGGGTAATAGTTTTACATGATTATGGGTTGATCGATAACTATTTGAATTTATGTCGTACAACGCATTTTGAAGCTCATGTGTTTAAATATTTTTATGGGTTTTATTTGTTTCTATGGATATTTATCTATTGAAATAAAGTACATGTATTTTAATATGTCGGTTGCAAAGCATTTGTACTATTTGAGATGTTGTGTTATATTTTAATGGTACATGTTTTAAGGTTTCTTGATTTCATTAATACTTATATTATTAAATTTCTATAATTGAATATTGGTGAAACCTATTATGTAAGTTATTTTGATAATGTATGTTGATGAGATTTATATATGTGAATCTTGAAAGTAGGATTTGACATGAACTAATGGTGTAGGGAGGAGTTTTCCCTAGGTTGACCAAAAATGATCCCTATTGTAATATGTGCCCACAAAACAAGAACTCAAGTGAATAGTTTTGTGTTATTCCTTAAACTTTCTACCTTTTTTACTCCAAGTGTTTAAACCTTGGACAGTAAAAGTAAGTACTTGATCTTGAGAGATGCTATAGATCAAATAACACCCCTGCTTGGCTGCTTCCCACATCTCTTTCTATTTTTTCCCCAGTGGTAACCCCCTAAATCCATCACAATCCCGAAGCTTAACCCAACTGTTTCTCATATGCATCACAGCAATACATATCAACCAATAAGTTGCAAACTGGCTGAGATTTATTACGTGGTGTAAACCAAAAAATGTGCATCAAAAACAACATGAACACATATGAATGATATGGGGTTCTACCTTAGTTGGAAACAGGTAAAGGGCACAGGATAGCATATCTTGGGACAATTTTTCAAGAACTGGTAGATTATAGCAGAGAGATTTCCCACTGGATGTCATTGTAGACAAAACAACATTTTTACCAGCTAGGGAAGCCCGCACTGACTCAGCCTGCAATAGCAAGACATGGTGACTTAGATTCTAAATATTGTATCAGGGTACCTCTAAAGGAGAAATAACACTGTGTGTATTCAGACCTGGTGACTATATAGCTTAGATATCCCAAGAGACTCTAGCGCCGACTGTGCTTTTTCTGACAGTTCACTTGGGATCTCAGTAAGAGCAGCTGCTCTGGCACCAATTTCTTCAACATGTACAATCTACAATAATAGACTCCAGTCAGAAAGTATCCATAGAGAACTTCCAAGTGAAACTCCCCTTTGAGAATACCACACTCAACTTAAATCAAAACAAATAAAATGGAGAACGAACAAGCGGTTTCTAGGACACCATATTACAAAATAAAGGTCCTCATTATTTTTCTAAATTATTTTCCATGTCAATTTAATAGTACCTGTCCTTGAGATCCAATTCCTTTCCTGATATGTTCAGCCATTTCCATGGGTGAGAGCGGACATGTCTCCTGCACAATTGGCAAATTGGCACCATGATCAACCTCATCACTAAGAGAACAAGGTATGGCAATTGGCAATTGACAAACTTTATTCCAGAAGAATGATCCATTGAAGTAACGGTGTTCCTTTTTGAGACACCTTTCAACCCTCATGCATTCAAAGAAATACAACAGAAGCTCATCTTTATCATGAAATGGAAACTGAAAAGAGTACAATGATATTCCAGATAAGAAACAAGCTTCTAAATTCTAATTTACAAGATCTTTCATAAAAATACAAACACATCCACAACACCAGAAGTCAAATTCTAATTATCATTTCAGAATCAACAGAGTGGATGGAAATGGAAGCCAAATTTAAATCGATCCACATCAGAGAACATAAACATAGGCCACAGTAACAGCCTTGTAAGACCTAATCACAAGCTAGAAGTCATGACATGAGTTCTATAGAGCACAAAAGAATCCAAATGACTTGCATATTAATGCTGAATGAAATATCCAAAAGCAAAAGTCTGTTCAAAAGGGATGAAGGAAAATACTTACATGACACCGAGTTTGAAGCAAGGGTGCCTTAGAGCTCCTCACTGCCCTTTCTGCTTTATTTGCACTTACCAATTTATTAGCATCCTTCATAGAGAGAAGTATATCTTCCAAAGACACTTCTTTCTCATAGGCACATTTTCTTATGCTCTGCATGACAAAAACCAGAGACTCAAATGGCATTAAAATATGCCCAAGAGACTCATAGGCACATTTTCTTATGCTCTGCATGACAATTTTACACCCATATCACTGATGGATCGACCATAAATCAAATATTGGCCAATATTACATTGGATATTCCATCAAGTTGATGTTATGAGATTCATCTCCTCATTAAATATATTAATCTACTTTAGAATTTTTATTTAAACATATATTAATAAGTTGTGCATGTAAAAAACATAGATCAAGCCAGAACTAGTTTTATTTTTCTTTAAAAAAATACGTAATTTGTAAGACTTTAGCTTATAAATAATCAATACTTATTGACTCTAATATGCCATAAAATGTAAACATGTTAGAATTTTGATTTAAAAAAATAAAAATAAAAAGCCACAACAACTGCAACATTTGTGATAGCTACTACAACTGCGGTTTTCTTGCTTGAGATCAAACAAATAGAAGCATACTCCTCCCCAGTACCAGGCATCCAAAAATTGACAAAATAAGTGGAGTATTTCTAACAGATACTGACAGACAGCAACTGTCTATTATGTGCAATGAATCAAGACAGACATCTGCTTTCTGCAGAAAAGATAAGCAGACTCATAGTAAGATCATATACTGCATTGTCTCAATCACAAAATGCAGTTCATCCATTTAAAATATTTAGATCAGAACACAACCTCAGACAAAGAATGGAGTACAAACTACGCATGAATTAGAGCTATCTAGCATCAAAAGAAATGACTGAACCACGACAACTGTACACTTGTCCCATGAGCTATATAACCTGTCAGCTAGGTATAATACTCCCTCAGTCTCTCACTTATTTTTTCTTCTTTTTTTTTCATAATAAAAGTCCAACAAACATTTATTGTTATATTTTCTAATTTACGCTCTTCCACTCATTAAAGTATCCCATAATAATTATATAGTCTGAATTCTAATATGGGCATTTTAGTCAATTTGTATACTATTTATTAAACTTTAATACTTTTTAACATGTGTGCTAAAAATCTATAGGCTATAGCCCTCTATTGTGAAATGGAGAAAGTATTAGCATCAACCACAAAGTCATATGCCAAAAACCACAAAAAGCTGAGAAGTCTGCTGTGAGTTGAATGTTTAAAGTTTCAGTAGGTGCAATCAGAAAAATTGCACTAAAGCTAATCAACATAAAACAGATCCATAAAGCATCATATAGGTTTGAAAGAAACGATAAAATAGCATATTAGAAACAGGTTGGCTTTTGGCTCTGGTTCATACCTCCGGTTAAGGCTCTTCTAAATTAGCACTTCAATAGTGTAAGTTCACATGCTACACAATTAACTAACAAATTATTTTCATTTCACAGGTATCCCATGTAAAATTCCATACATGCAAATGCATTGTCAGTCACATGTGAAGGCTCTCTCTTCGCTTTGCAACTCTAGTCATTCTGACCAAAAGGTAGTTGAACAAAAAAAAAGAACATAGAATTTTTAAAAAGAAGTCTTTGGTTAAACCCATTGCATTGGTTAAATGATTTTACGAGGACATAAAATAACACCAGCAAAAGCTCTTATATGCTAGGCTTAGCACATACCATATACCTTTCGAAAGCGTCAAGTAAAGTTGTTTTGAACAGTGTTTCCCTTTTCTTCATAGCACGGATACATTTTGACACAAGAATCCCTAGTGAGAAGCAGAACCAACAAAAAATGTTAACTGAATAATTAAAACCTCAAGCAATGGTACTAAAAGAGAGTTCGTGAAAGTGAAAACACGGCAATGAAACAAAGAATTTTACACTAACAATACCAGTTCTGAGGTTCCCTTTAACCATTTGCTCTTGTTCACTTGACAAAGTAATGACAAGAAGCACGTCGTCTGAATTCTGACTCACTGCTTCATCATTAACAAATGACACTACCTGCCAAGAGACGGGCACATGTAATGAATTAAGCAATTCAAGACCATGAAACAAATACTTAGACATTGCCGGTAGAAGCCAATGAGAAAAAAATAATACCAAAAATGGCATCAGACATCAACAATTGATATGAACAAAAAATGGACATACACATTTCAAAAATGCTTCACCATTCACTAAACCACTTAACATTTGATTGCAGATAACATAATAAGAACATATAATGGTAGCAAAGGAAGAGATATATATTCAAATTTGATGATTACCACATAAATATAGTCTCATCTGCATCATGTCAGGGGCTAAATCAGATGTCATGCGTCTGGGAAAACTGGTAAATAGCAAGTCGGCAGCCCTTTTGCTTGCTGGACATACATGTTCATTGCTACTCCAGGGATAATTGTTTTTTAGCACACATTAATATTAGATTACTCCAGGTATTAATAGCAATTAAATGAACTGTACCAGGGCCAGGATGCTAGGCAAATCACAATTAACTGCTCGCAAATATTATAATCCAAATTAGTCCAAGTACAGCTCAACTACATAAACAAACACTCTGGCAGAGATGCCACCAATTTCAAAACCTCGTACAGATTTATCTTATCAATTGTGATAGTAACTGAAAGTACAGGCACATGTCTGCATACGACATCATCATATTGATTTGGTTTTATGGAATCATCTGGGAAATAAGCACCACATAAAACCAGACATAGACTGTACAAAAGCAAGCAAGACCAATCAACATTTCCCCTAGGAATATGATGTGATATTTTGACACTGCTTCCGTAAAAACTTTAATAGAACCACAAGAGCGGAAAGGATAGCCAAAGGGTACAGAATCACGGAAAAAATCCAATACTTCAATAATTATTACATGGTAACAAGAAAAATCAAGCAACGTAAAACTACATCAACAAGGAAGAGAAGTGAGCCAAAAAGGATGAACACCCGCTCACCTTTGGGCATAAAATAGGTAGATTCTTAATGTCCTCAATCCCAAGAGGAACTCCGAATTCACCAAGTTTATCAAGTATTTTCGTCACATAATCTATCATAAGCCTTTTCCTTTGCCTTTGTAGCAACCCAGAGACAACATTTAGAAAGGTAAATGCCTTCATGTTCATCTTCAACCAAGGTGGGCAAATACATGAGAGCAAAGGACTATCACTACCTCGTAAATTGGCTGCCCTTGATAGCATACAATTTCCAGACTGCGTATTGGATAAACAACGCACTGAATCCAAGATCTTAACAAGACTTCCACAAGTCTCATTACTGAAAATATCCATGTCCACCGACTGCAACATCCCTGAGATAAGTTTATCAAGGAGCCGCTGGTTTCCACTAAAAGGTTGCATTTGATTATCTCTACCATAAGGTAAAGAATTGGGTTGATTTACATTACTTGAAGCATTGCGTAGATACGATAGTTCTCTCATCATGTCAGAATATGTTGATTCTGCTACAATTGATGTCGCACTTTCATTGCGTGCTTGGGTCGTGCTCATAGAGGTATCACCTTCATTATCTCGGACTTTAGTCTTTTTGGTAAAAGGAACCAGAACCAAAAAGTCACCGGAATTAATCAGATGGTTCTCTATTGGACTCGGTAAGCTCAGCTTCACACCCTGACATAATGATCCCACGAGTGTAGAACGATGAATTCAGACATCGAAAATATTCAAAGCTCAGACAAACTCTTACACAAAGAAGTGAATGCATGTATGAAACGTCAACGGTTAATAAGAACGCAGGCTTCCCACATTTTTCCCTTCTTGAGTTCAACAAATCGTTGGTAGAATAACCACATCGTAACAGACTTGATAAGTGAAATAGATTAATGGAGGTAGACCCTTGCCTTAAGGAAAAGGTGAAAATTAGGAGACTTCGCGGCAGGAGAAAAGCACTGCATCAAGAGCAGCTTCAGGTCTTTTACTGTTTTGCTGGAAGAGATTGAAACTGTCGTCGACTCGCCGCTCAAGCTTCTAACTTCGATTACTCCCTCCTCCTTCTCTGCCATTGTCGGATTCTCAGTGCTCGAAGTACCTTTACGCGACATTTACTTCTCCAGATTCCAGGACCCAGATTAAGATAACCTAGTTTTGTTTTCTCTTTGGGGTGAATGTTCGCCGAACGCTGAACTTGTTTTAAAAGGAAAGAGAGTTATACAAAGCTTGTTTGATTTACTTAAGATAAAGTAATTTTTTTATATAAGTAATTATAAAAAATTATTTTATATTAATTATTATTGTTTGATTTATTTTTTAAAGTTATTTTAAAAATTGATTACTTAAAATTACTCTTTATAAGTTAAAAATGAATAATTAGGTTCTATCTACTTACCAAAATTACTTTTTATGATATTTGGTATGGCACTATAGTCAAATGAAGTCTAGCTTAAAATAAATATAGCGTTCGACTTTGACTCTCTCCCATCACCACTTTGCTTGTTCGAATAACCCATGATCGCTATGCCAGATCTACTCTTCGTTTCTGACTCGTTCGAATCTTCTCATCAATTTGAGTAACAGTAGCATAAAACTCGGATCAAGGGACCAATAAAAGAAAGAAAAGAGGAAGAAAGAAAGGAGATGGATGGAAAACTAACCAAAGCTGAAGACATAACCATGGCCAAACATAAAGCTATTTGTTAGCCATAATAAGAGCGACGAAGCTAAAAACATTCATGGCCCAAGCACAGACATTGGATACAGCCGAAGATTTCTTCTCAGACTCCATAATTACAACATTTCCTTTCTTTCCCTTCTCCAATTGATCCTCGTGGCGAGACAAGGAAAGTGGAAAGGGGGATTCAAAGGCACGGCTCAAAATTAGATCAAGCAAATAAATAAATTGGTCAAATTTAATTGCTCCTATAAGTTTGTATTATTATTGAACTGAAAGGCTACGACGACCGACAAATAGAGAGAAAATGATGCCAAAAGATAAAGGGGGGACACGCGATAGATCATTGATTCAATGTGCGGGTTAAGTGAGAAAGAATGTAGTATAATTATAGAATGGAAAGATGTTGAGATCCCTTACTAGTTGTATTTGAAAAAATATATATAACTTTCTCCTTTTTGGCTTTTGTAGAAGTCCTACCCTTCAAGGCTTCAAATTGGGAAAGAAGCGGAAGAAAATGGACCTATGAATTCTTCTAAGCCTCCCTTTAGAGAAGGGAGGATGCAGGGAAAGAAACACGAATGAAAAGCGAAGACTAAAATTTGATTTTGATATTCGAAGGTGCTTTCTTACTTGTGCCTTCATCGATATTAATCATATTATTATAGTTATTTTTATTAGTATTATTATTTTTACTATCTTATTATAACTATTATCGTTAATATTAATATATATTTGTATTATTATTAAAATTATATTAATCTAAATGAATGTGATCCAAATAGTTTTAAATTAATCTAATCTAACTTAATGAAATGGATGATATATTATTTGATGATTTTTGTAGTAGAGAAATATGTGAAGAAAACAATAGGAATAGGGATATTTGACAACATATAAATGGTAGAGCCGCTAGAGAAATAAAAATGTTACGGTGTAGGATTGTAAATAACATTTATCATGCAGGTTATTGAACTATTTGATTTTATGATGTTTATTATAAATATAAGAATGTTTGTTGCATAATATAAATTTTTATTATTATCACTATTTAAATTTTAGAAGTGAATTTTATAAAATTTGTTCAGTAATTGTTCATGTTTTTTTTAATAATTTTATAATTGTCATTTGACAAATTTTAGTACTTTATAATACCTTTATACTTTTTATATTTTTTTATATTTCATATAATTTTTAATGTTTAATATCAAATAATTTATATAATAATTATCACCAAAAGATATAGATATAAGAAGATAAAAATTGAAGGTGGAAAATAAAAAGTATATTTGTAGAAAAATAAAAGGTAAACACTTATGAGGTGCAAAAAGTAGTTTTTTTTAATATTAATCACTTATACAACAAAACTAAAAAGAAACATATATTTTTATTTCCAAAGTACTCTTTGAAAAAAACTTTTATAAAAGTATTTTTTATCTAGAAGTAATTATTGAAAACTATCAAAATTTTAAATATTTTTTTAGCCAATTTAATCATTTTATCTAGGTATACCTTTTTCAGCAGTTTTATTTTTTTCTCTTTTTTTTAATTGATCTTCAACATTTAATGTGTTTAATCCTTAAATATAATAATTATAGAAGAAGATAATGAATCTGATGATTGTTTCACTAAAAAAGAGTTCGACAAAATAATGGTAAGCCAATTGTTGTTTTTCAAAAATTGTATGCGTGACCGATAAGTGACCTATCAGAATGCATAGATGATGCAAGCGTAATACCCCACCCCAAAATCATTAAAAATGTATTTAAAAATATGTTGATATAAAATATATTTATTTTGGTTTTAGATTGGGCTTGAAATTCTTAAAAAAATATAAATTTTATTCAAGTCGACTAGTCTACATAACTGATTAACTAGTGCACTAAGGAATCTATATTCTTATTCTCGACAAACCAATCGACTAGTTTACCCAAACTGATTGGCTAGTTGTCATACAATTTCAGATCCATTTCTAATTTTGATTAGAATTTCTCTCTAATATTTATGAAAACTTCTTATTCAAGTCCAATTATGCTAATAACCATGTTTTAGTTCTCTAGGATTATTTTCACATTATTTAGATCAATATATAATTTTAATTAGCCAATTTTTTTTCAAATGACACTTTTAAGGCAAGCTTCACATTTTATCTTCTCCCTCTCTCTTCTAGCAACTAGGTTTGCAAATTAAACTTTGTGCATCATCACTTGACTTACCAACTTGCTACCATGTTCATTCCTAATTATGCTCAACCCCCACCATTCCATCAAGTTAACCCTCACTTCTTAGTTGCCCACACTCAACCTGACTAGTCTTATCTCCCTCTCTCCTGTGAATGTTGACCTAGCCTTACCTCTGTATCTTTCATTTCTAATCTATTTTTATTTCTCACTTATTGTTCTTCCTCTCTTCTCCCTTTTCCTTGTAAACAATTTCACCAAGTGTTAGATATCCCTTCATTTTCCCTCTTATCCTCTCTACAGAGAAAAACAAAGACTTGCTCATGTTTCCTCCCTTCCTTGTGCAAGCATTATATTCCTTTATCTAATTCTAATATTAGTTTTAGTTATCTCCTACTTTTCTTAAGCAAGGAAGAATTAAGGTGTAGAAAGGTTAAAGATTTCAGCTCTTCCTTTAACACTCTATTTTTGAGAAACAGGTGGTGTTTTGTGTTCTTCTCCTTATTATTATTTTTCTTTGATTTTAATGAAGTTTGGAAAGATTTTTTTTAATGATTTGAACTTTGATTCTCTTTG
This sequence comes from Tamarix chinensis, assembly GCA_030549775.1. Taxonomy (NCBI): domain Eukaryota; kingdom Viridiplantae; phylum Streptophyta; class Magnoliopsida; order Caryophyllales; family Tamaricaceae; genus Tamarix; species Tamarix chinensis. The sequence continues at coordinate 28,084,744 of CM060175.1, forward strand.
AAATTGAGGTTCTACATGATAGCCATCAAGTAGGAGCTTTTGTGCTAGAAAAATCGCTTCAAGGTAAGGCAATATTATCTTTAACATAAATAGGGTTCTATGGTGTGTTGGGGATCCATGTGTTTGGTGTATGTGTGAGCATGATATAATTTGTATTCCATAATTTGAGCATGTGCTATAATTCTTTCCAAGCTTGTATTGCTAAATTTATTTGATTTTAAGCATAAAGTTGGTCATTTGAGCATGATTTGTTTAAGTATATACATTACCATACATCCATGTGATTCTATGTGTGAAACATATATTTTTATATGTGTTTTGGTATAGAATCATGCTAGAATTAATATGATAAAGTATGGTAAATGTTAGTGTGTGTATCACAAGTTTGGGTAGTGTATTACCCATACTAGTTGATCGGTTCCTAGAACTCGTAGGTTGGTTTTACGAGCGGTAGAATGATTTGGATTTTTTGATTGTTTGGTTACGAGATCAATTGATTGGTTGATAACTAGTTTCAATGAACAGTCAATTGATTTATCAAATCTATCAATTGATTTTACTGTAGCCCAAAATGAAACGGTATCTACTTAAACTCTTTAACTGATTAGACCAAACCAATCGGTTGGTTTCTATTACCAGTCCATTAATTGGTTTCTCTGCAAGCCAAAATGGGTTTCTTAGGGATGGTCATGGTTTCGGGACCTAACCTAGACCTAATGAACCCCAACCCATTAATGCAGTGTATGGGTCGATAACTTTTGGGTTTAATGGGTCTGAGTGGGGTTTGGGTCTGGCTAAGTAGGTCTAGATCTAGTTCCCATCATTTTAGACCCAAACCCGACTTAGACCTATTTAATTATATATATATATATATATATATATATAAATTTTCCTAAACCTTAATTTCCTAATTCCTATGCCACAACCTATACCATCCGTACGTCTAGACCGTCTCCCACTGTCCCTTCTAACAACTCCCATGAATTGAAGTTCGATTGTTTGAATGACTCCCTCCCTCCCACCCCCACTCAACCGTAGCCTCACATCCATTCGCTGCTCTCGCAGCCTCGTAGTAACAACCTCACACATAGCCTCACAATCATAACATCACTGCTTGTCTTGCACCGTCACACAGTCTCTCTCGCACTCGTTGAGTTGGGAAGGCAAAGTCGCGTAATGCAACTTGCACGGTTGCATGCCCTCCCTCACCTCTACTCTCCTCCTTGACAATTGACGTTGATGATGGTGCACACACACACAATCTAGCACTTTTGTAGCTTGTAGGCTTGTAGCACAGTAACATACTCCTCTCCGACCTCAACCTCGCTTCCTCTAATAGTCCAGGTAGTCCCTTGATTCGACTCCCTCCTCCAATCCCGCTCCTCCCTAATCTCCCTCAACCTCACTTCCTCCATGTAAGTAGGCCACATAGAAAAATCCATACACAACCCTCAGCCCCCTCACTCGATCAGTCGGTCACTTCTCATCTCAGCCATATCCATACGACTTGAGCAGTGCCATCCATCATGCATATACCAATCCCATGTGTATGTGTGACATGTGTCTCTGTCTTTGCTACAACTTTGCATGAGCATGATTACATCATTTGTAAACTATTAAGCTTGTTTTTGATTAGTTTTGTTCATATGTATTGTACCAATCCTGTGTGTGTGTGAAATACCCAAAAAAATTTAATTCCAGAAATTATGGTTAAATAAGGATGTATTAGGAATACTAGTTAAATTAATTATTTTATTAAAATATAAGGAGCTATTTAGGGGTAATAAAAAAAGAAAATGATTAATAGGTTGTTTAGGAATAATTAAGGAGTAATGCTAATTTATATGGAATTAAAAGCAAAATTATCCAAAATAGCCTATATTAAGCCAAAAAGGAATTAATTATTATTTTATAAATATTATTATCTTAAATAACCCAAAAACATCCAAAATACCCAACCCATAGCTGCCTTCTTTTTGAGAGGCGTAGCAGACGCCTAGTGGGTAGAGCACCGAGCCCGGGTTGGTCCCCCAGCAGTCTGGGAGGCATTCAAGGCTGCGCTTCGTACCAGATTTTACCCAGAGAGCCTGAAGAGGGACAAACTCCGGGAATTTATGCAGCTCTCTCAAGGATCCATGACAGTGCGCCAGTATCATGCTCGCTTCACCGAGCTATTACGCTTCGCTCTGGGGATCGCCGCCAATGAGTCCACGATGGTATTTTAGTTCGACCAGGGGCTGAATTTTGGTACCGTTCACTGATTTGGCGACACTTTACGAGCGTGCTTGCCTTGCCGCCACCCTAGTACAGGAGTAGACAGCTATCCTCGGGAAGAGGAAACCCAAGGGACATAGTTCAGGGAGCAAAACCCAGTCACGGATGGAAGGGCAAAGGAGACCCCCACTACGAGATCACAACAGAGGTCGGGGGCCGTCGAGGGGAGACTCATGTAGACAGTGTGGACGGGCCCACCCGGGAAGAAATTGTGGAGGTAGGTTGGTGACTTGCCTAAACTGTGGGAAATTGGGCCACCGAGCGAACGAGTGCTGGAGACCACCCCGTTCCCAGCAGTATCAGCTCTGTCAGGTGCCACAAGGAGGAGCCCTAGTGTCCCAGCAACAGGCGTATCAGCAACACCTCCAGACCGCAGGACCACAACATTATCAGCGGGCACCTACCGCAACCAGTGCCGCAGCCAGAGAGGTTAGGGGAATACCTCAGAGAGAATAAAATGGGATTTGATGGTTGCAACCCTTAATAATTGATAGCAGTAGAGAAAAAATTGTGAGGAAGAAGACAATGCAATGTGTCAATGTCTCATTATGATTCCTATTCTATTGCACTGGTATTTTACACAAACTTAATATAACAACAAAGAGAATGAAATCTGAAGAGAGGAATTAGCTAAAGGATACTATGTAACACCCCAAAATTTACCATATTTTCTTTCTCATAAAACCTTTAAATTTAAAACTCGTAAATTCTGGGGATGCTACCACCACACTTACTACTAGACCGATTCATTCCTACCATTCCAGTACCAAGTACTATGGCTAATAAAAACATTACCATCATCACACATTAATACATAGATTAAAGTTTGCAAATCAATAATCAGAGTACGTACAAAATTTACATAATTCAAAATACTAGAGATAGTTCTTCAAAGAAGAAAAAGGCTACAATATTAAAATTGTTTATGGAGTTTCAAACATAGTTAAAAGAGAACAGGAATAATAATCTCATAAATGGAAAAATGGTCATGCCACTCCAAGACTCGATGAAGCCCAAATCATCACTCGACCCCACCTGATGTCCCATAAACATCAATAACATCAAAGAGGGCATCACCTACCTACAACACATCAGATGGGCCTTCTGCTCATGGGAATGAGCAACACCCATGAAAAGGGTGATCAGTACTCTACGTACTGAGTAAGGTAACCGAGTACTAAGGCCAACACATAAGCACTTAAAATCATGCAAGATAATATTCAACTTACGCATATCCAAAGCCACACATATAATATAAGAAGTCATGTAGAGTATGATACAACTTACAAATGATCAAGCCCACACATAAAGGCTCAAAAAGTCCATATTAATTATTTAATTAATCTTTTATCGGAATTTGATTCACACCATGCTTTTTATCAAATCCATGCAAATACAGGAACCTCCCACTATTATAACTGGTAGGCCGGTCACACATAGAGAATCCTACCCTAACCACTATTATAACAGGTGGATCGGTCATACATAGGGTAAAAACCCTAACCACTATTATAACCGATGGATCGGTTCGGCTCCTGCTCGCATAGTGTTCTACTGTAAGTAATTAATGTCTTTTATGTGCCTTAGCAAAAATGTTGATTTGTTCTTATTGAGCTAGGGATCCCCCACTATTATAACCGGTGGGCCGATCACACATAGAGCATCTTTCCCTAACCACTATTATAACTGGTGGATCGATTACACATAGGGTAAAAACCCTAACCACTATTATAATCGGTGGATCGGTTACACATAGGGTAAAAACCTCAACCACTATTCCTAACTGGTAGATCGGTTGGACCCATCTCAATATCTTCCACTTTAAGTGATTAATGTCTTAAGTATCTTATTCACAAGCTTTTACCCAGACATGCATGATTGAATTCTACAAATTTTTATCCTCCAACTCGAGTTACCCACACCAACCTTAGTTAACCACCACCACCATAGTAACCATGAAAAACCCTAACCCAATCTTCTCCATACCCTTATAACAACCCACGTGCTAGTTTCCACCCAATGTTTTCAAAACCCCATATGACACTTCTAATACCTTCTTTATACCCCATATCAATTTTCCACATGTAAATCTTTCTTTCATGCACCCTTTATGTCCCCCATGCAAACATGCGGACATTTTCATTCAAAATCTTACGCTCACATATGAAACCCTAATTTTCCACCCATGCAAACCCTAACTCCTATGCAAGCTCTAACTCCCATGTAAACTCTAACGTCTATGCAAACCCTAATCCCTACAAATCCTACTTCCATACAAACCCTAGCTTCATGCAAACCCTACTTCCATACAAACCCTAACACCATGCAAACCCTAACTCCACATTATTACACTCCCCATCATTATTTTACAAAACCTATCATGCATGTCTTATGGGCCACATCATACCATAATAATAACACACCCATACACATAATACACATGCCACAATTTAATGCATGATCTTAACTCAACTCCATATCATGATGCATATATGATAGTTATACAAGTACACATAAAATACATTATAATTTCATATCACATGGCATGCATGGCATATAAAGCACATAACACATAAACGACCTTAGTACTCCCTTACCTAAAAACATCACCGGTCTTGAAGTACGCTCCTACGCCTCTTGAAGGCTTTGACTGGTCTCACCTTTATGAGGGAAAAACTATAATTAAGTTCCCTCCTACTAAAAAGTACTATTATTCACTAACCTATTCTAAGACTAGTTTTTTTTAATAAAACAATACTATACTAATAATAACTATACAAAATACTAGTAATAATGTTAATATGATTCAAATCGGATGGTGCTACAAGGGCTTCTACCCTCCACCAAAATAATAATAATAATAATAATAATAATAATAATAATAATAACTACTTAAGCCTAAATAATACAAGGTAGGGTTTTTGACCCTACCTCAAAATATTGAAGGTACCATTTAATAATAATAATAATAATAATAATATAATAATAATAATAATAATAATAACACATATTACTTATAATAGTATTAATAATAATAAATATAATGATAATATTATTATTAATAGTAGAAATAGTAATATTAATAATAAAAATAGGAGTATGCACACCATTTAATAAAATGGGGCTTCGACCCTCCTTAGATAGATAATATTAATAATAAAATAATAATACTAATACTAATAATATTAATAATATTATTAATAATGATAATAAAGCTTATAATAATACTAATACTAATAATAATAATTCAAAACTAATAACTTAAATAATTTATACCTACTCTCGACCCGGCCAAGAAAATATAATATTAATATTAAACCCAATAATAATAATCAAATAAATATTAAAAATTGAAATAAAATAGAATAAACTTAAATAAATAGGGGAGAAGGGCTGAGAGGGTCTAGGGTTTCACCTTGAGTCGGTGGAGATGGGTGGCACCGGTAGTGGTGCACGGTGGCAGTGGCGGTGGCCGAAAAAGAGGTTAGAAAAGGAAAAAGTTGAGGTTTGAGAAGAAGAGGTGGAGAATGAGGGTGGAGGTTGAGGTTTTGGTGGTAGCCTAGGCTGAGAGGAGTAAAGTGAGGGTGGTGGCACATCAAGTGGTGGCGGCGCACAACAGTAGAGGTGGCGGCCGAAATGAATAGAAAGAGAAAAAGAGAGAAGGAGAAGGAGAAAGGAGGAACGAAGGGTATGGATAGGTGGATGAAGACTAATAGCAATTTTTGGGTGGCGTAGGAGGTAGTGATAGCTGCAGATTTGGTGGTGGACGGCTGCGCGAAGGGTTATAGGTATAAAATTTTGGATGGTCGAGCAAGGAGCTTCGCACGGCTGTGGTGGTCCGTGCAAGAAGAATCGAGGGAGATGGGTGGCTCAGTTAGTTAGAGGGTGGTGCAGAGAAGACCTAGGTAGGAAGAGATGGCTACATAGTTGGTTGACGGCGGAGGAAAGGTCGTTTGAAGTAGCGGTGGTGCACAGGGTAGGTTCTTAGGGTTTCGAGGGAAAAGTTTTAAAATCAACTAAATAAGGGGTATTTATAGAGTTTGGTGGGGAAGGTAGAGTTCTGAGGGTCGGTAGGAGAAAAATGCAGGTAGGGTTTGGGGTAGCTTACGACGTCAATCAACCGACACAAATTTAGGTTGTGGTCGAATTTTCATGTAGGAAAAGGAGGATTTTATGCGAAGAAAAAGGGAAGTGGGTTAGGTTGGGTCAAACTGTGATTCAAGGGGAAGAGAAAAAGAGGGGAAACGGTCAGTCAAGTCAAGCGTGGCCAGTTGCGCCATTTTCGAAACTTCAAAGCTGTAGGTTAATGGCGGAGGAGGAAGGAGGAAGAAGGAGGTGAACTAGGCGGCTAGGGGAAAAAGAAAGAAAAGAAAAGGAAGGGAGAATTGGCCGATTGGCAATGGTTATAAAGATTTTCAATGGAACGCGACGGTCCAGGAGGAAAAGACGCAAAGTGTAGTGTTTCGGCTGTCGAAGGAAGGAAAGAAAGAACGAAAGGTTGAGCCGCGGGAGAGAAAAAGAAGAAAGGGGAGATTAGGCCGTGATAGGCCCAATTGGAAAGAAAACGAGAGAAAAAGGAAGAAAAGAAGAAAAGAAAGAAAAAGGAAGAAAGAAAAAGAAAGAGAAAAATAGATAGGTTGGGGTTAATTAAATTAATTAGAATATTTTGGGTATTTAAAATAAAATATTTAAATAAAATAATATGAAATTTTCTTTGTAGGCTAATTTAGGGTTTTTAAAATATTTTTTCTAAATCCCTTTTTAATTAGCAAAAAGCCCAAAATTTTCCTTATAAAAATATTTGTAAATTCCTTATTAATTTGCCCTAAATAAATTCTTCCCATTTCAAATAAAAATAAATAATTAAATTAATTTCTTAATAAATCCTTATTTAATTATATTTCTTAAAATAAATATTTTTGAGGCATTTCAGACTATAGCTTCTAAGAGTGGAAAACATTAAAAGAAAAGACTTAAGTTTTAACTCTAAAATGCACAACTTAAGTAAGTAGCTATAATTAGATTGAAAGGAGTTAGGCATTAAAAGTTAAAATGTAGGTCAAGCTTCGTTTGTAGATTCAATTAGCAGGGTTTATATCAACACTCCTCTCTTTAGCTGACTCTTATCCACAAAGTCATAAAAAGAATTTAGATTTAAGTATACTTTTATTTTTAATTTTAGGTAGATTATCATTACCAGTTATTACATGGGTTAAATTTTAAAATATTTTATTCTTGATGTTTCTTCAAATAGTGTTATTATTTTTTATTCTAGTTGGTTGAAAATCTAACTGTGCTTCTTCAAAGTTTTCATGGTCTAAGGGCACTTGTGTTAGTTCATTTAAGCTTGCTACTTCATATATGGATGATTTGGATGTAAATATAGAGGAGGTTGAAAATCATAACAATGAAAGGCACCTAAGTGATAAAGAAGTATATCAAGAACTTGATTATGTTATGTGTACATAAAAAAACTAGAAAGCACACTTCAGTAGTATGGATTCTTTGATAGAATTGAAGTTAAGGGTATGGTTAAGGCAAAATGTCATCATTGTAAGGTTATTTTAACTTATGCAACTAGTGAGGAAACCTCACATCTTAAAAATTATGTAGAGAAAAGTTACCCTGGTAGACATTTGAGCTTGGGTCAAGAGGGGTCAAGCAACAAAAATTGAGTATAAATACTCAATCCAATGGCTTAGCAAGTTTAGATATAAAGTAGAAAAATGATACGTCATTTGATCAAGAGATTTAATGAAGGGAATTGGTGAACATAGTGGTGATGCATGAGTATCCATTGTCAATTGTTGACCATATTGAATTTAAGAGATTTGTCTAAAGCCTCAATTCTTCCTTCAAGATGATTTCAATGAATATTTTGAAGAATGATGTGATAAAGTTGTTTCATAGTGAGAGACACAATCTAAAGGATTCGTTGGATCATACTTAGAGTAGAGTTGCAATCACCACTAACACATGGACTACATCCAACCAAAAAAAGGGATAAATGGTTGTGACATCACATTTTATTAATGAAGATAGGAATTTGCAAAGTAGAACTTTGAGTTCACTAGTAATTATTATCATTATAGTTTATTATATGTTTAGCTTGATTAAGTGTAATTTTGTGATGATTTTTTTATTATTATCTTTTAAGGTTTTTTTGTGTCCCATGTCCACATACAAAAGGCATTATCTCCAAGGTTTTATTGGTTCCCAATTTGGCCTTAAAAGAAAATTTTATTCTATGGTGGTTGACAATTATAGTACTAATGATGAAATGATGGGAATTTTGTTAAGAAAATTTGAGAAAAAGTCTCTTATACTTGGTGGAACAATCTTACATATGAGGCGTAGTGCTCAAATTCTTACCTTGATAATTAATGATAGATTAAATATGATCAAGACAAGGATTGAAAATAGTCAAGATTATGTCTTATTTTGGACGGTAACTGAAATGCCTCAAAGCCCTAATTTTAAGAATTTTAGTTGAATAAGAATTTATTAGGAAAATTAATTAAATAAATTATGTCTATTTAGAATCAAAGGGAATTAATTAGGTCAAATCAAGAATAAAACAATAAATATTTTTATTAGAAAAATTTGGCTATTTTGCTTATTAAAATGGAATTTTGGAAAAATCTTTTATAAATCCTAAATTAGCCTAAAAAGGGAATTAAATATTATTTTATTTAAATATTATTATTTTTAAATATATCAAATTACCAAAATAATCCAAATAACCCAACCAACCTATTTTTCTTTTTCCCCTTTTCCCATTTTCCTTTTCTTTCTTTCTTTTCCTTCATTTTTCTTTTCGTTTCCTTCTTCTTCTTTTCTTCTTCTTCATTACCCCCGACCTAGGCTAGCCCGCGGCCCAAGACCCTTCCCCTCTCCTTTTCTCCTTTGGCGTGGCCCATCTCCATAATGCCATGTTTTGTTCTTATTTTCCCCTATCACCATTCCGGTCCTCCCTTTTATCTTTTCTTTCTTTCCTCCCCAGCCGCCTGGTTTGCCCTCCTCCTTCTTCCTCCTTCTTCTCCTTCCCCGTCGACCTACAACTCCCTAGTTTTTCACCACCGATCACACCCCATTGACATCCTCTTTCTCTCCTCTCTCCTTCCTCTGACTCGCCAGCCACTTTGACCCAACCACACCTCCCCTCTTCTCGCATGATCTTCTTGTTTCCCTGGTCAATTACAAGCCACAACACAGTCATGTGCTGGCTTACCGTCGCCCCGGTGAACCCTAACCTACCTGCCCTATTCTCCCGTCTCCCCTATGACCTTATCCTCTCCTTTAGCCCTATAAATACCCCTATAATCAACTTTTTCTCAAGCTCTTTCTCGCAGCCTATAATTTGTTTTCCTTTGCGCCACTGCCCAATTAGACACAATTTTCATCGCCGTAAGCTAATGCCGCCGCCAAAGCCTCCCACCTAAGCACTCCTTTCTCCACCCTCTAACTAACTACACCTCCCTCCTCCCTCGATTTATCCTGCACGATCCACCTTGGTCGTATAAAGTAGCCTCCCTAATCAATCATTCCCTCATCCCTGCCACCCCTCGCACCACCGTCCACCACCACTCCCGCCGCAACTACCCCCCTTACACCTCCCAAAAACACTTACAGACCTTCCTCTTCCTTACCCTACCCTTCTTTTTCTCTTCCTCCCTCTCCTCATCTCTTTCTCTCTTTCCTCCACTCTCGACCACCACAACAGCCGCCATGCTGCCACCCTTATTCTACTCCTTTCCATCTAGGCAACCATTATTCCATCTAGGCAATCATAAACACCCCAACTTATACCCTCTTTCTCCCTCTCCTTTTCCTAGCACTCAACTCTGTCCCTTTTCTTCTCTTTTTTCGGCAGCCACCGTCGCCGTGCACCCTCGCCAACGCCACCTGTCACCATCAATCCAAGGTGGTACCCTAAACCCTCTCAACCCTTTTACCCTATTTATGCAAGATTTAATTATTCAATTTTATTATATTTCCATTATTTTGAATACTACTACTACTACTACTAGTGTTATTATTATTATTGCTATTGAGGCCGGATCCCTATTCTATTTTTATTTAGATTATATTATTATTATTATTATTATTATTATTATTATTATTATTATTTCAAAGTAGGGTCGAAACCCTACTTTACATTATTTTCGATTTATACTACTACTACTACTACTACTACTATTATTATTATTGTGGTTATTATTATTTCATATTACTATTATCATATTTGTTATTATTATTATTAGTATTAGTATTAGTATTAATATTAGTATTAATTTGGTGAAGGGTCAAAGCCCTTATTTCACTATTTATTTTGAATTATACTATTATTGTTAATAGTATTATTAGTCTTATTATTATCGTTATTATTATTATTATTCTTATCATCATCATCATTATTATTATTAGGGTAAAACCTTCAAACCTTATATGATCATCTTTTACAATATTACTATTATTACTTTTATCTTTAGCAAAATTAGTATGTATTTAGTGTTATTATTATTATTATTTTATCTAAAACCCTAATATTAGAATAAATTAGGAAATAATAGTATTTTTAGTAGGAGGGAACCTCATCTTTAGTTTTCCCTCTTGTAGGTGAGACCAGTTGAAACCCTAAAGAGGCATACGAGTGTACTCCAAAACCAGTGTCGTATTAGGTAAGGGTGTAGCTAAGGCCTTATATGTGTTTATGTGCCTTATATGCTTTGTATGCCATGTATCATGATGTGTTATGTATCTTATGCTTATTGTTATAACTATTTCATTTGTAGTGCGGCTTGGAGTTGAAGTATGCTTTTCTGCTTTCATATGGCATGTGTTACTAAATATATGTTGTGGAATGTGATGAAAGGTGTTGTGACCCCTAAGGACATGCATGTGAGGATGTTTAATGTGGTATTGTGCGGTGGAACAATGCAAAAGAACAATGGGAGAGTGATGTAAGTTGGCTAATATAGGTGAAATTGACCTAAGTGTTCCATGGTCTATGGGTGGATGAATAAAAAGGGTATTTTAAATAAAATAAAAGAGTGGAGAATCTAGAATATTGTATGGGAGAATCTAGGATTTGCATGGGAGTCTAGGGTTTTGCATGAAAAAGTACGAAGGTGTGCATGGGAAGGTTAGCGTCTGCATGGGAGTAAAATTTATGTATGAAAAGTTGACTTGGGATGTAAGGAAGGTAATGGAAGAATTGTTTGGGTATTTAGAGGCTTTGGGTGAAAAATAGTATGTTGGAAAATATAAGGATACATAGGAGACTGAGCTAGAGTTTGGGGGAAAATCTTAATATGAGAAGGTGGTAAAAGAAGAAATAAATGAGGGTGAGTGGAGTATTAAAGGATGATGGAAAATATCAAGTGAGGATGAGTATGATTGGCATGGAAAAATAAGAAGTAGAATGTGAGAAATGGAGGGGTGGCATATGGATATGAGGAAGCTGGGGTTTGGTGTGGCTACTTAGGGTTTTCATAATCACACATGTACTTGGTGAGTAAGGTGAGATGTTGAGGGTTGAACTTAAGGGTTATGATGTATGGGGTGTTGAAATATTTTAGGTCGTGTGAGGTGGAGTAGGATGGCCCATATAGGCCTAAATTAGGGTTTCGGGATAAAGCCCTAGAGTGAGGTGGTGAGTGGACTTGGAAGTGTAAGGTAGTGGGCCTTAACCCATATACTTAAGATTTGGACTTCTAATGTGATTTAGGATATGGAGGAAAGGATGTTGGGGTAAGTCAGGAGGTGTAGGAGTTTGACGATATGGAGTAGGTACGTTGGAGGATAGGTGTAGAGAGAGTTAGTCATGCATGTCTAGGGTGAAGCTTCTGAATAAGACACTATAAGACATTAATCATGTAAAGTGAAAGATTATTTAGCCGAACCCAAACTAATCCACCAGTAAGAAATAGTGGTTAGGGTGTTTCGTCCTATGTGTGTCCGATCCATCGGCTATAATAGTGGTTAGGTGCATGTTGCCCTATGTGTGACCACTCCATCGGCTATAATAGTGGGGAATCTTGAGCTCAATAAACCAAACCCTGAGTTTGCTAAGACACATAAAAGATATTAAGTACTTACAGTAGAACACCATGTGAGCAAGGGCCAAATCGATCCATCGGTAAGAAAAAGTGGTTAGGGCATTCTGCCCTATATGTGACCGATCCATAGGTAAATAATAGTGGTTAGGTACATTGTGCCCTGTGTGTTTTCGGTCGACCGGCTATAATAGTAGGATTCCCGTACTCACATGGATTTGGTAAAGAACATGGTGTATAATGAGTATTGATAAGAGATTAATTAATTAATTAATTCGAACTATAAATAACCTTTATTTATTATTTATCTGAAGTGATCGTATGTTGTTTTATTATTCTGCTAGGATTATGTATTTTTCTATTTTGGCCTTAGTGCACAGTTACTTTGCTCAATATGTAGCGTACTGATGCTTCTCATTCCCACAAGCAGAAGACCCCTTTGACTTTGTGCAGGTGGGCGATGCTTATTTTGATGCCTTCGATGTTCATGAAGCATTAGGCGGGGTTGAGTGTTGAGCATGTGCTTGTCTCGAAGATCGAGAGTGGAATGACCAGATTCTCTCTTTATGTTATTTTATTTCTTTATGTTATTTATTTTTGTATTTGATTTCCCAAAACTAAATTACTATCCTTTGTAGACATTATTCCTTTTAAGGAACTTTGATTTCGTCCTTTGGATTATGTAAACTTTTTACGCGTACTATAATCTCTATATTATGATTCTTCTAGTTTTTCTTTATATGAACTCTTGGATTAAGTATTAATGTAATTTTGTCAATAATCCTTTTTAGCCTTAGCACTTGGTATTGGAATGGTAGGAGTAAACCGGTTTGGTATTAAGTGTGGCAGTAACATTCCCGAAATTCACAGGTTCTAAATTTATTGCTTCTTTTTTTTTTTAAATAATGAATTTTGGGGTGTTACAAGTTGGTATCAGCGTGGTTGGTCCTATTGACCACACTCGTTTTCAATAATAAATTTGATTTACAAAATTTTTATTGGATTTCAAAGTGTATTCCCACTTTAAATGAAACCTTTTATTTTTGAAATTTTGGAACCTAGCCATGGTGAGAAACATAAGGGTAGATTAGGGTATTTCTTAAAAAGGGGAAATGTATGTTTCAAACCAGTGGGTTCACTACTAAAATTTTCTTTTCCGTGTACCTTTCAATGGTAATGAATGGTCGAGTAGGATGATTGGAGGAGGCCTTCACAACTTTCATGGAGTTTGTCCAGTGCCACCCATATCCTCATCCTGTTGAGGGCGTTGGTGAGGACTGGCTTCGGAGGATCACTAGACATCACCCTGCGACCTACTTCGATGAGGAAGACTCAACAGTCTTCGAGGGGTGGATCCGAGACATGGATCACACCTTTGAAGCGGTAAATTGCCTGCAGGTCTGTCAGCCTAGCATTGTAGCATTCTTCCTTAGAGGCGTAGTAGACGCCTAGTGGGTAGAGCATCGAGCCCGAGATGATCCTCTAACTATGTGAGAGGCATTCAATACTACCCTTCGCACCAGGTTTTATCTAGAGAGCCTAAAGAGGGACAAGCTCCGGGAGTATATGTAGCTCATTCAAGGGTCCGTGATGGTCAACCAGTATTATGCTCGTTTCATCGAGCTGCTTTGATTTGCCCTAGGGATTGCTGCTAACGAGTCCATAGTGGTTTTATAGTTTGAGTAGGGGCTAAAATTCAGCATCGCTGGATGATGGGCATAGTATCCTTTATGGATCTGGCATCCTTGTATGAGTGTGCTTGCATTGCCACTACCTTGGTCCAGGAGCAGGCCGCCATCCTTGGAAAAAGGAAGCGCGAGAGTTAGAGTTCTAAAAGCAAGACCTAGCCCCAATCAGGAGGACCGATGACACCACCATCGAGAGATCATAATAGAGACCAAGGACCCCCAAAGGGACCCACTTGTAGACGGTGTGGTCGAAACCACCCAGGCAGAAGTTGTGGAGGCAGGTTGATAAATTACCTGAACTATGGAAGGTTGGGCCACAGAGCAGTAGAGTGTTGGAGGCCACCATGATCTCAATAGAACTAGAGTCGACCATCTCAGCAGAGAGGAGCCCTGATATCCCAATAGTAGGCGTATCAATAGCATCGTCATAATGCATCCCAATAGTACTACCAACAAGCTCTTGCCCCATCCGGTGCCCCAGTTTGAGAGACCGAGGGAAGACCTCAGGGATCCAGGCCCTTTTCTTAGAAGGGAGGCCAGTCAGGCAGACGCTTGAATGTGATTAGTCAAGGGGAGGCAGACCATCAGGTTGATGTTATCATGGGAATGTTCACCATCCATTCTTTTTCGGTGTATGTCCTGTTTGATTCGGGTGCTACTCTGTCTTTTATTTCATCTACATTTGCTGCTAAGGGTGGATTGTTACCATATGCTAGAATAGAGTTGTCTGTAATTCTTTTGTCGGGTGATAAGATGGAGTGTAGTCGGATGTTTTTCGATGTGGCCTTAGTCATAAGCAGGGTAAACTTCCTAGTAGACCTGGTTGGGATAACCTCAAAAGACTTTGACATGATTATGGGTATGGACATGTTGGGAAAATAGTGAACAATTATTGATTGCGCTCAGGAAAGTGTGGTTATGCGAGGCTCAAAATGGGTTAGGGTTTTGTACAAGAAGACTCATTCCAAGCCCAACACTAAGGTGGTGTCGGTAGTTACTTTACATACCTTGGTCTAGAAAGGGTACCCCCTGTATTTATGTAGTGTGCAAGAGTTGAACAAGGACTTGACTATGTTAGATAGCACTCCAGTGGTTAAAGAATTTCCAGATGTGTTTCTAGAAGAAATACAGGTATGCCTCCAATCTAGGAGATTGATTTTAAGATTGAGTTAATGTCAGGAGCTGAGCTCATCTCAAAGGTACCCTACCGAATGGCACCAGTTGAGTTGAAAGAGTTAAAGACCTAGTTGGAAGAGTTTTTGGAGCATAAATATATCTGACCAAGTGTATCATCATGGGAAGCACTAGTATTGTTTGTGAAAAAGAAGGATGGTAATCTCTATTTGTGAATTAACTACCAAGGGTTGAATCAGTTGACAGTGAAGAACTGGTATCCACTCCCAAGAATTGATGACCTTTTTGACAAGATGCACTATCTGTATGGGGCAAAATGCAAATTCTTTACAGACCACAAGAGCCTTAAGTACATTTTCACTCAGAAGGAACTCAACTTGAGGTAGAGGAGGTGGCTAGAGCTCACTAAGGACTACGATATTGAGTTGACCTACCATGAGGGTAAGGCTAACATAGTTCCATATGCCCTAAGTAGAAAAACCTCATATTCTGCACTATGTTGTGTGGTCACTGACCAAATGATAAGGGAGTTGTTAGATCTAGAGATCAAAATGATTCAACAAGGAGACCTTAAGGCCCATATGAGTGCCCTGACACTCACTCCCACCATATTTGAGGAGATCCGAGCCGGCCAAGTGGGAGATGTCAAGCTAGAAAGGATCTGGCAAAAGAAGTGGGAAGGCTAAGTAGAGGGATTCAAAATTCACCAGGATGGCAACATTCCATTCAGGGGTCGTTGGTATGTACCCCAGAGTTGTCCAGAGTTAAAGCGTTGAATTATGGAATAAGGACATCAGACTTCTTACTCAGCTCACTCAAGAGGATCTAAGTTATATAAAGACCTCAAAAAGGTGTATTGGTGGCCCCACATTAAGTAGGAAGTGGCAGAGTTCATATCCCAGTGTCTAGTGTGTCAAAATATTAAGATCGAGCATCGGAGACCAATAAGTTTAATTCAGTCTTTGGAGGTGCTGAGGTAGAAATGGGACTCCATTTATATGGATTTTGTCAGTGGTTTACCAAGGACCCAAAGTGACTGTGATGCTATTTGGGTTATTGTAGATAGATTGACTAAGTTAGCCGTATTTATTCCTATGAAGTCCACGTGGAGTATGCATCAGTTAGTGAATGCCAATATGAAGTTCGTGGTTAGTCGTCATGGGGTTCTAGAGGACATCATTTTAGATAGGGATTCAAGGTTTCACTCTCAATTTTAGGGAAAACTGCAAGAAGTTTTGGGGACTAAGTTGAAGATAAGCACATCTTTCCACCCTGCCATAGATGGATAGACGGAGCTGACCATATAGACCCTAAAGGATATGTTCAGAGCTTGTGTGATGGATTTATAGGGTTGTTGGGAGGAACAATTGCATTTGGTTGAGTTTTCATACAACAACAACTACTATACTAGCATAGGGATGTCTCCCTTTGAGGCTTTGTAAGGATGAAAGTGCAGGACTCCCTTGTACTAGAGTGACATCAGCGAGATAGTAGTATTGAGTCCAAGGATGATTAAAGAGATGACTAAGCAAGTCCGCCAAATTCAGGATCAAATGAGAGCAATCCCGAGCAGAATAAAGAGTTATGCTGATTAGAGACATTGAGATAGTAATTTTAAGCGGAGGGATAAAGTATTGTTGAGGGTTTCACCTACAAAAGGGTGTAAAGGTTTGGCAGAAAGGGTAGGCCGAGTTCAAGGTATATTGGCCCCTACGAGGTCCTAGAGCGTGTGGGTGAGGTTGCTTTTCGATTGGCTCCTACGTGGCAGAAAAGGGATGCATATTTGTTTATTATTTCATTTTACCTTATATCATACATGGGTTAGGTCATGACCACACCTCTCTCATGTTTGATATAACAAAACTTTATGGTTCAAAAAGTAGGAGTGTTACAACGCAAGTCACCATAAGAAGGTATAAGTGATGGGCAAATCACCCATTAGAAACTGAGTTTGAAAGGGAACCCGTTTGTTAGATCTTAGTACCTACATACAATTTCCTCGGAAATGGGTAAGATCTTTTAAGTCATTTGTTCGTTGATTTTAAACTCTAGCAGAGGAATAACCCAAAAATCCTCCTTATGTAAATTTTTGTTATTCAGTTTTACATGTACGTATTCCTGATAATTTCATATTTGAAATATTAATTAAAAAATTATGATCCAGTTAATGCTAATTGGAGTTGATTATTTGCTACGGAGGAGTTTTTTAATGATTATGAGTTATTTATTGAGTAGGTTAAAAAAATCGGAAGGCCACATACTACAATTTTAGGTATAAAGAGGTAAAAAAATGTAAGGTTTGGATACATCTTGAGAGAGGTGGTGTTTATAGAAATAACCTTCAATGAATCTAAATAGTATTTGATCAACTAGAATCAAAAAGTGTAGTTGTAAATTCAGGAGATATGGAAAGAAAGATGCCTGCAATGGTTGGAGACTAGTGGTAGAATGTATAATACATAATCATAGATTAGGTAAGCATTTGTAGGGACATTTGCTTACTTATTTATTATCTCCAGAAGAGTGAAAGTTGGTACACAAACTAATCCAAATAAGTTCTAAACTAATGGAGATTATTAACAAGTTGAAATGGGGTGATAAGGATAATACTATAAAACTTAGAACAATCTACAATACTATGCATAATTTCAAGGTACAGAGCTTAATGAGATATACAATCATATGACATTTATTGTGCTTCATGGAAACCAAAAAATATTTTTCATACCATCATTGATTACCCTACTTTAATTTGGTTAGTGATATTGTATTTGGGTAATTGGATTATATTATTTTATTTCATATGTGTTCCATATGTCATTTATTTGGATTGCATATACAAAACTAATAAGTACAACATTTCTTTTTTGAAGGTCATTAGTTGTGCATCTAATGGTAAGAATTTTATCATTTCCTTGGCATTTATGACAAAGGAAAATAAATATAACAATGAATGGGCGTTTAATAAGGTAAATAGATTGATGAAGCCCCATGAACCAAATACGGTGATCATGAATAGGGAACTGTGACCGACACAAACAATGCTTAAACTCTTTCATAATACATTGCCCTTCTTATGTAGATGGTATACTAGTAATAATGTTATCTCTTATGCTATAAAAAAGAAGAAAAGTATAGTAGTAGGAGAACTTTTCTTAAGCAGATGGTAGAAGACTATACAAGCAACTACAATTGAGACATACAAGAATGAGATTCCACTTATGCTTGATAATGGGCCAGATTTTTACATTTGTTACAATATGTGTATGAGACCTGGTTGAATCGATATAAGATGGGGTTTTTTTCCATGTGGGTTAACAAAAAAATTTACTTTGGCACTCATATGACCCGCATGCATATTTTTTTTTATAACTATTCAATGTCATTTAACTTATTACTAAATAACCATTAATATTACTTATATTTTGGGATTCTAATCATAGAGTGGAAAGTGAACATGGCAAGCTGTAGAAATATACATCACCCTCAAATATGAGTTTTGAAACATTATACCCGAAGATCGATACACTGATAAAACTCTAAATTAATGAGGTGAAAAAATATATGGAGCAATTATGGGTTTTTATTCTACATGACTCTACAAATAACATATTATTCAATGAGCTCATGTTTTTTGTATACCATAGAGAATCAGACTTGATTGAAGAGGAGAAAAAGATATCCATACGATTGGTCCTAAATACTTAGGATGTGGGTTTAGCAACCTTATTTTTCACTACAAAAAAAATTATATTTAACACATTGCAGAAGTGGGACCACAAGATAATCTCATAAAAATAGGGTGTTATCACCGCATCTAACACAAGATCGACACCTCACTGCCTACCTCATATTAGACACAAGGCTAAGTATCCAAGCAACCAAACACAGAGAAAAACTAGAGTGCACGAGAAAACACTTAAATCTCTGAAAGTCAAAGTATACAACCTAGGGTTATGTAAGCCTAATATCCGTATAGAAGGCACCAGAAGAACAAGTTAACCAAAGTAAATCAATTACAATGGAGGATGCCTTGGTCACTCAAGGACCACAAAATAAAGTCTCCAAAAATGTATAGGCTCAATTAACCCAGCTATGCAGAAGAAGAGGATAAACCACTCACTGGTTGTCTTCGGAAACCTACACAAGATCTCCAGCTCTTGGGATTGGGTAGGAGATTGCATAACAACCCCATCAATGTATATACATACTAAGAAAACCAATCTATCACTAATGTACATCAATGTACAAGCAAGACCCACACACCATGTTCATGGTGTGACATATCAAAAGTACATGTAATGCTCCTACTATGTCATTCAGATACTATCACATATGGTCATACTGGACATACATGGATCTATAAACATGCTAGATCATAATCATCCAAGCATACATGTTATATCATATATATAATATTATTCAGGAAATATGTATCACTTAGATTATCCACACCATACTACATAGAGTGTATCCCGTAAAGGAATGGGTATATAGGCATACATGTATGAATATTCTACCATGGATTCTCACAATAAGAGGATCACTATTACACTTAATATAAATCATATGATAATTCATGGAAACATACTCAAGCAAGAGAATTATAAAACAATACACCACTCAAGGAAAATATATGGTAACACATATTGTATGTATGTTTATATATATACCATTATAGATATGCTACATCATGCATTCAAATGAAAAATTAAGTAATAGAACATTTAAGGAGTGTAGTTACATGATATGCTTAGAACCAACCGGTTACTATCTTTGGTCAATGTGATCATAATATTCCTTTATACTATTTTATTGAATAATTAACACAACTATATTATATTTCATATATTACATAATGTATGAGCTTATTAAATACTTATGAGGCAAAATCAAGTATCATGTCAATGGAATAAACCATATCAAGATAGAGCATAAAATAAGGCAATGCCTATTTAATACATCTTTAGGGTTCATTCTATTTATCATCTCTATTAGGTGACCACATAACTCTGTTATACCAAATTATTAATAAATATGTGGAATTATTTCCTATGTTCTCTTAATACCCATACAAGTTAAGCCAAATAATATGGGCATAAATTATTGGCTAAATCTAAATAAACTGGTGGATATAAGTCTGGCATAAGCCAAATAACCTAGTGGACATAAGTCCAGCCAAAGCCAAAAACTCCCACATGGTAAACAAAGCCTAGTATCAATATCTTCTAGTATACCATCAATATCTAGAGTAGAAAATGCACAAGGATCAACAAGGATCCTGGGATCATCTAGGATATCACGGGAAGGTAAACTAACTCTTGATAGCTAATCAAGGATCGAATAATTTAGGCCCATAATAATGTTCATTCTAATTTATGTTATTAATATTTTGTTTTATCAAGCTTTCATAGCACACCATAATCCATAGACAATATCATAACAAGTAGCAAACCATTTAAATCCAAATGCAATAATATAAGGTTCTCACATCATCTAATGCTTCCATTTGTGGTATTTGAAAGTGATCATCACATTACTTAATTAATTATGCAAAAGCGCACTTATATAATGTTAATATCAACCATAAATGTCCAAGCTAACATTTTAATTCCATTTTTCTCTTTATTCACAATTCAATTCTAGGTCAAACCTAGGGCATAGGTGAAAGCTATATTTTACTACTTAACTATAGTCTTACCATTCATTAAATAATATTCCAAGGTAATACCTAAGGCAAAAGATGAAGGACGAATTGGAGATCAACTAGATTCCAAACTTAACTCGTATTATTTATCCATTTATTTAACTATCCAAGTGAAGGTTATTGTTTATAGATAAGGTTAAAGTGAGGTCAAGATAAGAACAACTTAATGCCATCATATATGTCTATGTTATTTTCCAATATTCATACTAAGTCATTTAAACCTACAAGGTTCATAATTTTAAGGCCATTATATAAATCATTAGAGGTTTATTAGTTATAATTATAATTCATTACATATATACCTATCACAAAAAGATTCATGTTTAGCTATCTAGTCATCTAATGATTTTATACTCAAGAGAAAAGCCAAAAGGCTAGGTTAAGGCCAACCTACGATAAATCTTTTTACTAACTTTAATCCATCATTAAAATTACTTAATCTAAGTAAAATTATACATATTAGCATCTCAGGTCATTATCTAAGTATAAGAAAACTCAAAGTATTGCATTCAGAAAGAAATAGACAACAATGCAAATCTAGCTAATCAACCTTATGGACTCATTAATTGATCATGTTGACCTATTAATTGGTCTCATTTGCTTGTCAATTGGTTTGGATGCTGCGGCACCCTCATAATAGTGTCACAGCTTGCTCTTTTTTTCATAGTTTTGTTTGGAAGATTCTAGAATATTGTATAGTTGAGTATACTCTAGAGAATTATCTAGAGAGGTGTGGTTCCTTGTGTAAATATCTAGAGATGTCCTAAAATGTTGTGGAGCTATCTAGAATTTCAAAGGCTAGAAGGATTAAGAAGGGATATAGAAGAGTCTTCCTAAATATCATGTAATCTAAAAGGGTCCCTAGAAATATTTATAGGTTATGGAAGATCTAAAACCTTCCACCAAATGGGGAAAAGGGAGGGGGACATTAGTTGTAAATAGTGGATCACTCCATTTTCTCCCATCATCTTCTAAGTTGTAAGCTCTCTCCTCTCTCATAAATAAAATGTTATCTTCTTACACACAAACACTCTCTCACTTTCTCTAAGTCTCCTAAGTTCTCTAAGTATTCTTACTCATCTATAAGGGCTTGGTATTAGCTTCAACATTGGAAAGGCCGACTTAGTGAACACTAAAAAAGTTGTACATATAAGTGTTGCATGAGAAAGACTTCGGTAAAAAGAGTTACCCCTTGACACATGGTATCAAAGCTAGATTAAAAGGTAATCTTTGGTTACATGGGATTGTAGCCATTGCAAATGATGACTTAGTAAAGAACCCAAGTGAGATGAGCCTCTCTATGGAGACTCATGGTAGGGAACATGAGAAAGAGAATAATGGTGTTGCCAAAGATAATTCCATGTCCAAGGACCAACTCTATTCACTTAAAGAAAGGGTTATTTGGGTGGAGAGAATGATGGATGTGTCAGTAGAGAGACTCCATGTCTTAGATGAATATCTTGGTGAAGATATTCATAGTGAATTGCTTTGTTGGCATCAACCGCTTATTGAAGGAATTTCAAAGAGATATGAGCATCCTAAGGGAGGAGTTTGGCACCCTTAGAGTAGAACATGTTGTATTAGGACAAGATCTCAATCAAGGAAGGAATTTTGTTCACGCTTAAGGATCAAGGGTCTAAGGCCTTGATTTAACCAAGTATGGAGGTAAACGTGACACTAAAGAACTTGATAATTTTTTCTAGATGGTAGAAAGGTATATGCATCATGTAGGTATGGATGATGATGCTGAAAATATTGATACCGCTACACTCTACCTTGAGTATGATGCTATACTATGGTGGAGATGCCATAATGATGAGGTTGAAAGAGTTGTGGTGGCTATCAACACATAAGATGACTTCAAGAGGGAAATTAAATCTTAGTTATATCCTAAGATTGTGGAGGAGGCTGTGAGAAATTAAGGAGCCTAAAGAAAATCAGTACTATTAAGAACTATGTCAAATAATATATCTCCTTTATGCTTGAGATACCATATATGTCAGAGGAGAATCGAATCCCCTGCTTTATCGATTGGTTGCAGACTTAGGTGAAGCAAAATTTTAGGCACTACAATGTTCAAGACCTTGCTTTGACTATAAGGGAGGCAAATTCCCTCATTGAGTTCTAGAAGGAGAAGAATGATAAGCCAAAGAAGGATGATCCATAAAAAGGTGGGGGAGAGAAATCATACAAGGAAGGAGACCCGCCTAAGTGGAAGGGAAAGTATGATGGGGGTAAGGATTAACCTAAGAAATGGGTGTGCTTCATTAGTTAATGTGAGCATGTGTATGTCGAGTGTCTAAAGAGGAAGCAACTTAATGTCCTCATGAGTTCCCTTGGAGAAGAAGGGACATTCGGTGAGAAGGAAATCAACATGGGATCGATGCACTTCGTAAACTCACTCAAGGCCAAGGTTATGGAGGAGCCTAATGAGTTAGCTAAGAATAAGGAGATGTTGAAGGTGGAGACTAAGGCATAAAAGGGTTTGATCTCTGTTAAAGCCAAGATAAATGGTGGAGACACAAGGGCACTAGTAGACACAGGAGCCACTCATAAATTTGTAGTGAAGGGGAGACCACCAAACTCAAAATCAATTATGCCAAGGAGATTGGTTGGATGAAGGTTGTGAACTTAGCATTTAGGCCCATCCTTGGCATAGCTTAAGGGGTACCTATTTGGTCAGCCTAATGGGAAGGCCTGGTGAATTTCATAATAGTACCCATGGATGAATTTAGGATGGTGTATATCTAAAGGGCATGAGTAGTATGGTGTGCCCCTGATTTGGGAAAAGGTGAAGTTCAAGATTCTGTCAGCCATGAAAGTATCCAAGGGACTCAAGAAGGGTAAGGTTACACTCTTACCCACATTGAAGGAAGAATCCTCACCCAATGAATTGGAGGCACCTGTGGAGATTAAGGGGTCCTCAAAGAGTTTGAGGACATAAAATTGAGGACATAATGCCACCTGAGCTTCTGAAGAAACTTCCACCTAAGAAGGAGGTGGGTCATATCATTGAACTAGAGCTAAGATCTAAGCCTCTAGCAATGGGACTTTACAGAATGGCCCTTCTAGAGTTAAAAGAGTTGAGGAAGCAACTCAAGTAGCTATTGAATACAAGTTTAATAAGGCCATATAAAGATCTTTTTGGTACCCCCAATGTTGTTTTAAAGGAAGCATGATGGAAGCCTCCTAATGTGTATCGACTATAGGGCACTAAACAAAATGATGCTGAAGAACAAGTATGCTATCTCATTGGTGGTCAACTTGTTTGATAGGCTTGGGAATGCCAGATGATTCTCCAAGCTAGATTTGAGGTCGGCATACTGCAAGTCCATATAGACAAAGGGGATGAGTCCAATACTACATGTGTGACCAAATACAAATCTTATGAGTTCTTGGTTATGCCCTTTGGTCTTACAAATGCACCTAAATTTTTTTCACTATGATGAATACGATCTTTAATCCATTTTTGGATATATATGTGGTGGTGTGATCGGATGATATTATGGTTTATAATAAGACCTTGAGTGATCATGTTGAACACTTAGGAAAGTTTTCCAAGTACATAGAGAAAATTAGCTCTTTGTAAAATTGGTGAAATTCTCATTTGCCTAAGAGAAAGTTATGTTATTAAGGTATAAGATTGTGAAGGAGAAGATCTTTATGGATGAAGCTAAGGTGTGAGCTATAGTAGAGTAGGAAATACCTAAAGGTGGGTTAGAGCTAAAGTCTTTTCTAGGCCTTGTTAATTATTTTCGGTGGTTCATCATGGGGTATTTGGCAAGGGCCACACCCTAGACCAACTTGCTTAAGAAGAAGGTCACTTGGAAGTAGACAGAAGAATGCAAAAGGGCCTTCAAGAATCTTAAGCAAGCTATGATGGAAGAGCCTATACTAGCTCTTCTTAACTATTTGAAGCTGTTTGAAGTACAAATCGATGCATCATACTTTGCTATAGAGGGTGTGTTGATGTAGGGGAACCATTCTATAGCCTACGAGATCAGGAAATTCCATTACATAGAGAGGAGATATCTAATGCATGCTAAGGAGATGAAAAATATTATTCATTACCTTCAGTTGTGAAGGCATTACTTTCTTGGGAGTTGGTTTGATTGACAATGCTGCTACCAAATAATTCTAGAGGGAAAAAAGGTTAAGTCCCAACCAAGCATAGTGGTAGGACTTCTTAGTCGACTCTGACTATGTTATAGAGTATAAGCTAGGCAAGGCTAATGTAGTCGCAGATGAGTTGAGTTGGAATGCGGAGCTATCGGCCATGAGCCAGCCTCATTATGATGTTATAAACCAAGTTCGAGAAGGTTTAGCATATGATCAATTAGCTAATAACTTGATAGAAATGGCTAAGGAGGGGAAGACAAGAAGGCTCTGGATGAAAGATGGCTTGCTCTACACACCTAGTCACTGACTCTACATGACTAAGTGGGGCAACTTATGGAAGGTGTTGTTCAAGTAGTGCCACAACTCTAAGTGGGTTTGTCATGCACTCCTTGAGAAATCTGATTATTATACTACCATGTAGGATGATTTAGAGATATATATGAAGAATTGTCTTATGTGTCATGAGGTGGAGCAAAGCAAGCTTGCAGGTCTACATGAGCTTCTTCCTATTCCATATAAGTTATAGGAATGTATCTTTATGGATTTCATCACTACACTCCCTACTTTAGAAAGATGTGGTTCTACTATGGTGGTGGTTGATCAATTCTCTAAGTATGTAACCTTCACTCTAGATCCACGAGATTGCATAGTCAAGGAAGCCAGGAGCTTATTCTTCAAACATGTGGTGAAGTAATGGGGCATTCCTCAAAGCATCATTAGTGATTGAGACCCACAATTTACAAGGAAGTTTTGGAGGGAGCTATTCAAGATCATGGACATAGATTTACATTTCTTCACAAGTTTTCACCCACATCCTAATGGGTAAACAGAGAGGGTGAATCACTTGTTAGAGATCTACTTGAGGCAATTTGTGAGTGCCAACTAGAAGGACTATGCAAAGCATTTAGATGTGGCCCGATTCTCCTATAGTATCTAGCAGAGTGAGTCCACATAGAGGAGTACTTTTGAATTAGGGATGGTATGCCAACCTATATCTCCATAGGAGCTTGATAAGAGATACATAAGACCTATCCCTACAGCCTTCAAATATGCTAAAGGGTGGAATGAGTACCTAGATTTGGGATAGGCAAACTTGTCTAAGGCAACAAAGTGGATGAATAAATGGATGGATGATAAGAGGAAGCCCAGGGTATTATAGGTTGGAGGCGATGTAATAGTGAAGCTTCAAACTCATTAATTCAAGGCCTATAGGAAGGTTCACAAGGGCTTGATATAGAGATACAAGGGGTAATACCCCATTGTGAAGAAGGTTGGAAAGACTTTGTAAAAGTTGGAGTTTCAGACAAAGTTGAAGGTTCACTCTATGTTCCATATGAGTCTCTTAAAGCCTTATCATAGAGGTGAAGATGCTCTAATTAAGGGTGAACCCTCTTGAGCTCCACTCACAAATATAATGTCCTATAAAAAGGAGGTTGTGGAGGTGGTGTCTAATAGATATAAGTCACAAGGAGGAGTTCACAAGCACATTAAGTACCTCGTGTGTTGGAAGAGATTAGTAGATAACTAGGTGAGCTAGGAACGTGAGGAGGACTTGTCGTAGTTTTGTGACCATATTAAGCCTTTCAAAACTACCAAGGACATAGAGGGATTATATGGGGGGAGAATGTCACGACCTGATCTTTTTTTTTAAAAAAAATTTTGGAAGGTCTTAAAATATTCTAAAGTTGTGTATACTCTTGTGAAATTGTCTAGAAAGGTGTGGATCCTTGAGTAAATATCTAGAGATATCATAGAATGGTGTGAAACTCTCTAAAATTCCAAAGGCTATAAGGATCACAAAGGGATCTAAAAAAGTCTTCCAAAATATCTTATAATCTAGAAGGGTCCCTAGAAATATCTATAGGTTGCAGAAGATCTAGAACCTTCAACCAAAAGGAGAAAAAGGTGGGGAATCTCAACTATAACTAGATGACCAAACCATTTGGTCCCATCATCTTCCATGTTGAAATCTAGCTCCTCTCTCATTAATAAAGTATTATCTTCTTAAACACAAACATACACTCTCTCACTTTCTATAAGTTTTCTAAGTTCTCCAAGTGTTGTTACTCATCTTCAAAGGTTTGGTATTAGCCTTAGCATTGGAAAGGCTGCCGTAGTAATCACTAAAAGAGTTGTGCTTCTAAGTGCCATATGGAAAAAAACCTAGGGAAAAATAGTCAGCCTATGACAGTAGGCTATGACTACTAGGGTCACAAACCAACCATTCAATTGGTTAGCTCAACCAATTGATGGGTTTAACCTAAGATCAAGGCTACTAAAGTTACATGCTGACCAATCGGTGGATCTACTAGGCCAATTGCTTGAGACTGAGGACTAGTTAATCGATCATGGTAACTAGCTAATCGATTAGGGTGAAAACAACCCCTACCAAACATATTTACACACAAATAGGTTCCAAACTCTTTACTCAATCAATATAAACATCAATCATAGGTCATTTAATGTTCTAAACAACAATATTCTTAGAAGGACATGCAAATTTCTAGAATCAAACTTAGAACCTTAATAGTACATCAAAATCCTAGTTCCATCTCATAAAATAAACAAAGGTGCTAGGAAATCATGATTCATACTCTCTTCATGTTAGGTCGTCATGCAAAACAACTTGTACATCATATTACACATGCTAATATTATTGAGATAGTTAGGATATCAAGGTCAACCATGAAATATAAATCATGCCCATAAAGCTTATGCACACAAAATCTCAATTGAGACTCACTACCAATATTCTATTTATTCAATATTATGATGCTCAAACACATTTTTATCTCTAATACTAAATCTTTCTAAAAAAATATAAAACATACTATACACTTTCTCATACCATTTCCCACAAAAATAGGGAAGACAATTATTTAACTCAAGAAAACATAGTAAATCTAATGAATGCAAAAGTATGTGAAAATCCAAACCCTTCCAACACTTCAATACTGTACAAAAATGAGATTAAAACTTAGTAAAACCCTTATAACATATGAAAACCAAATATCATTAGAGATTTAAGAGAAATTTTAGAGAAAAAAATCAATCTTTTAGTAAAATAGAGAGCCCAAGGAAGTAAGAGCTAATCCCTCACTCTTTTCCCAAATCTAACATCAACTTTATTAATATCAAAATAAGGAGTTAGAGGAAAAAAGATAAGAAATGGATGCTATAGAGGGGTAATGTGGGCAAAGCAAGTGTGAATAAAATTGGGAGAAGAAGAAAGAAAAAAAGACTTTGGCTTAAAATCACTAAAGTTTTTTTTTATGGAAAAATAAGGTTAAATAGTGTATAAATTGAGACCCCAAACCATAGCTTGAATACAAGCTTCAAAGTCTACATTTTTTAAAGTTCAAAGTTGTTCTTTTGCCATTAAGCTTAAATGGTGAAAATTATATTATTTTAGAAAATGTGCCTAAGAAATTTCTGACACAAGAAGGGAATACAAACAATAAGGAAGGGAATCGAAGTTGACAATCTAAATAGGCAAGAATGCTTTGTAATAATTATAAGCAAACCACTCAAAAATATAATTACATTACAAGATTCATTGTAAGGTATGTTACTTTTCTCAAATTATATTATCATAATCTGGTGGAATGAACTAATGCACTTCTCTGGCAAAATGCTCCTAATCCACTATTATCGTCCAGTGGAATGAACCCATAAACACCTTAGCCCGACTCACATAATCTTTCACTTTAAATGATTAATGTCTTATTCATGATTGATTTGAAAAGTACAAAACACATTTAAAATAGTTAGAGCACCTCATAAGGATCATAAGGTTGTTCTCTAGGGTTATGGTCGTTATACTCCCTAGAAACCCTAATTTCATATTTTTGTCATAAATCTTTTTATATTACTCTTTTACCCACCAAACTTAGTACATCTTCCTCAAATACTATTATTATTATTATCAATATGCTCGAAATTCAAGGTCTAACTCTAAGATATTGCACATGCAATAATAACTTTATATCCAGAGTTAGTATTCTTAGGGCTTATAAACCCTAATTTCACAAGCACATCATAATTTTTTCTATAAAGCTCCTATAATTATTAGATTCAATAAAAATTATAAAAACACTAGTATTAATCACATATTTAGATTTCATGTTCTAACTCTACCATTTCATACATGTGATAATAGTCTTCCCATTTTTTTATTACTATTCCTAAATCAATCTATTTTCATACTTTATTATACTTAGGTCATTAACAACTACTCTAAACACTTCTTATAAATTCCTATCACATTTTAATGCTATGATATGAATTTAACCTATCCCACCTCTTTTGAAATCTCCAAAATGTCACCTTAGAAAACACAACACAACATCATTAAGATTAAACGACATACTTAAGGAGGTATCAAGGTAATGAAAGGGTGATAGAATGAAGGAAAACCAAATAATTACTTCAATAAAAACTTGAGTAACCAAAAGAGGAGGAATGACAAGATGTCAAGCTAACAGGGTGGTAGCAACGACACAAGCTACCATTGTTAAGTGGTCTACACTTGTGGTATTGGCAAAGAAGGGGTTGGGTTTTGGTGGATGTAACCAAAAATGGAGGGTTCAGTATGGTTGGTTTGGCTAAAGGTTGATGTTGTGGTGCGGTTTTTGTTGTTCCAACAAAGGGAAGAGAATGAAGAGAGGAGTTATGGTGGGGTTGGAAGAAGGTGGAGTGTGGGATGTGGTTTGTGTAGCTGAAGGTTGGGGGTGGTGTTCGGT
Organism: Tamarix chinensis; assembly: GCA_030549775.1. Classification (NCBI taxonomy): domain Eukaryota; kingdom Viridiplantae; phylum Streptophyta; class Magnoliopsida; order Caryophyllales; family Tamaricaceae; genus Tamarix; species Tamarix chinensis. Next base: position 28,114,466 of record CM060175.1, read on the forward strand.
TTTCAATGCCACACCTAAGGAAGAAAATGAAATGAGGGAGGCTGTGATGAGTTTAGCCAAAAGGTGGGGTGGTGCATTGGTTGTTTTTCTTTAGGAATGACAAGGGTGACTGAAGGAGGTAGGGGTGTTTCGCTTTGGATTGTGGGCGATGAGCTTTGTGGTTGTTTTGGTGACGTAAATGAGGGGAAGAAGAATGAAGAACATGATGCTTTGGTGCTGAGGTTTTGATAGAAAGAAAAATGGAGGAAGGAGAATATGGGTTCAGTGCATGTGTTGTGCGGATGTATATATACATGCTCGAGGGGGAGATGGTGAGAATGGCAGTTAATAAGGACACGTCGATTAACACATGCATGACATAGGAGGATTAGAGGGTTTGACTTGAGATTGGATGGGGGCATAGTAGGGATAAAGTCTGGGCAGGGGGATTCACACATAAGAGGAAAAGGAACTAAGGTGAGGAAAATATTTCAACCAACAAGTGGGAAAAAGATAAAAAAAAAGAAAACGGAAAGATTTAGGTTAAAATAATGGGATAAAATAATTATTGACCCTACAGTTTTAGGTTTAGGTTGAGAAAAATATTATAAACTCGAAATAAAGTTTAAGCTTGGGCTAAGATATAAGATTAGAGAGTGAGGATAGTATAGAAATATAAATGTTTTAATGTTAGAGTTATGCTACTGTATTAATTACTTATGATTAGGGTTAGCTAAAATTTAGGGTATTACTACCCCCTTAAACGAGACATTGTCCTCGAAGTTAGAAGTTAAAATTAGGGAAGAAGAGAACATGGATATAAGGAAGGTGATCTTAGCGGTTAACTCTACTTGGGTTACTACTATACTACCGGGGAATGCCCCTTTAAAAGAGAGAGAACCTCGAAACTTAACACACATATGCCAAAGAGTTCAAGATGCAACTTGTGCATATCTTTCTCGATCTCCTAGTTTGCCTTCTCTGCTCCATGACAACTTCAAAGAATCTTTACAATTAAAACTGAGCTCATATGGGTCTGTCGAACCTTGGCGTCGAGAATTTGCAAAGGCTTCTCCTTGTTAAACAAAGAGCGGTTAAGCTCATCTTCATTTGGTCTGATCATATAGGACGAATATGCAATGCACTTACTAAATTGGGAGATGTGGAAGATGTTATGAACTTTGGCTAACTCTAGTGGAAGTGTTAGGTAATATGCAACATTTCCAACCCTATCAAGAGTCTCATAATAACTAATGTATCTCAACTTTAGCTTACCCTTCCTACCAAATCTCTATATCCTTTTGGTGGGTGAAACTCTCAACAAAACTTTGTCCCTTGGCTTAAATCTGTCACTATGGCATCTTTTATCTACTTATCTCTTCTAATAACTCTAAGTTGTTCTTATCCCATCCTATATCAATCAAACCTATTACTTTGTTTCCTCAATCATCTTTGGCCCAAGCACCACAAGCTCATTGATGTCATTCCAACACAAGGGTGGCTGACAATTAGGTCTTTATAGTACTTGTAACACCCCTAATTTTTTAACTTGAATATTTCATTTCAAATACAATGCGGAAGTATTTGAAAACTAAAAAGGGGGATGTTTAACCATAAGAGAGCCTATGTCTGATGGAAGGAAAAATAGATCAACAAACAAAAAGATGCATGATCATTATATTAATACAACAATGCATGATGATAAAATCAAGAACAATAATATAGATAGAAGTATGAGAGTTTAGAAATCCAAATAGAAAGAATAAACTCCAAGAGTTTAAATAACTGGAAGAGCAAAAACTTCCTAACATAGTGGGTAAAACACCTTTAACCTGTTAGACTAACTCCTAGCATAAACATAAATCTCCAATGCCAAGTAATGGCCAACTATTGACCCACATTATCATTCTCAGCATATTCTGACTGAGAGTTGCATCCTTATATATCGTCCTTTGCTCCTTGTACTAGAAGCTAGATCATCACAGTGACCATACAAATATAGTATTAGTGCAATGAATTACTGATAAAATATACTACCTACCACATGATAAGGTTCATGTAACACATTGAAGTCATATAGTATCATGGTGATAAGTATACAAATGTAAATTAATACTTAAGCTTATGGTAGTAATAAAACAAGGCATGATTTCGTGGAAAATTAATTAATATGGGAAATGGAACACAAGCCACACAATGTAAACCATATTATACCTCTTCCTTTAGTGATCATATAGTTTCTAGTTAATAATATAATTTGTTCGACCACACCCATTTCTCCACCATAAAAAAAGGTCATGGCAACAAATAAACACAATGGGATACCACATCTACCACACAGGGTTAAAGTATATCAAGGAGGCTTATACTAGGATACCTCACCCACCACACCTTGAATGCCTCTGTCATGAGGGCTAAAAGGTCGGGATACCACACCCATCTTAGTAATGGACATTGTGAAGGGTTAGGGGGCTTTCTCATGGGGTACCTCACCCACTTGTACTGGACACCAATGCCATGCTGGCCTGCCATAAGATAATCCTATAACTCAAAGATATACGCGTACTCTCTACTGACCACAACCTAGTAGAGAAGGAAATACGTACTGAGTGAAAGATATAAACCATAGTGCGACCTGCCCACTAACTCGCGGTTAACTACCCCAAGAGTCAGAGAAAAATACTTGAATGACATCTTATTCCATTATTAGACATTTTCAAGTGATATCACCAATAACATACATAGCCCATAGAAAATCTAGTTGGGTGTTTCCAATTAATAACACTAAACACACTAGGGACATTTTCCACTAAGAAAAGGGAGAAGAGAGCAATAATAACAAGTGAGAAATGAAAAAGGATTAGAAATGGAGGGTATAGGGGTGAGGACTGGTTGACATTCATAGGAGATAGAGTGATAAGATTTTTATGGTTGAGTGTGCGCAACCAAGAGGTGAAGATAGACATGATGGGGTGCTGGAGGTTGAGTACAATTATAAAGGGGCATGCCAATAGGTTGGTGGGTTAGGGAATGGGTGCACAAAGTCAACCACACATCTTAGCTGCTAGAAGATAGAGGGATAGGTAAGGGAGAAGATAGATTATGAGATATGTCTCAAAAGTATTTTTTGGGAAAACTTAATTAAATAAAATCAAAGAATGATCTAAATAATGTAAAAATAATCTTAAAGCACTAGAATATGCTTGTTACTACAAATAGATTCTAACTATAAGTTTTCATGAACATTAGAGAGGGATTCAAATAAAAAATTAGAAATAGGTCCAAAATCACAGGATAACTAGCCATTAAAAATCAAGGAGGAATTTGATGAATTAGAAGAAGAAAGAGAAGAACAAGACACAATCTAACCTTTTCTAACAAACAAAATGCTAAGGGAAAAGAGGTTGAAATATTCAAATTTTCTCAACTTTAATCCTTCCTTGCTTAAGAGAAACAAGAGGGAACTAAATCTAAGATTATATGAAGAAAAGGGAGACAATGCTTGACCAAAGATGGAAGGAAACCAGAGTAAGTGTTTTTCTTTTATAGAGAGGAAAAGTGAAGGATTAAAGGAATGCCCAACACTAAGAAACTTTCCACCAAGAATAGGGAGAAGAGAGCAAGAACAACATGTGTGAAATGAAAATGGAGCAGGAATGGAGGGTGTAGAGGGGAGTATTAGTCAAAATTCATAGGAGAGAGAAGGACATGACTGATATAGTTAAGTGTGGGCAACCTAAAGCTAAAGACAGACATGATGGGGTGATGGAGGTTAAGTGCAGTTAGGAAGAGGCATAATAGTATGTTGGTGAGTTAGGGAATGGGTACACAAAGTCAACCACACATACCAGCTGCTAGAAGAGAGAGTGATAGGTGAGAGAGAAGATGAGGTATGTCTCAAAAGTACTTTATTGGAAAATTTAACTAAATAAAATCATAAAATGATCTAAATAATGTAATTTTTTTTGAAAGAACCAAAATATGCTTATCAGCAGAAATAAACTCTAACTAGAAGTTTTCATAAACATTAGAATGGGATTCAAATCAAAAATAAGAAATGGGTTTGAAATCATAGGATATCCAATAGACTGGTTTGTGAAGAATACAATTGTCAGTCTCTAAGTGTAACAATCGATCAGTTAGGCAGTTAGCAAACCAGTTGTTTGGTATACTTTAAATTCACACATTTATTAAAATTTCAATCCCATTAAAAAACTAATTTATTTTATATTGATATAATTTTTAACACATTTTGATAGATTTTAGGATGTGGTATTATAGTTCCTTAAAGTATAACATCCCTATACTAGCGTGATAATAGTTGTTGTATGAGAACTCAACTAGGTGTATAAGCTCCTCCCAACTACATTAGAAGTCCAAAACATAAGCTCATGTTATATCCTTAAGTGTCTGAATAGTCCTCTCTATTTGCCTGTTTGTAGCTAGGTAGAAGGCGGTACTCATCTTCAATGTTGTGCCCTTAGCCTCCTACAACTTCCCCTAGAAGTGTGAAAGAAATCTCAAATGCTAATCAGAGACTATATATATAGATATATCATGTCTAATCACCACAAATCTTATATAATCATTGACCAACTAATCGATACTTTAAGTCAACTTAATTGGCACAAACACTATTAATTTTGTCAGTATATTGATGATCATCTAATCATGTCACATCCACATCAATTCCTTGATACCTCTATCACAAGGTCCATTAAGATGAAGTACCACTTCCATCATGTAACATCTAAGGGCTAAAATAACCCTATATGTCTTTGATGCTCGATCTTGACCTTCTGCCAGGTTAGATATCTTGACACAAACTCCATAATCTCTTGCTTCATACAAGGCTACTAGTATATCCTTCTGAGGTCTTCATACAACTTATCCCCTTCTAAGTGAATGAAATACGGATTAAAATGGCCCTGCTCTAATATATAGGTCTTCAAATTAGTACAACTTTGAGTTACACACCAATGACCTCTATAGCGAATGCTGCCATATTCATAAATCTAGAAACCCTCAACTTGGACATCCTGAATCTTCTATCAAATCTTCTTAAGCTTAACATTCCCATATTTTCCTACTTGAATGTCTTGGAAAATGGTCAACATAATCATTAAGGAACACATCTAGGCCTTAAGGTCACCATGCTCGATGATATCTATCCCTAACTCATCTAACTCCTCCAATAACTAACAAGCTACCACACAAGCACTCAAAGAGTGTCGCGTATTCTTACTCAAGGCATGTACAATGATGTTAGGCTTACCTTCATGGTAGGTCAGCTCGATATCATAGTATTTCACCAAATCTAACCATCTCCATTAACTTATATTCAACTCTTTATAAGTGAATATGTATGTGAGGCTCTTATGATTGATGAAGCATCTGTATTGAGTCCCATATAGATAATTCCTTCAAATCTTGAGTGTGAAAACAATGGTTGCCAACTTGAAGTCATGCATCAGATATTTATGCTCATGTTGCTTCAATTGACAAGAAGCATACGATACCACCTTACTATACTACATCAATACATAACCAAGCTCGTTCTTTGACACATCGTCGTAAACCTCAAACTCATCTGATCCTGATGGTAGAGTCAAAACTGGAACTATAGTCAAACACTACTCTAACTCCTAAAATGCTCTCTCACATGCATCATCTCATTGGAATCTTGTCATATTTTTTAGAAGGTTAGTCAAAGGATGAGCTACCTTCAAGAAGTCCTTAACAAAGCGTCTATAGTACCCGCCTAAACCTAAGAAACTACGAACCTCGGGGATACTAGTTGGTGCCTTCTACTCAGTCACTACCAAAATCTTCACTGGATCCAAATAAATCCTCATACTAACACCACGTGACCAAAAAATGTAACCTCCTAAAGCAAAAAAATCATACTTAGAGAGTTTAGCATACAACTTGTGCTCTCTAAGGAGGGATAGTATTGTATATAGGTGACGTTTATGGTCATCTCCACTCTAAGAGTATACCAAAATATCATCTATGAAAACCACCAGAAACTAATTGAAGAACGTCTAGAAAGTCCTCATCATCAAATCCTTAGGGACGATAGGTGCATTGGTAAGCCCAAAAGGCATCACCATAAAATTGTAGTGCCTGTATTGTATTCTAAAGGCTATCTTCATGATGTGTGGCTTGGAAATTCATGGCTAATAATATTCTGACCTCAAGTTAATCTTTAAGAAGATCAAATCATCACAACTCTAATTAAAAAAGTCATCAATCCTTGTAGTGGATTTCAGTTCTTCTCTATTAACTGGTTTAGACCCTAATAATCTATACACAGACGCCATCCTTTTTCTTTATGAACAAAATTGGTGCTCCCCAAGGAGGGCAAGCGTATTCATGAGCTAATAAGTGTACAAGCGTATTCATGAGCTAATAAGTCCGCTAATAGAGCTTTCGGTTCTCACTACTCTACTTGTGTCATCTAATACGATAATTTCAAAACTAGCTCACCCCTCGGTACCAACTCAATAATAAATTCTATCTCATATACCAGAAACATACCTAGGATCTCCTCTTGAAATATGTTAATTACTATGAATAACTATAGTTGAAAACCCTAAAATAAAGTATGCCTTCTACCTATAGGGATCTTAGAGAATCCAATTGCCTCCTATAATGAACTAGATAATTTATGGGGTTAGGAGAAGGCATTCGACGAGATGTATCCCACCTCATCACTATAACATCACATTATGAAGTATAAATTTGAGAATAAATCCACTAAAAGCATGGGAAATACTCCTAAATCCAAACATGTGCAAAATTATGACACATAAATAAAATATCAAACTAAAAATTAAACAACTTTTTAAACTAGTAATTAGCAATAAATAATTACCTCTAATTGTGTCATGAAACCACCTATCTTCTTGCACTCGTTCCTAGATGTTATCAAAATCTGCTTATATAAATATGCTAAAGTTCTAGCTCCAAGGGCCTAATTACCTAACTTACTCATATCAACTACTAATTTGAGCACTAATAATGGAGTTTGGTTACTACACTTGTCTACAAAAAGAATGTAAGATAGAAGGTATCACATATAAATTGGGTATAACACTCATTGTTGGGAACATGATAAGTCATAAGCTTATAAAAAATATCATCCAATGCAACTATACTTCCTTTCACAAAAGCTAACTTGACCAACAACTCGAATTCACCCCACATATAGGTCAAAATCTTCACTATATCACCATATGTAGGGATATGATCTCAAGTACACTCATACCAATGTTAATAAATATCCATAACATATATCACACCATATAGGGTAATAATAATCTCCTAGAATGGAAGGTGGAGGCTGTTAGTCCGTAGGTGTCACATATCATGAAAATTGGAGATGAGAGAAGCATTGTGATTGTGGAAGTATGTGTTAAATAGATGCTTCAGATTGGTGGTCTTGACATAATTGTAGGCAACACCAATCCATGGTTGAACCCTTAGCACAAAGATATGGTTCCTATAATAAAAAATTATAATAATGAATTATAGGGTAAAAACGTAGAAACTAATATATATAATAATAAAAAATACCCCATCTTCATTCCATATGGTGTATGCCACTTGTCCTTTAAAATTAGTTAGAAGATCCATGAGTGGATTCGTACCAATTTATCTAGTCAATAGCCAATCATTGTTTGATGCTGAAGAAAAACCAAATCTTGTTACATGGGTAGATGTGCTAATACTAGCGACAACTTCCTCATTGAGATCATTATGTTCCTCCTCAAATGATAGAGGAGGGGTTTCTTTAGCATTAGGATGTTTTTCGTGCTCCATCACAGATTGTACTCTAGCATTAGCAGTGATTATCCTCTTTACCACCCTAGTAGTAGTAAGTGTAACCTATCTTAGATCCTTTCCTTTGCCTCATATACCAAACATCTTCCATTATAAAAAAATATCATTAATAAATGTTATGCATTAACTCATCATTTTTTTGGGATTAGTGGTTTAGGATTTAGGGTTAGGGGTTTAGTGTTTAGGGTTTGGGGTTTGGGGCTTAGGGGTAAGGGTTAATGGTTTATGTTATAGGTTTTAGGGTTTGTGCTTTAGGGTTTAAGGTTTGGGCCTTGAGGTTTTGGGGGTTAAGGGTTTGTGGTTTAAAGTTTAGGGTTTAAGGTTTAAGGTTAAAGGTTAAGGGTCCATTTGTGTGTCACCCATTTGTGGAAAGGAGGAATAGGTGATATACCTAGTGGAGTAGGGGGTTAATAGATGAAATACCAATTGGAGGAGGAGGATGACAGGTTAATTACCTAGTAGAGGAGAAGGCTGATGGGTGAAATACTTGTCAATAGAGAAATGTGATAGGTGACTAACCCTCCTGGAGACAATTATGATTGGTTTTTTAGTCGGTTAGGTAGAAGGTTGATAGGTGAAATATCTATTGGTAGTCCAACTACCACCATTGTTTTATCCCCAACCTCCATTGATATCATTCGAAGCTTATATTTTAATGAAAAATTAATAAAATCTAATAATCTAAGTTTGATCTTTGTATAAAAACACTAATTTTAGTCGAATAACAACTACAATGCAAAAAATGCAAGAATCAAATCTTACATTTTTAGCTTCTTTGAAAATCATGAATTGTAATCCTAAAAAATGACTTAATCTTGTATACATTTAGATGTATAATGTCTTAAAATGTTGATTAAAATCTTATTTCTTGAATTGATAGAATATTTGATAACAATTGAGTGCATGAGTGTAAAACTTTGAGATAAAGTAGAAGAGAGAAAAGAGAGAAACTATGGTAGAGAGATAAGAGGGGCGGGGAAAAAAAGGGTAAAAATGGACAGGGAATAAAATTTAGGTATACGGGTGTGTGTTTAGTAAATTTGGTGTGTAAAGAGAGCTTAGGTTTCAAAGGATTATTTAAAAAAAAAGTTGAATGGGTTAAATTTCATTACTTGTGGGAAATATCTATTAGTATAGCATTAATATCTAAAACCTAATAGGGATTTACTTGATGGATGCAAATATCAATATATGTAAATGAATATGGATATAGTTTTAGATAAATTTTAAAAATATGTGAGGTTCAAATACAAATACAAATATAGAATATCCACATGTGTATTTTGATCCATAATTATATTAATACTCGCATTTATTTACCTGTTATCAAAATAACTTTCATACCTTTAAATATTTAAATGTACATGTGTATTACTTAATGGAAAAATATTTTTTCTCTCAATAAAACCCCAAAGCTTATTTAGGGTTTGCATAATGAGAAATTAATTCACCATCACTACTTATCTCTACAATCACAATTTTCTGTCTAGACTAGTTGGCTCCAAAGACTTTCATTTTCTTCATTGTCTATGCCTTGAATAATTTCCAGTCCTTCTCCTTCTTCATTTCTTTTTATCTCAATAATAATACAAGATAAAAAGATACACAATCAATCTAATTTCATCTTTACTTCGAGTTTGGGCAGATATGATAAAAAGTTCATTTGCTCCAATTTTATACTGAACTCATGTGCTATGTTCGGTGGTGAGCTCATTCAATTTGCATTAGAGGATACAATAGTGCAATGCTTTGAAATATATATTCAGGCATTTTAATTTGATATAATTTATATTTTGTTTTATTTTCTTTATGAGATTTGCATCCTTTGGTGACTAGCGGGTTATATCTTTCCTTTATCAATTAATTATTATAAAAAGGCTTCAAATGCATTTCAATTATTTGTCTTAATTATTTGTTCAATTTGAGTAATTATGTTTGGATGTTTATTTCTTCAAAATATTTGCTTCTTTGATCATTAGTAGCTTGCTTAGAAAAGGTTGATCTCATCTCTACTTTTGGAAAATATTATACTTCTATTTTAATTCTTCATCCTTTTTGTGTTTCTTGCTTCCTCTTTCTCTTATTATTTACGTGAAAAATTTTTTAACTATAAAAATTTGTAATGCCTCCATTTTTCTCAATATAATTTTTGTATTAATGGATTGGTGTGGAAGCTAAAAGAAGAAATGTGGGATGTTGCCTATATTTCTTTCATGAGGATTGGTGTGTGCATTTGTCTAACTCATGGAATATGGAAGGTTAGTTATGAAAACAAATAGTGAAAGACAATCAATATTACAAAGGATAACTTTTTACATTACAAAGTCTTAATGCAAGGTTGTTGTAAAAGAAAATATGTGCTTAAAATCCTTCAATAGTTTTAATTTTAGAACATATTCAAAAAATAGGTGAATAAGTGAGTTTTAGAGTTATTGGTTGGCTCATCACCAAAAACTAGATGGCTAGTTCATAAAAAAAAAATCTAAGTATCTAATTTAGAAGAACTTATCAACTAGTGGGAGAAAGCCAGTCCATTACTAAAACTAGTTAAGTAGTTCTACGTAAATTTTAGATGCTTTTTTTTTGTTTTGATTTATTTTTTGTTGATTTTCTAAACTTCTAATTAGTATCTATTTGTACTAATAAATATATTTTTGCACTTTGGAAATATTTTCACATTGTTTATACCATTCTATGATTACATTTAGTTAAAAATCACATAAAAACACTTTTAGCACCTTTCTTCTACCTACCTTCTTCTCTCTTCTTACAACATCACCATTTTTAGCACTTAAAATTTTCATTTTAAATAGTTAACTACAAAAGCTAAAATATTAGAAATGCAGGGTATTATAGCCCTACTTAGTATAAGTTTAGTTTCCTCTACCATTCTTATACCAAGTGCTAATTCTAAAATATTACTATACTTGAACTAATAGAACAATTATACGCAACATAATAGAGATTATATTATAGGTTAACATAGGTTTCGATATTACAAGATCTATTAACAAGTACAAGGTTCAAGTGAAAAGAAATATAGAATGGACAGAAAATGTAACACCCCCAAAATTCATTACTGAAAAATAACAAAGGCGTGAATTCTGGGAATATTATCGTCACACTTAGTACCATATTGGTTCATTTCTACCATTCCAGTACGAAGTGCTAAGGCTAAAATAGAAAAGTACAACTTATGAGAAACTCAAACATATTTAAATTAGAGTAGCGTACACACCACTTTACAATAATAAAATGCACCAGTGGTGGTTACAAATCAACAAATACATTGAAATCATAAATTTTAAAGGAGAAAGAGTATAATCCTAGGATATTCCGGATAGTACCTTACACTCTTTCTAGAGAGCCCACTTGAATAGCACTTGAAAAGGACTTGCAAGGGACACTGCCCATTGAATGGGTAGGGGCCCCACAAATGGAACCCTTCAGTACTATGGTACTGAGTAACCCTTTAAAACACACCTAACAGTAGGCCCACAATGCAAAACATAATACTACACACATACAAAATGAGAGGTAAATACTTAATATCCACATTCATGCATTTACATAATTAACAAATCAATCAGATCTTAATAGGCCATAAAGAACAATTAATTCTTCTGGGCCTTAAGCCCTTAGTTCATCATTATCAATCATATCGGATTATAAATATGCGCATGAGTGTGAGAACCCCACTATTATAGCCAGTGGACTAGAATACATACAACAGAATGCTCCTGACCATAATTATTGCTAGTGGATCGGTCTCCAGGGCAGAATGCTCCTAGCCATTATTATTCACCAGTGGATTGGTCTGGCCCCGACTCACAGGGTGTTCCACTATAAGTGATTAGTATTTTTTTCAAAATTTATTCAAAACCAAATCAAATTTATTGAGCTTGGGACCCCCACTATTGTAGCCGGTGGACCAGAATACAGATATACATCATCTAGGGCAACAAGCACTTGGGCCACTATTATATCCAGTAGATCGGTACTCATAAACATCATCCAGGGCAAAACCTCCTAGGCCACTATTATATCTTGTGGATCGGTACTCATAATATAATTCAATTGGGCCCGACTTATTAATCTTTCACTTTAATGATTAGTGTTTTTCCTTTTTAATCAGCACAATAATTCCATTTATTTACCTCGATGGGGAGATCAAGATCCCGGGATACAAAGGTACACCAGTCGCACTGGTGTATATGAGCTACTTAGTATCCCTCAACTATCAACCTAGGAATGCAAAGGTACCTTTGTCGTACTGGTGCATAAAGCTAACTCAGTACCCTATCGATAAGGACACCTAATCTATAAGCATACATACCCCTTAAATATATCTGTAGAGCTAGATAGAGTAAGATATATGGCCTGGCTGTGACACAAAGGCACACTAGCAAATACCAAAATAACTGTGGGCTAATCCACGTCTTTAGGGTAGCTACCCCTAAAGAGCCACCATTCCCGATCTCGAGGTCTTTCACTTTAAGTATTAGTGTCTTAATTAAGGTCATCACAAAAGCACAACAATCAAATATTTATTCACTTTCAATCTTTTGGATATCGTTAGATATTTCTTATTCAAACGGTTATCTATGGTAACACAGAGGAATCATTAAGGCCATTATAATCTCATCTCATTCCGAATTAGAATTCGTTCTCATGATACTTACTAATTATCAAATACTCTTTATCTTGCTATTTGGCATTATTTAAGTCATATTACGAAATTCCACTATCACAATGACATGTTAGATACAAATTGCTCATTTTTCCCTTACTCGTATAATTGCTAAGTCATCCCTTTCTTACTTGACAAATTACCATATTACCCATGATTTAGGTTGCCAAGTTATCTCCCATACTTATTAGGTCACCGACTACCCTTCATAATTGTTACACTTAACATATTTTCCGTTTGGTTGGTTAGATTACAAATTTACCCTTTTCCTTTATTATAATTAAAAAAGTGCCCTTTAGTTGATCAAATTACCAAATTACCCTTCTTCATTATCCTAATTACCAAATTACCCCTTTAGTTGGTTAAATTACCAAATTACCATTTTCTATTACCAAACTACCCTTCTCTATCATCAAAATTACCAAATTACCTTTAGTTGGTTAAATCACCAAATTGCCCTTCTCTATGACCATAATTACCAAACTACCATTATCCATTATTAAAATTGCCAAGTTATCATTTAGTTGGTTAAATTACCAAATTACCCTTCTCTATGATCATAATTACCAGACTACCCTTTTCCATGATCAAAATTACCAAATTATCCTTTAGTCGGTTAAATTACCAAATTGCCTTTCTCTATTATCATAATTACCAAACTACCATTCTCCATTATCAAAATCACCAAATTATCCTTTAGTTGGCTAAATTACCAAATTGCTCTTCTCTATTATCATAATTACCAAATTACTCTTTAGTTGGTAAATTACCAATTTACCATTCTCCATTTTCAAAATTACCAAGTTACTCCTTTTCAATTTCCACTTTACCCTTTTATTTACAAAATTCCATTTTACCCCTTTACTTTTAAAATTACCATTTTGCCCTTTACTTCCAAAAATTACCATAACACCCCCTTTCACTTATAAAATTACCATTTTACTCCTTTACATCCAAAATGACCATTTTTCCCTTTAATTAAGAAATTACCATTTTCTCCCTTTAATTATGAAATTACCATTTCGCCCTTTAATTACAAAATTGCCATTTTTCCATTTAATTACAAAATTACCATTTTACCCCTTCACCTCCGAAATTACCATTTTACTCTTTACTTCTAAAATTACCGATTTACCCTTTTTACTTACAAATTAGCATTTTCCCTTGAATTACAAAATTACCATTTTACCCTTTTACCTCTAAATTTACCATGTCACCCCTTACTTCTAAAATTACCATTTTACCCTTTATTACCCACTTATATTAAATTATTATCACTATACAAAATATTAATATTAATACCCCATTCTCATTACCCAACTCCACAACTATTATATTTAATATAATACTCATTAGCATCCACACAAAATAAGCCACATTCTTACACAAGACATATTACTAAAATACCCCTAGGGCTCACAATAACATTAACCATACATTAATAGTCACAATAGCATAACACAACATGGGTAAACACTTAACATTTTCATTGATAACCAATTCTTACCTAAAGTAATATTTCCATACGTAGCACACAATCTAACATGCTTCCTTTTTATCGATCAATACAATAGACTACATATAATATATTAAACAATATATATACGACATGAAAAACAACATCTTGAAACCCTAATGTGCTAGCATACGATAATCCATGGTTTAAGTGGGGCTTAACGATTAACTTAATTCTCGCAAAAATGAACCTTACTGGTATTTTGATTAAGGATTCAAGCTTTGATTAGCCAAAACTAATACATGAAAATAATATAAATATTTATCACATTAGAATATGAAAACAAAAGGCATAAGACTTTATAATACTTAATTAGTGAAATACTTAACTTAAAATATTATTATTCCTTAATACTTATTAACCAAAACAAATTAAGGCATGCAGCAACCCATACTACTCATGTTGCATGAGTTGCATGTAAAGGAATGAGGGGAGAGGCTCAAAATAGCAAGAATGGGAGGAGGGAGTGGTGTTTTTGGGTTAGGGATTTGGGGCTAGGAAAGAAGGTGGATGGGGGAGGTTTTAGCGAAAGGGAAGGGTTTAAAAGTGGAGAGGGGTGTAGGGTGGTGGTCGGGGATGGGTTGACGGTGGCCAAGGGCGGCGGCAATGGCGTCGACAGCTAGGCCACAATGGTGGCTGCCGAGATGGGTCGAGATGGAGGGGTTGAGAAGGAAGGAAAAGAGAGGGGGAAAATGAAGGCCTATAGGTGGTGGTTTCGGCCAAAGGGGGTATGGGGGTGGTAGAGGGGGTTGCAGGGATTGGTTTGGTGGCATAGGTGGCTGTAGAGGCGCCAAAACAACGACGGAATGAAGTGGTGCAGGTTGCTGCCGAGAAGGGAGAAAAAGGAGAGAAAAAGAAGAGGGGAGGAAGGAGGCTGCAGGATGGCAGGGGGTGGTGCAGGTGGCTAGTGTGGAGGCGGCATCGGCGGAATGGGGGTGGTGAAGCAAAATAGGGAGGGAGATGGGAGGAGGAGAAAGGAATAGAAAAAGGTCGGGAATGCATGTGAGGCTCAAAAAATGGCAGAATGAGGCAGAGAGAGAAGAAGAAAAAGAAGAAGAAGAGAAAGGAGGGGATAGGGTGGCTCGGTAGGGCAACAACCGGGTGGTAGGGGCGTGGGAGTTACAAGAAGAAGGAAGGAAAATTAGGGGCATGGGCAAAAAAAGGGAGAGGTGGTGGGGCCGAGATGGGGCAAGAAAAATGGAGAGAGAGAGAGATAGGGGGAGTAGTAGGGGGAGGAGGGTTGTAGGTGGGGCGGTGGAGATGTGGAGGTGGTGGAGGTGGTCGGGTTTTGGCGCCGGGGAAAAGGAAGAAGAAAGAAAGAAGAAGGGGGGTTGCGTGTGTGCAGGCCATTGAAGGGGAAGAGGGGATTGGGCCGACCCAGTCGGGGAGAAGGAAAGAAAAGAAAGGAGGGAGGTGGGTCGGGCTCATGCGGGGGAGAAAGGAAGAAAAGAGAGGGGAGTCGGGCTGAGGGAAAGAAGGGAAATGAGGGGAGAAGGGAGAGAAGGGAGAGATGGGCTGACGGCCCAACACGCATGGGTGGGGAGGTAGGCTAGGGATGGCATCTCGAAGGAAGAAAAAGGAGAAAGAAAGAAAAGGGAAAAAGGAGAAAAAGGAGAAAAAGGCTAAAGAAAAAGAAAAAAAGGAAAAAGGAAAGGGAAAATGAGACAAAATAAAATAAGTTAATTTATAAAATAATAAAATATAATATTTTTGGGTAGTAAATTTATTTAATATAATTAAATATATGGGTTTAAAAAGGATAATTTTAGTAAAATAATGGTTTGTTAAATTATTTAAATAAAAAGTGTATGATAAAATAACAAAATATTTATTTTAATTTATTAAATATTTATTTCCAATTTTATATACTCAAAAATCTATAAAATAATTAAATTAAATATATTTAAAAGCTAATTTATCTCAATTAAAAGTTATTTATTAGATTATAAGCTTTTAAAATTTTGGGGAATTATAGAAAATTCCAAGGATATTCCAACTAAAAGATGATAAATTTGCCCTAAAAATATTAACGAACAAGCTCCACTCACAAGCAATCCTAACAAG
The DNA here is from genome assembly GCA_030549775.1 of Tamarix chinensis. Classification (NCBI taxonomy): domain Eukaryota; kingdom Viridiplantae; phylum Streptophyta; class Magnoliopsida; order Caryophyllales; family Tamaricaceae; genus Tamarix; species Tamarix chinensis. The sequence goes on from CM060175.1 coordinate 28,130,560, forward strand.
TTACAACTAGTCATTGAATAAGTAGAGGACCATGAAAAGGAACCCATTAGTAAAACAGTGTCAAGTAACTTGCTATAATGAATTAAGCATGCAACAATGACATGTAGTGTCATAATAGGTGTAACACCTTGTAAATTAGCCCTATAAAGAGTGGAAAATATTATACATAATGATGATTTGATGGCGTTTGATATTGTTTTGGAAATAAATTTTGGGTTTGATTGGCAAAGAATTTAGAAAAGTTTGGAAATAGAGAAAGAACAAAGATTTATTGGCGCATTAGTCGACTGGTAGTATGATCTAGTTGACTGTCCCATCATTTTTAGCTTGTTTTTAGTTTAGGGTAACTATTCAAATAGTTTTGGGAAAGTGATCGATTGATTCGCCTAATCTAAAAGATTTTTGAACTCAATTTTAATTTTTTTTTCCAACAATCTTGAACCTTTGTTATCAAGCTTTGAATCATTTCTAAATCATCTTGAATGATATATAACCATTAACCTAAGCCTTTTCCCTACCTTTATTAGATTTTGGGGACCTAAATTGACAAAAAGTGGGTGATGAACTCACACCATTTTCTTTTTCTTCCCTAATTCTCTCTCTTATGTGCATCATCAGAACAAACACTTTTTATTGGTTCAAAAAAATCTCTACAGCATATGATACTTTTTTCCATCTCCTCTTTGTTCCTTTTTCTCTTCTTATGTTTCAAATTTTTCATGGCACACTAGCTTGGCACATTTCATATATCACCATTTGAGCTATGACAAAAGGGAACCCTGTTTCATTGAGAAATTTGACCAAGGTTGTCCTAATTTGAGTGGGAAAATTTGGGTTTCGATATTATTACCCTTCTCTCCTTCATTTCCCATCAAGTTTTGGGCACATTAGCAACCTTAAGCTCTCCTTTTCCTCATTTTCTCTCAATCACTAGGTTATCTCTATTTTTCATCTCTTATGCCTTTACTAATTTTCCCCTTCATGTTCACTACCTCTAATCTTCTACATCTCTTCTAATCCTTCCTCTAACTCTTTCTTGTTTTACACTTTAGGATTATAGGGCTATATTTTGGATAATATTTAGAATAAAATTCTTCCTTTGGCATTCTATTTTGGTAAAGGTTACATTTTTTGATTTTTCTCCTAACCTCTTTTTTTTTTCTATTTTATAAGATTTTAAGGAGGTCTTACTAAGTTTTTATGGGTATGTCATTTTTGCCTTGTGGAACAGAGTGAATGAGCATATGGATTGGCATAAAATTGAAAATTTTGATTTTTTTATGTTGATATTGTAATACACCCAATTTTTGAACTTTAAAAAATTATTTTGAAGCCTATGCGGAAGTGCTAGAAGAAGCAAAACTGGAAAATGTTACAGCTACATTAATCATAAGAGAGGTATGATCATCATCTAACCCATGCATGATGTCAGGCTAGAACAATTATGAAAGGATGTATGTTCTCTAACTATACATCAATACTAATAATGACAGTGATAAGAATAACAATAAAATAGAAAGAAAGATATATGAGAGTTTACAAAATCCAAATATAGGAATCAAAGCCAAGAGTTTAAATAACCAAAAAGAACCAGAACATCCCAATACAATGGATAAAAGGACATCTAACCAATGAACCCGACTCTTAACTACAGAAGAAATTAACTCTCAAATCCTCAAGCAATGATCAGCTACTAGACCATGGTATCATCCTCAATATACTCTAACTGAGAATCGTATCCCTACAAATCATCTTCTACTCATTGGATTAGAAGCTAAATTATCATAGTGACCACACTAATGTAGTATTAGTACACTAAAGTCTTGGTAAAACATACTAAAAAAACATGGCAAGGGCTTATACAACACATTAAAGTTGCATAGTAGCATGGTGATAAGCATACCAATATAAGATAACATTCAGACTCATGGTAGTAATATAGCAAGTGATGCTTGCATGGAGATCATAGAAGAATAGTAATATGGTGAATGCATCACAACCACATAATGAAAACCATATTATAAATCTTCCTATAGTGATCGAATAAATTTTTAGTTATTAAGATAATTCGTTCGACCACGCCTAATTCTTCACCATGAACAAAATTCATGGAAGCATATAGATAGTATGAGATACCACACCCACCAAAAAGGTCAGGATATAAGAATGGGATTTTCTTCAGGTTGAATGCACCTTCTGCGATGGATAACACACCATGGATACCACACCCACCATTGGTGGTCAAAGTACATCAAAGGTGTTTGTACTGGGATACCGTATGTACAACACCTTGAATGCCTTCACCAAGAGGGCTAAAATTTGGGATACCACACCCTCCTAAGAAATGGACAACACAAAGTGCCAAGGGGCTTGTACCGTGATACCTCATCCACCCAAATTGGACACCAATGCCATAATGGTCTGTAGTAGTATAATCATATACCTCAAAGATATATGCATACCCCCCATCGATTGCAATATGGTATAGAAGGAAATAGATACTGAGGGAAAATACAAAACATAGGGCAATCCACCCATTAACTCCTTGCTAGCTACCCCTAGAGTTGGAGAAAAAGGATTTAATGAAATCTTAATCCGTTAACTATTAATTACCATATGATATCACAAATCACAATTTAATTCCCTTATTACCCATATTGGGTGTATCTAAGTGATACCACCAAATACATCACACGACATATAAGCCACCAATTGGGTCTTCAGAGATGACACCAAACTTAAATAATTTAAGGTCCATTTATCATCATTTTGATCCATATTAATTACAGGGTAAACATGGTTGTAATTATGATTTACATATTATAATTGCATGGAGATATAAACATAAAAGGCTAGAAAGAAGAACAAAAATTAACACTGAATACGATGGAATAGAACTAGACTAGTCCATAGGTCCCTAGGACCATTCGACTATATGGTTGTACCAGACCTAAGCTAAAAATAAAACCAGTGGACCAGTCAATTAGTTGGTCTCACAAATTGACTTTTCTTGGAAAACTAATCAATGAGTTTGTCCCAATTGGTCGATGGATCTAAGTAGAGACCATACAATTTTGGTCTCAAGGTCACTAATGGATAGGTTTGGTAAACTGATCAAACACTCGTAGGCACAAGTTGATTGGTTCATTGAATCACTAGACTAATCTCGCAACCAGTTGATTAAAAATTTCAAACTAAGTGACTATTCACACATCTAGTCCATGGGTTTAACAACCAATCGACTGGCCTAGGTTAACAAAATTCCCAGACTTTGGATCCACATACCAAAAATTAACAAAAAATAACCATATTAATCCTAGCATTCTTGTATGCCATAAAACATAGAAGGATATATGTTAAACACATAGAATCACATGGATAAATGGTAGTATTGGCATAAAATGAAATCATGCCCAAACTACCAAAATCATGCTTAAATTTTAAGAAGAAGACTCTTCCATATGCTTAAATCCTAGAATATAATTATGCACAACATCGACACACACCAAGAATAATGGAACCATCATAATAAATAAAAGACCTTATTCATGTTAAAGATAAGAATGTCTTACCTCCAAGCAATTTTTCTTGTACAAAAAACTCTTAACTTGATGTCTGTCTACTAAGACCTCAATTTCTAAGATAATCAAGAATTAAAACCATTAAAACTACATTAAAAATCAAAAATCAAAAGGAGGAGAAGAAGAACATGAGCATAACTCAACATTTTCTCAAAATAAAAAGTTCAAGGAGAATGAAGCTAGAGATACTTGACCTTTCCCAAAACTTTAGATCCTCCTTTGCTTTAGAGAAATAAGGGAGAGGTAATGTTAAGATTAGAAGAATAAATGTAACACCCCTAAAATTTACTCCTAAAAAAATTTTCATTTAAAATAATAATGCGGAAACTAAAATAGGATTTGGGGAATGTTACTACCACACCTAACACAAGATAAATGTCTACCATCTATTTAATGTTAGATGCAAGGCTAAAACCTATCCAACAAAATTCAACCAACATCTATGCTGTGAGGATAAACTCCCATAAGGAGATATCCACATGCTGATGGCAAGTGAACAATTTTACTGAATAAAATCATTGCTGAATAAATCAGCGGAAACTTGTGAAATAATCTTGGATTTTAAAAACTTATCAAAGTAATGAGAAATTATATCTCAATTACAACTCACTTGAAATTTTAATACAACACTTGAAAACTTTAAAGATAAATATAATTAAATAACGACAAATTCTGATGGATCAAACTCTAGATTGCCTCTTTCAAGCCAAGCCTTCAACCCAAAAATAATATTCGATATTAAACCTGCATAAGAGGTTTGCTCCCCATCATCAGTGAATCGTCGCAGGACCCAATCAACCAAGGTAGTATCAGTACAAGTCCAATACTGAGTAAATTAAGACTACCTAACTCATGGAAGGAAACATGATACACATAAGATATAGCAATCTTTAGCTTATAATACTCATGCTTAATTATACATGCAATACACACACCATTCTACTCATATAATAACTCATGCTCTATTATATATGTGATATATACAATAAAACATGGGGTCACAAATTCATGTTTATGAATACATGACTAGACATGACAATGCATACAAGAAAATCATGATCGGATGAGAAGTAACACACACTACCATAGAAGTTATCATTCTGCATGTAATGTCCACATGAGATTTTAATAATAGATTATGTGATAATTGAATATAGACATGCATCATATGGCAACTATATTATAAGGGAGACAAACAAGATACATGTATAGGAAACAAAAAAATTAAGTCCATGAGTGAGTTAGAATAATTCATTATTTTAATTTATTTATCGTGATCACAACTAATTTATTATATTAACTTGAGGATGGAGACTCAAAGAGATTGTAACAACTACTCTAGTACTTGAATGGTACTAGCCCTAGTTGGACCACCTAGAAATCTAACCATACCACTAATAAATATGACACCCAATCACTTAAGTATACATACCCCCTATAGGGTCAAAATATATCGAGACACCTATAGAGTAGAAGAGGGCCTCTCTGGACCTCGTAAGGCACCTGGGATCATAGAATAGAAAAACACTAGAATGGTACCAAGTGAATACCAAACCTAACTCAGATAGCTACCTTGAGTGATACAAGTCCCAACTTAAGATCTTTCACTATAAGTGATTAATATTTTATTCAAGGATTTAACCAATCATAAATCAGGCCTACGTAACAATACTTAGCTCACTTCCATCAAAACAATGAATTTCCATTATTAAATCATTTTTAAGTGGCATTAAAGTCGATAAATCTCAAGAAACATTAAAGCCAAACCAATCAAAGTGGCATTAAAGCTGATCGATTCTACAGGCAATAAAGCCAAACCAATTAATGTGGCATTAAAGTATATTGATTTCAGGGGCATTAAAGCTGAACCAATTCATGTGGCACTAAGGCCAAATAATTCTAGGTGGTGTTAGAGAAGAATAATTCCATTTCATAAAATATAGCATAAGATATTATGCAATTTTAATCCATACTCAACCCTTCACATACTCACACACATACAATATTCAAACGTCATGGTAACACGCATTTGCATTGAGGCTATAAATTCATACTTACATACATACAATTACCACACAAAACATAGCATATGCTTGACATTATTAAATAATCAATAAGCATACTCATCACCTTCCATTCCAAACATACAAAAATTCCATATTTTGCTATAAGTAAAGGTAAGTAATGACTTACCTAAATATGAAGCTAGCTAAGCAAATTGAGAAAGAGAGAGAGAGCTATCAAGAGCACGACAATCCATGAGAAAGTTTTCCTAGATCACCGATGGAAATTGGATCTAGGTTAGAAACCATCTTATCGATCAATAATTCAATTATTATAATTAAATCAACACAAGGGGACACAAACAATCTTTCTTGGAAAATGTGTCAAAAACCTAATACTCATAAGTGTACCTCTATTAAGATTTAAGATTAATTTTAAATCAAATTAGATTAAACATATATCACTTGGGGCATTTTAAATTGATTTGGAAAGTAAAGGAAAGGATAATAGATTATAAGTTATTTTATCGAAAATAGTTTACTGGTAAGGTTCTACAACTCAAAAGACAAACTAACTATTTGTAGAGAACCAAATCCAACTCGATAAGATAAAAATATAATTCAAATAATTTTAAATTAAAGCTAAAAATTGATTAGGTAAAAAAGCATAGCATAGTCCACTTTATAAATATCTCTAAAAATTAGGGGTTTTAATGCTCGGACTACAAACCGACACATTCACTTTGATTACTCCAAATTGATAGCTTTAAAACACAATACAACTAATTTTAGATAAATCTAGATAATCAATTTCAACATAAATAATCTTATAAATCACCAATTTAAGATCATAAGTTTCTAAAATTAGGGTTTCAAAACCTAAGACACAAAGTTGAATAATTCAAATCAATTAACTCCAATTGAAGGTGTTAGAATGCAATTAAGTCCATTTCAACTATGTCTATAAATTTAATTTTAAAAAAAGAATTGTACCAATAAATAATTTCATAATTTCACTTGAAATTTAAGGTTTTAGGCCCAAAAATGTAATTTAGTTAAGTTCTATTAATTTAATTAAATTGAATGTTTAGAAATACAATTAAACATATTATATAATCAATTGATCAAAAACAATGAAAGAAATGCCCAATTTAACACAATTAGGGTTTTTGAGCTTGGAACGTAAATCCGATCAATTCTTGCTAAAATATATAAATTGACAGTTTAGAATTGTAATTAAATGTATTCTAATGTAAATTTTATAATTAATTGAATAAAATAACTCAATTACACTATCGTTTTGCAAGAGTTTTGACATAAAAATCCAAGTCTGATGGATTTCACACAATTTTCCCAAATCAACACTTCTTATATAAAATAAAATACATTTCAAAGGATATTATAAAACCAAGTGAGTGAAACAACTTAACTATGTAATCAAGTTCATCACACATAGATTTTAACCTAGAAAATCAATTCTGATTAATTCTGCCCAAAATCTCAAATTGATGGTTTCGACATGAATTTAAATACATTTTAAAGTGTAGTGTAAAATCAATTTAGCCAAAATAGGTTAATCAGACTAATCCAAAAAATTCAGGCATAATTTGGCCAAAATTATGATTTTCACAAATCAACTAAATACATTGCAATTGACTGCTCTAAATCAATATCATACAACATATATATAAATAAATATAACAATCAATTTAGCTTATCATAAGCTAATTCATACTCAATTAATCAAAATGAGGGATAGGGGTTTTTAGAATTTTATACTAAATAAAACTAGCAAATCAGGACAAGTGAAGGCCGGAGAAGCTTCACCGGAGGTTGGTCGGTGCTTGCCAGCCATCACTTGAGCTCACCGTGGCGGTGTGCTGCTGTCGTCCGCTGCTCCTTCTGTCATTTGTTTCTACTGTATTGCTGCTATTGCTGCTTGCTGCGGTGGTGTTGGCAGTGTGTAGTGGGAATATTGGTGTCGCGGTGGCTGGCGGTCAAGGTTGGCGGAGGAGAAGTAAGGAAAAGGAGGTGAGGTTGAGGTTTGGGTGCTGAGAAAAGGGAGTAGGTCAGGGATAGAGGAAAAATAAAAGTGGGAGAAGAAGAGAGAAAAGGAAAAGGATGGGGGTTGGGGAACTAGTTGGGAATTTGTTTTATTTTAATTTTGTTTACAAATACAAGTGTACAATAAGGTACTAAATATCAAAAATTATTATTGGAATATTTTATTTAAAATTTATTTAATGAAAATAATTTTGTAAGGATCCAAACATATGAAATTGATATAAGAGCCATATAAAGGATTTCATAATTATTTTTGGAAGAATTTACCAATGAACCCAAATATCTATTTTATTTACAAAAATTGATTATAAGACCTAGAAAAATATTTAAAATAATATAAGAAAAATATTTAAATCAAATTCTAATAAATTAAGACTAATTTAAATAATTTCCGAAACTGGTCTTTCGCAAACCAAAAAGGGTAAAGTGGAAGAAAATTAATTTTGGAAAGAAATCCATAAATAAGATCTGAAGATCTTTTTAATTTAAAACTTTTCGAAGATCTTAAGGACCTCAAAAATGAATAAATTCAAAGTTAAAATTATTTTATACTAATAAAATCATTAAAATAAATTTGACTATTTAAACAGAAATTTTATAATTTAAGTAATATGTATATCATTAATGATATATCTCCAATATAAAGTCGTAATGACATGATGAAGTTATAATCGAAAAAAATATAAAATATTAAAAATCAAAATATAAGAAAGAACGAAAATACATATTTTTAACCTATAATCAAAATCTTATGAATATAATAAAATCATGGCTGTGAATGAATTTATCTAGAATGATTCGCAATGGCAGTGATTAATAAAATTCAAATATGAAGTCGAAATCATCGATAAATCTATAAAATGAATCGAAATGAAAATAGTTAAATGTTTACATTAAATTACGCTAATCAAATAATTAAGCTTAATAAAATTGAATTTAAAGTTATGGGCTATTAAAAGAAAAGAGAGACAATAACTCAACCAAGGAGAGAATAAAATAAGAGCAAACCTATATTTTCTCAATAGAGAGAAAAAAAGAAAGAAACACGGAGAGTATCAAACACTTAAGAAGTTTCACAAGGGAAAAGGGAGAGAATGGAAAAGTGTAGAAGGTGAAGAGTAAATTGCATCATAAATGGGGTGTATAGGTGAGACTGATAGTCGAAATTCTCAAGTGGAAGAGAGGAAAGTCTAACTTAGGTTGAGTGTGGGCAACCTAAAGTTTAAAGATGTCACAAAGGTAGTTAAGTAAGGTAAGGTGTAGTCAGAAAGAGACATGACATATATTTGGTAGGTGTGGGGTGGTGTAGAAATTCAACCGTGTAGACATGGCTTCTAGAAGAGAAAGGAAAGTGAGGGAGAAGAGAGAATGTGAGATATGGTCCAAAAAGTACTTTTTGGTGGAAATTTAGCTAAATAAAAATCATAGAGTGATCTAAATAATGTAATAATAATCCAAAAGCACCAAAATATACTCATTAGCACAAATATATTATACTTTGTAGAAACTTTAACTTAGGTTGAGCGTGGACAACCCAAAGTGTAAAGAGGTCATAAGCTGAGGTAAGGGAGGTAATGTGTGATAAGGAAGATACATGCTAGATGTTTTATATGTTAGGGGAGTGGTGTAGAAAGTCAAATGCCTAGCCATGGATGCAAGAAGAGAGAGGAAAGTGAGGGAGAAGAGAGAAGGTGAGATATGGCTCAAAAAGTATTTTTTTAGGAAAATTTAGCTAAATAAAATAATAAAGTGATCTAAATAATGTAAAAATAAACCAAAGCACCAAAATATACTTATTAGAACAAATATATTATAATTAATTTTTTTTATAAAAATTATAAATAGATTCAAATCAAAATAAAAAATGACCTAAAATTACAAGAGAATTAGATAATTAACCTGAGCAAACCAGTCAATGGCTTTATTAGAAAATAAATTTCTAGTTTCTGAATATATCGATCGATCAGTTAAGCAAACCACTTGATGAACATGCCTAAAAGTGACAAATTTATTAACATTTTAAGACCTATCCAAAACCAAAACTCATTTTTATATGTAAACATAATTTAAATATAATTTTAGGATTTTAGGATGGGGCATTACATATATGAAAATAGTAGTGTTTTGGCGAGTCATGTCTTAAGTTGTATTCTTTTAAGAATGTGTGAGGCTTGTGCATGTATCATGATGATTGATTGGAAATGTAGCATGATTTAGTAATTGAGCATGATTAATCTTAGTTTTGTAGGTGTCAAATGATGTGAATGTGATATGATTGGTATTTAAGGCTTACATGTGAGTATGAAAATGCATCTACATTTTATTTTTTATAGACAAATTGAAAAGTTTGGTTGATCGAATCAACTAATTTTTAGAGCAGTTGAATTGATTGATTGTTCTTTAGAGTAGTTAAATGGCTAAACCAACCTATTGGTTTGTGGTATTATTTGGGTTGGTATCAACTTGAATCGATTAACTAGCTTAGCTAGATGAAATGATTGGTTTTGACAAATACATTAGGGTTTGATAGTGCCTAAACAATATTGACTTTCTATATAATAGATCGATTAATTTTAGTCATAATGCTTTTTTTATTCATTTTTATTTCTTAAGGGTATGAGACTTGATATTATTTCATTATATGATTCTTGGAAATTGGAAATCTACCTAGTGGCATGAATTAAAGAACACAAATGATTGATTAAATTGGCTAAGTATTGATAATATTACTTCTAATGCTATAATGGGAAATATTGAGTATTATAAGATGATTATGTGATGCTATTTGGATATCTTGGTGTCTTGGACATATGTGAATGATATTAGCATTTTAATTTCCTGTTGGTGAAAATAATTAAGTAATAGAGATGTTACTTCAAGATACCCTTAATGGGAATAATGGGTAATATGAGAACCATATATGGTTGTATGTGAATTAAATAGGCATGCTACTTAAAATGATATGGCGGTGAGCCTTGATGTGGTCTATAATATAGAACATTAATGACTAAAAGAGAAAGAAATCATCTGAGCGTAATTACCTCTAATCCATAGAGTAGCTGATCAGGGATAGCTACTATGATATTCACTTTCTGGTATGCACCTATGGGAAAAGGGAACCCTCATTGATTTTGGTGTGTCTCCTACTCTATGTTACACCTATGGGGTAATTAGAGGGTGTTGACACTTACGGGTTTAGATACCTAGCAATGCAATGAGGTGGTCGCTCTCTTAGCTTATGACTAAAAGTAACATACATTTATAGGTATTTAATATGGTTACTTTTTGACTACTATTTGGGTTGTTATCATGGATGAGTTCCATGGTAGAGGATTTAAGTGCTTGCTAGAGATTATGGATGAGTTCCAAGGTGGAGGATTTAAGTGCTTGCTTGAGGTTATCAAATGAATGTAAATATGTGATCACAATTCTAACGATATAATGATAAGATTGAGTCTTAGAGATTTATTATATTGGCTTAGATTGATTACATACTTGATCCTAATATGTTTATTTCATTAGGCTGATACCTGTATCGCACATGTAGGTAAATATAAATAAATGGGTACATAATAATGTGATTAAAATTTCATGAATGATTAAACAGACCGAACCTAATAGTTACCTTAGTAAATCACACCCTTGGTACGCCACCTCCTTTGATCATATATTGATATCAATGATTTCAGAATTTTGTGGCAACCACGATGAACTATGATTTTCATAGACTACATGTGAATTATGATATTTCCATGAATTCTATGTCTATTTTTTAGTAAGATATCATCTACTTCCATGTGCATGTATAGAGTAACATGTTGAGAAATCCAGGTCACGTGAGTTAGTATATTAGGAAATATGACTTAGTACGTAGCGTATTGATGTACCTATTTAATTGATCACCTACTCAATTCCATAAACAGATTATCATGTGCAAGTAATAAAGGGTTACTAGTATAGCCAATCAATTGATTTTCTGTAGGGCCAATGAGCATGGAAATTTTGATGGATGATATTTTTTTGGTCCTTTAGAGACTTAAAACTCCTATTGTTTGGCACTATGTTAGCAAACACTATCTATATGTAATTCACTTTGTTTAGACCTTGTATGGTCTTGGTTTTGTAAACCCCAACTCTTATCATCCTTATGTTATTTGTCTTGTGCACTTTGTTTCTTGTGTTTTGTTTGTTAGACACTTAGGCTCGTATCTAACGTGGAATAGACAGTAGTATGTCTATCCAATTTTAGGTGTGGTAATAATACCTTATTTTTCTTAGGAGTGTTTTCATATTTCTACTCCTGCAAATGTTTTAAAATGAATTGTTTTTGGTATTTACAAATGATTTTGTTATAATAAGAGCATGGATAAACTTGCTGAATCATACAAATGGTAGCCTTCACTTCTAGAGTAAACCTTATTAACTCCATAAACCTCGCATGATACTTCCAAACATTTAAGTTACCTTGAGATATTTGCAAGAACTCCTTAAGCTCATCTATATTTAAGGGATCAAAGTAGAAATGATGGAAAATCACATCCTTGAAGTCATCCCAAGTTAATGTTGATCTTTTAGGCTCTTAACCACTTATTCACTAGTTGTCAATTAAGGAACAAAGGGTAACTATGATGCTATTCATCTTAAGCCCAAGATAGTTGACAAGATTTCGAAGTGGTTAAAATTGTAGATCCATGAATCAAGCTAAATGGGGTCTTCCTTACCTACATGTAGATGGGCGATGGTCTGTGACTATCTAAATCTAATCCTCTACATATCCATCCATGTACTACTATGGTTGAGATGTGAATGATGGTGGCTGTTGAGCAAACTATGCAAGTAGTGTAAAGGCATCCTCTAATCATGTAGTTTGTGATAAAAAGATTATGCATACTGAAATGTAGAAAACATGATAAGAGATGATACTATTTTATTATGCTTATAAGTGCACGAATCACACAATTCTATCAAAGCTGAAGGCCATTAAGGCTACCAATCACACCTATTGAAAACATTTAAATATGTATCGAAAATAACAATAGAGGAAGGTAAAATGTTTAAGATTTCAAACCAAAGGTCTAATACCAATTTCTAACACCATATTTTTATGCTAAAACTGAATTTAAACAAAAATTGTTTATAAGAAAAAATATATTAGGTGTTACATATTATCCATATTCACCAACCTGCAGAAGAGCCTCTATTCATGATATTTATTAATTAACCAATTAATTGAGCATGTTAGTACTTGTATAGTGAGTAAAACAAATTACCATATGATGGAGGTTCATATTGCACATAGGGTCATGATAGGCATCCAAGTTATACTAGATATACATTAAGCATGGTTATATACTAACATACCAAAACTTACATACTACATTAACATGGTATTGTTAACATGGCCTCCCTATACATGCATGGACAGTCACGGAACATCATGCTCAATCATAGACATGAACTCATGGATGATCATAATAATCATAATATTTATGAATAACAGATAACAACACATATGCATATAAATAACATATTAATGATGTAGGACTCTTAAGATAACTCTAGTGACCAATCCATTTAATTATTTACAAGGTTTGTGACCACAATATTATATAACAAATTATCTTTGAGAACTGGTTTTGATTATCCCCATAGTCTTTTAATACCTATGGAAGTTCAACTTATTACCAGAGGACATACGACCGAGTAAAGTTAATAGATCACCAATAGGTATAAAATCCATTTGATGCCAAAAAACCCACATAGTTGTGTCCAGATCTTTTAGTATTGATACCCCATAGTACATCATTAGTGTTTTAGGATGTGAAAGATCCTAGGATCAAATCTTATCATATTCAAAGGTAAATGATAGTAATAATGCCCAAAGGTGGACTGTCCCCTAATAGCTAATCATTGATTGAGTAATCTAAACCTATATAGTGATCCATAATATTTTTCTTTAAGTGATTAGCGTTTTTATCATAGCAAAGTATGTGTCATATAATCCCCACATATCATATGAATCCAAAATAACAACAAAATTATTCCTCATTATCTAACACCTCCATTTGGTATAGTTAAAATTTAACTTCACCATTATTTATATATTTTATGCCAAGAAAGTACAATTGATGCATAGTGGATACAAATTGGGTTAGCTTGGTTGGAATGGTGGCTGAGAACTTAACCACCAAAAAGAAGCAGGAGAGAGGAGGGAGATAAAATGATATAATATGAAATAAGTGACCCTTAGATTGTACACTTGTTTTACCACTTAATTATTTCATCAATTAAGATAAAAGAAGCAAGATCTTGATAAAATTCAACCTAACATGCACTATTTGAGAGGTAGGGTTCCTTTGAAAAATTGAGAGAAGAATGGGCAATCAGACGTACCATATATTTAGCTTTATCTTAGACTCATAAGGAGTGTGATGACCTTTTAGTTACATACTAATCTTTCCCAACTAAATAGGTATAGCTGGTTAGGAGTCAAACTAACTAGTTAGCTAGTAATATATAACTAACTTAGTTTGATTGTAACTACCCAAAAGTTAACTTAGTTTCTACCACTCCTCTTCATGTGTTTTTTGTCCCATTCCATGCTCATTTTTTGATCATGGAATGATGCAAAAGTAACTATCTATTACATCATTATAGATGACATGAGATAAGCTAAAAACATAGCCTACATCATGGGCTATCAAAAGTACACTAAAGTGAGGGATTCACATCAAAATGATGCCATAATCTACACAATGAGACCTCCCCTTTTTCTAACCCTTTTTTTTCCCTTTTTCGTGCATGTTGAAGATGAATAAGTGGTCACCCAGGTGGTGTGCATAGGTAGTTGTTGGTGGCTGTGGTGGTAAGTTGAGGGAGTTGTGTTTGGCTTAAAAAAGGAAGCCACAGAGTAAGGCGTGGCTCAGTGGCTATGTTGCACGGCTTGGGTTTGAGATGTAGGTTTAATGTAATCCTTCCCAAATTGGAAGGGTTTTGATTCCTTCAAATTTACGAGAATAAGTGGCTAATGTGGAGTGTTGAATTGGGAGAGTTTTTTTTTGTTTGTAATGCTCCTACATCATTCTCCTCTTCTTAAAAAGGTTCCTCGATGTAATCAAAAGTCTTGTCGTGTATATAGGGGATCAAGTCTCCCATATTGAAAGTGTTTGAGATGTTTCCTATGTCTTGTGGTAGTTTGAGCTTGTAGGTATTATCTCCTATCTTTTCCAACACCTTATATGGCCTAATGCTTATAGGAATTAATTTGTTCTTCCTTCTTGTGGGGAAATGTTCCTTGTTTATGTGAAGCCAAACTAGGCTCATATAATTGTTGTTTGCAGTATTTGTTTACTCTTAATTTATTTATTTCATTCACCTTATCAAAATTTAATGTAACACCCCCATTTTTCAATGCCAAAAAATTTCATTTAAAACATTACAGAAGCTAAAAAAACACCCAGGAAAAATGGGATGTTATCGCCATACCTGACACAAGGTAGACATTAGGCGCCTACACCATATTAGATATAAGCCTAAAGCTAACAAGTCATTTAAAACAATAGAGTGCGTGAATAAAAATTACATAAATATTAAAATATTGTTTACAAAAAGGATCTCATCCGCCCTGACCAACTCAATACAAATATATAGATTGAAAAAAGTATGGGGTTACATTTAAAATGAAATTAGGGTGCGACCCCCAAAATCAAAATCTTGGTTTGCCATAGACCCCACAAAACCTTTGATTGTACTTTCTCTCAAGCCCCACCCCAAATAAGGTAGGCCTTCTACTAGTCATCTCCAAAAACCTACATATGACCATTTACTTGTGGGAATAAGTTGGTGACCAAGCAAAAGGGCACATTAGTACGCTACGTACTGAGCAAGCCAAGTTTCTCCCTCAATGGAAACAAAATTATGCATATTCTATTATACGTGGATATAATAGATAACATGCATCATGATAAAGCCAAATATATAAAGGTAAAATTACATCAAGACATGCTATTATGCCTAACTCAAACAATGCTGAATATATCATGCTTAGTTTCACATTGTAATCACACTGGTATACCACACATGCACTAGAAAATTAAATCCAAGTAACCACTAGGGTTCATTTTCAATTACTCAATCCTTTATATTATACCATTTCCTTATTCATATATGACACAGGCCAATCATCCAGCCAATATTCCAATCAGTAGTCAATTAGTCATGAAGGCCATTAACCAAGTGTACAAATAAGCTTTTATCTAACCATTCCCTATCCTTATCTAATGATTCATTTTTAGGTATTTACCATCTAATTGCTTAACATCCATATTTTATTATTGAGTGATGGACTGTGCACCACCCCATGGTCTCATATATCATGGAAGCCTATCTAAATAAGGGACATAAAGTTTAGGCTGAAGCCAATCACCAAAGCAAACATAAGTTCAGGCCGAATCCAAGTACTAGAATGGGCATAAGTTTAGACTAAATCCAACCACCTAGGTAACTAGACCCTTTAGTATTGATATCCCCTAGTAAATAATTAGTATCTAGAGTAGGTAAGGCATCAAAACCTCTTAAAATCCCACCTGAAGGCAACAAAAAGGCTTGAAGGTAGACTAATCCCTAATAGCTAATTGAGGATTGGGTAACTCAAACCTATACTCAACTCAATTGTCTTTCCTTTTACATGATTAGTATATTATTCATAAAGACAAGTGATCACAAAAAGGCCCATGCAAAAGTAAGCAAAGCATTCTCCATATTCATTCCATATCAATCCTTTTTCTTTCTATTTTTTCCAACCATGTGGGTTTCTATTTATCCTTGTAGCATATTACTCATAACCATCTTATTCTTTTTTTAAAATCATGTTATGTTTCATTACTCTTTATTCAATACCATCGCTTATCATAAGTGGGATATCCATTTAACCTTTACATTAGACATAGAGTATATCATAAATTATGATCCATTTAATCCTTTCATTAGGGCATTAATACATGATAAGATCTATATTTTATCCCATTAATAATTATAGCATAATCCCAAACATATCTCAAAGCATAAAAAAATAGAAAGAAAACAAACCATATAAATCGGTCGAACCAATTAATTGGTCTGACCCAACCAATTAAGCGGTTTCATCAATCAGTTGATCAGTTTGGGTATACCAGTCGATCAGTTTGACTCAACTAGACCATGCTTTTCTTCAAACCGATCGATTTGTTTGGATAAATTAGTTGAATATTCATAGACTAGTCGATTAGTTCTGTCTAACCAGTCGATGGGTTTAAGTAGAGAGTAAGATCAAGGTCTCTACAAGCTTACTAGTCGATGGGTTGGGTCAACCAATATATTGTTCTAGGAACCATTCAATTGGTTTAACCTAACCAATCGATCAGTTCATCCTATCACAACATCAAACCATTTCATTTCATATAGATTCATACTTATAAGTCATTCTTAACCACATTAGACTATGTCGATACACATTTTTAATCGAATTAAATTTCATAACTCAACATTTAGTCACCATACCCTACTTTTTATTTATTAAATTTCATTCTTTTTTGCTGAAGTATACAATCTATCCACCCAAATCACTTATGTAGGATATTTATATTCATACCAACAAGCATAATCAACTTAAAGTAACTCATAACATGTAGGAATACCCATGAATCATTTTAGAATCAATAATCACTTACTTGATGCAAGAAAATTACCCTTTAACCTATAAATTCCAACTATAAAATTTTAGCTTTTAAAACCTTAAAAATATAAAATTTGAACTCAAAAATTTATACCAAATCAGATGTAGGAGCATCTTTTGAAAAATCTCAATCTTCTTCTTCAAACTATGGAGATCAAGAGGAATTAGCATACATGGAGATCAAGTCTAAACACTTGAAGTTGAGGGTTTGGTTTCTATTTTGAATTTTTTAATCCTTTAAACAAGGTCTTGAAATGTTATAGAAGATTTGGGGATAATCTTCAACATCAAAAGTGATATCAAAGCCACCTTGAAGTTGAAGCTATAAGAGGTGCAAAAACTCAACAAAGGTTTGACCATATTCATCGCCATACTTGGAGTTCAAACAAGTTAGTTGATAAATATTGGTAAAGCCTTGTGAATCTTGATGAGTTCTTGTTGTATCTTGTAAAAACTTGATGTTTCATGGTATTATTGAAGAATCTTGCAAGGTTCTTGTATGATTCTTAGTCATTATTATATGATAGATTCAACATTAGGTATTAATTTTTTGTTTAGTTTGTATGCAATATTATTTATAATGTATAATATTCTTTATTTGTACGTGTGTTCTTTAATTTTTTTTTAATCTAGAACCATGCATGTTTAGGTGATGGTTGCTGCTGATGTGTCATGATTGGTGATCTTATATTGTGGTGAAAGTTTCCTAATCATGAACGGTGGAAAGCATTAATATTTCAGTGTTGAATAAAACCAATTTTTGTGTGCGTGTGTTTGAAAGTGAATCATGTATATTTGTCTAAGAATACTTAAGCATGAGGTGATAAGAATAATTAATGTAGATTGAATCATTGTTTGTTTCTGCATGCAAAGTCATTTGAAATAGTCGAATACACATGATGATGTTTTGAATGGTTGAGTAGGTTTTTTGAACAACTTGCATAGTTTTATGATAATAGTTTTGCAAATTTTTTTTTTGTGTGTGTCTTATTTTTGTGTGTAGTGATTCATTGTTTGGTTCATCATTGTGTTTTATGATTCATTGAAATCTAAATTGTTACACAAGAATTGACTAAGAAAACCTAAAGTGAAGGTGAGGGAATTTGGTTTTAACCCATTAAAACCAAGCAAAACTTGATTGATTGTGATAGAAATAATCAATCATAAAAGAAAAAACTTTCTAATAACTTTGATGACACTAATGCACAACTTAGACAATTATCGGCTATGCAAACGCAACTCCTAAGGTTAGAGCCTAGGTTAGCTGAGTAAGATTAGGTTTAAAATGTCCAAGAGCATAGAGAATTTTATAGGGATATGTTTGGAAGTGCTATGAGGTCAGATAATAAAATTAAAGGAAGGAATTTGAATTCAAGAATAGACCATGAAGAAGAGTCTATAGGGAGTGGAAGTAATATGAAGTTCCATGACCATCAACCTAAGTATGATCAAAAGGAGGATGAGGGCATTAAGATTGATCTCCCCGACTTTGATGGTAAGCTTAATATAGATTCATTTCTTGAGTGGTTGCATGAGGTGGTAAATATTTTTGAATTAAAGGATTATTAAGAAAAAAAGTGAAAATTATCAACTCTTAAATTTAAGATTTTTGTAGAATTTGGTACGATAATCTAAAGAGGAGTAGGGAACGAGAAAATAAAATAAAAAATAAATCTTCTGAAAAACTTAAGAAAAATCTGAGAAGAAAATTCACTCCAAAAGAGTATGAATAAGATAATTACATCAAATTAACTACTCTTAGGTAAGATAAACTAAGTGTCGAGGAGGATGTTAGGGAATTCAAGAGGTTGGCACTAGTATGTGATATGCATAAAAAGAAGGAACAAACTTGTGCTAGATTCTTGGGAAGCCTTAACATGATGATTCAAGACTGGATAGAAACTTATCTTCATGATATGCTTAAAATTTCCTTAAGATTTAAAAAAAAATTAAGTCCACAAAGCCTCATACAAAACAAAATAACCTATCCATAAAGTACCACTCAAGTAACCAAACAACAAAACTTAGAGCAAGTACTTCTACTTCTATTAATATTGAAAAGAAAACAAGAATTACGAGAGAGGAGAAAGGAAAAAATAAAATTAATGAAGTCTCTACTAGGAAATGTTTCAAATGCTAATGGTTTGGACACTTCGCTCGCGAATGTTCTAATCAAAGGGTTTTATCAATCTAAGATATTGAAGCCATGGAGACATATGAGGAAAATACTGAAACCCATCCTTTTGAGGAAGCTTCTAGTGAATCTAAGGAAGAAGAAAGTTCTTGTTCTTAGAGAGATTAATTCAAGCATAAGCTACTAAACGACCTAATAAGGGGGAGAAGATATTTAAAATAAAAGGGAGAGTACGAGATATGGTTTGTTATATTATCATTGATAGTGGCTCTTATACAAATGTAGCCAATGAAATGATGGTTAAGGATTTGAGGTTCAAAACTACACCCCATCCAAAACCTTATTCTCTTCAATGGTTGAATAAATACAAGGGAGTCAAGGTGATAAACAAACCCTAGTATCATTCAAAATTGTTAACTACCATGATGAGGTGCTATGCGATATTTTACCTATTGATGCCTATGAAATCTTATTAGGTAGACCATGACAGTATGGTAGAAATACTATTCATAATGGTATTACTAATGAACAACTAGTTGAGAAGGGTAATAAAAATTATAAAATTAACCTCCTAAAAGCGATAATGAGAGCATAATCGAGAATAACAAGAGTGTATTCTTGCATGAAAAGGCTATGGTCAGCTGTATTCACAAAGAGGGAAGTTATGCTGTGGTCATGAAATAATATCTACAAGGGAAGAGAGATAATGACAATACTCAATTAAATAAAATTCTTGATGAATATCACGATGTTTTTCATAATAAATTATCACCTGAATTACCACCTAAGAGAGGGATAGATCATTCCATAGATTTACTTCTTGGCATGTCCTTACCTAATAAGCCTACATATCATTGTAATCCAAAGGATGCTAAGAAGTTAGAAAAAAAAAATATGAGAGCTCATAGGAAAGGGGTTTGTGATTGAAACTATGAGTACATGTTGCGTACTTACATTACTTTTTCCTAAAGTAGATGCTTTATCTCATTAATTTATGATATTAGTCAAGTTAGATGTTAAGATATTGGGTTTTGAGATTGTGTATGGGGTTAATCCATATCTACCCATTCATATGTTGTCATTTAAGAGAGGAGATATAAAGAATTATGATGTTAACGAAAGAATCTGATTCTTTAGAAAACTTCATCAACAAATTAAAAACAACATTAAAAAATTGAATGCTACAGAAAATGTCCCAAAACCTAATTTTTAAAAATATAATTAAATAAGGATTTATTATGGAAATTAATTAAATATATTATTTTTATTAAAATGAAAGGGGATTTAATTAGGGAAATTTAAGAAGAAAATAATAAATATTTTTATTAGAAAAATTTGGGTATTTTTCTAATTAAAATGGAATTTATGAAAAATATTTCAAAAATCCTAAATTAGCCTAAAAAGGGATTTAAATATTATTATTTTAAATATCCCAAATATTCAAACTAATTTAATTGACCCCAACCCACCTATTTTTATTTTTTTTTCCTTTTTTCCCTTTTCCTTTTCTTTCTTTCTTTTCTTTTCTTTTTCTTTCTTCTTTTCTTTTTCTTCCTCCTTACCCTGATTGGGCATGTCTGTGGCCTGATTCTGTTCTTCCTTTTTCTCCTTCTCGAGCCTCAAACACCCCTTTTCTTTCTTCCTTCAGTGGTCTAGGAGAACACGTCATCCTTTCTTCTTTTTTCCCCCGAAACACTGTGTCTCGTTCCCTTATTTTAATTATCGTCGCCTGACCGATTCTTCCTTTCTTTTATTTTCTTTTCTTTTTGGACTGCCAATCCACGCCATCTTCTTCTTCCTCTTTCTTTTTCCCCGTCGTAGCCTGGAACACCCAATGCCCCTAGTTTTCCACCGCCAGCCACACTCCTTTGACCGGCCTTTACTCTTCTTTCTCTTCCTCCTGACTCACCAGCTACCTTGACCCACCCAGCTCCCTTCCTTTTCGCGCACAACCTCCTCTTTCCTAGGCAACCACCCCCTACCCTATTTGAATTTTGCCGGCCTCTATTGCCGCCAGTGAACCCTAACCGACCAGCCTTAGTTTATCGTCACTCCCCTATGACCTTAGCCCTCCCTTTTACTCTATAAATACCCCCATAATCTTCCCTATATCGAGCTTTTGATTTCTTACCTAGATAACCCCTTGTGCACCCTCTCTACCCACCCAACTAATCCTTGCACCGCCCTCTAACTAACTACACCTATCTT